>CM060919.1:881164207-882590457 GCA_030737875.1 Allium sativum | reverse complement strand
TTCATTAGAAAGGTATATTGAAATTTCAAGTTCAAAAAAATTTAAAATATTGTTTTCAAATAGGTATATATGTTTTTTAAAACAATTTATAAACTATGTCAAAGTAAATCGTATTTATTTTAAGATAAAATTATAATATAGTCTGAATAGGACTAGTCGCGCTGCAATATTTCGCGAATTCCGACTATAAACTTTAAATGCTCATAATAGGAGCAAATGTAATCGTATTTCTTCGAAACGAAAAATGTTTGCTTTCTAAAGATAACAGTTTTCAAATGGGAAAGGAATTTTCAAATTTTAATAAATAGATTTCAAGTTATGCGTAAAACAGTTTTTGAAGAAGTCGCTATAAGTGCAGTTTAGTGGCCAAATTTGGAAATAAATTAAAATAGCTTTTTAAAAATTATTAGAAATAGAGAAAAACTAATAAATAATTTTAAAGTGGTTTGGATCAAATTTAAAAAGATTTAAAGTTGTAAAAACAAAATTTGTAAAATTCGCTATTTTGAGCAACCTTTAGTAACGCTTTTAAATGCTATTGTCCAAAATGGAGTTTTAAAAGGATTTAAACTAAATAATTGTATTTTTAAACTTGAGAAATGATATAAGATGAATATTACAATATATTAATGAAATTTTAAATTGAGATTTAAATAAAGATTTATACATCCATGAGTGTAAAACCCCGCATTTTATGATAATTAAATATTTAAATAGTGCATATGTGTATATATGCATAAACATAAATATTTAAAAGAATAATAAAATAATGATAATATTTGATTGCATGCAATAAATACATGCATTGAAAAAGAAGAAAAGATGCATGCAAATTGATAAGGTTACATACAATGGTTTAATTGAAATATTGTAACAAATATAAAAAGGAGGAATAAGAAAAGAACAACAACAAGCATTGTTCTAAGATTTATTAACAAAAGCCTAAGTAGTCCATTTGGTTAGAACATGTGGCTTTCAAGTGAGAGGTGCAAGGTTCGATGTGACGATCCCAAAATCCGAGGGGCGGTATTAAGGATAATCATTGGAATATAACACATTAATCATCATAGCAGAGTACAGATAATAGCAGAACAATAAATAGAATAATTTTACATGGATATGACAGCGGAATCACAACATGTAATAACATCAGAATAGCATAGCGTAGGATATAACTTAGTAAATAAAAAGGAAGTGATCAGTCATCATCGCCATAGGCGGAATACATACATGCAGTGAGACATAATAAGGGTATCAGTCTACATCGCCGAAGGCGGTACATATACATACAATAAGAAGTACGGAAAGTAAATCAGTCTGCATCGCCCGAGGCGGAATCATAATATAAGTACAGTAATGGCGGAAAATGTCAAAGTCGTCTCTGTGAAGTAAGCCTCTCCATGAGCCAAAATGCACTCTATGCAACAGTGCAGAGCCAAAAACAACCTGTCACCTGTGAACTAGGCTGCCCGTGTGAAAATAAGGGCACCCGCGTTTGCAAAGTGAAACAAACAACGAGTCAGTCATGGGGACTGGTATGAGGAATCTATTTAACAGTTTAAACAACAGTAATAAGCCAATCATAGGACCACGCCACTTTCGCGGAACGGGTTTACTCCAGTGATTGCTAATGCATTTAAAACAAAGTAAATTCTTTTAAAACAACGCAATGCTTTTAAAAAGAATGAAGCCATTATAAAACTCAGGTCCCATCATACAATGCAACGCAAGCCGGAGGATAGAGTTTTACCTTATAATGGCCAAATATGCTTGGTACGTATAAAGCAAAATCATTTGATATTATTACTAGTGCATATATGTTTCAAAAGCGAATAGCATCATAAATATCAATCATAGGCGACATGAGCGTCCCATGCCACTATGTCGCCATATATAATTTACAATCGAATCCGTTATTTCGTATTGGAAATTGGATTTCCGTCATGAGTCGAGGCAAGGGGCAAACTCCTCTCCGCTTCGAGACACTCTAGCAAATGCCTCAGGACTACACACTCTGGGTAACCCTGGATCCTCCAAGGCCGGTCCTCTCTTACGTTTGAGGATTAGTTATTCCTGAACACACGTTTCCCGGTACTTACAGACCTATAATCGAGGCGCCTCGCATTCCAACAACCACATAGGAGAAAAATAGATATAAATATCAGGGCTGGTAAGTCCCTGACACCACCATAGCTAGAAAGAAACGTCATGCTCTCCTTGGGTCCTTATCCCGTTTTTGACTCATACCGAGGTGTGAGGCTCGCGAATCCACGCTATACTAAAAGCCAGGCCACGTAGACCGTGCTTTGATCATCATCCACAAGACTTTGCTTTGCAACAGAAGCCTTGATCACAGCATCTTGGCATGCCACATAGGCAGTCCACTCCATACGATTGATTTCCATCGATATATAACATCTGAGCTCGTACGTCTCAGAGAAGGGCGTTAAGCAAAAGAATAAATTCTCCACCGCCAAACAGATATATATTTAACAGAGATCAATCGGTATAGAACAAAATCCAATGTCAGACACACAGTCCATTTACAAGTCCGTTCTGGGTCTGAACGAAACCGGAGGCGTCAAATTCCTCATATATCCATCCAATCAACACATACGTTCAGACGGCTGCTACTTCCGTCCCTTTCCGGTAGCTACTCCGGTCAGGAACCTCAGTAGCGCCCATCCAACCGATACGAGGATCGTCAGTCTTGAATCGTCTTTGCATTTTCCAATTCGAATTGCTCGATAAATTATTTGAAACGAGGGTTAGCTCGGCCTTTTCAAATAATTCACGTCATTAGAATTTAAATCGATTCTTCCTATGGTTATATTATTTGACATCCATCTTTTAGTTCTTTAGTGTTATTTTCGTGTCAAACACATACAACCATCAAATATCAAACAATTCAAGCCCAATTGGTTTATTTGCAATCTATGTTGCTTATAATATTTATTAACGATTTTTCGCCATTTTTATTTATTTAAAAATGGCCATATTTAATTAAACGACGTTTCAGGTCGTGCCGTGGCACTAGCGCTGTTTTTCCCCTAATTTGTTTTACACATATCGGAAAATCTAACCGTTGGATTTCTACAAAGTCTATATCAGTGGGAAGATGTTCCCATAGCGAACCCAACGGTTCCAGTTTCATGAAAATCCGACGGTCGGAACTTCCACACTAGTCGTTTGAAGTTACGGTTTCAAAATTCGAACTGCAGCGTCGTTATTCGATTTAATTTAATTATATTTATATTTATATATAAATATAAACGATTCTGGCGCTGTTTTTCTTCAGATTTGAATTAAACATTCCGGACAATCCAACCGTTGGATTTTTACAAGGTTGGTGCCGTTGGGAAGATATTTCCAAGGCGAACCCAGCGGTTGTGGTTTTGGGAAAATCCGATGGTCGGATTTCTCGTACTAATCATTTCAAATTACGATTCCGAAACACGAACTGCACGGCTTCGATTCCTTTTAATTATATATATATATATATATATATATGATTCATTCTATAATTCCAACTATAGTCCATTCTATATTTCCAACTTCTTTTTACTTCAAATATTTCACTAACGCCTTAATATTTCGAATTTTTTTGCCATAACCTCCTTTGTACGGGGAGGGGTTTGGAAATTTATTGGGCCGTGTTAGGTACCCAATAAATCCTAAAAAGCATCCACATATTTATAGTGATACATTCTGGTGTTTACGGGGGAGCATGTATAGATAATCACTCCAGAGAATAAATTCTCGTCACCCCGTTTCCGTGTGGAAATAAATAGTCCATGTGCCGTATCTAATAACTAGAGCGACGTGATTATTGCCAACTCCAGACCCGTGTGGGCTTTTTATTAATCTGGCAATTTATCGTTATATTTTATATAGTCCATATCAGTCATCAGTTCAACCTGTAGTATATAGTCATCGCCATACAAGCCTCTCGCTCGTATGGTAAATCTTCCACCTCGTCACACAAGCTCCAATTGCTTATGTGGAATATGATGAAGTATGCCTATCGTCCAGGAGTATGCCATGTAGTGTAGTTCAAAATTAATGGTTACTATCCTATGGCGATGTTTATTATTTCACACAGAATAACCAGCACTCCACATCCAATGGCATTCATAGGAGTTGATATATAAATAAAATTGCGCAGCCAACTCATCAAGGTTTACTATTTGTCGGGCATGCAAATAATTTCTTTACTCTACAGCTAATTCATTTTTCCTGTTCAACACATGTATATATATGCAGAACAAAGCTAATAATAATATTTCTAGCAAACTACTATTTATTTCAACACGTGTGTATTTTTATCAAAGCATATACATGATAAAAGAAATAATTTTATATTCAAAAATATTTATTCAACACGTGCATGTTTTTAACACTTCATATTTACAATAAAGGTGTTGTTTTTATTGTCTATTCAATTTATTTTAACATATGATAACATTCAACACATGAATTTCAACTCGACGAACGAATTTCAATTCAACACATGAATATTCGATATAGTTTGTATATATATAAAAATTTGATTTTTATCGCTAAAGCCATTTATTTAAATTCAAATAATATTCAACACATGAATTTCAACTCAACGAATGAATTTCAACTCAACACATGAATATTCGATATAGTTTGTATATATATAAAAATGTGATTTTTATCGCTAAAGCCATTTATTTAAATTCAAATAATATTCAACACATGAATTTCAACTCAACGAATGAATTGCAACTCAGCACATGAATATTCGATATAGTTTGTATATATATAAAAATGTGATTTTTATCGCTAAAGCCATTTATTTAAATTCAAATAATATTCAATACATGAATTTCAACTCAACGAATGAATTGCAACTCAACACATGAATATTGGTTTCAACATATGTAATTTATTTCAACGAATAAAAATTATTCTAACACATGTATATTTCAGAAAATTTCGGCAGCATAACGGCATGGTAGTTAAAACCGGGACCGTCCCTAGTACGGCTCCTCGCCCTACCTTAAAACCTCGCGGTTTTTGACAATGGGGATCATGCATCTAGTTCGCACGCAGGCGGCATGTTTTATTTTCAATTCCACAATCCTATTCTATTTTGTTTCAACCACAAGAGGGTATTTTTCAACAACAATATCAGCCACAAACAATTATTTCCAACCATTCATCATACCATATAATATCACGTCAATCACAAGCAATAAATATCGTCCATGGTCTGTGGACGAGGGGAATATATATATATATATATATATATATATTATAATTCACTTGCATTTCATCACAATTCAAAGCATATATGTTTCATTCAACGCTTGTATAATTTATACATCGCTAATATAACTTGTACAACACATGTACATGAGGTATACAATGCGTATATAATTTTCACTTCGCTTATATAATTTATACAACGCGATTTCATTCACACAATCAATTTGGATTCCTCACATTGGTTATTGCAGTGCTAAAAATCGTTGGAAGATCAGAAAAATCCGCGGCTTCTTCTAGATGGTAGAGAGCCTCCTTGCGGTCACGGTGTCTCCTGTTTCATCGAATTTCGTTAAAGAACGAAAAAGATATTATTTTTCAAAGTTTTGCAACGCTTTATAGTGTTATTTTCATTTCTGAATAATAAAGGTCGCACCTTTATTTTTGCTTCGAAACTAGGTTTGGGATTTTTGCAAAATCCGTGAAGTATGGGGATGATCGGCGGTGTTGACGTGGAAGTGGGCGGCGAGGGCTTCACGGCGCTGGTGGTTTGAGGGGGTGCGATGGCGAATCGGGGCGGCGGCGACACTGGGAAGTCGACGACTTCCTCGACGTCGTTCAGGCGATTCCGGCGAAGGTAGGAGGCGGCGTTTGGTCAGATGTGGAGAGGAGGCGAAGGGCTGTCGACTGGTGGTGGTGGCGCGGCCTAGCGTCGCCTGTGTCGGTCGGAAAAGGGAGGAGAAGCGCGGAGCAACGAGGATCGTCGGTTTTGTCTCTGGCGGCTAGGATTTTGAGATTTCTTTTTTTTTTAAGGAAAATTCCTAATTGTCGAAGCTATATAGGAAATTTTAAATAGTGTTTTCACAAACGGACTCAAAATCAAACCCAATGACTGTCGCCCCTGGCTAAATACCCCCATTCCGGACATAATGGGATATGTTTTGTTGGCCAATTCGACTGTTACAATCAGTTATTTTTCAAATTAAAATATAAAACATTCGATATTTAATTTGAACGTACATTTCAATTTGCCAGGGCCACAAACTGAATCGAAAAATTCCTGAAAAATAAATCTAGCTTTGTTTTGACAATATGGTCCTAACAAAACCAGTTTCGTCGAATTCTGAGCTCGTTTGAAAAACGGCCATTTTTAGGTCGACCCATTTTAACAGAATTTGACCAACCACATTTTCTTTTGCCCCACTCACATACTAGCTTCAAAAATTATGAAATGTGAAACTTAGCAATTATTTGACATCCCGGACCCAACAAAAGTGGTTTCGTCGAATTCCGAGGTCGTATGCAAAATATCAATTTTCAAGGGCTATATATGCTATATAGCGACCTTTCTGAAAATTCATTTGGCCATAACTTTTGATTCCCGCTATGAAACTTCAATTTTTCAGATTCGTTAGAAAGGTATTCATAAACAGATTTAGATATTTTCAGTTTTGTTAAAATCCATTACATTTTGTGCCGGCACAGTCAGACAAAGTTTGTATTCAAACTTTCAAACTGCAATACTATACCCAATTCTTTATTTTATTGAAATATGCAATTTCAATTATTCAAATTCTTTGGTAATAACCAAATTTAAAAATTTTAAATTGGTTCACATTTTCCGGGTTATTACAATCTCCCCCACTTAAAACTTTTCGTCCTCGAAAAGGAAATAACAGCTAAGTAGGAAATAAAATGTAAATGCAAAGTATTGTAAAGGTACCTTGCACCGGAGTTAGTCAGAGATGTCCACTCTGCATTTGGGGTAGGCTTGTTTAATGTTTTCCTCGGTCTCCCAAGTACAGTCTCTAGGATCACTACTCCACTGCACTTTGACTAAATGAATCTTTTTGCTCCTTAGCTCTCTAGTTTCTTTGCCAACAATCTTTAATGGCTCTCTTCTGAGTGCTAATTCTGGAGTTATGTCTATATCCTGTTGCGCTGCTTCTTCTACAACAAGATCTGGATCATGAACATGCTTTCTGAGTTGAGACACGTGGAACACATCATGTACACCAGGCAACCAATCAGGTAATGAAACCCTATATGCAAGAGTTCCAATCCATTCAAGTGTAGGAAAGGGACCAATAAATCTCGGTGCCAACTTCCCTGTCTTGCCAAATCTGATTATTCCCCGCATTGGAGAAACTCTTAAATAAACATAATCGCCAACGACAAACGATAAATCTCTTCTTCTAGCATCAGCATAACTTTCTGTCGGCTCTGTGCGGTTTTCAATCGCTTCTTAATGAAATCGACTTTATCCGATGCTTCTTGAATCATATCGGGCCCTAACACAAGTCTGTTGCCAGGTTCTACCCAACATGCGGGAGATCTGCACGGTCTACCGTATAATGCTTCAAATGGGGACATTCCCAGACTTGCTTGATAGCTATTGTTGTAAGAGAATTCGGCTAGATGTAAGTGATCTTCCCATGAGCCTCCAAAATCGATAACGCAAGCCCGCGGTAAATCTTCTAGAATTCTATTCACCCGCTCGGTTTGGTCGTCTGTCTGAGGGTGATAAGCAGTGCTTAGATTCAATTTGGATCCCAATTCTGTCTGGAATGCTTCCCAGAATTTTCTAGTAAACAGGGGATCCCTATCACTGACTATATTGAGCGGCACTCCATGCAGTTTAACTATTTCTTTGAAGTAAATCTGTGCTAAACTTTGAGCCGTTCTGTTGGATCGGACAGGTATAAAATGGGCAGTCTTCGTGAAGCGATCTACGATTACCCATATACTGTCGTTCCCTTTTTTAGTTCGAGGCAAGCCATCAATGAAGTCCATCGAGATTTGCTCCCACTTCCATCCTAGAATTTCTAAGGGTTGTAACAATCCAGCCAATTTCTGCTGATCGCCCTTAACTAGCTGGCAAGTGGAGCATCTGCTAACATATATTGAAATATCTATTTTCATCGCCTTCCACCAGAATTTGCGCTTGATATCATTATACATTTTGCTCACACCGGGATGGATACTTAATTTGGACTTGTGGCACTCATCAAGTATTTCTCTTCTGAGCTCTGGAATTCCAGGCAGACAAATTCGCCCTTGTAATCTTAGGACCCCTTGGCTATCAAGGCTAAAATCTGAGGGTTTTCCTTCTCGGATCCGCTGGCTAATCCTTTTAATGAATTCATCGTCCTTCTGTAGAATAGTAATCTTATCTTCTAAGGAAGAAGTAATAATAAAACTGGCAATGATTTCATTCTTTCTGCTGAGCGCATCTGCTACAACATTGGCTTTCCCCGGAGTGTATAGAATTTCAAAATCGTATGCTGCAAGGAATTCTAACCAACGCTGTTGTCTCAAGTTTAGATCTTTCTGAGTGAACAGATATTTCAAGGATTGATGATCGGTGAATAGTTCGAACTTCTCGCCTAGTAAATAATGCCTCCAAATTCTTAAAGCAAACACGATAGCTAATAACTCAAGATCATGAGTTGCATAGTTTCTTTTATGCGGCTTCAGCTGACGGCTGGCATAAGCGACCACTTGGCCTTTTTGCATTAGTACTGCGCCTAGCCCTCTAATAGAAGCGTCTGTCCATACCGTCAAGTCTTGGTTGCCTTCTATAATTGTCAATACTGGAGCGGTTGTCAACTTCAGTTTCAGCTCCTGGAAAGCTTCCTCACATTCGGGAGTCCATTTGAATTTCTCCTGCTTCTTTGTAAGCTTTGTCAATACACCAGATATCTTTGAAAAATCCTGAACGAATTTTCGATAGTAGCTAGCCAATCCAAGTAAACTTCGAACTTCTGTGGGGGTAGTAGGTTGTTTCCAGTACTGAATCGCTGTAATTTTGCTTGGATCTACAGCAATCCCTTCTTTTGATACGACATGGCCTAGGAATTTAACTTCATCCTGCCAGAAGACACACTTAGAAATTTTAGCTTTCAAGACATTTCTCCTTGGAATTTTCAACACTTGTTCTAAATGTTTTGCATGTCCGTCTTCCGACTTGGAGTAGATTAAAATGTCATCGATGAAGACTAGAACAAATTTATTCAATACACCTCGGAACACTCTGTTCATAAGATCGACGAAGTATGCCGGAGCGTTACACAAGCCGAACGACATTACTAACCATTCGTAGAATAAATCGGGACCCCTGAAGGCTGTCAAAGGAATACAGTCTTCTGCTATAAGTAATTGGTGGAAACCTGTAGCTAGGTCCATTCTGGAGAATACTGTTGCTCCATTTAATTGATCTAACAGATCGTCTATTCGGGGCAAGGGATATTTGTTCTTCAGTGTCTGCTTATTGAGATCTCGGTAATCAACATAAAGTCTTAGAGTACCGTCTGATTTCGGGACAAATTTTACTGCTGCTCCCCACGCTGAAAAGCTCGGTCTGATCAGACCTTTCCAAAGCAATTCTCGGGTTTGACTACCGAACTCTTCTTTTTCTTTCGGGGCCATTCTTCTAATTGGATGTACTACTGGTCGGGCGTTAGGAATTAGATCTATTCTAAATTCAATCTCTCTTTGCGGCGGTAAGTTTTCTACTTCTTCAAACACATCTGCATAGTTTTTAACGACCGATATCTTTTCTAATAAAGGGGGAGTAACTTCTAAAGAAGACCAAAATTCTGTTCTATTAATTTCGGAGCCATGGCATGGTATACATATAGGTCCAAGCTTCGTTTTGACTTTAACGATTCGTTCGGCACATCTAACTTTAGCCTTATATTTGGTTAACCATTCCAAACCGAGAATAACATCGAATTCTAATAAATTCATGATGATTAACCTATGGGGAAACTTGTAGAAAGAATAGGAGATAGGCACTCTGCAGTACGAACTGAGACTAACAGAACCTCCTATCGGGTTTTGAACTTTAATTGGTTCCTTAAGCTTCCTTGGATTCAATTTTAACTTGTGAACAATTTTACTAGAAATGAAGCTACGTGATGCACCAGTATCAAAAAGTACAGAAACAGGAATATTTTTAATGGTAAGGGTACCTCCCAAGATGTCGGGTTTACCTGATCCATCCGTGATAGCTGGCGGGGCCTCCCCATCATACACATGAGCCACTTGTGCATTCTGCTTCAGAGGACAATTCCTGCTATAGTGCCCCTTCTTATGGCAGTTGTAGCATTCGGCTAAGTCATTTGCCTTTGGTTTCCTCGGGGCTTTGCATACATTAGAAAAATGACCTAGCTTCCCGCAGTTGTAGCAATTTCCTTTGGGGATCTTTCCAGCTTACTGAGTAGCGGCCGCTGTAATGCTAGACTTGGGTTGATCTGCTGAAGCCTTGCGCTTATTTCCAGCTTGGCTTTTGGCGCGGTCTTGGCTGGCGTGCCTTTCATCCATATCTTCATAATTGCAAGCCATTTCTACCAATTCTGTGAAGGAGAGTTTGATGTTGCTCATGGTTCTGTCATGGTACTTGCGCTTTAGCCCAAATATGAATCTCTTGTTCTTTGCTTTGTTAGTCATAATAAGCTCTGGAGCATAGCGCGACAACTGGGTGAACTTATTGAGGTAATCCTGGATAGAGGGATCTCCTTGCTGGAGATTAGAAAACTGCTCTCGCATCCTCTCTAAAGCCTGTTCAGGTACAAACTTCTCGTTGAACATGGTTTTGAATTGCTCCCAGGTTCTAACAGTACCTGCTGCATCCTCTGAGGTGATGGCATCCCACTACAGCTCTGCTTCCTCCTGTAGGAGCCAAATACCTAGTCGTGCTTTGTTGTTGGTTCCCATACCCATGCCTTCAAAGATTTTCTCACAGGTCTTCAACCAAGCTATAGCCTCGGTCACTGTACCAGTGCCAGAAAAGGGTTTTCCCCCAAGGTTCCTATACCTCTTCGCTACTTTGTCCAGCTCAAAGTCCTCGGGTGCTGGTGGCTGAACAATAGGGCCTTCCACAACTATGGGGATATTCCCCCGTCCTCCTGCTGCTCCTGCTCGGCCTCCACGGCCTCCTCTAGCTGCTGCTGCTCGTGTAGCCATCAAAGAGAGTACTGTATAAGCAAGAAAAGAGTCAAGCTCACAGATTTGATAATTTTCATAATTGATAAAGCAGGGGAACATAAGGAAAGATAATGATGTACTGATCAATTGTTTTGCTAATCTGCTTAGCTCATTCTAGAAAATTGCTAATCCTATCTCTAACGAGCTACTCGCATTAGAACACTACTGATTCTATTCTAACGAGGTGTTTAATGTGTTAGATCCCGGAGCTAAGATTAACCAAAGCTCTGATACCAACTGTGACGATCCCAAAATCCGAGGGGCGGTATTAAGGATAATCATTGGAATATAACACATTAATCATCATAGCAGAGTACAGATAATAGCAGAACAATAAATAGAATAATTTTACATGGATATGACAGCTGAATCACGACATGTAATAACATCAGAATAGCATAGCGTAGGATATGTAACACCCCACCTCCGCTAGGGTCACTCACAAAGGGAATGCACTAGGTTTGGTGAAGCATTATCGAGGTAAACATGCATAGAATATTACAAGACAGAACATATATATATATATATAAAACAGCGGAAGTAAAACAAATTCCATTACCTTATAAAATAAGGTCTAAAGCCTTTTACATCAGAATACATCAAAACATGTCTTGCAATAGTAAAAACCATTTCATAAATTATTCCCCAAGTAAAACAGTAAAGTAGCCATAGCCAAGAAAAGTCCAAGCCATGCGTGATGACCTTCAAGCAGAAGAAGTCCGAACTAGATAACAGTGTTTCCTCCCTGAAAACCTGGGGAGGGGGGGGGGAAACGGAAGACAAGAGGCGAAAGAAAACGGGGTCAGTCATAAAGACTAGTAAGTCCTATCTACTTCCAGCATAAAAACAGGTAAAGGTAACATGACATGCATAAACTGAAAGTAAACATGAGGATGACAACCAATAGGTAAGCTAAGCCAAGATAACTGGATGAACTACTGTAGTAAGACAGACCAAGGTATCATGATAAACTACGTTGTCAGGATAAATCAAGGTATCACATCGTCAGGTTTCTATCCAGTATACTACCCCAAGGTACTTATCATGTATAACATCTCATGGTATTTATCATGTATATTTTCTCTGCACCTCTCGTACTAGTATCCCAACCCGCGTCATGTGTTAACTATGAATGTCCCTTGCCCAATGTCATGTAATGGTCCATGTCAACCTAATATATAGCATATGTAGGTTTTCCCAACTCGTATGTTTCTTTCCATGTATAAGTTCAGTCCTTTGTCGTAGGCCATACGGGCTTTCCCATGTAAATGTTTTATCCTTGAGGTTATTTTGGACTGCTACCCTTGATCTACTTATGTTTCCTTACCATGAACTATCGCGCGTTCACTTAGGATTTATGCCACCTAGGACCACTAGGGATTATGCTACCTAATGAACGTTTCCGTGTCTCGTTTTGGGTTTTGGCCACCTAGGACCACTAGGTATTATGCCACCCGTCAACCGCGCCCTTTTACCCCACGTATGTATCGTGAACCGTTTTCCATGTCTAGGCGCACATGTTCCTCAATGTGCCATCCGAGTTCCGTGCCAGGGCAAATCAAGAAATACGGAACTCGGTCGGGAGCTTTAAGTCGTCTGCTGATGCAGATATCAAGGTCTGTTTTTGTACTCGTGGCTATGTTCCCACGTGACCCCTCCCTCAACTACTGAAAGGCAATCCAAGAAAAATCATGTATGAGAACTGCACTAGGCCCATCGATGCCCACTTCCAGATAGCCAACCTCACCCATAACTCGATAGCTAGTATATGGTCTGTTGGGAGTTCCCTGCCTTTCCGTACGTACACGATTGACTAAAGATGGTAGGTAGTCGGCGACATGCTATCCCGGGGCAAAATCAAGTATCGTCGACTCCACGCTAATCCATCCCAGTCTTTAGGTCGCTCGCATAGCAACCAAGGCATACTCTTGGCTCTTCTACCGCAGACCTTAACCTCTGTGAGGCCGGGTTTCATGGACCACTTGCCACCTCACAGAGGGATACCAAGAGTACCCTCACATTCCCCGAAGCTTCCGCTTCGTCACCCAGTTCGCTAGAGCTTTTATCCAAGTCAGATAACTTGCTCCCCCTCGTATACTAAGCGATGACCTACCGTACCAGGTTACTCATCTCTTTATGAACTAGTCCCATGTCCTTAGCTAAGAATTATTACTTAGTTACCCTTAACTAAGGTTTACCACTTAGCCCCTCTTTCCGCTATCCTTGTTAACTACGATTTCCCACCTAGTCCCCTGAGCTAGGGTTTTGTCAAATGGGTTAAGTGTTGTTATCCAAGTTCATGACTTAACCCGCCTACGAATCATGTCAAGATTGGCTAAGTACTCAAGTTCAAGGCTTAGCCCTACAAGTTGGTTAAGTGTACTAAGACGCTCATGACTTAACCCTATCAAGTCAAATTGGTTAAGTATTTATTTGTCTTAACCCTATCAGATTATCATGTTAGATTGATTAAGCATAGATTATCTTAATCCCATCAGATTATCGAGTCGGATTGGTTAAGTATGGGTTAGCTTAACCCCATCCACTAAACGTATTACAATGGTTAAGCCTAATTTTAAAAGGTCTTGTGACTTAACCCTATCAGGTCCACCTATTAGCTTGGTTAAGTATAGGTTACTTAACCTCATCAAATCATCATGTATAATTGGTTAAGTATAAGTTACTTAACCCCATTAAATTACCATGTTAAGTTGGTTAAGTATTGGTTACTTAACCTCATTGAATTACCACGTTTATATTGGTTAAGTGTTTAACTTAACCCCATCAAATTACCGTGTTTAGATTAGTTAAGTGAAGGTTACTTAACCCCATCTAATTTACCGTGTTTAGATTAGTTAAGTCTAAGTTACTTAACCCCATCTACTTACCATGTTAGATTAGTTAAGTATGGATTACTTAACCTCATCGAATTTACCGTGTTTAGATTAGTTAAGTGTGGATTACTTAACCCCATCTAATTACCCAGTCGGATTAGTTAAGCGTAAATTACTTAACCCCATCCCCTAATTGTCTTGTATGGTTAAGTGTCATTAAGAAATCAAGCCCGGTCCCACTTAACCTACCCATTCGTGTCATATTGGTTAAGTGTCATTAGTCAAATTTACTTAACCTTATCATGTGGCATTAATTTAATTAATGCACTCTCAACCTCTCACATTAGACCTTGTTGTGGTTACTAGTTAAGCCGGGCGGGTCCGGGTAGTTTTACACCACAACCTAGTCTAACCTCGGGTCTTAAGCGCGTTATGACCAACTTCTCACATTGGATCCTATTGTTTGTAGCCACTAGTTAAGCCGGGCGGGTCCGGGTAGATTTATGCTACAAACTCAACCCAACCTCGAGTTGGCCACTTTCATGTTTGGTCTAGTGTCTTTTTACACTTACAACCCACCCATGTCTAGTTCAAGTTCCATGTTTTCCCACGTGTCATGATCATATTTAAATGTATCATGAATGTCATGTTCTCATGTGAGCCCCATGTCAAGTTTTTCCATGTCATACCCACGTTTTTCCTAAGCTACCCAAACGTATTTCCAACCCAAGTGGAAGCGAGTCACATAGTAGGGTATTATGCCAACATATTGGCCACACACATGCATAGTATCATAAGGGAATTTGGCCACAAGCATGCATAGTTTCATAAGGGAATTTGGCCACAAGCATGCATAGTTTCATAAGGAGATTTGGCCACAAACATGCATAACATAAAAAGGTGATTGGCCACAAACTTGCATATTATCATAAGGGGTTTTGGGTTCATATACTTGCATAAGCCCCAAGTTAAGTTCATGCACATATTTCACAAGCCCAAAATGGTTCTAAGGTCTTATGCCCACATTCACAAGTTAAAGGTTTAATCTTTCATGATAGACTAGGCTAAACATAACATGAGTGACATGATATAGTCGCTAAAACATAGTTCCAAGTCATATATTCAAGGTAAGAGGCAAAACTAGGTTCACATAGGTTATAGCACTTATGTTTAACCGCATTTTATTCCATGCCATCATTAAACTACCGTTAACATCTCGAAGTAGCTAGAACTTACCTAGCGAGGCTTAGGAAAGGATTATGCATCATCTTGACGAAGAAAGGTGGCTCCTTTGTCGAAGAATCGTCATGAAACCGTCGTAGCAACGATGATTTGGCCTCTATTTGGTGTAGCAAGCTTGCACCTTTCAATTCGGATCCGATTTGCATGCATAGTCTCCTGGAATTGGAGACGGAGGCCATGATCACTTGGCATTTGGGCAGTACTTCGTGGCATGAGTGAATTATGAGGGGTTTAGGGTAGGCTTAGGGTCTTTTTATAGAGATTAGGAGTAGTTTAGGTCGTTAGATTAACCCTAGGATAGATCCAAGCCCTCAAAAATCGTCACAAGCCTCCAAAACAAGACCCAGGAGCCAAAACAGGTGCACCTGGCCGACCTGGCCGACCAGGCAGGTCGACCCCCAGGTCGACCCTGGGGTCGACTCCCCAGTCGACCTGGTCCCACCCAGGTCGACTCCCAGGTCGACCTGGTTCTGGCGGGATTTTTCCCGCCTAGCTTGATTTCTGAAATTTTGAATCTGTTTTCATTTTTGAATTTTTCGTGAAACTTCGCGAGGTCATATCTTGGTCATACGGACTCCGATTTATGAAATTTCAGACTCTATTTCACGTATTTTTCCGAGACGAACGCAATGGCACAACCCGTTTTATCTGATCAAGATTTTATAATTTAATTCTGCCTTGATTCTTGATTTAACATGTTGTTAAATTATGGGTTGTTACAGGATATAACTTAGTAAATAAAAAGGAAGTGATCAGTCATCATCGCCATAGGCGGAATACATACATGCAGTGAGACATAATAAGGGTATCATTCTACATCGCCGAAGGCGGTACATATACACACAATAAGAAGTACGGAAAGTAAATCAGTCTGCATCGCCCGAGGCGGAATCATAATATAAGTACAGTAATGGCGGAAAATGTCAAAGTCATCTCTGTGAAGTCAGCCTCGCCATGAGCCAAAATGCACTCTATGCAACAGTGCAGAACCAAAAACAACCTGTCACCTGTGAACTAGGCTGCCCGTGTGAAAATAAGGGCACCCGCGTTTGCAAAGTGAAACAAACAACGAGTCAATCATGGGGACTGCTATGAGGAATCTATTTAACAGTTTAAACAACAGTAATAAGCCAATCATAGGACCACGCCACTTTCGCGGAACGGGTTTACTCCAGTGATTGCTAGTGCATTTAAAACAAAGTAAATTCTTTTAAAACAACGCAATGCTTTTAAAAAGAATGAAGCCATTATAAGACTCAGGTCCCATCATACAATGCAACGCAAGCCGGAGGATAGAGTTTTACCTTATAATGGCCAAATATGCTTGGTACGTATAAAGCAAAATCATTTGATATTATTACTAGTGCATATACGTTTCAAAAGCGAATAGCATCATAAATATCAATCATAGGCGACATGAGCGTCCCATGCCACTATGTCGCCATATATAAGTTACAATCAAATCCGTTATTTCGTATTGGAAATTGGATTTCCGTCATGAGTCGAGGCAAGGGGCAAGCTCCTCTCCGCTTCGAGACACTCTAGCAAATGCCTCAGGACTACACACTCTGGGTAACCCTGGATCCTCCAAGGCTGGTCCTCTCTTACGTTTGAGAATTAGTTATTCCTGAACACACGTTTCCCGGTCCTTACAGACCTATAATCGAGGCGCCTCGCATTCCAACAACCACATAGGTGAAAAATAGATATAAATGTCAGGGCTGGTAAGTCACTGACACCACCATAGCTAGAAAGAAACGTCATGCTCTCCTTGGGTCCTTATCCCATTTTTGACTCATACCGAGGTGTGAGGCTCGCGAATCCACGCTATACACAAAGCCAGGCCACGTAGACCGTGCTTTGATCATCATCCACAAGACTTTGCTTTGCAACAGAAGCCTTGATCACAACATCTTGGCATGCCACATAGGCAGTCCACTCCATACGATTGATTTCCATCGATATATAACCTCTGAGCTCGTACGTCTCAGAGAAGGGCGTTAAGCAAAAGAATAAATTCTCCACCGCCAAACAGATATATATTTAACAGAGATCAATCAGTATAGAACAAAATCCAATGTCAGACACACAGTCTATTTACAAGTCCGTTCTGGGTCTGAACGAAACCGGAGGCGTCAAATTCCTCATATATCCGTCCAATCAACACATACGTTCAGACGGCTACTACTTCCGTCCCTTTCCGGTAGCTACTCCGGTCAGGAACCTCAGTAGCGCCCATCCAACCGATACGAGGATCGTCGGTCTTGAATCGTCTTTGCATTTTCCAATTCGAACCGCTCGATAAATTATTTGAAACGAGGGTTAGCTCGGCCTTTTCAAATAATTCACGTCATTAGAATTTAAATCGATTCTTTCTATGGTTATATTATTCGACATCCATCTTTCAGTTCTTTAGTGTTATTTTCGTGTCAAACACATACAACCATCAAATATCAAACAATTCAAGCCCAATTGGTTTATTTGCAATCTATGTTGCTTATAATATTTTATAACGATTTTTCGCCATTTTTATTTATTTAAAAATTGCCATATTTAATTAAACGACGTTTCAGGTCGTGCCGTGGCACTGGTGCTGTTTTTCCCCTAATTTGTTTTACACATATCGGAAAATCTAACCGTTGGATTTCTACAAAGTCTATATCAGTGGGAAGATATTCCCAAAGCGAACCCAACGGTTCCAGTTTCGTGAAAATCCGACGGTCGGATCTTCCACACTAGTCGTTTGAAGTTACGGTTTCAAAATTCGAACTACAGCGTCGTTATTCGATTTAATTTAATTAATTTATATTTATATATAAATATAAACGATTCTGGCGCTGTTTTTCTTCAGATTTGAATTAAACATTCCGGACGATCCAACCGTTGGATTTTTACAAGGTTGGTGCCGTTGGGAAGATATTTCCAAGGCGAACCCAGCGGCTGTGGTTTCGGGAAAATCCGATGGTCGGATTTCTCGTACTAATCGTTTTAAATTACGATTCCGAAACACGAACTGCACGACTTCGATTCCTTTTAATTATATTTGTATTTATATATATATATGATTCATTCTATAATTCCAACTATAGTCCATTCTATATTTCCAACTTCTTTTTACTTCAAATATTTCACTAACGCCTTCATATTTCGAAAAATTTCGCCATAACCTCCTTTGTACGGGGGGGTTTGGAAATTTATTGGGCTGTGTTAGGTACCCAATAAATCCTAAAAAGCATCCACATATTTATAGTGATATATTCTGGTGTTTACGGGGGAGCATGTATAGATAATCACTCCAGAGAATAATTTCTCGTCACCCCGTTTCCGTGTGGAAATAAATAGTCCATGTGCCGTATCTAATAACTAGAGCGACGTGATTATTGTCAACTCCAGACCGTGTGGGGTTTTTATTAATCTGGCAATTTATCGTTATATTTTATATAGTTCATATCAGTCATCAGTTCAACCTGTAGTATATAGTCATCGCCATACAAGCCTCTCGCTCGTATGGTAAATCTTCCACCTCGTCACACAAGCTCCAATTGCTTATGTGGAATATGATGAAGTATGCCTATCGTCCAGGAGTATGCCATGTAGTGTAGTTCAAAATTAATTGTTACTATCCTATGGCGATGTTTATTATTTCACACAGAATAACCAGCACTCCGCATCCAATGGCATTCACAGGAGTTGATATATAAATAAAATTGCGCAGCCAACTCATCAAGGTTTACCTATTTGTCGGGCACGCAAATAATTTCTTTACTCTAAAGCTATTCCATTTTTCCTGTTCAACACATGTATATATATGCAGAACAAAGCTAATAATAATATTTCTAGCAAACTATTATTTATTTCAACACGTGTGTATTTTTATCAAAGCATATACATGATAAAAGAAATATTTTTATCGTCAAAAATATTTATTCAACACGTGAATGTTTTTAACACTTCATATTTACAATAAAGGTGTAGTTTTTATTGTCTATTCATTTTATTTTAACGTATGATAACATTCAACACATGAATTTCAACTCAACGAACGAATTTCAATTCAACACATGAATATTCGATATAGTTTGTATATATATAAAAATGTGATTTTTATCGCTAATGCCATTTATTTAAATTCAAATAATATTCAACACAAGAATTTCAACTCGACGAATGAATTTCAACTCAACACATGAATATTCGATATAGTTTGTATATATATAAAAATGTGATTTTTATCGCTAAAGCCATTTATTTAAATTCAAATAATATTCAACACATGAATTTCAACTCAACGAATGAATTGCAACTCAACACATGAATATTCGATGTAGTTTGTATATATATAAAAATGTGATTTTTATCGCTAAAGCCATTTATTTAAATTCAAATAATATTCAACACATGAATTTCAACTCAACGAATGAATTGCAACTCAACACATGAATATTGGTTTCAACATATGTAATTTATTTTATCGAATGAAAATTATTCTAACACATGTATATTTCAGAAAATTTCGGCAGCATAATGGCAGGGTAGTTAAAACCGGGACCGTCCCTAGTACGGCTCCTCGCCCTACCTTAAAACCTCGCGGTTTTTGACAATGGTGATCATGCATCTAGTTCGCACGCAGGCGGCATGTTTTATTTTCAATTCCACAATCCTATTCTATTTTATTTCAACCACAAGAGGGTATTTTTCAACCACAATATCAGCCACAAACAATTATTTCCAACCATTCGTTATACCATATAATATCACGTCAATCACAAGCAGTAAATATCGTCCATGGTCTGTGGACGAGGGGAGTATATATATGTATATTATATTATAATTCACTTGCATTTCATCACAATTCAAAGCATATATGTTTCATTCAACGCTTGTATAATTTATACATCGCTAATATAACTTATACAACACATGTACATGAGGTATACAATGCGTATATAATTTACACTTCGCTTATATAATTTATACAACGTGATTTCATTCACACAATCAGTTCAGATTCCTCACATTGGTTATTGCAGTGCTAAAAATCGTAGGAAGATCAGAAAAATCCGCGGCTTCTTCTAGATGGTAGAGAGCCTCCTTGCGGTCACGGTGTCTCCTGTTTCATCGAATTTCGTTAAAGAACGAAAAAGATATTATTTTTCAAAGTTTTGCAACGCTTTATAGTGTTATTTTCCTTTCTGAATAATAAAGGTCGCATCTTTATTTTTGCTTCGAAACTAGGTTGGGGATTTTTGCAAAATCCGTGAAGTATGGGGATGATCGGTGGTGCTGACGTGGAAGGGGGCGGCGAGGACTTCACGGTGCTGGTGGTTTGAGGGGGTGCGATGGCGAATCGGGGCGGCGGCGGCGCTGGGAAGTCGACGACTTCCTCGACGTCGTTCAGGCGATTCCGGCGAAGGTAGGAGGCGGCGTTTGGTCGGATGTGGAGAGGAGGCGAAGGGCTGTTGACTGGTGGTGGTGGCGCGGCCTAGCATCGCCTGTGGCGGTCGGAAAAGGGAGGAGAAGCGCGGAGCAACGAGGATCGTCGGTTTTGTCTCTGGCGGCTAGGGTTTTGAGATTTTTTTTTAAAGGAAAATTCCTATTGGTCGAAGCTATATAGGAAATTTTAAATAGTGTTTTCACAAACGGACTCGAGATCAAACCCAACGACTGTCGCCCCTAGCTAAATACCCCTATTCCGGACACAATGGGATATGTTTCGTTGGCCAATTCGACTGTTACAGTCAGTTATTTTTCAAATTAAAATATAAAACATTCGATATTTAATTTGAACGTACATTTCAATTTGCCAGGGCCACAAACTGAATCGAAAAATTCCAGAAAGATAAATCTAGCTTTGTTTTGACGATACGGTCCTAACAAAACTAGTTTCGTCGAATTCTGAGCTCGTTTGAAAAACGGCCATTTTTAGGTCGACCCATTTTAACAGAATTTGACCAATCACATTTTCTTTTGCCCCGCTCACATACTAGCTTCAAAAATTATGAAATTTGAAACATAGCAATTATTTGACATCCCGGACCCAACAAAAGTGGTTTCGTCGAATTCCGAGGTCGTATGCAAAATATCAATTTTCAAGGGCTATATATGTTATATAGCGACCTTTTTGAAAATTCATTTGCCTATAAATTCTGATTCCCGCTATGAAACTTCGATTTTTCAGATTTGTTAGAAAGGTATTCATAAACAGATTTAGATATTTTCAGTTTCGTTAAAATCCGTTACATTTTCCACCCGGTACAGTCAGACAAAGTTTGTATTCAAACTTTCAAACTGCAATACTATACCCAATTCTTTATTTTATTGAAATATGCTATTTCAATTATTCAAATTCTTTGGTAATAACCAAATTTAAAATTTTTAAATTGGTTCACATTTTCCGGGTTATTACATTCTATCCCCGTCGGCACTATATTTTTGTTTTAAGGGAACGACTAAGATAACACATATTTTAAAGAGAAAATATGTATAAACGCACATATAAAGAAAAATATACATATAAGAAAGTACAGAAAAATATATGTACAAGAGAAAATATATGTATATATGTGGAAAATATATATATATATAAGAGAAAAGTTCAAAATAAAGCTGCAACCAAAGAAATATGGTAAGAATTAAATAATGGCATAATACTGTCTGAATTTTGAAAACGAAATAAAAGTTATACGTATATATATATATATATGTGTGTGTGTGTGTGTGTGTGTAAAATGGTCATTAAAAGTTTTGTATACATATAAGGACCTTATATATGATTATAATTCAAATTAGTTCAAACTGAAGACCTTATGCAAAAGAAAAAAAAGAAAAAGAAAGAAGAGACCTAGGGGGGTCGACCCTGGGGTCGAAACAACCATAGGGGGTTCGACCCTAGGGTCGACACATACACAGGGGGGTCGACCCCACCCCAGATCCGGGTAGATTCATTTGTGAATCTAGACTGATTTCTTAACCAAATTCGTTGCTGTCTCAGCGTTGCGTGTACGATAAGATCCTGAACACCTATAAATAGGCTAGCAGAGCCTAGCCTAAATTTTACATTTTCTAAGAGGCTGCCTAAGTTCCGCCATTCTTCTTCCTCCTAAAACCTCTTCAGAAAAATAGAATAATTAGTTTAGGAAAATTTTGATTCAAGATTTGGAGGAAATGAATGTAAATTAATAAAGAAGGTATTTATAATTCTATTCGAAGTAAGGTAAATTCTTGGATCTAGTCAATTTAATTTTCTCATCTTTCTTCCCTTTTTCTTTTAGTTGAGAGTTGTGGATCCATGATTGTTTAGGTTCTAAATTCAGTTAGGAGAACCATTGTATGCTATATTTGGACCAGATTCATGATTTGGAAAGCAAGTAGGTGAGTAGATTTAAAATATACCTTTTTGATAATGGTATATTTACCGTTTGACATTCCCCGTTAATATGAAATATAAATCTGCTAGAATGATTAATCTGTTGAATTGTAAAATTGTTAAAAATGAGGAAACAATTACTGTTGTATACATGCATGTTCTAATTACATGTTAATCTGTGACATATTATGTAATTGAACGCTTTATTGTTGGAATTGGGATAATTACATGTTAACCTGTGACATATTATGTACTTGAACCCTTAACTGTAGAAATTAGGATAATTACATGTTAAATTGTTAGATTAGAATAATTATATGATTGATAATTGCATGTTATTATTTTAGAATGGAGTTAATTACATGTTAGGAAGAACATGCGACATGATTATAAGTTAAAATGGAGTTAATTACGTGTTATCAACCTACCCTTCAAGTTCTTTGTTTCTCATCTTCATCGTACTTTCTTTGACCATGCTCTCATGCTTCTTAACTGCTCCCCCCTCTCCCTCTCTGGCCCTTCCTCCTTTAGGTTCCATAATATGTGGAGATCTCACCATTTTTCCATAGTGTTGTGGAAAATTTCTGGATCTCCCCTTTGAGTGGTTCTCCGTGTGTGGTTTTTTCGTGTAAGCTGAAACATCTTAAGAACTGTCTAAAGGCATGGAATCTGCTAGTTTTCAGGAATATCTTCGACCGCATTAGAGCGGCTGAAGAAACTCTTGTTCAAGCAGAAGTGTCTTTTGATGAGGAACCCACTGGTGCCAACAAGGAGGCTTGTGCGTTAGCCCACCTTGCCTTCTCATTTGAGCTTCGTATTGAACAAGACTATCTTCGCCAAAAAGTGAGGATTAAATGGATTGTTGAAGGCAATACGAACTCTAGGTTTTTTAACTCGACTATTCATAAGAAGAATAGTCTTCTCACCATTCGTCAGATCCTCCGGCCGGATCTATCTTTGGCTTCTACTCCTGACGAAGTCAAAGATACTATTATGTCCCACTTCCAGGCCTTCCTTAGCTCTCCCTCGGTCTCAGTTTCTGACCCGTCTCTTTTTGCCTTCATTCCTAGACCGATCCTCCCGTCGGATTACTCTGACCTTGACGCACCCCCTTCCTCGGAATAAATACGTGCTTGCGTGTTTGCTCTTAGCAAGGATAGTGCGAGTGGGTCAGATGGTTTCAACGGGTTTTTTTATAGTAGTGTGTGGCCTGTTATTCAGGCGGACTTCTGTCCAGCTGGTCGGTCTTTCTTTTCTGGCAGAGTTCTGCCAGCTGGGTGGACCTCCACCAACTTGATCCTCATCCGTAAATTTGACAAACCTGCCTCTTGTGCGAATATCCGGCCGATCAGCTTGTGTAATTTCTCTAATAAGGTCATTTCTAAGGTCATAACCGCTAGTCTAGCACCGTTTCTCGACCATCTTATATCTTCATCTCAGGCTGGGTTTGTGAAAAGATGTTTGATCACTGACAACATCCTTTTAGCCCAAGAGCTGATTTCTTAGATCGATAAGAAGGTATGAGGCTCTAATGTGGTCATCAAGCTAGATATGGCTAAGGCTTATGACCGCATGTCGTGGTTCTTCATCATCAAGGTTTTGAGGGCTTTTGGTTTCCCGGAACCCCTAATCGATGTTGTTTGGAGACTTATCTAAAAATGTTGGTTTTCCGATCTCATCAATGGATCGACCACTGATTTTTTCAGGTCTGGGAGAGGGCTTCACCTAGGTGATCCCCTCTCCCTTCTCTGTTTGTCCTTCCGAGCGAGGCTTTCGTTCGATGTTTGCACTCTTTAACGATAGCTAGGCAAAATCGTAGGTTCGGCATTCGTAGGGGATGTCCTCTTATCTCTTCTTTGTCTTTCGCTGATGACATCATCATTTTTACAAATGGTAGTTGTCGGTCTATTCGAGGCCTATTGCGCCTCATTCAGCAGTATGAGAGATGCTCGGGGTAACTCGTTAACTCTTCTAAAAGCTACTTCGTGCCCGCAAAAGACCTGTCTTCGGTTAGATCTTCCTGGATCGTGACAACTACTGGTTTCAAGGCGGCATCGCTTCCACTTCCTTCCCTCGGTATTGTATTATATCGAGGCAGGAAACTCAACGCCATCTTCGATCCCTTACCGACAAAGTCAGGAGTAAGATCATCCGGTGGAATGCTACCCTCCTTTCTTAGGCTGGGAGACTGGTTCTCATTAAGTTGGTTCTTTAATCCCTGGGATCTCATATCTTTGCTGCTATGACTCCCACTGCTGCCTTCTTCCGCTCTTACCGTTCTTTGGCATCTTCCCATTTCTAGGGAACCAAGGATAACGCTTCTTGTCACCACTGTATTTCTTGGAAATTCATTTGTAGGCCCAAAAGTGAGGGAGGTCTGGGCCTCCGTAACTCTAAGAACATTTGTTCGACCTTTGCTAGCAAGATTTTGACAAGGTTCGGAGCGAACAACTCCCTATGGGCGACGTTCCTCCATGCCAAGTACCATAGGTTGGTTGTTACGAATTACACCGGTATCCCATCCTACGCTTGTGAGACATGGAAATGGATGCAATCTGTGAAGGCCTTATCAGATGCTCATGGGGGTGACACCATTTGGGACAGCTTCCCTTTTCGCTTTTGGCGCCGTGAAATTCTAGGCGGACCCCTGGTCCTCGTTTCCATCTATTCTCTTTCGTTTGGGATGTCTGTATTCCCCCGAAGGTCTCTCATTTATGTGGAAAATCTTGTTTAATGGTTTACCTATAGATGAGAAACTTAACATAATCGGCATCCAAGTGCTGCAGTTCTGGATGTAACGATTACTTTTTTCATTTGTTGTTCTCTGGGTCTTGTGCCCGGACTGTCTAGAACTACTTCGAAAATCTGATGGGTTGCCGAGGTCATGCCACCTCAACAGAAGATTCACTGAGATTCTGGTGGTCCGACATCTCAGGTAAACCCTTTCGTTCGATCCTTCTGTGTCTAATTCCTTGCCTGGTTTGCTGGCATATTTGGTGCCCTAGGAAAAAGGCGGTATTTGATGAAGTGGCGATGGACCCTCCTACCATTATCAGGAAAGTTAGAAACGACGTGTTCCTAGCGTTCCGTGGTAGCCCTTTCAAGGGCGTCTTTGGTTCCTGCTCAAGAAGGTTGGCTGTTATCTTTGATGTTTCATTGATAGCGGCCACTCCTAGGGCAGGTATTGGTTGATCTTTTTCTTTCTTGATTTATGTTTACCACTTGTTTTATCACTATCTCCCACTTACCCCCCCCCCCACAAGTTCTTGTGTCATTTGCTAGTTGTGCAGATCTTGTTTTTTAGGTTTTTGGACTCGGTCTGCTTGGGACTGGATGGTGCTTTCGATTCTTCACTCAAGGTGGGATTAATAAAGCAGGTACAGTTTGAGATTTTGTAGGTTCGGGAGTTGATGCTTTCTCAGGCTTCGCGATCCACATCGCTTTTGAGGGAGTATGTGCAGCAGGAGATTTTGGAGGTTCAAGACCATCAATTGGGTTTTCCCAGCATTAGCGAGGTGCATCTCTGGGAGGACTTGTCTGTTGATATAACGCTATGCCCTACATGTGGATATAGGGATTTCATCGCTTCTCTTCGCTTTGATGACCGTCTGCTGGTGCTTCCTATGCCTTGCTTGCTCATGACAGTAGTCCATTTTTGTGTTGTATATGTATTTCGTTCCGTTTCTGTTGTTTGTTTGTATGCACGGTTTCTGCACTGTGGAAATCGTTTTTGTGAGCCGTTGGAGAATGGTTGGATTCTCCCATTTGCTATATTATTTATTATTTTTGTAAAAAAAAGTTAAAATGGAATTAACATGATATTAAGTGTGACATGTAAAAATAGAACTACATTAAAAATTTGGAAGAATGGACACACCTAAATTATATAGAAAATTTACAGAAATTAGAAAATGTGACGCACTTACACACGAGGGTAAATTCAACTTGTGGTTGAAGTCTGCCCGGAACCATCCGACAATCCAGCATCCACAAGTTGTTAATTTAATGTGAGGGGTCTAGTGCGTAAATATACATGTAACAGTGCTAAGACACAAGGCTAAGTCAACTTGTGGTAGAAGTCTGCCCAGAACCGCTTGGCAATTCCAGAATCCACAAGTGGTAGGCTTAATGTGAGAAGTCTAGTGCATAAACATATATATATAACATTAATTGTAATTAATGGAAATGAATAGGAAATGAATGAAAGTTACAACAGTTAGGGAAGTGGAATGAACGGGGAATGATAATAACCTATTATAATTAATTACACCAATGAGAATGTTATATAATAGGTATACTTGTCCTAGGGTAAATGGAAATTGTAGCTTAGGTTATAATAAACGATAAAGAAAATGGAATAACTTATGTAATGAGATAAGTTGACTTAATTGTAAATTAAGTTATCTGTAAGAACAAGAATCTGAAATCTACTGATAAGGACAAAGAAGTTATATTAATGGAAGGTAAACTTATTAGTAAACCTTAGTTAAGAGAACTAAGTTAATAAGTAAACAACGACAAGTTGTAATGACAGTGTAAGATGAAATTATGATTAAGAAAGAATGTGGCAAACTTATGAAATGAAATAATTTATATTTAATCATAAATAATAAGTGACATGTTAAACAGAAAACATGTGAATTCAGATATACTTAATTACATATTAAGTAGAACATGTTATTGTAACTATGAAATTGGACAATGAATAATATTAAGAGATTGTAGATTACAAACCTTGAATGGCAATCTAGAGAATAACATGTTATTGACTTACTAATGAATGTAAAAGGGTTAAGTTTTGTAACCAAAATTAATAAGCAAGAGGGCCCACTACAAGAAAATACGATATAGATAGCGTTATATCATAGCCTTACATTAAAGTGCTATAATAATATAGTTAAAGAAAATAAAATAATGCATTAATTGTGCTATATAAAGAAGCAAATAAAATAACAAAATAATTATGCTATATTAATGTTTGTTCTGCTATGTAACGTTGATGATACAAAGAGCGGGAGCGAATACCCAGGGCTGGACTTAACTGAAATCTGAGGCCACAAAACTAAAAAATTCCCTCCATCCCCTTCAAACTTTATCCCCAAAATTTTCTTTTTTCCGTTTCAGTAAAACTTGGCTTTCATCCAATCTCCGATTCAATCCAACATCAATTCCTTCATCTCCGACCCAGTCAACGATAAATCGAGAGCATCTCCCCCCGATTCACTCTGACTCTTCCAAATCGACAATGAGTTTTTTTGAAATCGTTAATAGTAGTACTTTTGTTTTTTTATAAATTCGCTCCACTCGCTATTTGGTGGACTTTTAATGCGCAGAAATATGAGTATTCACAAAATTCAATTTTAGCACTGAGCCCTGTATTACCCAGTTTCTGTAATCTAATTTTGGAAGATTTTGAAGCGAATTACTTCTAAATGTTTAGTCCTTCAAAATACATGAATTTAACTATGAAGTTTTAATTGGTTGAATCGTGTTGGAGATTAAGTCATGATTGGTTGAAAATTTTGCATTTAGGTTTCAGTTTTAACTGAGAAAAAAATATTATATTTTTTGTCTTGTTAATTAATTCATGATTGGTTTCAGTTTTAACTGAGATAAAAATATTAACTGAGATAAAAATATTACATTTAGGTTTTAGTTTTAACTATGAAGTTTTAACTGAAAAAGTCATGGTTGGTTGAAAATTTTGAAGTGAACTACTTCGCTCTTTTGCTAACATTTTGTGTCTCGTTGATTTTTTTATAGTCTTAAGTTTCTTTTGTACATGCTGCTAGCCTAGCTGGAAATTAAGTCATTTCGAAAATGGGTTTTGTTTTTGATAAATGTATTCATTCATTTATGACAGATTACTTGTATTTAGCTTGCTATGACTGAGTTAAAAACGTTTGAAGTGGTTATAATGATTTGGTAATGGAAATGTAATTGGTTGAAGTAAGTTTGGAACTTTATTAGTTTGGTTGGCTCACACCAAATCAGACAAACATTTCAAGTCTCTAGCAAGTGTATAGGAATTTATTTAGTCTAAATCCTGGTCCCCTATTACCATGATATTTTTGTTAATTCCTTTTATAGGTTATGCTGAGCTGAAATACAATTTTTTGGGCCTTAATTGTCACTTTTGGAGAATGGACTTTTGATGACAACAACCTTATTTCAACTATCATTGATTATAAAATATATACTAACATCTTAATTTAGAATATATATATACATATATATATGCAGAATTTGTATGCAGGAATTAATATCTAAGATTGTACAGTTTAAGAGATTTTAGAGATGTAGAATTCAGAGTAGATTCAAGACTCATGAGTAATCAAGATTTCAAGAATAATATTTTTATAGAGTCTAGATTTTGTAAGACTCCAAATAGCACTCCAGGTTCAAATTCAAATTCAAATTCTGATTTTCAATTCTATCCTCAATCCTCTCTATATTTGTTTTCTTTTTATCCTCAATCTTATCTATTTTGTTTTTCTATTTTGTTCTATTTTGATTTTTCTTTGATTTTCAAACTTAAGTTTTATATATATACTTTGTTTATATTTTATACAGTTTAAAACCTTATAATTTTCTAAACATATTTATATAGTTTAAAAATATATTTTCATATGTTTTTCTATCATATATTATTGATTTACAACATTAGAATTTTATTCAAGAATTTTCAGAATTAATTTTATATCAAAATACTTGAAAAATGCTTTGAAAATAAAATTTACACATGGCTATGTCGACATAGCAAAATATGTATGTCGACATATAATGGCTATTTTTCTAAATTTGAAGGGAAG
This sequence comes from Allium sativum, assembly GCA_030737875.1. Taxonomy (NCBI): domain Eukaryota; kingdom Viridiplantae; phylum Streptophyta; class Magnoliopsida; order Asparagales; family Amaryllidaceae; genus Allium; species Allium sativum. Next base: position 882,560,983 of record CM060919.1, on the reverse strand, counting down.
TGTCTTTTCATTATTTGTAACGATTCAGAACCGTTGCAACCCTTCATAACCTATAAAAAGAGGTTAAAACCGAATTTTCAAACATCTCTTCTTCCCGGTCTTCATCTCCTTTCATCCTACCATTATTCTTAATCATTTTTATGGTTTTTACACTTATACTCTACCGAATTCAATTCTGTTTTGATAAAACTTCTTCTCTTTACATTCTCTACTCTCTGAATCAAGTGCTATTGAAGAGTTATAGGGTTGTTTTGTAATTGGTTGGGTTGAATAAACCTTGTTGTGAGTCAAAGAGGAGTCGGTGTGTCCTTGTGAGCCATGAAATCAAGGAAATTGGAGTCGGTGTGCTCTGTGAGCCGTGAAATCAAGAAAGTAGGAATCGGTGTCTCCTTGTGAGCTGAGAAATCAAGGAGGGTGTAATTGACTATTGAAAGAGTAAGAAAACTCTGCATAACCGAGCATTGTGTAGGACTGGACGTAAGAGTAATCCGAACCAGTATAAAATCCGGTGTGTTCTTTCCTTTTCCGCATTTTTGTTTTTGTTTATTTTGTCTCTGTGTTTGAATCTATGTCTTTGTTTGTGTTTGTGGTCTTTGATTCATCCTACAGATCTCTCTAGTTTTTAGTTTTGTTTAAATTTCTACAAACACTATTCTCCCCACTCTAGTGTTTGCTTTGCCTGAACGATCCATTCCGCAGTTCCTAACAACTGGTATTAAAACAAGTTCTTTCAAAAAATTCATAATCTGATTTTTGAAAATTTGGTAAAATGGAAAATTTTGGAATATTTGATAATGCTAGTATCAATTCATGAATTGCGTCAGTGTTAAAAGAGTCCGCATATATTAATGTTAAAGAAGCATATGATCAACTGAAATATTTGTCAATACAAAATAGGATGAGTTCTATGACTTTTGAAAACTCAAAAGTTGAAAAGATGGGTGAGGTGGCTATTGGAGATTCAAATCTTGAACTAGTGTGTTACATGGCTAGTGAAAGTTCAAATTCTGAGAAGCAACTGGTGGAAATGAAAAAGAACAAATGGATACTGGATAGTGCCTGTTCGAGACATATGACCGGAAATCCAGAACTACTCAATAATCTGAAGTATGAAGATGGTGGATTGGTAAACTTCGGAGATAATTCTAAAGGATACATCATTGGAATCGGCAATGTCGGTAATTCTTGAAACTCCTACTATTTCTGATGTTCTATTAGTTAGGAATTTAAAATATAATTTGCTAAGTATAAGCCAACTTTGCGATAAAGGATATAAAATAAAATTTGAAAAGAATAAATGTTTCATAGAAGACAGGAATTCAAAAGTTATATTTGAAGGAGATAGAAAGAAAAATATTTATATATTAAGTATGAAAATTTCCAACGATAATTTATGTCTTATGGCCAATACAAGTGATCCCTGGATTTGGCATAAGAGATTTAGTCATATAAATTTTAAACGAATTTCTAGAATTTCTAAACTAGATTCGGTCAGAGGATTACCCAAAATGAAATTCAAAGTTAATAATTTATGCGATGCTTGTCAATACGGAAAATTAAGGAAGAGTTCATTTAAATCAAAAGAAGAAATCACTACTTGAAAACCATTATAGTTAATACACATGGATTTATTTGGTCCATCTCAAACTCAATCAATAAATCATAACAGATATGTATTTGTAATAATTGACGATTTTTGGACATTGTTTCTTAAAAATAAAAGTGATGCTTTCGATCAATTTAAAACTTTTTCTAAAAGAATTCAAAATTCATTATCACTAAAAATTAGAATAATAGGTAGCGACCATGGTGGAGATTTCGAAAAATATTGCAATAAAAAGGGAATAACCCACAATTTTTCAATTCCAAGAAATCCTCACAAAACGGAGTAGTTGAACTTAAAAATAGAACAATACAAGAATGTGCAAGAGCTATGTTATCCGATAGTAATTTACTAAGGAATTTTTGGGCTGAGGCAGCTGCAACAGCTTGTTATATTATTAATAGAATTTCAATTAGACCTCTAACTCATAAAACTCCTTATGAACTTTTATTTAATAAGAAACCAAGTATCTTATTTTAAAATATTTGGAAGTAAATGTTTTATACTTAATACAAAGGATAATTTAGACAAATTTGATTCAAAATCAGATAAAGGAATTTTTTATTGGATATTCAGAAAGAAGCAAGGCATATAGAGTTTTTAATACTCGAACCAACACCATAGAAGAAACATTAAATGTACCTATCGATGAAAACTACAAAAGTATAACTTAAAATGATAAAGACAATTATGAGGAAGAAGTTAATGAAATAAATAATGAAGATAACCAAACAAATAAAAGAATTAGATTACTTAGAGACCATCCCGTAGAAAATATTTTAGGGGATATTGAATCCATTGTTAGAACTCGTAATTAACTAAAAAATATGAGTAATACTGCATTTATATCAACTATAGAACCTAAAAATCCAAAGGAAGCTTCTTCCGATGATTCATGGATACTTGCTATGCAAGAAGAATTGAATCAATTTACTAGGAATGAAGTATGGGGAACTTGTTCCTAGACTAGAGGATAAAACAAATATAGGAACCAAACGGGTCTATAAAAATAAAAGTAATAAACACGATGAGGTAGTAAGTAATAAGGCACGACTAGTAGCGCAAGGATATACTCAAGAAGAAGGAATAGATTATGAACAAACTTTTCCATCCGTAGCAAGACTAGAAGCCATTAGAATTTTACTAGCCTTTGCAAACTATAATAATTTCAAATTTATATCAAATGGATGTTAAATGTGCATTCCTAAATGGTTTTTTTCAAAGAAGACGTATATGTAGAGCAGCCACCCCTATTTGAAGATGAGAAGTTACCTGATCACGTATATAAACTAAAGAAAGCATTTTATGGATTAAAACAGGCTCCTAGAGCTAGGTATGATAGATTACGAAATTATTTACTACAATCAAACTTTGAAATAGGACAATTGGATAATACGCTGTTTACTAAGAAAAATAACAAAGATATACAATTAGTACAAATATATGATGATGACATAAGCTTTGGGTCGAAAATAAAAAAAATGAACAAAGATTTTTTAGATATTATGATCATAGAGTATGAAATGAGCCATATGGGAGAATTATCATTCTTTTTAGGTTTACAAATTTGACAACTAAAGAATGGAATATTTATTAATCAAGAAAAATATGCAAGAGATTTAATTAGTAAATACAATCTAACAACAACAAATGGTAGACCAACACCTATGGCAACTAATACTGTTTTAAGTAAAGATGATACATCAAAAGATGTTGATAAGAAACTATATAAAGAAATGATAGGATTATTATATATATATATATATAACCGCTAGTAGACCAGATATAATGCATAGTGTATGTCTCTGTGCAAGATATCAATCACAACCTAAGGAAACTCATTTAACAGTCGTAAAAAGTATTCTCAGATATGTAAAGCATACATCAGATTTTGGATTATTTTATCCTAAAAATGATTCATTCGATCTAGTTTCGTACTGTGATGCTGATTACGCGGGATGTAAATCTAATCGGAAAAGTATTAGTGGAACATGTCATTTTCTAGGACATTCCCTTGTATCTTGGTAAAGTAAGAAACAAAATAGCGTATCTTTATCAACAACTGAAGCAGAATATATATCTGCTGCTTTGGCTTGTTCACAAGTAATTTATATGCAACAAACTCTAAACGATTTTGGTATAAACATAAGTAAATCACCTGTATACTGCGATACTACAAGTGCTATAAATATATCTAAAAATCCTACTCGTTATTCAAGAACTAAACATATTGATGTGCGACATCATTTTTCTAAGATATAATATAAGTAAAGAAAAGATTTCACTTGAATTTATAGAAATAGATAAACAAATAGCCGATATATTAACCAATCTATTAAATGAAGCAACATTCACTAAATTTAGGAGAGAAATATGTATATGTTTATTAAGTGAATTAGAATAATTAAAGTAATAATATATGTGTATATATATATAAATATAATAAGGAATTAAAATAATAAAATTTGCAACTACACAATGCCGACATGAATATTTTGGTATGTCGACATAGAACTGAAATTTTTTAAAATTAATTCCCACCATAAGTTAGTTATTCTAACTATAAAAATCCTTTAATTCGAATTTCTTTCTTCATTCTCATTCTTCTTCTCTGTAAAAACTCTAAATTAATAATTACAATGGCTTCCACTAATCCAAATACTCAAAACAACTCTGATTCATATGCTGGAAAATTTGAGAGTCCATTTCAACGATCTACGCTCTCTAGAGTAATCAAAATTGAAGAAAAAATGGAGTATTTACTGCAAATGGTGGCTGAGATGCAAGCGCTTCAAATTAGAATAAGTCAAGTGCAAAATAAACAAGGAAAAGTAATGAAGAGTCTCTTAAAGTTTGTAAACGAAAATGAGACTAACCCAATTATCATCAATGATGATTATCTACCAATGGACGAAGGGGAAGAACCAAAAGAAAAAGAATTGGAGGAAGAACCAGATGAGGAAGAAATGATGGAGGAGGAAGAACATCAAGACGCTTAAACAATGGTTGTTGATGAAGAAAATAATGCTGAATGCATTGGAGAGGTCTTATTTGATGAAAATGGGAATGTGATTGAAACGAATGGAGAATTCTGTCTCCATTATCCAAATTTTCCAATTCACAAGTCCCCCATTGTCAAATAATTTAATGTTTAAGGTTTGTCTAGGTTTAGCTTTATTGTGTTCTTATGGTATGTCGTATAGGTATATGTATAAATCCATGTATATGTACACGTGTTTGTTTAACATAAATAAAATTGTTATTTACGATTGATATTGTTCTAAACCTTCTATAACATAAATATGCGATTATTAGATTAAGGGGGTATTTCATGTCATAATTTAGGGAATTATACAATATAGGGGGTGCATTTTTTTTTTGAATATTACTTAGTTTCTACAGTTGTTTAAACTTAGGTGGATTATCTTTAAATCTTTCTTTTTGATAATGCCAAAGGGGAAGAAATTATAAAATATAGGCATAGTTTTATAGAATTCTTATAGACAGGGGGAGTATAAGAAGATCATCATCAAACAGGTATGATATTTTATAAAATAAGGTTGTCATCATCAAAAAGGGGGAGAATTTTGGTGAATGGAGTTTTGATGACAACAACCTTATTTCAATTATCATTGATTATAAAACATATACTAACATCTTTATTTAGAATATATATATATATATATGCAGAATTTGTATACAGGAATTAATACTGAAGACTGTACAGTTTAAGAGATTTTAGAGATTCAGAATTCAGAGTAGATTCAAGACTCATGAGTAATCAAGATTTCAAGAGTAATATTTTTATAGAGTCTAGATTTTGTAAGACTCCAAATAGTACTCCAGGTTCAAATTCAAATTCAAACTCAAACTCAAATTCTGATTTTCAATTCTATCCTCAACCTCTCTATTTTTATTTTCTTTTTATCCTCAATATTATCTATTTTGTTTTTCTATTTTATTCTATTTTGATTCTTCTTTGATTTTCAAACTTAAGTTTTATATATATACTTTATTTATATGTTATATAGTTTAAAACCTTATCATTTTCTAAATATATTTATACAGTTTAAAAGTATATTTTCATATGTTTTTCTATCATATAATATTGATTTACAACATTAGAATTTTATTCAAGAATTTTCAAAATTAATTTTAAGTCAAAAGACTAGAAAAATGCTTTGGAAATAAAATTTACACATGGCTATGTCGACTAGCAAAATATGTATATCGACATATAACAGCTAATTTCTAAATTTGAAGGGAAGTGTCTTTTCATTATTTGAAACGATTCAGAACCGTTTCAACCCTTCATAACCTATAAAAAGAGGTTAAAACCGAATTTTCTAACATCTCTTCTTCCCCATCTTCATCTCCTTTCATCTTACCGTTATTCTTAATCATTTTTATGGTTTTCACATTTATACTTTGCCGAATTCAATTTTGTTTTGATAAACTTCTTCTCTCTACACTCTCTAATCTCTGAATCAAGTGCTATTGAAGAGTTATAGGGCTGTTTTGTAATTGGTTGGGTTGAATAAACCTTGTTGTGAGTCAAAGAGGAGTCGGTGTGTCCTTGTAAGCCGTGAAATCAAAGAAACTGGAGTCGATGTGTTCTTATAAGCCGTGAAATCAAGAAAGTAGGAACCAGTGCCTCCTTGTGAGCCATGAAATCAAGGAGGGTGTAATTGACTATTGAAAGAGTAATAAAACTCTGCACAACCCAGAGTTGTGTGGGACTGGACGTAGGAGTAATCCGAACCAGTATAAAATCCGGTGTGTTCTTTCCTTTTCCGCATTTTTGTTTTTGTTTATTTTGTCTCTGTGTTTGAATCTGTGTCTTTGTTTGTGTTTGTGTTGTTTGATTCATCCCATAGTTCTCTCTAGTTTTTAGTTTTGTTTAAATTTCTACAAACACTATTCACCCCCCTCTAGTGTTTGCTATGCCTAAACGATCCATTCCGCAGTCCTTAACAATTGTTATCAGAGCAAGGTCTTTCAAAAAATTCGTAATCTGATTTTTGAAAATTTGGTAAAATGGAAAATTTTGGAATCTCTAATAATGCTAGTATTAATTCATGCATTTCATCAATGTTAAAAGAGTCTGCATATATTAATGTTAAAGAAGCATATGATCTATTGAAATATTGGTCAATACAGAAAAGGATCAGTTCTATGACTTTTGAAAACTCAAAAGTTGAAAAGACGGGTGAGGTAGCTATTGGAGATTCAAATCTTGAACTGGTGTGTTATATGGCTATTGAAAATTCAAATTCTGAAAGGCAACTGGTGGAAATGAAAAAGAACAAATGGATATGGGATAGTGGCTGTTCGAGACATATGACTGGAAATCCAGAACAACTCAATAATCTGAAGTATGAAGATGGTGGATTGGTAAACTTCAGAGATAATTCTAAAGGACACATCATTGGAATCAGCAATGTCGGTAATTCTGAAACTCCTTCCGTTTCTGATGTTCTATTAGTTAGGAAATTAATACACAATTTGCTAAGTATAAGCCAACTTTTCAATAATGGATTTGAAAAGAATAAATGTTTCATAGAAGATAGGAATTCAAAAGTTATATTTGAAGGAGATAGAAAGAAAATATTTATATATTAAGTATGAAAATTTGCAACGATAATTTATGTCTTATGGCCAATACAAGTGATCCCTGGATTTGGCATAAGAGATTCAGTTATATAAATTTTAAACATATTTCTAGAATTTCTAAACTAGATTCAGTTAGAGGATTACCCAAAATGAAATTCAAAGTTAATAACATATGCGATGCTTGTCACTACGGAAAATTAAGGAATAGTTCATTTAAATCAAAAGAAGAAATCACTACTTCAAAACCATTAGAGTTAATACACATGGATTTATTTGGTCCATCTCAAACTCAATCAATAAATCATAACATATATGTATTTGTAATAGTTGACGACTTTTGGACTTTGTTTCTTAAAAATAAAAGTGATGCTTTCTATCAATTTAAAACTTTTTCTAAAAGAATTCAAAATTTATTATCACTAAAAATTAAAATAATATGTAGCAACCATGGTGGAGAATTCGAAAATGAGAATTTTGAAAAATATTTCAATAAAAAGGGAATAACCGACAATTTTTCAATTCTAAGAACTCAACAAAACAGAGTAGTTGAACGTAAAAATAGAATGATGCAAGAATGTGCAAGAACTATGTTATCCGATAGTAATTTACGAAGGAATTTTTGGGCTGAGGTAGTGGCAACAGCTTGTTATATTATTAATAGAGTTTCAATTAGACATTTGACTCATAAAACTCCTTATGAACTTTTATATAATAATATACCAAAAGTATCTTATTTTAAAATATTTGGAAGTAAATGTTTTATACTTAATACAAAGGATAATTTAGACAAGTTTGATTCAAAATCAGATATAGAAATTTTTATTGGATATTTAGAAAGAAGCAAGGCATATAGAGTTTTTAATACTCGAACCAACACTATAGAAGAAACATTTAATGTATCTTTCGTTGAAAACTATAAAAGTTTAACTCAAAATGATAAAGATGATTGTGAGGATGAAGTTAATGAAATAAATAATGAAGATAACGAACCAAATAAAAGAATTAGATTACTTAGAGACCATCCAGCATAAAATATTTTAGGGGATATTGAATTAGTTGTTAGAACTCATAATCAACTAAATAATATGAGTAATACTGCATTTACATCAATTATAGAACCTAAAAATCCAAAGGAAGCTTCTTCCGATGATTCATGGATACTTGCTATGCAAGAAGAATTGAATCAATTTACTAGGAACGAAGTATAGGAACTTGTTCCTAGACCAGAGGATAAAACAATTATAGGAGTTGTAACAACCTGGAAAATCTGAATCAATTTAAAAATTTCATTTTCGCAATTTTAATGAATTTTGAAGATTTAAAAAGAATTATTTTAAATAATAATGACAAGAAATTAATTTTGAAGAGAATTAGAATGTATATATTTGTTTAAATCGATGTTGGAATATAAATATATATTTTAATTTTAAAAAGGAGTTGGAAATGGCGCGACAGTTTGAAAATTTGAATTCAAACTTTGACTGACTGTATAGGATGCAAAATAAACCGGATTTTAGCGAAACCAAAAATATTTATATCTTTTTTAGAATATCATTCTAACGAATCTGAAAAATCGAAATTTCATAGCGGGATTCAAAAGTTATGGCCAAATGAATTTTCAGAAAGGTCGCTATGGAATAAATACAGCCCGTAAAAATAGACATTTTGCGAACGACCTCCATTTTTGACGAAACCAATTTTGTTGGATCCGGAATGTCAAATTATTGCTAGGTTTCAAATTCCATAATTTTTGAAGTTAATATGTGAGCGTGGCAAAGGAAAATGTGTTTGGTAAATGTTAGTCAATTTGGATCGACCAGAAAATGACCATTTTTCAAATGATCTCCAAATTCGACGAAACTAGTTTTGTTGGGATCGTATCGTCCAAACATAGCCAGATTTATTTATTTTTTGGAATTTTTAGAATCAGTATGTGGCCCCGGCAAGTTAAAATGTACATTCAAATCTAAAATTGAATGTTTTATATTTTAATTTGAAGAATAACTGACTGAAACAATCGAATAGGCTTACGAAACATATTTCATTATGCTCGAAATGGGGTATTTAGCTAGGGTTGACAATCGTTGGGTTTGAATTGGAGTACGTATGGAGAAGAGGGTATTTTTGGATTTAAATAAATTAAAAATTAAATATAAAACATGGGACAATGAAAATTCATCTTCATTAACGCGTTGACCAGAAAAAACCCGCTCCTCTCCCAAATCGAATGGCGGTTTCGATCGAATCCTTCTCTCCTCCATTCCACACAATCCACACACCAAAGTCAAAGGCGCCTGTTGAAGATTTTGTTGAGAATCTCGAACTCTTCACATCCATACCTAAGGCGCCCCTCTCGTTCAGTACTGGAGTAGATCTACGCCCCCGAAGTCATCACCTTTCGACCGCCGCGGAGATCAACTCTGGCAATCGAACCAGGTGCCCTCACATGGCGCATGAAGCCTGTTCCTCCCTCTTCAATGCTGTATAGTCTGATCGACGCAACGCTTCATGGAATTGATGAAAAATCTAGACCTAGTTTTGAACCATTTGCTGAAAGGTACGGCTTTGTTTTATTTAAATTGATTTCGACAAATAAAATCGTTGCAAACTTATAAAAATCGTATCTTTTTGCTATATTGTCGAAATCCAGTGAAGCAAGAGAAATTGGACTTGTGGCGACATCTTCTACATTCTAGAAGAGACCGGAGAATTTTTGGATCTTCCCACAATTTTTGGAGGAGTGGAACCCAATGTGAGATTTCTAAATTCAAAACGATGTGGAATGGCAATGTATAAATTATATGATCGATGTATAAGTTATATAAGTGTTGTACACCTCATGTATAAGCATTGTATAAATTATATGTGCGATGTATAAGTTATATATACGGTGTAAAAATCATATGTGCGTTGAATGGAGTTGAAATGAAATTGAAATATATTTATATACATATATATACTCCCCTCGTCCACAGACCATGGACGATATATGTTGGTTGTGAATGTTTGGATTTTGGTAGACGTGAAATTTGGTTGATAAATGCGAATGGTTGTTTGTGGTTGAAACAAAATTAAAATGGTTTATGGAAAAATTCATTATGATATGAAAATGATCAAAATATTTAGATTATAAGGATAATCCCCTTAGGGAACGCCGCAAGGCATAAGGTAGTGCGAGGAGCCGTACTCGGGGCGGTGCCGGTTTTAAATTCCCCTGCCGTTATGCTGCCGAAATTTTCTGAAATATTCTTGTTTGAATTTTATTCATGTGTTAAATATATTCATGTGTTGATAAATATATTCATGTGTTGGTAAAAATATTCATTCTTGAAATAATTTTTTTTAACGATAAAAATCACATTATTATTATATATATGAATCACTAAAAATATTCATGTTTAAAATAATTTGTTTTTACAATAAAAATCACATTTTTATTATAGATATAAAGTGTTAAAAATAGTCATGTGTTGAAATAAATATTTGTTGGATAAAAATATTATTTTTACCACATATATGAAATGAAAATGGTTTGGAAATCGAAGAACGGATTATATATATATATATATATATATATATATAAATATAATTAAAATAAAACGAATAACGGCACTGTAGTTCGTGTTTTGAAATCGTGATTTTAAAGGATTATAACAGGAGAACCGACTGTCGGATTTTTCCGAAACCGAAACCGTTAGGTCCGCTTTGAAAATATCTTTCCAACGATACCAAATTTATAAAGATCCAGCGGTTAGATTGTGTGAAACGTTTAATTCAAAACTGAAGAAAAACAACGCCAGAATGGATTATATTATATATATATATAAATATAATTAAAATGAAATGAATAACGACATTGCAGTTCGTATTTTGAAATCGTAACTTTAAACGATTGTACCTGGAGATCCGACCGTCGGATTTTCCCAAAACTAGAACCATTGGGTCCGCTTTGAAAAGATCTTTCTAATGATATTAAATTTGTAAAGATCCAACAATTATATTTTCAGATATGTGTAAATTAAATATGGGGAAAAACAGCGTCATAGCCGCATTATGGCCTGAAGCGTCGTTTTAAATAAATGGGCTATTTTTAAATAAACAAAATAGCGATAAATCATTATAAAATATTATGAATGATATGAAATGGAAATAAACCGAATTTACCCCGTTTATTGGATATTTGATGGTTGAATCTGTTTGACAGGATAATTACCATAATGAACTGAATTACGGATGTCAAATAATTTAACCATGAAAACGAATTGATTGAATTCTAAATATACGTGAATTATTTGAAAAGGCCGAGTTAAATATCATTTCAAATAATTGGTCGACGATCAGAAGTCGAAGATATGAAGATGGTGCAAGATCGATGATCTTCACATCGAATGGATGGCTACTGATGCCTTTGATGGGAGTTGCTGCCCTGAAAGGGTTACAGTGGTGGTTGTCCGAACGTATTTGTTGATCGTTCGGATGTGCGAGGACCTCTCTCCTATATTGGACATATGGGACAAGGAATAAGGTGCCTTCGGTTTCGTTCAGACCCAGAATGAACTTGTAAATGGACTGTGTATCCGGCAATGGATTTCATTCTGTGTGATTGATGTCAGTTGCATGGCGTTAATTATCTATGTGGCATGCTGAGCTAGCAGTGATCAGGGCTTTCGTTGAAAAGCATAGCCTTGTAGTTGATGATCAAAGCGCGGCTTTAAATAGCATAGCTTTGTGTATAGCGTTGACTCGCGGGCCTCACACCCCGGTATGAGCCAGAAACGGGAGAGGACATCAGGGAGGACATGTGTTTCCTTCTAGCTAGGAGTGGTGTCAACACTTTGCAAGCCTTGAAGTTTTACTTATGTGGATGATGGATAGCGAGGCGCCTCGGTTATTTTGGCCTCTGCGGAGCCGATTGTTTGGTCGGGATATGACCAGTTTACGCCCAATCGGGCGAGGAAACGCTATGTTCAGGCATTTTAATCCACTCCGTGTGGACCGGCTCTGACGATCCAAGGGCGCTTGCCTTGGTTCATGACGGAAATCCAATTTCCAAATATGACATCGTGCTGTTTTGATTGTAAACCTATGTACGGCGACATAGTGGTATGGGGCACTTATGCCATCTATGATTGAAATTGTTTTTGAAACATATAAACACTAGTAATAATATCAAATGCTTTTGTTTTATACGTACCAAGCATATTTTGGCCATCATAAGGTAAAAACTCTATCCTCCGGCTTGCGTTGCATTGTGTGATGGGGCCTGAGTGTTATAATGGCTTCATTTTTATAAAAAGCATTGCGATGTTTAAATGATTTACTTGTTTTAAGCACTGGCAATCCATTGGAGTAAACCTGTTACGCGTTAGCGGCTTGGTCCTGTGATTGGCCTTATTATAAAACAAGTTAAGTAGGCTTCTCATACCGGTCCCATGACTGACTCGTAGTTTGTTTCACTTGCAAACTCGGGTGCCCTTTTTTCTACACGGACAACCTTGTATTCAGGTTTTAGCAGGCTCTATCTGGATAGCTATGGAGCTGAAGATGGATTCTATCACTTCTTTTTATGTTGTTCAGCTCCAGTTATGTATATTATGTTTGATTCTGCTATAGACATTTTATATCAAGCTGAAACTGTATTGTTGTACTAAGTATGATCATGTTATACTGTGTAACTCCGATGATTATGTTTATCCAGTGTATTATGTTGTATATTATTTGGTGTAATGATATATTTCTGTTCTGCTGTTATTTGTTTATGTGTTATATTCCAAAGATTACCCTTGCCACCGTGGAACGGGGCTTGGGGTCATCACAGGTGGTATTAGAGCTTTGGTTAAGCTTACTTCTGGAATATAACATATTAACGAACTCGTCTAAAATAGAACCATAAGTATTCTATGACGAATAACTCATTTTAGATAGGATTAGTAATATCCTAGAATGAGTGTAACAGAATGAAATACACCCCAATAGATACGTTTACATCAAGTATATGTCTCTATGCTTTAAAATACCTTTTTTGTTGGCCTAACACTTTGTCTGCTATTTGCAGACATAGAAAATTGAGTGGAAGAAGCAGAAGAGGTAGGTCAGAACCAGATATTGAAGCTCGATTAAAGAAGTATCGAAATCTGGGTGGAGTACCGTTCTTGGGCAATGAATCCATTATTCAAACACAAGCATGGATGCGCTATGCTAAGAAAGTTTTTGAAGGTTCAAAGCTGAGAGATGATTAGAAAAGATTACTGGCATCTTGGGCACTAAAAGACGAAGCTTTAATCTATTTGGAAACCGTTATTAAGGATAATCCAAAAGGTAGTATTACTTGGGATAGAAGTAAAGAAATTTTCAATGAAAGATTTATTCCTCCAGAAGCAACTGATCGGCTATACGATGAATTCTACTATCTGATTCAAGGAGATATGACTATTTCGGAGTATCATAAGAAATTCAATGAACTTTCTCATTTTGCCCCGCATCTAATTCAAGATCCTAAGAGGAAGAATCTGATGTTTTTTAACAGGCTCCAAAGAAAGTGCCAAAATAGTGTAACTGCACATGTGAAGCTACCTTTCTCTGAAATGATATATATGGCTTACCAGTATGAAGATCTTGATAAACAAGGCCTTTTGGAAGATGAAGAGGAATGTAGTTCTAGCAACAAAAGGAAATTTGAAACTGATAGCCCAGAGACAAGTGCGCAGCCTGAGCCCGGTACGAAGTCTGAGTTCAGTAAGAGGCCTAAATTCAGTTGGAAAAGGGTTAAATCAGAGAAAGAACCAGTAACGACGACCGCATGCTCTAACTGCAATAAGCAAGGATATTTGTCGATAAGTTGCAGATCTCTATTGAAACATAGGAAGGATGGATTCAAATCCAAGAAGAAGTTTCAAGAGAATAGGGGATGCTATAAGTGCCACCAAGCTGGTCACATTGCGAAAAATTGCTAGTTATTACAGAAATCTGAAGTAGTGCAGGTAAATGAAGTGGCAGAGGTTCCGACACCCTCAGCCAGTCAAGCGAGGCCAGATGTTTTAGAAGGCACACTTACTGTCAAAGATATTCCAGTTAAAGTACTGTTTGATACAGGCGCGTCATGAAGCTTTATTGCAAGTAATGCGGTTAAGAAATTGGATTTGAAATTGAAAAACTCAAAGCACTCATGATTGTCCATGATCCGGTTGGGGGTTCCCTCAATCTTAGTTGGATCTGTGGGGTGCCGATTTCTTTTTCCTGTTATCAGTTCCATACCATCGCGATCGTCATGAATTTTACAGAATTTGATCTTATTTTGGATTGGATTGGATAACCAAATATGAAGCTGAGGTTAAATGCGCCGACAGAGTCGTAAGGGCGAAGATTAAATCAGGGAATTACATAACCGTTCCACGTGAAGGTCCGAACTCGGATAGAAAAAACTTTTGGTCAGCTCTGGATGTTTCTCCTGCTTAAATAGAAAATATTCTTGTCGTTCCCGCGAATACTCCGGTCGACATACAAAATATTCGGATCGTCAAGAACTATGCGGATGTGTTTGAAGAAGTTGTTATCTAACCTCCGCATAGAGAAATCAATTTCAAAATCGCTTTAATTCTGAATGCAAGGCCAGTAGTTCATGTTATTCGAAGAATGACCTTGAAGGAGAAAGAAGAGTTACACAATCAAACTCGACAACTTGTATGGAAGGGTCTGATCAGACCTAGTTTCTCTGATTGGGGAGCAGCAGTGGTGTTTGCCCCAAAGTCAGATGGTACTCTCCGACTATGTGTGGATTATCATGACTTGAATAAGCAGACGTTGAAGAATAAATATCCATTGCCGCGAATTGATGATTTATTGGATCGATTGAATGGCGCTCGAGTATTTTCACGAATGGACCTAGCTACAGGTTTCCATCAGCTTCGTATTGCCGAAGAGTATGTTCCTTTGACAGCATTCAGAGGTCAAGACTTATTCTACGAGTGGTTAGTAATGTCGTTCGGCTTATGTAACGCTCCAGCCTATTTTGTCGATCTAATGAACAGATTATTCAGAGAAGTACTGAATAAGTTCGTATTGGTTTTCATTGATGACATATTGATCTTTTCTAAGTCAGAGTGCGAGCATGCAAAAAATTTGGAACAAATGTTAGAGATTCTAAGGAAGAATGTTTTAAAGGCAAAATTTCCCAAATATATATTCTGGCACGAAGAGGTAAAATTTCTTGGCCACGTTGTATCAAAAGAAGGAATTTCTGTGGATCCCAGTAAGATCACAGCTATTCAAGATTGGAAGCAGCCAACTACACCCATAGAAGTCCTAAGTTTTCTTGGATTGGCTAGTTATTATCGGAAGTTCGTTAAAGATTTTTCGAAGATATCTAGTTCCTTAAAAAAGCTTACTAAGAAACATTTAAGGTTCAATTGGACTCCAGAATGTGAGACAGCTTTCCAAGAGCTGAAGTTAAGATTGACAACTGCTCCGGTGTTAACAATTATCGATGGCAATCAAGACTTGAAAGTCTGGACAGATGCTTCTAAAGAAGGTCTTGGTGCAGTATTAATGCAAAGAGGCCAAGTAGTCGCTTGTGCCAGCCGTCAGTTGAAGCCGCATAAAAAGAATTATGCAACTCATGATCTTGAATTGTTAGCCATCGTGTTCGCTATGAAAATCTGGAGACATTATCTAATGGGTGAGAAGTTCGAATTATATACTGATCATCAATCATTGAAGTATTTGTTCACCCAGAAAGACTTGAATTTGAGACAACGGCGTTTGCTAGAATTTCTCGTGGCATATGATCTTGATATTTTGTATACTCCGAGGAAAGCCAATGTTTTGGCTGATGCGCTCAGTAGAAAAACTGAGATCATCGCCAATCTTATCATTACACCATCGTTGATTGATAAAATATCTATTCTTCAGAAAGACAATAATTTTGTTAAAGAGATGATCAAAATAATTCAAAGGGGCGAAGTCTCCAGTTTCCAGGTGGATAGCGCAGAAGTTTTGAGATTGAAAGAAAGAATTTGTGTTCCCGACATCCTTGAGCTCAAAAGAGAGGTGTTGGATGAGTGTCACAAGTCCAAGCCGAGTATCCATCCAGGGGTTAGTAAAATGTATAATGACCTCAAGCGAACATTCTGGTGGAAGGCGATGAAAAGAGACATCTCTATATATGTTAGCCGGTGTTCTACTTGTCAACAAGTCAAAAGCGATCAACAGAAACTCGCCGGATTGTTGCAACCATTGGAAATTCCAGGTTGTAAGTGGGAACAAATTTCTTTGGATTTCACATATGGTTTTCTCATAACCCGGAAAGGAAATGACAGTATATGGGTGATCGTAGATCGTTTCACGAAGACCGCCCATTTTATACCTGTCAGATCAAATAGAACCGCTTAGAATCTGGCGTAGATTTATTTTAAGGAAATTGTTAAACTACATGGAGTTCCCATGAGTATCGTTAGTGATCATGACCCGATTTTTGCTAGTAAATTCTAGGAAGCATTCCAACTAGAATTGGGAACGAAACTAAACTTGAGCACCGCTTATCATCCTCAAACAGATGGTTAAACTGAGAGGGTGAACCGTATACTAGAAGATTTATTGCGGGCATGTGTTATTGATTTTAGCGGATCATGGGAAGACCATTTGCATTTGGCCGAGTTCTCATACAGCAACAGCTATCAAGCGATCCTGAAAATGTCACCAAGCGAAGCATTGTATGGTAGACCGTGCAGAACTCCCACATGTTGGGTAGAACCTGGCAATAGACTTGTATTGGGACCCGATATGATTCGCGAAGCTTTGGATAAAGTCAATTTCATTAAGAAGCGACTGCAAATAGCTTAAAGACGATAGAAGAGCTATGCAGACTCGAGAAGAAGGGATTTAGCATTTGCTGTTTGTGACTATGTGTATTTGAGGGTTTCTCCGATGAGAGGAGTAGTCCGACTTGGCAAAACCGGGAAGTTGGGGCCTAGATTTATTGGTCCATTTCCTATGCTCAAACGGATTAAAACTCTTGCTTATAGGGTTCAATTGCCTGATTGGTTGGCTGGAGTACATGATTTGTTTCACGTATCTCAACTTCGAAGGCATGTGCATGATCCAGACTTGGTCGTGGAAGAAGCCACGCAACAAGATTTGGAAATTACTCTAGAATTAGCTGTAAGGAGAGAGCCAATAAAGATTATTGGCAAAGAAACTAAAGAGCTGAGGAACAAGAAAGTTCACTTAGTCAAAGTGCAATGGAGTGGAGATCCGCGAGACCGTACTTGGGAAACTGAGGAGAGCATTAAGCAAGCCTATCCCGATTACAGAGTGGAAATCTCTGATTAACTCTGCTGCAAGGTACATTTACCATATTTTGCATTTCCGTTTTGTTTTCTACTTTTCTGTTGTTTCCTTTTCCAGGATGTAATTTTTTTTAGTTATATAGTCTGAATGATTGTAAAAGACTATATGAATTAATTAGTATATTTTTGAAAAAGTTAATCAATAAATTGATTGTTGTTTGTATTGTGTGATTAAGAATTTGATTAATCAAATTATTGGAATGATGGTTAATCTAATCAATAAAAGAATGGAAGGTAAATTTATGCAAATTGAATCAAATATTGAACTGATTAGGAAATAGATAGAAATACATGCATGTACATTATATATATGTTTGAACATGTAAATGGACTTGCTATTGAGTAAAGAATTTACTTGTGTGCCCGACAAATAGGTAAACCTTAATGAGTTGGATGCGCAATTTTATTATTATATCAACTCCTGTGAATGCCATTGGATGGGAGTGCTGGTTATTCTATATGAAATAATAAACGTCACCATAGGATAGTAACAATTAATTTTGAACTGCACTACATGGCATACTTCTTGAAGATAGCATACCCTATCATATACCACATAAGCATTTGGAGCTTATGTGACGAGGTTGAAGATTTACCGTACAAACGAGAGGCTTGTATGGAGATCACTATATTACAGGTTGAACAGAAGACTAATGTGGACTATATAAACTGTAATGGTAAATTGCCAGATTAATAAAAACCCCACACGGGTCTGGAGATGACAATAAACACGTCTCTCTGGTCATTAAGGAAAAAAACCATTTATAGGGTGACAAGAATTTATTCTCTGGAGTTATGATATATACACACTCCCCTGTGGACAGCGGAATATATCACAATAAATATGTATATGCTTTTTAGGATTTATTGGGTACCTAATACGGCCCAATAAATTTCCAAACCCCTCCCCGTACAAAGAAGGTTATGGCGAAATTTTTCGAAAATTTAGGGTGTTAGCCAAATTTTTGAAGAAGTAGAAAATTCTTAGAAACTGAAAAGTTGAAGAATGGAAGCCAGAATGGAAGTTGAGTTGGATAGTTAAACAACTTTCAACTCCGTTCCTTTTCGGGGACGAAAAGATTTTTAGTGGGGGAGATTGTAACAACCCGGAAAATTTGAACCAATTTAAAATTTTTATTTTGGCAATTTTAATGAATTTTGAAGATTTAAAATGAATTATTTTAAATAATAATGACAAGAAATTTATTTTGAATAGAATTAGAATGTATATATTTGTTTAAATCGATGTTGGAATATAAATATTTATCTTAATTTTAAAAAGGAGTTGGAAATGGCGCGACAGTTTGAAAATTTGAATTTTTACTTAGACTGACTGTACAGGATGCAAAATAAACCGGATTTTAGCGAAACCAAAAATATTTATATCTTTTTAAGAATATCTTTCTAACGAATCTGAAAAATCAAAATTTCATAGCGGGAATCAAAAGATATGGCCAAATGAATTTTCAGAAAGGTCGCTATGGAATAAATATAGCCAGTAAAAATAGACATTTTGCAAACGACCTCCATTTTTTACGAAACCACTTTTGCTGGATCTGGAATGTCAAATTATTGCTAGGTTTCAAATTCCATAATTTTTGGAGTTAATATGTGAGCGTGGCAAAGGAAAATGTGTTTGGTAAATGTTAGTCAATTTGGATCAACCAGAAAATGTCCATATTTCAAATGGTCTCCAAATTCGATGAAACTAGTTTTGTTGGGACCGTATCGTCCAAACATAGCCAGATTTATTTTTTTGGAATTTTTAGAATCAGTATGTGGCCCCGGCAAGTTAAAATGTACGTTCAAATCTAAAATTGAATGTTTTATATTTTAATTTGAAGAATAACTAACTAAAAAAATCGAATAGGCTTGCGAAACATATTCCATTGTGTTTGAAATGGGGGTATTTAGTTAGAGGCGATAATCGTTGGGTTTGAATTGGAGTACGTATGGAGAAGAGGGTATGTTTCGATTTAAATAAATTAAAAATTAAATATAAAACATGGGCCAATAAAATCCATCTTCATTAACGTGTTGTCCAGAAAAAAGACCGCTCCTCTCTCAGATCGAACGGCGTTTCAATCGAATCCTTCTCTCCTCCATTCCTCACAATCCACGCACCAAAATCAAAGGCGTCTATTGAAGATGTTGTTGAGAACCTCGAACTCTTCACATCCATACCTGAGGCGCCCCTCTCGTTCAGTACTGGAGTAGATCTATGCCCCCGAAATCATTACCTTTCGATCGCCATGGAGATCAATTCTGGCCATCGATCCAGGCGCCCACACATGGCATATGAAGCCTGTTCCTCCCTCTTCGACGTTGTATAGTCTGACCGATGCAACGCTTCACGGATTGGACGAAAAATCTAGACCTAGTTTTGAACCATTTGCTGAAAGGTATGGCTTTGGTTTATTTAAATTGATTTAGACAAATAAAAGCGTTGCAAATTTATAAAAAACGTGTCTTTTTGCTATGTTGTTGAAATCCAGTGAAACAAGAGAAATTGGACTCGTGGCCACGTCTTCTACATGCTAGAAGAGACCGGAGAATTTTTGGAGCTTCCTACAATTTTTGGACGAGTGGAACCCAATGTGAGATTTCTAAATTCAAAACGATATGGAATGGCAATGTATAAATTATATGATCGATGTATAAGTTATATAAGCATTGTACACCTCAAGTATAAGCGTTGTATAAATTATATGTGCGATGTATAAGTTATATATACATTGTAAAAATCATGTGTGCGTCGAATGGAGTTGAAATTAAATTGAAATATATATATACACACACACACATATATATATATATACATATATATACATATATATACGGATTTGCTCAAAAATTCCAGCTATGATCGAGAATTCCAAAACGAAAGAGAAAGCGGCCCATCTATCTTAGCCAACCAAGGAAGACATCTCGCATATCGCGCATGAAAGGGAAGCGCATCTCTTCAAGTTAGCTCAGTGATACGAAGATTGGCAACTCTCAAAGGTAACTCTGTCTCTAGAAGCCAACCCATTTGAATGCTTGACTTTGACTCTGTTACTCTTTTACTTTTTTAGGACCACTGTTTAGCTTAGTTTTCTTTGATCCTCTCCCTACTCTAACTGGGCATTTCGTTAGGTGAGTCCAGTTGGTATGTTATTTAAGGAAGAACTGGGTATTTCGGTTATTTCTTTATAGAGAAATGTGATGAAATCGACCGTTGATCTCATTAAACTTTCCCTTCTGTCTGTGGTGAGGGTGACCTTGTTCAAAAATGGTTTGGTGTGCCCTTTCCTATGGTGTCTCTTTTGTGTTAGCTAGTATAAGTCTTGGTGCGGGCAGTGTTTTTCTTACGTCTCAATGGAAGAGAGAAAGGGGGCTTGAAAGCAATCATTCCTTGCAGAATTATTGTAACCGCTTACGGAAAAAGCATAGTAGGGTCGGGATATCCCCGCCCTCCGAAACAGACGTGAGGGTCTCCCCTCATCCGGCTCTCCGCAGGGGAATCTCCACTCACTGCTTCCCTTAATATCCTCCCTTTACCAATTAATAGAATGGGGGTTTAAAGAAGATCCCACAGGCTCGCTCAGACTATACCAGACATTATTACTAAACTACAAAGAAATAAAAGACTTTAGTAGTCACTAGACTCACTATAGTAGTCTGTCTGGCTGCTCTTGCTTAAATCATTACTATTTTCCCATGCTACCTTGCCAGCAATCCCGATTCTTACACTCGATCAAAGAAAAAGAAAGATATTTCACATGTCAGAGTTTAGGGAAATGTTCTAGTCGACTATGTCGATTGGGTAATAATATTGGCAGGTTGCTGTGCCCTTTGTCCTTGTATGTTCCCAGATTGACATAATAAATAGACAGATTAATTGATATAAATAACCAACACTCCAGTATAACCTCTATCTTCGGTTGCCTAAGGAAAGAGCTTGTGGCCCGTTGTATGCAAAGTGCGCTATTTCATATTGGATTGACTTATCATCCAGGTAATAGGTAGCTCCCCGCCACTTTTGATAGATTTCATAGATCCACCTGCAAAGTATTCCTCCCCTAGGTACTCTCGAAGTGATTTGAATAAGTCGTAGCGAGTGAGAAAATTGGATTTTCTCACTTGGTTTACAGGAGCTTCAGCATCGGTTGAACCAACTGTTTGTGACGAATTTCTATGCGCTTTTCACTACATAAATTATGGGACACCCTATAGATTAGAGATCCAGATTCACATCTATAGACTCATAATAGAAGAACCAAAGCTGTTAGTTCCGCCCCTGGTTCATGTACAATGCCGCCTCCCAAATGAAAAAAGAAAAGTAAACTAAGTTAACTAACTGAGGTAGCGATCGCTGGTGCATAATACACCTTTCATACTGAAGAAAGCGAGGGTGGCCTATTAACTTGACATTTCTATCCTCTTATCTATCAAACAGGAAAATTGAGATGTAATTTCTTAGGAAATTCAGGAAAATCACTCCCGTTTGTTCTAATGATGATTCTTCACGTATTTCATGTGTATCTTACAGGTTGGTTTAAAAAACCCCGTGAATTAACTTGGGTTACAGGTGTGGTTTAAAATACATCAAAGTGAGTACAGCAAGTCTTGAATCAGGTTTTTCCAAGGGTAGCCATATTCCGTTAATGAAATACCTATGATGCCTCACTTGCCAGTGCAAATGCGAGTATTTGCATCTAAAGGGCTTACCTGATTATATAACCCTATCAGGCTGACAAGGATATGTGACGACCCCAAAACCCATACTGCCGGTGTTAAGGGTAATCATTGGAATATAACTCAGAAACAGATAATAGCAGAACAGAAATAAATAAATACCCCAGATAATGAACAAATAATACACTGGACAAACGATAATCATCAGAGTTACACAGTATACTGGATCATACTTAGTACAAATACAATTCAGTTATACATAAATGTCTACAGCGGATACAAAACATAATATGCAATAGGAGCTGAACAGCATAAAAAGAGATAAATGATAGAATCCATCTTCAGTTCCAGCTATCTAGAAAAAGCCAGATAAAACCTGAATACAAGGCTGCCCGTGTAGAAAAAGGGGCACCCGAGTTTGAAAGTGAAACAAACTACGAGTCAGTCATGGGACTGGTATGAGAAATCTACTTAATACATTTTATACTTTGGCTAATCACAGGACCACGCCACTTTCGCGGAACGGGTTTACTCCATTGGATTGCCAGTGCTTTAAAACAAATAATTCTTTTAAACATCGCAATGCTTTTTATAAAAATGAAGCCGATATAAGACTCAAGTCCCATCACACAATGCAATGCAAACCGGAGGATAGAGTTTTACCTTATATCGACCAAAATATGCTTGATACGAGCAAAACAAATCATTTGATAATCAGACTCCAACTGTAAAACAGTAAGAGAACGATTCCATAGGTATTAACCCCGAAGGCCGAAACCAACATTAGACCAATACCCAGAAAACCATCCATCTTATCTCGTTTACAGTTAGTTTCTAATTTCATACACAATCATAAATATCAATCATAGACGACATGAGCGTCCCATGCCACTATGTCGCCAAATATAGGTTTACGATCAAAACCGCACAGTCACGTATTTGGAAATTAGATTTCCATCATGAACCAAGGCAAAAGATTGTCCTTACCGACTTCGAGACAATCTAGCCCATGTCTCAGGACCCAGACTCAGGTGGGCCCTTGGATCGTCAGGGCCGGTCCACCGATGTGGATTAAAATGCCTGAACACTGCGTTTCCCCGCCCTATGGGGCGTAAATGAGCCAACGAATGACTCCATCGGTCCCGGATCGACCGATATAACCGAGGCGCCTCGCAACAGCAACAGCCACATAGGTGAAATAATATAATATCAGCCAGTTTAAGCACCGACACCACATCTAACTAGAAGGAAACGCATGCCCTCCCTGATGTCCTCTCCTGTTTCTGGTTCATACCGGGGTGTGAGGCTCGCAAATTCACGTTATACACAAAGCTACGCCACACAGGCAGTGCTTTGATCATCTACCACAAGACTTTGCTTTTCAACAGAAGCCCTGATCACTGCATCTTAGCATGCCACACAAGCAATTCACACCATGCAACTGATGGCTATCAATCACACATAATGAATTCCATTGTCCGACACACAGTCCATTTGCAAGTCCGTTATGGGTCTGAACGAAACCGGAGGCACTATATACCTCGCAAACCCATCGATTTCCACGTACGTCTGGATGGTCACCACTCATTATCCATATTTCGGGATGCCTCCCAATCAGGACAGCAGTTACCATCCAAGCGAGGTGAAAATCTCCGGTCTTCGACCATCGTCTTCTTCTTCGATTTCTTATCGTCGATTCAGTTATTCAGAATGGGATAAACCCGGTCTTTCTAAGCAACTCGCGTATATAATAAACAAGTGCTACACAAACACAACATACGCATCATTTCAGTTCATTAGTCACCAACCGTAAATCAGTAGGAGAACGATTTCCCAAATATTAACCCCGAAGGCCGAAACCAACATCAGATCAAAATCCAGGAAACCATTCGACTTAGCCAACCTTCAGTTAGTTTCTAAATTTCACATCCATATCATTTATAATATTTTATAACGATTTATCGCTATTTTTCATTATTTATAAATAGCCAATTTATTTAAACGACGCTTCGGGCCATAACGCGGCCGTGGCACTGTTTTTCTTCAGATTTAATTTACACATATCTGAAAATCTAACCGTTGGATTTTCACAAAATTTACATCATTAGAAATATCTTTTCAAAACGAATCCAACGGTTCCAGTTTTGGGAAAATCCGACGGTCGGATCTCCCGGTACAATCGTTTGAAGTTTCAATTTCAAAATACGAACTGCAGCGTCGTTATTCGATTTAATTTAATTATATATATATATATATATAAATATAATCGATTCTGGCACTGTTTTTCTTCAGATTTGAATTAAACATTCCAGACAATCCAACCGTTGGATCTTTACAAAGTTGGTGTCGTTGGAAAGATATTTCCAAAGCGAACCCAACGGTTTCGGTTTCGGGAAAATCCGATGGTCAGATCTCCCACACTAATCGTTTGAAATCACGGTTTCAAAACACTAACTGCAGCTTCGTTATTCGATATATTTTAATTATATTTGTATATATATATAAATATAATCGATTCTTCGATTTCAAAACTATATGCTTTTCATACATTTGATAAAAATATATTTTTATCCAACTGTCTTCTATTTTAACACTTCACTATTTTTAACTATTCATGTATATGATAAAAATGTGATTTTTATTGTAATACAATTTATTTCAAAACATGACTAAATAGTTCGTATAGATGGTAAAAATATGATTTTTATTATAAAACAATTTCTTTCAAAACACGGCTATTTTATATAGTTCACATAGATGATAAAAATATGATTTTTATTATACAACAATTTATTTCAAAACAAGAATACCATTCAATACATGAATTTCCATTCAATGAATGAATTTCTATTCAACACATGAAGGTTTTCTATAGTTTATATATATAGATAAAAAGGTGATTTTTATATTTAAAACACGAATACCATTCAACACATGAATTTCTATTCAACGGATGAATTTCAATTCAACACATGAAGGTTTTCTATAGTTTTTATATATTGATAAAAAGGTGATTTTTATATTTAAAACACGAATACCATTCAACACATGAATTTCTATTCAACGAATGAATTTCAATTCAACACATGAAGGTTTTCTATATTTTATATATTTAAAGTAATAAAAATGTGATTTTTATTGCAAAACAATTTATTTTAAAACATGAATGTCGTTCAATAGATGAATTTCTATTCAATACACGAATTTAGTTTCAACACATGAAAATAATTCTAACACATGAATATTATTCAAAATTTCGGCAGCATAACGGCAGGGTAGTTAAAACCGGGGTCATCCCCTAGTACGGCTCCTCGCTCTACCTTAAAGCCTCGCAGCTTTTGACAATGGGGAATCATGCATCTAGTTCGCACGCATGCGGCATGTATATATTTTCCATTTCCACAAACCAATCCTATGTGGTTTCAACCAAATAATTCTCAACCACAAACGGGTATTTTTCAACCACAATCAATCAATTTCAACCACAAACAATTATAATCAACTATTCGCTATCAACCAATTTTCACACCAATCACAATCAATAAATATCGTCCATGGTTTGTGGACTAGGGGCGTATATATATATATATATATATTTTGAAGATGGGTTTAAAATTTTATTGCTAGGCATCTCAGCCCAAACGAGAAATGATACAACAGCCCAAGGCCAAGATCCACAAGTCTAAGCAGCATAATCCGACAACGCATCGCTTTACAACTAAAGTAAATAAAGAATATTCACGAAAAGTTGCGGAGCATTCATTTTCAGATCTGCCGACCTTCCTCTCTCCCAAATCATGGCGGCTGGAAAACGTAAAAACTCGTGCTTGTACTTGGGTGCGAAGCCGATGGATGTGACGGATCTACATCTCGCATATCGTCTACTTCAAGTTCCTTTCCTGTTGTAAGCGCCTTGCTTCTTCTCTTCAACACCAAATTAATGTTCTGTATGATGAGTTTGCCGACCAAATCTACTGTTTTCTCCTTATTCTGGAATACTCTGCTGTTGCTCTCCTTCCATATGCTCCAAACAGCAATTGTAAGAGTGACAGCATTCACTATGGGTACCTTACCTATGCCCTGCCTGATGACTTCAAGGTGAGCAACTATGTTCTGGATCTACGTTTCTGTGGTGTTGTACTTGATGTATTTGCAGTAGTTAACCCAGATTTGTTTCGAATAAGAGCATTCAAAAAAAAGATGTTTATGATTCTCCACTGTGGCTTTACAAAGCATGCATGTCTCATCTGTCACCAAACCCCATTTGAAAAGGTGATATTTGGTTGGTAATCTGCCTAAAATAGCTTTGTAGGCACACGCAGCCATTTTAGGCACATTACTTTTGCACCAGATGATTTTGCTCCAATTTTTAATAGTGTGTTTTGGTCTTATGTCCTCCCACACTTGTTTAATGTTAAAGTCCCCACCTGCCCATGTCCGTATGTCGTAGGTTCTCCCCTCATGTATTTGCATGTTTTCTATTTTAGCTCTTTGCTCCTGAGTACATGGGATGTTTAAGTTCCAACGGTTTCCTTGAATGAAAGTATTAACCATGCTGTTAGGGCAGCCATAGGCTGAATATGCATCCCACCCAAGGATGTCAATAAAGGATTTGCCTTCCATCCAAGGGTCCTTCCATAAGTGGGTCTCATTTCCTTGAGCAATCTCTCGTCTACACTGCTTAGCAAGTACATTTCTTTGTCGTAATATGGCCTTCCATGTCGAGGATGCATTATTGTCTTCTTTCATGATCCAAAAATTATCCTTGTTGTACATGATGTTCATCCATCTAGCCCACAACCATTCATTGTTTATGATTTTCCAAGCTTGTTTAAGTGTAAAAGCATCCCTCATGACTTTTATACTCCTCAAACCCACTCCTCCTTCCTCTTTGGGCCTACATAAATCTTCAAATTTTATCTTGTGCATCCCTCCTCTCCATATGAAATCAGCGCAGACCTTCTCTATCTTCTCAATAGAGGTATCTGGTAGTTGGAATGTTTGTAGCCAGAAGTTAATTTTAGCATGTATCACAGTGTGTACTAGTTTAGTGCATTCCACCCATACAGCCTTCTCTAATTATATAAGCATTTCACTTCTATTTCAACACATATATAATTTTTAAGACGCATATATAACTTATACATCGAACGTACAACCTATACCACGCTTATACATGAGGTGTACAACACTTATACCAGTCATACATCGACCATATAATTTATACATCGTCGTTTTCCATATCGTTTATAATTTAGAAATCTCACATTGGGTTCCACTCCACCAAAAATTGCAGAAGGCTCAGAAAAATATGCGGTCTCTTCTAAAATGTAGAAGACGTCCTCATGGTCCCGGTATCTCTTGTTTCACTGAATTTCGACAAGGAACGAAAAAGATATGATTTTTACAAGTTTGCAACACTTTTAAATGTGAAAATCAGTTCAAAATAATCAAAGCCGTACCTTTCTAAACCTGTTCAAAACTAGGTTTTGATTTTAATCCCAATCCGTAGCACTAGGTGGAAATCGAGTTGTACCACGCCGTAGGGCTTCGAAGTAGCTTCCCACGCGTGGTGGTAGGGTCAGGCGCGATGCATCCTGGTGGCAGCGGCGGAGCTCGAAACACGGCGGCTTTCAGGGCACGGTTCTCGAGGGAGGCGGAACGATAGGGGGTGATGCTGGTATGGATTAGAAGAGGATGGAGAGCCCTTCAAAAACCTCCAAAGGACCGAACAGATTCGTTGCGTGGTTGAGGAGTTATGGAGGAGAGAAGGAATCGGCTCCTATCGCCGTTGATTTCGAGGGCATCGGGGAAGAGAGAGAGTGATGGCCATTGAGGGATTTTTATTTTATTTATATATTTTAAAAATCCAAAAATACCCCTTGCCACACAAAAACTCCAAACCCAACGACTGTCGTCCCTAGAGTTTTACCCCCATTCCGAACGCAATAGGATATGTTTCGTAGGCCCATTCGAATGTTTCAGTCAGTTTTTCTTCAAATTAAAATATAAAACATTCAATATTTAATTTGAACGTACATTTCAATTTGCCGGGGCCACATACTGATTCTAAAAATTCCAAAAAAATAAATCTAGCTATGTTTTGACGATACAGTCCCAACAAAACTAGTTCCATCGAATTCTGAGACTGTTTGTAAAATGGCCCTTTTCTGGTCGATCCAATTTAACTATAAATGACCAAAACACATTTTCCTTTGCCACGCTCACATATTAACTTCAAAAATTATGAAATTTGAAACCTAGTTATAACTTAACATCCCAGATCCAACAAAAGTGGTTTCGTCGAATTCTGAGGTCGTTTGCAAAATGTCTATTTTCACGGGCTATATAATTCCTATAGCGACCTTTATGAAAATTCATTTGGCCATAACTTTTGCTTCCTACTATGTAACTTCGATTTTTCAGATTCGTTAGAAATATACTCACTAACAGATTTAAATATTTTTGGTTTCACTCAAATCCGTTTTGTTTTGCACCCGGTACAGTCAGTCAAAGTTTGAATTCAAATTTTGAAACTACCTCGCCAATTTAGGCCTTGTTTATAATTCAAAGTGATTATATTCAATTTCAAACATCGATTCAAAATACTTTTTCCTCCTTGTTATCTAAAATATTTATTTTAAATATTTAAAATTCACTAAAATAGCCAATTTAAAATTTTTAAATTGGTTCAGATTTTCCGGGTCGTTACAGGATACCAGAATCTTAAGCATGATGGTGGGCGCCCCTACGAGTGAGCAGAAAAGGCAGGAGGAAAGAGGAATTTTTCTCTAGAGCTCGAAATATAAAAACAAACTCGCAAGCACCTTTTTTAGTCAACATCATCAGGTAACCAATTAATCTGACCAAGCGAAATATTGATTATCGTTTAGTACTACACATTACTTGATCTCAAGCAAGAAATTATATAAACTAATTATATTAATATCCCAAACGTTAGAACATCTATGCTTACGGATCACCCAATTAATATACTAGGCCCCAATTAATATACTGGCCGAGGGTTAGGTACTGTTATTTATACAAGCTAGGTTAAACCCTACTTAACTTAGTGAGCTTGGCAAAACGTTCATTAGTGGATTGAAAGAAATTTCAAATTTATATATATTAATTTGCAAAGATTGATCTCATCTTTCTTATTAATTTCACTTGTATAGTACCTACCTCTCGTTTGGTAGCGAAGCTAGGTAGCGATGATAGAATGGATCGGTCCCCTCTTATCCCGCCAATTAATATACTTGCTTTTCTCAATATATATCCATCTATTATTTCACTTAACCCATGTGCGAAATATCATTGATGCCTGTTCGGTTATAGAGAGAGGTGTGCTGCTGTTTCCCTGCCGAAAAAAAACAACATTTCTTTTAAACCGGATGTGAGCGGGGACAGCTAAACAACTTGAAGAGCCGACCCCAAAATCCCTGTATATTGGGGGAGCGGAAGGTCTCTACTGACAAACAAAGAAATATAAGGTAGTGAAGTTTTTGGTCTGGTCTCACAAGGAACAATTGCACATTGGCAGCTTCTTATACTGGGGATACGAATGCGAGGGTGACCAACGGGAAGGAATAGTTTGAGTTAACCTAAGTTCTTTCTTTGTGGGTGTAAAGAATTGGGCGTACAGAGGCACTCTTAACCACTGGGCATCCCTCTTATTCAAGACTCCCTCCCTTGCTAAGGAGTTATTAAAAAGCCTAAGTGCGTCGCGGGAATGGGGCGCGGTGAATCTTTATTTGCTTCATCTCTTATGGCAAGCTACTTCTCCGGAAAGACAAAGCCCAACATAAGAGGTATGAGGTAATTCGGCATGACATATTGGTTCCCGAGAAGAAAGAGTAGTTCTCCCCCATCCATATAGCCGAATTTCTCTTAGGTCAACTCATTAAGGCTCCGACCTATCGGGAATGGAGACATAGAATGAATAGTAGTTCCGGAAATTATATTTCTATTTATAAGTCGTGATCACAACGGAAAGTAATTAAGCTTGATCTGGATATGGGAAACTTTACTTGGATTCGCCATCTTGGCAGCTTACTGGTTGAACAGTGGGACTTCCATTCTCTGCAGCTTCTCTGGTTGGTGCTTCTATCGAAGTTGGCCTCGAAGGCGTTTCCTTGCCTGGCATGGTTCGCGACCTTTATGAAATTAAGGCCCACATTGGTTCGAGGCACGCAGATGGGTGGGGAGTAGGAGGAATCAATAAAGTGCATTACTGCCTTCGGATGGAGGACAAGAGGAGAGCCTTGAGTGCTTCCACTTGATCGGATGAAGAGACTGGATAAACACGATTGGCTCTCGATAAGAGGTTTCGGAAGGGATGTTGATGCTTTCATTCCCGGTTCAGGGGATTCAACTGATAGAAATGCAGATGGATCGGATTCACTTGAGGCCGCCTTGAAAGACATAGAGAAGAAAACAGGTCCTTTCCCAGTAGTTAGTCGATGCAGTTCAGTTATCTTCTTGTTACGAAAAATAGAACGAGTTTAAGTGGTGGTCTAACTCGATGTGTAAAGTATCCAACTTAGGTGATATGTTAAGGCGAGTTCCTTCTTTCAAAGTGGAGAACCAAGGTCTTTTGTATAGGCGGAGCTATAGCCTACCCAAAAGGTATGGCTTTGAGTTCTTCCTCTGGTGAGCCGTTGGGTTTACCCGAAGACCGATCTCACTCCATCCGACTTAATACGAGATAAAGTCGTCCTCTGTAACTTACTTTTTTATCCTTTTTTTTCAGAGCAAAGCGGAGCGGTTAGGCAATGCCAATAGATAGCTGAGCGATAGATAACAGTACTTCAACTATGATAACCGTACTTCTTTGACGTATGTCCTTTGGTCACTATTATGTATGAAGTTAGGAATTGATGAGTCAACCATCCGCCCTAGCGACAAATTCGTGCCTTTGATGGGTCGAAGAGGCAGATTCTCGGTGACATCTTTTTAGCTTTGGAAATAGGGCCTCCTTCCCGCTCTACCCACTCTCGGGTACCAGATAAGGTAATATACATGCAAGGTTGGCAAGTTCGCTCTCTTTATAGGATACGTCAAGCCTGCCTTGAATCTTAATCACTTTTTCCATTATACAACCCTGGCCTCTGGACACACGGGAATTTCCTCTAAACCTGCCGCAACCACTTCTATTTTCTTTACATAAGTCCCTGACTTGAGAATCATCTCTGAGGTAGGTTTTTCCTAAAAGTATTATTGATATTTCTGTGATGATTATGATTTTTCTCCCTATTTGTGTATTAGGTCTATGTGCGAATGAACTCTCATGCAAATCAAGTCATTTTTAGACGTTAGTCTAGACAATTCTCCTTCTGTCTCCTCAAAAGTAAAGGGGGATCTGACTCTTGATTCTTAAGCGTAGAAATCTTATGAGTTTACTCCTTTTTTATATATTAATCTGTTTACTACTTATTATTTGTTTTTGGTTTTAGTTGGTGTGAAGCAGGTCGTTCACGAAATGACTTGTGTAAAGAAAATAGAAGTGGTTGCAAGCAATATAATTCCTACCTAATTGGTATTATGAGATATAACAGATGTTGTTGTTAGCTCCTTGCCCGATCAGTTACAGTACATCCTTGATGGCTTCTCTACTTCGGCTGCTTAGCAATCACGAATTCCTTTTAGTAGCTCCTTAGGTATGGTCCCGTAGACCGCTTTCCTTTTTATGGGTGATGTCCAGTTACTCTCATTTCATTGATCTTTTTTTGTTGAAATAACATTTGATCAAGCATCCATTCTATTTCTCTCAAAATGAAAGCAGACGCCAGTTCTTCACCAGAATCATCATTAGAACCCATCTGCATGATTTGTGTATGTCTGTCTTGAGGTTAATACCGATGGACGATTTGATCAGATCAGGTGCGTCCGGTGAAGAAAAGAGCGAAAGTTGCGCTCCTTCGATCTATCCTCGGCTACAGATCGTTTTCCATTAGCGATTCAGGGTGTAATGATTGAAAGCTGCTTATTTAACAAACTAACTTGGTTCCGGCAATGACTCTCTATCCTACGGAGCTCTAGAAGAGGTCCAGTATACTTCGACCGCTTCACGCGTAGCAACAGCGCCTTATTGAAGTAGGGCGCACTACGGCAACACACTACGGGGTGGGGGCTTGCTGTCTACTTCGCAAGCCTTCACTGCCCTGTTCTGTAACTTCCCTTCTTTCGTCCATCCACGAGGCAGTCAAAAGAAAGGGGCAGCTATAACGCAGGCGTCGTGGTGGTTGTATCTCTAGGATTCTTTTTACTACAATCAAAGTTTGAAAGAGTTGTGACCCAAGCCATCTGTCGCTACGCACCTTCTCCTGGCAGAGTATATTGGATCAGTCCCCTCAGATATGAAGTTATGGGTTGCTCCTGTATCAACAAGGGCCTATGACCTCCCCCATTGTGTTGCGACTGATTTAGTCCATTCGGCCAAAAAGCTTCTTTATTAAGGCGGCTAACTATTTGTCTTTTGGGGGGTCTATAAGCACTTTTTATGAGACTGGAGGAATTCTCAGATGATGTACTAGCAGTGCATCAAAGATGCAGTCATCGATTCTCCCGATAGACCACAATTAACGTGAGCAAACATATTATTGATGAGGAACGCATTTTTGCTATGCTTCTAATACTTGTACTTGCTCTGCTATTCTGCTCAAGCCTGGCTAAGGAAGAGTTACGAGGAGTAAAATACAAATATGCTAATTCAAGTATTATTACTATATGTAATTAAAAAGCCTTCACGATAAAATAAATAAAAAGTAAGGCGATTCCATTTCGACAAAAGACCATACCTAAGTTCAATAGCTCTGAAGAAGAGCCACCTTCCAATTAATATATTAGGCGAAGGTAAGAGTCAAAATATGCCGTGGAGAAGAGCTTACTTACTTATGAGCAAAAAGGGAGTAGCGAAGAGAGATGTTCCCGAAAGGCACCGGAGACAGAA
The DNA here is from genome assembly GCA_030737875.1 of Allium sativum. Taxonomy (NCBI): domain Eukaryota; kingdom Viridiplantae; phylum Streptophyta; class Magnoliopsida; order Asparagales; family Amaryllidaceae; genus Allium; species Allium sativum. Next base: position 882,527,796 of record CM060919.1, on the reverse strand, counting down.
GATGAATGGGGAGGCGACTATAAGACAAATAAAGGAGCAGGCTGGAGCGGGGCTTTAGGAAGAAAGGTACCGGAGATGGACTTGGATGATGAGCGGTCTTCCTAGCTTGCTCCAATGCTTGGCTTAGTGAATCAGTCAATGACAAATTGCTGGCGATCTCAGAAGCACAAGGGAAGCAGAGGAAAGAAGGTCCGCCAGAAAAAGGGGGTTGGAGACCCCGGGTATGAAAGATACTCTTGAAAGCTATCGAAGTGGACAATAGAGTGCTGCTTCTTATGAAAAAGCCCTCAATGTTGTGTGAAAGAGCCAAAATGATTTAGCGTTTTAGCATGGAGAGAGGTAAGATACTTGCTTTCGAGTGAACAAACGATTTCATATGTTGCGACCATGGCCTGATTTTACGTAGTTCCTTATATGGATTCTGATAATTGAATTTCATCCATTTGCTGATAGATAAAGGATAGAAACCTACCTATCAGAAGAGGTTTTAACTAGAATACGAACAAGATAAGAGGATGCCCCAACTTTAATTTATTTTATTTTATATATTTGGTAGAGGTTTTGGAAAATGGGGGTTTTAACCTACTGGGTGTGAGGGCTTGAAGCTTTTTGGCTTTCTTTCCAAGCGATACAAAAACTACGGTAGAATATTTACTTGACTCGATGATGGTATTCTTCATTTTTCAGTTCAGTATTTGAAATTGTTCTTTTTCGAGAAAATTCACCTCGGTACAACTCTTCCTTTCCACTCCTGACATCCGCTCTGAAACAAGCTTGGTGTATGGCGCACCGAAATCAATGGATGTGAGTGAATGACTTGTTTTCTAAGAAAGATAAAAGCCGATTCTCATGCCTAATGTCTAAGCAGTCGCCTGTAGGTTTTCGGGTGAGGCGATCCAGTACACTTATACCTAAGGGGACCGAAGTGAGGAGACCGAAGCATGAGGCGAGCTTTAGTGAGGACCTCTTCCGCCAGTATATTAATTGTAAGCGGGAGGTACAAAAACGAAAGCCCTTAGCGCCCCGGGACGGGAATGAGTGACGGCCCTACACGCAGACAACAACAACACCGGCTCTACGAATCATTCTGTTGGCTTTCCCATGAATAAGAATTCATTGTTGGGCTCGGTGAAGCGAGCGCTTCTAGCTGTTTCGCTTTCTTCTTTCTTGTTGTAGTGGCTATTATGTATGGCGTTGCGGAAATGAATGAAAAGAGAAAGAGAAAATTCATCGATTGATAGACGGCCTGATCTGTTCTGATAGATCAAAAGAGTAGGGGGATGCTAGTACCATAACTAACTGCTTTCTTCTTTGTGATGAGGGACCCAAATTAGCTGTAGAGAAGCTCGATTCCAGGTGCCTATAATACGGACCCCAATTTCGATAGAGAATATACCAAGTTCCTACAATATGGGTTTTACCCATTAATCGACAACCTCGATAGAAGCACTAACCAGAGAAGCTGCAATCAATTGCCAAGCTTCAGCAAGTAATGCCTGGGCTAACTTCTTGGGGCAAACTGAGTATGAGATCGATACTGGTTAACGCCACAAGTGCTCTGCCATTGGCCCACACACAGAGTCATCATGTAAAGTTAGAGCTTGGAATGAGATCAGAAGAGGCGCCATGTATCTACTTGCCAGTACACCCAGTTTTGAAATAAAGTAAATTTAACTGTCTAGAAGCATGTGTCAAACCCGACTCAAGGCCTAGTCGATCTATTTCTGCTACCTTACGCTACGCACCTACAGCCTATAATTATACTGGGTGTGATGGCAATGCACTCCAACAGTAACTGTCCTACCATCCTAATCGAGAATAAAACCAGTTTAGAGAATATTTTGACTTATCAAGAATATTAATATTAATCTAACAAAAGAAGAATTTCTTTATCCCTCAGTAAATAAAGACTTGCAACATAGCTTTCCTTATTTTTTTCGTGAAGCACAAGCGGCTAAACAGGGATAAGGAAACGAGAAGTATAAGTCTTGATGAACTCATCGAGAAATAAAACTAACTAATCCTAAGGCAAACGGTCGAGAAACTCAACAAGTGAGAAAAGTAGGCCCAAGCACTTGGAGCAGGAGTCGGAATCATGATAGCCACTCCCGACAAGACTCGTGCTGTCCGAAACTATCCAGAATAATAGGGCCAGGGGTCCCCTAGGGATTCCCCAACTCCTTTCTTGCCTCCGGTTGGTCGCCTAGCTTTGACTACTGTTGGTTTTTGAAGAAATGCATTTTTCAGCAGGCTCTTAGTTGTAGCTCCCTTCGGGCGCCTTCCCTTCCATAATTTGCTTTCAGGTGCAAAGCATGTCCTTCGGCCTACTAACCAAGTGTAAGTGGTGAACGAAGTTGACTCGCTCGTTAGAGGACATTGCAAACATGTGATCGAGATAAGAAGGGGCAGACTTTCATAGACCCAATCCAATCTATTTATGAAAGAAGTGAGTGATCCTGTGCGGGTGTTAAGAAGAACATATCAAAAGCCTTCATAATATCAAGCTTGAACATAGCTCTCGGACTTGTATTTTTGTTTCTGTATCCATGCAATAACTCGTGCGTAAATTAGGGGTCTGAGGGGCCGTAAAATCTAGGGCAAGGACTGTGAGAAATGTAGTTGCTAGCCTAGACTCTTCTTTTTTAAACCGCCCAATTAATATTAGGCCTTGATGAGAAACAAGAGGGAGCCCTGGGCATTTTTGGCTACTCACGATTTCATGAAAAGTAATATCATTATTATATATTTTCTACAACAAGAAGAAAAAGACAGAAGAAATTTGTCCAATAGTCACAAATGGTGCCTCCACAGGTTGACATCCGATCCAACCCAGTAGTAAGCAATCCGCCAAAAGCAACCAAAATATTCCTTGGTTCATCGGGCGAAAACTTGAACTACGCACATACATATTATCCTACTTGGGGAGATTTGATTGATTCTTAATTTCATTAAATAATTTGCGTTGGTCCCCTTCCTCTATCGGTCGAATCGGACCAGGGACCAATTCAAATTTGGATCATGACATGAAAAGAAACTGCTCCAGAGAAAGGTATTGGGATTCCCAATGATTCTACGGCGAAGCCAGCTTTGTTAGACTAGTGTGAACGCCAACAAGGTGTTGGACCATCTGCTTTATCCGTTCTATTTTAGCTTCTCCAGAGAAGATTAATGCGTTCATAGATAACTATCTCGTAAAGCAGATAATTTTGAAGAAGAGGTTTGACTAAATATTTCTTATCTTTCTTTGCAGGGTAATTCCATGTTAGCCGACTCTCTACACAGTCAACATCTCGGTTGGAAAGTCTCTTACTTCTCCATCAGGGTGTTGTGAGTTTGCGAAGAGGTCCAGTGCCGGAAGGTCAAGGAAGTTGGTGATGCATCAGATGAGTTTGGAGACATAGTCGGTGAGTTAAAGAGAAGCTGACTCACATCAGCAGTTCAATCATCCTATTCATTTCGTATATAGTGTGCGAGCCATTTCTGCTATTCCCATTCCTGAGAGAAAGTGAAAGTCTTTCAAAAAGCATGGTTGAATTTGCCAGTGGTGTGAAAGGAATAGCCTTAAATCTTGAGAATGAAGAAGGTCCTCCCAAATGCGGATAGAATGTCCGTCGCACCCGAACAATAATATTCCAGAGGAAAATGCACATCTGCTAGCATGTGATGTTTGGACATAGAATCGAGCACCATCTTCAAAACTTCTCGGGGTCCTGAGTTTTTTGAGGGTCTTGTCGTCCTTAATCCATTAGTCACCTTAGCAGCATGCTGCTTGTCTAATTTCCTTCATAAAGTCTTATTTTATTGCACTAGCATTCCGATTTATGGCGGTCTCGGGTCCGGCTCTCCCGAATCTAGGTGATATTCCGCTAACACTACAAGGTGTAGCTGCATTGACACTCAGAACCTCAGCCCCCGAAGGCTTCGTTAAGTCAGGAATAGAGTCTTTTCTTTTTGCTGCTGGAGTTGAAGTTGGAGTTGAGTATAAATTCACAAACTATGATCCTAGTTGAACTGGGGCGGGCCGAATTCCATTGGGAAAGGGCCATATTCATTTTCATTCCCTGGTGATGACATAGTTGTCAGATACGCAAGTATATTACATTGGGGTGAAATAGTCGAGGTGGAATGTTTTGAAGGAAGCTTTGCCAAAAGCAAGACGAATGAAATTTCTTGTGCTTAACACAGTCAAAGTTAGTACAAAGTCTTAATAGGAGTTAATTTTAAATGTTCTTGTGGGGTAGAGCAGTTTGGTAGCTCGCATAATCCCTTCCTTGCTTGCGCGTAGTTTGACAAGCACAGGGAATGCCTCTGTCATCCTAATTGAGTGAAGTTCTGTTGAGAGCCTTCATTCCATTCCCACACGGATTGAGAGTCAAGTCAAGGACTTCGGCGTGTGGTTCCCTTGCTTGAGGATTCTTCCTAGGGTTCAGTCACATTTATCTTCATTTCAGTGGACTGAATGCAACAAAGCAGAATACGAAGAAAAGCGTCTGAGGTGAACAGATAACCAGGGAGGAGAGATCACCGATGGAAGGAAGTAGAGAACCATAAAACATCAGTACCTGAGAGAAGGCCTATAAAATAAAGTATTAGATAATGTCTACTGCAAAGTACATTTCCTAAACGTCAATGACAAATCAAATGAGAATCAATAGACGGAGAACCTATCTATCCTAGGTCCTATTGGAACAGGAAATGCGTAACATGGACAAAAGCGAAGCACAGGAGACCTCGTAAGCCCAGTATATTAATTGGAAGGTTCTCCAAGTTGATCTCAAGGTGCGTAGGGGCAGATCAAGGTATTACAATCAGATCGAGTTATTTACACACTCGAACATGAGTTTCTCCTATAATTGGGGTAAACTAAACACATAGCACCAAAGCGAATGAATAAGAGCTATTTTCATCAACTAATATACTGGGGCTATGAATCCTGACTGCCGGTCCTATTGAAGGCCGAGGCAAGGAAGCAGCCATCTCCAGGTGCGAAGCATAGGGGAGGGACGGGAAAGAAAGCAAGGGCGCAGCCGAACCTTGGATTTCTCATGGACATCAAACTTTCAATAATTAGGGCATTTCACAGCGATAGAAAATGCACTTTGAAGTGGGGTAAGAGTAAGTAATACTGGCCTCTTTCAATCCTTCATCTTCTTATCTTATGAGTAGCTGGGGGTTGCCTTTCTTCATCTGGCTTCATCGTCCACATTCAGCCAATAGAAAGATTCTTACTAGCTTTCGCTCTTGTCCAATATCGCCCGGATTAATATACTTGGCCTCTTCAAGACAATAGAAAGGTGAATTTACTGTTATTCTCCACGGATGGGAGAAGCGGCTAACAAGAAAGCACTCCCCTCGTCCACAGACCCTAGACGATATATGTTGGTTGTGATTGTTTGGATTTTGGTAGACGTGAAATTTGGTTGATAAATGTGAATGGTTGTTTGCGGTTGAAACAAAACTGAAATTGTTTGTGGAAAAATTCATTGTGATATGAAAATGATCGAAATATTTAGATTATAAGGATAAGCCCCTAAGGGAACGCCGCGAGGCGTAAGGTACTGCGAGGATCGTACTCGGGACGGTGCCGGTTTTAAATGCCCTGCCGTTATGCTGCCGAAATTTTCTGAAATATTCATGTGTTGAAATGTATTCATGTGTTGATAAATATATTCATGTGTTGATAAAAATATTCCTATTTGAAATGAATTGTTTTAATAATAAAAATCACATTTTTATTATATATATGAATCGCTAAAAATATTCTTGTTTGAAATAAATTGTTTTAACAATAAAAATCACATTTTTATTATAGATATGAAGTGTTAAAAATAGTCATGTGTTGAAACAAATATTTGTTGGATAAAAATATTATTTTTACCATATATATGAAATGAAAATGGGTTGGAAATCAAAGAACGGATTATATTTATATATATAAATATAATTAAAATAAAACGAATAACGGCGTTGTAGTTTGTGTTTTGAAATCGTGATTTTAAACGATTATTATGGGAGATCCGACCGTCGGATTTTCCCGAAACCGAAACCATTGGGTCCTCTTTGAAAATATCTTTCCAACGATGCCAAATTTGTAAAGATCCAACGGTTAGATTGTGTCAAATGTTTAATTCAAATCTGAAGAAAAACAGCGCCAGAGTGGATTTTATATATATATATATATAATTAAAATAAAACGAATAACGACGCTGCAGTTCGTTTTTTGAAATCGTAACTTTAAACGATTGTACCGGAAGATCCGACCGTCGGATTTTCCCAAAACTGGAACCGTTGGGTCCGCTTTGAAAAGATCTTTTCAATCTATAAAATTTGTAAAGATCCAATGGTTATATTTTCAGGTATGTGTAAATTAAATCTAGGGAAAAATAGCATCATGGCCGCGTTATGGCCTGAAGCGTCGTTTCAAATAAATGGGCTGTTTTTAAATAAACAAAATAGCGATAAATCGTTATAAAATATTATGAACGATATGGAATGGAAATAAACTGAATTTACCCCGTTTATTGGATATTTGATGGTTGAATGTGTTTGATAGGAAAATTACAATAATGAACTGAATTATGGATGTCAAATAATTTAACCAAGGAAATGAATTGATTGAATTATAAATATACGTGAATTATTTGAAAAGGCCAAGTTAAATCTCATTTCAAATAGTTGGTCGACGATTAGAAGTCGAAGATATGAAGACGGTGCAAGATCGATGATCTTTACATCGAATGGATGGCTACTGATGCCTTTGATGGGAGTTGCTGCCCTAAAAGGGTTACAATGGTGTTTGTCTGGACGTATTTGTTGACCGTTCGGATGTGCGAAGATCTCTCTCCTGTATTGGACATATGGGACGAGGAATAAGGTGCCTCTGGTTTTGTTCAGACCCAGAACGGACTTGTAAATGGACTGTGTGTCCGACATTGGATTTCATTCTTTGTGATTGATGTTAGTTGCATGGCGTGAATTGCCTGTGTGGCATGCTGAGATGCAGTGATCAAGGCTTTTTTTGAAAACAGAGCCTTGTGGTTGATGATCAAAGCACGGCTTTAAATAGCATAGCTTTGTGTATAGCATTGATTTGCGGGCCTCACACCCCGGTATGAGCCAGAAACGGGAGAGGACATCAGGAAGGACATGTGTTTCCTTCTAGCTAGGAGTGGTGTCAGCGTTTTGCAAGCCTTAACGTTTTACTTATGTGGATGATAGATAGCGAGGCGCCTCGGTTATTTGGTCTCTGCGGAGCCGATGGTTTGGTCGGGATATGACCAGTTTACGCCCCCATAGGGCGGGGAAACGCAGTGTTCAGACATTTTAATCCACTTCGCGTGGACCGGCCCTGACGATCCAAGGGCCCACCTAAGTCTGGGTCCTGAGGCTCGGGCTAGAGAGTCTCAAAGCGGTAAGGACAATCCCTTGCTCTGGTTCATTACGAAAATCCAATTTCCAAATACGACATCATGTGGTTTTGATTGTAAATTTATGTATGGCGACATAGTGGTATGGGGCACTTATGCAATCTATGATTGATACTTATGATTGAAATTGTTTTTGAAACATATAAACACTAGTAATAATATCAAATGCTTTTGTTTTATACGTATCAAGCATATTTTGATCATTATAAGGTAAAAACTCTATCCTTTGGCTTGCGTTGCATTGTGTGATGGGACCTGAGTCTTATAATGGCTTCATTTTTATAAAAAGCATTGCGATGTTTAAATGATTTACTTATTTTAAGCACTGGCAATCCAATGGAGTAAACTCGTTCCGCGTTAGCGGCGTGGTCCTGTGATTGGCCTTATTATAAAATAAGTTAAGTAGATTTCTCATACCAGTCTCATGACTGACTCGTAGTTTGTTTCACTTGCAAACTCGGGTGCCTTATTTTCTACACAAGCAGCCTTGTATTCAGGTTTTAGCAGGCTCTATCTGGATAACTATGGAGCTGAAGATGGATTCTATCACTTCTTTTTATGTTGTTCAGCTCCTGTTATGTATATTATGTTTGATTCCACTGTAAACATTTTATATCAAGATGAAACTGTATTGTTGTACTAAATATGATCCTGTGTGTAACTCTGATGATTATGTTTATCCAGTGTATTCTATTGTACATAATCTGGTGTAATGATATATTTATGTTCTGTTGTTATTTGTTTATGTGTTATACTCCAAAGATTACCCTTGCCACCGTGGAACGGGGGTTTGGGGTCGTCATAGGAACCAAATGGGTCTATAAAAATAAAAGGAATTAACATGGTGAGACAGTAAGAAATAAGACACAACTAGTAGCACAAGGATATACTCAAGAAAAAGGAATAGATTATGAAGAAACTTTTGCTCCCGTAGCAAGACAAGAGGCTATTAGAATTTTACTTGCCTTTACAAACTATAATAATTTCAAATTATATCAAATTGATGTTAAAAGTGCATTTCTAAATGGTTTTGTGAAGGAAGACGCATATGTAGAGCAACCACCTCTATTTGAAGATGAGAAGTTACCCGATCACGTATATAAACTAAAGAAAGCATTATATGGATTAAAACAGGCTCCTAAAGCTTGGTATGATAAATTATGGAATTATTTACTACAATTAAACTTTGAAATAGAAAAATTAGATAATACGCTATTTATTAGAAAAAATAACAAAGATATACAATTAGTACAATTATATGTTTATGACATAATCTTTGGGTCGACAAATGAAAAAATGAACAAAGGGTTTTCAGATATTATGACCAAAGAGTTTGAAATGGGCCAAATGGGAGAATTATCATTCTTTTAAGGTTTACAAATTCGATAACTAAAGAATGGAATATTTATTAATCAAGAAAAATATGCAAGAGATTTAATTAATAAATACAATCTAACAACAACAAATGGTAGACCAACACCTATGGCAACTAATATTGCTTTAAGTAAAGATGATACATCAAAAGATGTTGATCAAAAACTATATAGAGGAATGATATGATTATTATTATATATATACAACCGCTAGTAGAACTGATATAATGCATAATGTATGTCTCTGTGCAGGATATCAATTACAACCTAAGGAAACTCATTTAACAACCGTAAAAAGTATTCTGAGATATGTAAAGCATACATCAGATTTTGGATTATTTTATCCTAAAAATGATTCATTCGGTCTAGTTTCGTACTGTGATGCTGATTACGCGAGATGTAAATCTGATCAGAAAAGTACTAGTGGAACATATCATTTTCTAGGACGTTCCATTGTATCTGGGTATAGTAAGAAACAAAATACCGTATCAACAACTGAAGCAGAATATATATCTGCTGCCTTTGCTTGTTCACATGTAATTTATATGCAACAAAATCTAAATGATTTTGGTATAAACATAAGTAAATCACCTATATACTGCGATAATACAAGTGCTATAAATATATCTAAAAATCCTACACATCATTCAAGAACTAAACATATTGATGTGCAACATCATTTTCTAAGATATAATATAAGCAAAGAAAAGATTTCACTTGAATTTATACAAATAGATAAACAAATAGCCGATATATTAACCAATCCATTAAATGAAGCAACATTCACTAAATTTAGGAGAGAATTAGGTATATGTTCATTAAGTGAATTAGAATAATTAAAGTAATAATATATGTATATATATAAATATAATAAGGAATTAAAATAATAAAATTTGCAACAACACTATGCCGACATGAATATTCTGGTATGTCGACATATATATGAATTTTTTTAAAATTAATTCCCACCATAGGTTAGTTATTCTAACTGTATAAATCCTTCAATTTGAATTTCTTTCTTCATTCTCATTCTTCTTCTCTGTAAAAACTCTAAATTAATAATTACAATGGCTTCCACTAATCCAAATACTCAAGACAACTCTGATTCATATGCTGGACCACCCGAGAGTCCATTTCAACGATCTACGCTCTCTAGAGTAATCAAAATTGAAGAGAAAATGGAGTATTTACTGCAAATGGTGGCTGAGCTGCAAGTGCTTCAAATTAGAATAAGTCAAGTGCAAAACAAACAAGAAAAAGTGACGAGGAGTCTCTTAAAGTTTATAATGGATAATGAGACTAACCTGATTATCATCAATGATGATAATCAACAAATGGAAGAAGAGGAAGAACCGGAAGAAGAACCGGAGGAAGAACCGGATGAGGAAAAAATAATGGAGGAGGAAGAACATCAAGAGGCTCAAACAATAGTTGCGGACAAAGATGATAACGTTGAATGCATAGGAAAGGTCCTATTTGACGAAAATGGGAATGTGATTGAAAAGAATGGATAATTCTGTCTCCATTATCCAAATTGCCCAATTCATAAGTCCTCCATTGTCAAATAATTTAATGTTTAAGGTTTGTCTAGGTTTAGCTTTATTACGTTTTTATGGTATGTCGTATAGATACATGTATATGTACACGTGTTTGTTTAACATAAATAAAATTGTTATTTATGATTGATATTGTTCTAAACCTTCTATAACATAAATATACGATTATTAGATTAAGGGGGAGTATTTTATGTCATAATTTAGGGAATTATAAAATTTAGGGGGGAGCATTTTTTCTGAATATTACTTAACAGTTGTTTAAACTTAGGTAGAGTATCTTTAAATCTTTCTTTTTGATAATGCCAAAGGGGGAGTAATTATAAAATATAGGTATAGTTTTACAGTATTCTTATAGACAGAGGGAGTATAAGAAGATCATCATCAAATAGGTATATACAGGTATGATATTTTATAAACTAAGGTTGTCATCATGAAAAAGGGGGAGATTGTTGGAGAATGGAGTTTTGATTACAACAACCTTATTTAATTATCACTGATTATAAAATATATACTAACATCTTTATTTAGAATATATATATATGCAGAATTTGTATACAGGAATTGATATTGAAGAAATTACAGTTTAAGAGATTTTAGAGATTCAGAATTCAGAGTAGATTCAAGACTCATGAGTAATCAAGATTTCAAGAGTTCAAGAATAATATTTTTATAGAGTCTAGATTTTGTAAGACACCAAATAGCACTCCAGGTTCAAATTCAAATTCAAACTCAAATTCAAATTCTGATTTTCAATTCTATCCTTAATCCTCTCCATTTTTGTTTTCTTTTTATCCTCAATCTTATCTATTTTGTTTTTCTATTTTGATTCTTCTTTGATTTTTAAACTTAAGTTATATATATACTTTATTTATATTTTATATAGTTTAAAACCTTCTAATTTTCTAAATATATTTGTATAGTTTAAAAATATATTTTCATATGTTTTTTAATCATATAATATTGATTTACAACATTAGAATTTTATTCAAGAATTTTCAGAATTAATTTTATATCAAAATACTTGAAAAATGCTTTTAAAATAAAATTTACATATGGCTATGTCGACATAGCAAAATATGTATGTCGACATATAACAGCTATTTTTCTTAATTTGAAGGGAAGTGTCTTTTCGTTATTTGAAACGCTTCAGAACCATTGCAACCCTTCATAACCTATTAAAAAAGGTTTAAACCGTATTTTCTAACATCTCTTCTTCTCCATCTTCATCTCCTTTCATCCTACAATTTTTCTTAATCATTTCTATGGTTTTCACACTTATACTCGGCCGAATTCAATTTTGTTTTGATAAAACTTCTTCTCTCTACACTCTCTACTCTCTGAATCAAGTGTTATTGAAGAGTTATAGGGTTGTTTTGTAATTGGTTGGGTTGAATAAACCTTGTTGTGAGTCAAAGAGGAGTCGGTGTGTCCTTGTGAACCGTGAAATCAAGGAAATAGGAGTCGGTGTGTTCTTGTGAGCAGTGAAATCAATAAAGTAGGAATCGGTGTCTCCTTGTGAGCCGTGAAATCAAGGAGGCTGTAATTGACTATTAAAAGAGAAATAAAACTCTGCACAACCCAGCGTTGTGTGGGACTGGACGTTGGAGTAATCCGAACCAGTATAAAATCCGATGTGTTCTTTCCTTTTCTGCATTTTTTTGTCTATTTTGTCTCTATGTTTGAATCTGTGTCTGTGTTTGTGGTGTTTGATTCATCCCATAGTTCTTTCTAGTTTTTAGTTTTGTTTAAATTTCTACAAACACTATTTACCTCCCTCTAGTGTTTGCTTTGCCTTAACGATCCATTCCGCAGTCCCTAACAGTAACAAACTGTGAGTTTCCCCTTCTCTCGACTTCGAAAGAACTGAAGTTAGTAAAGAAGACACAATAGTCAAAATAGAACATAAAACAGGAGAAAGTGGGACTATACTTAAGCAAAACAAGAAGTCATTGTAAAATCTGTAGCCCAGATATTGCAAGAACAGTGCATTAAGTCAGCATTTGCATTTTTATTCCAACCTTAAAATCTGCTTGGCTCTTTAAAAATTCTGATTTTATTTACATCTAATCCATATGACTAACAAACCAATTGTACTTAAAAATATTAATTTTTTTCCTATTGATTGATGGGCCATGACTAAAAGAGTCCTTACTCTTATTTATCTGAACCCTTCATTTTTGATTGCATTGTGTGTTATACATATTTATCTATGACAGATATGGTGTAGTGTCCATGCAACGTTGGTATGCATGTCTCGAGTGTGTGCATTATGTATGTTTGAACATGTGTGCATGTGTTTGCATGGAGTGTGAGTTTGTATGAAGCGAATTGCCTTTATTACTTAGACGTTGCATGATCCACATATTGAAAATGTATTATAATATTAAGAGTGTTTGGCGTTCGTTTATGCACTACTCATTTAGTGTACATGTTTTTTGCTTATAAGGAACGTTTCCAGTTGTCATGCGATCCGTACATGCATTTTTAAAATGAAATACTTGGGGATATTGTGTTAAAATGCAAGAAAAGACAATCTCATTATTATTAGTTGTTTAACTATACAAATATCTATATTGCATGTAGTGTTAACTAGAAAAACCACCTGGCTTGTTAACTGCGAAAATCATCCAAGCCCTATGATTTGATTGGCCCTCATGATTTCCACTACAGGATTCTAGATCCGCAATTTTTTATTTGCATATTTCGGTTAGTGCAGCCCTACAATTCGTGTTATCTATTGTTTTGATTTAATTGCAGTAATAAATTTTACAATAATATAAATAAAAGTTGCATAACACAAGTATTCTTAGTTGGATCCTACAATAATCGAGTCCGCCGTAGCAATAGGCATCCTAAGTCTTCTTAACAGATTTTTGCTCATTTCATCAGAATTTAATCTTTAAAGCATTTTATTTTCCATTTTTCTATGATTGAATGTTCAGCTTGCAGTTTCCATTTGAAGTCTAGTGTCATGTATCATTTTTGCATTACTATTTTCATTTTGTAAATCATGATTTGCCTTCATCTACATGCATTTTTTTCAGCAAGCTGGCTGGCACTATTTTTCTCCCTTGGATTTTGTAGATACATCTTAAGACTTGCTTGCCCATAAATGTTTGCTAAAACATCAAAGTAGCATAACAATATGCCTCGGCTTGATTAAGACAAGCTTACATGGTTCTCTAATAGTTGTTATACTTCTCAAGTTTAGTCTAAATTGCATTGTTTATTTTCAATTCATATACATGCACACATGCAATATAAATCGTTTGTTCTTTGGGATTTTTGTTGTAAGCTAGAGAAATTATTTAGATAACAAGTCATATTTAGTAGCCTATATACGAGTTATTAAAAGTACAAAAACAGAGAAAGGAACTGATTAATTCATATCATTTTTTAGTAGCATAGATTCATGCTTGAGTTACATAAGAAGAATGGATTCATGGTTGAGTTACATATTATGACTAAGTTAAAATATCATTAAAACTTTGTGCAGTGTATCAATGGGCATACTACGTGCTCGGACCGCCAAAAGAAATTTCTAAGTGTTTGTTAAGTAAGTTTTATAATAATTAATTAAATTTTATAAAAATCAACTATGTTTAATAAAAAATTAAATAAGGTTATTATAAAACCATGATGGATAGTTATTAAAAGTACCCATTTTGTTAGGAAGTGGACGGTCTTATACAAGCAAACATCAGTGGTTTCACTAACTAAATTTTATTCTTATTTAGAAAAAATTTGTTGATGAAAAATTTAAAACCATGATGGATATATTATTAAGTCATAAAACTGAAGAAAAACACTACTCTATGATTAAACCTGTGTTACATATTACTTGCAAAATGCTTAGATGGATAATTTGTTCAGTTTTAAGGTGTCGGAATGTTCTTTAGATTATTTGTGTTTTATTGTTCTAGTTGTTTAAAACTATGTTGAAGTGGGCTTAGTTTAATTATTGGTTAATAGTGTTAAATGTAATGCTTAATTTGCTAAACGATTCCATGATTAATTTTCATGATTTTAATTTTTAAGTAAAGATCTGCATTTTTCTCTAATTTGACAGATTAGTTATTAGCCAAGATTTTCTCTATTCAATGCCTTCGAAATAGAACGTGCATGCTTGTCAGACACTAAATAGTATATTGCTATCATCCATAATCAGTGGATATAAAACATTCTGTGAATAAATTCAAAATCCAACGAATAAACCACTTTTATAATCATGGATGAGATAGTAAAAAATGAGGAGAAATAGGACGGATGACAGACTTAAAATAAGCTTAAATTTTTAACCAATATACGAAGTGATTTTTGAACTGAATGTTAACAAATGAAATTTTCTAACAACCTGTTTTGAGAAACCTAAAATCAAGGGTTGTGTGTTAATAATGTAAGAAATGAAAGCAATGCATGGTTGGATCTTGATGAATATCCGCACCCACTAAAGTAACTAGCTTTGCCATAAATATTCGACTACAAGAGATCGGTTACTGGAACAATATTGCATGTAAAAAGTAAAAATTTGATCCTTGTACATTTGCATGTTAAACTGCATTTACATCTATTGAAATTGAAGTTAGGTTTGAAGTGCTTAGATTGAAGTGTTGGAACGTGGATTCCGTCTAACCATTGATTTTATTTTATGGGCTCACACTATAAGGATTACTATGCATAGCGACTGAGCTATCGTTAGGTTAAAAAAAAGGCCCACTAGATGTCCTATTTAACTAAAAAACTAGTAGTTTTTACCAGTAGCAGTTTTGTATTAAAAAACAAGATAACTATGATTGTGCAAAGATTGAACTTAGGGACTTTGTTTATTTTGAGAATTGAAACTATACATTGAAGCACTCGTGGTTATGGTGGAATAAAAATGCATTCTCCCAGTTTGTTGTCTATTTTTATTTTTATTTTTCCTTTTTTTTTTACTAAATGTTCAGAATGTATATTCTTGTGTCGAAATCTTTACTAAACATATAGTTTATGATCAACCATTATACATGATCATACATACACATGAATTAAAAATGAGAAATTTGGAGTTTATTAGCACATATGTATTGCCCACTGCTTTTAAGCAAATGGTTCTGTTATCAAAGGTTAGTAGTATAGTTCAACCTAGCTAAATGTAATAGCATTAAATTTAGGTCAATTTATTGTAGTAATGTTGATTTTTTTTCTTTTTTTTTAAATTCTTTGTGAATTTCAAATTGAAAATTTAAAAGTAAACAATAGGACTGCTACTGTTGTAAAAAATATACATAGAATGCTGGGAAAAATGGTAAAAAAAAAAAACAATGGAATCTCATATGATTTGTAAACAACGGTCCAACTATAATTAAGTTTCATTGCTTTTCATATGATTTGTACAACTTTCGTTTAATTACTAATTATTGCTTTAAATTTTAGAAACCTATTTGCTGAAGTAGTTTGCATATCAAAATGGATAAAAAATAGGTGCATCTACACAGGTAATTGCTAGTGTTTACAAGTGAAAATTTTATTTTATTTTATTTTGCATGTCAATTTTTATTTATTTTATGATTATTCGGTAATTATAGAACTAACATTGCGCACGAGCAAGGGGCTAGGAAGTTTGTGGATTTTGCAAAGAGAAGTTTGGGAACCGTGGAAAAAAAATTTGTGTCCTTGTTTTGATTGTCGAAACTTTACATACCAATTTGGAAACAGCATTGTCGAGCATTTGATTATAAGGGGAATAGATCTTAAATATAAAAGAGGTAGATGGTACAATCATGGCAAGCAAGTAGATACTGGAAAAAAGATTAAGTTGGATGGTGCATATGACTTATTTAAAGGGGTTCATTATAAAGATGAAGATTTCATTACTCATTTTTCTTTTACCAATGATAACGACGAGGGTGATGTGCAGAGACGAGAAGACGATTTATTGAAAAAATTATAAGACGCGGAAACCCCATTACATCCCGATTGTCCAGATCAAACAAAGCTATCTGCCATCATTGCCTTGTATAATCTTAAATGTGAAACAGTGTTATCTAATAGTAGTTTTGATAAGCTTTTGAACGTGTAATAATTGTTACCCAAAAATAATGTACTTCCTAAAACTTTATATGAGGTGAAGAAATTTCTAAAGATTTTTGATATGGGATTTGAGAAAATTCGTGCTTGTAAAAATGATTGCTGCCTCTTTAGAAAAGATTACAAAGATTTGATTAATTGTCTGAAATGCGGATTGGCAAGATGGAAGATTAATGAACATACAGGAGAGATCATGCAAGGGATCCCGACAAAAGTATTATGATATTTTCCAATAATTACAAGATTCAGGAGAATGTTTAGATCGCAAACTATGGTAGAAGATTTAAGATGGAATTTTAATAACAAAAGTAATGATGGAAAAACACGTCATCCTGTAGATTCTATAACATGGAATGTAGTGGATGAGAAATGGAAACCATTTTCAAATGACCCTCGCAATCTCAGACTTGGTCTTGCTACCGATGGTTTCAATCTATTTTCTATGTTAAATTCTAAGTATAGTTGTTGGCCAATAATGATAAAGATTGACATAATCTAAGTCAATCTCTGCATGTATGGTATGCAATAATATGAGGAAATAGAATAAATATCATCAATGATATTATTAAATATCATTAATGATATTATTCCATAACTAGAGCATTATGTATAATTGGTATGCCATCGTATGAGAAACAGAATAAATATCATTAATGATATTATTCCATAAATATCATTAATAATATTATTACATAATTGTTGCAATGTGTATGACTACATGTATCTTGTAACTTTATATATTTGTGATTCATAAATGGAAAAGTATCCTTCTCTTCAACTCTTCATCATGTTATCAGAGCCATGATCCAAAAAAGTTCAACTTCCTCTTCTTCAATGGCTCCTGTAACAACCCGGAAAATCATAACCAATTTATTATTTTGGCAATTTTAATGAATTTTGAATATTTAAAATGATTTATTTTAAATAATAACGACGAAAAATTTATTTTGAATAGAATTAGAACGTATAAATTTATTTAAATTGAGATTAGAATAAATATTTATTTTAATTATAAAAGGAATTGAAAATGGCGCGGTAGTTTGAAAATTCGATTTCAAATTTCAAATGAATATACAGGACTCAAAATAAATCGTATTTTAGTGAAACCAGAAATATTTGAATCTGTTTGAAATTATCTTTCCAACGAATCTAAAAAATCCAAATTTCATAGTGGGAATAATAAGTTATGTCCAGTTGAAAATTCAGAACAGTCGCTATGGAATTTAGCCCTTAAAAATAGCGATTTTGCAAACGACCTCCGTTTTCGACGAGACCACTTTTATTGGATCCGGAATGTCAAATTATTGCTAGATTCCAATCTTCATAATTTTTGGAATTAAAGTGTAACCGTGGTGGATTTAAATGTGTTTGGTAATTTCAGTTTGAATTTAATCGATTGGAAAATGACCGTTTTTCCAACGGTCTCCAAATTTTACGAAATTAGTTTTGTTAGGATCGTATCGTCAAAACATAGCAAGATTTATTTTTTGGGAATTTTTGGAGTCAGTATGTGGCCCCAGTAAATTGAAATGTACATTTAAAATTAAATATATATTGATTTATATTTTAATTTAAAAAAAAACTGATCGAAATAGTGGAATTGGCTTACGGGACATATCCGATTGTGTCCAAAATGAGGGTAATTAGCCGGGGACAACAGTCGTTGTGATTGATTTGGAGTTCGTACGCGAAATTTCATAACAAAGGAATTAATTGGATAAAATAATAATTTAAAAACATTATAAATACCCCCTAAAAATTCTAAAACCCTAATTATTCATCGCGCCGCTGTCGTTTGAAATAGAAGGCCAAGAAGCTCCCGATTTTAATCCCTAAATTCTCATCCTATAAATTGAATGAGGTGATAAATTCAAAACAGAAATTAAAGAGGGATCTGAGGGCTTCACATCTAGTCTAGTATGATCGGGTTTCTTGGCGTGTTGGGCTCAAATTTCTAGGCGGAAGCATCATTTTTTGTGGCAGTTTCCAGGGAGATGGAGAGGCGTGAGTTCAACTTGGTGGCGAGGGAACTGATCGCGACGTAGGCGGCTACAACGGGGGAGGGTTGGATCGGAGTCACGATGCTCCAGGTAGCTGGCACAAGCAAAGGTTTGGCAACGACAATGGGTTACAAGATGAAGACCAACGGGGAAGACAACACATAAGGAGTTCTTCTTTATTTCACAGTGAGCTTTTAAATTTTATTTTATGTAATTAGTTTAATTATTTTAATAATTTAGTAATTAAATTTCGACAGAAAAAGCATTGTTTTAAAATATATAACAAGCAATGTTTATAAAATAAAATAAACAATGTTTTTAGAATAAATTTAGCATTGTTTTTAAAATAGAAATAGCAATATAAAAATATGATTTTTAATTTATAATAAAGTATATAAAAATATGATTTTTTTTAAATTTATAATAAGGTATATAAAAATATGATTTTTTATGTAGAAAGTGGAAAAATATATGATTTTTATGCATATGGTTTTAAAATAAAAATGCGATTTTTATTTATAATGTAACAGGATAAAAATTATGATTTTTATATATTTAAAGCGAAGATAAAATTCTGATTTATATATATATATATAAAGCGAAAATAAAAATGTAAATTTTCAAATATGAATTTTTATATATATTTAAGCATAGCTTTAAAAATAATTAAACATTGTTTAGAAATATAGATTTTTAAAATATATATATATATAGAATTGTTATAGAAATATATATAGAGTGTTGTTGAAAATCTTATTTTTAATAAAAAATGCGTGAAACAGACTGCGTTGGAAGCACGGTGAAGAACGCTACGCATTGGAAATAAATCCAAACCTTCGTCCGCTAAAGAATGGCAGAGTGGAATCCAAAGGTAGGAACTTATTACTATAATTTCTTGTATAGTTATTTATTTTATAACTGCATATATGAACTGCTCCCCGTCGTCCATAGACCATGGACGACTTATTTGATTGTACTGTGTTGTGAACATTGATTGTGATTGTATTGTGAAATGGACTGTTTAAAATATTCATGTGATGAATAAATTATTTGAACAATAAAAATATCATTTTTATTGTATAAATGAACTGTATAAAATATTCATGTATGGAATAAAATATTTGTACAATAAAAATATCATTTTTATTGTATATATGGACTGTGTGAAATTGTCATGTATTGAAATAAATATTCATAAACAAATCAGATGATTTGTTTATGTACTCTCATTTATCTGATACTGACTAGACGATATATTTTACACATCGCCCAACTATACAAATAATAATCAGTGTTTGTTGTTTGAAAACCCCACACGGGTATTGGGATGATATTGGGCATACACTAATCCCAATTGTTTAGTTGTATGTCAATCGATGAGTTGACAGACTGTTGTAGGCGTTAATTATTTATATTTAACGCTTATACAGTTGTGTAATGCACTCTGGATGATGGTTGACTGTGTTTGATTATTGTTGTGTACATGTGTGTATGAAATCCATATAAATAAAATTATATGGTAATTGACCGTGTCTGATTCTAGTTCAGAATTAAAGTATATTTTAAAATAATATTCAATGAATATTGAAATATGAAGCTGGGTTAAGTAGTTAAATGCCATTTTAACACGAACGGGAATTTTGTCGATTTTATTCATTTTATAATGGATATCGAAAAGTGATTTCAAAATTAGATATTTTGAAAATATTATCATTTTAATATTAAAATGGTATGGAATATTCAAATTTGATTTGAAATTTGAAATTCAATTGAAATCGTTTTAAAATGAATTTAAAACGAATTTGTTAAGGAATATTCAAATTTGATTTGAAATTTGAATTGAAAGTGAAATCGTTTTAAAATGAATTTAAAACGAATTTGTTAAGGAATATTCAAATTTGATTTGAAATGAAATTGGAATCGTTTTAAAACGAATTTATAAACGATTTATAAAATACGTTTTAAATGAAAATCGACGAAATATATATAATATATATATTATATATATTTAATGGCCTGAACAGAACGCGCCGCGCCGCGGCAGTTCGTGAATTTCGACCATTGGCTTCGAATGGACATTATGGGAGATCCGACCGTCGGATTCTCCTAAAACCAGAATCATTGGGTTCATATCAAAAAGAGCTTTCCAACTAATATATAAGATTTGAAATCTAACGGTTGGATTTGGAATTACGTCCAAATCAAATTTGGAAAAGTCGTTGTAAGTGCAGTTCGACGACCATTTATGGAAATCGACTATACGGGCCTTGATAAAATTATTAAAAATATTAATAATTTATGTAAAATCAAAAGAAATGATTTGGGAAGAATTGGGATGAAAACTTCCATATTTGAAAGGATAAAAATATATTTTTATCAAAATGAACTATTTATTAACTAGATTTGAAATCCAATAATTTTTAAATAAAATAAATTGGATTTTTGAAATGGTTTTAGAAATAACCAGGATTTCCAATATATGAATTGGAATGGATTTGAATCGAAATTGCCTTCGGAATATTTTGATGTTGGATTTCGTGATTATACCGATATAGTTATGGAAATTCGAAAGATATATTTATATCGTTATTTCCAATACGATATTTGTTGGTTGAAGAATTTGATATTGAATATAAGCCGATATATTTTCTATTCAGAGCCTTGTATTTAATATTAAATGGAATTTTGGGTTTGTCATGGATGGTGTCTTAAATAACACCGTTCTTAAACCCGGTTGAGGAAAGAATAAATCTTTTTATTAAGATTTAGTGAAAATTTCCAATTAATTAATATTTAATAATTAATATTTAATTGGAATTGAATAAAATGGAATGTGAATTGGGTTTATCGTGAAGTGTGCTTTTAACGACATTCGTTTGTTCTTTAACCCGTTTTATAGCGAAATGTGATTTGGAATTTATAAATCTTTTGTTAAGATTTAAAGGAGATTTTCCAAAGTAAAGTTTTCCAATTTAACATATTAAATTGGAATTGAAAGGAATTCGATTGGATAATAATCGAAGTGAGCTTCTGTGGAGGAAGACTGTTACTATATATGGAATTTAAAAGGCTTTGCCGTTATTCCATTTATATTACCGGTTGGATATGGAAGTTTATATCGATAATATATATTGATATGTTTTCCGTGAAGATTCCATTGTTATTGGAATGTGATTTTGGGTTTATCGTGAGATGCATTTTAAATGACATTAGTTCTTTAGCCCAGTTAAAGATAAGATTAATTTCTTAACTTTAAGAAAATCATTAAGTAATGATTTTTGGACATTAAAACTAAAGTAGAGTTTTAATGAATCTTTAATTAGATTGAAATGTGAATCTGATAACTAAAATTATCAAATCCAAGAAATGATCGAGAATGGAGTATCACCAGTTTTGCTCCAAGCGATAGTTAAATATTTAATTAGATTTGAACGTGAAATGGTAATTAATTTTACCGATAACATCGTGGTGTTAGATATGGAGTATTACCAGTTTTTCTCCATGGGATGAATAGGTTGGGATTGGGAAATTAAACAAATGATTACTTTGGTAAGGTGCGTTAATCCCAATTAGTTTGGATAAAACTTAATTTGGTTTGAATTGATACCCAAAGGAAGATTAAAGAATAAATTTAAAGAATTTATCTTTGATAAAATTAATGGAAACCTTTCCCAAAGGATATGAATATTTAAATAAAAGAATATTCAAAATTTTAATGAGGCATATGTTGTGTTTTTATAGCACTTATTTATTATATACGCGAGTTATTCGGAAAGATCGGGTTTATCCCATTCTGAATAACTGAATCGGCGAAGAGGACGGTGGTAGAAGACCAGAGGTCTTCACATCGTTTGGATGATTACTGATGTCTTGATTAGGTTGTACACCCAAGACGAGGTAATAAGTGGTGATCGCCCAGACGTACTTGGTGATCGACCGGATATGCGAGGGCCTCTCCCCCGTATTGGACATATGGGATGAAGAATAAGGTGCCTCCGGTTTCGTTCAGATCCAGAACGAACTTGTAAATGGATGTGTGTCTGACACTGGATTTCATTCTGTGTGATTGATAGACATCAGTTACATGGCGTGAATTGCCTGTGTGGTATGCTGAGATGCAAATGATCAAGGCTTCTGTTGAAAAGAAGATTCTTGTGGTTGATGATCAAAGCACGGCTTTAATATAGCATAGCTTTGTGTATAGCGTTAATTCGCGAGCCTCACACCCTGGTGTGAACCAGAAACGGGAGAGGTCATCAGGGAGGACATGCGTTTCCTTCTAACAAGGAGTGGTGTCTGGGTTTTGCAAGCCCAGACGTTTTACTTATGTGGATGATGGATAGCGAGGCGTCTCGGTTATATCGGTCACTACGGTGTCGATGGATGGTTTGGTCGATATATGACCAGTTTTCGCCCCATAGGGCGGGGAAACATATTGTTCGGGCATTTTAATCCACTTCATGTGGACCGGCCCTTGCGATCCAAGGCTTGCCTGCGCACTTGCCTGAGACATGGTAGGCTAGTGTCTCGAAGCGGTAGGGACGATCCCTAGCCTTGGTTCACAGATGGAAATCCAACTTCCATTACGTGACTTTGCGATTTTGATTGTAGAGCCTAGTATTGGCGACATAGTAGCAAGGGACACTATGTCATCTATGATTGATACATTTATATTTGAAGTTGTTTTCATACACTTTACACTATAATAGTATCAAAATGATTTGTTTTAAACGTATCAAGCATGTTTGGCTATTATAAGGTAAAACTCTATCGTCTGGCTTGCGTTGCATTGTGTGATGGGACCTGAGTCTTATAGTAGCTTTATTTTTCCAAAAAGCATTGCACTATTTGTTTTATGCACTGGTATTCTTGGGAGGAAACCCGTTCTGTGTTATACGGCGTGGTCCCTTGATTTACTCCACTTTAAAGTGAAGATTTAACATCTGTTTTGAGTTCTCACACCACACACATGACTGACCTGGAGTTAATTGTTTTAACCTAAACTTTGGGTGCCCCTATTTTCCAAACGGACAGCTAGTAGTTTTTGTTTTGTAGATTTATATTCACATGATCCTGGTTTACAGCTGGAATGATATTCGGAAAGCTCTGTATCCATTTACCTCTTTTAGTTGTGTTATGTATTCTTTTCCGTTGCTATGTAATGTATTTTAATCTCTGATATTTATCAAATGTATATTATTTGTTCACACTCTGTATTTTCTTGTACTCTAGTGTAAATTGTTGTAATAAGAAATGAAATGTTCTTCTGTTTGTGTTTTGATTTGTCATGTTCTCAGACAATTCTTTCTCTTCTCTTCGGAGACCGGGGAAGTTTGGGTCGTTTCGGCTCTCATTAACAATACTTCATCCTATGAGATTCTTAATGGAAGTGATCCCACAAAACCCTACACTTTTCTAGGCAAATGTCAATGGTGCCGAGAACAAGGACATGTAATTGCTCATTGTCCTTTATTTAAGAAAAAGTTTCCTAATGTTATTCCTCCTTCAAATTCTCAAACTTTGTCAAACCTATTCACACCAAAACCTCAAGCAAACATCGTAAATCCCTCTTCCTCTTCATCCTCTTCAACATGGCTTCTCGATAGTGGTGCTTCCCACCATGTCACGACATATCTGAACAATTTATCCCTCCATGCTCCTTATGATGGAACCGGAGAGTTGATCGTCGGTGATGGCAAAGGCCTTAAAATCACTCATGTCGGTTCTTGTTCATTGTCATCACCCAAACTAAATAATGTCTTAGTTGTTCCTGCTGTGTCTAGAAATATAATTTCTGTTTCTCAACTTTGTTATGATAACAATATCTCAATTGTCTTTTCTTCCACCTCATATGAAGGATCTCAAAAGGGGGGATCTATATTCGAGGGGCTGGTTGCAACAGGCATTTATCAGCTCAAATCCACAACCCCTACAGTGTACGCAAGCACAACTAGTTCACTTGATTGGCATCATCGTTTAGGGCATCCGTCTCGTAATGTTTTTTGGCAAGTTGTTTCCAAAAATAAACTTCATGTTCCTAGTATCTCCACTTTAGATTTTAATTCATGTGCTTACAATAAAAGTCATAAACTTCTTTTTCAACTTCCTCTATTGTTACTACTGCCCCACTTGAGTATGTTTATTCTGATCTTTGGACATCACCAATTTATTCTCATGATGGCTTTAAATATTATCTTATTTTCGTTGATCATTTTTCTAAATACATTTAGTTGTATAATTTGAAACGAAAATCAGATGCAAAACATATGTTCATTCGCTATAAAGCTCTAGTTGAAAAATACTCTCAACAGCCTCTCAAAACTCTCTACTCAGACAACGGTGGTGAGTATGAAAGCCTACGTAACTACATGTCCATCGATGGTATTTCGCATCCCACAACTCCACTCCACACCCCTCATCACAATGGCTATTCAGAGCAACGACATTGACACATTATTGAGACATTTCTATATCTCTTAACTTATGCTAACATTCCCCTTGAATATTGGACAAATGCTTGCTCAATAGCTGTTTACTTGATTAATCGACTTCCCATGACAGCTCTAAAAAATGTGTCACCTTACTTTAAATTATTCAGCCAACATCCTAATTATTCCAAGCTTCGAAGTTTTGGATGTCTTTGCTACCCATGCCTTAAACCCTACAATTCTCACAAACTTGAACTCAAATCTCAACCATGTATTTTTGTTGGTTATTCACCTACTCAAAGTGCATATTATTGTCTTGAATTAAACACTCGTCATGTTCACTTCAAAGGGAACATTTTTCCTTTTTCTAAACTTAAAAATTCAACTACCTCCTTGTCTGACCTAGTGGAACAATCAGCATCTCTCACATTATCTATATTATCAAATACTCAATCTTCCTCCTCTCATTCATTGCAAACTAACTCACCTTCCAGCACGCCTCTGACCTCATTCCCCACTTCACCCCTTTCATCTTCCGTGTCCGCAACAAACTCATCTCAACCTTCTAATACCACTGCTGAGCTTTCCTCTACTTCATCTCAGTCAAACCTCAATATATCCACATCTACAAATTCAACACCCAATAATCTTGTAAATTTTCCTCAAATGACCACAAGACTTCAACATGACATTAGGAAAACAATCAGTAAACTGAATTTAAATGCGGAGGTCCGTGAAATGGAGATCCCAAAAAAATATCACCTAAGCATTAAAAAGCCCTGTTTGGCGTAAAGCTATGGATGAAGAGATAAATGCATTGGTGGAAAATAGAACTTGGGACCTTGTACCTTCATCCATGTCACAAAACGTAGTGGGATGCAAATGGTTTTTCGAATTAAAAAGAATAAGGATGATAACATCATTCAGTACAAGGCTCGCTATGTTGCAAGAGGTTTTAATCAGAGAGCTGACATTGACTAATGTGAGACTTTTAGCCTCGTAGTTAAACCCGCCACGGTTCAGCTCATGCTCTCACTTGCGGACAGTCAAGGTTGGTCATTGCACCAACTTGACATAAACAATGCTTTTCCACAAGGCACACTCACCAAAGATGTCACTAGTACAAAAATTGTTTGTTGTTTCGCCTCATTTGCTTCTGTTGTGCTCGTAACAAAAGTAAATAGTATTATTGGCTTCTGTTTCACCAGTACAATAGAAGCACTTACTACAAGGAAAGCAGAAGAAAATCTACATGTAGAAATTTGCTTCCGATGCTGTAGCAACCGAAGCAAGAATGCAGAAGCAATTTTTATTTTTGCTTTGGACCACTATATAACAAAAGCAAGTACCTTTCATTTGCACCGGTTGCAAGACCACCTGAAGAAAATGAGAATTTTAGATTCTTAATTATGGGACTACGTAACATTTTTCCCATACACAATTTTTCCCGACTAAACCAACTTCTTTCCAGCTTCCCCAAAACGCAGAAGAAAATTTAAAAAAAAAAGGGAGAAAAAAATGCCATTTTCAATCTACATCCACATCTTCATTCAAGATGGAAATTTTCAGTCGATATCATCCCTAAATTAGATAGCCTCGTTCATTTCAATCTACGAAAATTTTCTTCTTAAATGCTAATTTGGATTTTCCCAATTTACTGATTCACTAGTTTGGATATCTTTAGGTATTTGCCGATTTATTGAGTTGCTAATTTTGATCTGCCCAACTTACTGATTTTGTTGCTTCCTTTTGTGTTCTATTTTGAGGTTTACTTGCTAGATCTGTAATAACTAGCCTGTGTTTTGAATCCAGCGGTCTGCTGACTAGCGATGATATGGCTTGTTGAATGGTCCTGAACAACCAACAATGCAACTAGTCAGTTTCTTTTAGCAATTTATACATCATATGTTTGGCAGAATTTCTTGTTATTAGTTATTATTATTTTTGATGTTTTCAGAAAAATGAGGTAAAGGTTCCCTTTTTCATTTGTATAAGAACCGTTTGCTTAGACTAATTCTATTCATATGCCGACAATATCTAAACATACTGTTGAATTTTTTGATTCAAATATTTTATGAAGAGGATGTAATCAATTAAATGATTGATTGATTGGATTGATTAACTAATTGAATAATTGGTTGATTGATTGATTGATTTATTGGTTAATTGATTGATTTGATCATAGAAGGAAAGAAATGAATGGTTATATATTGAAGATATCTTGAAGGGGCAACTTGGATATTTGCCTAGGCTTTCTATTCTCCTATATATGCAGCCTTCGTGGTTAGATTGAGAACATAAGAAGAAGAAACCATGTGAGAATATTTGGTGAGGTTGTGTGCCTCTATGGGCTTGCGCCCTGGAGAGGAAGATGTAGGAATTTGGGCTGAGGGTAGCTATCCCTATTTACTGCTGAAATACACAGTTGGTGCCTTTTGATTATCCAAGGGTTTGTCGTCGTTCTTCATCGCTCTTCTGCTCCAACAATATTTGTAGTCATCTAGATATTCTTTGCCTATCTCAATAAGGTTATTGATTCATTGTATTTTGTTTATTTTTGGCTGTAATCCATTAAGTGTAAACAAAATTTGTTTTTGGTGAATCAATAAAGAGGGTGGTTGGGTGGAATATTAGTGTACTGCTATTATTTTTGATTTTTTATATTTTTATTTTCAATCAAATTCATCTTCAAGTGATTAGGTGATAAAAATCCTGTTTTTCTTGGCGTTTTGTCAAACTTCCGCTGCGCACAAAACCACAACAGTTTGGTATCATAGCAAAAATTTTGCATAACAGTTTGGTATCAGAGCTCAGTTCAACGCTTAGCTTGGAGTGATTTTGGATTGAAGATTGTAGATGTTGGAGATGATGTTGCTTTCGTGGATGATTATTTTTTATGGTAGATATTGAGGGGATTTGGAAGCCTATAATGGTGGATGTTCCATGCCTCAATGGTCCAACTGATGGAGACATGAAGAAGCCCTCTAATATGGATGAGGGAAGATGAAAGAAGACGAAGAAGAAGGCAGGTGACAGTTGAAGAACATAGTCCAAAGCAAGGTGGAAAGGTTAATATGGTCACGGCCGATGGTCCTAAGGTGGTGAATCATGGCATCGACAAGGGTCTAGATGTTGATGATGCTCGAGGGATCCCGGAGATGAAGAGATCATGTCAAGCGAAAGACTGATGTCGAGTCCACAAAGGCGATGGAGATCTTGTGGTATTGCAAGCACTTTTTAGACCGTTGGTTTTTGCATGGTGTAGCTCAGATGGTAGATGCATCTTTTGCAGGCGTTGGGTTGTGTTTGTAATTGAGGTGTGGCCATAGTCCTTTCAAATCGACTGGGGTATATCTCGTTGCCTTGAAATCGAGGTGGGTTTTAATTGAGAATGGGTGTTTTTGAAAGAGCTAGGTTGACTTGTTTGTGGATTGTTGGAGATATGTGATATTTGAATCAAGGTGGAGTGTTGAATTTTTTGATTCAAATATTTTATGAAGAGGATGTAATCAATTAAATGATTGATTGATTGGATTAATTAATTAATTGACTAATTGGTTGATTGATTAATTTGTAAATTGATTGATTCGATCATAGAAGAAAAGGAATGAATGGTTATATTTTGGAGATATCTTGAATGGGTAACTTGGATATTTGCCTAGGCTTTCTATTCTCCTACATATGCAGCCTTCGTGGTAAAATTGAGAACATAAGAAGAAGAAACCATGTGAGAATATCAAGTTAAGTTGTGTGCCTCCATGGGCTTGCGCCCTAGAGAGGAAGATGTAGGAATTTGGGCTTAGGGTAGTTATTCCTATTTACTGCTGAAGACGCAGTTGGTGCCTCCAGATTGTCCAAGTGTTTATCGTCGTTCTTCGTCGCTCTTCTGCTCCAACAATATTTGTAGTCATCCAGATTTTCTTTGCCTATCTCAATAATTTATTGATTCATTGTATTTTGTTTATTTTTGTTGTAATCCATTGAGTGTAAGCAAAATTTGTTTTTGATGAATCAATAAAGAGGGTGGTTGGGTGGAATATTGGTGTACTGCTATTATTTCCAATTTGTTATGTTGTTATTTTCAATCAAATTCATCTTCAAGTGATTGGGCGATAAAGATCCTGGTTTTCTTGGCGTTTTGTCAAACTTCCGTTGCGCACAAAATCCCAACAGTTTGGTATCAGAGAAATTTTTGCGTAACACATACACCATAAAATAAAACAAACTACCATACAAAAAAAATTACTTTACATACACCGTATTTTTTACAATATTAACCTTATTTTTTTCTTCGTCTTCCCTCTCTGAAACTTTAAAATTATTTATAAAAAATAGGAAATATACAGCACTAAATAAAGTTTAAATTCAATAAAATGGATTTTAATTTTTTGAATGTATGATAAGCAATTTCTTATGTTACAAAAAAAATCGTAATTTCAGCAAAAGAGACCCTGCTTTTAAATTAAATGACTCTAAATTTAAACACGTACTTGTAAAAGTTCTCATAATTCAAATTTTAGGTTTCATGTTTAAAAATACATTATGTTCTTCAAATTGTTTTGCATATATTTAATCAAACATTGTCAATGTTTTAGTTTGATGGGTTATAATTAAAAAAGTAAAAATGCAATAATGAAGAAGGGTAATTTAGTAATATATATTTTTAGCAAACTTGTGATGTACGTAAGGTAATTGTTGGTGTATGAATGGAATTTGCCGTCTGCTTATTTGTGTGTTTGCGTTGAGTTTATATAGTTTAGTAATAATCAGAGTGAATCATTTGATAAAAATCTCTTCCTGGTTCATTTCAATTTTTCTTAATCTCACATCTTTTTAACTCATTTTGAACTAGGGCTTGTTTTTATGAGTTTATTATTTTCTTATTGAGATGATTTCTCATACGAGATATTCAACAAGAGGGATCAATCATCGATCTTAAGTTCTAGTGCATTGAAATCCTTCGAAATGGATAAGTAGAAGGAATAGTGGTTAGCTTATGACGTTAAGGGAGCAGCCACAAGTTAATGTCAATAATTGCTGAACTTTTTACCGTTTACTTATTAATCTTCGCCCTATTTAGTATACTATTTTGATAACAACTTTACATATTGTTTTTCATAGGTGTTTTTCAAATGGTGGAAGCAAAAGTTTTCTTTTAACCATTGGGAACTTTATTTATAACAATGACGGCTGCTGTTGGCTGCATGTTCTCAGTGTATCTTTGAGGGAAACATCCGGTGAGCTCAAGATTGAGGGAAGCCTCTGCTGATTAGGCTGCAAGGAAGGCAAAACAAGTTACATTATGGGTTTTTGAGGTTGTCCATATTGTTTGGCTCTTTTTTCTTCCTTATGCTTTGGTATATCTTCTGTTCTTTTCATTCATCGAATTTCAGTTTTGATAATGCTCAATTACTTTAGAATATTTGCTGATAGGTATAATAGTAACAGTGGAAACTTGGGTTAAAAACGTTACAGAAACTTCACTGAGTGTTGATTATTCTTATATTTTCTGTAACACCCCGCATTTTTAAGTATAATTAAAAATGAAATAAAATATATGAAAATATGCTTATGATAGGTAAATAATGGTGATGCATAAGAAGAATTAATTAATACATGAAAGAAAAGAAAAATTAGTTCGATAACGGTGTGTGTAACGGAAAAGATAGTAAAATAAGGATAATTAATTTAAGAATCAGGAATTAGGTAAAATGGACATCACCATTGCGTTCCTCTCGAAATTTTACATGAAATAGAGTCCAAGTTTTCGAAAATCGGAGTCCGGATGAAGAAGTTATGGCCTGTAGAAGATTCAGAAGGTTTCGGTCAGCACAGAACTGGGCAGGTCGACCTGGGGGTCGACCTGGGGGCCAGGTCGACCAGGGGGTCGACCTGGGAGTCGACATCCCCCATGGGGGTCGACCCCCCTGCAGGTCGACCTGGTCAGCCTATTTCGGTCCAGAGCACGTTTTTGAAGCCCAGGGACGATTTTTGATGGTCCGGATTGGTTTTAGGGCTAATCTGATGGCTGAAATGAATTGCTACACCTATAAATACACCCTAAGACTTAGCCTCCTCTACACACAATTCTATTCTTCTTCTTCTCTGCCTCTGTTCTAAATAAAAATAAAAATGGTGTCGCTACTCTGCTGGAATCAAAACTAGAAGCTAATCAACATCAACCTAAGCAACTCAATTCAAATTAGAGATTAAAGCTTCTGCAACAATTCTGCAACAACTAAAGTTCTTTCTTTAATCCAATCAAGGCAAGTGCAGTTATTTTCCGATATAAACGTTAATTCTGATTGTGACATGAATTATAAATCTGAATCTGAGGTTATGTCTGTTCTGTTCTGTTTGGATCTATCTTATTTTGTATCTTTTTCCTCTTTCTGTTCTATAGCCAGGCTACCACGAGCCTGAGCCAATCTCATAAGAGATTAACCTACGCTAAAATATTTGGGACAGTAAAATAATAATGCATAACTTGGGTATGACCAATAGGTGACTGATTTGAGGAAAGAACATGGACTGTAGCTAGAACAAAATCTGAGACATATGACTGGACATGTTATATTTATAACATAAATGGGTATTGAACATACGATTTGTGATAAAAAGAATATGGCTTAGGTATAAAGATTTACATGAGAGTAGGGCATCTATTATTGTAAATAAACACCTAAGTAAGGGATCTTTGGGATATATGACATGCATAGTAATAGATGGCTATATTTGGTATATAATCATATCGTGAATCATGACAATTATTTATGCATGTGAACTTAGGAAAGATTTATAATTAGGCAAGATATGTTTGTGAAACTTTAAGAAATGATTAAATCTGTTATATTTGCCTAATTTGCTAGTTTTGTTACATTGCCTAATCTGCTAGTTCCGTTATATTGCTTAATCTGCTAGTTCTGCTCTACTGCCTAGTCTGCTAGATCTGTTCATCTACCAATCTGTCATCTGCTAAGTCTGTTGAAAATGCTAAATCTGCTAGTTTGCTTAATCTGATAAATCCGTTAAGTCGCCTAATCTGAAGAATCTGTTATCTGCTATATCTGTTGAGTTGGTATAATTAGTCCGCTATTGACATAATCTGAATTAGCTATGAATAATTGACATGTATATTAGGCGTGGGTATAAACAGTAAATCATTAATTAATTAGCCGCAAAGATAAACATTGTAACACCCCACACCCGCTAAGGTCACTCACTAAGGGAATGCCTTAACTTTGGTGGAGCATTTTAAGTGAGTATAGAACAGAAAAATTACAACAAGACAGATATAAATACTTGAAAATCTAAAACATCATTTCATTGCAGCAGAAGGTAAACATGTTTGGTTACATATCAAAAACCAACCGGACTCAAGTACAAAATATCCATCTCGTTAAAACATAAGTACATAATCCCACTACATACTAATAGCCATAATAGAAAAGATAAGCTGGGCTTTACATCACGGTCCAAGCTCCAAAAGATAGATAAAGCAATCTGATCAAAGCCCACTAGTGCAAGGCCCACTCTGATAACCTGAGGGTTGGGGAAAAAGATAAAAACAACGGGGTCAGACATAAGTCTGAGTGAGCCCTATAACTTTAACAATACAATCATTAAAGTGACTAGGGTATGATATAAACCTGGTACGGTACAACTAGGGATAAATGACTACACTAAGCAGTCAACTAGACTTAGGATGAACTAAGATAACGGTAAAGACGCGCCTATCCACCCAAGGATAAATACTACACTGCACCACACCAGATCTACCCACCCAAGGGTAATTCCTATACTGCACCACACCAGACCTACCCACCCAAGGGTAATTCCTACTTAAAGGTTGATCCCACTAAGTGTACTTAGTAATTTTAATTATAGTCTCGTGTACCCCTAGCTGACTGCATAGGTGTCGTCTGCCCCTATCTCCACTAGGTGTACACTGTACTTAGTAATCTTAATAGTAGTCTCGTGTACCCCTAGCTGACTACATATGTGCAATCTGCCCCTATCTCCACTAGGTGTACCCACTACTCCCCAAGCGATCGGCTCCCTACCGTAGATACCCGTGCTGGCCCCACAGTGGGGTGTATCACTCCCCAAAGTGGCAACCCGATACTATCAATGGTGCACGGCTTATATCTACACGATGCAACAACGTCTTACCTACCAGCCCGGGTCCACACACGCATATGAAACCCGTTGGACTCGCGTTGCCACCGCTAACCCGTTTTGGCCTCTTATAGTCAAGCCCAGTACGCGTGTCCCGTCCTCGACATGGGTCGAGCCCAATAAGATACATATGGGTTACTGGTTGAAATGGGCCCCCACAAGCTACCCACCTAAGCTTGTCACTTTTTCTAGTGTATCCCACTTAACCCTTTTGAATAATCATGTCCACTTACATGTTTAAAGTTTGGTTAAGTCATCTAATCAAATTTCAATTGCCACTCAAGGCACCCACTAGATTTCCCATGCCACCCAAGGCACCTACTTGATTTCCACATGCCACCCAAGGCACTTACTTAACCCTTTAATCATGTTTAATTACATGTTCCACTCTGGTTAAGTATTCTAGTCTTATTTTCTATTGCCACTCAAGGCAACCACTATATTTTCCCCATGCCACCCAAGGCACTTACTTAACCCTTTAATCATGTTTAGTTACATGTTCCTCTTTGGTTAAGTATTCTAATCGTATTTTCTATTGCCACCCAAGGCAACCCATTAGATTTCCACATTCCCCCAAGGCACTTACTTAATCTCCACATGCCACCCAAGGCACCTACTTAACCCTTCATGCCCCACTACGTGCTTATCTGGTTAAGTGTTTCTTAATTGATTAAGAACGTAACCGTTGTAAAGACCTCTCACATTAGACTATCTTTTATGGCAGCTGGATTTGCCGGTTGGGTCCGGGCAGCCTTACGCCATAACCGAGTCTAACCTCGTGTCTATACACTTGTCATGTATTTAGTTTGTGCCTAAGACCTCTCACATTGGGTCAATCATTTGTAGTTGCTGGATATGCCGGTCGGTTCCGGGCAGTCTTATGCTACAAAAGGGTCCAACCTCGTGTCTTAGTCGATTAATTACACCTAATTAATCACCCCCATAATTTTTATTAATTATCCCTAATTAATTACAAATTTAACGATGTACATAATTGACTCAATTATGTCCATCCACTTTATGGTATGCATAATCATACCAACTTCACACCATTTCATTAACATGTATATTAACCCCATCGTTCCCCACGTAATTCGCTAACGTGACATAAAAGGGAAGATTCATCACAAATACAATGGGTCCAACTTGCATAACATTAGCATCAACATGGGTTTTAAAGGTGTCAACATGCATATAGCATCAAACCCAACTAACATAAATAATCAACCCAAACTTGCATGAATCACATATGTCATAAAGAGATTAACTTGCATAAGTTACTTATGTCATACAAAGGGGTAAACTTGCATATGTATGTATGACATACAAAGGGGTTAACTTGCATATGTATGCATATCATACTAAGGTGTAAACTTGCACATGTTACTTGCATAACATGTCATGTATGAACTTGCATATAATCATACACCAAACTTGCATAACATATCATATATGAACTTGCATATAATCAATCACCAAACTTGCATATCATGTCATGTATGAACTTGCATATAATCATACACCAAACTTGCATATCATGTCATGTATGAACTTGCATATAATCATACACCAAACTTGCATATCATGTCATGTATGAACTTGCATATAATCATACACCAAACTTGCATAACATACTATGTATGAACTTGCATATAATCGAACACCAAACTTGCATATCATGTCATGTATGAACTTGCATATAATCATACACCAAACTTGCATATCATGTCATGTATGAACTTGCATATAATCATACACCAAACTTGCATAACATATTATATATGAACTTGCATATAATCGAACACCAAACTTGCATATCATGTCATGTATGAACTTGCATATAATCATACACCAAACTTGCATATCATGTCATGTATGAACTTGCATATAATCATACACCAAACTTGCATAACATATTATATATGAACTTGCATATAATCGAACACTGCATATAATCATACTCCAAACTTGCATAACATATTATATATGAACTTGCATATAATCGAACACCAAACTTGCATATCATGGTGTCATAATGGATCAATGTTTATCATAGTGATTTGCATAACTAGCATCATGAACACATAGCCTAACACTTGCATAACTTGCATAACATCATGATCATATAACTTGCATAACATCATGAACATGTATCATATGACTTGCATATCTTGCACAACATCATGATCACTTAGCATATGACTTGCATAACTTGCATAACATCATGATCACATAGCATATTACTTGCATAACTTGCATAACATCATTAACACATAGCATATAACTTGCATAACATGCATAACATCATTAACACATAGCATATAACTTGCACAACTTGCATTGATCCACATTCATAGCCATAACCTCATTATATCCTATCATAATCATTTCGACAATTGGTCATTAAGACTATAGAAACTAACAACTTGTTGATTAGCACTCCTATGAAGAAGATTAAGTTGCTAGAGTTGATTAGAAGTTGATTTGAGAAGCCATCTTCCACTTTAATTTGATGGAGGCTCCTTCTAGTTGCATTTTGATGGCATAACGACGTTGTCTCCAATTTTAGTATGAATTAGGGTAGTCTTAGGGTGTATTTATAGAATTAGGATTTAGTTTAGGCCCTTAGATTAACCCTAGATTAGGTTAGAGCCGTCAGATTTCGTCACTAGCCATCAACCCTAGCCCAAACCCCTTCAGGTTGCACCCAAGTCACACAGACCGACAGGGGGGGTCGACCTCTAGGGAGGGGGTCGACACCCATGTCGACCCTAGGGTCGACTCCCTCTGCTGGCGGGAATTTTCCCGCCTCTTCTGAAATGTTTGAATTTTTGTATTCAAATCTGTTTTGAATTTCTGAAAACTTCTTCGGGCCTTAACTGGGTCATACGGACTTCGATTTTCGAAAACTCGGACTCTATTTCGCGTATTTTTCCGAGATGAACGCAATGGCAAAGCCCGTTTCCACTGATTCAGATTTTAAAATTTAATTCTGCCCTGTTTTATATTATAACAAGTTATTCAACATACGGGGTGTTACAAACATGGCTAACTCGAGGTTAGAATGAGTTTGCGGCGTAATTCTGCCCGGAACCACCCGGCATATTCCAGTGGTCGCAAACAATAGGTTCTAATGTGAGAAGTTAGTCATAACGTGCTTGAAACCCGAGGTTAGACTCAGTTTGCGATAGAAACCGGCCCGGAACCAACCTGCCTAACCAGTAGCCGCAAACTGTCAGTCTAATGTGAGAGGTTTGGGCATTAATATTTAATTAATGAAAATCTGAGATAATTATGATGTCTAAAACGTGTTGGGTAAGGTTAAACCAATTGGACCAATGAATCTGATAAACCCATTTTGTGAATCCGTAGGCCCAACACAAAGTTAGATAATCTATAACCAGTTAATCTGTAAGTCTGTTAATTTGTAACCGGATAATCTGTAAGCCTGTTAATCCGAACATCTGATCCGTTTGTCTGAAAACCTGTTAACTTGATTGTCTGATCTGTGAACTAGTTAATCTAAATTTTGTATATCTGAAACATGTAGAAATCTGTTAGTCTGGGGACACAAGGTTAGGAGGGGAATCACTTGTGTCATCTGTTGTTTGGGACCCATATTAATCAGTAGCCCTTTTTGGTATCAAAACTTTGACCCAACAGTAAGTAGGGTCCGGGCACGCTTACTGAACTAATTATAAGCGGTTCCTTCTGATAATGGCGAGGGGTGTTGATGGTGCGTTCCAACCGGGTCATGTGCGTGCATGGATCCCGGTCTGCCTCAGAGGATGTAAGACGTCGTGACATCTGTAAATAGGTCTGTGCCAATTGGTTGTCACTTTAGGGGGTGATACACCCTACTGTGGGGCCGACACAGGATATTTATGTATTAGGGAGCCGATCGCTTGGGGTAGGGTTTTAGGGTACACTTAGTTCTGTCTGTTTCTGTTGGTACCGTCTGTTTCTGTTGGGTGGTAACACCTGTCTGTTTCTGCGTGGTAACGTCTGTTCGGGTGGTAAAGGCCATTACTAGTGTACACCTAATTATACATTCTGTTTTCCGTAGGGGTTAATCTGTTTCTGCTTCTGTCTGTTTCTGATCGGGTAGTAAAGGCCCATTATTAGCATTCTGTTTCTGTTAAATTATTCTGTACCCGTTTCTGTTTCAGTTTGGACATTAGGGTGACACCTAATTCAGTTATACCAGTATCAATGCAGAGAAGTGTAAAACAATAGCTTATATCATTCTATTCGTCTGTTATATCTGCTACACCTGTTACAGTTATCTCTCATCCAGTTTTATGTTCATGTCATGTTATTATCTGTTCATAACTGAAAATCACTGGACTTGCCAGACTTTTTGTCTGACCCTTGTTGTTTCGCCTCCTTTCTTCCGTTTCCCCCCCAGGTTATCCAAGGAGGGAATACTTTAGCTTGATCCGGATTTCTCTCTGCTTGAAGTGCTTAAAGTATGGCTTGGCTCTGTATAGCTTCCGTTCTATGGAAATTATGATTTTAAACCATGCATTTTGAAGGCTTTTGTACAAGACTGATATTTTGTACTTGAATTCTGAGATTTAAAAGGATGTAACCATATTGATTTCTGTTTCCGCTGTAATAAAGTTAATAATTTTCAAGTACTGTTTTATCTGTCTTGTAAGTTTCTGTTCTGTTTACTAAAATGCTCTACCACAGTTAAGGCATTCCCTTTGTGAGTGACCTTAACAGAGGTGGGGTGTTACATTTTCTTATAGTAAAATTTTGGTGTTTATTGAGTATTTTTATGTTATATACACACACACATAAATGAACGCGCGCACACAAGCATTTCAAATGTAATCATGCATTTGCAAGTATGGGGTATTGTATCAGTTGTTAACATCCTTGAAATCAAAGTTAAAGGTGCAGTTCTATCAATAGATGTGAACCGAGAGGATGGCATTGAAATTTATGTCATTTTCATCTAAATGTTCACAATCCTGCATAAATTGTAATATTAGTTTACAAATGTTGACCCCAGTAGTATCTCATTTGTTAGATGGTCCTTGACTTGATTAACGTATCCATGTTTTCTTACATTTAATCTTACCATGCAATAAGACATCAAAGATGCAGCTCAGCCCACTTGAATGGTTCTGACTATACCTAGACCAACTAGCAGCTAGAATTAACTAATAAATTGGCAGTAGTTGTAACAACCCGAATTTTAACAACGTGTTAAGACAAGAATCAAGGCAGAATTAAATTATAAAATCTTAATCAGGATAAACGGGTAGCGCCACTGCATTCGTCTCGGAAAAATACGCGAAATAGAGTCCGAAATTTCGTAAATCAGAGTCCGTATGACCGAGATATGGCCTCGCGAAGTTTCACAAAAATTCAATTCCGAAAACAGATTTGAATTCAGCCCAAAAAGAGAAGGCGGGAAAATTCCCGCCAGACACACAGGGTGTCGACCCCTGGGTCGACCCCCCCCTCCAGGGGGTCGACATGGGTGTCGACCCCTGGGTCGACCCCTCCCCAGGGGGTCGACATGGGTGTCGACCCCTGGGTCGACCCCCCCCCCCCCAGTGTAGAACCCCGACCTGGTGCACCTGCTTGTCATGTTGGCTCGGTTTCGGAGGCTTGTGACGATTTTGGATGGCTCAGACCTATTCTAGGGTTAATCTAAAGGCTGAAATCAATTTCCTACAACTATAAAAAGACCCTAAGACCTAGCCTAAATCATACTATTTCATTTTAGCACTCATGCAGCCGCCATTTAACCTAGAACTCTAAATTAAAAATACAAAGAACAAAAATTAAAGAAGACGAATGATGATTCTTGAAGGCTACAACTAGAAGCTACAAAAACTACGACGCTTTAGACAACGGATTTGGCGCTATTTGATTTAAAGTTTTGATTTGGATTGCTTGCTTCATATTGTAAGTTCTATGTCACTTTTTAGGCAAAAACGCTGAAATAACATGGACATGCTATGAATTGAAACCGGATTTAGGAACTATTATTAAACCATGTTTATATTGTTTAACTTTGAATCAAAACTTGGGAATATTGCTATGTTAATGTTGCAAGTTAAACTTATCATGATGTTGATGTTGTTATGAATCACTTGGGCTTAATTTTATTGCAAGTTGAACAAATACATGTCCATGGAATCATTATGTTCATTGAAATCCTCATGTTGATTAAACCATGCCTATGATGCTAATTAAACCATGTCTATGATATTAATGAAACTATGCCGGTGATATTAATATACCTATCATGCTAATGACAAATTGGGAATTGCTAGGTTATGATGAAAAGTTGGAATCATTATGTTTATAATGCTAGATGAGAATCATCATGTTAAAAATGCTAAAT
Organism: Allium sativum; assembly: GCA_030737875.1. Classification (NCBI taxonomy): domain Eukaryota; kingdom Viridiplantae; phylum Streptophyta; class Magnoliopsida; order Asparagales; family Amaryllidaceae; genus Allium; species Allium sativum. Next base: position 882,488,398 of record CM060919.1, on the reverse strand, counting down.
TGGAATCCACTATGCTTATTAGAATTACCATGCCTTTAATGTTTCATGTTTGTAATAAGATGATTATTATGCCCGCAAGGATTATTATGCCTATGATGTCAAGTTGAAATCATCATGTTAAACCAAGTTGGAACCATTATTATGCCAAGTTATCATCATGCTAGTATGGAAACCGTGTGATATGTTATAGCCTGTTTATTATGCAAGTGATGTGGGAATTGTCACATATGCCTATTACATGTTTGGTGCTACTCCCCTTAATCTCTTGAATTGTTTATGGTTGTGAACGAAGTACGTTAAAATGCGTTGGGGATACGATTGGGTAGAATAGGCAAAACTTGAATTGATTATAATCATAAACCGTGAAATTTGGCATAAGTAGAACATGAAATATGGCACGAAAACTCGACTTGAACATGCCATAACTTGACTTGAAACATGCCTTAGTTGGGCATGAAATTGACATATGAACATGCTATGAAAATAGCACGAATCTGATAAGAACATGGGCATGACTTTAGAAAACAAGAAAGTGGCCAACTCGAGGTTGGGTTGAGTTTGTAGTGTAAACCTGCCCGGAACCGCCCGGCAAATCCCGTTGCTACAAACAATAGGATCCAATGTGGGTAGTTGGTCACATCGCGCTTGAAACCCGAGGTTGGGTTGAGTTCGTAGCGTAAACCTGCCCGGCAAATCCAGTGGCTACGAACAATAGGATCCAATGTGAGTGGTTCAGTGCATTAACGAATCAATTAATGCCAATTAGGGTTAAGCCATGAACATGAAAAGACAGCTTAACCAACTTGAACACGATTTGTAGGGCTAAGTCATGAACTTGAAACGACAACACTTGGCCAACTTGACATGACACGTAAGCGGGTTAAGTCACGAATTTAAATGACATACTTAACCATCTTGACATGACTAGACTGGAAAAGGATTAAGTCACGAATTACATGACTTAATCGGTTAGGCGGGTTAGGTCACGAATTACATGACCTAATCTGTTAGGCGAAACCCTAGACACGACCCTTTTCAGCAGTAACCCTCTAGATGTATCAAGGTACCCTGGGGCTAGGCCGGGTGGGGCACGATTACTGGGCTGATTGTAAGAGGTGAACGACGGCAGTGGGGTATGCCAGTGTAGGTTCGGTGGGCTACGGTCGTGCACGTATTCCGGGGCAGACACTGGGTATCCGTAGATTTATCTGTGCATCTTGAATCGTGTCAGGGGTTGACACCCTAGGGCTGATACACCCGAAGGTGGACCCAGCACAGGTGACTACATTCATGATTAGCCGTATGACATGGACACTTGACGAGCTAGAACTTGTAGGGAGCCGATCGACTAGATAATCGCTCCGTAGGACCCCGTACTTGGGTCAGACCCCGTTTCAGGGTCATTTCATGATATTGGGCCGTGGGATATATTTCGTGATTAACTTATGATATGGGCTTGGTATACTAGTACAGTCGATGCAACGAATCTCGAACATGTGATGCTTTACTTGACTTGTCTTGACTTATCCTGATCACCTTAGTCTATCTTGTTCACCTTGACACCATTCTTAAGTTTAGTTCTAGTTCATACATGACAGGATGTTTTAACCGTCTTTACACTGAAAGTCACTAGAACTTACTCAGTCTTTATGACTGACCCTTTTTCCTTTCGCCTCTTTTTCTTTCGTTTCCCCCCTGGTTCTCAGGGAGGAAACACTAGCTCTTAGCCTGGATATCACTTGCTTTGGCTCAGCACGTATGGTTTGCTATGGCTGCTTCTTTTTACTGCACTTGGGGAATAAGCTGTTTTTCTGTTTTAAGTTATTACTTCTTTGGCTATTATTACAAGACAGTTGTAATGAAGTTGTTATTTGAAATGTTTGTAAGAGACATGGTTTACTTTGGAATAAAATGAAGTTCTGTTTTGCTCAAAAATTCTTCCGCTGTTTACTTAATTATTTATTTATGTACCGTCTTGTGATAATTCTGTGATGTTATCTCGATAATACCCCTCCAAAACTAGTGCATTCCCTTTGTGAGTGACTCTAGCGGAGGTGGGGTGTTACATTTGGTATCAGAGCAGAAGGTTACCAAGACTGGGCAAAAGTTTTGAAAACCTTTTGAATTTTTTTCAAAACCATTTACAAAGAAGCACTTTTCAAGAAAAGTTGGTTTATTTTAAAAGGCTATTCCCCAAAAAGCCATTAGCACAATCTTTGTTTCCTCGTTTGAATCTTTTCCTTTTTCGTTTTCAGCTTATCATGGCCGACGATCTTAATCTTCCCGAGGGTGTCAATATACCCACTTGGTTCCGTCGTTTCCTCGAGGCTCGGGCTAATGTGGCAGGCCCAGCCAATCCTCCTCCTCAACCTCCGCGAGAAACCGTTTTTTCAAAGATATGCAAGGACTTTAAGGCCATGGGCGGAAAGGATTTCCTAGGAACTGAGACATTTGTTGAGGCACGGAATTGGTTGAAGGAAACCGAAGATTTGTTTGTTATCTTTGAGGTAGAGGACAATAGGAAAGTACAGTTGGCAGCGTGGCTCATGAAAGAGGAAGCTTCTTATTGGTGGGAAGTCACCAACGCTACTAGGCCCATTGAGACTTGGGCGGACTTTAGAGGGAGATTTGGGCTTAAGTTATTGTCATCGGCAGAGGAGAGTCTCCAAATGGAACGGTTTATGGCCCTTAAACAAGGAAATATGACAGTTAAAGAATACGTGAACCGTTTCAATCAGCTTGCTTGCTTCGGATTGGAGTTAGTCAACACTCCTCAGAAAAAGGCGCTACGTTTTGCACGAGGCTTGAACGAGCCACTACATGGTTTGGCCATGACTCATGTGCCCATGGGGGCGACCTTTGAAAGCTTGGTGGATATGGCCCTACTGTATGAGGAAGATAAGAAGGGCAAGAAAGAGGTCAAGCCCAACAATTCTCAGAATAAGAAGGTAGACCCCGAGAAAGGAGGCAAGAACGACAACTCACGTGATAAAAGGAAATGCAATTTCTGTGGTACGGAAGGGCACATAGCCAAGGATTATAGAAAGAGGAAGAGAAAGCAAGGTGAATGTTTTCATTGTGGGGAGATTGGACACATCAGCAAGGACTGTCCTAAGAAGCAGACTGGACCTTCTAGGGGTACATCTTTAACTTCTTTTTCTAGATGCCTTGTTTTATCTTGTTTCTCTCCTCGATCCTATCTTGAGAACCATAGGTAGAATCTTTTTGGATGTAAACATGTAATTGAAACATGTTATGATTGCGAAATGGTGGCAAGTGGTTGCTCGTGGATGCATGAATACACATTAGGCACTAGATCGGCTCAGTCACAGTTTCATACTTGCATATGCATGAGTGTTTATTTTGGAAACTTGGTTGTGCTATCATTTGGTTGTTGCATATGATCGAATGTTTGAGCACTCATGTAGAAATTATGAATTATAATAGGAAAATTTTGCATACATATTGGATTCTTTCACTAAACATATTTTGTATTTAGAAGATCAATCAGGCCTGATCATTAACATTAGCTAAGGAACATATACACACACTCTCTGCATATGTTCATACAGCATTAGAAATCTTTTAAGGACAATGATGACTTGTGGATGATCTTTTGAGTAGATGGATAATGGATGGTAGGATACGTTCTTCCTAACTTTGAGATTTCGGGGACGAAATCCTTAAAGGAGGGGAGAATGTAACAACCCGAATTTTAACAACGTGTTAAGACAAGAATCAAGGCAGAATTAAATTATAAAATCTGAATCAGGATAAACGGGTTGCGTCATTGCATTCGTCTCGGAAAAATACGCGAAATAGAGTCCGAAATTTCGTAAATCGGAGTCCGTATGACCGAGATATGGCCTCGCGAAGTTTCACAAAAATTCAATTCCGAAAACAGATTTGAATTCAGCCCAAAAAGAGAAGGCGGGAAAATACCCGCCAGACACACAGGGTGTCGACCCCTGGGTCGACCCCCCCTCCAGGGGGTCGACATGGGTGTCGACCCCTGGGTCGACCCCTCCCCAGGGGGTCGACAAGGGTGTCGACCCCTGGGTCGACCCCCCCCCCCCTGTAGAACCCCGACCTGGTGCACCTGCTTGTCATGTTGGTTCGGTTTTGGAGGCTTTTGACGATTTTGGATGGCTCAGACCTATTCTAGGGTTAATCTAAAGGCTGAAATCAATTTCCTACAACTATAAAAAGACCCTAAGACCTAGCCTAAATCATACTATTTCATTTTAGCACTCATGCAGTCGCCATTTAACCTAGAACTCTAAATTATAAATACAAAGAACAAAAATTAAAGAAGACGAAGGATGATTCTTGAAGGCTACAACTAGAAGCTACAACAACTACAACGCTCTAGACAACGGATTTGGGGCTATTTGATTTAAAGTTTTGATTTGGATTGCTTGCTTCATATTGTAAGTTCTATGTCACTTTTTAGGCAAAAACACTGAAATAACATGGACATGCTATGAATTGAAACCGGATTTAGGAACTATTATTAATCCATGTTTATATTGTTTAACTTTGAATCAAAACTTGGGAATATTGCTATGTTAATGTTGCAAGTTAAACTTATCATGATGTTGATGTTGTTATGAATCATTTGGGCTTAATTTTATTGCAAGTTGAACAAATACATGTCCATGGAATCATTATGTTCATTGAAATCCTCATGTTGATTAAACCATGCCTATAATGCTAATTAAACCATGTCTATGATATTAATGAAACTATGCCGGTGATATTAATATACCTATCATGCTAATGAAAAATTGGGAATTGCTAGGTTATGATGAAAAGTTGGAATCATTATGTTTATAATGCTAGATTAGAATCATTATGTTAAAAATGCTAAATTGGAATCTACTATGCCTATAAGAATTACCATGCCTTTAATGTTTCATGTTTGTAATAAGATGATTATTATGCCCGCAAGGATTGTTATGCCTATGATGTCAAGTTGAAATCATCATGTTAAACCAAGTTGGAACCATTATTATGCCAAGTTATCATCATGCTAGTATGGAAACCATGTGATATGTTATAGCATGTTTATTATGCAAGTGATGTGGGAATTGTCACATATGCCTATCACATGTTTGGTGCTACTCCCCTTAATCTCTTGAATTGTTTATGGTTGTGAACGAAGTACGTTTATATGCGTTGGGGATACGATTGGGTAGAATAGGCAAAACTTGAATTGATTATAATCATAAACCGTGAAATTTGGCATAAGTAGAACATGAAATATGGCACGAAAACTCGACTTGAACATTCCATAACTTGACTTGAAACATGCCTTAGTTGGGCACGAAATTGACATATGAACATGCTATGAAAATAGCACGAATCTGATAAGAACATGGGCATGACTTTAGAAAACAAGAAAGTGGCCAACTCGAGGTTGGGTTGAGTTTGTAGTGTAAACCTGCCCGGAACCGCCCGGCAAATCCCGTTGCTACAAACAATAGGATCCAATGTGGGTAGTTGGTCACATCGCGCTTGAAACCCGAGGTTGGGTTGAGTTCGTAGCGTAAACCTGCCCGGCAAATCCAGTGGCTACGAACAATAGGATCCAATGTGAGTGGTTCAGTGCATTAACGAATCAATTAATGCCAATTAGGGTTAAGCCATGAACATGAAAAGACAGCTTAACCAACTTGAACACGATTTGTAGGGCTAAGTCATGAACTTGAAACGACAACACTTGGCCAACTTGACATGACACGTAAGCGGGTTAAGTCACGAATTTAAATGACATACTTAACCATCTTGACATGACTAGACTGGAAAAGGATTAAGTCACGAATTACATGACTTAATCGGTTAGGCGGGTTAGGTCACGAATTACATGACCTAATCTGTTAGGCGAAACCCTAGACACGACCCTTTTCAGCAGTAACCCTCTAGATGTATCAAGGTACCCTGGGGCTAGGCCGGGTGGGGCACGATTACTGGGCTGATTGTAAGAGGTGAACGACGGCAGTGGGGTATGCCAGTGTAGGTTCGGTGGGCTACGGTCGTGCACGTATTCCGGGGCAGACACTGGGTATCCGTAGATTTATCTGTGCATCTTGAATCGTGTCAGGGGTTGACACCCTAGGGCTGATACACCCGAAGGTGGACCCAGCACAGGTGACTACATTCATGATTAGCCGTATGACATGGACACTTGACGAGCTAGAACTTGTAGGGAGCCGATCGACTAGATAATCGCTCCGTAGGACCCCGTACTTGGGTCAGACCCCGTTTCAGGGTCATTTCATGATATTGGGCCGTGGGATTTATTTCGTGATTAACTTATGATATGGGCTTGGTATACTAGTACAGTCGATGCAACGAATCTCGAACATGTGATGCTTTACTTGACTTGTCCTGACTTATCCTGATCACCTTAGTCTATCTTGTTCACCTTGACACCATTCTTAAGTTTAGTTCCAGTTCATACATGACAGGATGTTTTAACCGTCTTTACACTGAAAGTCACTAGAACTTACTCAGTCTTTATGACTGACCCTTTTTCCTTTCGCCTCTTTTTCTTTCATTTCCCCCCTGGTTCTCAGGGAGGAAACACTAGCTCTTAGCCTGGATATCACTTGCTTTGGCTCAGCACGTATGGTTTGCTATGGCTGCTTCTTTTTACTGCACTTGGGGAATAAGCTGTTTTTCTGTTTTAAGTTATTGCTTCTTTGGCTATTATTACAAGACAGTTGTAATGAAGTTGTTATTTGAAATGTTTGTAAGAGACATGGTTTACTTTGGAATAAAATGAAGTTCTGTTTTACTCAAAAATTCTTCCGCTATTTACTTAATTATTTATTTATGTACTGTCTTGTGATAATTCTGTGATGTTATCTCGATAATACCCCTCCAAAACTAGTGCATTCCCTTTGTGAGTGACTCTAGCGGAGGTGGGGTGTTACAGTAGTAATAACGACATGGTTGTAACTACAATTTGCAAAAATACGAGGTTGTGAATTTTTCAATTAGAAAAATATGTGCATAAGAGGATAAAAGCAGTAGTAGAATCTTCTTTATTCATAATAATTTTTGATTCACTACTCCAGTGCTAGCATATACAGTGCTGATGGAAATGCTAGTACATTTTAAACAATATACAATATTTGGTGTAAAGTATTATTTGGTATACTGTCCATTATAACATTTGTTGTGAGAAATACTGCAATGAAAATGTGTGTTACTGGACCCTTACAGATAATAAAGAGAGACTGGATGTACCTAACATTTGTCTTGAATGCGCACAGAGGTAGATTTGCTAATTCATTTATTTCTCGGCTTTGCAAGATTTAAATTTGTGTTAGCTATATTTTAGGTTCAAGTTTATTGTAGTTGCTGTTTATGAAAGTTTTTATGCGGGTGGATGGTTTTGAATTGTTTTGACTATATCACCATGGAAATCTAGTGTTTATTAATCATGATCTAACATAATATTTTTTAGTGTGGTGCTAAGGGCACCCTGATATGTTCTTCCTAGTACCGCAATTAAAAAAATAAAACTCATTAAATTTTGTATGCTTCTTAATACCACATCACCTCTCCATTCTAATCTCTCACTCAATCAATATTTGTTGAACTAATCACGTATTAAGCCAATATAAATACCTTAATCTCTCATATTCGTACGTTAATCTCTCAATTGTTTGATGATCTGAAAACCCTAATCTCTCACTTTCTCTCCTAGTTTGCTTAATTCAAACCTTATTCACGGCTTTTGTATATTGCGGCGTCGAATTCGTTGATCGGTTATAGATCTAGTGTTTAGCTCATTGATCGGTTTTACAAATGAGGACGACTGAATATCTGAAGAAAAAAAGAGAGGGTAAAACAGTGTGGTAGCCCCAATTTTTTAAATGTGTGGTATTAAGAAGAGTTTAGTACTAATTCTTGTGGTATTTTTTAGTCGTGGTATTATGAAGAACATATTGGGGTGCCCTTAGCACCACACTATTTTTTATAAAGATTTACTTTATAATCCTGCTAGTCTATTTTTTGCCTAAATTAGATCTTAAACAGATTTCAAGACAAAAAGGAGCTTCAAAACATAGGATAGTTGACCCAAAAAGACAGAGAAAAAATAATAAGACGCTCCCAGCCTACAATATTGTTTGGATTAAATCCAACATGCACCTTGCCAATATATAAAAGCTCTAGGCTTTGAGATATATTACTTGAGAGCAAGGACGTACGCAGAAATTTAACACAGTGGGGGCGGAAGATCAAAATTTGAAGAAAAAAAAATTTAGCACATATTTAACATAAAAAATATGGTCGTGATTTTTGGTCATATGTCTTGTTTTCATATACACTAGGGTGATAAAATTTAAGAGGAATAGAAATGGGAACTTGATTGCCTGCGACAAGTTTACTCAAAGCTCGACTGTTATCTAATGAAACTTTCCGTCCAGAATTAGGATAATTGGCATTTGTTGGCAAGGGCAGTGACAAATACAACTGTTGCTTCTGCACAGGTGCAATTTGAGGTGCATTCTTCCGGCTGTGAGGATGCATGGTAGGAGGAACCTCCCCTTCTTTTGTCGCTGCCGGAAGCTGAAAGGGCTGGCTAGTACGATGTTGAAGGCTGTTTACTTAGCGTCTTTACAGAAGAATCATCAGCTATCCTCAGATTAATTCCCTTGGATTTCTACTGACTGAATTTATGCTTGGATATAACAGACTGAAAACCATGTCGTCCAGCGCTGGGGGAGAAGGAACTAATGCTTCGGAATTATTCTCCTGTATACCAAGCATGAGTTATTTTTTATCCAGCATATTCCATTATGAATCAGTACCGAGCAATTCACGAATTCTGGCAAAATAGTTGATCTACACGACCAAATCTTCCCATTGAAAGCACCTACCTTGTTCTTCAATTTCAATAGAAATGCATCGATGAAGGATCCTTTCCATAGAGATCGTCTAGGCATGGCCAAAGTTCTGAAATTTGTAAAGAAATTAGTAGGAAACTGTCCATGATTTTACTATTTTCAACTGTAAAATATCTAAGTGTAGATGTTAGAACCAATTAACAGGTATAAATCATGTCCAGAAAGTACATTTCTAGTTACTACTATTTATTTTTAAGGAAAAAAGACAATACATGTGCAATTGGAAAAGAATACATGAATAATGATCAATACCCAGCAAAACATTAAGTCTAGAGTTTGAATCAATAAGGTGTGTTCTAGGTTACCAGAAAGTTACACATTCAACAATAAGGTTGCGTCATTCACCAAGTCGCAGTTTGATTCCGTCATTTTTCCTTTTTCAAATATTAGGGTTTTCTCTTCACTCGCAATTTTTGCAGATTCGAGGCCGGAGCTTATGTCGGGCGTTTTGGCGAAGTAGTAGGAGGCGAAAGAGGAGTCGGAGGTGTTGGGAAAAAGGGCTAAAAGGTAGGGAGGGCGGATTGGTTCTGACAGGAGAATCTTATGGTCTCCATTGCTAATTCCGTCTGTATAAATAAATTAAAAAAAAAAAAAAAAAAAAACAAGAAGGTAAATATGGCACTTATGGTTCATATAACCTTCCCCCATATTATGCTATTATTACTTATTTGCATTTTGCTTGACACAAACAAGGATAAAGATACATGTAGAATGTAAACATGCCGACGACAGATATAAGAAGTTATATTAAACAACAAAAGGGAGTTAACATCACCTCCGGAGTTTTTCTACTGTTGGTAATAGGCTTTTGTTCTCTATTATTATGCGTCAAAAGCTAGTACTTGGAAAGTCCTAAATAACGTGCCATTTCACAAAAACCTGCAATTCTATTGTCTAGTTACCATAAATTCTTGCTTTTACCAAAGCCAGTCAGACTAACCATTTCAGCAATACTATAAAGTATGCAATTTGCATTAACCTGCATCTGATTTTGCCCTTAACTTGTTTTTAGTTTACCCTTAACGTGCTTTTATTTTACCCTTAAAATGACCTGATGCAGTTTACTTAGACCTCATATATAATGCTAAGGCAAAGGCCAATTTGTGAAAGAATAAATGTTCTATTAAATTGCAAATATATATATATATATATATATATATATATATATATATATATATATATATATATATATATATTGTTGGAAAGAGGATGTCGATTCTTCAGTTTATGAATCAGGTAGGCACAAGTGCATTATCTTGCTATATGCGGGTAACTATGTCAAAAGAAAACTTTAAACCTCCCAATTTTGGTTTTAAATGTCGCCTAAAAACATTATTTGTTTTATTTCATAAATTACCCTCTATAAAAGCGTATTAATCCCAAGAAACACTTTACCAAATTATCAACATTTCATTGCTGTAAAGATTATATATATTATACATGTTATAGCAAGTTAACCCATTTTAGACGTGTCCCCAACTGGAAAGTATTTAGTATCATATAAACTTTGGCATTCATAGAATTTTTTTAAAATATTTAAGTGAATTAATTTCCATTTTGTTTTCAGTATTAGGAATTAATTTTGGGGAGCAGTTTTGATATAAAAATTAAGTGAATTAATTTTCATTACTTCAGCAATGTTTAGGAGCGCAGTTTTCAATATTAAAGAGCGGTTATTAAGGAGCAGTTTTCAATATTAAGCTGCGGTTGTTAAGGAGCAGTTTTCAATATTGAGGGGCAGTTGTTTTCATTTAGTTTTCAATATTAAGGAGCAGTTTTGATGATCAGTTTTGCAATCTTATTTTCATTTAGTTTTCAATATTAAGGAGCGGTTTTGATATTCATGGGAATTAATATTCATTTTGATACAAACTTTGGTATAAATTTTTTAGCAAGCTGGACATATAAATGGCCATGAAATCGCTTCTTTGTTCAATCACGTACTCTATACTAACTAAAAGCACAATTTATCTTTTGGTTTCCTTTTGCTTCTTTTACTACTGGAGACTAAGTTTGCAACTTGCTGGTCATTTTGTGAAAATTTGCAGTCGCTGTTAATCTTTTTAACAAAAATCAAAGCCTTTTTTTTTTTTTTTTTAAACCATGCAACGTTTGTATAACTACATTTAACATACTACTAAATTACTGTTTCATTTAACAGGAAGATATAAATTGGAAGAAATATATATTGATTTTGTTCCTAGTTCTCCAACCATATAGCTCACGTAACAGAATTATTTACTTTTGGCCCCAAAAATATTAGGATGACATGGTACATGATAATCCTAGAATCATAAATTGTGTGCCTTATTGGATTCGATGTATTTCTTCATTGACTTATTCTTCTTCCTCTTTGAGCATCTAGTAATGAATAGCTAAATATAAGCACAACAAGTCAACTAAAAAATAGTAATAATGTACATTTACCTTAGCATGCAATCTCGGCAAGTAAATATTGTCATTATTCCTATCAAATTTGTTTTTATCTATTTGGTTAGTTATTAGCCTGACGTTAATAGTTCACTTCATTATAATTTCGGAAGTCATTTACTATGGATGCCTATATATAATAGACTTTCCTAAAAACACGTGGTATATCCTAATTATGAAAGCAGCACATGGTTCGTAGAATGCATGAATCTCCATAAAGAATGGTTTTAATAAAAGTATACTTGTTAAATTCAGATAGATAGTCAAAAGAAGTTCTAATTTCAATTGCAGTTTTTATAGGTAGTCAAAAGAAGTTCTACTGCCCAAGAGGCAACACCAAATCGCACCAATTCTTCTGTACCCAAATCCTATGTGCCCCGTGTCTTCAACCAATCACAGTCCCTTAATTTCCGTTTTTTACAGCTAAACCCCTTAATTGTCCGGAGACTTAAATACAAAAAACAGAAATGGAGAGATTTGATTGGTGGACACACGCGGAGGCCACAGAAGAATTGGTCTCGCACCAATCACGGCTAAGGAAAGAAAAATGCAGTAGCAACATAGCTGCTGTTGTTAGTAGCATTTAAAGGAATTTTTTTTTTTTTTTTTTAATCTAAATCTTGCTAGTATTTGTCCGCTGCACATCCACCAAACTTGAAACTTATAGTATAGCTGATGGTGCATAACATAAATTTTTTGTTGCTGATTTAAGCCTAATTTTCCTCTCTCTGGACTTAATGTACTGTTCACCTGGAAGAAATATGGATATGCAGGCCAGAGAAAAGGCACTAATTTTACAAGTAACATTAGAGTTTAGTTACCGATAAATGTGCTTAATTTACTACAGGATGGACTTAACGTAAGATTGAAAAAAAAAAAAAAAAAAAAAAAAAGAAGACGAATTTGAAAGAAATTGAGTTGAGAGCTTGCAGCCATGGCTGCCAACCCTAAATCTTTCCTAAACCCTATTTTTAACGACAATCCCAATTTCAAGGTGGGATCTTCTTCCTCTCCCTATCTCCTCTCCCTCTTCTCATTTTCCTCATTCCACTCCTGATTTCTTGGTGGATGAGAAGGGATTCACCAGAGTTGTTAATCGAAAGAAAGGATTTAAATCCTTTCAAAATCCAACTGCCCCTGTTCATATGAAGAAAGGGACAGGGTCATCGAAGGAATACCCGTTTAAAGCAAGGAAGAAGCCATATCCTCCCTCTAATGGAGCACGGCAGCAGCCAAGAAGCCAACCTAGAATGTCTCAAGATCCAAATAAAAACCCGATTGGATCTTCTCAAGATCTTCCTCGGGCTCCTAAAATTAACATAGGGATTAATCTGAAGGCTTCATCTTGGGCGGATCTGATTAAGAAAGGTAATCAAGATACAGAATTCGATTTGAGTTTCATTCCCCCGTCAGAAACTATTGGAGAAGACAAGATGGTTGTGGCCTCTGAGGCAGCCTGTTTACGTACAGGAAGTAAATGGTCAATGTCTGTCGTAGCTTACGTATTTGGAAAACGACCAGCATATCACTATTTCAGGAATTATATTGTCCGAACATGGAACCCTAGTGGTTCCTTTGAGATTTTTACAAGGGAGAATGGATTCTTTATTCTCAGGTTCACAAATGTAGAAGATAGAGAGAAACTTCTTCATGGGGGTCCGTATTTTATCAATGGGAAACTGATCATTTTAAAGAAATGGTCCAAGAAAGCAGTTCTTAATCGAGACATATTGAGCACTATGCCCATATAGATTCGACTTCCAGAACTGAATCTACGACTATGGGACAAAGAGATTTTCAGCGCAATAGGGAGTCTTGTAGGAATCCCTTTGAAAATGGATGAGCAAACAGCGAAGGAAACTCGTCTGAGTTACGCTCGCCTGCTTGTTGAAATAAATGCTGATGCTGATTTGCCGAATGAAGCCTCGATCAACTTACATGACGGGGAACATATCTCTCAACAGATTACATACGAGCAAATACCAGATCGCTGTACAATTTGCAAGATCTTTGGTCACTCCACTGATGGTTGTTTTAACAACAAGGATCAGGCCGAGCAACCAAACGAAAATGCAAATCATGAAAATAGTACCGATGTTAACAAAGATTCAGGTAACTGTAACATCGGCACAACAACGACTGATATAAACTCATCAATTCCTGAGAGAAATAACATTAGTCCCCCGCGTCCTTACTTGGAGAATGTTGTAGACAACATGAAAATAGATGCCTCCAATCCTGTCACGGATGAAGGCAAAAATTCCCAATGTCAAACTGCACAACAAACTCAGCCAACTGCAGTTCCATCAGAGAAACTGCAGAATTCAAAATCTCCAAACAAGAATGTGGGAATTAATTCTGAAATTCCCACAAGTGCTGAGGAGATTAACCTGTCAAACATTAAGGTAAACACAGCAGAAGAGGGATCCTATCCTAAACAGGTCATTGAGCCCACCCCCCTTTGATGGACTCAAGCATTATTACAAATTTAACAAATAATTTTGCTAAGCCTATCGGAAATTTCTGCAATGATCTTCTCGCTGCTGAACCCATCTATACTAATGTGTCGTTGTTAGCTAAAGATCTTGCCTCCTCTAGATCTGCAATCACTCTAGAAAACATTCAAGAGGCAGTAAACCAGACTGTAGCAGCATCTAAATCTTCCAGACCTGTTTCACCTGTACCAAAGAGGAAAAAAGGCAGAACAAAAGTCTAACAGACATTGTTACAGCAGAGGAAATAGAGGAGGATAAAGATCATGATTTCAGATGGAAATATATCAGTAGGAATACTAAATGGGATAAGCAACCAAAGCCTGCAGATAAAAGCAGCTACAAAAAGAGTGGCAAACAGTTGGGAGTAAAGGTGGACAGCAAAAAGCACAGTAGTCCTCCTTAGGTATTTTGTATCCTTTATTCTTTCCTATTCTTTTATTATTTTATTATGGATATCATTGCTTGGATTATTAGGGGATTAAACTCCCCTGAAAGGCAGCTTGATCTAGTTGATTTTTTACCCAATTACAAACCTAGTATTTTAGGTTTGATAGAGCATAAACTCAGTGATCAAAAGATTGACGATCTGCATAAGAAGTTATTTTCAAATTGGAGCATTGTCAATAATAACTTGATGGGAGGAAATGGTAGGATTATGATTCTACATAATCCTACCATATGGTCTCTCATCAGTTACTTCATTGACATGCAATACATTCATTGTACTTTTAAAAATAAAGGGGGTTTGTCTTAAAAAATTACCTTTATTTATGCTTCCAATTTTGAGAATGACAGAATTATGCTCAGGAACTATATTGAGCAGTTCAGTAAGGTCATTAACAGCCCTTGGCTACTTATTAGGGATTTTAATACTGTTTTTCATAACTGTGAAAAAAGGGGAGGCAACCCCATCCCTTTCTCCAAATTAGAAAGGATTGCCTGTTTTATGCTGAAATCTGGTTTAATAGAAACCCCCCCCCCCCATAGTAGGAAATAAATACACCTGTAAATCAGGTGAATTTAGGAATATTCATTGCAAATTAAACAGGGTCCTATTTAACCAACATTTCATTAACCTTTTTCCTAGTGTGAACTGCAGTACTCTGCCCTAAAACTCTAGTGACCACACCCCTATTCTAGTTACTATATATTTAGTGAATAATAACTTTAGAAACTCTCCATTTATATTTGTGAATGGATGGGTTTTTGAGAAGGAATATAAGGATGTGGTCTCTAGTTGTTTTGTTAATAATTTTTATGGCACTGCTCAGTATAGGTTTAACAAAACTTTACATTTGGCCAAGTTCAAGTTAAAAACTTGGAACTCCTCTAGATATAAAAATGACATCAAAATCATAAGAGATGAATGTGACAGGTTGCAGAATGATCTTGATATTAATTATTCAGATAAAAGCAAAGCTGATAAGTTTTTTAATGCTCAAGCTAAGTTGGTCAATGCTTTACATATTAGCTCTGTTAACCTTAAACAGAAAGCTAAAGTTAATTGGCTAACTGCTGGTGATGAAGCTAGCAATTTTTTATATTCTAGAATGACCTATAGAAAGAATAGGAATAATATTGGTAAGATTATTGACATTAGAGGAAAAATTATTAATGAAGCCTCCACCATTGAGACAGAGGCTATTAATTATTTTTCCTCTCTCTATAACACTGATAATCCTACCAATACCTTTCCTAACATTGAATTTAAATACTTTGCTAACAGCAATAGCACTGATGTTCTGCTTGCCCCTATTAGATTAGAGGAGATCAAAAATATTATATTTAATGCTAATAATGATAAAAGTCCAGGTCCTGATGGGTTTGGCGCAAACTTTTATAAAACCCATTGGGAAGAGATGCAGCATATTTTAAGTGATTCAATAAAGGAATTTTTTAATTCTGGCAAAATATTGAAGAACACTAACCACACTTTTATCACTTTATCCCAAAAGTAGAAAACCCATCAGGACTTGATGAGTATAGGCCAATTGCCTGTTGCAATTTCATTTATAAAATCATTTCTTCTTTACTCTGTAATAGGTTAAAATGTTTTTTAATGTTCATTATTTCTGAAAACCAGAGCGCTTTCATACCTGGTAGACTAATTTCTGAGAATTCTCTATTAGCTCATGAGCTTATTAGGAACTTTAATATGAAAAACAGTAATCACATGTGCATAAAGATTGATCTTCATAAAGCCTTTGATAAAATTAATAGAAATTTTATCATTTTTGCTATGCAAAAAATGGGCTTTGATGTTAGGTTTTGTGATCTTTTTAAAGAATGCATATGTAATGTTACTAACTCTATTATGATAAATGGCTCCCCTAAAGGCTTCATCAAAAGCAACAGAGGAATTAGGCAGGGTGACCCATTGTCACCATACCTATTTTCAATTGTTATGGAATATTTCTCTATGCAAATGGAGTTAGAAGTTCTTAGGGGAAATATTAGACCTATTAATAGAGTAAAGCCTCACATTACACACCTTTTATATGCTGATGATATGCTTCTGTTTTTAAAGGCAGACAAAAATAGTGCTATTGCTGTTCACAAAATATTAGACAATATGGAAAAATATGCTGGCCTTGTTGTTAATTTAAATAAAAGTAAGGTTTATTTTAGTAAAGGTGTCCTTATTAAATAGGAGATACTGAATCTTCTAAAATTCAAAGAAGGCAATCTCCCTGTCAAGTATCTAGGCCTTCCGCTAAGTATCAATCAGGTTAATGACAGGGACTGCCTTAGATTGTTAGACATGATTCAGAATAAACTTGAGGGGTGGTCAGGTAAGCTTCTTTCTTTAGCTGGTAGGATGGAGTTAACTCATACTGTCATCACTGCTATGGTTATGTATTGGGTCCAATCTCACAATATTCCTAATAGTGTTATTTGCAAAATTGAAAAAATGTGCTCCAATTTTATTTGGAAAGGTAAGTATCATAAAGTTGCATGGGACATAGTTTGTAAGCCTAAAAAATTTGGAGGACTTGGGCTTAGGAATATTAATGACATTGCTGAGGTTAGTAAATTTAAACTCTTTTGGAAATTTCTGGATGGTAATTCTCTTTGGTCTAGATGGATGAAAGCAAAATATTTAAAAAATAATAAAAATTTCTGGACTGCTAGGAAAGAAATGCATTATTCCTATGTTTGGAAAAACATTCTTGACTGCAGAGATATAGGTAGAAAATATCTGCACAGAAAGTTAAAAGATGGCGTCAAACCAGCTTGTGGTTTGACCCATGGATTAGTGGAAATTCACTAATCAACCTTTTGGGTTGGAATAACCTATACATTTTAGGGGGGTTAATGATAAAGTGCAAAGCATTATTTCAAATAACTGTTGGAGCTTTCTTAATAACCCTACTGCAAGTATTTTTAAAAATTCCATTTTGGGTATTCAAATAAATCAGGATTGTTATAAGGATCAATGGAATTGGAACATGTGTTCCAAAGATAAATTCTCTTTCAAAAAAGTGTGGGAGTTTTTACAAGAGAATGAAGTTGAAGTCAATTGGCATAAAATAATTTGGTGTAAATCAAATTGTCCCAAAATGGCTCATTGTGCTTATTTTGCTTTGTTAAACAAACTCCCCACCAGAGAGAAATGTTGTAAATGGTATAAGATTTCTGAAAACTTATGTCTTTTTTGTAAAAAAGAGGTTGAAAGCTCCAATCACTTATTGTTTGATTGTAATTTTTCCCAGTACATTTGGTATAATGCCAAATGCACTCTGGGTTTCAGTCATACTCATGCTACTTTGAATATAAGGGATAGCATTGATTATATATCTAAGTTTTTTAAGCCCATATCTCACAAATTCAATAGAGCTTGTGCTTTACTAACTGCATCTATTTATTATATTTGGAGAGAAAGAAACCAGAGGATTCATACTGGTAAGGAAACTTCTAGCATTCAAATCTGGAAAACTATTCTTCATGACAGTGACATTGTCATGAAAAAAGCTAACAGATTTGGAAAAGATAACTTGCATAAAATTATGTATCATAAAGATAATGCAGATGGAGATAAGCAAGTTGAAGAATTTTTACTAAATGGCAAGCAGATCTCCAATAAAAAGCTCCCATGCCTTCAACCTGTTGAGAGTTACCCTCGCCACGCTACCAACCTCTATCACTGCAAAGGGAGGAATCACAACATTATTAATAGTCATCCTTTAAACTTAAATAATATGAACAATAATTCTGTGTCCTTACCTATTGCAGGAGACATCGATTATCTTCTCTCCAGTAAAGATGTTTTGAATAGATCTGACGTCCTCACTGAGGCTTCCAATATCTTTGCAGTCAAACTTAATTTTAGACAGGGAAGTAAACATATTACTGACCCTAGAATGCGTGTTTCTATGAGAAATTCATACAGTAATCAAATGTTTTTACCTGTATCAGAGTGTGGTACCCCCAGCAGTGATCCAGATCTTGCAAAACATCTAGACAAGGAGAATTTGGATGAAAAGTTTAGAGCTTTACACAGAATCGGTGATAACCATTACAAGAGCAAGTTAAACAACCAGATCTATCACTTATCTGCTTGGATTGAAGGAGAGAGTAGCTCTAAAAGCTCGAAGAACAACAACAAAGAGATGTTTGGTATGAAGAGAAGCTTCGAGAGGATGGAGAGTTCAGATCTCAAAGACTTAAACTCTACAACTCACGTCGAGTCTCTAGATCTGCCTTTGAGGAAGCAAAAGTTGCATCTGAGACACGAAGAAGTTAAGCGGAAGCTGG
Source organism: Allium sativum (assembly GCA_030737875.1). NCBI lineage: Eukaryota > Viridiplantae > Streptophyta > Magnoliopsida > Asparagales > Amaryllidaceae > Allium > Allium sativum. Next base: position 882,469,797 of record CM060919.1, on the reverse strand, counting down.
ATTCAAGCAATCAAAGCAAGGATATCAACGAAGAGATGGTGTGGAAGCCGCCTTGAAGTCAATGATGTTTGTTTTCCTCAGTGATGTCGCCATTACTGAGTTTTCTTTGAGTTGCTAGTGGTTCGTGTTGGCTAGGGTTTGATAACCCGTCGAGCTTTGTTTTGTTGTTTTCTTTTGGGCCGTGGGCCTTATCTCTTTTTAGCTTGTTTCAAAAAAAAAAAGTTCATTTTGCATAAACAATTCATTTTTCCTGAACTTTGCTTTGCTTTGTACTTATTTTCAGGTGCTCATGATTTTATTAGACTTAAAAGAAAAATAACCTTCAGCCTTCAAACCACTCAGGTGCTTCTTCCATTTCAGTGAGTTTTTTTTTTCTTTTCATTTTTATGCAGACTGAAACTACTTGGTTGAAGGAATACTACTTGAAAACTACAATTTTTTTTTTGTTATTTTCAGCTGTTGTCTACAACCTTCATGCAACGGACTACTAGGTGCTCCATTTCTTGTAAATAGTCGATTATTCACAGTTATATATGTGAGTTTGTATTTGTTTCTTTCTTGTAAATTGTTGGTACATCTCATTTTATTCAACTTTTATTCTACTAGATGTTCCATTTTGTTGTATTAAGACATGCACTATTTTGTTGTATTGAGCCTAGATTATTGACACCATCAACGAATTATATTGTTACTTTTATATGTATGGATTATTAACATTATCAATGTAAATTTGTGTATTGTATTGTTCGATTTATATTGTTATTAGTCAAATTATGTAATTGCAAGTAATAATTATCTGCTTTGATATATATATATATATATATATATATATATATATATATATATCATTGTTAAGTATTTATTTTGTGAAAGAAGATTTTTTTTTTTTTTAAATTGTAACCACGTTAAAAGCAAGAAGTAGGTCATTTTTAAGCCAATGGTGCCCTTTTTTGCTTCTGTCGTGCTAACAACGGAAGCAAAGAAACATTGTTTTTGCTTCAGTTGAACAACCAAAGCAACCGTTTTTGGCCTGTTGCTTCGTCTGCATTTGCTTCTGTTGTTGAATAGAAGCAACATGGGGTAAACAACCGAGTAAATGACATGTTTTGTAGTAGTGTGTATACACCATACAACCTCCTGGCTACACAGATCCTATACATCCAACACATGTATGTAAATTAAACAAGGCACTGTATGGGTTAAAACAAGCTCCAAGAGCTTGGTATAAAGAATTAAGGCAATATTTAATTGAGTTGGGCTTCAAGAATACGGTCTCTGATTCATCCTTGTTCATATTGCACAAAATGGTGACATCATTTATCTATTGGTTTATGTGGATGATATTATTGTTACAAGTAATGCAACCCATATTTTTCAATTTATGTCCCTAATCCGAATATTATAACATCTAATGGCAGCTTCTGAAACCCTAGCAGGCGAATCTGTCCCGCCTAGGGATTTACACACTTCGGCAATTCCTAAATCTTCTATAGATCTACAAGATAATGAGAATCAAGGTGAATGGCAGGAAGTCAGGCCACGTAAATCTTATGCAAGGGTTGCGAAGGAACACTACAAGAAAAATACCCTATTACAACTAGCTATTTGCAACAGGCGACACATGACAGTTGTAGTAAATGATATTTAGCAACATACCTATTATCACAGTTGCAGTATATGAGATTTAGCAACAGACTTTTTCTTTCTGTTGCGAAAAGCATATTTTTAGCAACTGCGCTTCACTTCCTGTTGCAAAAACATACTTTTCGCAACAGTGCTTCCATAATAGTTGCAATAAACATATTATTCGCAACTGCGCTTCCAAGCCAGTTGCGAATAAATATCTTTAACAACTGTTTCGCCACTTGCAATAACTGTATTTTTTTACAACTAGTAAATCCAGTTGTGAAAAACATACTATTAACTTTTAATAATTAAGTTTGAATAATTACTATTCTATTAGTAATTATATAAAAGATTAACAATTAATAAAAAATTAATTATTATAAATTAGTATTTATAATTGATAATTAAATAATAATTAACAATTAAAAAATTACAAAATAACTAAATAATTACTAAATAATATAAATAATAAATAATGGATAAAAATTAATAATTAAGTTGAAATATGAATATGTATAAATAATAAATAAATTCATAATTTCAGAATCAACAAAAGAATGATACTTTATTAACATTATTATTAAAAAGTAATTAATAATTAATAATAATTTTTTTATGAATTAATTATAATTCGTGTTTGAAAGAGGTATTTTTGTGAACTAATTAATTACTTGTTATTAATAATTGTTGATATTGTCGTTTTAATTTTTTCAAGTATTTTTAAATTTATATTAAATTAATGTTTAAATAGACATAAAATTTTCTAAAATTGATGCTTTTATATACGTTAAAAATAAACAATCGATTGTTTTTTGGTTCCGCCTAAAATTTTAAGTTTAACTATTTAAATAATTCGTAATTAATATGAAATAACTAATAATTAATCAACGCTAATGTTTAATAAATAAAGTATAATCGCCTTGCAAAAAAATGTGACTAAAGTTTAGTATCTATTTATTAGATTTCAATAGCAACTTTACTTGATTGATAGTTGCACATATCTTTTTTGCAACTCGTCACTTGCCTATCAGCAAAGTTTGTTGGCTCCAACCTATTAACCTTTTGGCGCTTAAGTCTGAAATTTTGGCTCAAGTCTAAAATTTGAGTCAAATTATTCCCCTTTATCGAGAGCTTCGCTGGAAACATAATTCAAAATCGCGTGGCATCTTCCCCCAATCTGGCTTAATTATTACCCAGCCGCTTGGAAAACAAAAATATAAATAAAAAACAGATGTTCTAGTAGGCCCGAAAATATTGCATACGGGAGGTGCGAATTAAGGATCAAAGGTGGATTTCAGGGGAGCAAATATCATGTTAACGGCTGATATTGTTTCGGGCTTATTCCCTGACCAAGTATTTCGGGCCTTATAGAATTTCTGAATAAAAAATTCGGCTTCTCTCCAAAATTGTTCTGCTTCCACCATCATCCTCTCACCCCAGATTTTTGCCATCATCTTTCTCCACAAATTTGTTCTAAGCAGCCGCTTTATACATCCTACTCCACCTACCTACCTTCTAACCTGCTCTTGGGTATTCCTCTTCGTTACCGCCTCTCTCCTACAGTCCTACCCCACGCCTGAGTTCCCTGCCTTTTCCCCTCCGTTCACCTCTTCCTTCGCCCGTTCATTAGCCCCAGTCGTATGAAGAAACCAGGGGTGTATTTGCTAGGGTTTACGCTCTCAAAAGGTAAGGTAATACGCTTTATTTTTTGGTGGTTAAAATTCATGCTCGTGATCATGATGACTTGGGAAGTTTCATGGTTTAGTCAGTTGTTGCTGAGGAAGTAGCGTCTTGTGTCTAGTTTAGTCTACTCTGTAATTGAATTTCATCGTAGCAATTGAAAAATCTTGGGGTTAACGGTTTAGTAATCGTCTTAATTGATTAAAGATTTGTGTCTTCATTTATTTCAGATCCTAATGATTCTATCAAAGAGCTATTTGATATTTTTGGTTTCGATTGATGCTTGCTGGAATTTTACGTACTCATTAGTTGGTCTTGTGTTGCTATTTGCAATGTAGGTTATCGCCAGTGAATGCAATTATTTGATTTTTGTTTAATTTTGAAGTTTTAGCTAAATAAAATGGGTGAAAGTTGAAGATATCATGATTACAGTAGAAATTGGGATCCCATTACCAAGGACAAGGAAAGTTGTTGCTACTTTTTTAAACCCTTTTGGTATTCGTCTTCTAGTAAAATTTACAGTTTACTTTCTTTTACCATTTCACATAATTTGCCATAAATGTCATGCGATAAATACGTTGAAACTTCTGTTTAATCAACCTTTTATTCCCCATAATGGACATGATCAATTCCAAGTTCAAATTATTTGATTTTCCATCAAATTTATTGTGCTTATGCACCCCACTTAGCTACTGCCATGACCCACTTTATCCGATAATTGGATTATATACAGATTTAGTTGAAATTCTGAGCTGTTGTTATACATGCTGCAAATGGTATTCCAAATTTTCATCATTTATATATGAGGTGCAATCCTTTTTCCCACTTTGAATGGAGTTGGCTGTTTAAATTTTGCAAGTGCATTGCATAATTTTGTCAGATTATTCAGGAAGAAATTAGTGGTAAGAGTAAACTTCCAACCATCATCAAATTATCAATGTTTAAATTGTCAAATGAACAATAAATCATTTTGGGAGTTTTGTTTAGCGTATGAATACTCAAGCTCAATCTGAATATAGTTCTGCAAATATTTGTCTACTTCTTCAAAAATGATTTATAGAGACTTTGCATTTTCTTTATTGTCCTTTGCGAAAACCATTTAATCATCCTGGTGGATATGGATAAGAAAAGTAATACTTTGCTTCGCTCTATTCATTAAGATTGGGAATTCTATTTCCATTTGCATGGAGAAAATTCCATGGAATTGTGCATAAGCAAAAGGTAGAGGATTATCATGTCATTTTACATTTATTACAGTGAATCAAAATAGTGAATGTATGAGAACTTTTACACTAAATATTAAGACTAAATAACTTTCATGGGATATTTCATTGCCTTCGTCACCATGAATTTCTTGTTAATGTTTTCATAAGCTTTTTATACGAGATGATATCCCCTACAATAATTATAGTTTCTGGCCATTTTATGTGCAAATTTAGTAACTTTTGATAAGTAGCTTCTAAGTCATATTTGAAGAAGTAGCTAGCATACACTTTAGAAACCTCACATTTACCGGATTACCTAGTTTAAACTTAGGGAGACCACATTTGAATAACCTTACAATTTTGTGAAATGAATGAATTTTATTTCATATTTGGTTCATCAATGTTTACCTTCTTTGACTAAGTTCTATCAACTATCATTCTGTAAAACTTAATCGATACATGGCACACACACACAAATTTTGTTTCTATCTTATGTTGCATGATAGTACATGAACGTTAACCGACTGGTACAACACTACATGAATTTTTTGCCTTAAACCTGATCTTGTTTCATATATACAGGTTGGAGGTATTTAATACTGAAGAATATGATAAATGGGTAGCCAAGGCAATGACTCCTGCCATGGAATCTAGTTTTAAATTCTACAACGAAGTTTGAAGGCTGGGAGTTTTATCTTATTCACTGCTAGATCTGAAGCACAAAGAAATTTTATAATCAATAACTTAAATGTTGTTGGTTTCCATGGTTGGGACAAACTCATACTGAGGTAAAACTTCATATTTCATTTCAAATTTGCAAAAGAGCAGTATTTTTTGAATAAGGGGTAGTAAGCAAAGCTCGTTCTTCTAATGAATCATGGGTTGTGAAAGTATAAATAAAAGTGTTTAACCATTCATGTGCTTAAAGGAACGTATTACAGTGAATAATCCATTGCTACTCGACTTTTTTTTTTTTTTTTTTTTTCAGTCACACCATGAATGTAATAATATGCAAATTGAAGATCGTCAAATTAGCAAAAGTCCCGATAGTTTGGTAAAAAGAAAGTGCAAGCTATTACATTTGCATAAGAATGTAGTTGCAGAAGGAATGATTGCAAGCACCGATCTGAATGCTTCGGTGCATTTTATGAAACTTGGACCGGACTTTTGGAAGGTATGCATTAATGTAGGCATTCAAGAGGTTTCAATTAATCATGTGATATCACATTCATAATTTTACTATGTGCCATTTAGATTTCCTGTATGGTTATTATGCATTTCTTTAACTTTCAAAATCAGTAGGTTTTATTCTTAAAAAGGGTGTTTTCTTAAACTGTTGAAATATTCAAGTAGAAGCCATGTACTACCTTTGATAAAGCAATGAATCACTATACTGAAATTGTAATATAAATGCATGTAACAAAGCTGACAACCTTTTTTGTATGCTGCCATAATGCTGAAAAGTGGAAAAGATATATTTATTTTTGCTTTGTTTTCTAAAACATTGACCTGAAAAATAAATTCCTTAATTGTATGTTCTATGCTTACACTGTTTGTGTTAAAATTAGAAGTTTAATGTGTACTGTTTTCATAGGCATGGTTTAACGTAGCTGTGGATCCTGAAGCTTTTCTACTAAGGCAAAATTCGGAGATGTACACCATTCAAGAGGCCGTCAGAACAACCGTGACTTTACACAAGACTTTGTTTCACTACAGTTTTATGTACTTTTTTAGCTTTCAGGTGTTATGTTGAACCGCATTTTGGAATTGTTGGTACGGTATGCGCTTATGTTATGTATGGATCACATTTGTTACTATGATAAACTTTGAATGTAACTTGAACTAATATTATGTATGGATCGCTTTTATATTATGTGTGAATATATTGTTTTGTCAATGCCTTTTGGAGTGTATTTTTTTTGTATATATCTTATCGTTATTACAGTAAATTATTGAATGTAGGTATTGGTGAATTGTATGCAGCGTCTGCAATTGTAAGTTGTAGTAGAGTCATTTGCAAGTGGAAATAACAGTTGTAGTATTACTACCTGTTATAAATTTACAACCGGCGTTTGTTGTTGCAAAATGACCTGTTGCAACAACTTAATACAGTTGCAAAAGATTTTGCAACTGTTAAAAATAGTTGTAGTATCTTGTCTGTTGAATGCCTATTATAGGTTTACAAGTGTTATTTGTTGTTGCAAAATAATTTGTTGCAACAACAAAGGCCAGTTGCAAAAGAGTATACCGCAACATCTTATTGCAACAGGCAGTAAAGGTTGCGAAAAGGGTCCGACTTTTTACAATTCCGGCTATACCAACGGGCGCCGGCCTGTTGCAATTGATCTACTACAACAGATATTGCCTGTAGCGAAAAGTGTTTTTTGTTGTAGTGGAAGCTATCAGTTCAAAATCTGGAGGCGGGCCAACACGTTCAGATCAAATATCATTGGTACCAGATCTGACAGATCTATGAATACAAAACCAAATAAAGCTGTGCCTCTGTTTAGATCTGGTACTAGGGCATGGGTAAATGCAGTAGAAGGTAATACAAAAATAGTAGGAGGCGTGGAATTTTTTGAAAATGCTAAGGACGATGAAGGTGAGTTTGCACAATTGGATGAGAAAGTATTTGACCTGGCAAAAGATATGTGGAGACATTCGATATATATTTACTTAGTGGGTAGAAGACCATGTGATGTACATCTAAACACATATATCAAGAGGGAATGGAAACCAAACGGTAGGTGGGATGTATTTGCTCGAGAGAACGACTTTTACTTGATCAAATTTGAATATGAAGCAGATTGTAAAAGAGTGCTTAAAGAGGGCCCATGGTTTATGGATAATAAGCCAATCTTTATTAAGAGATGGGAAGCTAATTTGAGATTAGAAAGAGATATGCTTGAAACACATCCTGTTTGGATAAAATTGAAGAATTTAGACTTGTCTTTGTGGAACTCCAGAGGAATTACCAAACTTGCTAGCCTCAACGGAACTACACTGGCAATGGACGAAATTACGAAAAATGTGAGAAGACTGAATTATGCTAAAGTACTTGTGGATATCAAAGCTAGTAGTGAAATAAAGCATCAGTTACGTGCAAAGGATACTAAAGGTAACATATATGTACAGGAGGTGGAATATGAGTTCATTCCACCTATTTGCAAAAGGTGCCAGTGCTTTGACCATACTGACGATCAGTGTTCACTACAACAAAAATACACTTTTACAACGTTTGATAAATGTTGTCAATGTATATCAACAACGTTTTTGTTAGCGCTGTGATATGCATAGTTGCATAAAATATGAGTTTTTAACATCATTTAGTTATTGTTGCGGGAAACGTTATAAATTGTGTACTAACAACACTATTTAATTGTAATATATGTTTTTTATATTAATTAGAACGAGTTTTCACAATAATCCAGGAGTATTGTAAAACTAAATTTTTAATAACGTATTATGGACATTGATATAATGTCTTCCACGTCTATTGTAATAAGTCATTAATTCCTTATACAACGATTTTTGTGCACCTTAAGTACAAGTCTAAAACGTTGGAAAAAATAGTGAAAAGTAAGGTACAACGTTTAAAAAGAATTGTGTTTAAATTCTAGACAATAATTTTAAAACGTTGTAAACTAACTTGTTACAAGTACATTTCAACATCATGTATGCTATTTTAACAACGTGTAGTACATTTTGTAAATAACATTTTAACTATTTACTACAAACATTGTAAAAGATAGTATTTGCAATTTTTCATAATCGTAATATAATCATCTTACATGACATTTTATAAACATTGTTAATATTATTTTTAATAATAATTCTTTCATATTCTACAATTCACTAGTGTATTCAAATATTTTTTATAGTACATGATTATCATTACAACAGGAACAATCTATTATAGAATGATATACAAAAAAAAGTATTGCACAGCAAATGGAAAGGACATTTTAAATTATAGACGATGAATGTTATTGCATTTACAACAAAGTCATGGACATATAAGTACATATTTTTACACACATTACCACTTATATGATACTTGAAGTCTTTTTTTGAGGAAGATGATACTTTAAGTCTTGAACTAACCCCAGCATAGTCGTGTAAATATTGAAGCCCAACCTGGAATAGAGTGAATAATGAAATAAAATACGAATAAAATTCAAATACTGATTAGGATAAAGCAATATCTAGTAGAAAAGACCACACCTTTCCACACTTTTGAGCAGCAAAATGGGATGTAAAATCTATGATCATGACATAAAACAGTATACAAGATAACAAAATTCTGATAACTTCAAACTCCACATTTACATATGGCAATGTGTTGGGTTCAAAGTAGTATAAGATAAAGGTTAAAACAAAGATACAAATTAAAAGCAAGGTTCAGAATATTATATATATACACACATACATACAAACTGTATATAATGCGTAAATAATGGTTTCATAATCAGTTGAGATATCAAGCTTTACATAATACGCAGCCCAATGGCAGACTTCGTGCTTCAGCTCCTTGTCCAGCTTCCTAAGTAGTTCTGAAAATAATTTCTGCATAATTAGCAAAATAATAATATCAATAATACAACAATATGCTTAAGCCGCACAGAAGTGAAATTTCTACCTTCAATATGACTTCGGAATGAATTCAAATAACAACAATTCATACAATTTGCCATGAATTGTAATCAACATGAGAAAATAAACGTCAAAGTGAATTCAATGCATGAGGATTACAATTTATGCACAATGGGTAAGTGTCCAAGTCCTTTGACTTCACATCCGAAAGCCTTACCAGTCATGATGGAAACTGATATTGACATAGCAGGTGAATACAAAGGAGAATTCACACATAAAAGAAACCAGTATTTTGTTATGCCTTATTTAATCTATACAAAAGCATGGCGGAGTGTGATAATGCTCAAAACATGGATACGTCTCGAATGTGAAAGTGATCCATCTGCTTTTGGCTTAAAAGAAAACAAATATATCATCATGCACCTTCCTTTATAGTTCTATCCACCGACTAATCTTATATTATTGGAACTGCCCATTAATAAAATTATGCCCGAGAATTGATATTGATCAAGGGGAAGTTTTCGCAGGAAGTAACACATAAACTATGCTAAATATTTGAGGACTTTTCCATCAAAGAGGCCCAACAATAGAGTGCTCAGTTGAAAATATTCAATCGTTTATTCATGATAATATAGCATCACTTCTTGGTATCATAGACACAAATGATATCATATTATTGAAGTTATTGTGCACGCTCGAGCGTACAAAGAAATCTCAGTTAGTATCAAAACTAGTTGCCCTATACAAATTAACAAGGAGAAAAACAAGACAAGTGCCAACCTATTCGGAATTTTTTCCTTGATCATATCATATGCTATTTCTGAAACATGCTACTCCCAATCCAAGGGTGGGATCATTTGATAAGCAGTGAATGGATACATACTTGCTTTTAAAGTTCCTTGATCATATGAAACCTGGTTGTGTGTGTGTGTGGATGAATATGTACTCAAACTTGCTTTTAAAGTAGGTTACTTATGGCGGTTACTCATGTTGAAATCGGTGATACGCAAATCACAATTTTGAACAACAAATAATCTTACTTATTTTGTGGAGAGATTTGTTGCTAGATTTGATGAAGAGATTTGGTGCTAGATTTGATGAAGAGATTTGGTGCTAGATTTTATGGAGAGATATTAATTGCTATATTTGTGGACATTTATTGCAAGGATATTTGGTGCTTATCCAAATATTTTTATAACAAATATGAAGATAATTTGGATGCCAAGTTTTCTTGGGCATGAAGCAATTCTCTCTATAAAAAGGGTCAACTGACATCTTCATTAGGTGTTGGTGAGAGCCACCAAGAGTGGGTGAGAACCACCAAGAGTGGGTGAAAGCCACCAAGAGTGGGTGGGAGCCACCAACAGTGATCATTCTAGATATTCCAAATTCAGTGTTCTCCTTCAAATTATTTAGCCATTAAATATTCTCTACCTATTTCTCAATAAGGTTATTGGTTCAAGTTGTAATTGTTTGTAACGATAGTTGAGATCGATTGTAAACAATTTTTTATTAGTGAATCAATAAAGAGAGTGGTTGGGTGGAATATCATGTGCTCATATTTCCGATATTATTTGTGTTGTTTTTTTTCAATCAAATTCATCTTCAAGTGATTGGGTGATAAAGATCCAATTTTTCTTGGAATTTTGTCAAGCTTCCGCTGCGCACAAAACCCCAACAGTTTGGTATCAGAGCAATTTTTGCACAACAATTTGGTATCGGAGCCAGTTCATCGCATAGCTTGGAGTGATTTTGGATTGAATATTTTAAATGTTGGAGATGATGTGGATTTCATGGATGGCTATTGTAGAGTAGGAGACTTTGGAATGAAGAACCTAGTCCGCAGCAAGACGGAGTGGTTGGTTTTAATCACTGCTGAGGATCCGTTGAGGATTATGTTATCGATTGTTGTCTTCACGTTGATAATTCTCGAGGGATCCATGTAGATGAAGAAGGATCAAGTGGTAGGCGTATATCGATAAAGAGGAGGTGTGATTGAGCCTGGAAATCAATTAGGTAATCTTGTGGCCTGATGAAATCAAGAAGGTGTGATTGAGCCAGGAAATCAATTAGGTAATCTTGTGGCCTGATGAAATCAAGAAGGTGTAATTGAGCCTGTAAGTCATTTGAGCCTGGACTTGAAGAGAAGACAGGATGGTTTTATCTCATAGCCGTTAAAATCGAGATGGTGTTAATTGAGAAAGAAGAGGTTGAAAGCGAGAGCTAAGGGGCTATTATTTGAGTGGAGGAGATGTGATTTGGTATCAAGGTGGAGTGTTGAAATCAGTGATACGCAAATCACAATTTTGGACAACAAATAATCTTACATATTTTATGGAGAGATTTGTTGCAAGATTTGGTGCTAGATTTGATAGAGAGATTTGGTGCTAGATTTGATGAAGAGATTTGGTGCTAGATTTTACGGAGAGATATTGATTGCTATATTTGTGGACATTTATTGCAAGGATATTTGGTACTTATCCAAATAGTTTTATAACAAATATGAAGATAATTTGGATGCCAAGTTTTCTTGAGCATGAAGCAATTCTCTCTATAAAAATAGGTGTGGGTGAGAGCCACCAAGAGTGGGTGGGAGCCACCAAGAGTGATCATTCTAGCTATTCCAAATTGAGTGTTCTCCTTCAAATTATTTAGCCATTAGATATTCTCTACCTATTCCTCAATAAGGTTACTGGTTCAAGTTGTAATTGTTTGTAACGATAGTTGAGATCGATTGTAAACAATTTTTTTATTAGTGAACCAATAAAGAGGATGGTTGGGTGGAATATCATGTGCGCATATTTCCAATATTATTTGTATTGTTTTTTTTTAATTTTTCAATCAAATTTATCTTCAAGTGATTGTGTGAAAAAGATCCTGTTTTTCGGGCGTTTTGTCAAACTTCCGCTGCGCACAAAAATCATAACAACTCATGGGTAGGACTCAAGATTGTGCATTCATTAAGCGCATATAACTATGAAGTTATTTTTGAATGGCAATTATCAGATATGAATACATGCAAGGTTATGAGATGATGTGCTTACTGCTGAACTTTGCATGTCTCAAAAACCAAGATGGCTTTTCTCAAGCATCTGCAATTCGTGCTGCAAATCCAGGTGGAAGTTGTAGGTTTTCCTTTATGACAATAAACTCCAACACCACCATTTTACGCCAAAGCACCGAGTATCCAAACTCACATTGAATCAAAGTAACTGGACAATAGTAAGAGGATCATTTCTTTGAGCTACAATTAAACGATAAAGCAATTAAGAAATGTAGTGATGTAGAAATTTACATGTGATTCACGCTGAAACAGAATTAACCATGAGAGAAACCACATTTACAACCAGCAGAAATGAACAAACTTTTGTATACTGGCATAAATAACATACATACATACATATGTATATGTATATCTGTGTGTGTGTATATATTTAGCCATCAGTTCCACCATATTTCATAACATCATTCCTACCAATAGCTTGTTCACCATTTACAACAAACAGCCATACTCGAAAATAATTCTAGAGTTATTGATGAAACCAGGTTCAATTCTAGGAAGATCTTTATATTTATGGAAAACACAGCCAAAATTCCCCCCAGCTGGAATATTTCAAAGATACTACTTATGCATGTAGTCATCACATAGCATATAGTATCCATTAATTCTTGCCTTGTTTATATAAGGCTATTGACAGTCATTTAGCAGCTCAATTTTAGTTGGGAAAAAATGGAAGAAATAATGCTCACAAAATTATGGCTAGTACTAGCACTGCAAAACACTTTTCCCACTGGCGAGTGGCGTAAATAAAATAAGACATCAACTGATTTATACACATTATACAAATCCAAATTTGGCAATAATTAGACACAAAATTTGTTGGTATTTTACTGCTGGTCAGAAGAAACTATTTCCTTCTCAAGCTTATTCTACTTGCGGAGCAAATGCAGGGCAGGTTGCTCCGTATTCCCATCGAAATAAAAATGTTTTACTTTTGTTAGATGAAATGTCAGGCAATAAGAATCAGTTCACTTTTTTGGTTGTAAATTTTATAAAATGTATGAATAATAGCACATTTAGGGGCACAAATGACACTACTTAAGTATATAATCCATTGACTATGAGCTTAAGCTCTTTTACAACTGGGAAACCAAATCAAAACATTTTAGAAAATGGATCAAACTAATGTTGCTTAAAATGTTTCCCATTACATTAGTGACACAAATGAAACTACTTAAGTAAATAATCCATTGATGATTGACATAGAAATGTGTTTATTTTATGCTTTTATATCTTATCTTTTGTATATAAATAAATATTACTTGGGTATTGTTTTGTTACTTTTACAGATATTCCAACCCAGCCCGCATGCAACCAGAAAAGTAGAGAAATGAAGATGAAATTGATATATATTTACATTTTGAAGAATTGTAGTTGAAGATCTCACATCTAGTTGCTGTTGGACAAGAAAAGGATTGATAAAAAGGCTTTGCACATCACAAATCAATGAAGAAGTGTCAAGAAAACAAGAGGAAAAGAGAAAAGGCCCAAATTTGCTTTATTTATCTAAGGCCCATTTATGTTCTCATTGTAAAATAATTGGTGATGTAATGACCAGGCCCATTTATCATTAGGGTTAGGTTTAGGATTTGGCTATCTACCCTATATATACCCTTGTAATGGCATTGTAGCCACCATCCTATATCCCATTTTCTATTTCTAATAAAGTTTCTAGTTCTTCTTCTTCTTTTTATTTTCTGCATTTTTTTCTATTTCTTAGCAATTAGTGTGTCTACACGATCAGACTCGATAGAACACTATTTGTGTTTTGCATTTCTTTTCATTAGTGATTGACCGTCTGATTAGATTCAGCGGTAATCCTAATTTTATTTCTTGTTGTTATTTATATTCTGCACTGTTATTTTCTGTATTTTAATCGCGTTCATAGGTTAAATTGGATTTGATTAGATTTGAATCTGATTTATAGTTTCATTTCTTTTCCATCGAAATTGTGATTTGATCGTTGGTTCAGTTAGATCTGTTCTGAATCAAATTACAGTTTTAATTTTGTTTTGTTTTGCAAAATCAACCTCCAGCTTCGTCTAACTCGCCCAAGAGATTAGATAAATAATTTGATTTAATTCACCTCCCTGTGTTCGACCTGTATGCTACACACCTGTATGCTTGCAGAATTTATTACAAATGTCGCGCTTTTCTAATTCATAGATCAACGACGATCAAGTTTTTGGCGCCGTTGCCGGGGAGGTAACGATTAAATTTTATTATTTATTTGATTTCTGATTCGTGTTAGTTTTGTTTTTTTTTTTATTTTTTTTATTTTCTTTGTAAAAAAAAAACGTTCTTAGTTTTGTTTTCTTGACATATAGAAAAAAAATCTCAATTAGTTGATTTGGTATTGATTGATGATACCGTAATCTTCTATACAAGAGAGAAAAAAAAACTTGCCATTCTTTTTCAATTTCTTTCCCAATCTTCTCTTTAATTATTTTCCTTCTTTTTCATTACAGAATCTTTCCTTTCCTTCTTACAAAAAAAAAAAAAAAAAACCACAAACGCCATACCCTCCCAATCACCATCGAACCATTACAAATACCACCGTTACCACCACAAATCTGACACCTTCCTGTCAAAAACTCTCTACTCATAGTGCATCCGCCTCTTCAACTTGCTTCAACGTCCCATTAGTCTTCACCATACCCCCCATTAGCCAACGTTCACCCCATACAAACCTCCCATAACCAATTACAAGCCATACATAACATCACCGAACTCCACAAAAAAATCACAGACGTAGGTACTCCTCTGGCCACAAACATCCTCCTTCTGTAAAACAACAATCCCCTCATAACCAACACCCCATCCATCAAGCCAGAGAACCATCTTATCGCAACCAACTCCAAGCCAACCCACCACAGTTTAACAATCCCAAAACAAAAAACAAAAAAAAAAAAACAAAAAAAAATCACAAACCCCAAACCTTTACAAACTCACGCAACTCTCTTCGCAAATTGCCATACTGCCAAACGCAATCACCATCCTCAAAACCAACAGCCTACCACTTTCATCGCACCATCCAAACACCCAATTCGCCTCGGCAGTTTCACGCAAATCAACCCTCAACCACCGTGACTTCTTCAGACGCGAAGCACCTCTCCTACCACAAATCGAACAATCAAACTCGAACTCACAAACCCCAATCAAAAATCAAATACCGCAGAACCACGCTGACCCCCTAATCGAACACCAAACCATCACCGATCTGAAAATCCGAGAGAGTTACACCCAAATCGGCATCCAAATTCACAGCGAATTCGAAAAAAAAAGGGAGAAAAACTCGTGAGTTCTGGTAAATTTTTTTGGGTAATAACTCTTGCACCGCAGTGTTTTGAAGAATAATAAAGGAAAATAGCTAGTTTTGTTTTGACTGCTTGAGGAAAATAAAGGGGGCGTTGATTTTATAATTGGGGATGAGTGGCTTCCTTCATTTTTTTTCCTTTGACTGCGTGGCTTGTTGGGTATGAGTTGATTTGTTTTCATCTTTGAGTCATTATACTAGGAAGTTTATTTGCTCGTCAGTGTTGAATTATCATTTTTGATTGGCCTCTAGTTAAAACTAATTTTTCAGAAACCAAGCGGTTCATGATTTCAGGTCCATTTGTTTCGTCATGTGATATTGGTAGCTTTACCATTTGAATGTGATTTTTGTGCTTTGAGGAAATTCATAAGCCTTTCTGTCTAGAGTTTGAGATTTCCTTTTGATTTTTGTTAGGCATAAATTTTTCAGTTTAATTTCGCTTGTGTATTTTTTTTCTTCTTTTTTTAAAAAAAAGAGGAGAATTTTTCAAAAACAGGTACAGCTGAAATTTTAAAAAAAAGGTCTTAAAAAATTTTTTTTCGGGCTCCTAACCCGAACCCGTGCCGCAGCGCAGTCAAGCAATTAATAGAAGGGGACAACAACAGAAAGCAGCGGACGATTCAGATGGGTTGGAGCGGTTGCACACCCAGTGGGGTGTGAGCGCGCTAGCGCTTCCCAAATTCACTGGAGGACTGCCGATCAAGGTGAAAACTTTTAAAACTCTACAGGTGCTCTGCTGCAAAAGGAAAAAGAAAAAATATATAGACAATTGTTGTAAAAAATTTCTGCAGGGGCAGCGGCTTTGAATGTACAATTTTTAATTTCTGCAATTATTCTGTGATTGTTCTGTGACCGTTCTGTGGCTGATATTTCTGAATCTGTTTGTGAGAAACGAATTACATACCTGACATCATCACTCTCGTCGTTTTTCAATTATAGAACTTGATTTGATTTTCAAAATAATATAATTGAAAAGTGGTGTTTTTGTGAAGTTGCCTGTCTCGTATAATAGGATCGCGGATATATATTAGTTCAATTCATTGAACTTCTAGCAAAGGAGGTTGCATACTACCCGTAAAACATTGGTCGTATCCCTTAGTATTTATACTATACGTGAACGGCCATAAGACCCTCTTCCCCCTTCCAATTGAGTCAGTTAATTAATAGAGCACAACTCATTATTTTATATTATTTTGACGTGAAAACAAATTGCGTCTTGCCTTGATTTTATTCAAATGTCTGATTCAAAAAAATCATTGAGAGAAATGTGGGATAATAATCGAAGTAGACGTCCGCTTGAAGAGTATGATTTTGAATTACAACTCATGAAGCAAAATTTTCCAAAATTTCGCGAGCCAAATGTCAACACTTTTCAAAATTTTCAAAATGACCAACATTTTCAAAGTTATGATCGAAATGACGACTTCAATTCAAATTTCAATAATTTCGATTATGGGCCACATCCACATCAAAACGGCTTTGAATCGCAACATACCTTTGATCAACATCAATATGGGGTTGGAAACCAATTCGAAAATAATTTTGAAAATAATTTTCAAATCGATCAAAATTTTCAAAATTACAACCCATATCCACATTTTGAATATGACCAAAATTGTAATTTTCCCTCGAATTTCGACAGTTTTAGTTACGAACATAATTTTCAAAATCAAAATGATTTCCAATACCATTTTTCTGAAAATTCCAACAACCACCACATTGGAAATAATTTTGATTGTGAAATTGATGTGGACTATAATTTTGAAACTCAAGAAATCCAAAACGAGAGCTCGCAAATCAACGATTTTGAAGAATACCATCTTAACGTTTTTAGAGAGAGGGTAGAAAGGCTAGATAGACAGCTTAATGAAAAAGATAGAAAGATGGATGAACTTCTTTGTTTAATGACAACTTTGAAAGAACAGCGAGAGCAACAAAATCAAATTCAAGCATGTGATGAATCAGAAAATAGTCCATTCTTTACTGACATTGAAAATTTTCAAACAACAACTTTCGAAATTGTGAATGATGATCTAAATGAAGTTGTTCAAAATTCAATAAATGATTTGGATTTCGATTCTTTTCAAAAAGATTTAAGCTTGGATTTTGATCTTCCTCTTTCAGACTGTGAAAAACTTGAAATTTTTGAAGTTGAACCAAATGAAAATATTGAATTTTTCAAAAACTCAGAAGTGGAAATGGATTTTAATGAACATGAATTTCTTGATTTGTACGAGGATGAATTGCCAAACGAGGAAGAAGGGGATTCATGTCACGAGTTCGAAAATTTTAACTTTGAGAAAATTTCAAATGAGCTTGAAATTGTCAGTCTCTTGAACAACTTTGAGAAATGTGATCACATACTCTTGAACACCACTCAGATGTCAAATTTCACTGAATTTACATACGATCACAAATTTTTGAAAAATTACACTGACAAATTTGTTGAATACATGAATTACTTTTGGAATGCTGGTTTGGTTGAAAAACTTCAGGTTAGGACGACCCTAGACTTATATCTCCTGGACTACAAATCGAGGTATAAAGATGAGATGGTCTTCAAAAACTCTTGCTTGTTAGAAAACATGTCTAGACGCAGTGGGAATGGGACCCATAGGGCTAGAACCAAGTGTGGGGGGAAAAGTTGGTGGAATTCTTTGCGTCGTGTGCATCGCAAACACATATATCATTGTACATATGATTGGCATTCGCATATAGTGGTTAAACTCCATTTCATTCTTCAAATCATTTTGCATTTAATCCATCTTTGGGTTCTATCTTTCACATTTAGGAAACGTGTTTACAGTGTGAACACTGTTTAGTTCAAGTGTGGGGGGGGGGGGGAGTCTGCATTTCATCCATTTTCTTCTTTCTTTGTTTTTATTTCTTTTTATTTTCAGCCATTTAAGTAGGACCATCATGCATTCTAGATTGTACGAACATACCATAAATTTTTTTTTGAAACACGACTCATTTTTGATTGATACAACAAAATAAGTTTACAATTTTTAGCCAGTTGATAGTATTTTTCTCTCTCAACTTAGATCGAATAGGAAATATAGTGAAAAGTTTAATTTTGAGGGATAATAGTGTAACCGGTACATAGGGAGATTCTTAGGTGATGGCCATGAAATCTATTCTATATTGTAGACTTTGTTTAAATAAGTGGAGGACTTAAAATACTTATATTGGCTTTTCAAATCTTTAAAACTAAGTTGTGTTAAGTTGAATTCGCGTAACTCTCTTTTGTGCTTATATTTTCGATAATAATAATAATAGTATTCCAAGGGTATCCAACATTGCTTGTATATCGAGCGTTGGTGTGCAAACCCGCCAAGCTCTATCCGACACGTTGTTGACAATGTCAAAGTTGGAATATCTTGGTCTCATTTTATGAGATTGGACACCTAAGGATTACCGACACGTTGTTGACAAAGTCAAAGTCGGCCTGCACAATCCGCCAAGCTCTTTACCTACTCTCTGTTAGTCCGCGAGGCAATGCATGGGTGGTAAACCTTGGTCTTTTTAGTTAGGTGTATATACTTAATCGTAAATCTTAAAATTTTATAGAATAAAGAATAAGCGATGATACCCAAACACTTCTTGACCTTATTGATTTGACTAGCCATACATGAGAAAATTAGAATACCACTTTGCAAACTGTGCCAAGCAAACTAACAATTTATTTCATGGCTGCACTATGTTATCGACCGAACTAACTGGCCAAACTGGAATTTAACATTTGAAAACTTGATTTATATTGAAAATTTGTGACAAGTCGAGGTATCTAAATTAAAATCAACTGACTAGAAATTGTTAACTTAATTTGTTGTACCACTTTCCTGAAACAAGTCGTATTTTCATTTTTCGTTTTTATTTGCATATGTCCATTGCATTCATGTAGTTTCATTAGAATCATAGCATATTACATTTAGATTTTGTGGGTAGTATCCGCTGAAAACCCTCACGAGACACCACTCGTCCTACTAGGGACACTTTGAGGTTTAACGGCTTGTTGCATACGCTCAATGCAATCGTGTTTCCTACGAAAGTGTGACCTATCTGGTTTAGTTTTTCATTTTTTGTTTTACTCGAGGACGAGTAAAAGATAAGTGTGGGGGTTTTTGATTGACATAGAAATGTGTTTATTTTATGCTCTTATATCTTATCTTTTGTATATAAATAAATATTACTTGGGTATTGTTTTGTTACTTTTATAGATATTCCAACCCAGCCCGCATGCAACCAGAAAAGTAGAGAAATGGAGATGAAATTTATATATATTTACATTTTGAAGAATTGTAGTTGAAGATCTCACATCTAGTTGCTGTTGGACAAGAAAAGGATTGATAAAAAGGCTTTGCACATCACAAATCAATGAAGAAGTGTCAAGAAAACAAGAGGAAAAGAGAAAAGGCCCAAATTTGCTTTATTTATCTAAGGCCCATTTATGTTCTCATTGTAAAATAATTGGTGATGTAATGACCAGGCCCATTTATCATTAGGGTTAGGGTTAGGGTTTGGCTATCTACCCTATATATACCCTTGTAATGGCATTGTAGCCACCATCCTATATCCCATTTTCTATTTCTAATAAAGTTTCTAGTTCTTCTTCTTCTTTTTATTTTCTGCATTTTTTTCTATTTCTTAGCAATTAGTGTGTCTACACGATCAGATTCGATAGAACACTATTTGTGTTTTGCATTTCTTTTCATTAGTGATTGACCGTCTGATTAGATTCAGCGGTAATCCTAATTTTATTTCTTGTTGTTATTTATATTCTGCACTGTTATTTTCTGTATTTTAATCGCGTTCATAGGTTAAATTGGATTTGATTAGATTTGAATCTGATTTATAGTTTCATTGCTTTTCCATCGAAATTGTGATTTGATCGTCGGTTCAGTTAGATCTGTTCTGAATCAAATTACAGTTTTAATTTTGTTTTGTTTTGCAAAATCAACCTCCAGCTTCGTCTAACTCGCCCAAGAGATTAGATAAATAATTTGATTTAATTCACCTCCCTGTGTTCGACCTGTATGCTACACACCTGTATGCTTGCAGAATTTATTACAAATGTCGCGCATTTCTAATTCATAGATCAGCGACGATCAATTGACTATGAGCTTAATCTCTTCTACAACTGGAAAACCAAATCAAAACACCTTAGAAAATGGATTAAACTAATGCTACTTAAAATGTGTCCCATTACATTAGTGACAAAAACTGTATCTGTATCACCATCAGCTAATATACATGATAAGACCTAAGGTTCCAGCTTCTTTGCAAGCAAACCACGATATCCCAACAGTATATTCTCAATGAAGCTATAATTATATACTCAATAAACATTTCCGTTTAAGTAACTAACTGAATTAGGGTTTTTCTTTCCATTTAG
This sequence comes from Allium sativum, assembly GCA_030737875.1. Taxonomy (NCBI): domain Eukaryota; kingdom Viridiplantae; phylum Streptophyta; class Magnoliopsida; order Asparagales; family Amaryllidaceae; genus Allium; species Allium sativum. Next base: position 882,448,921 of record CM060919.1, on the reverse strand, counting down.
CAACGGTAAAAACTAAACCCTAAAAGGATCTATTACGAAAATAACAGATCGAATTATAGTCATACCTGTTAGGGTTTTGTGAAATCGAATCGGATCAGGTTGTATCAAATCTGAGCGCTACAATTCGCAGTGCCTCTATAAGTATCCACGAACATTTGATTCATCCTCGTCGCACGAGAATGAATATCAAAGGATCTGTTACTAGCCAGCCGCCATTATCTTCAATTTTCCATAATTTCATTTCGTCAATTTCTGTCACACACGAAAAATGAAAGGGTCGGTACCCTTTTGTATAATGAAATAAAGTGGTAAATCGAAATAAACGGTGTGGAACATTTCAAATAAAATATATCCAACATTTGAATTGTTATTTATTTAGAATGGTCCTTCCTTTTTCAAACATCCTTGTTGTGTGACCGTATAGGTTATTATGACGTTGACAACAATTTAAACAATATTTAAACTGTAAACAGTGAGCGGCATCTAGTAATACATCACTGCTACCCAAGTTATAATAATATCAATGCTTCGATACAACCTTTCGTGACCAGTGTAACAATGTAATATAATCCCTTTAACCATTATATCCAGGATTAAACTCAAGGCATGGATCGTATCATCCTCTTTATGATTTAATCTGTTTATCTTGATCGATGAGTAGACTTTTTAAAACAAATCAATATTTGAGCACGACCATGCATTTCATAGTCTCACTCAATCAAGAGGCCTATGGATAACACTACAAATATATTATAGGGTTAAATTCCATCTAGATCATTCATAATTTTCATTCGATTTAAGATGTATCCAATAATCACCCTTATCATTACCCTGTTACGGGTAACTTTAGATGATATCAAAACACAAATATCCTCGAATAAAATTATAATGATTTCAGGTCTGGGGATCATTACATCCTTGTCACTATGAGAATAACTAATGATACTGTTAATTATATTCCATGTAGTTATCTCACGTTGGGTCAGCCCAATACGCTATTCTCCAATACGTATTTATGTCTTGACTTTAATATCACGTATATTGATGATCAATGAGATGTGATCATCAGTCAATCAACATACTAGTCTCAATGTCTCATTGTTGTCCTATATAAACAATGAAACTCGACTAGGGACATTTAAGAATTATAATACTTAATAATTATATAATCTCAAGTTCAGTCTTACTCGAACTATATAATTTTGTATTATTATTCTAAGGACTTCTATTATATTATTATTTATATTACGTAGTAAATACAATATAACAGAATAATATTTTATTCCAAATAAAATAATAACATCAACAGTGTTATCAATCTCATCAAATGAATTGCCTCTAGGGCACAAACTCTAACAATCTCCCACTTGCACTAGAGTCAATCATTTATGTATCTTATACTTATGAAACTAGTGTGATTATTAAACTTCTGTTGCGACAGAGTTTAACTCAGTAGGTCTGCAACATTACAACTTTTCTAACTTTGCAGATATGTTCATTTCTTTTATGATTTCTTATGTAAACAATTTCACATAAGAGTCATATTTCTTAAATATATGTTTGGATCTATAATGATTTTAACGTTTTAGGCCTGAGCAATAGCCACATTGTTGTTGCAATGTATATCATTGGATCAACAATGAATAAAGTTCAATTATGAACTTCTTAATCCAAACATTTTCTTTCTTAGAATTAGTATTTATTTCTTGGTTTAAAACTAACATTATTTACAACAATTAATGTGTTATCAAATAACATTAGAAATATTGTGTCACTCCCACTCAATTTCTAGTCTATACAAGATTCAATGACATTTTGTGGTTTTGAGACGACTGACACTCATTTATAAAGGATACCAATTCGAGAAATAAACATTTTATTCTCAGAGTATATATAGAATTAATATTCACTTAGTTCTTTTGGATATTCCACAAAATGATTATTTGATTTGGATCCAATCTTATCAGAAGAACGACGTTTAATAAACGTCTTTGCATCCCAAATCTTCGCATTAGACACACTAGGACATTTCCTATTCCATATCTTATATGGCTTCTCTAAAATCATTTTTGTAGGATCAAACGCAATTGTTCTAAATTTAATTAATTAGAAGGTCAATATGACTTATCTTGGTCGTACCATATCTTATAAGGTGTGATTACTCCTTTCAGACACACCATTCCAATATGGTCTTCTAGATGGAGTAAGTTATGAAACAATTTCAAACTTATATGGACAGTCATTAATTAATTGGCTTAAACATTCTCTTTGATCTGTTCGAAGAAAATTTATTTTCTATCAAAATTGGTTTCTATCTCCACTTTGAATTCCTTGAACTTTTCAAAGGATTCTTATATGTGTTTCATAAGATACACGTATCTTTATCTACTGATATCATCAGTAAATCTAATGAAATGATAAAACCTACCTCTAGTTTATGTATTCATTGCTCCATATACATCATTATGTACGAGACCCAATACATATCACTCATTCAATGTGTCAAGTGAAAGATGATTCAGTTATATTGCCTAATAAACAAAATCTGTATTCCTCATATAATTCAAAACCAAATGATCTCAAAATTCCATCATTATGGAGTTTTGATATACTTTCTTGTTTACTGGGCCAACCGGTAATACTAAAGGTATATTGGATTTAAATCACTAAATTTAATCCACTCATTTTAATGTCAATTACATAATTGTTAAGGATTTACAAAGATCATTAACTATTTGTGAATTTCCCTAAATTATTTCATTTAAATAAAATGAATAACAATTGTTCTTTTATTATAAATGAAATTTAAACTTTTCTGAACAAGATTCATAATAACATTTATTTTATATGGAGTTTCATAATAACAATTATTTTATTTACTTAATTAAGCCAATATATATATAATAACAAGAATTAACTTCCCATTGATAATACAACAACATTTGCTTTATTTCCAATCGTAAGTTCACTTGTCTCTTCAGATTTCTACTTATTTTGTTAGAACAATTACATTTTAATTGTTTGAGGACAATCCTCAAATTTCAATGTCAGTCAAGAAATTTGATTTAATTCAATTTATCCTTCTTAAGGATTAATTTAAATTATCGGAATTATTTATTATTTAATATCTACAGTAGATAATAAATGATATCTGATTCTTTAATATTAATTTAACATAAACTTTGACAATCAAAATTTTATATTAAATAAATGTGTAATTTAAACTAAAATATGCTCCCACTCAAATTAACATCCCTTTATTTATATACATATATCAGTATATATATATATATATATAATGGTGTTCCAAGATCCATATCTAATCATGTTTTGACTCTGCTTTGGAAAATCCCCAAAACATAACCTTTTAGATAGACATCTTATGTCAATTATATCGTGTATATAATTCTTGGATCGCATGATGAACATTTTGTTCGGTATTATTCATTTGCTCAAAATATAGAATAATTCATGTTATTGTCTCTAAGCCATAATCTTATTATGCATCTTAGTTAAGTCAGACCCAATAATACAGTTCAAGTATCACTTTTATTCTGTCGCATATAACCAAAATAAAAGGATACACAATGTTTTGGCATTACCTACATCCAGTGATTTTGGATATTGATGAGTGTATTATTGGAAGACTTCACCATGACTTAATATAACAAAATTGCTTTAAAGGGAATTTATAATTCATAGTGGCGAACAATATTAGAATTAATTAAACATTTTAAAATACAATTATTTTAAACTGATAATTTAATTCCACGTTAACGTATTTCAAAGTCATGAGTGTTAAAAGGAATTAAATGTACCTAGCTTTTGTTTTAAATATTTTTTAAAACAATTTGTAATTTTACTTATATATTTGTAAAACATATCATAATATCATAATTCTCTTTAGCATAATATTAAAACAGACCAATAATTTTGAACTTTTCAAAACTTACTAGATAGTTAATTTCATACATATATGGACCGCAAATTATACATACCGCAAAAGAAACATACTCAGCCTATTAACACAAATAGATGCAGTCAGGCCTTTGTAGGCCCATTTACTATTATTTAACCTAATTTCAAGCTATATTTGAAACAGCACAGTAATCAACTAAATGATATCGCAGGCATGTATGAACAGAAATATATGTACGTAGCTCATCACATAACATTCCAGCCATAAATAAAAAATTCCAATAAGCATTTAAATATACATACATACATACATACATACATACATATATATATATATATATATCATTACAGACCTGCACATATTTAGACTGGTCTGCAAAACTAAGACATTTGCAACTGTACAGGAATGACAAATTTAAACTAAACTGGTACAAGTTCTTGTACTATTTAAGACATACATTACATATATATCTTGACCAGTTTCAAGTATAACAGATAAAATGCTAGTATCCGATAAGTATACATCATCACCACAAGAGAGGATGCAACATTGCATTATCAAGATCATTGTATATCAGCATATACTTGTGCAAAATTTTGGTATGTTCGTTAACATCTAATTTGCAAACATCTGGGCCAACCTGTATATCATTATATACAAACTAGATCAATGTTGATCATTAACTTGTATATGGTAATTTTAAGAATAGACGTATCCTCATATTTATATAAACAAATCAGATAATAGCACATATTCTAATCTAATTAGATCCTCGTATATGTTAGGAGACATAAATGCTTGTTATGAGATCTTGTGAGTTTTATATAAAACATATATAAACTACTGATGATTCAAACAACCAGATTTATACATATAAACTATCCAGATATCTAACATACCTTGTATACAAGCTTTAATTGTACTTATCAAAACAACCCAGACATGAACATTTAATTTATCTAGACTTAAACATTTGAGGTATCTAGATATTGATGTTAAACTGTTCAGTTGTTAAACATGTTAAATAGTTCAGTTGTTAAAGATCATCTACTCAGATCCAAAACACTTAAGACTCCCCAGTTTATGAATATAAACACATGCGGTTATGACTTAGATTCATATATAACTTGAGATGCACACGGTTTTAAACACAGATCATCTAATGATGGATCAACTTATGTATATTATTATGGCTTCATCCTATCATAGATCTAAATGGAACAATTTCATTTGTGATCGCAGATCCAAAGTTCAATAACTTGGATCAAATAACCAGTTACAATAAAATGTTCTAGAAAATAATCATAACAGGGTGATAACAATTTTAGAAGTCATTCACTAACACAAATTCAAATAAGTATGATTTGGACTTAAAGATACAATCGAAAGTAACAAATTTGATCCCAATTTGATAACATAGACTGATTATATATTTAACCATACCATATTATAAAAGAAATAAGAACTGGAACTCAAATGGAAAAGGTAATTCATAATCACCATCAGATTTATATGAAACTGAATCCAACAATTAGATTTAATGCATATAAGATGTGAAAACATTAAATAATTTTGAAAGCTGGTGGAAGGTCCTCTAATTAAGGATCAACACAGTTTCATAGAGAAGTCATAACTTAAATTCAAGGATGCAGCATTACATATGTGTGCTTGATATATATGTATTTATGTGTATCCACTAAACATTAGCATTAGATTTTAACTTCTTAAAATTCTGCATAATGCTAAATGAAATAATTGAAACAAGTCCTTCAAATAAGTTATTGATCCATGTGTATTTGAGTGGATCAACACAATGGTTACAATAACCAGTTGTTTCAATTTTCAAGAGGTTTCGATTTGCATAAATTAATTAATATCAGGATATTAAAAAAAAATGTGATATGACAATCATCGTTATGAATCTATAATTCATCACTATGTCAGATTCATGATCATAATCCGTATATGTAAATACCAAAATGTTCAACAATGAATCTATAATTCATCCATTTGATCAACAAACAGAATTATATGAAACTTTTGATCAAATTTATAATCTGATTGAATTTGTAATTATGATTCAAGTAATCATAAAGCAAAACATTGGTTAATATAATATTAACTCAGATTATAATTTAACATTTGAAGATCATGACATAATCGATCCAATTTTAAAATTGTGATTCCCTTTTCAACAACAATTGTTTCAAAACAAATTCGCAATTTCTTTTAATTCGGCAATACAATATTTTAGTAAATTAGTATCCACAAAAATGGCTTTCTCTTTAAATAATCAAAACTGGATTACGGGATTAATACAGGATACATCTGTTTATCAACAAAGTGATAACAATTTAAATTAGGTTGATACATCAGACTTAACCATTAATGATATAAATGAGTCAAAGTTTATTCTGAGATGTATCTTACTGATTCATTAACCAGTAATACCAATTTCCATTAATAGAGAAAATCTTCAAAGATGTTGCAAATCTGAGTAAGATTTTATGATGAAGTTGGATTTAAAACATTCAGTTTATCATTATAAACTATAGTAATGAAACAAAATGATTCATACATTTTCACACTGCTTATAAAGCAGATTTGATCAACTTGTATGTTAATCCATTTTCAGTCATCAACTTTTGATCTATAGTTGAGCAAATCATACTTATCTGATATCCAAATTTTCAGTAAACATATGAATTTGTTAGTTAAATCATATAATGATTAACTTTTAATCATTAGAAATCTAAATAAATTCTTGCATGTTAACAGGATTAAGTTATAGCAATAACCCATTTTACTGAAAATAACATCAATACTTAAAGAACTATGTTCTTAAATCTGGTTTTTGAAATATAATTATTTGTTTGGTTTTTCAAAATCAACAATTTGTTTTGAAAAATAAAATCATAGCAATATGTTACCAAATAAAATAGATGCATAATTTCAATCAACCAAACATAGTTTTTAGACAACTTAAATGAATAACAATTTTAACATTTAAAATAGATGTTCAAATAAAATCCAATCCCAACAATTAAGACACTCTAACATCAATATTAAAACTTGATCAATTTTCAGTATTGAGTACAAATCCCATTTTTCAAATTTTGTATCATATAACAAAATTTAAATGCAGTAAACTATTTTACTTTAGTATAAAATACATTTTAATCTGCAGTGAAAACAATTTTCACTTTGACTTTATAATTGAATTTACTTTAAATTCTAACAACAGGACTCAAATTACCAGTCAAGGTAAAATTAACTTTTTAACTTAATTAAAATCCAGATTTAGTCATTAATAAATCCATTTCAAAATTTTATACCAAATATAAAACTTTGTTAATAGTGAAATGGTTTTACAGATTGTATCAAATACAGATTTAATTTTCAATATTACAATTTCATCTATAGAATCGTATTTATCAATATTTCCTGAATTCATGTTTTAGACATCCAATTAACAGACAAGGTATCATTCAATAATTTACAGTCAATATCTGTGAATATGTTTGTAAACATCAACCCAGATACAAGATTAAATGATTCATACATGAAACAATTTCAGCTATAACTCAATCGATTAATTTCGTAAACCCGTAGCTTCGATACCATTGAAGGTTCAATTAGGGTTTTTCTTTCCATTTAGCAGCGGTAAAAACTAAACCCTAAAAGGATCTATTACGAAAATAACAGATCGAATTATAATCATACCTGTTAGGGTTTTGTGCAATCGAATCGGATTTGGTTATATCAAATCTGAGCGCTACAATTCGCAGTGCCTCTATAAGTATCCACGAACATTTGCTTCATCTTTGTCGCACGAGAATGAATATCAAAGGATCTGTTACTAGCCAGCTGCCATTATCTTCAATTTTCCATAATTTTATTTCATTTCGTCAATTTCTGTCACACACGAAAAATGAAAGGGTCGGTACCCTTTTGTATAATGAAATAAAGTGGTAAATCGAAATAAACGGTGTGGACCATTTCAAATAAAATATATCCAACATTTGAATTGTTATTTATTTAAAATGGTCCTTCCTTTTTCAAACATCCTTGTTGTGTGACCGTATAGGTTATTACGAAGTTGACAACAATTTAAACAATATTTAAACTGTAAACAGTGAGCGGCATCTAGTAATACATCACTGCTACCCAAGTTATAATAATATCAATGATTCGATACAACCTTTCGTGACCAGTGTAACAATGTAATATAATCCCTTTAACCATTATATCCTGGATTAAACTCAAAGAATGGATCGTATCATCCTCTTTATGATTTAATCCGTTTATCTTGATCGATGAGTAGACTATTTAAAACAAATCAATATTTGAGCACGACCATGCATTTCATAGTCTCACTCAATCAACAGGCCCATGGATATCACTACAAATATATTGTAGGGTTAAATTCCATCTAGATCATTCATAATTTTCATTCGATTTAAGATGTATCCAATAATCACCCTTATCATTACCCTGTTACGGGTAACTTTAGATGATATCAAAACACAAATATCCTCGAATAAAATTATAATAATTTCAGGTCTGGGGATCATTACATCTCTGTCACTATGAGTATAACTAATGATACTGTTAATTATATTCCATGTAGTTATCTCACGTTGGGTCAGCCCAATACACTATTCTCCAATACGTATTTATGTCTTGACTTTAATATCACGTATATTGATGATCAATGAGATGTGATCATCAGTCAATCAACATACTAGTCTCAATGTCTCATTGTTGTCCTATATAAACAATGAAACTCGACTAGGGACATTTAAGAATTATAATACTTAATAATTATATAATCTCAAGTTCAGTCTTACTCGAACTATATAATTTTGTATTATTATTCTAAGGACTTCTATTATATTATTATTTATATTACGTAGTAAATACAATATAACAGAATAATATTTTATTCCAAATAAAATAATAACATCAACAGTGTTATCAATATCATCAAATGAATTGCCTCTAGGGCACAAACTCTAACACTAACATCTTGTATTGTTATTGAATACACTAATGACGGCAAATGCTCAACCTTTCCTTTATGGAGAGACATTATTTTATAGCGTTTCTTTTAAAGAAAACAGTTGTTTTTCATACTACAAAAAAAGAGGATAATCTTTTTTCATGTAGTCCACAAAATTAAGAAATAATATAACAACAATATAAATTCATTATGATAAAAGCTTGGTAACCTAACTTTAAACCAAAATCCAAATCCATCAAATTAAGTGCAATGACGAAGATTATATCATCCCAGGTTACTTGCATTATTCAGAATGCACGGTACCATAAAAGCAAGCAAAATTGCACAAAAGCATAACTATAAACATCTAGTAATTGGGGACCCAAATGGAGTCAGGTGTTTAATTATGTATGCAGCTTTTCAAACGAGCAGACTAGAGACAGGTTAGCTGGTTATGCACGAGTAGCTGTCCGGAGATGAGCAAGAGGCTTACACGTATTGTTCCCATATATCCTCCCTATGTTGTTGCTGGTCACTACTTTGGGCATTAGTTGTGTACCTTCCTATTTTTCTTTAGAGACAGTTTAAAAAGTTGTAATAATGATGGTTTGGATCATAAGCTATATTTTGAATCTTTCCGCTGCTACGATGGTTTAGTTTTCAGCTTATGCATTATCTAGCCTATTTTATATCAAGTTATGTTATTATTATATTTTGTTCCATGCGCCATGAAATGTACTACAGGTTCTTTGATGATTCATAGTTTTAAATCCTTCCTTTTTCCTTTCATTTGACGACCGTCCCGTGTTGGTTGGACATCAGTGCAGCGCGTTTCATTGGAAATGTCGGCTGGTGCAGGGTGGACCATCACACTTGGTATAAGAGCTCTAGGTTGCGTAGTTAACCTGGGGAAAGACACCAGGGAGAGATAGTATGTATTTGAGAGCGCATATTTGTGATATTTTGGTTTTCAAAAGCTATATATATATACTATTAGTATATTTAAGGATGAAGTCGCACTGCACTGGCACCACTATGGAGATGGTTAATCGTTTTCTCTTTACAGATTGAACGATGAGCTGATATACGAGGGGTACGGGTTCAGGGGCCAATAATAGGAATGCCTCTGACATGAGGACGATGTTTACTGACTTCATGAGAGAGATTCTTAGGGATGCTCAGAGGGCAGCTCCTAATACTGCAAATGGTGGTGGTGCAGCGGTGCAGGCGCCTAGGGCTGATTTCGCCAAGCTCTGTAAGGACTGCACTAGTCTTGGTGGGAATCCGTTCCACGGAACAGAATCGCTACAGAAGTTCAGGACTGGCTCGATAGTTGTGAGCGCATCTTCGAGGACTTAGGGATCGATGATGCGTTGAAGAGGAAGCTAGCATCCCATCAGCTGCAAGGACGGGCTATGAATTGGTGGGATGCTATTAAGGTAGCTACTCCCGAGGATCAAGTTACTTGGGATCAGTTCAAAGCCCAATTCAGTGAAAAGTTTATCCCAACTGCTCAGAAATCGGAATTTTTTAGGAAGCTCTTGGAGCTTAAGCAGAATGGTAGAGCAGTCTCGGAGTATATTGCTAAGTACGATACCTTATCGAAGTATGGATTATCCCTTATTGACACTTCCGAGAAGAAGAATGAGTAATTCATAACAGGATTAGATCAGTACTTTGGGGAAAGGCTTATAAACCATATTGATGAGACTTTTGAATCGATTGTTGGGAAAGCATTGAGATCAGAGAGCCTTCATCCTAAGCCCAAGGCTGAAGTTGTTGTTGCATCTGCAGAGGGGCCAAAGCCCCAGGCAAGCGGTGGAGGCAAGAATAATTTTCAGAATAAAAAGAAGCAGAGTTTGACCAAGGATGGTCAGAAAAAGAAAGATAAGAAAGATGTTGAGTGCTTTAGCTATGGCAAGAAGGGCCACTATGCCAAAGAATGTTGAGCAAAGCCGGCGGACAAGAAGTGTTTCAACTGCGGCCAAGTGGGACATCACAAGGATAAATGTCCACAACCCCCTAAAGAGAAACAGATTGTGAAAGCATATGCTATTAATGCTGTTCCTTCTTCGTCGAATGCCCCAACCGCGGCGGAGAAAGGAAAGAATGTCGCCATTCAAGGTATGCTTTCTATTTATGATGTCCCATTCCCTCATATCTAGTGACCTGGTAGATAGCTTGGAATTGGAACCCGAGATTGTCGATAGACCTTTAGTGGTAACGAACCGGATTGGTAGTTCGACCAACCATAGTATGATTTTTCAAAATTTGGTCTTATCAAGTCATGGATGTATGTTTGCTTTTGATTGCTTTGTTTTGGGCTTTACTGGGTTTGGCATTATTTTGGGTGTCGATTGGCTCCAAAGATATGGGGTGGTGGTAGACTGTGAGGGATTTTTGGTGACTTTAGGGCAGATGATGGGCGGAGGGTACTGCTTGGTAGCCTAACTAGTGATGAGGTGATGGCTAGTTTTCTAAATTCCCTCGACATCCCGTGGGACGAGTTAGCAGGAGTTCCCATTGCTGGCCAGTATCTGGACATCTTCGGGGAAGTGACCGGACTTCCACCACACCGAGAGATTGAGTTCCGTATTGATTTAGTGAAAGATGCCAGACCTATAGTAATGCCACTTCGTCGTATGGCACCAAGGGAGCAGCGAGAGCTCGGGGTGCAAGTAAGCGATCTTTTGAAGAAGGGATTTATCCGAAGGAGTGTCTTCGAGTGGGGAGCACCAGTTGTATTTGCTGCCGAGGAAGGTGGTTCCCTTCGTTTATGTGTGGACTATCGCGAGTTGAATAAAGTGACTAGGAATAATAAGTATCATCTTCCGCAGATAGATGTTTTGTTTGATCAACTGGAGGGATTAAGAGAGTTCTCCCAATTGGACCTCGCGATAGGATTTTCATTAGCTCCAAGTAGCAGCTGAGCGTATTCCTAAAACGACATTTCGAATGCCGTCTGAATTCTATGAGTGGTTGGTCATGCCATTTGGGTTGACCAATGCACTAGCATGTTTTGTGGATCTTATGAATAGAGTATTCCGAGATCAACTGAATAAGTTTGTTCTTGTGTTCGTAGACGATATACTTGTTTATTCGAGGACAGAGGAAGAACACAAGGAACATTTGAGAGTAGTGATGGAGGTGTTGAGAAAACACCAATTGAAAGCGAACTTTTCTAAGTGTCACTTCTGGAGGAGGGAAGTGTGATTCTTGGGCCATGTTGTTTCAGAGAATGATATTTCCGTGGACCCTGCGAAGGTGGCTACGTACAAGAATTGTCTATGCATAAGAATGCAACATACTAAGAAGTTTCTTGGGATTAACTGGATATTATCGTAAGTTTATCCAAGACTTCTCCAAGATAGCGGCATCGTTAACTCAGTTGACCAAGAAGAATCAAGCTTTTGTTTGGGACGAAAGGTGTGAAAATGCATTTAAGAGTTTAAAGGAAAAGTTAACGCGTGCACCAGTGTTAGTCATTCCTAAAGGGAATGAAGAGATGATAGTATACGCGGATGCCTGTGGTACCGGACTAGGTGTTGTATTGATGCAAGGAGGAAGAGTCATAGCTTACGCTAGTCGGCAACTGAAACTACATGAGAAAAAATATCCTACCCATGATTTGGAATTGACGGCGAGCGTATTCGCGTTGAAGATATGGAGATATTATCTCTTGGGAGAAAGATTAGAGTTGTTTACCGATCATAAGTCATTAAAGTATTTCTTCTCTAAGAAGGATCTAAATCTTCGACAGCAAAGATGGTTAGAATTCTTGGCTTCCTATGATTTCGATATCGCATATACACTAGGAAAGGGCAATACGGTAGCTGATGCATTGAATAGGAGACATGCCAGCTTAGGGGCTATGTTTCTAGAATGGAAGCAACTAGAGTGTATCACTGGGTATGACATCAGATCAAAGTGCGAATTGGATCCAGAAATGTTAGCAAGTTTGACGGTCAGACCCACCTTGATTGAGCGAATGGGTTCCAGTCAGAGGGACGATCCTAATCTATTAGAAATCATCTCCAAGTTAGAAATGGGAATCGACGAGGAGATGAACAAGTATGGGCTTGATCGAGATGGATGGCTTAGAAAGAATACGAGACTAGTTGTGCCCAGTGTTAATAGATTGAGAGATGATATGCTTAGAGAATGTCATCACTCAAAAATGACTATACATCCCGGTGGTAACAAAATGTATCGAGATGTGAACCATACCTACTACTGGGAAGGCATGAAATGAGATGTTGGGAAGTTTATATCTGAATGCATGAATTTCCAGCTAGTTAATGCCGAGCAAAAGAAGCCTAGTGGTTTACTACAACCATTGGAAATTCCAGAACGGAAATGGGAACAAGTCTCAATGGATTTCGTTGATGGGTTACCAAGGACTAGATCGGGCCATGATAGTATTTGGGTGATTGTAGACCGATGGACCAAGAGTGCAAGGTTTTTACCCGTCAAATCGAATAGAACGACAGTTAAGTTAGCGGAACAGTATATAAAGCGGGTAGTGAGATTTCATGGAATACCCAAAGGCATTGTGAGCGACTGGGATCCGTGGTTTAGTATTGGATTTTGGAAGAGCTTACAAGAAGCTTTAGGGTCAGAATTACATCTCAGTACCACGTACGATCCTCAAACCGATGGTCAAACAGAGAGGGTGAATCGAGTATTAGAAGATCTCTTGAGAGCTTGCATATTAGATTTTGGAGGGTCATGGGATGACCATTTACATCTGGTTAAATTCGCATATAATAATAGTTATCAGTCCTGTAACACCCCGTAATTTTATATCAGGACATAAGATATAATTAATGAATAATTAATCTTTAAAAAAAGAATTAAGGGAAATGGGTTAAGCTATTGCATTCGTCTTGAAATTCTACTTGAGATAGAGTCCGAGTTTGCGTAAAACGGATGTAGTATGAAGAATTTATAGAGGTTAGAAGATTTCAGTTTAAACCAGAATTAAAATAAAAAAATCAAAACAGTGAAGGCAGGAGGAGGAAACGCGGAACCGACCACGTTTGGGGTGTCGACCCGAGACCTGCTGGGTCGACACCTATGTCGACTCAGGCTCTTTGGGGTCGACACCGGGGTCGACATAGGTGTCGACCCCCCTGTAGGGGTAGACCCCTTCCGAGATCCAGTTCCTGTGACAATTTCTGTAGTTTTGAACTGAGGTGGCCTTCTCGAATTGGCCCGATGACGAATTCTAATGTATTAGGGCTTGTGTGTCGTACTGTGATTGGCTGAGTCACACATCTCTTTAGTTTGGATGGCTCTGATTACTCCTAGACTGATCTAAAGGCTAGAATTAATCCTAGACTTCTATATAATTAACTCAAACCCTAAACCTAAAACACATAAACACATTCTATGAAGCCTTCATGCTGTATCTCTCTGAACTAGCGTAGCCACCATCTTCTTAAAACTAGAATATCTACTTCAACTTGAAATCAATTAGAAGAACATCAATAGTCTACATCAAAGGAATAGCTTAACAAATTTAGAAATTAGATTCCAGAATACAAGAACTGTTCTTTTTTGGTAAGTTCAGTTATATTTCAGATTTAAATATATAAAAGTCATGAATTGAAATAAATCGAATCTAGAACTGTGCCTAATTGTGATTCTGATTCATGTTTATCCTTGTGACAAATCTGAAATTAACTATGCCTGTGAGACTATTGTTATTTGTACAATTGAACATATCATATTGTATATTAATTTGGTGATGCTTTTATGTTATGTTATGTACATGTTCATAAACTAAGTCATGTTCATTTATGCTTATATGTTTAGATCTACATGCTTACATGTTTAGATCTAAGTTAATACATATGTTCAAGATCTATGTAAATTCCTGTTCATATGCTTAAGATATATGTTAATTGGATCTAACTCAAGCACAAGTTCACATTTGATATGCTTAATAAGTTTATATTGTTCATGAAAAATTTGTATTACACATGCTTAGTTAGATTCATATTTTTTTGTACTGTTGGAATGCTACATTTTCCTTTCTTTTCCCTTTTGTTGATGAGTTAGGCTAATTTGCGAGCCTAACGTTGTATGTAAATTATGCTAACGAATAACGGGGGGAAACGTTCGGGTAAAACATTAAATTACATGCTAATGGCATAGATTGGCTCATAATCATGTAAATGATTAATAGCATGAACTGGTATAATTTGTATACCATTAATTATGAACATAATTTAAATAGTAAATGTGACATGACAACACTTATGGATAATTTACATATAAACTTGACATAAATGAAGAATACGTAAGTTAAATAAAGGAAGAACACGCCTAACCCGAGGATAGATTGAGTTATGGTGTAAAACTGCCCGGAACCGCCTGGCACATCCAATAACTACAACAACACCTATCTAATGTGAGAGAATAGTGCATCATTCCCAAGAAAAACCAGAGGTTAGATTGAGTTGTGGTGTAAAACTACCCGGAATCGCCCGGTACATCCAGTAACCGCAACAACACAGATCTAATGTGAGAGGTTGGTGCATTAATGAATCAATTAATGCTAATGAGCAAGACATGTTAAGAATGGTAGGGTTAAGTTAACTAAGGCAACCTTAACCAGTACAACATGTTAATTAAACAAATGGTAGGGTTAAGTTAACTAAGGCAACAATTAACCAGTACAACATGTTAATTAAACAAATGGTAGGGTTAAGTTAACTAAGGCAACACTTAACCGATATAACATGATGTATGGTAGGGTTAAGTAACACAAGAAGGCAACACTTAACCAATATATAACATGATGTATGGTTGGGTTAAATAACACAAGAAGGCAACACTTAACCAATATATATAACATGATGTATGCTAGGGTTAAATAACACAAGAGGGCAACACTTAGCAAATATAACATGATGAACGAGTGGAGTTAAGTTAATAGAAAACACTTAACCAATACAACATGGTGTGTGGGTGGGTTAAGTTAACATGAATGGACAACACTTAACCAATATTACATGAACGAAGCGGATAAGGTTAAGGAAAGCTTAACCAATAATACGTATTGACTTGATCGGTGAGAGGGTTAAGTACATCTCGTGTAGGTGGGTAATATTAGTATATATATAGGCCCACAAACTTAAACGTTAAATAAATATGCTTGAATCGGTGGGAGAGTTAAGTACATCTCGTGTAGGTGGGTAATATTAGTATATATAGGCCCACAAACTTAACCATTAAATAAACATGCTTGAATTGGTGGGAGGGTTAAGTACATCTTGTGTAGGTGGGTAATATTTGTATATATAGGCCCACAAACTTAACTAGTAGTAAATCCTAGTAATGGGGACCCATTTCAGAAGTAACCCACATAGATGTATCATGGTACCTTGCACTAGGCAGGGTGAGGCATGATTACTGAGCTGATTATAAGCGATCAAAATAGCGGCAGGAGGTACGTCAGTGCAGGTTCCGACGTTTTACGGGCGTGCACGTACTCCGGGGTGGGAAAAAGCAGGCACTGGGTACCAGTAGTTACACACTGTGCATCTTGAATCGTGTCGGGTTGCTATCATAAGGATTGATACACCTTACGGTGGGACCAGCACAAGGTATCTACACGCAATTGAGGGTCGATTGACATGGACACATGGAGCATTAATACAAGTGGGGAGACGATCGATAGGGTAGTAAGGGTACGTCCCACATCTTCGTGGCAATTAGGCTGATCGAGGTAAGATCCTCCTACTAGATGTACACCTAAAGGCTAACACAATTGCGGGGATTGGGATCACGTTGTAATATTATCATTTTATACAGATTACTAGTTGGGACACTAGTTAGGCGGTGCAGAGATAAAGAAATCAGAATAACAGGGTAGTAGCGAAGCAGAGAAAGAGTAGAAGCGCATTCAATTTACCTTGCCTTATCTTGTCTTAAGTTATCTTGTTTTATGGTATTGTCCTATTTTCAGTTTATTCATGTGATGATTCTTTATCTTATTTACATGCTAAAAAATCACTGGACTTACCAGACTTATGTCTGACATGTTTTCTTTCGTCTTCTTTTCTTCTGTTTCCACCCCAGGTGGTCAGGGAGGGAAGCTCAGCTTAGTTTGGACCGTTTCTCTTTCCAAGCTTGGAGATTCTGTGATGTATGGCTTGGAACCTCTTATCTTTAGCTATGGATGTGGTTGCATTTTAATTTGGGGACTTATGCTACTTTGCTATGTTTTATGCTTCTTATATACTTGGAAGTTTTTGAATCAACACAGAAGTTTTACGTAATACTTTTTAAGTATGATTGAGTCAATTGTTGTAAAAGCTTGACTGAACTACGTTGCTTATAAAATGACTTTATGTTCTGCTGCTCTATTTGTCTGTCTCGTAATTTATCTGCATCTTTTACCTATAATGCTTCACTGAAGTTAATGCTTTCCCTTTGTGAGTGACATTAATGAATGTGGGGCGTTTCACTTGGTATCAGAGCTGAAGGTTACCAGATCAGATAAAAGATTTGAAAAATTAGTTTTAAGACGATTTTAAAAGAAGTGTTTTGTAAAGAAAAGTTTTGTTTTAAAGGCATATTCCCCAAAGCCATATGCACTATCTTTTGATCCTCTGTTTGAATCCTTGTTTTCCTTCTTTACTAAGTCTCCTGGGCTCCTGGCTTTCTGGGAGGTAACCTCATTGCAGCATGGTTCCGTAGGCTTGATGAGATTACGACACCTGTCAAAGGGCGAAGAAGCGCCCAACTTCCATATAGCCACAGTAGTTTCACCTACGGCTAATTTTCTTTCAAGCTTTGTAGGGTTTTCCATGCGATGGAGGCAACTTTCAGGAGACCTGTCAACAAGTTACACAAAGATGGCAAAGACGAGAATAAGGGAGTTTGGCTAAGGAGCACAACCCAAGGATGAGAAACTCATGGATATGGACTTAGTTCACAAAGGAGGAAAGAATAGAAAAATCTAAGACAAGAGGAAGTGTCGTTATTATGGTATAACGGGTCATATAATTAAGGACAAGGGCAAGAACAAAGGTCAGGATTCACCGCCAGCGTACCTGAGAGAGAGGTAGTAAAGTTTCTGTTGAAAAAGTCTAGTTTTCTTTTTGATCATCCTGTTTGTACTCTTTTTGATTTTAGCACTTCACATTCGTTTATATCTGCTTCCATAGTTGAGTCTCTGCACCTTAGTGCTTGTAAAGTAGAAGATCCCATTATTGTCTCAAATCCAATTGGTGGTTTGGCTCATTTATCTTTGGTTTGTGACGATTTGAGAATAGCTATATTAAGTATTGCGTTTAAGTGTAATGCTTATGTTTTTTTTTGGTTTCATGGGCTATGGGTTGATTCTAGGCATGGATTGGTTAGCTAGTAATTGTGAAAGGAGGTAGTTAGACTTTTGACTTGCCTCGGGAATACCCTCGAGATTTCGTGTGATCCTAAGAGATCAGTTTGGATCAGCTACTTAGAATCACTTGATGCATCTATCGACGATTTGCGATCCATTAGAATAGTTCATGAGTACGCAGATGTTTTTAATCAAGTTAGGGGTTTGTCCCCTAAAACGTGAGATAGACTTCCGCATATATCTAGTTGACAATGCAAAGCCAGTTGCATTACCTGTAAAATACATGGCTTCAAGGGAAAGGAAGGGCTCAGTAAAAAAGTAAAAGAGTTACTTGGGAAAGGGTTCATAAGGCGAAGTATTTCTGAATGGGGGTGCTCCAGTTGTTTTTGCTACAAAGGCAGATGGTTCACTTCGCCTATGCATAGATGATATTTTGGTTTTCTCTAAGAGTGAGGAAGAACATGCTTTGCACCTAAGGGAAGTCTCGGATACCCTCCGAGCACATCAACTCAAAGATAATTTCTCCAAATGTCATTTTTGGATGAAAGAGGTGAGATTCTTAAGGCACGTGCTCTCTAAGGAAGGGATAGCAGTGGATCCTGAAAAGGTGGTGGCAATCCAAGATTGGAAGATTCCTAAGAACGCAATGGAAGTAAGAAGTTTTCTAGGACTAGCGGGCTAATATAGGAAGTCCATTAAGGACTTTGCGAAGGTATTAACCCCACTTACAAGATTGACGAAGAAGAATCTAACCTTTGCTCGGGATATTAGTTGTGATGTCGCTTTCCAATGATCGAAGAGGGCTTTTACAACGGCCCCAGTTTTGACTTTTACCTTATGGTAGTAAAAAAGTTTACGATATACACGGATGCATGCGGCACGGGACTAGGCGTCATTTTGATGTAAGAAGGGAGGGTAAGGTCGTAGCGGATGCCTTAAGAAGAAAAAGGTTGACTTCAAGTCCGCTTTATGTGGAAAGGAAAAGTTCAGAATACATATCAACCTTTGATTTTAAAACTTTCGGTTAAGTTAGTTGGCATCGCTAGAAGAGCGGCCTACGCTTTTGGATCGGATAGGAGCGACGTGACATGAAGACCCTCAGATTTGGGACATTATGGGTAAGCTAAGTAGAGGTGAGACCTCTAATCATCTTAGTATATGCACTTAGTAACATGGTTAGCATTTGCTTATTTTCAAGAGATAGTTCTTCTACATGGAATACCCTCTAGTGAATTTTGGAAGAAGCCATAAGTACAAAGTTATGTTTGAGCACCGCTTATCATCCTCTGACAGAAAGGGTGAATAGGATTTTGGAAGACCTTTTGAGGAAATGTTAACATGACACATCAGGAGTTGCAGTACAGAGTATACTAGAAGAAGAAGAGGTGGAACGAGAGGCAACACTGAAATGAGTTCCAACTCATATGCTGGAAACATAAATTAAAAAGTTACGCAATCGTGAAGTTAAGACAGTCAAAGCACAATGGACTGAAGCTCAAGAAGATGCGACTTCGAAGACTAGATACGCGCATCATACCCTTTTTGAGGGTATATCCTTGATTCCTCTTTTTCTTTAAAGTTTATTTGCATGCTTGTCTTTATCTTTTAAGTATATCCTCTCGGACCTATCCTCGATTCTTAGGTAGAAGCCAATAAATGTAAATATGTGTTTGAGACATGTTATGTTTAGTGGATGCAAGTGGATGTAAGTGTTTGCTAGTGGTTGCTCGTGGATGCATATACACACATTAGGCACTAGATCGGCTCCGTCACTTCCGTATTGCATATGCATGAGTGAATTTTTATATATATGGATTGAAACTTGATGTGGTATCATATGGATGCTGCATTTGTATGAATGATTGTGCACTCATGTAGAAGTTATAAAGTACGATTAGGAATAATTGCATACATGATGGACCCATGGCACTGACATAATTAGCATTAAGGAGGTCAACTGAATCAGTAGACCGCCTGATTTTGCATTTGGCTAAGCACATATACACACACTATGCATATGTTCATGAAAAGCATTAGAGACCTTTTAAGGACAATGGATGCCTATGATTGAATGGTTGAGTAGATGGATGTAGGATGGTAGGATAAACATTCTTCTTGACTTGGAGATTTCGGGGACAAAATCCTTTAAAGAGGGGAGATTGTAACAACCCGTAATTTTAAAACAAGACAAAAGAGATAATAAAAGAATAATTAATCTTTAAAAGAAGAATTAAGGGAAACGGGTTACGCCATTGCGTTCATCTCGGAATTCTACTTGAGATAGAGTCCAAATTTGCATAAAACGGATATAGTATGAAGAAGTTATGGAGGTTAGAAGATTTCAGTTTAAACCAGAATTAAAATAAAATATTCAAAACAGCGAAGGCGGGAGGAGGAAATGCGGAACCGACCACGTTTGGGGTGTCGAACCGAGGCCCGCTGGGTCGACACCTATGTCAACTCAGGCTCTTTGGGGTCGACACCGGGGTCGACCCCCCTGTAGGGGTAGACCCCTTCCGAGATCCGGTTCCTGTGATGATTTCTTTAGTTCTGAGCTGAGGTGGCCTTCCCTGATTGGCTCGGTGACGAATTCTGATGTATTAGGGCTTATGTGTCGTACTATGATTGACTGAGTGACACATCTCTTTAGTTTGGATGGCTCTGATTACTCCTAGACTGATCTTAAGGCTAGAATTATATATAATCAACTCAAACCCTAAACCTAAAACACATAAACACATTCTATGAAGCCGTCATGTTGTCTCTCTCTGAACTAGTGTAGCCTCCATCTTCTTAAAATTAGAATATCTTCTTCAACTTGAAATCAATTAGAAGAACATCAATAGTCTACATCAAAGGAATAGCTTAACAAATTCAAAAATCAGATTCCAGAATACAAGAATTGTTCTTTTTCTGTAAGTTCAGTTATATTTCAGATTTAAATATATAAAAGTCATGACTTGAAATAAATCAAATCTAGAACTATGCCTAATTTTGATTCTGATTCATGCTTATCCTTGTGACAAATCTGAAACTAACTATGCCTATGAGACTATTGTGATTTGTACAATTGAACCTATCATATTGTATATTAATTTGGTGGTGCTTTTATGTTATGTTATGTTATTTTATGTACATGTTCGTAAACTAATTCATGTTCATATATGCTTATATGTTTAGATCTACATGCTTACATGTTTAGATCCAAGTTAATACATATGTTTAAGATCTATGTAAATTCCTGTTTATATGCTTAAGATCTATGTTAATTGGATCTAACTCAAGTACAAGTTCACTTTTGATATGCTTGATTAAGTTTATATTATTCATGAAAAAATTATATTACACATGCTTAGTTAGATTCATATTTTTTTGTGTTGTTGGAATGCTACATGTTCCTTTCTTTTCCCTTTTGTTTATGAGTTAGGCTAATCTATGAGCCTAATGTTCTACGTAAATTATTTGAACGAATAACGGGGGGAAACGTTGGGGTAAAACATTAAATTACATGCTAATGGCATAAATTGGCTCATAATCATGTAAATGATTAATAGCATGAAATGGTATAATTTGTATACCATTAATTATAAACATAATTTAAATAGTAAATGTGACATGACAACACTTGTGGATAATTTACATATAAACTTGACATAAATGACAATATGTAAGTTAAATAAAGGATGAACATGCCTAACCCGAGGTTAGATTGAGTTGTGGTGTAAACTACCCGGAACCGCCCGGCACATCGAGTAACCACAACAACGCCTATCTAATGTGAGAGGTTAGTGCATCATGCCCAAGAAAAACCCGAGGTTAGACTGAGTTGTGGTGTAAAACTGCCCGGAACCGCCCGGCACATCCAGTAACCGCAACAACATAGATCTAATGTGAGAGGTTGGTACATTAATGAATCAATTAATGTTAATGAACAAGACATGTTAAGAATGGTAGGGTTAAGTTAACTAAGGCAACACTTAACCAGTAATTAAACAAATGGTAGGGTTAAGTTAACTAAGGCAACACTTAACCGGTACAACATGTTAATTAAAAAAATGGTAGGATTAAGTTAACTAAGGTAACACTTAACTAATATAACATGATGTATGGTAGGGCTAGTAACACAAGAAGGCAGCACTTAACCAATATATAACATGATGTATGGTTGGGTTAAGTAACACAAGAAGGCAATACTTAACCAATATATATAACATGATGTATGATAGGGTTAAGTAACACAAGAGGGCAACACATAACCAATAGAACATGATGAACGAGTGGGGTTAAGTTAATAGAAAACACTTAACCAATACAACATGATGTGTGGGTGGGTTAAGTTAACATGAATGGATAACACTTAACCAATATTACATGAACGAAACGGATAAGGTTAAGGCAAGCTTAACCAATAATACGTATTGACTTGATCGGTGGGAGAGTTAAGTACATCTCGTGTAGGTGGGTAATATTAGTATATATAGGCCCACAAACTTAACCGTTAAATAAACATGCTTGAATCAGTGGGAGGGTTAAGTACATCTCGTGTAGGTAGGTAATATTAGTATATATAGGCCCACAAACTTAACTATTAAATAAACATGCTTGAATCGGTGGGAGGATTAAGTACATCTTGTGTAGGTGGGTAATATTTGTATATATAGGCCCACAAACTTGACCAATAGGAAACCCTAGTAACGGGGACCCATTTCAGCAGTAACCCACATAGATGTATCATGGTACCCTGAACTATGCAGGGTGGGGCACGATTACTGGGCTAATTATAAGAGGTCAAAACAGCGGAAGGGGGTAAGTCAATGTAGGTTCCGACGGCTTATGGGCGTGCACGTACTCCGGAGTGGGGAAAGGCAGGCACGGGTACCAGTAGTTACACACTGTGCATCTTGAATCGTGTCGGGTTGCTATCATAAGTATTGATACACCTTACGGTGGGACCAGCACAGGGTATCTACACGTAAGAGAGGGCCGATTGACACAGACACATGGAACATTAATACAAGTGGGGAGTTGATCGATAGGGTAGTAAGGGTACATCCATCATCTTCGTGGCAATTAGGTTGATCGAGGTAAGATCCTCCTACTAGATGTACACCTGAAGGCTACCACAATTGAGGTGATTCGTATCACATTGTAATATTATCATTTTATACAGATTACTTGTTGGGACACTGGTTAGGCGATGCAGAGATATAGAAATCAGAATAACAGGGTAGTAGAGAAGTAGAGAAAGAGTAGAAGCGCGTTCAGTTTACCTTGCCTTATCTTGTCTTAAGTTATCTTGTTTTATGATATTGTCCTATTTTCAGTTTATTCATTTCATGATTCTTTATCCTGTTTACATGCTGAAAAATTACTGGACTTACCAGAATTATGTCTGACCTGTTTGCTTTCGTCTTCTTTTCTTCCGTTCCCCTCTCCCCCAAGTTGGTCAGGGAGGGAATAGCTCAGCTTAGTTTGGACCGTTTCTCTTTCCAAGTTTGGAGATTATGTGATGTATGGCTTGGAACCTCTTATCTTTGGCTATGGATGTGGTTGCACTTTAATTTGGGGACTTATGCTACTTTGCTATGTTTTATGCTTCTTATATACTTGGAAGTTTTTGAATCAAGACAGAAGTTTTACGTAATACTTTTTAAGTATGATCGAGTCAATTGTTGTAAAATCTTGACTGAACTACGTTGCTTATAAAATGACTTTATTTTCCGCTGCTTTATTTGTCTGTCTCGTAATTTATCTGCATCTTTTACCTATAATGCTTTACTGAAGTTAATGCGTTCCCTTTATGAGTGACATTAATGAACGTGGGGTTTTTCAAGTCCGGTATTGGTATGGCTCCATTTGAAGCTTTATACGGAAGACCGTGTAACTCACCATCATGTCGGTTGGAAACTGGTGAGAAATTCGTTCTTGGGCTAGATGTGATAGGAGAAACTTCAGGCAAGATCAAGGTTATCCAACAGCGAAAGAAGGTTGCCCAAGATAGGCAGAAGAGTTATGATGATAAGAGGCGAAGAGATATAAAATTCTCCGTTGGCGACTTGGTGTTTGTCAAGATTTCTCCGTTAAAGAGCGTGATTCGATTTGGTAGAAGAGGCAAGTTAACACCAAGATTTGTTGGTCCATTCCCAGTTCTCGAACAAGTTGGGAATTTAGCATATAAAGTTGAATTACCTGACAAGATGGCTGGAGTTCACAACGTATTTCATGTTTCCCAGTTAAGGAAGTTCATGCACGACCCCGATATGACTATATCACCGGATCAGTTGGATGACATTTAAGTAGAACCCGAGGCGGTTGGAAACCGTAGGCTGATCCGTATTGTCGAGTACGATACGAAGTAGCTTCGAAGGAAGACGGTGAAACTGGTCAAGGTTCAGTGGGGCGAAAACAAGAATGGCTGTACTTGGGAAACAGAGGAGAGCATAAGGAAGACGTATCCAAAACTCTTTGCTTGGTAAAATTTTAACAACCATTTAGTTATCCTCTTGTTAGTAAACCATATGCTAGGATAGGCTTGTTATTTTGCTATGTATGTTTAATTATTGCAAATGATTAATAGGCATGTGGGACCCATTGTTATTTCTTAGTTAAGGAATTTCGGAGGCGAAATTTCTTTTGTGTGGGTGGGGGGGGAGGGGGAGAGAATGTAACGATCCACATTCTACGCATCGGAGGATCGTAGGATATCTGTTTCATTTTCATATGAGGTCATGTACTCGTGTAACTTTGGGGAACGACTATTGGGGTCATTTCCCATGTTCATGATTTTTGCCGATTTTTAAATGACTGTTTTGCCCTTAGCGAATCTTGTTTCGCCTATAACTTTTGATTTGTAAGGAGTTTTGACCTAAAACCACTTCCATTGGATTCGATGATGGTAGAGTGGTCACATTAGCCAAACGGACTTTCCATTTGGGAGATATGGCTGAAATAAGGTTTGAAAGGTGAAAAAAAGCTTAGCCGGGCCTAATTAGGGTGATTAGTAGCTAGGTCCATAACCCATTTCGGGATTGGGGTTATGGGGGGTCTTAAATCAGTTAGGAAACGATTTAATTTTCATTTTCTCAGCCGCCACTTACCTCTCTTCAACCCTAACAATGGCCTTCACCTTCTAAATCTCTTCTAAACATCTCATAGTCGCTTTCTAATCGAGGATTAAGCTAAGCTACATCAAACCAAGGCAAATCAACACCAAATCAGAGTTGGAGTTGCTGTGTTGCATTGGAAAATGCCCCAAAACAGTAGAGTTTCAGATCTAAAGTCTTATTTGTGGCCAAGGTGAGTGATTTGCATTGTTTTTCACTAATTACGGCTAATTAGGGGTGATTTGTGTTAATTAGCGAAATTATGCATGTTAAAATTCTGGAAAAACATGTAAAAATTCTTAAATATTATTTTATGGATCTGATAGAAATTTGGGTTAATTTGGATATGTTTTGCTAATCCTATCATTAGTTATGGTTAAACGTGATTAAGGGGAAAACCATGGGTTTTCGGTATGTCTGATCCATATTAACATGTTAAACTGTTGTTTGGTGTTTATAGTCGATTATAAATATTGCTATGATTGTTTGGAATGTTTTGTGATTGAATAGTTAGGTTAGAATGGTCGAAAACGCCGTCGTATGGCGTAAACAGATCGTTGGAAAAGTTGCAGGAAATTGGCCCGAACCGGATCGGATCGGAGGAAGAAGGCACGAACCGACCCGCTTGTGAAGCACCCCCTTCCCACGAACCGCTTTTCCGAACTGCTGCACCGCGATCCAGTGCATCATCCACGAGCCCGAACCGAAGACCACGACCGACCCAGAGGTCGAACCCAAACCAATGAAGGCTCGACCCATGAGCCAGTGGAGGACCTCGACCCGGTGGAGGAGTGCGACCCGACCCGATCTGGAGAAGAACTCACGAACCGACCCGGTGCTTGGAAGAGACCACGACCCGAACCAGCTTGGTATTTACGAACCGGACAAAGAGTGCACCGATCCGAACAAATGATGAGTGGAGCACTAAGCTCACCCGAACCGATTGGAGATCACAACCAAGAGGATGATGACCAAAACCCAAGATGAAAAGATAATCCGAATAGGAAGTAGAACTCAGGATCTAGATGGGAACCAATGAGTTAACTTCATGAGTTGGACTTTGCTGCGGGACGTGTGCAAAGGGGTCATCAATGTCTATAGCTTTGACTCACCACTGAGAGACGGATATTGGCTATGGATCAGTGTAGTAGGGTCATTGTGACTCCATGGGGCAGAGTGATCGTAGCAAGGCTATGAACCAGTGCAGTGGAGTTGTCATGACTTCATAGGGCAGAGTGGACATAGAGAAGTATTAGTGGCTATGGATCAGTGCGGTGGGGTCATCGTGACTCCATAGGGCAGAGTGATCGTAGCAAAGGATTAAGTGATCAAAGTAGTAGATATTGTATGCTTTACGCACTGAGTGAGAGACGTGAGGATGATTTCTATGTTTGATGTTTGCTATCACCATGTCATGCATACCCCCTCCCCATTATTTTCAAACCATGTGTTAGTGTCACCTTAGAGTATTGTACATCCTGTTGTGCTAACTCTTTGGTTGCTAGTCCAGGTTCAGGTATGGTTATGTATACCTGTTATGGTTCTAGTTTTGCTGCTTATCGCTCATACCATACTTTTGTCTAACCCAGATTTTTATGTCTCTTCTTATTACTTTGGGTGCTCCTAAACGAGCAGACTAGAGACAGGTTAGCTGGTTATGCACGAGTAGCTGTCCGAAGACAAGCAGGAGGCTTACACGTATTGTTCCCATATATCCTCCCTGTGTTGTTGTTGGTCACTACTTTGGGCATTAGTAGTGTACCTTCCTATTTTGCTTTAGAGACAGTTTTAAAAGTTGTAGTAATGATGGTTTAGATCGTAAGCTATATTTTGAATCTTTCTGCTGCTATAATGGTTTAGTTTTCAGCTTATGCACTGTCTCGCCTGTTTTATACCAAGTTATGTTATTATTATATTTTGTTCCATGCACTGTGCGATATACTACAGGTTCTCTGATGATTCATAGTTTCAAATCCTTCCTTTTTCCTTTCATTTGACGACCGTCACGTGCTGGTTAGACATCGGTGCAACGCGTTTCATTAGAAATGTCGGCTGGTGTGGGGCGGACCGTCACAATAAATACATTTATAGGTATTAAGGTTGAAGTATTACCCCCTTCAACGAGCGACCACTCCCCCATTCACATCACATTAAAATCACGTGAGAGGGAAGAAAAAGGGAAACCTTTTAGATACGCTAATCATTGGCACCTCATCAATGGTTACCATACTAATGTTGTTTGCTCTGAATTGGATGTTCATAGAAATGGGTACATGTTTCATTTCACTCAATTTCTTAAGAGAACAAAGAAGCGATTGAAGGAATGGAATAAAGCTAGACCTAACGACAACAGCATTATTGAGGAACTGGGAATGATTAACAAGGACTTGTTGACTAAATTGGAGACTGAAGATGTAGCTGACTATGTATAGAGGGAATATGCTGAAAATCAAGCCAAATTAAAACAAGTGTTGCATGACGGCCAATTCATTATCAACAGTAACGAAATGGAGGCAATCAGTTATTTTCAAGCATTATATAATGGAGAAGGGAATGAAGACTTACCCCAGATTGTTCCAAGGTGACTCACTAATGATGTTGGTTGTAATATGCTCCTGGGTGCTGTCACTGTAGAGGAAGTTAAGCGAGCCTTGGAAAGCATCAGAGCAGACGCCTCCCCCGGTCTAGATGGATTTAATTCCACTTTCTACTTGAAGCATTGGACTAGTCTGCAGCATTATGTTATTCAAGCTATTCAAGGAGTGTTTAATTCAGGCAAGATTCTGAAGAAAAAAAATTAATCACACATTCATATGTCTCATTCCTAAAACTGAAAACCCTTTAGCTATTGCGGACTATCGTCCAATTGCCCGTTGTAATGTAATCTATAAAATTCTAAGCAAAGTGCTATGCAACAGAATGAAGTTATTTTTACCTGAATTAATTGCGGGGAATCAAAATGCATTTATCAAAGGTCGTAGTTTCTCTGAAAATTCTTTGCTTGCTCATGAATTGGTAAGAAACTTCAACAGAAAAGGAGCTGATAAATTTTAACTTAAGGTTGATTTACAGAAAGCGTATGATAAGATAAACGGGTCTTCTATTATTCATACGCTCAAATGTGTGAATTTTCCAGACAAGTTTATGGACATAATTAAAGAATGTATTACCACACCCACATTTTCTGTTCTGGTCAATGGTGTTTGTAACACCCCATGATTTCAAATACTAAAATTAACGAATTAAAGAATACTTAATTTCAAATGTGAGAATTAATGCGCCATTGCGTTCGTCTCGGAATTCTGCTTGAGATAAAGTCCGAGTTTGCGTGAATTGGACTTCGTATGAAGAAGTTATGGCCTTCTGAAGTTTCAGAATTTAAATAAATTAAAAACAGTTCAGAAATTCAAATTCAAACAGGGGAGCAGGCTGGGCGGGAAATCTCCTGCCCAAGGGCCAGGTCGACCAGGGGGTCGACCTGGAGGTCGACCTACCCATACGGGTCGACCAGGGGGTCGACCTACCCCCCCGGGCAGATCTGAAAGATGACGCTGTTTCGACTCATTGCTGAGTCATTAGGGCTGAGGTGTTATTCTGTCTTGACTGGATGGTCTTGGTTGTTTCTAGGTTAATCTGACGACTCTAAATTAATTAAAATTCTATATAAGCAACCTAACTCTCAACCTAAAATCACTCTAATTCATACCAAGAGCCGCTATGCCATCAATGGAGAACCAAGAGTAGCTGCCGTTCTCTTTTAACTCAAAAACAATATATAAGCAAGAATCAATCAAATCAAATCAAATCTAAATTAGGATAACAATTAGTCTACATCAAAGGCAAGCAATTTAGTTTTAGAATACAGATCCCTGAAAAACAAGACAGTTCTTTTGTTTGTGAGTATAATTTCTTTCACAAATTAATTAATTAATTTAATTTTGATAAGTTATAATTGGGATTATGAGAATATGACTTTGAATCATGTGATGTTATCATTGACTGTTTTGTTATTGTGGATCTATTTCATATGTTGAGTTGTACATGTTTAACTTGATTCACCTTATGCAGGTTTGGGATGTTAAATCATATGTATATGAATCTTATGCAAGTTTGTGATGTTGGATTATATGTTCTTATATGAATCT
Source organism: Allium sativum (assembly GCA_030737875.1). Classification (NCBI taxonomy): domain Eukaryota; kingdom Viridiplantae; phylum Streptophyta; class Magnoliopsida; order Asparagales; family Amaryllidaceae; genus Allium; species Allium sativum. Next base: position 882,419,397 of record CM060919.1, on the reverse strand, counting down.
TATGCAAGTTTGGGATGTTAAAACATATGTGGATCTTATGCAAGTTTGGGATGTTAAAACATATATGAATCAAGTATATACATATACTAGTTTATATGCAAACATGTGACATTAATCTACATGTTTAGATCCATATGCAAGTTCACACCTTCGTGTTTAGATATATATTTAGATCAATGGTAGTACATAGTTGTGCAAATTTCTGTTCTGTATGCCCTTTGCCTATGCTAGTTTTGTATGTAAATCATATGCTAGTTTGAATGAAATTCATATGCAAGTTATAGGAAAACCATATCCATATATGCAAGTTCACATCTTTATGTTTAGATCTATGTTTAGATCCATGATAGTTTATGCAAATTTGTGTATTGCCTATGCAAGTTATTGGCAATGTAAACTTATGTCATGATTGCTAGATCTATTTTATGTGTTATGCAAGTTGTGATGTTGTGTTTCTTTTTATAAGTTAGACAATTGCGAGTCTAACATATGTTATATCAAAACGTACGAATAGCGTGGGGATAATGGGAAAACATTAAATATACATAATTGTGAATTGGCGTAAAATGGCCTTAAAGGCATATAATTAATTTGAGACATTAAACGGTATAAATTTATATACCAGAAATTATGGACATAATTTAGGTGACAATTATGGACATAAATTGATTTGGAATTTACTGACAAATTTGAATAGGGATATTAATCCAATTTGGGGTTAAATAATAATGTGTAATTAACCACCTAAGACACGAGGTTAAACTCATTTGTGGTATAAGACTGCCTGGACCCGCCCGGCAAATCCAGCAACCGCAAACGGTAGTCTAATGTGAGAGGTCAAAGGCACAAATTAATTGCGTAATGATTTTAAAGACATGAGGTTAGGCTCGTTTGCGGTATAAGACTGCCCGGACCCACCCGGCAAAATCCAGCAACCGCAAACGGTAGTCTAATGTGGGAGGTCTTTACAAGGTTACTGTTCTAATGAATTAAGTAACACTTAACCAAATAAACATGTGGTGGGACATGGGCATTAAGTGGGTGGCCTTAGGTGGCATGTGAAATATGATTAGAAACACTTAACCAAGTTGAAAGCATGTGAGAAGACATGAATAAGAAAGGGTTAAGTGGGAAGTTCTAGTGGGGACCAAGCATAGGTGGAAAGCTTGTGTCAAACATGGGGACCCTTTTCAAACCAGTAACCTATTAAGTATCTTTGTGAGCTTGTGTTAGATCGAGGATGGGACAAGCTTACTGGGTTCGATTGTAAGAGGTCAAAACGGGTTAGCGGTGGCAACACAAGTCCAACGGGTTCATGTGCGTGCATGGGACCGGGCTGGTAGGTAAGACATTGTTGCATCATGTTGATATAAGCCATGCATCTTTAGTGGTATCGGGTTTCCACTTTGAGGAGTGATACACCCCACTGTGGGACCAACACGGGTATCTACGAGTTAGGAAGCCGATCGCATGGGGGTAGTGGGTACAACTAGTGGAGATAGGGGGCAGGCGACACCTATGAAGGCAACTAGGGTTACACGAAATTACCATTATCATTGTTATGTTCTGTAGGCAGGATCAACTTTTAGGTTGACTGGTAATGGTGCAGTATAGTAATTATCCTATAGTGATTAGGAACGAGATTAACGCCAGAATATTCCTCTTCTTTGCTTTTTCATGGCCGCTTGTTTCACGGTCATACCTTGTTTTACCAGTTTATGCCTTATCCTAATTACTTTAATAATTATATTGTTAAAGTTATTATACTCGCCAGACTTTGTGTCTGACCCCTTTTGTTTTCGCCTTTTTTCTTCCTTCCGCCCCCTCCCCAGGTTCTCAGGGTGGGACTTGTACTAGTGGAGCTTGATCTTGGATCTCTTTTTCTCTCTTTTGGAAATGCTTGGATTTCTGAAAGTAAACAACTCATCTCTTCTATGGCTACTTGTGTTGGGGTTATGCTTCTTTACTTTATGTACTCAGAAAACAATTTGTTAAGATGGATATTAAGTGTACTTGGTTTTACTGTTGGTTTATGAAGTTGTTGTAATCAAACTATTTCTCCGCTGCAATAAAAGTTGTTTTAAAATTTTCAAGTACCAATATATGTATCTGTCTTGTTATATTCTGTTTTATACACTAATAATGCTCCATGAAAGTTAATGCATTCCCTTTTTGAGTGACATTAATAGACGTGGGGTGTAACACGTGGTATCAGAGCTGAAGGTTACCAGAATAGATATGAATTTTGAAAAACTATTTTTCAAAAACATTTTATAAAGAAATACTTTCAAAAATATGTTTTAAGAAAAGTATTTTCAAGAGAAAAGTTTGTTTTAAAAACATAACCCCCAAGAGCCATATATCTTTCATTCGATTCTCCGTTTTGAATCTCTTCATTTTTCCTTTTCAGCATGTTTTGGGGAACCTTAGATACCCGAGGGCATACCTATACTAGGCTGGTTTAGAAGGTATCTGGAGGCTAGGGCCACTGCCGTAGGCCCAGTAAATGTTCCTCCTCCCCAGCTACAGTTGCTCATCCTCCTCCCCCACCTCACGTTGATACTTTTTCGAAGATATGCAAAGATTTTTAGGCGATGGGCGGGAAACCTTTTCACAGATCAGAGGCGTTTGTTGAAGCTTGAAATTGGCTTAAGGAGGTGGAAGATCTATTTGGTATTTTCGAGGTGGAAGATGGAAGGAAGGTCCAATTGGCTGCTTGGTTAATGAAGGACGAAGCTTCGTTTTGGTGGGAGGTCACGAATGTAGAGCGTCCAGTGGAGACTTGGATGGATTTCAGGCATAGGTTCGAGATGAAATTTCTCTCACGAGCAGAAGAAAATTTATGTATGGAGAGGTTCTTGGCATTGAAGCAAGAAAATTTATCAGTAAAGGAGTGCGTCAACAAGTTCAATCAGTTGGCGAGATTTGGCTTAGACTTGGTGAACATACCTGAGAAGAAGGCCCCGAGGTTCGTTAAGGGTTTGAATGAGCCACTACATAGGTTGGCTATGACCCACATTCTGATGGGGGCTACCTTTGAGAGATTGGTTGACATGGCGCTTATGCATGAAGACGAGAAAGGTGCTAATGCTAATAAGGCACCGGAGAAGAAAGGGGATCAAAAGAAATTGCAACAGCAAAACAAGAAAGGTGGTAAGGATAATAATAGCAAGGGAAAGAAAAAGTGATTTAATTGTGGGACACCAGGCCATCTAAGCAAGGACTGTAGGAAAAAGAAGAAGACTGGCTGCTTCCTCTATGGAGAGGTGGGACATCTAGTTAAAGACTGCCCAAGGAAACAGAGGTAAGGGCAAAGGACAGGGTCCACTTCTGGAAGGAAGATTCAGGCTCTCATGGCACCAGGACAGGCAAGAGGGCAGATTCATGCTCTCATGGCACCCGGACAGGAGAGAGGTAGAAACATTTCCATTGAAAGTTTAGTTTTTCTGTTTGATCATCCTGTTCGTACTTTATTTGACTCTAGCGCTTCACACTCGTTTGTATCTGCTTCGTTAGTTGAAACACTGCACCTAAATACTAGTCTATTTACGGATCCCATAGTAGTCTCAAATCCTATTGGTGGTTCTACTCATCTTTCAATGATTTGCCGAGATTTGAGAGTGTCTATCTTGGGCGTTGGGTTTGAATGCAATGCCTTCATTCTTGGCTTCATGGGCTACGGCTTGATTCTAGGCATGGATTGGCTAGCTAGATACGGTGCCATCCTAGATTGTGAAAGAAGGGTAGTTAGATTGTTGACTCGTTGTGGAAAGACCCTCGATATTTCTTATGACCATAGAGGTCCGGTAATGCTAAGTTACCTATAATCCCTTGACGCATCCAATGATGATTTGGAATCTGTTCATGTGGTCCGTGAATATAGTGACGTCTTCGATGAGGTTCGAGGTTTACCCCCGAGGCGCGAGATAGACTTTCGAATATACCTAGTAGATAATGCAAAGCCAGTTGCATTACCCATGCGCCACATGGCTCCGAGAGAAAGAAGCGAACTCAGTAAGCGAGTGGAAGAGTTGCTTGAGAAGGGGTTCATAAGAAGAAGTATTTCGGAGTGGGGTGCTCCAGTCGTTTTTGCTACGAAAGCTAATGGTTCACTTAGATTGTGCGTGAACTATAGAAAGCTGAATAAACTAACAAAGAAGAACAGACATCCCTTGCCGAGGATAGATGATTTATTCGATCAGTTGGTGGGTGCTTCGGTTTTCTCGCAACTGGATTTGGCTACAGGGTTTCATCAGCTAAGGGTGGCTGAAGACAGCATAGATAAGACTGCATTTAGAACTCCTGACGGTTTCTTTGAGTGGCTCGTCATGCCTTTTTGTTTGACGAATGCACCCGCATACTTTGTGAACTTAATGAGTAGGGTGTTTAGGGAGTTTCTAAATAAGTTTGTGGTAGTCTTTGTGGACGATATCCTGATTTCCTCTAAAAGTGAAGAAGAGCATGCCCTACATCTTAGGGAAGTCTTAGAGACCCTACGAGCGCATCAACTTAAAGATAAGTTCTTTAAGTGCCATTTTTGGAGAAAAGAAGTGAGGTTCTTAGGACACGTGGTCTCTAAGGAGGGGATAGATGTGGATCCCGCAAAGGTGGTGGCAATCCAAGATTGGAAAATTCCTAAGAACGCTACAGAAGGAAGAAGCTTTTTAGGGTTGGCTGGTTATTATAGGAAGTTCATTAAGGACTTCGCGAAGATATCAGCCCACTCACTTGATTAACGAAGAAGAACTTGACTTTTACTTGGGATGTTGACTGTGACGATGCTTTCCAACGTCTAAAGAGGGCTTTGACGACAGCTCCAGTTTTAGTTTTACCAGACGGGAGTAAGCTATTCACAGTATATACCGATGCTTGCGGGACAGGGCTTGGTGCAGTTTTAATGCAAGAGGGAAGGGTAATATGCTATGGTGGAACGCAGTTGAAAGCCCACGAGAAAAATTACGCTACCCATGACGTAGAGTTGGCTGCCATAGTTTTCGCGCTTAAGTCATGGCGTCATTATTTGCTTGGCGAGAGGTTTGAGTTGTATACAGACTATAAGTTGCTAAAGTTCTTGTTCTCTCAGAAAGATCTAAACCTGAGGCAACAGAGGTGGATGGAATTTTTGGCATCCTACGATTTTGAGATAGCATATACCCCTGGCAAGGGTAACGTTGTAGCCGACGCCTTAAGTAAAAAGAAGTTGACTTTAAGTCCTTTGTTCGTAGTGCAGCAGAGTTTGGAGTATATATCTACCTTTGACTTCAGACCCTCTGTCGATTATGTACCCAGATTGTTGGCATCGTTAGAGGTGCAACCTACACTTTTGGATCAAGTTGGAGAGGCACAACAAGATGACCCATAGTTGGTTGAGATAGTAGGCAAGCTTATATGAGGGGAGTCTTCGATGCATCTTAACAGATATGCTACAGATTAGAGAGGCTGGCTGCATAGAGATAGGAGACTTTGCGTACCACAAGATGAGAGTTTGAAGAAGGCAATTCTTGAAGACTCACATCGCTCTAAGATGACCATACATCCCCGTGGTGACAAGATGTATAGGGATATGAAGCGATTTTTCTTTTGGGCCGGAATGAAGAAGGATGTGGCTGAGTTCGTTTCTAGATGCTTAGTGTGCCAGCAAGTCAAGGCGGAGCAAAAGAAGCCTGGAGGTTTGCTCCACCCTTCAGAAATTCCGCTGTGGAAATGGGAAAGTGTTTCCATGGATTTTATAGATGGGTTACCAGGATCAAGGAAGGGTAATACGGGGATTTGGGTAATTGTAGACAGACTTACCAAAAGTGCCCGTTTTATTCCCGTTAAAATTAGGAGGACCGCCGCATGGTTTGCATCTGTTTACCTTTGAGAGATAGTTCGTCTTCACGGCAAACCCTCTAGCATTGTGAGCGATAAAGATCCCATTTTCACAAGTGAATTTTGGAAAAGCTTACAAGAGGCGGTTGGAACATAATTATACTTAAGTACCGCTTATCACCCTCAGACGGACGGGCAGACCAAGAGAGTAATCGGATTCTAGAAGACTTTCTAAGGCTATGCATCCTAGACTTTGGAGGATGGGAAGAACATCTTCCGTTAGTGGAGTTGGCCTATAATAACAGCTTTCAGGCTAGCATTGGCATGACACCTTTTGAAGCTCTTTACGGACGACCATGCCGATCACCTACTTGTTGGTGGGAATCCACGGACAAGGTTTTGCTTGGTCCCGACATGATTAGGGAGACTTTGGAGAAGATAGACCTGATTCGACGTCGAATGAAGACGTCACAGGACCGATAGAAGTCATATACTAATAAGAGATGAATCGACCTTGAGTTCGATGTTGGGGACATGGTTTTTATTAAGGTGTCACCATTGAGAAACGTAGTCCATTTTGGATCAGTAGGAAAGTTGGCACCGAGATTCGTAGGACCCTTTCCAATTAAAGAGATGATTGGTCAGATGGCGTATAGAGAAGAGTTGCCAGAGAAGCTCAGTGGTGTTCATGACGTGTTTCACGTTTCACATTTGCGCAAGTGTTTACACGATACGGCGGAAGTGGTGGAGCCTAGCACACTCAAAGAAATGGAAGTAGAGCGCAATGCCACGGTTAGACGAGCTCCTACACACATTCTCGGATCGGAGGTCAAAAAGCTACGAACAAAGAGGTCAAGTTGGTCAAAGTGCAATGGGGAGATGATCAAAGAGATGCGACTTGGGAGACGGAAGATAAAATGCGTACGCTGTACCTTTTCCTTTTTGAGGGTATGTTTTAACTTCTCCTTTTTCTACCTCTTTGTTGATACTTGTCCTATCATTTAGTATTATCTTTGCGATGACATCTTCGATCTTTAGTTATGAAGGACCCTATGGTTGCAAACATGTGTTTGAGACATGTTATGTTTGATGGACGCAAATGGATGCAGGTGGTTCCTAGTGGTTGCTCGTGGATGCATGTACACACACATTAGGCACTAGATCGGCTCAATCACGTTCATATTGCATATAAATGTGTGTGCATATCAAAATTTATGGATGTATAATGGTTGTGTTATCATATGGATGCTGCATTTTGATGAATGGTTGTGCACGCAGGTAGAAATAATATGTATCGTTAGGATTCTTTCGCATACATAATGGACGCATGGCACTATCATGATTTGCATTAAGGAGGTCAACTGAATCAGTAGACCGCCTGATTTTGCATTAGATAAGGAACATATACACACACTTTTTGCATATGTTCATATGGCATTAGAAATCTTGTAAGGACGGTGGATGCCTATGTTTGATGGTTGAGTAGATGGATGATTGGATGTTAGGATATACATTCTCCTTAACTTGGAGATTTCGGGGGCGAAATCCTTTAAGGAGTGGAGAATGTAACACCCCGTGATTTTAAATACTAAAATTAACGAATTAAAGAATACTTAATTTTAAATGTGAGGATTAAAGGAAATGGGTTATGCCATTGCATTCGTCTCGGAATTCTGCTTGAGATAGAGTCCGTGTTTGTGTGAATTGGGCTTTGTATGAAGAAGCTATGGCCTTCTGAAGTTTCAGAATTTAAATAAATTAAAAATAGTTAAGAAATTCAAATTCAAACAGGGGAGCAGGTTGGGCGGGAAATCTCCCGCCCAAGGGCCAGGTCGACCTGGAAGTCGACCTACCCATACAGTTAAACCAGGGGTCGACCCCCCCCCCCCGGGGACATCTGAAAGATGACGCTGTTTCGACTCATTGCTAAGTCATTAGGGTTGAGGTGTTATTCTATCTTGACTGGATAGTCTTGATTGTTTCTAGGTTAATATGACGGCTCTAAATTAATTAAAATTATATATAAGCAACCTAACTCTCAACCTAAAATCACATCAATTCATACCAAGAGCCGCCATGCCGTCAATGGAGAACCTAGAGTAGCTGCCGTTCTCTTTCAACTCAAAAACAAGATAGAAGCAAGAATCAATCAAATCTAATCTAAATTAGGATAACAATTAGTCTACATCAAAGGCGAGCAATTCAGTTTCAGAATACAGATCCCAGAAAAACAAGACAGTTCTTTTGTTTGTGAGTATAATTTCTTTCACAAAATAATTAATTAATTTAATTGTGTTAAGTTATAATTGGGATTATGAGAATATGACTTTGAATCATGTGATGTTATCATTGAAGGTTTTGTTATTGTGGATCTATTTCATATGTTGAGTTGTACATGTTTAACTTGATTCATCTTATGCAAGTTTGGGATGTTAAATCATATGTATATGAATCTTATGCAAGTTTGTGATGTTGGATTATATGTTCTTATATGAATCTTATGCAAGTTTGGGATGTTAAAACATATGTGAATCTTATGCAAGTTTGGGATGTTAAAACATATGTGAATCAAGTATATACATATGCTAGTTTATATGCAAACATGTGACACTAATCTACATGTTTAGATCCATATGCAAGTTCACACCTTTGTGTTTATATCTATATTTAGATTCATGGTAGTACATAGTTGTGCAAATTTATGTTCTGTACGCCCATTGCCTATGCTAGTTTTGTATGCAAATCATATGCTAGTTTGAATGAAATTCATATGCAAGTTATAGGAAAACCATATCCATATATGCAAGTTCACATCTTTATGTTTAGATCTATATTTATTTCCATGATAGTTTGTGCAAATTTGTGTATTGCCTATGCAAGTTATTGTCCATGTAAACTTATGTCATGATTCTTAGATCTATTTTATGTGTTATGCTAGTTGTGATGTTACTTTTCTTTTTATAAGTTTGACTATTGCGAGTCTAACATATGTCATATCAAAATGTACGAATAGCATGGGGATAATGGGAAAACATTAAATATACATAATTGTGAATTGGCATAAAATGGCCTTAAAGGCATATAATTAATTTGAGACATTAATTGGTATAAATTTATATACTTGAAATTATTGACATAATTTTGGTGACAATTGTGGACATAAATTGATTTGGAATTTATTGACAAATTTGAATAGGGATATTAATTCAATTTGGGGTTAAATAATTATGTGTAATTAACCGCCTAAGACACGAGGTTAGACTCGTTTGTGGTATAAGACTGCGTGGACCTGCCCGGCAAATCCAGCTTCCACAAACGGTACTCTAATGTGAGAGGTTAAAGGCACAAATTACATGCATAACGATTGTAAAGACACAAGGTTAGGCTCGTTTGCGTTATAAGACTTCCCGGACCCGCCCGACAAATTCAGCAACCGCAAACGGTTGTCTAATGTGGGAGGTCTTTACAAGGTTACGGTTCTAATGAATTAAGTAACACTTAACCTGATAAACATGTTGTGGGAAATGGGGGTTAAGTGGGTGGGCCTTGGGTGGCATGTGAAATACGATTAGAAACACTTAACCAAGTTGAAAACATGTAAGAAGACATGAATAAGAAGGGGTTAAGTGAGAAGTTCTAGTGGGGACCAAGCATAGGTGGAAAGCTTGTGTCAAACATGGGGAACCTTTTCAAACCAGTAACCCATTAAGTATCTTTGTGAGCTCGAGTTAGATCGAGGACGGGACACACTTACTGGGGTTGATTGTAAGAGGTCAAAACGGGTTAGCGGTGGCAACGCAAGTCCAATGGGATCATATGCGTGCATGGGCCCGGGCTGGTAGGTGAGACGTTGTTGCATCAGGTAGACATAGGCCGTGCATCTTTAGTGGTATCAGGTTGCCACTTTGGGGAGTGATACACCCCATTGTGGGACCAGCACGGGTATCTACGAGTTAGGGAGCCGATCGCATGGGGGTAGTGGGTACAACTAGTGGAGATAGGGGCAAGCGACACCTATGAAGGCAACTAGGGGTACACGAAACTACCATTATCATTGTTATGTTCTGTAGGCGGGATCAACTTTTTTGGGTGAATGGTAATGGTACAGTATAGTAATTATCCTATAGTGATTAGGAACGAAATTAACGCCAGAATATTCCTCCTGTTTGCTTTGTCATGGCCGCTTGTTTCGCGGTCATACCTTGTTTCACCAGTTTATGCCTTATCCTAATTACTTTAATAACTATATTGTTAAAGTTATTATACTCGCCAGACTTTGTGTCTAACCCCCTTTGTTTTCGCCTCTTTTATTCCTTCCCCCCTCCCCCGGTTCTCAGGGTGGGACTAGTACTAGTGGAGCTTGATCTTGGATCTCTTTTTCTCTCTTTTGGAAGTGCTTGGATTGCTGAAAGTAAAGTTCAGCTCATCTCTTTTATGGCTACTTGTGTTGGGGTTATGCTTTTTTACTTTATGTACTCAAAAAACTATTTTTTAAGACGGATATTAAGTGTACTTGGTTTTACTGTTGGTTTATGAAGTTGTTATAATCAAACCATTTCTCCGCTGCAATAAAAGTTGTTTTAATTTTTTCAAGTACCAATATATATATCTGTCTTGTTATATTCTGTTCTATACACTAATAATGCTCCATGAAAGTTAATGCATTCCCTTTGTGAGTGACATTAATGGACGTGGGGTGTTACTGTGTTCCTAAAGGATTTATCTTTAGCAATCATGGTTTGATACAAGGAGACCCCCTTTCTCCGTACTTATTTGCAGCAACTATGGAGTTTTTCTCCTTACAAATGGAATTGGCCAGTTATCAAAGGCTTGTTAGACCTTCCTATATAACTCGGCAACACATAACCCACTTATTGTATGCAGACGACTTGATTATATGCATTAAATATAGTGTTGCATCTGCTATGGCTATTAAAGAGATTTTTCAGGAGTTGAAAGTGCATGTGGGTTTAAAGATGAACGAACAAAAATCAAAATGCTATTTCAATGCATACTGTAGAAATAAAGATGAGATTTTGGAAGTGTTGAATGCATGTGAGGGATCTCTGCCTGTTAAATATCTAGGTGTGCCTCTCTCATCTAACAAGATCACAGATAGAGAATGTGCTGCGCTAATATCTAACATACGTGATAGATTACATTGCTGGAGTTCAGAACTGTTGTCGTTTGCAGGAAGAATAGAGTTAGTTCACTCTGTGATACAATCAAAAGTATATTTCCGGTTGCGAACCTTTCAGTTACCAAAAGCTTCCATTGGTAAAATTGAAACTGTGCTAATTTTATTTGGAGAGGGGGACTACACAAAATCAAATATCAAGATTTATGCAAACCAAAAAAGAAGGCGGTGTTGGTTTGAGAAATTTGCACGAGATGAAGAAGGCATTTTCTCTTAAGCTGGGATGGAAATTTATAAATGGCACTAGTTTATGGGCAAGGTGGATGTAGAGTAGGTACATGTCTGGAAATTTTTGGACATTGGGAATTGATAGTAATGCTTCCTCTACATGGAAATCAATTTTAAATATAAGAGATGTGCTTTCACAAAATTGCATGAGAGAAATAGCACAAGGGAAGGAGACAAGTCACTGGAAAGATCCATGGATCTCAGGTAAATCAATAATAGACTATGTATGGTGGGGTACATTTTCAGACTTTGGATGCCCTGAAGTCCTTGTTAATAGCATCATACATAGAGGTGGATGGAATGTTAATAGTTTACCGTTAAATGAAGATATTAAAGGCATTATCTCAAACATGAAGACTCATTCAGATAGAGAAAGTGATCAGTGGGTATGGAAACACCATGTAGATTTTTCGATTAGATCAGCGTATAATTGTGTCTGAGAACAGGGGGAAGTATATGTGTGGGAGAAATTCATTTATTGCAAAGCAAATACACCCAAAATGGCGTTCACAGCACTCAAAGTGATTAAGGGGCGGTTACCAACCAAAGACCGATTATGCGGATGGAATATTACTATAGAAACTAACTGTGTTTTGTGTGATAATTCAGATGAATCACATCAACATCTGTTCTTTGAATGTACTTACTCAACCAAATAGCCATCAAGTGTTTTCAAATGTTCGACAAGCAATTAGGAGATAATAATATGAATCACCTGCTAAATTACCCGGTCAGCCAGTGACATGCCAAACACGTGGAATCCAACGAAGATAGCTCTGTATTCACAGCTTTTATTTGGTGGATATGGAAAGAACGAAACCGCTGATTGTTTCAATCAAAATTAAGATATTGAGGAGGTTAGTAAATTGATTTACCACGATGTTGAAACCAAATTGAGGACCAGACGAAGGAGGTTTACCTTAAACCTGGAAAGCAGAAGAGCTGGTAGTGAAGGCGAAAATCCAAGGGAGTTGAGCGATCAAAACCAAAGTACACTAATCCGCCGTCACCCGCCATGAGTAATTGGGCAACTGGACTTCGATGTGTTATTTCCTTGTTTAAGAGATGCTAAGTTGTCGGTTGTGTATTTTTATATAAGGTAAGTTGTATATGGACTGTAAATGGTTTTGGGCTTATTGGGCCGTAATAAAATATACCAATTTTAAAAAAAAAGTAATGCAACCCATGCATTGGAAGCTTTTATAAAAAAATTGGCGGCACGTTTCTCAGTCAAAGACCTTGGAGAATTGTCTTACTTCCCGGGAGTGAAAGTAATGTCTCATCCAAAAGGTATTTTCTTGAGTCAAAAGAGGTATATTGCTGATATTTTGTGCAAAGCTAATATGGACGATGCAACACCATTAGCAACTCATCCTCCATTAACTATACATGGAAATCTTCTCAACGATCCTACTGAGTATCGTACTTTGATAGGAAATTTACAATATTTAAGTCTTAGAAGGCCTGATGTGGTATTCGCAGTGAATAAGTTAGCTCAATATATGCAGCGTCCAATTAAGGAACACATGCAATCTCTACACTGTCTTCTTCGGTATCTAAGTGGTATGTCTAATATGGGTTTAATTATACACAAAGTTTCACCTCTCACTCTCCATGCTTATTCTGATGCAGATTGGGCTTGCGACAAAGACGACAACATTTCTACAACAGCATATATAGTCTATTTGGGCAAGAATCCTATCTCCTAGACGTCAAAGAAACAACGTACAAGAGCTAGATCATCTACCGAGGCCGAGCACAGTGCAGTGGCAAATGCTACTGTCGAAATTCTTTGGGTAGGAAATTTATTCAAGGAGCTTGGTCATAACCTCACTCTCGTACCAGTCATCTACTGTGATAATGCTGGAGCTACATATTTAAGTGCTAATCCGGTTTTTCATTCTAAAATGAAGCATCTAGGATTGGATTATCATTTTGTCAGAGAAAATGTGCAAAGTGGAAATTTGAGGGTCTCTTACATCCCCACTGATAACATGCTTGTGGATGCCCTCACCAAGCCACTACCACGTACCTCCTTCACAATATTAGTTAGCAAAATCGGTCTTTCATCTTGGCTATCCATTTTGAGGGGGTGTGATAAGGATTAACATAATCTAAGTCAATCTCTGCATATATAGTATGCCATAATATGAGGAAATAAAATAAATATCATTAATGATATTATTCCATAACTGGAGCATTATGTATAAATGGTATGCCATAATATGAGAAATAGAATAAATATCATTAATGATATTATTCCATAAATATCATTAACGATATTATTCCATAATTGTTGTAGTGTGTATGACTGCATGTATCTTGTAACTTTATATATTTGTGATTCATAATTGGAAAAGTATCCTTCTCTTCAACTCTTCATCAAATAATGTTTGTAACATATAACTCTCACCTTTGTTATGCATGAAGAAGGAAAATATTATGCTAACATTACTAATTCCTGGCCCTAAGCAACTGGGGAATGATATAGATGTTTATTTGTCGCCATTGATAGAAGATTTGTGTCGTTTGTGGAATAGTCGAGTTGGAGTTTATGATGAATTTACTAAAACATGTTTTAATCTGAATGCAATTTTGTTACGGATGATAAATGATTTTCCAGCTTATGGAAATCTCTCTGGATGCTATTTAAAGGGTAAAAAGGCATGTCCTTCATGTGGTGTGAATACTCATCATCGTTGGTTGAATCATAGTCGAAAGATTGTGTATATAGGTCATAGAAGACTTTTACATCATTCTAATCCAATGAGGTAAAACAAAGACTTGGTTTGACAATACTATAGAAAATGGAAGTAAACCAAGAATTTTAACTGGAAGAAATATCTTTAATATTTTAAAGGATTTCCCAAATGATTTCGGAAAGGAAATTAAAGACCCAAAAAAACACAAACACTACAACAAAACATGTTATTAATAACACCATTTTATAACGCGTTAGCCTGAAGTGTTATTATTAACAATTAATTTTATGCCTTTCAGGTCAATTTTGTTTTACAATTGTTGTAACGCTCCCTAGCATCTTGTGAAATTTTGGTCTCCCTCCAAAACCATTTTATTTCCCTCCTACCAGAAATTATTTTTTATTTTCCGTCTCAAAAACATTTTGTCTCCCTCAAAATCTATACATCGCACTCCCTCAAAAACCACAGCTTCCTCTTGTTCTGTGAGAAATCCTCTCTCGTTCTGAAGAGTCCGCATTCGATTGTCTTCCTGATCTCTGCATCTGAAGAAAATGCGTTGAAACCTTAATTTCAATTTCGATTCTGGTAAGCACAACTTTGAATAAAATACTACATACTATATTATTTTCTTTGATTTCGATTCTGAAGAGTCTGCTTCAGTACTATACATGCTTGGAATGTCAGGTTTTGATCTTTCTGGAGTATTGCCACTAGGATCGTATTCTATATAAGTGCTCTGGAAAATGGTCTCTGAGCGATGGGTAATATTTTAGGAAAACAATGAAATTGATTAGTCTGTTAACATCATCGTTAGTTGTCAAATCTCATACCTCTGATGATATTTCAAGTGGTTAAGATTACCAAAATGTATTTGAAGAGATGTATAGGCATTCAGGGTCTGTTAGTGGTGTTGTGAGCATCAACTTGAGTGATCTAAACAATATTTTTCTGTTGTAAGACTATATTATTTATTCCATATTTTAGTTTCTGTTACTTTTGGTTATGTACATTGTTATTCTAGAATTCTAACTATTGTGTAACCGAATCAAAGATTCTAGGTGATTCTGCTCGATTATCAAACACATTTTTCGCAGAATTAAGTATACATTTTGGGTTTTACAGACTGATGCAGGCCAAAATGGTTATTTGTAAGATTGTAAGAAAATGTATGAGTTTTGTACAGTCTCGTGGATATTACCAATTCACTGAGTATGCTTTAATGTTGATTTGCGCTGCTACCATCTCACATTGTATTGTAAAACAATGTATGAATAGTTTTGTTATGCTCTGTATGCTTCCCTATTTTATATCCGAAAACTGCTCATTAGATCCATTTGTAGTAGTGAATTGCTCATTTTTTTCACCAATAGCTCTTTCATGAATCAAGCTTCAAGCTATCTCATTTTCTTCACCCATACATGGTCTAACTACTTATTCTGAGATTATGTAGAGCCAAGTATAGCACCGACAGGGTAATTGAATTATTGAACTGAGAAATAAGAGCTAAACTTAAGTTTAATATACTCATATTCCATATTAGCCTGAATGAATTTTCTAGTGCATCTCAGGGACGTTAGAAAACTGAATCATTCAATAGCACAACAAACTAACGTGACTCAGCAAAACGTGTGTAAATTTTATGTAAGAGTTGTCTTAAAACGGGAATAAGATAAAGAGAAGGATGACTAGCCTTGAACGACCATCACGCGTGCACCGTCCCATTTGACTAAATTTTCAAATAGAATTATTCTGGCTAAAACGAGACAAACTTGAATTGATTTTGACAGTACTAATTCCATTTGGGTACTAAATACTCTGCATGACTGGTGGAAGTTAGACCTCAAGAAGCCACTTTCTGATTATACAAGAATGTAGCACCAAAAAAATGGGAATGCACTGTTCTGTTGAGGAAGAAAATTCTGGTTTGTGCCTAGAATTCATAAAATTGTGCTTTGTGCAAGCTATTCAACCTTCTAGTTCCTGGCTTCGTAGCCTCACCTTTTTTTAATTTCTTTTTTGAAAAACCAAAACCCTAAGTGTAATTTCCATTTCAGTCGTCTCCATCTCGTATCACAACCTAGGCTGTAACGATTCTTAATCATCTAATTCAAGCGGAAGGTCCGTTACCTAACCTAATTCATAAATAATTTGTTTGGCCTTGCAAATTCATTCACGAATTGTAGGGGCGAAAAGCATTTTCTTAGTTCAACGATGATTCAATCTGAATAATTTTGACATCGATCGTGGATGTGGTCAACGTAGTTTAATTTATTGTTTACTGCTTGTGTTGTTGGTCATTGAAAGTGCTTAAATTTGCACTATCTGATTGCTAGCTTTTTCAAGTTTCAAAGCTCATTGTTGCTTTAAGTTGAATCAGTCATGTTCATCACTTAACTTGAGTAGTATTTAAAATTTGGCTATGCCACAATCAATAACCAAAATTTATCGTATTGATTCATTCAAACCACAATATACAACTGAGGAATAATAATCTTTATAGCTTATGAAATTTACTAGATTCTATTATTTTGTAGCCCGTTTGTTTGATGCAGAGGCAATTAAAGTTGCTTTTATGTCATTGTCAAAACAGTGGTGCACATATGAAAAATGTTAAATATTTCTTATATTGAGTTTAACATCGTCCAGTTTTCCCTAAATTTCCTTTTTTCCTGATGAATTCAAAACTTTTTGCTTATTTATGTTATTCATATGTTATTATCTTGGCTTAAGTATGTAGAGAGTTGTAGCATATTTGTGTTCTTGCATAAATAATCAGTAAAGAGTTCGTGGCACACATCTTAAGAGCAGATAAGCAGGTATCCGCACATGCAACGGGATAATTACAGATAATGTTCATATACACATAGCACTTAAAAGTTGTAACCTCTAACATGTAAGCTCTCATCTTTTCAATATAATGATTATTTATTAATTTATATATCATCTTCAAGATACTTTTTGTTTATGTATGGGTGCTCCCAAACTAAAATGGACTGCAGAAGAGGAGAATGCACTCAAAGATGGAATAAAGAAACATGGTGCTGGCAAATGGCGAAACAATATTTAAAGATCCGGAATTTAGCAGCATCTTAAGTTCCCGTTCCAATGTTGATCTTAAGGCATGAATAGCTTTGCATGTTGCATCGAGTTTGTGTCCTTTTATACATTGTTAAATGTATAACTTCATTATTGTCCATACGACAATAGGATAAATGGAGGAATATGTGTGTGGTAGTGAATGGATGTGGATCAAGAGAGAAGTCTAAGACAGCCATGAGAAAGTGTTGGAATTCAAGCAACAATGATAATTCAATGGCTCTTAGCAATGAGTATGCATATAATTCTGATGAGATTATCGATGTAAAGCAGCTTGCAATGTCACACCTACACCTAACAGAACTCATGAAAAGTTAGTGATGTTATTGTAATGAGCTAATATGGTTTTTTTCTTCTCTATTTCCTTTACATGTATTGAACTTCCAGATGAGTTATTCATTCTTAGGTTTTTCTATTAAACTCGAATCTTTTACATTATCCAAGGCTAGGCTGGATATTCTTATACTAGAGGAAATAAATAACATGAAGGAACCAGCTGGTTCTGATAAATCTTCTATTGCTAGGTATATAGATGTGAGAATTGATTTTGTGCTTCTTCCTTCTTGGTTAATCATTGATAGGTTAATTGTCTAGTGTTCTATTATCTCCAACTTATCTGCAATTGTGGTTTGGCTAGTTTTGTTATACGCAGACCATCTGCTTTAAGACAGATAGACACCGTCATTATGCTCAGTTCTTTCTACATTTATACCGACTTTGGGCAGCAATTTCGAAGTGCTTTCAGATGAAAAATTGATTTAACTAGATTATCAATGTTTGATGTTTTTGCTCTCTTATCAGATAATCTAAATAATTTATCGTTTGTTTAAGAAATCAACCTTCTTTTTTTCACCAGAGTTTTAAAAAAATAAACCTCACTAGTCATTGTTTAGCACATAAGAAACTTTCACTGCATTCTTTTTGTTTCTATGATTGAAAAAAAACTGTGATTTGCTGGTGTTGCTATACACATAGTTCATAATTTATAATTATTGTGCATGCTGTCGTAGTTTTCTTTTTTTACAGTTTTCCATGTAGGACCAATATGAGGCTCCTCCAAATTTCAGTCAGATACTTTCTAGGAAACTGAAAAGGATGACTAAAAGCAGAAAACTGATTAAGATAATTGTTCCAGACATAACCATTTCATAACTATAATGATTTTAGCAAGCGGAAACAGATAAAAAATTTCTAAAACTAATTGGTGTTTTACCATATTAAAAGTTTGTTTTCTTATCTAACATGAACTACTGGGACATCACCTTTGGCCCGTGTCTATTGGTGGTTGGGTTTCTTAACTACAAACCAGTAAGAGTAAATATCAAGTGAAGCCCATAAATTTAGTGAAATATGTAACAAATTTGTGTATGCAAAGATGACGTTCTATCGACATGATTTTGGAGTATGATGTTGGAATATTTCGACAATTGGGTCACATATGTAAAATAAAATGTGTTGTGCTATTTTGGTGTAAAGCCTAATTAAAGTGATCTAATTTTAGATTAGAATTAATAGGCTTAAAGTTTAAGTTATCATGGGCCTAATATGTAGATACCGGGGCATTTTATAATTTGTTGAAGGGCCGAATTACAAAATGCCAACTCTATAAATAAAGGGTTATGGTCCCCGAATTACACAAGCCTTAGCAACTCTCTAACCTCTTCTACGGAGAGCTTATTTCAGATCTAGGGTTTGTGTCAATTTGGAAGACCAAACCAAATTACATCTTCTCCGTGGCAACCGATTATAGATTCAGGTACTGCAATAATTAACTTCGGGATTCAGGTACGCTTCCGCAAATTTGTTTATCAGTTCTCTGATTTGTTCTCAATTAAATCAATATGGGTTATATGTTTGGATCTAGGGTTTCATAATTGGATGTTGTTAAAGTATATTGAAATCCTAACAAGTGGTATCAGAGCCGTCCATAATTGATTTAATTATATGAGAATCATTATTTGAAACATTAAAAAAAAAAATTGTTTCTGTTTCGTTTTGCCATACTACCAATTTTGCAGCAGGGTGATATTTTTCTTAACGGTTTTTTGTTGTCATTTAATGAACCATGTTGGCTCGTGCTGGTAAAACGTAGATGAAGGTTATAGTTTAAAAGTCAAACTATGATCCTCCTGTTCAAAAGTGCAGTTAGTCTCCTATCATAAATAAAGCATATGTATGTTTTAGTAAATTGTTTTAGCTTATACAATTTAAATGGTTGCTGCCACGTCGAAGATTTGTGAATTGACAATATAGTAGTACTAGGTTTGGCACATACGTAAACATATTAACTCTTGCAGTATACATCCAAGTTTTTTTTTAATGAGACATCATGAGGAAATAGTTACTAGTATTTAATTTGTTGATTCAGCTAGTCACGTGGACGTGTCGTATGGATTATGATGTCCGTATAAATGCCATGCGAACCGGTCATACTGAATTTAAGCTATCATTTACTTAAAAATACTGCAAATTTTGGCATATTCTAAATCTTTGAAATTATCCTGATTATGTGGTGTAAGTATATACATTTACCTGATTTAATTTTGCAAATATTTGTAAGTGGGGCCACGTGCTTGGTACCAGGATTTTAGGTGGAGGATATTTAAACAAGTAAACTTTACATAACAGCACGTAACAAGCTAAATAATCAAGTGCTGACAGTATGCTGCATGATTATGTAATGGACATTAATATGATAATTTGAACATCAAGCTAATTGTTTTCGGGACAGCGTACGGCCGTATTATATTTTTTATAAAAAAAAAGGGTTGCTCATTTTGCTTTTTTTATTTGACTCAGATTTTATATATCTATATGAAAAGGCATAACTGAAGTTTGACATTTTCATCATTATGGCCTATTATGTGTAGGGCTGTCAATTTCCTACCCGACCCGTGACCCGACCCGAAACCCGCACGGAAATTAGCAGGTTAACCCGACCCGTTTAGTTAGCGGGTCAATTTCGAGTCAACCCGAATTTGACCCGTTTATAAACGGGTGGGTTTAGGGTTGACCCGCTAACCCGATTTTGACCCGCCAAACCCGATTATATATTGTATATCTTCCATACTATTAGCCTTTTATGTATATTATTAGTGTTAGTCTTTTATGTATGCAGTAATCAGTATGCTCGTATATGTAAGCTATTATATTTTACCAATTTATTCTTATATGTTGTTAGTTATATTTTACTTATAACAACTGTATATCTTTCATACTGGTAGTCTTTAATTTATGCAGTATGGGAATATATACTTATGTATAGAAAATGATTTTTGAATATGGGGATTTCATGCTTTATATATGTGTTGTCTGTTGGTGACTTTGCAACTTGTTTCATGTTGGTGATTATATAACAGTGTGCATGTTGGTGATTTGGCTCTTTTGTTGCTTATATTAGTAGGCAATATCTATCAATGGGTCAAACAGGCAAACCTGACCCAACACGACCTGACACGACCCATTTAACTAAACGGGTTACGCGGGTCGGGTCGGGTCAACCCGTTTATAAACGGGTCGGGTTAGGGTTGGGAAAATATGACCCGTTTAATAAATGGGTTGACCCGACCCGTTTATAAATCAACCCGAACCCGACTTGACCCGACCCGAACCCGACCCGACACGACCCATTGACAGCCCTAATTATGTGTATTGCATTAGCAGCTTTTAATATTTGAAAGAGAACCTGACGCAAGCTGTAACGTCAATGATTCACATCTCTTTTCATAATCTTTTGTTGCTTGTTTTGTACAAATTAGTGAATTACGTCCACGCATTATCGTATGCGGAGTAATTACGATTTGTGTTAACTCTGATGTTCCGGTATGTAGAAATAGTAATCTAAAATACTTTTTTTTTGGGCACTGCTTAATAAATGCTTGCTAACCTGAAGCATTAAATTTTGAACTATAGTTTTTCTTTTATTTTGTTGGTTGAACGCATAAGTTCATAAAATCCTCAGTCGCCTCTATTTAGCCGAGTGTCCATTTTTCAACTTGGCGTTGGATTCAGTTTGGTTTCTTTTAATGACAGCACAACCATACGATGAGCAATCTCATCAAGTCCTGTGCATTCAGTGTCATATAAGCTAAAGTATATTTTATGGAGTGATTTTATAGCATTCAAAGTACATTGTACAAACAAAAGGTACCAAATTCAAATATTTTTTGGCATCTCTTTACAGCTGTAAATATTTTACATTAGTAGTGAATTAACTTTAAAATAATATGTCACCAAAGTGACCTCTATATTTTGGTGGTTCATGAAAATGTTTAATATTTGTGTGTAGTTATTCATGCGAATATTAGTCGGCCCAAAGGAAGGCTAATGTTTGGCCGAATCACTTACACATGTGTGATGATAAATACGTGACAATTATAAGGTTTTTCGAGTGAATAATTAATTGGCCCAAAGGAAGGTTGTTATTTGACTTGAATTTATTGTCAGTATTTGATCATTGCAACAAGAGTACCACTTACAGTTAATATTACTGTCCAAAGACTTGATATTAATGTGTACTAGGTATCTTGAGAAGAGACTTACCAATTATTTGAATTTACTATGGTTAATATTTGGGTATGAGCATATACGGTCAATCTTCATTTTATTTTTTGTTCATTTTCAGCTAATTTAACTGAATTATCTGTCAATTTAAAGAATATTTCCATCTTGTTTTGGGATAAATATAAGGATTTGTATGAGAGCATATTATTTGTTCTTGACTTTACAGATTTAACTCTTATAACTAAGAGGGTTACAACCAACCCTAATACGATTAAATATTCTTATAATGTTATGAAGAATATTGAAAGGTTATAGAATTCAAAGGCAAGAGTTAAATGATCATTAAGTAAATACTTCAGAAGTTTTCAAGGATGTGCAATAGGTAACGATAACTAATTTTGTATAAGTTATCTACTGAGAATGAAAACGGTTTTTATGAAAACAATAAGGGAAATCAAGCACTCTTTGTGGTGCTTGATTACATAAAGTCAAGGTAAAAGAAATATAAATGAGTACTATACGGAAAAAGATATTGCTTCAAAAGCTAAAGACGCTCAAGTTATTGTTATTTTTGGTGCTATCTTCAGTATATTCATTTAAAGATTAAAATTATTTTAAGAATAATATGTTATCTTATTGGGCTAATTTAGCGCTTTGGTAACTAAAATAGAGATTGAAGTTTTTATGATTGAAAAGTACTCATTTGATATACATTATAAATAAATGTATGAATAAGGATTAAGAAGTCGCTAAGGATCTCAAAGAAAAGAAATAACATACGGATATTTTTTTGTAGTTGTTTCTTTAACGAGATATACAGACATATAAAGTAAAGTATACTTGATATTTTATAGTTATTATTGAAATTTTAAGTCAATTTTTTGGATTTATTTGATATATTTTTTATGCTGTCATTTAGACAGATTTCGGTTTTATATTTCTAACGTGAACATATTAGGTTATTATTGTTCATCAAGAAATAGTAATGTTAATTTATGAATAACTTCCAAATCTTATGTAATTGAAGCTCATACAAGTTATGGCTACTTATGCTAAATAACTTATGTAATGATATCTCAAATTTTGTTTTGGTGACTAATATATTTTTTTGTTTCAGTTTACTGAGGAATTATAGATTGAGGTATCATAAATATAGAAAATGTTTTATTGATATTCTAAGGGATTTAAAGTTTATATTTTTTATGAACCCACACTAAGGAAAAGTTTTAAAGCGGGAATTGCAAAAGTTATTTTGAGGATGTTGAGTTTGGGGGGAGAAATAAAGTAATATCATTGTCTTTAAAGAGAATCATTATCTTTGATTCAACCGCGGTTGCTTCTTCGCTTAAAGTTTAAGATTTGTTTTCTTTTATTAGGAAGAAGTAAATTAAGAATCATAATAAGACAATGTTGAAGATAATTTTTTCTATAAGCTAAGGTTACTGTTTCAAGAAAACAAACTCAACAACCTCAAAATGCAAAGATCACTATGAAAATCCACCTAAATAGGAAGAAATGCTATTTCAGATTATTGTGTAGTATTTCTTCATAAAGATAAATAATGGATTGATAAAGATGATGCTATGGACTTACATCAATCTACGTAAGGTACTAATTTAAAATGTGGATTTAAGAAATGAACATATAGCATAAATCTATATGGATAATGAAGTTTGAAATCTCCCTCTAACTTAAGTAATAAGATCATCGGTTATGAATAACTATTCAAAGCCAAAAGGGATCAAGTGGGTAATATTGAATTTTACAAAGCAATTTTATTGAAATCACTATTATTAATAGGAAATTTTCTTTTCTTTAAAGAATGTTTCATTTTAGACTTAGAAAACGATTCTTTAGAATCGATCGCTTTGGAGCTTACTACATTTTGTACTTTTGAGCATTATCTGATGGAGATTAAAGTTATGTTTCTCAATGGAGACATTGGTGAAACTACTTAAGAAACTCATTTATGGATTAGTCTTTTGTATTTGGGATTCAAATACACCATTATTGTTCATGGGGTGATATTTGGATTATTACAAAAGAATTAGGAAGATAAATGCTTAAAAGTTTTGGTATGTAAATTGCTATTCAGTTGTTTTTCTTTTACCAAACAGATAAATGCTACCATCCTTGAAATTAAATAAATGCAAAAGATTTTTCATGCATTTGCAGTGTGAATTCTAATGCATACTAATGTATATACACATATGGATATGCGTGTATTATTTAGCAGATACTTTACTGATATTAAAAGTGGGTCAATGATTCAGTAGCCAAAATAGTTATGATATATCTTTAAAAGACAAAATAAAAGATTATATGCTCATAGATAAAAGATCGGATCGGGTGGAGATCATAAAGAATTAGATCCCGATATTTTGGATGTCATTAATGTAAAAGATCCACTTCTAGCAATGATAATATATTTTATGGGTGAAACTATATAAGGGAAAAGTGTCATTTAGGCACTTATAGTTTTCTCCATTTTGAAAATATCGTCTTTGGTTAATTATAAGACATCCAAATATGGAAAATAATAATGAAATTTTGTCACAAGACTCCAGTTATTGATAAAGAATTGAAAGACCAAGTAATATTGTGACAGTAAAGTATATATTATTTTCCAATAAAGGAAGAGTGCAAAATATATTGTAAATCATAGAGCATATTTAGACGAACTCCATTATGGCGGATCCGCTTACCAAAAGGTTATCACCTAAGGTCTTTCATGAGCATGTAGCTCAATTGGTGTAACTTTTATGTAAGGATATTTTGGTTCAGAGGGAGTTTATATTCGGTATTGTCATATGACTCATTGCTCTATACTTGCGTTACAGATATATGCATATCAAGTTCTTTTTCTGATCAGAAATAAAGCAATGAAGTTTTCTTTGCACTCAGGTTGTTTAAATATTAAACGTTTTGATCTCACTAAAGAAGGACCAGTTGGAAATAGACATGTATAGATCACGTTTCATGTAATTTCCATGCCACGCATCCATGATTGATCTATGTCATTTGATTGTATTGATATATGTGACCATTGATGGGTTTAGTTACGATAAATGTAACGAATGCCGCTTTGATCCTTTTGTCAACGCAATTAATGGACGAGATTGTTTCAGATACACCGTATGTTATAAATAGCAAATTTTGGAGCTCATAAAGTTAAACACATTTTAAGGTTATTTCATATGTGGCCCAGGGGAAGATTGTTGGAATATTTCGACAATTGGGTCACATATGTAAAATAAAATGTGTTGTGCTATTTTGGTGTAAAGCCTAATTAAAGTGATCTAATTTTAGATTAGAATTAATAGGCTTAAAGTTTAAGTTATCATGGGCCTAATGTGTAGATACCGGGGCATTTTATAATTTGTTGAAGGGCCGAATTACGAAATGCCAACTCTATAAATAAAGGGTTATGGTCCCCGAATTACACAAGCCTTAGCAACTCTCTAACCTCTTCCACGGAGAGCTGATTTCAGATCTAGGGTTTGTGTCAATTTGGAAGACCAAACCAAATTACTTCTTCTCCGTGGCAACCAATTATAGATTCAGGTACTGCAATAATTAACTTCGGGATTCAGGTTCGCTTCCGCAAATTTGTTTATCAGTTCTCTGATTTGTTCTCAATTAAATCAATATGGGTTATATGTTTGGATCTAGGGTTCCATAATTGGATGTTGTTAAAGTATATTGAAATCCTAACATATGATTGACAATAAATTGCCAATTGAAGAGGATATTGAAACCTTCTTTTATGTAATTTTACCATTGTCATCCAAATTTCTTACAATTTGTAGTTACTTTAAAATATCCCAATTAATCCTCAAAGTTAATGCCTCGTTACAATTTTATGATAAATAATCATGTAGTTTTTATTTTTAGAGTATTGTAAATGGTTTATAACTTTCTAATTAAGAGTTTGACTTCATATTTCCCCTTTCTTTCTTTTCCCTCTTAATATGATCCGTTTGATTAATATGATTGATGGCCATGTCACACACACACACATACATATATATATTTTGAATTTGTTCAAGGGGAAACCGACCGGAGCCGTAACCCCCCCCCCAGTGCACCTAGCCCGGTTCATGGATACATACCACATAAGTGGCAGTCATAGCGTATGCACATGGTAAACCCTTTTAGCATGGCCATTCCGGGTTTCGAACAATTATATATATATATATCTTTGTGTGTGTGTGTGTATGTTTGTGGCTAATTCTATTTTGGCCTAAAAGTTTGTAATGTGTATCCATCATACTGTTCAACTTTGTCCTTTGTAGTCTTCTACAGTAAAAAATCAGTTTGTAAAACAATTCGATAGTAGAAAAAAATTCCCTCTAGTAAAGGAATTTCACCATTGGCAAATCACTTCAACAAAATCACATAACAACATAAATTTAAAGTTTCAAATTCAAATTTAAAATAAAATCAAACAACATTAAGCATCATATTTTTTGATCCACTAGTTTTTCCCCATCATCATCACAAGCCTTTCATTAAAGCACATGATTTAAGTATTTAACTAGAATTAGATTATTAGGTTTATTTGATAAGTTTAATAAAAGAAGGAAAATATGATGCAAGGTAAAAAGTCCTAAAGCTGTACCTGTTAACTTGGGTTATGATTTATGGATGTTCATTGCCTTATATAACCTTCGTGCTGATATTATTTCATTGCCTTCTTTTTACAGGTAAAACAAAAATATAGGATAGCACCAAGCCTAGATTTTTCACAACGAAGAAACATCAACTCATCGCTCACTGAAAGGCAACTTAGAGATCCAATTCGAATGAAGAGAGAGAATATGAAATATATTGATAAACCTCAAGTCAATTATGACTTAGCACGGATCAGAAATATGAATGTAGAGGAGGCAACAACATCTACTGCCGAGTTTGTTGCTGAAGCTGAAATAGTCATGGCTGAAGCTGAAGAAGCTACAAGGGAGGCTAAAATTGTTGAAGTTGATGCCAAAGAAGCTAAGGCTTTTGTTCAGGCACTTCAAAAGTGCAGCGTTGCTAATAAGTTACGATTTCTGAATTAGCAATAATTATTTATGTTAATTTCCTTAATTCCCTACGCCCATTAGCTTTCATTTGTGCTTGAGATATTTGCACATGTACTCACAAGTGAGATTATAATTAGATACGATCCTTTTGTAGTTTGGCTTTTTGTTCAGCTGTTTATTACTGTATTTAGATAGTCTGGGGATTATGCTACATGTTTCAAACTTAAATCGCACGAAAAATTCTATTTCCATGTTATGGATCTTAAAATATAATTTGAATGAACCTTATTGTCTCATGACAAGGTTGGCAAAATCGCTAGGCAGATGTTATGCGCTGAGCATGGACTAGGGATAGCATAGGTGGGTATTAATCGAGGATTAATTGGAGCTAAGCATTTTTGATAAGCTCGTGCATTTTGGATAAAATTTTAATATTTTATTTACTATTAATTGGTCTACAATATTATATCATGAATATGGTTGAATTTGAAAGCAACCGTAAAGGTAAAATCACTATAAATAAATAATTTAATGTTTATATGAGGTGAAATCACTATAAACAAATGATATTTGTAATAAAACTGCAAATACTAGATGACAATATTGTTTTTAAGGTAAGAACAATTTGAGATCCAATGATGTTCCAAATAATCATTATATAATCTTGTCTTAACTAGTAATATAGCAAGTACCGTTAAGCAGTATATACTAATCATAGAACTTCCCACAACGAAAGGATAATGCAGGATACAAATATGGTGCAGCAAATGCAACAGAAACTATGAACAATGGATGCACTTTTTGTAGATATGAAAGAGGAAGGATGATAATGGTATGTTCAACTCAGCCGCAACCATTCCGAGACAACAACAGATAGTGATTCAGTGGCAGACAATAACTACAATAATAGACTCGAAGTAATTTTAGAAGTGGGGCTTTTGTGGACATTGCTTTGTTAACATTAGTAAAAACTAATTCGAGATGAAAATGATAGCTCTCATCTCTGCTTCATATGGTGAGTTTGTACTGCCTTCTTTGCAAGAAATGGGTTGGGTCAGAATAACTAGTTGCCTCCTCTATTCTTCATGCTACCTTGGGTTTGTTTTCTTCACTGTGCATATTTTTCTAGAAGTAGGATGGTGAAAAGTAGTGTAAGTTCCCTGGCTCTTCTTTTGATTTTGTTGTGTCTGGTGTAGCTAGCTTAGATCATTAACCTTGACTTTCGACAATGTTATATGCATAGGATAAAAATTAAAATAATAGTTAGTCTGCCGTAACCAAACCGAATCAAGCTTAACCGTTCAAATAGGAAATTCCAAGTGTTTGATTTTATGGCATGTTTTGTTGATTTTGATGTCTGATAGTAGTAGTAGTTTGTATTAGGTCATATATTGTATTCATTTTGATACATTTGCTCCTATGCATGTTGAAGAATGTGGACCAAAATATGAACTTTGTTAAGGAGGAACAAAGAATGAATTTTGAACTGTGAATTGTGAAGTAACATGGATCAGATTCAGGTTTGGGGTGTTTTGTATTTTTTGTACTCTGAATTGTGAACTATGTTTTGATTTTTTTCTTTTGTGTACTACGAATTGTTAACTATGAACTATGTTTTGTCTTTTGGGTACTTAAGTTGACACTAATGGGAATTGAAAACATATGTATTGAAATTGTAACCTCATGAATTGATTTTCTTTTATTAGTTGATAATTTATTTTGTTATCATGAATATGAGTTATGCGTTATATTTGCTGATTATTATATTTTTTTGGTTCACACATTGATCTTTAATTTGTTATGTAGATTCATTTTGATTGCTATTATTAAAATGTATTAGTTGTATATATGAGTTGTAAAAGGATATAGCAATACTATAACATGTCAATTTAATAGCCTAATATAGAAGTTATCGAAGAATCATGTTATAGTGGTAATATTGTGTTACAAGGATTCTTACTATCATTGAGATTTAGATGTATTACAGCGGTATAGGTGAGTTATTGTATTTTGGTGGTATAGCGTCAAAAATGAGTTATCGAATACTTAAGTTATAGCGGCAAAAGTGTGTTATAGATATTCTCGTTTTCAATGAAACTTAGATGTATTATAGCGGTCAGATTGATTTGTTGTAGTTAAATAAAATAGCGGCAAAATTTCGCTATACAACAATACCCTTTTATAATGGCAGCAAAAGCATTATAAATATTCAGCAGTTTTTTAGAGCATGTCGTTATACAACGCTTATCGAACTGCTATAGTTATCATTAATAGCGGCAGTAGGCCGCTATAAAATACCATTTCTGTTGTAGTGAAATAAGAAGAAAACAATGCAAAATAAGAAGAGTCCATTGAAGAAAAGAGACATTAATTTCCACATTGGAGTTGATCCTATGAAAATGGAGCTATCAAGATGGAAAAAAAAAGTCAATTTTTTTCGATTTGTCATACTGGGAGGTTAGTGTGATTTTTTTTTACACTTTAGTAATAATAAAAATATTATGTCATTGAAATATTGCACTCCTGTCTTTTGTAGGAGATTCTCCTACATCATAACTTAGACGTGATGCATGTGGAGAAAAATATATGTGAAAGCATTTTGGGCAGGATGCTACATGATGGTAAATCAAAAGATTTTGGCATGAACTTTATGCACAACCTCGTGGGAAAAAATGTATCTTCCTCCAGCGCCATATACATTATCAAATTGCGAGAAGAAAACATATTGTAATAGATTGTATGATTTCAAAGGACCTGATGTTCATTGTGCAAATTTTAAAAATTGTGTTTCGCTGCAAAATTAGTGGGTTAAAATCTCATGATATCATATTTTAATGCAACAATTGTTGTTGGCTGCAATCATAGGACTATTGCCAAATAAACCAAGGGAAACAAAAGTTCATTTATGTTCATTCTTTAATAGAATATGTCAGCATGTGCTTGATAGAGAGAATCTACAGCAACTTGATGATGAAATTATTATAATATTATGTGAACTCGAAAGATATTTTCCACCCTCTTTTTTTGATATAATGATAGATTTGGCGATTCATCTTGGAAGAGAAGCATGGTTGTGTGGTATGGTTCATTTTCGTTGGATGTACCATTTTGAAAGATATATGAAAACACTTAAAGATTATTTATGTATGATATCCTGCACAATCAGAAGGGTGTATTGCCGAATCCTATCTTGCTGAAGAATGCATGAGATATTTTGGTAATTTTTTAAAAGAAACAGCACAAATGGAAGAGAAATGTGTTCGAAACGAGGACAATGATAATTCTACAATACTTGAAGGACGTCCGATTTCCACTTCCAAGATAGTTACATTATCTTGTAATGAGAAAAAAAAAGCTCATTTAGCCGTATTAATGAATATGGAAATGGTTGAACCGTTTTTAGAGTAAGTATATTTAAACCTATGTCAGTATTGTTTGTTTACTAAAATGCAAGCTATAATTTTTTTTCTTTATCAATTTACATTTGAAGGAGTTGCAAGATTCAGACCAAAATTCGGGAAAAAAATACAACCTTGTTTTGGAAAAAACATGCAGATAACTTTGCCGATTGGATTAAAAAGAAGGTTAGCGAAAATTTATGAAAAAATTAACATCGGCTTTGCAATGTCATGACGTATTATTAAATATATTTATACAGATATCTACTGGCTCCGATGATCATGATAAAATGTTAAAATGGATCGCTTACGACTCAAAGAATGGTACCTTGTCCTAGAAAGGAAATATCATCAACGGACAATGTTTTCACTCAAAGGACATTGGTAGAGGAACTCAAAACAGTGGAGTTACTTATGATGCCACTACCATGTGTAGAGCAAGTGCAAAAGATACATCTCAAGTGGTTGACGTAGTTACTTACTATGGAATATTGACCAATATATTTTTATTAGACTATCATGTCCTTTATATTTCGGTTTTTAAATGTCATTGGGAAAATGTAGGAAATGGTGTAAAAGTTGAAGATGGATTCACTCTTGTAAGTTTACATCAGAATCAAGCTTCCTTTTCAAAAGATCCATATATTATTGCATCCCAAGAGAAGCAAGTTGTTTACTTGAAAGATAATGATGAGTCTAATTGATACATGGTAATGAAAACACTACCAAGAGGCTTTCACGAGTTAGAGACAAATGAATCAGTTGATGAAGTTGACTATGTTGGGGAATACAATAGAGAAAGTGATATGGATGTTGATTATTCTAGCGAGGACGTTAGCTATGTAACAGATGACTGCGAAGGGATAATAGAGAAGTTAAAATAAGGTATTTCGATTCATTTATAGTATGGGTACATTATCAACTGAAAACGAGATATTTGATTAGAGTTGATACATTTTAAGGGAGACATTGATACAAATATATATTATTTATTTTGATTTGCGACATATTATATAAAACATTTGTAACTTATTTGTGTTATATGTTCTGTTCATTATCTTCTTTTACATGAATGCACCAAAAGATAGTATTAGAAACAATGCAAAAGCTATTAGGTTACAACATGTTTAAACTCTCCATAAAATAACTAGAATATAAATTACCGAGTAAGGATTTATTCAAGGCGACATTTTAATTCCTTTTTCTTAAATAATGATTTTATGAGGTTTTAATAGCTTTTTCAATTGTTTAATTTAAACTGCTTATTATTTTACACAATTTAGTGGAGGATACAAAATTAATATTTATTGTTTTACACATTTCAATGCCTTTTTATTATGATCATATTAATTTGCGTCATCAATTGTTAGTGAATTCACGTGAGAAACATGCTCTTGCAAGCTTACCAACTGTTTACTGTTACGAATTACTATCACCACATGATAATGGTGAATTCAATACTCAAACATGTAACGTAATAAAAATTCGCAAATTGTTTAATCGTCTTTTTTACATGATTGGTATACTACGATATGGATTATTGTACATGCTATCTTATTAATGTATCAGATGTATTGTACTGTATCCATGTTTATAACAACTTGTTGCATTTGCTGCTGCATGTTTTCTATAGTGCCAAGATTTTCGCATTGTTACATTGAGTACATATTAATGTTGTTTGATACGTTTACTCCTAGATGTGGACCTTATTTTTTTTCCCACCTCATTGTATTTATTATAGGGGTTTTATTTATTTTTTGCTTGCTTGTGGGGACTGGTTTCATGTCTCGGTCTTTCCTTGCATTTCTGTGAGTGATTTATTTTTGGTGACTGTAAAAAAGTAAATATATAGATCTACTAATGTATATCTAAAGTAGAAACTACCGCGAATCATATATATGTCTTCTATTCAAAGAATAGATGTAGAAATATATGAGCATGTATAAATAGTGTTTTCTTTGGCAGTTATACTGTTCAAATTTTGGAAATCACATTGAAAAACGTATCATGCAACACTGACGAGTGGAGTAAGAGTCAGTTGTAGGCATTTTAACATGAGTTTTGTATTTTAACTAAAGCATCTCTTCATTTGTTGGTTTGTATATGGCTGAAAAAATCATTATTTGCAATTTCTAAGCAATTATCAAACTGTGGACTATTCTATGGATTATTACCACATTTTTCTTACATGTGAGTGACATGGTTTGCTTTGGTGTTGGTGTTGACATTGGAGTTTTGCCTTCTCTATGCTTTTTAGGTGAGATGCTGATATGGTTTTAAATTCTACAACAAACAAAATTCAGCTTTGAGCACGGCTGTGACTTAATAGTTGAATATACATTTCACTTGACATTTGACTTTTGTCAAATAAGCTATTGATTTCAAACACATATTAATAAGCATTTAAAGTCATACGTGCATGAAATAAGCGCAAATCTATATAAAAAAGCCTTGTTATTTATTTCAAATTCTAAATTAGGACCTCATACTAAATGTTAAATTTAATATTCGGTTTCAATATGCTTTTTTAAATTAGCAGAATAATGGCAATGACACTACAAGAAACAGATGAAATAGCGACGAAAATTAACCGACGCTAGCCGTTGCTAGCCGTCGCTATTCGTCGTCGCTTTAACTCTCGTCGCCAACAGTAGTAGCAACGGCGAGAGCGACGACTTCGTCGCTTGCTTACCAACGGCTAGCGACGGCCATTGGACATGTGTCATCTGACGTGTCAAGTAGTTAGGTTGACCGGGAAGCCGTCGCTATTCGTTGCAAAATAACCGTTGTAAGCCGTCGCTACCCGTCGCTCAATATTGACCAAAAGGGCATCGCTAGCCGTCGCTATATCTGAAACCAGAAAACTGCAGTACACAGCAATTCCTTTCCTACAATCCAATCCACAACCATTCAATCCAAAAACCAATATCACACCACTATTATCTCACTATTTCATCGATACTCATCAACAACCAAACCATCAAAACCATACAATCATCAAATACATAAAAAAAGCAAAAAAAAAAACCCATCATCACATAAAACCGTTCAAACATATCATATAAGTCTTGCACATGTACAAACACTTCATACCTCCGTCCACAAACCGTCATACACATGTCCAAACACATCATATAACATCGTACGTGCATTTAACATAAAAAAAACCAAGTATATGAACATACCAGAGTCAAGTCAACATAAGCACCTACACTACGAACTAATTCCCGCCTCCCTGATCCTCGTTCTCGTCTTCTTCCGATTCCTTGTTAACGTCTTCCTCTCGATATACAGCGGAATCATCTCCCTCTACTCCCTCTCCCGGCATAAAGCCATGCTCCTGAAAGTAAATCGCGATGCGCTCGTCGATTTCCTGTTGCATCTGGCCTTTTCGCCCGTCCATCAACTCGTTCATCTGCTCTTGCATCCGCGCTATAGTCGCCTCCTCCATCGACCGCTTATAAGCACGCTGAACGACCTGTAAAATAAATAATTTCACATTAAAGTTACATAAACAAATTTTTACTACTTAGTGTTAAACTTTTTCCATTAACTCGTATTCTTGTTTTACATATTTATAAATCATCGTGATTGTAGTAATTTACGTCTAAAAAAAGTCTTACCTCCTGGTTGCCAAAACCGTATCGTCTTCCTCGAGTAGGCGGATTAGTGATAGAATGCCATATGGCATCAGAATCTGCAACTGCAAGCTCCTTTCCACTAGCCTCCATCGCTTTGGCAGCCTCTTCCTCATACTCCCCCTGCAATAGCAATATAATTTTAAGAAAAGTGTTATAAATTTTACTTATGTACTGTGATATGAACGAGTATGTAACATGTTAATTTATACGGATAAACAAATTTACCATTATACGTGCACTCTTCGGGTCCGACCACTTATACGTCACATTTCCTTCTTCATCGGTGTGCTCCACCGCATGTGTGTGTCTAAATACGTCTGCCAACGAAGGCTCTCGTCCGTGCTTTTTAAACTGAAATTATTAAAGATAAGACATGATTATAGACGCTAAATTTTTATCTGAACATATACTGCAAATATTTAAAATTTATACCAAATCCCTTTTGTGCTGTTAAAATGATTTTGAGCCACCTCGGTGTAGAGCAGGATTCTTTTCTCTATTAGCTTTGTTTCTAGCTGCTACTTTCTATTACATTTGATACACGATGATGTAAAATAATGCAATCAATATTATAAATGTGAATATTATCATTAAAGCTTACTTTAGCATCTTCTGTGTCCCAGTAAGCTTGAAAGTCTGCCCAAACATCATCACTCATAAACTGAGGCTTTTTTCTGCTTTTCTTGGCTCGGTTAACCATCTGTCGATAATTCGTTCGCATCTTCGTATTCCAATATGTCAAAAATGAGGGCATATTCTCCTCCTCAACACGTACGGCAGCCTGCATATTACATTTATTTGTAATTATTCCAAGTA
The DNA here is from genome assembly GCA_030737875.1 of Allium sativum. Lineage (NCBI taxonomy): Eukaryota > Viridiplantae > Streptophyta > Magnoliopsida > Asparagales > Amaryllidaceae > Allium > Allium sativum. The sequence continues at coordinate 882,384,981 of CM060919.1, read as the reverse complement.
TATTAATTTTTAATATTATTATAAAAAATACTTACCAATAAATTGGCTAAAATGACATTCTTGTTATGTGCTGGAATACTATCTCAATGCGACCAAGCGCCCTGCATTCTACTTGTGTAAGATTGCCTTGATACGTCTAAAATGAACTCTGCTGGCTCAATCTCAAATCCCCTGTGTAGATGTTAATATAAACATTTCATAATATTTTAAATAATGTACATTGAAATAAATTTGAACATTTACCCGCCACTCTTCGGAACAATCTCCACAGGTCGGCGAAGATCTTCCCCTGAACTGCTCGGACCAGATTCTGATTCTGCTCCAGGAGATGGTGAAGGAGTAAGCTGAGATGTACTCCTCGATCGTCATCTATCGCCAGACATATCTGTCACAATCATATAATATGCATACAAAATAACTTGAATTATTAGCATTAGTCATCATTATCATAACATAAATCAAGAATGAGAAGAACAATACTGCATTATCATTACATAAATCATACTAGTACAGAACATAAGTAAATTCATAGCTAAGAACAATCAACATCATTATTATTACATAGCTCATAGTAGTACATAAATAACATAAGTACATAACATCATTCTTCTTCATCATCTTCGGATCCAGACTCGGTCTCATACTCTATATCGTTCTCATCAGTACTTACAAATGCATCTACTAATACATTCTCTTCATCATTCAACGACCCAACATCAATGTCATCAGCTATTATTATTTCAGTATTTGGCTCAAAATCCGCTTGATACGCTGCTTCGTCTGGAATATTATTCCCATCAAATGTAAATCCTGCCTTTGTTTTAAAAACAGCCCACCAATCTGCTTTATCTTTTTTTAAGGATGGGTACAGAGCAAAATAGACTTGTAATGCTTGCTTAGCTAACACAAATGGATCATACTTGTAGTAATGCGACGTATGCCTTATTTCGATTAGCTTATAATCTTTGTGCACGTTGATTCCAGAACCAGGAACATTGCTAAACCAGTTGCATTTGAACAGATAAATTTTCTCTATGGGATGAACATAATATGTCAACCCTACAACTTGCGTTAAGACGCCGTAAAAATCTTTTATATGCTCCTCTGGATCATCACTACCTTTGACAAATACACCGCTGTTATACGTTAGTTTTTCGGCTCCGTAATCATTGGTGTTGAATCCATTGACAAAGTATATTGGATAAGTTTTGACATTTCTTTTTGGTCCGATAGCAAGATGTCGTAATCCTTCATTAACAACACAGTTTTTAGGATCATGAACATAGTCTGAAAACCATCGAGTGAATTCTGTACTGAGATCACCAGATGGATGTTGTGATTCGTAGATACTGCATGTATGTGTTATGTTCAATTTTTATTAATAGAAATAAATAAATGTATATGTACATGTAATTGAATAATACATGAATTTAGTATTACCTGACAAATGGTGCAACTTCCGCACAATTTAACAGAACATATGTGTGTGCCACATTATAGTCCTTATCGCTTAACCATATTTCCACACATTTTCCTGCAGGTCTTCCGTGTTGTCTAAAAATAGATAACATTGTTTGAGAAGACTCCTGCTCAACAACTTGTTCATTACGGGGAACAGTTACAAAAGACAAGTTCACATCTTCACTAAAGTAATGAGAAAAAAAAATGAGGCTTCCTCTTCAAGATACGATTTGCAAATCGAACCTTCTACTCGAGCCTTTTGCCTAATTTTTTTCTTCAAATGATTCAAGTACCTATAATAAGATTAATTTAATTTATATGTTGGTACATTAAACTATCTAAGTTATAATCTATCACGATTATTGAAATTATATACAAAATTACCTCTCAAACGGATACATCCATCCTTACTGGACTGGACCTCGAAGAAGTGCTTTGGATGGAAGATGGATAGGTAAATGCTCCATTACATTAAAAAAACCAGGTGGAAATATTTTCTCGAGTTTGCAGATCAGTATAGGGATTTCTAGTTCAAGCTTACGTAGACGGTCTACCTTTAACGTCGTTGAACAAAGTTGTTTATAAAGCAAACTTAGTTCTGTTGTAACACTCCAGATTTTTGTAGGTAACAACTCCTTGAGAACCACAGGTAAAAAGTATTCCATCATGATATGGCAATCATGGCTTTTCATTCCACTCAATTTACTGTTTTTAAAGTCCACACATCTACAGAGGTTTGAAGAAATCCCATCAGGACATCGTAATCCTTCCACCCACTTTAGCACGAGTTTTACTTGCTTGTTGTCTAGCTCGTAGCATGCTTCAGGTTTTTTATTTTCATCATACAAGTGCAGCTCCGACCGTTTACAAAAGTGTAATATATCGCGTCTCGAATTCGCATCGTCTTTGGTTTTACCCTTTACATTCAAAACTGTATTAAAAACGTTATCAAAAACGTTTTTTTTTTCATTATGCATCACGTCAATATTATGCCTAAGTTTTAGATTTTTCCAGTAAGGTAACTCCCAAAATATACTTTGTTTGCACCAATTATGAATGTCCGATTTACCTGGAATTTCAACCTCTTCTCCAATTTCATGTATCTTTAGGTACTCACTTACAACTTCATATATATCTTCACTTGTCCAAACTTTAGGCGGTAGCATAGTCTCTACTCTGTTGGCTTTAAAGTTCATTTTATCTGTTCTAAATTTATGATTAATATGGAGAAAACAATGATGACAGTCAAACCAAGATTTTTTTTTCTGTACTTCAATGAAAATGCCCGTGTCTCCTCCATACAATGAGGACATGCTAGACGTCCAGCAGTGCTCCAACCTGAAAGCATGCCATATGCGGGAAAATCACTAATAGTCCATAATACAGAAGTAAACATACGAAAATTTCTTTTTCTTGAAATGTCGTATGTTTCGACTCCTTCATGCCACAGTGTTTTCAACTCTTCAATCAACGGTTGTAGATAAACATCAATTCCTTGTGTCGGATCATCGGGACCGGGGACGACAACCGTTAAAAACATGTACGGATTTTTCATACACATCCATGGCGGTAAGTTATAAGGAGTAACAATGATAGGCCATGATTACTACCAAATTGAGAAAATGGCGAAAATCCATCCGTGCATAAACCGAGTCTAACATTACGGCTCTCGGCAGCAAATCCAGGATAAGTCATATCAAAGTGTTTTCATGCTTCACCATCAGACGGATGTATCATAGTTCCTTCTTCTGATGTTCTCACGCTATGCCATCGCATATGACACGCTGTAGCGGAAGATGCATATAGCCGTTGAAGTCTGGGGGTTATGGGTAGATAATGCATTCTTTTATATGGAACTTTTTTCCTTTCTTTTTGCTTGGTTTGTATCTATCTTCGTTGCAAAATTTGCATTTTCTACGGTGAGCGTCTTCTTTCCAATACAACATGCAACCTTTAACACATGTATCTATCTTATGATATGGTAATCCAAAAGGGGACATAAGTTTTTTCACTTTATAATGACTATCGCACATCAAATTATTGGGTGGCATATGTCGTTTTGCAGTTTGTACAACTGCTGTAAATGCAGCTTCTGTAAGATTGAATTTTGATTTCAAAGTGATAATTTCGGCTGTTACAGACAACTCGGTTCCGCTTGTACACCCTTCCCACAACGGCCTCTTAGCAGAATTCAATAACTCATAAAATTTTTTTGCTTCCGCCGTTGGCTCTTCAACATTTCCAGTCTCATCGTCGCTTTACTCAATATTAGGAAACATTGATCGTGCAGCATCTTGCACCATATTTTCTATCGGATTCGTCACTGTATTATCGTTCATCATTGTACTATCGTCCTCTACCGCTACAGGGTTAGACGTAGGTTAAACAAGTTCTCCATGACGATCCCATAAGTGATAATTCGACACAAAACCAAATTTATACAGATGCACTTCTACTACATCTGGCTTCCAATGTTTCAGATGTCTGCACTTACTACACGGACAACGAATGTCTACGTTACACCGATTGTTAGATTTAGCGAATCTAATAAATTCTTGGACTCCATTACAAAAATGTTCCTTTATCGACCCTTTCTTACCGGTTCGAGGTTGATACATCCAATTGCGATCACGAAAATAATCGAACATTTTCCTGATTTGCAACAAATATGTTAGAAAGTTCGATCGAACGTAACACTTTATACTATTTAAAATCTTGTAAAATTTCATCTATAACTATTGCATGTTTTCGAATTTTTTGTTTATTTCTTTTTTACTTTAATGGCCGGTCTACCTACTTCCCATTACAAATATAATAACGTAAGCATATTTTATAAATCATTTCAGTTTAAACGGTTCAACAAAATTTCGGCAGCACTTCCCTTTGGTCTCTGTATCGTACACAGATGTGTATACACAGGGAACAAATAGGAAGTGCCATCGAAACTTTGTTAACCGTTTAAACTGAAATGACTTATAAAATATGCTTACGTTATTATATTTGTAACTTGTCCAATACTAGGACAAATCCAACGAATATTGTATCAGATGAATATAGATTTCCGTTTTGTGTAAAAACGAATACCCATATAACGATCATATACAACACTTGTCGGACGGGGCCAAATTTTTCCAAGGGGTTCACATAAGTAGTCAAAAAAAAAATTCAATCTAAGTTTAAACCAAAAAACAACACAAATGAAAAAAGTGTGTTTTTTACGCTATGGGCTTTCATGCGCTTCACTAATTGGTGCGTCTTAAACTTCAGAAAAGCTCCTTAGTTGCGTCTTGCGCCTTTTTCCGTCTATATGCACTTTCAATTTGAGTTACTTTCAATTTATAAAATAACATGGCAGTGAAAATTATGAAGTATAAATTAGTTTGAGTTACTTTTTCTTAATTTTAGTTTAAAGTTATAAATTATGAAGTTAATTAACCGTGCATGCATAAGAGCCATCATTACACCGTTTCACTAGTCATAATCAAGTTGCTACCGCTAAACAATCACATTTATTTCATTTTTTCACAAATGATCATACAATACAATCAACCTACAACACAATCAATGATTTCAATCCCCAAATCAAACACATATGTGATAATTGTCGTTTTCATGCTCCTAAATCAAACACATATGTGATAAATCAAACACATATGTGATAATCAATGATAATCGTCGTTTTCATGCTCCTAAATCAAACACATATGTGATAATCAGTGATTTCAACCCTCAAATCAATGTATACCAATACCAACGTCATATGCAACTCACAATACAACCAATTTCATACCCATAAACAATCAATTTACAACCCCAAATAAATATACACAATAACCCTAAATAACCCTAATTAAACATGTATTAGGGATTAGAAGACATACCAGAGCAATTTAGGAGGATAGAATGGAGTTTTGAAGGAAAAAATTGGGTGTTTAAGGGGGGGGGAGGGGATGGCAGCAGCGAGGTTTTTTTTTTTTTTTTTTTTTTTGCAGAAAGTGAATCGGGGAAGAAAGCCACGGTGGATTGTATTCTCAGTTTAAGCGACGGTCGCTTTTTTGGTCGTCGCTAGCCGTCACCCATGCTCGTCGCAAAATGAGGCCTTCCTTGTAGTTTGAAGGAGAAAGTAAACGACAAACAAAAAGAAAAAGAAGCACTAAAGGAGCGGTTAGCCAGGGAAGAGCGTATTGAGCGTAGCAATTTGAACGCGATCGAAGACGAAACAGGAGCTAATGCATTTGAAGGCAACATGGAAGCAGATGAAGATATTGTAATATCAATTGATGGAAATAATGAAGTTTTAGTGAAAGCTGATGCACTGGTTCATGATACACTTGCATGTCCGCCTGGCAAAAAAGCTACTAGAGTTTCGACAAAAATGAAAAGACTTCCTTCAGATGCTATAAGTAGAGTTGAAGTAGATTTTAATGCGATGGCAGAACCAATAGCCCCTGGATAAATTGTCTTATCTTCTCATTTAGGGTCGTTAGTCCGGGAGGTTGTTCAACTTGATAATGGTAGAAAAATTGTTTTGTGGGAGTCCATTCAGGTATGATATAGTTCTACTATGATTCATATTCGCCGAACAGTAGTGCTTAGTTCATTGTAGTTTAGCTGATAGTCTGACAACATAGCCTGGATAAACAGTAATATGAGACTGGTTTTTAATCATATCCTGGATAAACAGTAATATGAGACTGATTTTTAATCATAGTTTAGCTGATAGCTGACCAAACACAGCATTCGCCAACAGAAGTTGTTTTCTTTAAAGAAAGGAAAAACAACAACAAAAACAGGTGGACAACTTAATAATATAAAGAAAGATTACAAAACTTTTTAGTTGGCCAAAAATAATACAACATGACAAACGAATACAATAAAGACAAACCCAAATGCCGACTCAAAAGCAGATAGAATATAACAGAACACCACATAGACATTTAAAAACACAAACACTAACTAAACCCATCACACAACAGACCAAAACTCTTCAGTTAAACACCAAGTCGAAGCAAAAGGCCCAGAAAGCCTAACTATAAGAACCCCGCATACACATAAGCAAGCCAAGAAAGATGCTACCAGCACTAATCCAGGAAAGGCTACTGAATAGAACCAACCAAAACCAACCAACAAAACTGATCCAGGAATCGTAGGAGAACTAAAATGGAAAATGGAAAAGAAACATGCTAACCAGAAACGTCATTTCTTGGTGATTCCTCCACCCATTACTCCAACTGATATACCTCCTTCATCTTTAGCCTTCCTTGATTTGGACCTATTCTGGTATTGTGAAACCAATTTCACACAATCAGGGTTGGTTTCAACCAATGTAGCAGTAAACATCAGACTTTTTTTCCCTTTTGATTTTCCAGATTTGTACTTAACTTTCCTTCTCTTGAATCTGTTAAATAACCCGTCAGATTCATTCATGGTATCTTCATTAACATCAACTCCTGTTTTAAACTGACCTTCACTACAATTTTCTAACTGACTGTCAGTAACAGAAATATTATCAAACTCTTCCATGTCTTTCTCATATTCTTTCTCGTCTACATTATAACCTTGCATGCAACCAACATTAGACAAAATTGCTTTTGATTTATGCAAATTATTCATCTCACAGGTACTATCAATATTCTGATATTCATACTAACATCATTGTTACAATTTACTACTTGACTATCATAAATTGACTACTTTTTATTAAGAGAATCAGAATCACTCCCACAATTTCTAACAACATCATAAATATGATTTATAACACTATTATCCATATGTTTATCCTGACACATCATTATCCCATCTAGCTCCATTCTACTGGTGAAATTCAAATAATTCTTTACAACCCAAATTTTTGAAGAGTTACATATATCAGGTAAATGCCCAAAAATCTTACAGGCAGTACAAGCCTGAGGAACCCATTCGTAAATCACTTTTTGCCAAACAATAACCCCATCATCATTTTGAATCCGAACACTTTCGGGGAAGTCAAAATCAATATTAATCTCAACTAAAATCCTAGCATATTGTTGGGGATTTTGTGGTTTGAGACGCTTTTGGAGGAGTAGAATCTGCCGTACTTCTGACTTTAAGGATTTGCGGAGCAAATTCTTTCAGACAATAGTTCAACCCACCAGGTACAAAAGGGTTATCGAACTATTGACTTCAGGATTCAATGAAGCCTTGAAACAGCGTAATCGAATTCAAAGTTTGTACGACTTTGATTCGACCAAGAACACTCTGATTTAATGTTTCTGATGATGCAAGTACTGTAGAGAATGAAGAGAAGAAGAGGAGGATTAATCTGCAACGTATTTTTGCAATTTGCAACACCTCAGTGGCGTTACAAATGAAACAGCGTTTTGATACGCTTTAATGGCGTTGCAGACTGTAAAGGAAGAAGAAGATACTATACGAAGTGATTTCAAACATTTCTGGGCGTTGCTATTTATAACAAATGAAGAGGCATCCTTTCAGCGAAGCGTCACCACCGTCTGTAACGGTTATTTCCGTCTGTACAGCGTCGCATCTCTTCCCTTTGGGATGAAATCGGTCAACCGCCAAAATATCACCGGTCGACCGCTTTCAAACAGAGAGTAAAACGGTCGACTGGATGTGTTTTGGCCGGTCGACCGATCTGTTTCGTGACTTAATGGATCACGAGACCCCAAGAGCCCCAAGGCCCAAGGCCCATCTTTTGACATTTTAAATATTATTATGCCAAGTTCATGCTCAAGGCCCATTGCCTTATCTCTCCTTCTCTTCTTTCTTTTGTTATTATACATCATGTCTTTACATATATAGTGGAAATCCTTTGTATTTTCCATGATGTGGGACAAAACATATTTGCCCATTCCTTCTTCCTTTTATTCTTCATTCTCTTCAAGTAATACCCAAACCCAAATCATTTGTTTTGAAAATTTTACAACAATCTCCCCCAAATTTCAAAATAAGAAAATAAATAAAGTGGACGGCTGAGTCACTAGTGTGATTTCCTACATACCCAAGTGGGATCAAGCCTATGTAGTTCTAAGATCAATTTTTGCATCATCGTGGAAACAACACATAAATAAAAGTATTTTTGGATTTGAACTTCTACTTAGTGTAAACCATTCAAAGTTCTATCGAGATTCAATGGTGAACGAATCTTGAACCAAGTGTCCCTTAATGATAAAACCGGAACAATCACACATGTTGTATTCCTTAGTTAGAGTGTTCTGTATTGCTCGGCACGTTAATGTCCATGTGCTTAAATCCTGGTTCATGAGTCTACTTCGAAAGCGGTCTTACTTTCCTAGGAAACGGCCTGATTTCCATACTCATATAGGTAAGTCACTTAAGGTGTTTCTGCGAGACACCTTTTAAGGTTTCTAGACTTATCAAGGATATTTATCCATCCTTTGTTCATGCAGAATCCAACACTAAACATTATGGGATTATTGATTTAGTGTTCCATAATCATTTCCTTAACTTGTTGGTACCCATTGAACTTTATCTATCCTTTTCAAGACACAAGTTGGGTTTCTTTTAAGGATGATCAATCTTCATTCACAGACCTTAGTCCCATTTCTTTTGACTTTATAGAAACCATAGCCTTTGGAAGACTCTTCGTAAGTGGGTCAGCCTAGTTTTTCTTTGTTTCTATGTAGTCAACAGTTATAACTCCACTTTTGAGTAACTGTCTACCATTTGATGTCTTAGACTCACATGTCTAGACTTTCCATTATATGTTTTATTAGAAACATTATATATCGTTGCATGATTATCGCAATTAATCAAGACTGCTGGAGATGGCTTCTTCCATAATGGGATTTCTACTAACAAATTTCTAAGCCATTCCGCTTCCTTACATGCGTCTGCTAATGCAATTAATTCTGATAACATAGTTGAATCAGATATACAGGTCTGCTTCTTGGAAGCCCAAGACACAACAGCGCCTCCTAATGTAAATATCCATCCAGTCGTAGACTTGGATTTCGATTCTACATTGTTCCAGGTTGCATCACTATATCCTTCTATTACAGCAGGATATCCTTTATAAGATAAACCATAGTTGATGGTTCCCTTCAAATAAGCTAAGACTCTGGAAATGGCTTTCCAATGTTCGAAACCTGGATTACTCGTAAATCGACACAATACACTTATAGCATGTGCGATATCTGATTTAGTGCAATGCATAGCATACATAAGACTCCCAATAATACTGGAATATTCCAATTGAGAAATGGTACGTCCAGTGTTCTTTTCTAATTTTATACTTGGATCTAAAGGAGTTGGTGCTGGTTTGTCATCATAATGATTATATTTCTTTAGGAACTTCTCAATGTAATGAGATTGAGTTAATAATAACTCCCCCGTTTTCCTAATGATTTTAATTCCTAGAATTACATCAGCCTCTCCCAGATCTTTCATATCAAATTTAGAAGATAAAAACTTCTTAGTTTCATTTACACAGGATATGTTGGAACCAAATATCAGCATGTCATCAACGTATAAACATATTATAACATAGCCGTTGTTATCCGATTTGCTATAGATACATTTATCTGCATCATTAACAATGAATCCAAATGACAGTGCAACTTTATCAAACTTCTCATGCCATTGCATGGGAGCCTGCTTCAGGCCATAAAGAGATTTAACTAATTTACAAACTTTCTTTTCTTGGCCTGGGGTTATGAAACCTTCAGGTTGTTCCATGTATATCTCTTCTTCTAAATCTCCATTTAGAAAAGCTGTCTTTACATCCATTTGATGTATGACCAAGTTATGAATTGATGCAAGTGCTATTAAACAGCTTATCGAGGATATGCAAGCCACCGGAGCATATGTATCAAAATAATCTACTCCTTGTCTTTGTTTATATCCCTTAGCAACTAATCTGGCTTTGAACTTATCAATGGATCCATTTGTGTTCAACTTTTTCTTGAATATCCATTTACATCCTATAGGTTTTGCACCAGGAGGTAAATCGCTTAATACCCAAGTTTGGTTTAACATTATGGAATTCATTTCATCATTGATAGCTTCTTTCCAGAAATTAGAATCTCTAGAACTCATAGCCTCAGAATAAGTTTTGGGATCATCATCGACGTTCATTACATATCTTGTCACATTAAGGACTTCGTCCTTATTGCCTTCTACGAGATATGTTATGAAGTCAGGACCATAGTCCTTCTCTATTCTCGCTCTTTTACTTCTTCTGTGTTCAGTACTATCATTTGGTACTGAAACTTCCTTGCTGTTTTGAGCAGGAGCATATTCATCATCATTTGTATCATTAGTTTCGGTTATTTCTGGACTAGATGATCTCAATGGATTCTCAATAGTTTGATTTTCAAAAAATCTACATCTACAGATTCTATGACTTCTAAGGTATCAAGAATCATAAATCTATAAGTTATACTATTAAGAGAATATCCAATGAAAACACATTTAAAAGCCCTATTACCTAACTTTGGTCGTTTAGGGTCTGGTTTTCTAACATATGCTAAGCAACCCCAAACTTTAAGTCTAGTAAGATTAGGTTTTCTATTGAACCATAATTCATAAGGAGAAATATTATTTTTCTTAAGTGGTACTCTATTTAAAATGTAACATGCAGATAACATAGCATCACCCCATAGGTTATAAGGCAAATTAGAACTTATGAGCATGGCATTAACCATTTCTACTAAAGTTCTATTTTTTCTCTCAGCAACACCATTTTGTTGTGGTGTACAAGGGGCGGTACATTGGTGAATGATACCATTTTATTTCCAAAACAAAGTAAACTCATTTGAAAAATATTCACCGCCACGATCTGAATGTAACACTTTAATTTTAATTTCTAATTATGTTTCGACTTCTGCTTTGTAAATTTTGAATTTATCAAAGGCTTCATCTTTTGATTTCATTAGATATACATAAGCATATCTAGAATAATCATCAATAAACGTTATATAGTATTGGTTACCACCATAGGTGATATGACTTTTCAAGTCACCCACATCACTATATACCAAATCAAGCAAACCAGTTTTCCTTTCAACGGATTTAAAGGATTTTCGATGTATTTTTGCTTGAACATATATCTCACATTTAGAAATGGATTCGAAATCACAATCAGAAATTAATCCTAATTTATGCATATTTCTAAGTGACTTATAATTAACATGTCCTAATCTACTATGCCATAAATTAACAGAGTCAACAATATAAGCAGAAGATTTCTTTATTAGATTCAACTTAATCATGCCGTTACAAGAATATCCCTGTCTAATAAAGTTGCTGTTCCTGGACAACACTAACTTATCAGACTCATACACCATCTTGAATCCACCTTTGTTAAGAAGGTATCCAGAAATCAAATTCTTACACATATCAGGTACATAAAATACATTGACTAAAGTAAGAACTTTCCCAGAGGTGAATATTAATTCAATAGTGCCTTTTCCCAGAACTTTGCTTGCAACTTTGTTTGCGCTAGTTACTTCGCTGGATTCTCCGTTATTCTCATCGTAAGTCTTGAACAGATTATGGTCTTTGCAAATATGAATAGTTGCTCCAGTATCGAGCCACCAATCATTATCAATGCCACTAACGGAGTTCGCCTCTTGTACGACAGCCACAAGCTTTTCTTCGACCACATTCGCTTTTTGTTGTTTCTTCCGAAGACGACAGTCTCGGGCATAGTGGCCGGGTTTGTGACAATAGTAACAGTCACTCTTCTTCTTGTTCTTGGAATTATTACCTTTCTTTTTAAACTGTGTCTCATTCTTAGGCTTCAACTTATCGTTAATTTCAACATTATTAGCCTTAGATTGAGACTCAGTTTGTGAATTATCATCTAATTCGCATTTACGAGAATCCTCTTCAATACGAAGATGACGCTGTAAACCGTCTAGATCATAATCAGTTTCCGCATGTTTTAATTTTTTCTTGTAATCATTCCAAAAATTCGGGAGTCTCGAAATAATAACTCCAACAACAAAAGATTCAGGGAGATCAATACCGGCATCCTTAAGTTGATTTACCAACAGTAGTATTTCACTCACTTGTCCAATTATGGACTTGTTGGTAACCATTTTGAAATCCATAAAATTGCATATAAGAAATTTTTTATTACTTGCCTCAAAGATGCGATATTTGCTTTCTAGCGAAGTCCAGAGTGCCTTCGCCGTGTCCAAGGTCCTGTGAGCATTGTATATCGGAGTAGACAGTGCTTTCAGTATGTGGCCTCTGCATAGAAAATCTTCCTCTTTTCGCTTTGCCCTTTTTGCTTTTAATTCTGCACTATCCTTATCGGTTTCCTCCGGTATTTTCTCCAATCCGTCTTCTAGAATATGTAATAATTTAACCGTGATCAGAAAGAATTTCATAGTCTCCTGCCAATGAGTGAAGTCCTCTCCATCAAATCGCTCCAACTTCGTTAAATGCTGATTCATCACTTGCAAAGCGCTCAAACTATCCATGGTTGAAACAATTGTCTGAAAATTTGTTGGGGATTTTGTGGTTTGAGACGCTTTTGGAGGAGTAGTGTAACACCCCGTGAATTCTATAACCGTGAAATTCACAAATTAAAGTATAATTAATTTCAAATCAAAGAATTAAGGGAAACGGGATACGCGGTTGTGTTCGTCTCGGAAAAATACGCGAAACAGAGTCTGAGTTTTCGAAAAACGGAGTCCGTATGAAGAAGATATGGCCTCCGGAAGTTTCAGAATTCAGGTTAAAATTCAAACAGACGAAAACAACTCAGAAAACAAGTTTAAAATTCAAAATCGGGCCCAATTGGCCAGGGCGGGAAAATTCCCGCCGAAGGCACCCAGGTCGACTTGGCAGTCGACCTGGGCTAGCCAGGTCGACAGGGCTGTCGACTAGGCTGTCGACCTGGCCCCAGAGCCAGGTTGAACCCAGCCCACCCTGGCTGGCCTGGTCTGTGTTTGGTCGATTTTCTGAGCCTTGCTTTGTCACGAGGGCTAGGTGTCAGCTCCTGGTTGGTCTCTCTTTCGAATGAATGGCTACGATTAACCCAAGCTACATCGATGGTCCTAATCAGTTCATAAACTCTATAAAAATGACCCTAGACTCTACCTAATCTATTCATTCAAAAATAAGAATGAGGCCATCATGCTGCTGAGGAACGACTAGGAGTAACCACCAATTTGAGAGACGATTAGGAGTCAAACTCTAAAGCATAAAGCAACTACAATTTAAACTTAAACAAATCAAATCAACGCCTACATCAAAGGAATAGCATCTCCAAATCCAGAATTCAGATTCCTGAATTGAAGAATTCGTCACACGATTGTAAGTAGAGTACTATTCCGATGTGAATAAATAACTGTGTTTGATTTGTACACTTGATTTGTGGTGATAGTAATTCATATTTGTGCGTTGTTATGATTCTAATCAATTTGGAATATTGTGATGTAACGATTGGATATTCGCAAGTATGTAATTCATGATAAAAACTACATGTTTGCGGTAGTTTATTTGAGATTTATGCAAGTATACGATTGGATATTCGCATGGATGTAATTCATGTTGAAGCTACATGTTTGTGGTTGTTTAATTGAGATTCATGCAAGTATGTGGTTTTGCTACTATGCCAACATAATGTATATTTTTGTAAAAAAATCACTTTTTGTGTAATTAGATCAAATTTGGGGTATTATGATTCATATGAAATTATGTTGGAATTGGCATCATGATCTATGTATAAAACCATACTTTTGTATTAGAAACAAAAGTAAGCCTCTTTGTGAACTTATGTTGATTTTATAAATATGACTAGGCTATGTTTGGTATTATGTCTAATTGAAAAACATGTTAGGCCTATATTGTTTACAAGAATTATATGATAATATATGCGACACATAGCTAAGTTAGATTTACATTCCAATTGCAAGTTTGCATGAATAAAGTAAAAACCATGATTTCATGTTTGGGTATATTTGTGCCGTGATTATGTGAATAGATTAAAAATCATGATTAAGTTGGAATAATTCTAGTTGAACTATACTTTTGTATTAGTAACAAAAGTAAGCACCTTTGTAAACATATAGTAATTTTATAAACATAATTTGCTTATGTTTGACATTGTGCCTAAGTAAAAATATAGGTTTATGTTGTAGTTAAGACTATGGGTCAATAATGATATCTAATTTAGTTAGATTCTTAACTTAACTACAAGTTTACATGGTTTGATTCATGTCACTTATGCTTTATGACCAAAGTATATGTTACTACAATGCAAGTACACCAGTTTCTATTTTGTAGTTTCAACGTTATGCTGCAAGTTCATGCGTTCACATTCCCCTTTTTGTGTATATAATCACGTTTTAAGCCTCCCCTTTTTCACGTGGCTAAGTTGGGCTTAAAAAGGCTAAGCCCAACATATATTATAATAAACGAACGTATTAAACGGGGGAAATAACGTTGGGCCAAATTGATTAATAAATGAAAATATAAAAGTAGAGGGGCCCAAATTCAAGAATGGGTTGGGCCCATGATTGGTGTAAACCTTTACACCATTAGCTTAAATTGATTTTTAATAATGGGCCGCAAATATTTACATATAAGAAAATAAAGAAGAAAGACAAAATATGTAAATGTAGAAAATACGATGTGTTTAACCCGAGGTTGGATTGAGTTGTGATGTAAACCTGCCCGGAACCGCCCGGATGTCCAGTAGTCACAACAATACCTATCCAATGTGGGTGGTTAAACATGGAGCCCAATAAGGACCCGAGGTTAGACTGAGTTGTGGCGTAAGACTGCCCGGACCCAACCGGCAGCAGGCAGCCACAACAATACATGTCTAATGTGAGAGGTCAAGGCTTTAATAAGACAATTAAGGCTCAGTCAGGATTGATAGGATTAAGTAAATTATATTAATACTTAATCAAAATGGAACATGCTAAACTAAACAGACTGATTTAGGGGTTATGTTTATAAAACACTTAACCAACTTAGCATGTTGGATAGAAATAGAAAACCTAGTAGCGGGGGACCCTTTTCAGCAGTAACCCTATTAGGTATCATGATACCCTGAAACTAGGCAGGATGGGGCACGATTACTGGGCTGATTGTAAGAGGTCAAATCGACGGCGGTGGTGCAGCAGTGTAGGTTCTAACGGGGTGTGGGCGTGCACACACTCCGGCGCAGAAAAATAAGGCACTGGGCACCAGTAGCATACCTGTGCATTCTAGGATTGTGTCGGGCCGCCACCATGGGACTTGATACACCCTATGGTGGGACCAACATAGGTAACTACAACATCGGGGGCCGTAAGACACATGTAACTATGCGAGTAGGAGCCGATCATCATAAAATGGATCACTTCACCCTGATTATGGGGTGCCTGTTGGGAACTAGTTTATATGGGTACAGAGATTAATATGGGGTACGATAGTATATTCGACCCTAGACAACTTAACTAAGTTTGTAGTGCTTTCCCATTTCTAGTTTATACTTTTCATACCCAGTTCTTTATTCATAGACTGAATAGTCCTAGACTTACTCAGGCTTTATGTCTGACTCTACTTTTCTTTCGTCTTCTTTTCTTCCGTTCCCCCCCCCAAGGTCCACAGGGAGGGAATACCGCAGCTTGACCAGCCTTCATATCCAGCTTGAAGAGAAAGAATGTATTACTTGGATCTTTTCGTTTTGGACTATGGCTTTGGACAACAACTATGGGACTTTTGTAGTTTATTTATGTTTCCTTTATGCTTCTTTAAATAATGTAATCAAGACAGTTATGAAGATGTTATGTTTTTGGAAGTATTGTAAGACAATTATGGTATGGTTGTTGTAACACGTATTTTTATATGAAATAAAGGTTGTTGTTTTTCCGCTGTTCAAAAATATGTGTTCTTATATCTGTCTTGTATATCTGTGACTTATACTTATAAACCTCCACCAAAATTAGGGCATTCCCTTTGAGAGTGACCCTAACGGAGGTGGGGTGTTTCACTTGGTATCAGAGCATAGGTTTACCAGATAAGATAAAAAGTTTTGAAAAAATTATTTTCAAAAAGGAAATTTAAAGAAGCATTTAAAAAAAAAAGATAAAATATTATTTTATTTTAAAAGGCAAAGTCCCCCCCAAAGCCATAGGTACTATCTCTTATCCTTCGTTTTGAATCTATCCTTTCTGTTTCAGCATGTCTGGTGACCTTACTCCCCAGCTGTTGATGCTTTCACTCCTCCTCCTCCATGTGAACCAGCAAGCGGAAGAGTCCCAGAGTAGGAAGACGAATAATAGTCAACCAAGAAAGGATCGTAACAGTAATAATAAGAAACGAGAAAAAAGGAAATGCAATTTTTGTGGTACGGAGGGGCACATCGCCAAGGATTGTAGAAAGAGGAAAAGAAAGCAAGGAGAATGTTTTCATTGTGGGGAGACTGGACACATCAGCAAAGACTGCCCTGAGAAGACAGACTTTGAGAAGGGCGGGAAAGTCAACAAGTCCCGAGAGAAGAGGGAGTGTAAATTCTGTGGCAAAGTGGGGCACTTTGTGAAGGATTGCCGGAAAAAGAAGGCCAAGATGAATGGTGGGTGCTTTTCTTGCGGTAAGACAGGCCACATGGCTAAGGACTGCCCAAAGAAACGAGGACAGGGGCAGAGGGCTGAATCCACCTCAGGGGCACAAGTTCATGTGCTAGAAGCGCCACCTCTGCAACAGCGAGGTATAAATACTTCTGTAGAAAGTGTAGTTTATCTTTATGATCACCCCGTTCGCACTTTATTTGATTCTGGCGTATCACACTCCTTTATCTCGTCTGCTTTAGTAGAATCTCTGCACCTAAAAACTAGTATGGTAGAGGACCCCTTAATTGTTTCAAACCCAATTGGGGGCCCTGCTCATTTGTCTATGATCTGTTTGGGATTGAAAATTTCTATTCTAAGCGTAGAATTTCAGTGTAGTGCCTTTGTTTTGGGCTTTTCGGGATATGGTTTGATTTTGGGCATGGATTGGCTATCCAGTAATGGGGCCATCCTTGATTGTGAGGAAAGGGTTGTTAGGCTCCTAACCCTGCTCGGTAATACTTTGGAAATTTCTTGTAATCCCTCGTATGCGGTTATGCTTAGTTACCTTGAATCGCTAGATGCCTCCGTTGAAAATTTGCAATCGGTTAGAGTGGTCCGGGAATATCCGGATGTCTTCGAAGAAGTGAAGGGCTTGCCTCCGAAGCGGGAGATAGACTTCCGTATATATCTTGTAGATAATGCAAAGCCCGTTGCGTTGCCCGTTAGACACATGGCTCCACGGGAAAGGAAAGAGCTCAGTAAACAGATTAAAGAGCTTCTAGAGAAGGGGTTCATTAGAAGGAGCATTTCAGAATGGGGCGCTCCAGTAGTGTTCGCCACTAAGGCAGAAGGTTCATTTCGCTTATGCATGAGTTGTAAAGAATCACCTTAGTAAATACATTTGGCAACATAGTTGACATTTGTTTATTTTCAAGAGATAATTCATCTATGTGGAATACCTTCTAGTAAGTGAACAAGATCCAAGATTCACTAGTGAATTTTGGAGAGCTTGCATGGAACCATGAGTACGCAGTTATGCTTGAGCCAAGTATAGTAGAAGGAGAATAAGTGAAAGTGGAACGAGAGGCAACAGTGAAATAGGTTCCAACTCATATTTTGGAAACAAGAATTAAGAAGCTACAAAATTGTGAAGTTAAAGACGGACAAAGCATAATGGAGTTAAGCTCAAGAAATGCGACCTAGAAGATTGAAGACTAGATTCTTGCATCATATCTCTTCTTAAGAGTATATCCTTGATCCCTCTCTTCCTGTAGATCTCACTTGCGTGCTATCTTTTGTGTATATCCTCTCGGTCCTATTCTTAATCCAATTTCTATTGCAAACCCCATAGGGAGTATGACTCATCTATTAGTAACACATGTTGGGGCTTGAGGGTGTTCGTTGGATTGACCAAACTTTTTGGGTTTAATAGGATACGGGTTGGTCTTAGGAAGGGACTCCCTTGTGACCTAAAAGGAGTCCATCATGCTTAGTTTCCTAGAATCATATATGGTGGTTGGGTTGAGTAATTCTTTAGGTGTCAGTCTGATGTTGATTTCGGTCTTCGGGGCTGATGCTTAGAGAGTTCTTCTCCTAATCAATATATATGTGGCATAAATCTCCGGTTTTTACATTGCCTAATGGGCACAAAGTTTTTACTTGCTTCATTCGACTATACCTTTAGGTAGGACCATTTCCTATCATTGAGAAAATTGGGAAAATGGCCTATAGATTAGAGCTACCAGAAAAGCTGGCCGGAGTTCACAACGTTTTTCATGTTTCACATCTCCGAAAATGTCTACATGAGTCTGCTGAAGTGGTAGAGCCAAATATCCTAGAAGAAGCTGAAGTGGAGCGCGAAGCAACCATAAGAAAAGTTCCAACCCGCATATTAGGAACGAAAGTGAAAAAGCTACGCAACCGCGAAGTCAAGCTCGTCAAAGTTCAGTGGAGCGACGCCGAAGGAGATGCAACTTGGGAAACTGAAGCTAGAATACGCGCTGCCTACCCTTTTCTTTTCGAGTGTACATCCTTGATCTTTCTTTTTCCTTAAGTTGCGCTTTTATCTATCTTTTTAGGTATATTTCCTCGACCTTATCTTTTAGGTAGAAACCCTTTGGATGAAAACATGTAATTGAAACAAGTTATGGATGATGGTTGCAAGTGGTTGCAAGTGATTGCTAGTGGTTGCATATACACACACAATCTAGGTTTTAGATCGGCTCAGTCACTTCATATTGCATATGCATATATGTTTGCATTCGTATATGGTTGAACTTTAATGTGTTGTCATATGGATGTTGCATTTGTATGAATGATTGTGCACTCATGTGGAATCATGAATAGGAAAATTTGCATACATAATGGATTCATGGCACTTACATAATTCGCATTAAGGAGGTCAACTGAATCAGTAGACCGCCTGATTTTGCATTAGATAAGTACACGTACACACAAACACTTCGCATATGATCATGAAGCATTACAAGTCTTTTAAGGACAATGGATGCTCGTGTTTGATGGATGAGTAGATGGATGATTGGATGTTAGGATATACATTCCTCCTAACTTGAAGATTTCGGGGACGAAATCCTTTTAAGTGGGGGAGAATGTAACACCCCGTGAATTCTATAACCGTGAAATTCACAAATTAAAGTATAATTAATTTCAAATCAAAGAAATAAGGGAAACGGGATACGCCGTTGTGTTCGTCTCGGAAAAATACGCGAAATAGAGTCTGAGTTTTCGAAAAATAGAGTCCGTATGAAGAAGATATGGCCTCCGGAAGTTTCAGAATTCAGGTTAAAATTCAAACAGACGAAAACAACTCAGAAAACAAGTTTAAAATTCAAAATCGGGCCCAATTGGCCAGGGCGGGAAAATTCCCGCCTAAGGCACCCAGGTCGACTTGGCAGTCGACCTGGGCTAGCCAGGTCGACAGGGCTGTCGACAGGGCTGTCGACCTGGCCCCAGAGCCAGGTCGAACCCAGCCCACCCTGGCTGGCCTGGTCTGTGTTTAGTCGATTTTCTGAGCCTTGCTTTGTCACAAGGGCTAGGTGTCAGCTCCTGATTGGTCTCTCTTTCGAATGAATGGCTACGATTAACCCAAGCTACATCGATGGTCCTAATCAGTTCATAAACTCTATAAAAATGACCCTAGACTCTACCTAATCTATTCATTCAAAAATAAGAATGAGGCCATCATGCTGCTGAGGAACGACTAGGAGTAGCCACCAATTTGAGAGACGATTAGGAGACAAACTCTAAAGCATAAAGCAACTACAAGTTAAACTTAAACAAATCAAATCAACGCCTACATCAAAGGAATAACATCTCCAAATCCAGAATTCTAATTCCTGAATTGAAGAATTCGTCACACGATTATAAGTAGAGTACTATTCCAATGTGAATAAATAACTGTGTTTGATTTGTACACTTGATTTGTGGTGATAGTAATTCATATTTGTGCGTTGTTATGATTCTAATCAATTTGGAATATTGTGATGTAACGATTGGATATTCGCAAGTATGTAATTCATGATAAAAACTACATGTTTGCGGTAGTTTATTTGAGATTTATGCAAGTATACGATTGGATATTCGCAAGGATGTAATTCATGTTGAAGCTACATGTTTGTGGTTGTTTAATTGAGATTCATGCAAGTATGTGGTTTTGCTACTATGCCAACATAATGTATATTTTTGTAAAAAAATCACTTTTTGTGTAATTGGATCAAATTTGGGGTATTATGATTCATATGAAATTATGTTGGAATTGGCATCATGATCTATATATAAAACCATACTTTTGTATTAGAAACAAAAGTAAGCCTCTTTGTGAACTTATGTTGATTTTATAAATATGACTAGGCTATGTTTGGTATTATGCCTAATAGAAAAACATGTTAGGCCTATATTGTTAACAAGAATTATATGATAATATATGCGACACATAGCTAAATTAGATTTACATTCCAATTGCAAGTTTGCATGAATAAAGTAAAAACCATGATTTCATGTTTGGGTATATTTGTGCCATGATTATGTGAATAGATTAATAATCATGATTAAGTTGGAATAATTCTAGTTGAACTATACTTTTGTATTAGTAACAAAAGTAAGCACCTTTGTAAACATATAGTAATTTTATAAACATAATTTGCTTATGTTTGACATTATGCCTAAGTAAAAATATAGGTTTATGTTGTAGTTAAGACTATGGGTCAATAATGATATCTAATTTAGTTAGATTCTTAACTTAACTACAAGTTTACATGGTTTGATTCATGTCACTTATGCTTTATGACCAAAGTATATGTTACTACAATGCAAGTACACCAGTTTCTATTTTGTAGTTTCAACGTTATGCTGCAAGTTCATGCGTTCACATTCCCCTTTTTGTGTATATAATCACGTTTTAAGCCTCCCCTTTTTCACGTGGCTAAGTTGGGCTTAAAAAGGCTAAGCCCAACATATATTATAATAAACGAACGTATTAAACGGGGGAAATAGCGTTGGGCCAAATTAATTAATAAATGAAAATATAAAAGTAGAGGGGCCCAAATTCAAGAATGGGTTGGGCCCATGATTGGTGTAAACCTTTACACCATTAGCTTAAATTGATTTTTAATAATGGGCCGCAAATATTTACATATAAGAAAATAAAGAAGAAAGACAAAATATGTAAATGTAGAAAATACGATGTGTTTAACCCGAGGTTGGATTGAGTTGTGATGTAAACCTGCCCGGAACCGCCCGGCTGTCCAGTAGTCACAACAATACTTATCCAATGTGGGTGGTTAAACATGGAGCCCAATAAGGACCCGAGGTTAGACTGAGTTGTGGCGTAAGACTGCCCGGACCCAACCGGCAACAGGCAGCCACAACATTACCTATCTAATGTGAGAGGTCAAGGCTTTAATAAGACAACTAAGGCTCAGTCAGGATTGAGAGGATTAAGTAAATTATATTAATACTTAATCAAAATGGAACATGCTAAACTGAACAGACTGATTTGGGGGTTAGGTTTATAAAACACTTAACCAACTTAGCATGTTGGATAGAAATAGAAAACCTAGTAGTGGGGGGACCCATTTCAGCAGTAACCCTATTAGGTATCATGATACCCTGAAACTAGGCAGGATGGGGCACGATTACTGGGCTGATTGTAAGAGGTCAAATCGACGGCGGTGGTGCAGCAGTGTAGGTTCTAACGGGGTGTGGGCGTGCACACACTCCGGCGCAGAAAAATAAGGCACTGGGCACCAGTAGCATACCTGTGCATTCTAGGATTGTGTCGGGCCGTCACCATGGGACTTGATACACCCCATGGTAGGACCAACATAGGTAACTACAACATCGGGGGCCGTAAGACACATGTAACTATGCGAGTAGGAGCCGATCATTATAAAATGGATCACTTCACCCTGATTATGGGGTGCCTGTTGGGAACTAGTTTATATGGGTACAGAGATTAATATGGGTTACGATAGTATATTCGACCCTAGACAACTTAACTAAGTTTATAGTGCTTTCCCATTTCTAGTTTATACTTTTCATACCCAGTTCTTTATTCATAGACTGAATAGTCCTAGACTTACTCAGGCTTTATGTCTGACTCTACTTTTCTTTCGTCTTCTTTTCTTCCGTTCCCCCCCCCCAGGTCCACAGGGAGGGAATACCGCAGCTTGACCAGCCTTCATATCCAGCTTGAAGAGAAAGAATGTATTACTTGGATCTTTTCGTTTTGGACTATGGCTTTGGACAACAACTATGGGACTTTTGCAGTTTATTTATGTTTCCTTTATGCTTCTTTAAATAATGTAATCAAGACAGTTATGAAGATGTTATGTTTTTGGAAGTATTGTAAGACAATTATGGTATGGTTGTTGTAACACGTATTTTTATATGAAATAAAGGTTGTTGTTTTTCCGCTGTTCAAAAATATGTGTTCTTATATCTGTCTTGTATATCTGTGACTTATACTTATAAACCTCCACCAAAATTAGGGCATTCCCTTTGAGAGTGACCCTAACGGAGGCGGGGTGTTTCAAGTAGAATCTGTCGTACTTCTGACTTCAAGGATTTGTAGAGCAAATTCTTTCAGACAATAGTTCAACCCACCAGGTACAAAAGGGTTATCGAACTATTGACTTCAGGATTCAATGAAGCCTTGAAACAGCGTAATCGAATTCAAAGTTTGTACGACTTTGATTCGACCAAGAACACTCTGATTTAATGTTTCTGATGATGCAAGTACTGTAGAGAATGAAGAGAAGAAGAGGAGGATTAATCTGCAACGTATTTCTGCAATTTGCAACACCTCAGTGGCGTTACAAATGAAACAGCGTTTTGATACGCTTTAATGGCGTTGCAGACTGTAAAGGAAGAAGAAGATACTATACGAAGTGATTTCAAACATTTCTGGGCGTTGCTATTTATAACAAATGAAGAGGCATCCTTTCAGCGAAGCGTCACCACCGTCTGTAACGGTTATTTCCGTCCGTACAGCGTCGCATCTCTTCCCTTTGGGATGAAATCGGTCGACCGCCAAAATATCACAGGTCGACCGTTTTCAAACATAGAGTAAAACGGTCGACTGGTTGAGTTTTGGCCGGTCGACCGATCTGTTTCGTGACTTAATGGATCACGAGACCCCAAGAGCCCCATGGCCCAAGGCCCATCTTTTGACATTTTAAATATTATTATGCCAAGTTCATGCTCAAGGCCCATTGCCTTATCTCTCCTTCTCTTCTTTCTTTTGTTATTATACGTCATGTCTTTACATATATAGTGGAAATCCTTTGTATTTTCCATGATGTGGGACAAAACATATTTGCCTATTCCTTCTTCCTTTTATTCTTCATTCTCTTCAAGTAATACCCAAACCCAAATCATTTGTTTTGAAAATTTTACAACACATATGAGATTCTACATGCATTCTCTATAAAACTATCCATCCTAAGAGGTCGGCCCAACAAAAAAGAAATCCTACTAATGGCTTCAACTGACCAAAAATCAAGATCTAAATCAGCTAATTTAATCCAACCTGGAATGGAACTAAGAAAATCCTTTGTTAATTTCATACCAGGAATCCACTTAATACATAAATCAACCTTTTACTATAAAAATGAGGTCCTGTAACTAGAATTCTATCACTGTTCTCATCTAATTCGCATTTAAGTATATAAAATCCGTTGTCTCTCGAATAAAGTTGATAATAACCCTTTAATTTCCAACTCCTATCTATATAATCTTTCAAGTAATTATAATAGGGTTTTCTGCCAAAAATGTAGAACACAATTGAATTGGTCCACTTCTCCCTAGCCTTATTAACAAGACTGTCACTTATAACAGCAATTTTAAGGTTTTCTCGAGTGATAGGATCATAGTAATCAAGTTAAATAACATTTTGATGAAGATTGTTCTCAGTTACTGCTTCATCCATTTTTTTGATTGCATGGAATTAATTAAAGAAGAACTTGCATGATCTTTAAATATTAGGTCTGGAAATTCCAATTTTTATCCTAGATCTGGACGATGAGAAATACCATTATATGATGAAGAACCTCCCTTTGCATGTTGTTGCAATGGAGAGAAATTCAGAGGCTTAACTGTTCTATGGTCAAAATCACCTCCATCGAATATTTTTTATTAAGATTTTTGAGGAAAGAAGGAATGAAGACTCCATAATATTCTCTTTTTCTATAGAATATTTTTGTTTAAATCGCATTTCTGATCATAGCTCATTATTATTATTCACTAGAATTATCACTAACACTGCATAACTTTTTAGCCTTAAAATCTACTAACAACATTGATCCGCTAGACTTTCTCTTCCCTTAGAAAATGAAAATTAAAACCAAGAAGTACGGGGCAGATTTCTTGTAAGTGATTTGAAAAGTCATATCTAACTGAAGGAGAGTCTCAAAAAGCAATATTTTCTCTTGAAGCTCTCTTTTCAAGCTCACATACTTATTTAAAAAGGGTGATATGATAAGTGGGAGCATAGCCTGCAATACAAATATAACATAGAGCTGCTCATGAATAAACATGAATAGCATGGGATGATGAGCGCTATTGGCGAGAGCACACTACCAAATTTTTAACTATTAGGAGCATTATGTTAGAGGCAAAATAAGTTAATTGCCTTTAAAAATATTCAATTAAGGCCAAATACAAAATCGGTTGTTAATACCCATCAATTAAGGCCCATTTATCTGCCCTTAATCTGTCCCTTCTTTGCGGCATGCCAGCTCAACCTATATCACGATCCCTATACTGTACTGCCCATTTCTCTCTTAATCATCAAACCCTAATTTTAAGATCAAACAACGAAAATATATTCATGGAGATTCCAAATAAGTGGATTAGTGTTAGAGAATATGCTACAGGATATAACAGGAAACCTATTATGACTTGGAGAATATGCTATGAAGGATATGCTATGGAGATATAACAGGAAACCTATCATGAAGATAAAACAGGAAACCAATTATGGAGATAAAACAGGAAACCTATTAGGATATATTTTATGGGATATCATAAATTCTGCCTTTAATGCTTTCCTTATATTTGATTGTAAAAACTTGTATAAAGGGAGAAGGATTTCTCTTGTAATGAACAACAAAAATCAATAAAATGTAGTCTTCTAATGTTCATTGCTTTGTCTCTCTCCTCTCTTTGTATCAGAATTCCAACATGGTATCAGAGCCAGGGGAGAAGGAGAGAGATATGTATATATATTAAAAAAAAAAGAGTCGGCGGTCCCTATAGCCAGTGCAGCACCGTCGAGTGGTCTTCGCCTCCTCTGTTTCTGGCGATTTGGTTTTCCTACTGATTGAAGAGTATTGGGATGGAGTTTGTTTATGATGAAGGCTGTTTATGGTAATGAAGTATGGTGATTGTTGGCTGTTGTGGTAGTCGATGCTGTTTTTTTGTGTCTTAAAAAAAAAAATCTTGTTGCTACTTGCGGATTTTTTTTTTAAGTTTGCCGTTTGTTGTGGCTATTCCCCCCTGCTGATATATTCTTTCGCCCTACTGATGGATCTATTATGATAACAGCCAGTCATCTTCCATTAACCTCTAGTGGTTGGTCCACTTTAAAAACCAATATACTCTAGTGGTTGGTCCACTTTAAAAACAATTAATATTGAGTGTGGTCCACTTTAAAAACCACTAATATTGAGTGTGGTCCACTTTAAAAACCATTATTGAGTGTGGTCCACTTTAAAAACCATTAATATTGAGTGTGGTCCACTTTAAAAACCATTATTGAGTGTGGTCCACTTTAAAAACCATTAATATTGAGTGTGGTCCACTTTAAAAACCATTATTGAGTGTGGTCCACTTTAAAAACCATTAATATTGAGTGTGGTCCACTTTAAAAACCATTAATATTGAGTGTGGTCCACTTTAAAAACCACTAATATTGAGTGTGGTCCACTTTAAAAACCATTATTGAGTGTGGTCCACTTTAAAAACCAGTTGAAGGCTTTGATTTGAATGACCAGTGCTTGGAGTTTGGAACTTCTATTTGGGCCACTCTTCGGTTTGGAGCTTTTATTTGGCAAACTCACGATTTTCAGCATCGTGAGTTTGAGGGGGGATGTTAGAGAATATGCTACAGGATATAACAGGAAACCTATTATGACCTGGAGAATATGCTATGAAGGATATGCTATGGAGATATAACAGGAAACCTATCATGAAGATAAAACAGGAAACCAATTATGGAGATAAAACAGGAAACCTATTAGGATATATTTTATGGGATATCATAAATTCTGCCTTTAATGCTTTCCTTATATTTGATTGTAAAAACTTGTATAAAGGGAGAAGGATTTCTCTTGTAATGAACAACAAAAATCAATAAAATGTAGTCTTCTAATGTTCATTGCTTTGTCTCTCTCCTCTCTTTGTATCAGAATTCCAACAATTAGACTGGCGAGGTACCTTCTTCTTATATTTACTGGAAACGATTGTCTTTTTTTTAAGAAGGAAACGATTGACGTTGAATGCTTGTGCGTGGAAGAATGCTTATGCTCAAGATCCGGATCTCAAATGCTAAATTGGCAAAAATACCTTTCAAATCAAGGTCTAGAACTTTTCCTTTACCCATATTTTGATTTTTCTTTAGCGTTTTAGCTAACCTAGATTGAGCTTTGTACATTGATTTTTTTTTCTTCGTTATTTTGAATATGTTTTGCTAGCTGTATTGTTCCAAATAATTTAATCCTATTGTTAAACATCTAATTCTTCATGTTAGTTCAATTACCATGTTGAATTTTGCAGGTTAGCTGTTTTCACCGACACTTTTGAGGTAAGTTTTGGAATCTACATTTTTAAGTGACTTGAATAGTACTTTTGATATAGCAAACCTCCTCTGTGATAACGCAAGAAGGGTCTAGAAATAGAGTTGAAATGGGTACAATTGTAAGCAAGGACTTTAATCTGTGATGCATGAATGAAATTTTGATGTATTTGTCTTTGTTTTGCAAGGAATGTAGTATTTCAAAGAAATCCATGAAAACTTAAATTTCCATTATGTGAAAATTAAGTAATTTTGACGATCAATTTGCAGTAAAGGCAGAATTGGAAAGAATTTTTCGTTGCTGTCATAATTTTAGTAACCAATTGAATTTCTTAATGGTAACTAAAATTATAGCAACGATTAACAACTAATTACTCATATCCAAAAATATTTGACCTAAAATGAAGAGACAACTCTTAACATAACCTAAGGGATTCTGCTACTATTTTGAAATGTCATTTTGTTCGTAATAACATCCTAAATATTTCGCACCGTTACCTAATGGATTCTGCTACTAGGGTATTGCATGGCGGTAAAATCGAATTTTTCATGTTTGACCTTTAAACTTTAGGTGTTTTGATTAAGAGTTTTCTCATATATATATATATATATGTATATGTGTGTGTGTGTGTGTGTGTGTTCCCTAGGTGGTTTTGACTTTCTCGATTTAGATGAATTCACTTGTTCGTAGGCAGTTTTATGAATATTACAGCCAAATTATCAAATGATACAAACGTTGTGACTGTAACTATTAGCTACTTCTGTCACTTCGATTTCTTCTTTTTGGAGACTTAATAAAATGGTCAAGCGCACATTCATTATTTTTTACTTTATAAATCTTGTTGGAGCTAAGTTAAGTCACCATAATGTTTATGCTATTCTAGTAGGGATCGTGTGCAAATAATTTGGAAGAAAATGATGGCGAGCACAAACTCAATTACAAGGGATTTCTTTTTTTACTGAATATTTTTGGGGACCATTTGCCAAAACTCAAGTGCAACTCAATTAATACATTTCTAAAGCGATTTTTAAGTGTTGTCGTATTAAACAAACATGTCATATGTTAGGTGCGTATAATTAGTAGGGTTATTTAGTTTTCACTTGGTTAAGAAGAGTGCAAAATTATCTATATTACCATCTAGTAATAAAATTGGTAGACTTTAACCACTTTTGATATATGACAGTCTCATAATTAGAAGTTCTGCCAAGTATATTTCTGTGCTAGGTTAGGCTGCAGTTTCCTTTAGAGACATACTTTAAATAGAAATCTTGGATGATGCCATGTTTTGATAAATGATAATAGCATCTTAGTTGCCTGTAAATTGTAATCTTTTGGAGCCTTTTTAGGAAACAATTAATATTTATCGCTTTTATGTTTACTTTTTTCCACCTGAAGAAGCTTTTTTTAATTATTTGTAAGGTCAAGTAAATTCATTGTAATGATACCATTGATTTCAGAAACAAAGATCATATGAGATCGTTATAAGCTAGGGAGCAATAAAAACATAATATAGTTCTGATAATATCGAATGCATTCACTCAAGCTATCGACTTGATATGCCTGTAAATAACCACCGTCGATGAATAGTGCATTATATTCAGATCATGGAGCTAGATCAGTGTAACTTTCATCGGAGTGGAAATAAAAGAATGGTCGCTATTATGATGTTGTTGAGTCTTTTAGATTTGGTACACAAATGAAAATATGTGAGCACAAACAAGGGTAAGTTCTATATCTCTTTTGCAGCCATGTTAAAAAAATTGAATGCTAAGAAACTCTCTTTCTTTGATACTTTCTCACTGTCAAACAAATGAATTTTATGTTATTTTATATCTGATGTCTACTATACTGAAATATATTCTGTTGCTATTGAAACTATGTAAAACTAATATTGGTTGTATCATTAGCAGAACTATAAGAATGTTATTCCTTGTTACTCGTGTATATTGCAAGTTATATATAATATTTGTTATTTTGAATATTTGTATTACTAGTGATTTTATGCGTATTACCAATAATAAAATGGGTAATGCTAGAACGACTGGCGAATTACCGATGAAAAACCGCGGATCAAGCAATTCACGGATGTAATTAAGGAGGCCACATCTATCCTACGGATATTCTTTCTGCCGTACTATTTCACATCTTCGTTTCTGGTTGAAGTAGATTAATCGTAATAAAAAACATAATTCATTTAAGCAGTCCCCTAATGTTATCACCTGCGTTTTATCGCTTATTTTTTTTCTATTTTTCAGTTGGCATAAAATTTTGGCCTCCTATCAAATAATTAAGTGATTAGCCTTTCTAGTATTTTGTGTCATGCTGGTTTACTAGTTAGTTAGTACAGTAGTTTTTGAATTTGCTCTTTGCTAAAAACAAAAAGAGTGCCTGTTTTTCTTTCTTTAAGCCATACGACTTAAGATAGTCAAGTTCAAACACCAAAATCTTTTATTATATGATCAAATACAAACAAGCCAAGTAAATTAAGTTGCATAGTTTAGGAACACATGATTCAAGACATCTACGTAGTTGTAGAAATTGGAGTAACATAGCATAAAGAATAGGAGAAAATACTGCCCCATTACGCACTTCTGAACCCAGGAATGTGCAGTTGCCTCGTACTTCTTTCTAACATTCTTGTACATGTAAGCAATGTTCGGTATTAACGGATCTTCTGGGTTTGGGTCTGTCAAAAGTGAGATATAGTTAGGACAAGGTTCCTTTGTTTCTTCATAATGTGGAGGCAAGTACTGTCTCGCAATATTTGGATGGTTTTTTGTGAAATGACGTCTATGGTGGTACTCTTAAAATGGATCCCTCATAGTATTGATAATATGTAATTACATACACCCATAAAATGGAGCAAGCACTTATAAGTTATGACAACAAAAATTTGGGATAATTCATTAGTTTACATGTTATTTTGGCTAATGCAATGGATAACTGGCTTTAGGTAATTAAATTCCCAAGACTGGCCCGTGTCCTACCGCATATGAAATATCTCATTCGGTTGCAATGATACGAATTTTCGACAACAGTGTGTATATTTACGTCGAGCAAGTAACTAGCTGCATCAGATGCAGAATATGTCATTTTGTTCTTCAGAGTTTTTGATTTTATTGATGCTGAAGTCAATTCCTAGAAGAAGGAAAGTTTGATGTAATTTTAGTTTTATGTCAAGTAATGATGCATATGTTAGTTTTCTATTATAATGCTTTTCAGGATTAAAACGTAACATTATTTTTATTCTAATGGAGTTCTTATTGATCAGGCACACAACTTGTTTCAAAGGAACTAATTAGAGTAGCCATATTGTTGCATGAGTTGTGGTATGAGGCTTTGGAGGAGGCTAGCCGTTTCTATTTTGGTGAACACAATATTGATGGTATGCTTGCTGTATTAGATCCCTTGCATGCTAAGCTCGAGTAAGGAGCTGAAACTACTAAAGAGACTACTTTTATTCAGGCATATGGCCATGAACTATTGGAAGCTCATGAATGTTGCATAAAATGTAGAAGAACAGGAAAAGATGCAGAACTTAGGCAAATAGATAAACAACTTCCAAGTCTCAGTACTTTGGACTTACAGTCTGTTTCACCTGCATTGCTCAACTGTCAACATTTAGAGCTTGCTGTCCTAGGAACTTACCATGCAGATGCACCCGTGGTAACAATCGCATCATTTGCACCTTCGCTCTCTGAAATACCATCCGAAGAGAGACCTAGAAAACTGACCATTGTGGGAAGTGATGGTGAGGAACGTACTTTCCTTCTTAAAGGTCATGAGGATTTGCATCAAGATGAACGTGTCATACACCTGTTCGGGCTGGTAAATACACTTTTAGAAAACTCAAGGAAAATCGAAGAAAAGGATCTTTCAATTCAACGATACACTGGCATTTCTTTATTTCCTAACAGCGGTTTAATCGAATGGGTTCCGAACTGTGATACACTGTACCAATTGATTAGCGAGTATAAGGATGCAAGAAGGATCCATTTGAATCAAGAGCAAAGGCTTTTGCTAGCTTTCGCAGCAGACTATGATCGGTTGCCACTCATGTCTATGGTCGAAGTTTTTGAGCACAGAAGGAAATGACTTGGCAAAGGTTCTCTGGCTTCAAAGCCGGACGTCGGAAGTTTGGCTTGATAGACGTACAAATTACACTAGAAGTTTGGTTATCATGAGCATGATTGTTTATCTGCTTGGATTAGACTACTGCCATCCTAGTAACCTTATGCTGCACCGTTTCAATGGGAAAATGTTGCATATTGATTTTGGAGATTGCTTCGAAGCATCGATGAACATGAAGAAGTTTCCGGAAAATGTTTCAGTGGAATTGAAGGCAATTTTAGATCTACTTGTGAAAATGTGATGCAAGTTCTTAGGATCCATAAGGATAGTGTCATGGCCATGATGGAGGCCTTTGTGCATCATCCTCTTATCAATTGGTGTCTATTCAATTTCAACGAAGTTCCTCAAATAGCAAACGGAAACACACAAGCAAATCATGTGGTGGTCAGCAACGACAAAACTGCACCCTTCCAGAGACCTTCCTCAGCCTCTTTGTGGGGCCCGTGAGAAAGAAATTCTACAGGCTGTACATCAACTTGGTGATGCCAATGAAGTTGTGAATGAGCGTGTTGTTGTCGTCATGGCCCGCTTGAGCAATAAGCTTATCGGACTTGACTTCATGTCCAGTTCATCTCTATCGAACAGCTTATTGCAGTATTTAGATCCCAACAAATTAATATATGGAGACACACGTGAAGTTGAACATGGGTTATCAGTGAAGCTCCAGGTTCAGAAGCTAATTCTACAAGCTACATCTCATGAGAATTTGTGCCAGAATTACGTTGGGTGGTATCCATTCCGGTGAGAATCTGTCCATGCTTTCTGTAGATATATGGATTTGTTACCTTTCAGTGTACATAGTCCATTCTCCTGTACATTAGACAACGGGGTAGGTGTTAAACAACAACAAAAAAAGTTAATGTTCCCATCTTGCAGTGTTTTGTCCATTATATTAAACACTATAATATGTTAATTTTATTGAGTGAAAGTTATTATAATGTGTTGGAGCATGACTTGTTTGCAATATGAAAATTCGTATAATGGTTACAGTTTTATGTGATATTGTACTTTGATTATGTTGTTTTCCCAGGAAAGTTGTTTTTTGCTAGTCTGTTTCTGGAGTTTAATGAAGCAGCAATGGCATTTGCACCTCTTTGTTATACTGGTAGTTTTAGGGGCGTTTATATTTGTCTTTAGTAGTGTTTCGTTATATTCCTTGCTTACATGGACTACAATGTTTTAAAGGCAAATTAAATAAATTATCTGCCCTTACTATTCTTTAGAGGCGGCATTTATTGGGGCAGAAGCTATTCTGCCGCTCATAAGTAACAAGGGCAGTTCAAGGGACTATTCGCTCTCTATTTAGAGTGTTAGAGGCGTCTATAAATGACCTTAAAGTTTTCATTCTCAGTAGTGACATACTATTGAATTGCCTTTTGCTGGGACGATGATGGATGTTTTAGTTTTTTTCCGGGTGCTGGGAAATATCAAATAATCATGAAATCATGTCAACACCATTATGCCTGTAAAAACCTAAAGACTGTAGCTTCTCCTATCACTCCTATTATTGGAGGAAGAGGACTTTCACACCTTTCAAAATAAATAGGAACCCTTATGGCTTTGACAGTTTCTTGAGCTGTTGTAATTCAGATACAATTTTTATGGAGAGTCTTCTTCCTATTTATTAACTTTATTTCGTGGAACGTGCATAGAAATTAACTTCTTGTTGATATCGATAGTCTATTTTACTCTTCTATAATTGGACTGTTTCCTTTCATGTTCTAATTTCATAAAAACTTGATTCTTTTTTTTTATGCGCAGTTTCTGGGACCAATCTGGTTGTGCACACTGTCATGTCTTTAATACATGTGAAATTTAAGTCGATAAATTATGTATCACATCAAAATGATGAAGATGTCCTGAAGTTACATGTCCATTAATGTTTATTTAGAGCAGCTCTATGCTATCAACTAGGAATATTTCGAGTTGCTTAGGAAGTGGAGAAATACAAATATAACACAGAAAACATCATGTTTTGAACTAGAAAATATCATGACGGATGTATTCTAGGGTTTTAACCTTTGTTCTAAAAGTTTTTGTCTCGTATTCAAAGAGCCAAATTACATATAATTCTAATGTTTGATCCCAAGAATGTTAATTTTTGCAAAGCTTGGTTCAGCCAGAGAATGGTAGTCCGAGTAACAGTCCTAAAATGTTGTAGGAAAATAACCTTTAGTATATTACATGCTGATTACATTAGAAAACCGTATCTATGTTTTTTTTCTCTATAGCTGCTGTATCTTTATACTAATATCAAATTTAATTTGAGGATTTTAGGGAGAAGGACAAACTTTGCATATTTTTTGGTCAAAAGTATGCAAAGTTTGTTATTTGGCCAAAAGTCCACTTTTTAGTGCAAAGGTGGATTTCAGGGGGCCCCACCGCATTTTCCATTTTGCACTAAAAGTTGGCCTTTTGGCCAAATTCCAAACTTAACATATTTTTGGCTAACTTTTTGTAAAGTTTTGCCTTCTCCCTATTTTCCACATTTAAAGTGATCATATCAAGAGACATTACTGCCATCTTGATTAACCATGCTTTTCATTCTACATACAGATATTAGCCCAGATTCAAACTGGATGACGACTGGCAGAAAGTGTCTATATTCCAGCAAATAGGAGCTATTTAGAGGACCTCAAAAAGTAGATTCGTTAGGCAGTTGGTAAAAGCAAAAATCAAAAGAGGAAATACTACAGTTAAAACCAGATAACATCGACAGCATAAACGAATGGAGAGATTTTGTGAAGTTAAAAACAAGTTCAGCTTTTAAGGTAATATTTTACTTCTTACTGTGTTATGTATTGCCTGAACACCTCCAAATCCACTCTGTTGCAATGCATGTTAAGAAAAACCATTGTTACACCTATCACGAGTTACGATGCAATTCGTGTTAAGTTGTAGTTAACTATTGTGTATAAAGCTAAATGCCATGAAAATCATTTTTGCATGAAAATCAAATCTTGAGGTTGTGTTTTTTTGCAGCGAAAAGGACGCCATGAACAATCTTAGAGCTCATGTTTCAAATTTTAAATTATTATATCTATAAATGTCATACTGTATGCTTTTATTATTGGTCCATATTCAAACCATGTCAGATTCAGTATATTTATACTATAGTTGCAGACTGTGGTCGAAGTTGATAATTTTTTTGACAAGTTTAGATGGCGCAACAAAAATAGCTTGTAGTATGATATTTTAAACATACAAAATTCAACTCTAAGGCTATACAATGTTTACCCATTCTAGTATTTATCCAGGTCTATTTAGTTATTTCCTTTTACCCAATATGATTGAATAACACTATGTTACATGCTAAAATTTATTGCATATTTATACTATAGTTGCGTACTAATATTGAATCAGCCAGGGCTATTCAGTTATTTTAAACATGCATCACTCTTTTCATAAGTCATAATATGTTCACTGAAAATTTCTGTAACACCCCACGTCCATTAATGTCACTCACAAATGGAATGCATTAACTTCTATGGAGCGTTTTAAGTGAGTATAGAACAGAAACTTAACAACAAGACAGATATAAGCAGTACTTAAAAATTTAAAACTTTATTCATTGCAGCGGTAAACACATAAGTTTGATTACATCATCAAAAACCAGAGCCAAAGTATATAATATCCATCTTGACTGAATCAAAGTACATAAATTGAATGACATAACCACAGTACAAAATAGCCATAAATAAGATAGGCTGAACTTTAACTTCAGCAATCCAAGCAACTTCTAAAAGCAGAGATACAGCTGTCCAAAATCAAGCTCCACTTGAGCTAGTTCCACCTTGAGCACTTGGGGGGGAGGGAGGAAGAAAAGAGGTGGAAACAAAGGGGGTCAGACATAAAGTCCGGCGTGTGCGATAACTTTAACAATATAATTACCAAAATAACTAGGCTAAGGCATAAGTTGAAAAATAAGGAAATGACTGTGAACAATTGGGTATGACAGAGTAAACAAGGAAATAAGATTGAACTACGATAACGTTAAAGGCGCACCTAAACCACTATAAGATAATTACTATACTGCACCACCACTAGTCACCCTAAGGTTGATCCCGCCTACAAAACTTAATAATGATAATGCTAGTTTCGTGCACCCCTAGTTGCCTTCATAGGCGTCGCCTGCCCCTATCTCCACTAGGTCTACCCACTACCCCCATGTGATGGCTCCATAACTCGTAGATACCCGTGCTGGCCCCACAGTGGGGTGTATCACTCCGCAAAGTGGCAACTCGATACCACCAACAATGCACGGCTAATACCTACACGATGCAACAACGTCTTACCTACCAGCCCGAGCCCACACACGCACATCAACCCGTTGGACTTGCGTTGCCACCGCTAACCCATTTTGGCCTCTTACAGTCAAGCCCAGTATGCGTGTCCCGTCTTTGACTTGGGTCGAGTCCACAAAGATACGTATGGGTTACTGGTTGAAACAGGCCCTCATTACTTGACACAAGCTATCCACCTAAGCTTGGTCCCCTCTAGTACATCCCACTTAACCCTCTTCTTATTCATGTTCACTTACGTGTTTCAAATTTTGATTAAGTGTTTCTAATCGTATTTCAAATGCCACCCAAGGCACCCACTTAATTCCACATGCCACCCAAGGCACCCACTTAACCCCCTCATGTCCCACTACATGTTTATCTGGTTAAGTGTTTCTTAATTCATTAAGACTGTAAGCTTATAAAGACCTCCCATATTAGACTGACATTTGTGGCAGCTGGATTTGCCGGGCGGGTCCGGGCAGTCTTACACCACAAATGAGCCTAACCTCGTGTCTTTACAACTGTTACGCATTCAATTTATGCCTAATACCTCCCACATTAGACTGGCATTTGTGGCAGCTGGATTTATCGGGCGGGTCCGGGCAGTCTTACACCACAAAAGAGCCTAACCTTGTGCCTTAGACGATTAATTACACCTAATTAATCATTCCCCAATTTGAATTAATTTCCCTATTCAAATTATCAATCAATTCCAAATTTAACTATGGTCATAATTGACTCAATTATGTCCATCTATTTATGGTATGCAAAATCATACCAATTATCATAAATTTATTTTATGCCATTTAAGGCATTTATGCCAATTCTCAATATTAAATCTTTTAATATTATCCCACTACCCCACGTTGTACGTTCATTCGTTTAACGTAAAATATACGTTAGACTCGAATAGTCTAACTCATAGAATAAAGAGAAAACATCACAACATACATAGAAATAAAACTAGATCTAAACATAAGGGGTGAACTTGCATGTGTGAATGAGGTTCTTCATCTAAAACTTGCATAGTCAAAAGTCACAAACTTGCATAAAACTACATATGTCATAGATCTAAATCTAAAGGTGTGAACTTGTTTAGGTAATAGTCACAACTTGCATAAACCATGTATGTCATGGATCTAACCAAAAGGGGTAAACTTGCATAGATATGATTCATACTTCAAACATATGTACATACTTGCATATGTGATTTTTGCAACATAAACGATGGTGTAAACTTACATCTAAACATGTAAACTAGCATATAGAACTTTGTATACTAGCATATAACTCACACATGTCATAGCCTAACTTTTAGATCCAATTTACATAAAATAGATGTCATGAAACATGTAAGGTTGTAGACAATTTTCACTAACTTGCATATGATTCATGTCTAAATCAACACCTAAACTAGCATACATACATATGATTTATCGTATAAATCAACATAACCAAACTAGCATATGAACATCATTATGAATTGATTATACATAAGCCAATCTTAGAATTACAACATAGGTGATAACATCAAAACTTTACAACATAGATGATAACATCATAGAATTTACATCATAAATGATAACATCACAATTTTACAACATAAATGACAACATCATAGAATTTACAACATAAATAATAACATGCGGTCAATAATTCACAACATACCCATATAATCCGCGTCATAACTCAATCTAATTAAATTGTTAATTATTTTATTAAAGAAATTGAACTCACAACTCAAAGAAGGTCTTGAGTTCTGAAATCTGAGTTCTGAAGTTGAATTAGCTTTCCTTTGAAGTAGATTCGTTGTTGCGGTTTAGATTAGAATTGATTTTGATTAGCTTTCTTCCTCTCTAATTGGTGGCGGCTATTCTTGGTTGCTAGGTGACGGCATGGAGGCCGGGAGTATAATTTTAATTTGATTTTAGGGTTTGAATCTACATGTCTTTTTATAGGGTTTAGGATTAGTTTAGGCCGTCCGATCAACCCATAATTAATCACAGCAAATCAGAGCAGATCAGAAACCCTAATGAGTCAGCATACAGTCATAAACAGGTCATCAATCAAATCTGCCCGGGGGAGGGGGGGTAGGTCGACCCCCAGGTCGACCCTATGGTAGACCTGGTTAGGGTGGGTGACCCCCAGGTCGACCCTATGGTCGACCTAGCCCTGGCGGGAAATTTCCCGCCTAGCCCATCTGACTCTGAAATTTTGAATTTTTGAAATCTGTTTTGAATTTTCTGAAACTCCTGATTGCCATAACTTCTTCATACGAAGTCCAATTCACGCAAACTCGGGCTCTATCTCAACAAGAATTACGAGATGAACACAATTGCGCAACCCGTTCCCCTTAATTCTCACATCTGAGATTAGTTATTCTTTAATTTGTGAACATTAATATTAAAAATTACGGGGTGTTACATTCTCCCCTCCTTAAAGGATTTCGCCCCCGAAATCTCCAAGTTAAGGAGAATGCATATCCTAACATCCAATCAACCATCTACTCAACTATCAAACACATGCATCCATTGTTCTTATAAAATTCCTAATGCTGTATGAACATATGCAAGAAGTGTGTGTATATGTTTTCTATCTAATGCAAAATCAGGCGGTCCACTGATTCAGTTGACTTCCTTAATGCAAACCATGATAGTGTCATGCGCCCATTATGTATGCGAAAGAATCCTATCGATACATATTATTTCTACATGTGTGCACAACCATTTACCAAAATGCAGCTTCCATATGACAGTACAACCATTATACATCCATTAACTTAAATATGTACACACATTTATATGCAATATGCAATATGAAGTGACTGAGCCGATCTAGTGCCTAAAGTGTGTGTATATTCATCCACGAGCAACCACTAGCAAACATTTGCATCCACATGCATCCATCATACATAACATGTCTCAAACACATGTTTCAACCATAGGACTACCCTATCTAAAGGTCAAAGAAACTAGCGAGAGGACATACTAAAGATAAGATAAGTACAAGCTAAGCGATAAAGGAGAAATTAAAAGACATACCCTCGAAAAGAAAAGGGTACAATGAACGCATCTTCTCTTCCGTCTCCCAAGTAGTGTTGCTCTCATCATTTCCCCATTGCACTTTGACTAGCTTGACATCTCAATTCCTCAACTTCTTAATCTCCGACCAAGAATGCACGTAGGATCTCGTCGAATCGTCGCATCACACTCTATCTCCACCTCTTTAAGCAAGCTCGGGTCTTACACTTCCGCGGTCTTGTGCAAGCACTTCCTCAAATGTGATACATGGAATACGTCGTGTATACCACTAAGTCTCTCGGGCAACTCCACTCTATACGCCATCTGCCCAATCCTCTCCTTAATAGGAAACGGCCCTACGAACCTTGGTGCTAACTTCCCAACGGACCCAAAGCGAACAACATTCCATAATGGAGACACCTAGAAAAAGACCATGTCCCCAATATCAAACTCAAGATCTGTCCTCCTCTTGTCCGCATAAGATTTCTGCCTATCTTGCACCGTCTTCATCCTCCTTCGAATCAAATCGATCTTTTCCGAAGTCTCTCTAATCATATCGGGCCCAAGCAAGATCTTATCTGTAGATTCCCACCAACATGTAGGCGAACGACACGGCCGTCCATAAAGAGCCTCGAACGGTGCCATGCCAATGCTAGACTGAAAGCTATTATTATATGCGAACTCCACCAACGGAAGATGTTCCTCCCATGTACCTCCGAAGTCTAAGACACACAACCTTAATAGGTCCTCTAGAATACGATTCACCCTTTCGGTCTGGCCGTCCGTCTGATGATGATATGCGGCGCTCAAACATAACTGTGTCCCTACCGCCTCTTGCAAGGTCTTCCAAAACTCGCTAGTAAAGATAGGATCGCGGTCACTCACTATGCTAGAAGGAACACCGTGCAAACGAACTATCTCTCGAATGTATATGGAGGCTAACCATGGAGCGATCCTCTTACTCTTTACGGGAATGAAATGGGCGCTCTTAGTAAGTCTGTCTACCACGACCCAAATCCCCGTATTACCCTTCCTCGATCTCGATAACCCATCAATAAAATCCATCGAGACACTTTCCCACTTCCATTGTGGGACCTCCAATGGGTGAAGCAACCTACCAGGCTTCTTTTGCTCTGCTTTTACTTGTTGGCACACCAAGCATCTAGCGACAAACTCAGCCACATCCCTCTTCATGCTGGCCCAAAAGTAAACTTGTCTCATGTCCATGTACATCTTTTCCCCGCCGGGATGGATGGTCATCTTCGAACGATGTGCATCATCAAGAATGGTCTTCCTCAAATTCTCGTCCCATGGTACACAAAGTCTATCGTCCCTCCGTAACCAACCCTTATCATCTAGGGTATACCTACTGAGATGGCTCGATGACTCCCCCCTTTTGAGCTTTTCTACTAACTCAACCAACTGTGGGTCATCTCGCTGTGCCTCACCAATCCATCCCAAAAGCGTAGGTCTGACCTCTAAGGATGCTAGCAAACCGGGTACAAAGTCAATGGAAGGTCTAAAGTCAAACGTAGAGATGAACTCTAAGCTTCGCCGCTCAACAAACAACGAACTCAAGGACAACCTTTTCCTACTTAAGGCGTTCGCCACCACGTTACCCTTGCCAAGGGTATATGCTATCTCGAAATCGTAGGACGCTAAGAATTCCATCCACCTTTGCTGCCTTAAGTTCAAGTCCTTCTGAGAGAACAAGTATTTTAGCGATTTGTGGTCAGTGAACAATTCGAATTTCTCGCCAAGAAGATAATGGCGCCAAGACTTAAGCGCGAAAACAATAGCGGCCAACGCTAGGTCATGTGTAGGGTAAATTTTCTCATGCACTCTCAACTGCCTTCCACCATAGGCTATTACCCTCCCTTCTTGCATTAAGACTGTGCCTAGTCCTGTCCCACAAGCATCAGTATAAACGGTAAATGGCTTACTCCCATCTGGCAACACTAAGACTGGGGCGGTGGTCAAAGCTCTCATCAAACGTTGGAACACATCATCACAATCTACGTCCCATGCGAAAACTAGGTTCTTCTTCGTCAAGCGTGTTAATGGAGCTGATATTTTTGCGAAGTATTTGATAAACTTCCTATAGTAGCTAGCCAACCCGAAGAAACTCCTCACCTCGGCAGCATCTTTAGGGACCTTCCAATCTTGGATGGCCACTACCTTCGTGGGATCCACAGCTATCCCTTCTTTCGAAACCACGTGCCCCAAGAATCGCACTTCCTTCCTCCAAAAGTGAAATTTAGAAAATTTAGCTTTAAGGCTATGTGCTCAAAGGGTCTCCAACACTTCCCTAAGATGTAGGGCATGCTCTTTCTCGTTCTTAGAAAAGATCAAGATGTCGTCAACAAAGACTACCACGAATTTATTAAGGTACTCCCTAAACACCCTACTCATCAAGTCAAAAAAGTATGCGGGGGCGTTTGTCAAACCGAAGGGCATCACAAGCCACTCGAAGAAGCCGTCTGGAGTCCTAAAGGCAGTCTTGTCTATGTTATCCTCAACCACTCTCAACTGATGGAAATACGTGGCTAAGTCCAACTGCGAAAACACTGAGGTGCCAACTAACTGATCGAAGAGATCGTCAATCCTCGACAGTGGGTGCCTATTATTCTTAGTAAGCTTATTAAGTTCTCTATAGTCCACATAAAGCCTAAGAGACCCATCTGCCTTCGTGGCAAATACTACTGGAGCACCCCACTCCGATATACTATGTCTGATGAAATCCTTCTCAAGCAATTCTTTCACTTGCTTACTGAGTTCTCTTCTCTCTCTTGGAGCCATGTGGCGCACTGGCAATGCAACTGGCTTTGCATTATCTACTAGATATATTCGAAAGTCTATCTCACGTTTTGGGGGTAAGCCCCTCACCTCATCGAAGACATCAATATATTCATGGACTATATGAACAAAATGTAAATCATCATTGGATGCGTCAAGGGATTCTAGGTAGCTAAGCATTTCTGGACCTCTAGGGTCACAAGAAATATCAAGGGTCTTTCCACAACGAGTCAACAATCTAACTACCCTTCTTTCATAATCTAGGATGGCCCCATATCTAGTTAGCCAATCCATACCTAGAATCAAGTCGTAGCCCATGAAGCCAAGAACAAAGGCGTTGCATTCAAACCCAACGCCCAAGATAAACACTCTCAAATCCCGACAGATCATAGAAAGATGACCCGAACCACCAATAGGATTTGAGACTACTAAGGTATCTGTAACTAGACTAGTATCTAGGTGCAGTGCTTCAACTAATGATGTAGAGATAAACGAATGTGATGCGCCAGAATCGAATAAAATACGGATAGGATGATCAAAAAGAAAAACTAAACTTTCAACGGAAATTGCTCTACCTCGTTCTTGCAGCGGTGGGACCATGAGAGCCTGAACTTGCCCCCTTGCCTGCCCTGGTTCCATAAGAGCCTGCACCTATCCTCCCGATGTAGACCCTGCCCTCTGCCCTTTCCTTGGGCACTCCTTAATCAAATGTCCCGCTTCGCCACAGTGGAAACAGCCAGTCTTCTTTTTCTTCCTACAGTCTTTGCTTAGATGGCCTGGGGTCCCACAGTTAAAGCATCTTTTCTTTCCTTTACCATTGTTTCCTTTACCACCTTTCTTGTTCTGTTTTTGCTGTTGCGGCTTCTTTTGATCCCCTTTCTTCTCGGGTGCCTTATTAGCATTGGCGCCCTTCTCCTCTTCATGCATAAGCACCATGTCAACTAGTCTCTCAAAGGTATCCCCCATGGGGATGTGGGTCATAGCGAACCCATGAAGCGGCTCGTTCAAACCCTTAACAAATCTCAGGGCCTTCTTTTCTGGTGTATTCACTAAGTCCAAGCCAAATCTCGCCCACTGATTGAACTTGTTGACGTATTCTTTCACTGATAGATTCCCTTGCTTCAATGCCAAAAACCTTTCCATATATAAATTCTCTTCGGCCCGTGAGAGAAACTTTGCTTCAAACCTCCGCCTGAAATCTGGCCATGTATCAACTGGACGCTCCCCATTAGTGACCTCCCACCAAAACGAAGCCTCATCCTTCATTAGCCAGGCAGCTAACTGGACCTTTCTTCCATCTTCCGCTTCAAAGATCCCAAACAATTCTTCCACCTCCTTTAGCCAATTTCGAGCTTCAGCAAATGTCTCCGTCCCGTGAAAAGGTTTTCCACCCATTGCCCGAAATTCCTTACATATCTTTGCGAAAGTATCGACACGAGGAGGAGGAGGATTTGCTGGACCTGCGGTGGTGGCCCTAGTCTCCAAATACCTCCTAAACCATCCTGGTATCGGTATCCCCTCGGGTATCTCGGGAATTCCAGACATACTGAAACGAAAAAGGAAAGATTCAATACAAAAGAACCGAAGGAAAGATATATGGCTCTTGGGGTTATGCTTTCTAAAATAAGCTTTTCTCTTGAAAATACTTTCCTTAAAACATACTTTTGAAGGTACTTCTTTATAAAAGTGTTTTTGAAAAACAGTTTTTCAAAATTCATATCTGTTCTGGTAACCTTCAGCTCTGATGCCACGTGTAACACCCCACGTCCATTAATGTCACTCACAAAGGGAATTCATTAACTTCTATGGAGCGTTTTAAGTGAGTATAGAACATGAACTTAACAACAAGACAGATATAAACAGTACTTAAAAATTTAAAACTTAATTCATTGCAGCTATAAACACATAAGTTTGATTACATCATCAAAAACCAGAGCCAATGTACACAATATCCATCTTGACTGAATCAAAGTATATAAATTGAAAGGCATAACCCCAGTACAAAATAGCCATAAATAAGATAGGCTGAACTTTTACTTCAGCGATCCAAGCAACTTCTAAAAGCAGAGATACAACTGTCCAAAATCAAGCTCCACTGGTGCTAGTTCCACCCTAAGCACTTGGGGTGGGGGGGGAGGAAGGAAGAAAAGAGGTGGAAACAAAGGGGGTTAAACATAAAATCTGGCGAGTGCGATAACTTTAACAATATAATTACCAAAATAACTAGGATAAGGCATAAGTTGGAAAATAAGGAAATGACTGTGAACAATTGGGTATGACAGAGTAAACTAGGAAATAAGTTGAACTAAGATAACATTAACGGCGCACCTAAACCACTATAAGATAATTACTATACTGCACCACCATTAGTCACCCTAAGATTGATCCCGCCTACAAAACTTAATAATGATAATGCTAGTTTCGTGCACCCCTAGTTGCCTTCATAGGTGCCGCCTGCCCCTATCTCCACTAGGTGTACCCACTACCCCCATGCGATCGGCTCCCTAACTCGTAGATACCCGTGCTGGCCCCACAGTGGGGTGTATCACTCCCCAAAGTGGCAACCCGATATCACCAACAATGCACGGCTTATACCTACACGATGCAACAACGTCTTACCTACCAGCCCGGGCCCACACACGCACATGAACCCGTAGGACTTGCGTTGCCACCGCTAACCCATTTTGGCCTCTTACAGTCAAGCCCAGTATGCGTGTCCCGTCCTTGACTTGGGTCAAGCCCACAAAGATACGTATGGGTTACTGGTTGAAACGTGCCCCCATTACTTGACACACGCTATCCACCTAAGCTTGGTCCCCTCTAGTACATCCCACTTAACCCTCTTCTTATTCATGTTGACTTACATGTTTCAAATTTTGGTTAAGTGTTTCTAATCGTATTTCAAATGCCACCCAAGGCACCCACTTAATTCCACATGCCACCTAAGGCACCCACTTAATCCCCTCATGTCCCACTACATGTTTACCTGGTTAAGTGTTTCTTAATTCATTAAGACCGTAACCTTATAAAGACCTCCCACATTTGACTGGCATTTGTGGCACCTGGATTTGCTGGGCGGGTCCGGGCAGTCTTACACACAAACGAGCCTAACCTCGTGTCTTTACAACTGTTACGCATTTAATTTATGCCTAAGACCTCCCACATTAGACTGGCATTTGTGGCAGCTGGATTTCCCGGGTGGGTCCAGGAAGT
Organism: Allium sativum; assembly: GCA_030737875.1. NCBI lineage: Eukaryota > Viridiplantae > Streptophyta > Magnoliopsida > Asparagales > Amaryllidaceae > Allium > Allium sativum. The sequence goes on along the minus strand of CM060919.1, from coordinate 882,340,249 downwards.
CTTACACCACAAAAGAGCCTAACCTCGTGTCTTAGACGATTAATTACACCTAATTAATCATTCCCCAATTTGAATTAATTTCCCTATTCAAATTATCAATCAATTCCAAATTTAACTATGGCCATAATTGACTCAATTATGTCCATCTATTTATGGTATGCAAAATCATACCAATTATCATAAATTTATTTTATGTCATTTAAGGCATTTATCCCAATTCTCAATATTAAATCTTTTAATATTATCCCACTGCCCCACGTTGTACGTTCGTTCGTTTAACATAAAATATACGTTAGGCTCGAATAGTCTAACTCATAGAATAAAGCGAAAACATCACAACATACATAGAAATAAAACTAGATCTAAACATAACTGGTGAACTTGCATGTGTGAATGAGGTTCTTCATCTAAAACTTGCATAGGCAAAAGTCACAAACTTGCATAAAACTACATATGTCATAGATCTAAATCTAAAGGTGTGAACTTGTTTAGGTAATAGTCACAACTTGCATAAATCATGTATGTCGTGGATCTAACCAAAAGGGGTGAACTTGCATAGACCTGATTCATACTTCAAACATATGTATATACTTTCATATGTGATTTTTGCAACATAAACGATGGTGTAAACTTACATCTAAACATGTAAATTAGCATATAGAACTTTGTATACTAGCATATAACTCACACATGTCATAGCCTAACTTTTAGATCCAATTTACATAAAATAGATGTCATGAAACATGTAAGGTTGTAGACAATTTTCACTAACTTGCATATGATTCATATCTAAATCAACACCTAAACTTGCATACATACATATGATTTATCATATGAATCGACATAACCAAACAAGCATAGAACATCATTATGAATTGATTATGCATAAGCCAATCATAGAATTACAACATAGGTGATAACATCACAACTTTACAACATTGATGATAACATCATAAAATTTACATAATAAATGACAACATCACAATTTTACAACATAGACGGCAACATCATAGAATTTACAACATGAATAATAACATGCGGTCAATAATTCACAACATATCCATATAATCCGCATCATAACTCAATCTAATTAAATTGTTAATTATTTTATTAAAGAAATCGAACTCACAACTCAAAGAAGGTCTTGAGTTCTGAAATATGAGTTCTGAAGTTGAATTAGCTTTCCTTTGAAGTAGATTCGTTGTTGCGGTTTAGATTAGAATTGATTTTGATTAGCTTTCTTCCTCTCTAATTGGTGGCGGCTATTCTAGGTTGCTAGGTGACGGCATAGAGGCCATGAGTCTAATTTTAATTTGATTTTAGGGTTTGAGTCTACATGTCTTTTTATAGAGTTTAGAATTAGTTTAGGCCGTTCGATCAACCCAGAATTAATCCCAGCCAATCAGAGCAAATCAGAAATCCTAATGAGTCAGCATACAGTCATAAATAGGTCATCAATCAAATCTGCCCGGGGGGGGCAGGTCGACCCCCAGGTCGACCTGGTTAGGATAGGTCGACCCCCAGGTCGACCCTATAGTCGACCTGAACCTGGCGGGAAATTTCCCGCCTAGCCCATCTGACTCTGAAATTTTGAAATCTGTTTTGAATTTTATAGAAACTTCCGATGGTCATAACTTCTTCATACGAAGTCCATTTCATGCAAACTCAAACTCTATCTCAACCAGAATTCCGAGACGAACACAATGGCGCAACCCGTTTCCCTTAATTCTCACATCTGAGATTAGTTATTCTTTAATTTGTGAACGTAAATATTAAAAATTACGGGGTCTTACAATTTCTATGCCAAAAGATGTTATCTTTATATTTAGCAGAAAATATATAAAAAGAAACTAGGAACATATGTCTACAAACAAAAAAGTGTCAATACCACCGTTTGCTAGTGCCATCCAAACCTTCTACTATTGGCAATAAATCATGAGAAATGTTTGTTAAAAGTTTATTACTATTAAAAAAAGTCTGAAATAACTTTAATGCCACCATTTTTTTAGACACGAAGTAAGAAATACAAAGCTATGAAACGGAAGCAAATGCCACATATGTGCAGCCGTAAAGGAATAACTCGACTAACTGAAGATATGGTACGAAATCATTTTGGATTTAAAATTGTATGAGTTGGCTTGTTTCATATATTCAGTTTTAATCAATGTTAAATATATCTTAAATTTAATCTTCTTTTAATGCAGAAAATGCTGAGTGAGGATCCTTCTTCCATCTATAGATCTCAAGTTTGGGTGAAATCTCGCATTCGAAAAAATGGTGAACTGGTTAACAAGGATGTTGCAGAGGTTGTTGTAAGTGTTTTTGATTACTTATTGTCACATTAAACATTATTTTTATTTACTTAACATTTTAAAAACTGCGCATTCTCAGTATATATATCAACATATTTTTATTACAGGAGAAGATAAAACGTTGTGAAAGCGAATCAAAATCTAGTTTCCCAAGTAATGATTCTCCTTCACAAGTGCTTGTACAAGATAAACCATGGCGTTTAAGAGCAATGGGAAGAGGAATTACTCTCACCAAATTCATTCTGTCACATGCTAATGATAAGAAACTAACCGACTGTTAGAATACTATTTTGAATTGAAGCAGACAATTCACATGCTAGTAAAAATTTTGGTAAACATCAGTATTGTTCATTATATGATATAACATATTATTGTTCAGACCGGTTTGTGTTGTAAAGCGCTAACTTATTTACGAATTTATTAGGGTATAGAAAATCAGACTGATGCAAGCTCATCTGAAATGGCAACTTTATGTTTCACTGCAACATTTGTTTTCTAGTTTTTAATATAATTTTAAGTTTTTTATTAATTTTAGGGTAATCCATAGAAAATGCATGAAAAATGTGATTTATTGGATTGTAATGGGTGTGATGAAATAGTTATCGAAGGAAGAGTTTTATCTACTGATCCGAATGAGTTTATACACCAAGTTCCTTTAGGATCGAATGCTATGAAAATTTTGATAGAATTTCCTAAGATAATAGATGCTTATTTGTAGAGGACCACGGTTACAATGACACATGTTGGAGAAGCTAAGAATATGATAGTAGCATGGTCAGCTGATAGAGTAATCGTACACACGATAGAAAAAGAGGAAGAAGACATTATGGTAACATTTTAATTTAGTTTCTATTTTAGCTTTAAAATAAAAATAATATGCAACTTGCAAATCTAGATCATGTGGAAAAACCTGTTTGCGGATAATTGCACCAGAAATAATATGCAATCTTTCGGGCTAAGATATTAAAAAATTGTATTATTTTATTGTAATTTTCGTTATTGATAGAAGATTTTTTTTCTAGAAGGGAAGCGTAGGTAATAAATGCAAGATTTATGGCTGAATAGGAGGCGAAGAAATAGTTACAAAAGGACGAATCTACGATAGTGATCCAAAAAAAACTTGTTAATGGCATACCTCTTGGACCATCCGCCAAGCTAGTGTCGATAGACAATAGAAAAAAAAATGAAGGCTTTTTTATGGAAGCCAACGATGAAATATGAGATATGTTGGAGAAGCCATTGGTAAAAAAGTAGCTTGGCTAGAATCTAAAGTACTTATTGAGAAAGTAAGCACTCAAGCATCTTTCAGTCCTTTGACGAACCCGGTATCAATTCCTATGGTAATATATCATTTGTAGTTCAAATGTTTGTCCTGCTTCGTTCGCAAGATAATGCGTTTTAAATAGTTTATATAATCAATTATTATTGTTACTTAACATGTTGCAAATTCTACATTGAGTAAATGTGAGTTGGTTGATGTATTTGGAAAGGGAAATATAGTTTCCGAGGGACGTGTGGCTTCAACCGACCCAAAAATAATAGTACATTTCGTCCCATTGGGAAAGGGTGCGACTAGATTTGGGTTGACGTTGCAATAGTTCCAAATGGACGTTTGTGGAGACCTACGACTGAGTTCGAATGCATTGAAGGTGCCTTTGGCTCTACAATAATCTGGCCTATGGCAAATATTGTAACGCATTCATCTTCTAGTAAGCATATCTCGTTATTGTTAAAATTGGCCAAATATAAAATTCTGAATTTATGAATCAAATATCCTACTTTTATATATGTAATTGATCGTCTTTGGAACATGGACGTGGACTTTGGCTACCTATGTAGCAATTCATCTAAAAAACTATATATTACTTAACTGCTTTAGTCGCCCCCTTGCTGTGTAAATATCAATCCTTCTTCCCTTTTCTTAGCTCAAGCTTCTAGTTCTAAAATGTGTGGGGATTATGTTGTTTGTTGACTTGTAGACTGCTAGATTTTGGATATGGTTGTAGTGCAGAATCAGGGATTTGGGCAGTGGAAAACAAGTAAACCCAATGATCTAGTCTGCCAACAATTTCAACAATGCCAAAATAAAAAGAAAATCAATTGGCACAAATTATAGAGAGAACGAAAACATAAAAGAGACGAAAGAACACATCAATTTAACGTGGTTTGGCTTTGCCTACGTCCACGGACCCAACAACCTTTATTACTTTACTTTAAGAGGAGGTTACAAAATGAGAATAATTACAACAAAACTCAATACAAATTCTCGCCCTATAGAGGCAGAAATAGGGATCTTATTGTGGAATAATATGGGGAGATATATTTTCTTATTATATTCAAAAGTGAGCAAACGGCTTTATATATATAGGAAGAGAATTCTAGAAGATAAGGATGAAGATGTTTTGGAATTTCCTTTATTTGATTCACCAAAAGCCTTGCACATTTATTTGATTTCCACCTATATAAATTCTTGATTGATTCTCCAAATAAATTAATTTGTTTTCCATATTTGGCCTGATTATGAAAACAATTAATGCCTCTCTCACTCCACCAATTCTTGATTGACTCTTTAAATCGATTACCTTCTCCATATTAATTTGTTTCCCATATTTGACTTGATTATGGAAACAAATAATGCCTTCTCATTGATATATTTCAATCGCCCAAATTTAACGTCCACCTCGATTAAATATATTCATCAATCACCAAAACTGGTTGTTGGGTCAGCGCCCCATGGTGCTAAGTTGCTCGTATCACACCAATCAAGTTTGGGTAATGGTCAAACTTGTCTTTCAGAACCGGCTTTGTTAGCATGTCGGATGGATTGTCATTTGTGTGGATCTTTGAGAGCTTTATCTTATTTTGCTTTTCTTCAAGCATGAGAAAGAAACTCCTAACATCAATGTGCTTTTTCCGCAAGCTGTAGGCTTGATTTTCCACAAGATGAATGCACTCTGACTATCTGAAAACAACTCTACGGTCTTCTGCATCATTAATAAATCATCCAAAAGCTGCAACAAATACAATCCTTCCCTAGTCCCTTCCACAATAGAAATTAGCTCTGCATCTGTAGTTTATAAAGCTACAATGGATTATAGCTTGGATCTCCAAGAAACCGGGCCTATGCCAAGTGTATAAACAAAGCCCGAAATTGATTTTCTACCATCTCTATCCCCAGCATAATCTGAATCACAATAATCCCTTAGAGTTATGTCACTACATCCAAACAATAAGCCAACGGCAGAAGTTCCCCTCAAATATGTTAGAATCCACTTTATTGCTTGCTAATGAGTTTTGCCTGGGTTAGACATGTATCTGCAAACAACACCAACTGCATGATCTAAATCTGGCCTTATGCATACCATAGCATGCATAAGGCTTCCAACCGCACTAAAATAAGGAATATTACACATATCCCTTTTGTCTTCTTCCGACGTGGGGCATATATCTCTGGATAGCTTGAATTGAGAGCCTAATGGAGTAGCCACCGGTTTAGCATTCTCCATACGGAATCGAGATAGAACTTTCTCGATGTATTGAGTTTGAGTGGGCCTCAAAACTCTCTGCTTTCTATCCCTCTGAATCTCCATCCCCAAAATTCTCTGTGCGTTTCCCAAATCTTTCATCTCAAATTCCTTACTGAGCTCCATCTTCAACTCCGAAATTTTAGACATGCTCTTAGAAGCTATCAACATATATCATCAACATAAAATTACAAATAGATGATGTCATCATTATATTTTTTTAAATAGACACATTGGTCCTTAAAGCTTTTAGAGTAACCAAGTGATATAATAAACTTATCAGATTTCGTATACCACATTCTAGGAGATTGTTTTAAGCCATAAAGAGATTTGTTAAGTTTACAAACATGAACTGGCCTGCTGCTATCAATGAACCCCTCTGGCTGTTGTTGGTAAATGTCCTCCTCAAGATCACCATACAAGAATGTTGTCTTAACATCTAGTTGTTCCAACTCCATGTCGAAGTGAGCAACCAATGTCAAAAGAATGCGAATGGAAGTGTGTCTAACAACTGGAGAAAAAATATCATGAAACTCCACATCTTTCTTCTGAACATAACCCTTCTTTACTAATCTTGATTTGTACCTCAAGTCACCATTGTCACCATCTTTCACCTTAAAGATCCGTTTACATCCAATTGCTCTCTTGCCGGAAGGAAATGGCACATAATCCCAAGTGTGATTTTTGTGCAAAGACTCAATCTCCTCCTCCATTGCTACTAGCCAACTGGAGCTATCAACTGAACTAATGGAATCTCTGTAGTCTCTTGGTTCATCATGAATCAATGCTTAATCCCACAAAATCATCAAGCCATGTAGGTCTTTTCTTCTCTCTCGTTGGTCGAATTTGAATCTAAGCTCCGCCTTGAGATTGATCTTCTGTCTCTTCCCTATCAACCACCGTGTCATCGGAATCACCATTTTTACTCGTATGGAAGTCTGATGATCTACCTTCTGTTTGGTATTATGAATTTGTCCTCTCATCATCATCATTAACTGAAGAAGAAGGCTCCTCCTTCAACATAGCCTTCTAATTAAATGTAACACGCCTGCTAGTAGCAATCTTCTGGGTAGTGGGACACCACAACCTATAACCCTTAATTCCTTTCTTATAGCCAAGAAAAATACACTTGCACGATCTTGGTTCCAACTTCCCCTTACTCTCATGCACATAAGCTGGACAACCAAACACTCTGAGAAAGGAATATGATACAGGCTCTCCCTTCCATACTTCCTCAGGAATCTTCATATCTATGGCGGTAGAAGATGTGTGGTTGATAAGGAAAACCATCGTAGATAATGCTTCTGCCCAAAATCTCTTATTTAATCCCGTAGTCAGCCGTAAGCAACGAGTTCTTTCCAAAAAAGTCTGATTCATTCTCTCTGCAACCCCATTTGAATGAGGGTCTCCTGGCGTGGTGTAATGTCTTTTGATTCCCTCGGACTCACAAAATTTGATGATTTTTGAGAAGTGAATTCACCACCATTATCTCAATGAAGAATCTTCACTTTCTTTCCAGACTGCTTCTCAACAAGAGATTTCCAACTTTGAAACCTATCAAAAGTTTTATCTTTAGACTTCATAAAGTAAACCCATACTTTTCTATAAAAATCATCTACAAATGAAACAAAAAACCCGGTTCCTTCATAAGATAGGCATGGTGCGGGGCCCCAAACATCAGTATGAACATACTCTAAAACATCTTTAGACTTATGCTCTGCAATGCCAAAAGAAACCTTCGTCTGGTTCCCAAATACACATTCTTCACAAAAATCAAGTTTTGAATGATGTTCACCGTCAATCAAGCCTCGCTTTCTCAATACTTCTAAACTGCGCTCTCCAATGTGACCCATACGAAAATGCCACAATTTAGTAGAATCGGAGTCCACTGAATCAATAACCAAAGCAGTCTCCACAACAGCAGTTGTACCCTTCAGTAAAAATAGATTTCCATCTTTTACCCCTTTCATTACTATCAACGAACCAATTGTAATTTTTAATGAATCTTTTTTTATTACACACTTTAAGCCAAAATTGCAAAATACTCCACTGGAGACCAAACTACGCCTTAAATAAGGCACATGCCTGACATCACATAAAGTACAAACAACACCATCAAACATCCTGATTTTTACTGTTCCAATACCAATCATGCGACAAAAAGCATTATTTCCCTTGAGAACCTCTCCTCCATCAAACTGACGATAAGTGGAAAAAGAATGCCTATCAGGTGTCATGTGATAGGATGCTCCTGAGTCAATAATCCACATAGTACTTTTCATAGGAGAGACGGAAGCTATAAAATTGCCAGGATCATTATTTGAATCTGATGTCTCCGCTGTAGATGCTTAAGCCTTCAAGGGAACAACTTTGTTTTTATTCTCCAACTTGGGTCAACTTGCAATATAATATCCAGGTTTTCTGCAATAATGAAAAACTCCCTTTCCAACTCCTCTTGACTGAGATCTGGACTTAGCTCTATCTCCACCATATTTGGGTCTACTTTTACTTCTTCCTCTCTATGCAACAAGGCTTTCAGAATCATTCTCCATGCTCAAGCTTGCTAACTTTCCTCTCAACATCTCGTTATGCAAATTTGTCTTCATATCCTCCAAGCAAATAGACGAACATCCATAGATCATAGAGTTAACAAAAGTGTTATACTCTACAGGTGAAGAATATAAAAGAATAACAGCTTGCGCCTCATCCTCAATCTTTACATCGGCTACTCGAAGATTCATGACAAGTGTATTGAGGGCATCTACATGGGCAAATACATCTGTTCTGGGCCTCATTTTGAAAGAATAAAGTTGTTGTTGTGAGATGATGCGGTTGGTGAGAGACTTGTTTAATTTGTCTGATTTTTTTCATTATAAACAATCAGATTGAATATTATTTTACGTTAAACTTGTTTAATTTATATATTTATTGGTTGTCAGCAAATGTTATCAGTATATAATATCTGCTCTGACAACTTTCATTCCATTAAATCTACAAAGTTACAAGAGCATTGATCTACATTGGCGTCAAACAGCAGTATGACTAATGCTCTTTGTATTTTCTAAGTTTTTAGGTTCAGTCAACAGGGAACTGTTGAGTAGGAGTTGTTTTCAGGTGTGATTCTTATCATCGGCAGTTTATATAAATTAAATACTTAAATAGTCCATGGTTATATGTTTATAAACACTACCATCGTCAGTCTTTGAATTCTCATGTCTTCCATGCTTATAATATAATCTGTTAGAATGGCGTGGATAGAAATTACAACAAGATATTGGAACTCGAGTTGCAACACAGATTATTGTTCATAAATGAATTGCTATAAATTGAGTATATAAATCAACGTTGGTATTATCTGAACATAGAATATTTTTTTCCTTAAATGTTGATGTTGTTATGAAACTGAGCTAAGCCCTATTTAATAGTCTAAAAGAAAGCGAGCCTGAGAAATATGGTGATGTCCATATGAGCTAATAATATTGAGATGACACCAAACTATTACATTTGTGCAATTTAATTGTGTATCTTGCATTTAGCTTTTTTACAAGACTATAATTTGTGCTTGTGAATTGCAGGAAAATTAGACGAGCATACAAGCTGAAGAATAAGTGATTTTTCATGTAATCTTGTTTTGAAATGATGTTTGAACAACATGTATGTTGACTTATTTCTATTTTATTAGTAGTCTTATTAACTATGACTTTGTAATTGAAATCAAATATGGTTTTGGTATTAATTTTTTGCTATTGGCAGTTTTGTCTTGTGAATTTACTGCTTAATTGTTTGAACTGTGCACAAATTAAATAAGATATTTACTATATAAAAATCATAGCTGAAATATGTGCTATATATTTTTAAAAATATTAATAGCGGACAATTGCACTTATGGAAATATAAGGTGAAATGCTATGTAAAAAATTAAATAGTGTGGAAATTCTTTTCATAGCATTGAATGTGTGCTACGAAAAAACTGATAACACTATATATACTACGCATATTCATAGCGGAAACTCCACTTATCGAATCAAAATGTGAAATGTTATAAAACCGTGTAGAAAGCTTTTCATATCACCACATATGAGCTATGAAATAGTGATAATGCTATAAAAAAGCGAGTATTTTAACATGGAACGGTCTAAATGCTATATATAATTAGGGTATTCAACAACAGAGGATTTTTTAAAAAAAAAAACAAAATGAAAAACATTTTTCATAGCAATGAATATATGCCATGAAATTATTGATAACGCTATAAGAAAATAAGCTGAGAATTTAGTAAGCAAATATAATTGCAAGGTCTGAATGCCATGTAAAACATTTCATGGTGTTGAACGTGCGCTAAAAAATGTATTATACTGTAACAACCCGCCATTTTGACCGCCCAAAGTTGGTGGTTAAACCAACTCAAAGCGCTCAAAATGACGAATTGTTATTGGCTTGCAGGGTTTAAAATGGAATTTAACACAGAATCGCAGTGCTCAAAAATAGCAGCAAAATAAGATTTTATATCGAAAGCAGAGTTTACAATATTAACACAGTGGAAAATATAAATTTTACACATAAATTCTTTAAAACAAAAATCTACAGTTTTTTGGTCGGCCGTTGCGCACACTTACGTCTTCTCGTGCATCTCTTCTTTAAAAGCTAAAACTTTGCATCTGCAACACTTAAGGCCTGACCCGAGCATTCAATGCAAAAAAACACAAAACACCCATGTCAGGATTAAACTTTTCACAAGGCCTAAATGCATGCAAATAGAAATGAAACAATGCGTTCAATATAGAGATACACAATGACCAATACTGTTTTACTTTACATGCATTTAATAATATAGTGACAATCAACCCACACGCATGCTAAAACCAGCACAACTAGTGTGTCAATCAGTTGCACTGCATCCAATAAAATACACCACTTTTAAACCACAAAATATATTTCCTCTGCCATTCGAACTTTTTAAGGGGATTATTAAAGGGACTCCACTTTTGGTTAAGGGGAGGACAAAATTTGAATTACTATTCAATTGTTAAGGGGAGGATCAAAAAAATTAACCCTCCCTTAAACATTTAATTAAAAGTTCCAATATTAACCCCATAATCTTATTTAATGTAAACTTTAAAAGCTAAACCCTAAATAATGAGCACAATTTAATGAAATAAAAAATAGGACATAGTTAACAAAATGAAGACATAAGAAAGTTGTGTGGATCAGAAGATATCAGATCATGTAAGTTAATGAATATCATTTTAGAGTTCGATGGTTCAATTTAAAATACTTAAATATTCATGAACAAATTTGATCGAATACGTATAATTGGAACATTAATTGATATGTGGATGTTTTTGCGCCTTGGAAATGATAAGAAATTGTATCCGTGCATATGCAAATCAGCGTGAAATATAAAAAGAACAATAGTGAATTGTATGTTGTGATAAGGGGTAGTTTAATCCATGTATTTTCTAAAATAAAAAAAGCCAAACCCTCCATTAACAAATTATTTTTAAAGTGGAGTACCCTTAAAATTGTCCCTCCCCCCACCAAAAGTGGAGTCCCTTTAACAATCCCCCTTTTTAAAACCGACTGCAAATTCTATAAACTTTTTACCTGCTTCCAAAACATCTTTTAATCTTATTTCTAAAGTTTATCCTCCACTTTGATTAGATGAATAAGAATTAGTTTCCTATGTTCCCGGCAGGTGTAGGAATGCAAAGTACCAATATTCACATCATGAAAGTGTGGTGTTGAACTGTGAACTTAAGAGTGCTCTATTGTTTAGGTTTGCGTGAAGTATTTTATATGTGAACATTATTTGACTTTTTGATAATTTGAACCGACTTAATACCATAATTGGATTGTTATAATGCAGGTATGACACATAAAATGATTTAAATGCTGGTTAGAAACTCCCTTTCCCTAATGTCTATTATACTTTCTTTCAACCTGTCACATAATGCATTAATAATAATAGACATCTAATTTGAATCTTCAAATGCTAAACATGATAGAAAATAAAAGGTGTGGAAGCCAGCTACCACAATCGATGTCAACCTTAAATGAACTACTTTAAAGCATGTATTAATTTACATTTCTATGGAGGCATCCATAGCCATTATCTTACATCATGAACATCAAACCTATTAAATGTGACTACTTAATACACAAACTCAAATTAAAACACTTACAATTTGTTAGCATATACATTGAAATAATAATTAACATAAACTTATCGCACTTAAGTAAAAAAAAAAATTGCATTCAGTGCAATCTAACTTATTAATGAATAATTAATCTATTAATCTGAATCTTCAAAAGCACTAAATGACAGTAAGCAAGCAGAAGCATGCAACTAAGTTAACACTGGAGGGAATGTACAGTAAAAAAATAGTCACGTAGAGTGCTTCAACTAGTTCTCACATGACTATCGCTTATAAGCTATCTAACATGTTCTTCCATAATTTAAAAGCTACAGCTAGAAGGTAGATGTGAATGAGAAAATATCAACATTATTTCCTAGCAATGCAAAAAAAATGTAAAGATGAAATTCAGAATACTCTACATAGATAGAATGGTTAGCTATCAATTAGTAGCTGGAAATTCCTCTATTTACTTTTAAACATAAAACCTAAGCTTTGGCGAACTTACTGACAGATTCTTTGTTAGATAGCAGATCCGTTTTCTAGCGCTAAAATGAAGATCTTATACTAATAGCACAACCAACAATGGCTTGTTTAGTTACTAAACAAGCCACAGAGCAACCAGGTGTGGCTTGTTCAGTCACCCGTGGCTAGTCTGTGGCTAGTTTTGAGCTCGTTCGTGGCTGGTTGACTGAACCGGGGCTGGTGCTTATAACGACAAAGTGTTTGCCGTTATAAGCTTATAACGACAAACTCTTTGCCGTTATAATCTTATAACGGCAAAGAGTTTGCCGTTATAAGCTTATAACGGCAAACACTTTGCCGTTATAAGCACTAGCCGTTGCACTCCAACAGCTAGTGCACTTCCTCGCTATATACCAACCTACCTCCTTCTTCCACACAACCACTCCACTTTCTCAACTTCAACTTCTTCAACAACAAAATGTCTTCTTCTGCACCCAAAAGAAGCGGGGGGAAAATCCGCAAACAAGACAGTCATGTCCAAACCGCACTCGTCATCGTATGCCATGCAACGGTCAATCCAACAACAGCAACCGTTGCAGCCATCTCACGAATATGGCTACTCGCCGTATTCAAATTATCCATACCGACCACCGTACCAACCGCTCGCTCCTCCTAATTTTCCTCCCATCCATTCTGCCACCCAACCACAGTTTTACCCGACAACCTCACCTAACCACGCAACAGACCGAGGTTCGTGACTGTGAAGCTATGCAAAATCTTGAAAGACAGTTTTCGTACGGGTATGTCTCTCCTACTACCAAAGAAAATGTTGAAACTTCAACGGAGGAGGCAGAGGAAGATGCAAATGAGGATGCGAATGTTACAAACTCTGAAGAATTTATTCAAGAATACGTTGCACCTATTATTCCCTAATATAACCAGAAGAAGACGAAGTGGAAGTCTTTAAACGACATTTTCAGTAAACGACACCAAACCGAAGTTGAATCGGAGCCGGATCCCGGAATAGAAGATATTGAGGATGATCATGCTGAAGGGGAAGGATTAGCAGCGGATGGAAAAAAAACAATGTAAGTTTACTTCCGAGCAGTACGTTTCACTTGTTAAATCGTGGATACGCATTTCATAAGACAACATTTTTGGGAATAATATGAAAGGTCAGAAATTTAGGGAAAAAGTAGCAGAGTTTTACAATTCGTTGGAAGCGAGGAATAAAACATGGGCATCACTTAGAGACGGTTATAGAGTTATGAATGCCGCATGTCAGAACTATCTGGCAATACTGACAGGATTGCAGAACAGACAACAAAGCAGTGCTGCACCTTATGACGTTGTAAGTACCGTAAATTACTTTGAAAAATAACTTACTATACTATGATTGATTAGTTAGAAATGTCATACGCTCATACAATTTCCACTTTGTGTTACAGATTGAAGAGTCACGAAAGGCCTACCAACAAAAGTATGGTCATCCATTTAAATTTCAAGACTGTTTCGAGCTTCTATCTAATTTGCCGAAGTGGAAGAACCCAAGCAACTTCATGTTTGAGCAGCAGAACAAAGCTAGAAGGATGAACTACTCTGATTCTAGTCCAGGAAGTGACCCGAGTTCGCAAGAAAGAAACCCTTTATTTGGAACTAGTGAGGGACGGCCTGTTGGCGGAGCCAAGTCAATTCAGCTGGAGCAACGCGGTGCAGAGTTTTCTAGATTTATGGAAACAATAGAGAATTCATTTAAGGCGACAAAAGAGCATAGAGTTCGATTTTTGGTGCAAAGAAACCGCAGCGACGAAGAGTTCCAAAAGGCAGTTAGGGATGATCGAGAGCTTCGCAGACATGTACATACGGAGAAACAAGCCATGGTATGAGAAAAGCAGGAGGAGAAGAAAGCCATGCTATGAGAGAAGAAGGAGGAGAAGAAAGCAATGGTACGAGAGAAGCTGGAGGAGATGAAAGCTATGATGCGAGAGAAGAATTATATTAAATTGATTTCATGTGATTTTAGCAAGCTTCCCCCTCTACAGCAAGAACTAGTAACCGAGCAGATTGGAGAGTACAGAAAACACAAAGGAAGCGGAAGCGGAAGTGGTAGTGGCTCGTATATGGACTAGCTATGTATGTTGGATTAAGTTGTAATATGATTGTGAACTGTTTGTAGTATTTATGTACTGGTGGGTGTTTATGTACTAGCTATATATGTTGGGTTGAGTTGTAATATGATTGTGACCTGTTTGTAGTATTTATGTAGTAGTTGTTGTTTATGTACTAGCTGTATATGTTGGGTTGAGTTGTAATATGATTGTGAGCAGTTTTTAGTATTTATGTACCAGTTGTTGAAATAATGATACAATCTACAATATGATTGGAAACCAGATTTATTGACCCAACTACACACTGATAGATAGTACTCTGATACATAGTACACGACTACACACTGATACAAAGTTCTAGTACCAACTACTGATTCCGACAATTCCTTCCTTTATGCACCCACAAATGTTCCACCAACTGGTCACACAATTGGAAGTGTGCAGCTTGATCTTCAATGTGTTGAACCATATCAACATATTCTTCCATTGAGTTTACATCTTTATGGGGTTTTGCATTTGACCCCGTAAACATGTCAGGATAATTAGACTTTTGATTCTTATATCCGCCTCTTTCAGACTCCACAATCATGTTATGTATTATTATACAAGCATACATGATTTCTGAAAGCACTCTTGCATCATGAAAACGAGTAGGATTTCGTAAAATATGAAATCGGACTTGTAAAACACCAAACGTACGTTCGATGTCCTTTCTGTAGCTAGCTACTTTTTCAATGAAATACCTTTCTTTATCATTTGATGGTACTCTGTATCCTTGCATCAAAGTTCTCCACTTTGGGTATATTCCATCCACTAGGTAGTCCCCAGTTTTGTGTTCGATATTACCAACTTTATATGAAACATCTGTTGACAGTCTGTAAGCAAGTTCTGTGAAAAGATATGATTGTTTTAAAACATTTATATCATTCAATGAACCTGGGCTCCAAAAAAAGCATGCCAAACCCATAAATCGTCTGTTGATACTGCTTCAAGGATCATTGACGGCACTTTTTTATGTCCGGTGAACATTCCTTTCCATCCCGTTGGGCAGTTTTTTCAAGGCCAATGCATGCAATCTAAACTTCCAATCATACCTGGAAATCCTCTAGCTTCTCCCCTGCGTAGTATCCTACTTATATCGTTTGGTCCAGGCGTCCGTAGATACTCCAGCCCGAACTATTCAATAACTGTTTTACAAAATTCTTTCAGACACTCTATTGCTATTGATGCTGCGATTCTGAAATATTCATCCATTTGGTCGCCAGATGTTCCGTAGCTTGACATCCTCAACGCCGATGAAATTTTGATATGGGGCGAGTGGCCGATTTCTTGTGCTCCGTTCAGTCTATAAGTGAAATATGGGTTTGACTGATGAAGTTTAAGATAAATTTTTGAGAAAATTGCCGGACTCATACGATAACGACGGCGGAGCAAAGTTATATCGTTGGTTGTATTGTCGATGAAGTACATCCCTCATTAATCTTTCATGTCGATCCTTGTAGTCTCTCTTATACCACCGGTCAATCCGGCCAAGCATACTATCTCGACGGTTGTTCATTGAGCCTTCAGCAAAATAATTGGAATACCCAACCATTGCGTGCTGTTCCAGCTCCTCCTCCGTCACTTCCTCCATTTCTAGTTCGGAATCGTCAGTTTGATTATTGACATCGTAGTAATGGTGGTATAGATTTGGATCCATTGCTTGCTTTTTTATAAATTTAGTTTCATTGTTCTCCCTGAGTGTAGGCGTAGGACAGATATATATATATAATCAAGGATGGTTGGCATAATATCTCTGTCATTGAGTAGTCAAATCGGGCAGTTGTTGTGATGTGAAAGGTTGGCAATAATGGTTGGCAATACATGTAGACAAGAACGGTTGGCAATAATGGTGTGGATAATATCTCTGTCATTGAGTGGTCAAATGGGTCTGCTGTTGTGCTATGAAATGTTAGCAATAATGGTTGGCAATACATGTAGCCAAGAATGGTTGGCAATAATAGTTCCGACATAATGGTTGGGATAATAATGGTTCTGTCATTGAGTAGTCAATTCGGACAGTTGTTGTGATGTGAAAGTAATAGAGAATATAAAGGAGAATTTCCTTTGTATTTATGTAATAAACGATTTTGTAAATTTTCAGAAATTTACGTTTGAAACGATATCCAAATGTATAGAAATTCCTTTATATTCAATTAAATAAACGTTATCGTTTATTAACGAAATTCCATAACAACTATTTAAAAATTTAAATTGAACATAACCAACAATTTATGTCACGAAATCTCAAAAAAATTCCCCCAACAGATAATTTTAATCTAATCGACCCAAACGATTCTTGTTTCACAGAATTCTGACCTATATCGGATCCGGTATATTCAGTTAAAGTTCGTATTGAAAATTACGAACTACCGCCGCGTTTCGGGCTCTTTTTAATTATATTATAAACTATATATATTTTCAAATGTCATTTTATATAATAAACTCGATATAAAATCAATTATATGTCCAATATAATATTAACGATAAAATCATGGCTTCAGTGTTTACCGTCATGGCTACGGTGTATGCTACATGGCTGGCAATACATGTAGGCAAGAATGGTTGGAAATAATGGTTTGGATAATATCACTGCCTTGAGTAGTCAAATTATTCTAGCCAAGAATGGTTGGTAATGATGGTTCCAACATAATGGTTGGGATAATAATGGTTCTGTCATTGAGTAGTCAATTCGGACAGTTGTTGTGATGTGAAAGTAATAGAGAATATAATGGAGAATTTCCTTTGTATTTATGTGATAAATGATTTTGTAAATTTTCTGAAATTTACGTTTGAAACGATATCCAAATGTATAGAAATTCCTTTATATTCAATTAAATAAACGTTATCGTTTATTAACGAAATTCCATAGCGACTATTTAAAAATTTAAATTGAACATAACTAACAATCTATGTCACGAAATGTCAAATTTTTTCCCCCAACAGATAATTTTAATCTAATCGACCCGAACGATTCTTGTTTCACAGAATTCTGACCTATATCGGATCCGGTATATTCAGTTAAAGTTCGTATTGAAAATTATGAACTACCGCCGCGTTTCGGGCTCGTTTTAATTATATTATAAACTATATATATTTTCAAACGTCATTTTATATAATAAACTCGATATAAAATCAATTATATCTCCAATATAATATTAACGACAAAATCATGTCACAATAGAGTAGGATAAGGAGAAACAACAATAAGCACAAAGATAAAATAGTTTATAAAAACACAACAACTGACGATAGTACATGCGAACTAACTCAATCAAACCATGGAGTAGGCATTAGCAACTTCATTACAATGCATGTTACGTTTAATCTTACGGGCGCCGCATGATGTTCAATCGCAACTGCTCATTATCGCTTCGAACATGTCTATTTTCTCGTTCGAGTTCGTTAGCATATGCTATTCCCCGAGGACACAAAGGTTGGTCTATCCAGTCCGTGTAATTGCAACCATTTGGATAGGCCGGACATCGATGCATGCGCCGACCTATATTGTTGCCCTCTGCTCGAACGACAACTTCAACCGCATACCCGCAGTAGCAACGAACTGGATAAGAATCAACTACATGTTCGTGCAGTGGTACACGAAAGAACTCTGCTTCTTGCGTTGACTGAGTGACCTCCTGTTGAGATGATACTTGAACAGGTGGTACTGGTGTTTCATGTGGAGGTTGAATGTTCACTTGTTCGTACGGCAGTATAGTTTGCGGTTTCATTTGGTTTAGGAACCGAAGTTCGTCTTCAAGCTCCTATAGCCTCATGTTTTCGTAAGCTTGTTCCTCGGAATCTGTAGATGTTGCCCACGAAGACATTTTCAGTGAGTGCGAATCCAAGGATGTGCTCTAAGAATGGGGAAGAAGTTGTTTGAGTTTTGTATGTTGTGAGTAAGTTAACATATGTATATATAGCTGGAAGATTGGTAATGGTGTGAATGGTCAAAAGTTACACTATAGGGAACACCATATGGAATCTGCCAGATGACATGACTGAACTATGCGAAGAACGCAAGACTTGACCAGTCATTGCGCTACAGTTGGTTTACCCGTTATGTTCTTACGTAGAATATGGAGTTATCTGCAAACCTTGTTATGTTGGCTCATTATTTAAGAATTTTTCATTTCGAAACGAGAAGACGACAATCTTGTTCACGATCAAATTCAAATGCTAATACATTTCAAACAACACTTACAGGAACTAGAACAACAGAACATAGCTACATCAAATTCAAAGTACAGTAATAAATCTTCGATCCAAGAAAAACCAAATCCTAACGATTTCTGAGATAGCCAGCTCTAGTTGCATCTGCAACCATCTTGTTCAACCGCCTTATTTCGTCTTGCGCTTCCAGTGCATATTGAAGTCCACGTTGCCACATCGGGGGGGTCTATCCACTGCATAAAATTACAACATTGAATATCATTGGGGTAATACCTATGGTCTTCGAAGGCAGGACATCCGAAGAATCGGCGTCCAGCAATTTTTTCAGTTTTGGCAACAACAACAACCGATTCATCTCCACAACAACAAATAGGTTAAGCTCCACTAGGTAGCGTTGGACCGATTGGATGTAGGGGATCGATTTCTTGTCCTTCGTATACGATCTTCTTACCAGGTCTTTGATTTGCTACAACTTTGCGCAATCGAGCATTCAAAGATTTTGTTCTCGGCTTCACTGATTTAGACTGAACTTGTGCTCCTTCACCGAATTCCACCGTAGGCTTGTTGTGTTGTACACTATTCCTTGACTGTTCAAACTCTTCATAACAATTATTCATTGTTTCATCGTCAATCTCCAAGTTGTCCATAGCTTCAATACAAAACAAACCTTAAGCAATTGAAATGAATTCAAAGTGTAAGGAATTTTTGTTTTGTTAGAGATATAAACCTGTTGCATATTTATTGCTGCGTTTGAACACAAAGCAGGGCTAGATTTGTAAAAAGAGATGTTGCAATTCCCAACATAAACACAAGGTAGGTGATACCCGTGATAAATTTTTGGTATTGATATATAATGCATCAACTTTATCAGTATCATAATTACTGGTACTATATTAATGTATAGTGTATCACTGTTTGCATTGTATACTGTTTGACTGTTTCCATAAATTGTTTGACACAAAGTAGGCCGACCCTTTTATTTAACTGCTACACGTATTGAAATGGTAAATGCACCTGAGGACGACCCCTATTTTTAACTCGTACTCTCGAAAAACAGTGGAGTGACTCCACCCTAGGAACGACCCTTATGCATAGGTTACATAAGTGATAATAAGTAATAAATATGATAAATTACACAAACGGTAGATTAGACAAACAATAGGTTCCACAAATAAAATCAGCCTACATAACCTAAACGTTACACAGCTATAGGGTTACATACTTCGTTCGAACTTCAGTGAAGGTTTTCAACTAAAATAAAGCATAAAGATAAAAGTGATACGACGCGTAGCGATACATTACATAGTACGCATAACCTAAACTATTTTTCGTTATATTTTATAGTCGTGGCACCACAGCGGCTACTTAAACGGTCGCAAGCCGTCCCTTTATATACCAACCTACCTCCTCCTTCTTCCACACAACCAGACCACCTTCTCAAATTCAGTTGTGACAACCAGAAAAATGTCTTCGTCTGAACCCAAGCGTACCGGCAAATCGTTTCGCCCAACTCATGAATATAGATACTCATCGTATTCAAACGAAGATGCCTCTTCCATTCATCAAAGATCTGGAAAAGAAATTGTACTTGAAGGGAAGGTTTCCGAGCCACTACGGACGATTGGATCCAACCCTATTTGCCATTGTGGACAAGAGTCGGTCGTGGCTTGACGAGACCGAAACAAATGCTAGTCGTCGATTTTTCGGCTGTCAAGCCTACAACGACCACATGAATTATCCCGATGACATTGATTGTTGTTGCTTCAAGCAGTGGATTGACCCTCCCATGTGCGAACGTGGACATCAGTATGCACTCGAAGCGCAAGCAAAAATAAGACGGTTGAGCAAGATTAATGTCGGTAAGACTGGAGATGGTCCTTTCCCTAGGCCATGGTAGGTGTACGTGTTTGAATTTGATGCTTGTGTGCTGAGTTGTTGTAGTTTGTATGATTATGGTTTGGCATTTTCTTCTGTTGTACTAGTTGTCGTTGTTTCAGTTGTTATAATTGCTCAATTGTCGTAGTTGTTATAATTGTCAAGTCATGTAAGGTTCTAAGTTATGTAAGGCACCTGGGAACGACCCATTTTTCTTAACTCTTTCATGAATTGAAATGGTTAAAGCACCGGTGGGCGACCCCTATTTTCAAACTCCTACATATACACAAAATTGCCACTATGACAAAACAATTACGAATAATGTTTCCAAAGCCTGCTACAGTCAATGAAATGACTTGACACTGAGGCATACAACAATATTACATACTGCAATATCACTGTGAAATTAATACGAGTCACGTGTATGTAGAGTATACCCTTTCACATGCATGTATGACATGATTAGACCATTCACTGAGAAGAAGAAAAATAAAGACACGTCTCCATCATTCGTTGCTGGGATTCCATTAAACGTCTCCATCTTTCGCAGACTACATTGAGTAGTCTCTTCCGAATTAAATGACAACAGTATACGAAATTAATAGTAACTGCCCACATTTGTTGTGATGTGAAAAGTCACTGTAGGGAATCTAACGTAATATCACGAGATTAAAAGTACATGCTAACATTCCATGTGATGGCACCATTTTTCGTGCTGCAATGATGTGACCGGTCATTGTATAGAAGCTAACATAATATCACGAGAACTCTGTAATGGGTATTCAAGTCTGTTGAACTGTAACTGTTAGTCGTACATTGCCCTTATAAGTACTCCATATTTGATAATCCATCCCATACCTTCTACAGCTTCAAGCAGCACCGTTGCAGGCTCAAGTGAGAAAATTTATTTTCATGTTTTCTTAAAGGTAACGTTTATTATCAACAAAATTCGTACTTCTAGTAACTCTACTTATTCTACTGATGCGTAGGTTACATGGACGATTCAGAAATAAGTGATGAACAAATGGGAAGGATTTATGATGAGTACGAACGAAACTAAGTGAACGATAACGAAGTTGGATTAGTTCATGATACACAAGTTGAAGAGGTGCCTGTCGCGATTCAGCATCGAGCGGTTACAGCTCCACGTCCTTCTCCAGTAAATCAACGGCCTATTAATAGTGCTCAAACATTGAATTCTCCTACTCCAGATTTTTCGTCGAAGGATTTGCTGGCCCTCGTAAAATCCTATATTGAGGTTGAAAAGAGAGATAAGTTACTAATGCAAAGTGGAGGGGGTTTAACATATGAAGAAAGATGGGCAATGATCACGAGGCTATACAACAACCATCGTTCCCGGCCCACTAGACGAACATCGGTTGAAATCCAAATGGCTAATCGTCATTTTGCAGACGCTTGTGATCGGTACACAAAGATTATCGAAACTGTTGAAGACAAGAACATATTTAAAACAAATCAAGCAACATATGATTCTCGTTACCTTTTCGAGTATGGTGAGGAGTTTATTGGTTACAAAGCGTATAAACTCCGCTACAGTTGGTTAGCCCGCTATGGAACTGAGTAGGCTTATGGTATTGTGATTTTATTGTTGTTTTACTGTCTATTTAATTTGATGTTTGTCCGTAGAATATGGAGATATCTATAAACCTTGTTATGTTGGCATGCTATTTAAGAATTTTGCATTCCTACACGAGAAGAGGGCAATCTTTTTCAAATCAAATTCAAATGTTATTACATTCCAAACAACACTTACAGGAACTAGAACAACAGAACATACCGGCTCTACACAAAAACAGTCTCTACACAGATATACAGTCGCTACACATAACCAAATACAGTCTCTACACAGAAACATGACCAGAACATACACAAAATACATCGAAAGTACATAATAGTGGTAGTCAACAAATACAGAACGCGTACTCAACCAATAGGAACATACAACTGACAACTGCGAAAACGTAATACATCGAAAGTACATAATAGTGGTTGTGAACAAATGTAGAACATCTACTCAAACAACAGAGACATACAACTAACAACTAGGAAAACGTAATACATAAAAAGTACATACAACTGACAACTGCGAAAGTACATGAAAGTGGTAGTAAGTCACTAGTCCGAGTCATCTGAAGGTGGATGTGTATGTATACGTGTGCGGCGCCGATGACGTCTCTCATCATCACCAACATCTGGAGGCTGACTGGACCCAGCACTAGACCTATGGTGGTAATACATCTGCAAGTCCTGAAGTCTCTTGCGCTCTGCCTTAAGATGGGCCTCTAAATGCGCCTGCTGTTGTCGTGCCTCCTCTGCAACACGACGTACCTCACCATCATAGTAATCTAGGTTACGCCTATGCTCTAGATAGCCCGTATGCCTAATCCCTATCTGCATATCATACAGATCATGATATGATATCTGTGTAGGATCCGGGTAATCGTGATGGGCCGGAGGATGAAACACATCAACGTAACGATCTGGTCCAATGGTGGGCACTACCATGGACCACATGATCAGCTGCACGAAAACTCTGGCTGGGCTGGGTAATATCCTCGACAACAGGTGGACGTATGCCATGTCGTATAGCAGATGACCCTACTAAATCAATCGATGCTACATGTGTAATCGTGTCGGAGGACCCAGTGAAAAATCTATGCCAGAAGGTAAGGTAACACTCCCCGGTAATAACAAAGCTCTCAGTCGTCCACCAGCCTGCTGCCCTGGCTATATCTAGCTGCTTCGTCGGGTAAATCATACACCGATAAGTATGTGGGTGTGGATCATCCGGAATAGCATCGAAGTCATACAACTGTCTCCAGCACTTCTCACCAAGATACCAATAAGCACCTACCGCCACAGGATAAGATATAAGTGGAAATCTCCGGCCGGCAAGCATCCTAGCAATCTGTATGATCTCAAGATCGATGGATGTACTCTGCTCAAATGGATGCCATATAATCTGATCCCTATACATCCTCTGCTCTATCTGGTTGTGGGCAACTGGATACACATGGCGTGACTCATTATCCCTGGACCCCCGGTTGTCCGCAGTCCAAAAGGATATACGGGGGAAAAAGGTCGATGGGTCTGCAGTACAGGTGACAAAATGAAAGTTCCTAGAGTACTGAAGTACCAATACTGTAACAACTCCCAGAATCCAAATAAAGAAACCTGAGAATCAGAGATTGTGCACTGCATGTCGAGACATCTGTATAGGTATGCAAGGATAGGTGTGCCCTAATCATATAAAATCGCCCTATCGGCATTTAACTCAGCCGTGACCTCAAGAAACCCCACAGGCAAACTACTGCTCGAAGAACTAAAGAAAAGGTTACCCATAAGGTATAACACAAATAATCGAGCAAGCTCCAAGTCGTCATCAACGGAGTACTGACCAAGTATGCTGTCCATGGCCGCACGGATGGCGCTCACTCTAATAGCACCTTCTTCCTAATACGACGCAGCAGAAACATCAAAATGAGGCTGTAGATCATGAACAAGTACCCATATCAGCAGAAACTCTAATAGCACCTTCTTCCTCGTGCGCCCCTACGTCTTCGTTCTCCATGTTTTCGGCGGCTGCAAGCAAGTCTTCTATTCCGAGCGCTGGTTATTCCCCACTGCCCCCTGCACCACTCCTGCTTGCGCCACTTCCCCCGGTGCCACCATCGTCGCCGTGCATGAAATTTTTAAGTAATCTGGCCATATTTTCGAACGAATATCTCAAATACGGTAGTTAATTTGGTTCAAAGCTGACGGATTGGTGAATTGGTGGAAAAAATTTGGTGAAAAATGGGGGATGAGGTTTGATTTTCGGGTTTGAAATGTGGAGAAGGAGAATGAAGAAGAGGGGTGGCGGCGGGGTGGTTTTCTTGGGGGGGGGGGGGGTATAACGGCAAACACTTTGCCGTTATAACATTATAACGGCAAAGTGTTTGCCGTTATAATGTTACAACGGCAAAGTGTTTGCCGTTGTAACCTTATAACGACAAACACTTTGCCGTTGTAAAGACCCCCCCCAACCTGACCCGTGGCTGGTTCCTTCTTCTGGTTGCTCCGCTCGTTGGACCAGTTTCAAAACAAGAGAGAGAAAAACTGAACAGAACGGATGGTTGGTTATGGTCTAACTAACAAAATATCTCATATGAACAATTTTTAAGGTAGTGTAGGATTTACAAAATCAAGGTCACGGATATCTTTGCCCATCAATAATTTGATGACAGTAATCAACAAAGTTTACGTTAAATTTCAATTCGTCAATGGAAAACATAGGCTCAACATGAAGTAATTTATGCTAGAAAGTGAGAGTGCGTGAACTCACATGAGAATTGGGATGACAATGGACGTTAACATCAACCGAATTCCCAAATAAATGAACCCATTGAGGAAAAAGCACTGACCATTTCGGTTTGACAGCAGCTTTGAGCTGAATCAACCGGTTAAAATAACCAATATCTACCTAAGCCAAAAATTACACAAAGAGTGAAGATAAATAAAAGGTCACCTGATACATAAGGCATCCGCTCAATGGAAACAACGAGCTCCTTTGAAGTCTGCTACCTGCAGGAGAATAGCTAACCCCATAGCGCAACCAACTTCTACCGGCGACACAAGCAGCGAACTTGAACTGACAAACGGAGAGGAGCGCATCGTAAAGCTACCGGAGCTGGTGACAGTCCATCATGGTATGCGACAATCCGTGAGTTTGATGGAAACAAGGACCCGTTCATTGGTGAATACGCAGTGTGGATGAGAGGAGCGGCTTCGGCCCCGGTTGTTAAATTCGGTCGTAGGATGTGTTGGCAAGATTTGGAAAGAAGGAGAATCGACGCTGGTTTAGATTTCCTTTGGGGAGACCGATTTACAAATTGGGGAAGATAAATTTTGATCGACTGTCCAAGGGAAAAATGAGGATCCGGAAAGAAGGGGACCCAATAAAATGAATATAAGGGAAGCGTGGTGTATTCCAGAAACAAGAGAAACACATGGTTAAGGAACGTATTTAACTGGGACAAGTGTGAACATATTTTCTGCACACATAACAAGTTGCAAAAATGAATGAACAAATAATAATCTTTTTCAAATATAAATAACATGTATAATACAATACATGAAAAGACAAAATGGGTATTTATTTCTTTTAAATACACTCTCTAATGTATTTCCAAAAACCAAATTCAGTTATACAAAATTATTTAAATAAATCTCAAACCGCATAAATATATCTAGTTAAATTCAAAATAGAATTTATAAATTCTCTAATAATGTAATTCTGTTAGTTAGTTTATTTTCTTCTTTTCCTCGTACATGTCTTTCGAAATCAACTTCTAATTAAATTAAATCATACCACATATATTTGATTTTTCCTCAAATCCATAAACATGATTTATATTACAAACATTAGATTTTCTAAAGTTACATTTCTAAGTCATTATTATTACCCTCCAAAAATATGAGTTGTTACAGACTCCTCCCTTAATTAAATTGTGTCCTCGCAATTTACTTGGGGTTAATATACATCATCACCAAATTTCAGCTTCGCATCCCAACTTATTCCTTTTAATTTAAATATCTAACATATAGAGTTTGAAATTTTGGTATTCTTCCCTAACTTATTCATTGTAACAACAGGAATCTCAACATTTCAACTCTTATAATGGACATGTATTAGGATGCACTCTCACCATTTTCAGCAGAAAATATCGTATATAAATCAATACGATTCAAATGATAATTCTAGTAAGTATAATAAACTTGGACAGAGCATCATCTATTAACCAATTTAATACCCATAACAAATATCACACGAAAATAAAATAAAATGGTAAGAGTAAAATATAACAGGGTATCATATATAAATCAATACAATATTCATTACATTTATCATAATTAAAGCAATATGATGGGCTAAACCAAATCAGAGTATCAATACGATACTCATAACATTTATGAAATAATATGATAAAATGAATTAGGTCAGAGTATCATTTCTTAATCAAAACGATACTCATAACGAATACAACCAGATGTTAAAAATAACTATAATAAAGTAGCTTACATAAATCAAACATTTCATAACATTTATCATATATAACAATAAGATATTCATAACACTCTTCATAGATAAAACAATATAGTCAATAAAGGGAGTACTTCACTCTAAAACGTCTAAATCTCACAATATGATGGATTAATAATCAAAATGCACTTCCCAATGTACGATCATCCCGATCGAGTTAAAATCATCGAATCCAACTTGTAAAGGAAACCATAAGAAATGTGCGCAAGCAATAATAATAAAGCTCATCCCAAGCTATAATGTTGCTCATCCCGAGCAATAACCAAGTATTAGGAAATGAAAATCACCAAAGTCATCATATAACTCAAATGAGTCAAATATAACGAAAGGAACATCACACTCCAACATAGAAAATTACAAAATGTTTATGTAAATTTAAAACTCAATAATCTTCAATGTATGATTGTATCGATCAAATCACAAAATATCATCATAATATGGATCCATTAGAAATAATTATGCACGTGCAACCACATGATAGTATAGCTCCCACCGAGCTTAGCTCGGTACTTATACGTACTCAAATTAGGCGTCTGTCACTGTGACCCCCCTCCCCCTGGCTGAGTGTATCTTGACCCCCTGGTCAAGTGAATACATATACGTGACTCCCCCTGAGTTCTGGCTTCCTCCCGAAAGCAAAGCGCCTATCACTGCGACCCCCCCCTCTCGCCGAGTGTATCTTGACCCCCTCCCCCCGGTCAAGTGAATACATTTACGTGACTCCCCCCGAGTCCTGGCTTCCCCCCAAGGCAAAATACTGGCTTAACAAACACAATATGCGTCACTGTCAGTAACCTGAGTAATGGTAACAGTGCATCCCATACCACACGTTCTCACTATTGGTTTACTAGCTGCTTATCAACTTCGAAATGGAAAACATCGAAAACATCAAATCATCATTAATAAGACATCAGCTTCAATCTAACTATACTGGAATTAACCGACTTCATATACTTCCATGTCCCATACCATGGAGTGTACAATGTCGTTTAAAATCCAATACGTTATCTTGAAGGGTGCAAGATTGTGTAGTTTATATATATATACTTGATTTCGTGTCAAGTTATAAAATATTTTACGAAACCAATAGTTTTCTTTCTTGGAAAGCTATAGATTTGAATATATGTTTTTCTACTATTGTTTTGAGGCCACTTAGTGTAAAAATTAAAATTATAAATTTCATTTAGCCTCAAAACTATAATAAAAAATTAATTTATACATATATCAGAAAACTAGTTTAAATCATGCAATGTGTGCTCAAAATTCATCAAAACTGATCACTAAGTACATAAAACCCAAATTAAACAAAACAAATCCAATATTTAACCACCAATCTAATTACCAAATAGTAAATAATAACAAGCCTATTATAGGCCTATTCATAAAATGCGGTGGTTTAACTTCTCAAATCAAGTCACACTTGTTGTGATATAGAATAAAAGCATCATCATACAAGTGACATAAATGCATGTCAACTAAGAATGTACCAAAAATATTTCAATTCAGAAATTATCGGATACTTTCAATGGTAATTATTTAAATGTAACA
The DNA here is from genome assembly GCA_030737875.1 of Allium sativum. Lineage (NCBI taxonomy): Eukaryota > Viridiplantae > Streptophyta > Magnoliopsida > Asparagales > Amaryllidaceae > Allium > Allium sativum. Next base: position 882,311,968 of record CM060919.1, on the reverse strand, counting down.
TAAGCTTCATATATCACATTGTGTTACTTAAATATGTATAGTAAAGAAGCAAATCGCACCAATTGAAAATATAAAGCAAACGAACATTCCGTATGAAAGTCAAAAGAGTAACCAGAAAAGTATTACCAAATGTCCCATACCATTTGGTATTACTAGACCATTTTCTCAAAATCCCCCTCATACAGAATTTCACATAAATCTCAATGGAAATTTTGTTCAATTCAAACTATATATATGTGAGAGTATTTATAAGATTTAAATAGTCAAAATAAATTAGTTTATACTTGGTCGTTTTTATTATTTATTATCATTGTTAATCTTACTTTTTTTTCCAAAATTACTCGAAAGATCAACTCGCATTTTCTAGACGATGACTTCAACAATTCTTATCGAAAAGAGCTTTTAAATGAAAATTTCAGAAGAAACATATATTTCAAAAACATTCCCTTAGATATTCTTTACCAAAATCTCTTCAAATTAATTTATTTTTCCGAAACCATGCTCTCTCTAATGTGATTAGTATCAATTATGCTAATTCTAGGGTGTTTTCACCCTATCTCTAATGAGTTTTTAAACCCAATAAGCCAAATTTTATATAAACCTTGGCTCTGATACCAAATGTAACAACCCGCCATTTTAACCGCCCAAAGTCGGTGATTAAACCAACTCGAAGTGTTCAAAACGACAGATTGTTATTGACTTACAGGGTTTAAAATGGAATTTAACACAAAATCGCAGTGCTCAACAATAGCAGCAAAATAAAATTATATACCAATATCAGAGTTTACAATATTTACACGGTGGAAAATATAAATTTTACACATAAATTCTTTAAAACAAAAAATCGACAGTTTTTTTGTTGGGCGTTGCGCACACTTACGTCTTCTCGTGCATCTCCTCTTTAAAAGCTAAAACTTTGCATCTGCAACACTTGGGGTCTGACCCGAGTCTTCAATGCAAAAGAACACAAAACACCTAGGTCAGGATTAAATTTTTTCATAAGGCCTAAATGCGTGCAAATAGAAATAAAACAATGCGTTCGATGTAGAGATACACAATGACCAATACTTTTTTACTTTAAATGCATTTAATAATTTAGTGAAAATCAACCCACACGCACGCATAAACCCCCGTAACTAGTGTGTCAATCAGCTCAACAAAAAAACTAGTGAAAATCAACCCACACGCACGCATACACCATTTTTAAACAATAAAATATATTTCCTCTGCCATTCCAACTTTTTAAAACCGAATGCAAATTCTATAAACTTTTTACCTGCTTCCAAAACATATGTTAATCTTATTTCTAAAGTTAATCCTCCACTTTGATTAGATGAATAAGAATTTGTTTTCTATGTTCCCGGCAGGTGTAGGAATGCAAAGTATCAATATTAACATCATGAAAGTGTGGTGTTGACCCGTGAACTTAAGAGTGCTCTATTGTTTAGGTTTGCGTGAAGTACTTTATATGTGAACGTTATATGACTTTTTGATAATTTGAACCAACTTAATACCATAACTGGATCGTTATAATGCAGGTGCGGCACATAAAATGATTTAAATGCTGGTTAGAACCCCCCCTTTCGCTAATCGGTGTTATACTTTCTTTCAACCTGTCACATAATGCATTAACAATAATAGAAAGCTAATTTGAATCTTCAAAAGCCAAACATGATAGCAAACAAAAGGTGTGGAAGCTAGCTACCACAATGGTTGTCAACCTTAGAAGAACTACTTTAAAGCATGTTTTAATTTACGTTTCTATGGAGGCATCCAGAGCCATTATCTTACATCATGAACATCAGGCCTATTAAATGTGACTACTTAATACGTAAACACAAACTAAAACACTTTTATAAGTATAAACGTACAATTTAGTAGCATATACATTGAAATAATAATTAACATAAACTTATCGTACTTAAGTAAAAAAAATGCATTCAGTGCAATCTAACTTATTAATGAATGAATAATCAATTAATCTGAATCTTCAAAAGCACTAAATGACTATGAGCAAGCAGAAGCATGCAACTAAGTTAACACCAGAGGGAATGTACAGTAAAAAAACAGTCATGTAGAGTGCTTCAACTAGTTCTCACATGACTATCGCTTACAACCTATCTAACATGTTCTTCCATAATTTAAAAGCTACAGCTAGAAGGGTAGAAGTGAATGAGAAAATAGCAACATTATTTCCTAGTAATGAAAAAAATGTAAAGATGAAATTCAGAATACTTACATAGCTAGAATGGTGAGCTATCAACTACATAGCTGGAAATTCCTCTATTTACATTTAAACATAAAACCTAAGCTTTGACGAACTTATTGACAGATTCTTCGTCAGATAGCAGGTCAATTTTCTAGCACTAAAATGAATATCTCATACTAACTAACAAAAGATCTCATGTGAACAATTTTTAAGGCAGTGTAGGACTTACAAAATCAAGGTCACAAATAACTTTAAAGTATGAACAATTTTTAAGGTAGTGTAGGATTTACAAAATCAAGGTCACAGATATCTTTGCCCATCAATAATTTGATGACAGTAATCAACAAAGTTTACATTAAATTTCAATTCATCAGTGGAAAACATAGGCTCAACATGCACTAATTTATGCTAAAAAGTGAGAGTGCGTCAACTCACATGAGAACTGGGATGACAATGGATGTTAACATCAACCGACTTCCCAAATAAATGAACCCATTAAGGAGAAAGCATTGACCATTTCGGTATGACAACAGCTTTGAGTTGAATCAACCCGTTGAAATAACTAATATCTACCTAAGCCCACAATTGCACAAAGAGTGAAGATAAATAAAAGGTCACCTGATACATAAGGCATCCGCTCAATGAAAACAACGAGCTTCTTTGAAGTCTTCTACCCGTAGGAGAATAACTAACCCCATAGCGCAACCAGCTTCCACCGGCGACACAAGCAATGGACTTGAACTGACAAACGGAGAGGAGCACATTGTGAAGCTATCGGAGCTGGTGATGGTCCATCATGGTATGCGGCTGTCCGTGAGCTTGATGGAAACGAGGACCCATTCATTAGTGAATACTCAGCGTGGATGAGAGGAGCGGCTTCGGCCCCGGTTGTTAAATTCGGTCGTAGGAAGTGTTGGCAAGATTTGGGAAGAAGGAGAATCGTGGTTTAGATTTCCTTCGGGAAGACCGATTTACAAATTGGGGAAGATAAATTTTGATCGGCTGTCCAAGGGAAAAAGGACGATCCGGAAAGAAGGAGACCCAATAAAATGAATATAAGGGAAGCGTGGAGTATTTCAGAAACAAGAGAAACACGTGGTTAAGGAGGAACGTATTTAACAAGGACAAGTATGAACATATTTTCAGCACACATAACAAGTGGCAAAAATGAATGAACCAATAATAATCTTTTTCAAATATAAATAACATGTATAACACAATACATACAAATACAAAATGGATATTTATTTTTTTAAATACGCTCGCCAATATATTTCCAACAAACCAAATTCAGTTATACAAAATTATTTAAATAAATCTCAAACCTCGTGTGTGTGTGTATATATATATATATATATATATATATATATATATATATATATATATATCAAGTTAGATTCAAAATAGAATTTATAAATTCTCTAATAATGTATTTTTCTTTTCCTCATACATAAGTCTTTCGAAATCAACTTCCAATTAAATTGGACATAACGCATATATTTGATTTTTCCTCAAATCCATAAACATGATTTATACAAACATTAGATTTCTAAAGTTACATTTTCGAATATTTAAATGAATCCAAACCAGTTAATAACGTTAATGTTGACGGTTTTTGACACAATGCTCATATTAAGTGTATGAAATAAATATCATTTAAGCATATCCAAACTGCACTTAGGAGATAAAAATTCAAATTTTAATTTGAATTTCAAATATAACTTCTATTTAATTCTCAATTTAATCTGTTTCCTTAATGCTACAATTTCTGACTCATTAATATTACCCCCCAAAAATCCGAGTTGTTACATATACTATAGCATTTGGATTTGAGCTATAAGACATAACAGGACTATTATTACATGTCGTTATATAGCATCGCCACTAATACTATGATAGCCTATTATAGTATTTTTCACGTTCTATTAAAAGAAAAATCTGTTGTAGTGGGTCCATTCCTTAGTGATATAAGGGGTTCAGAAAGAACTTGGTAACTTGAATAATAAGTTAATATAGTAGGAAATAACCAAGTTAACTGGAAACTTGATGAGGTAGAGCAAGCGCATAATTAAATGTTTAGATATAGGGTCTAATAACACATTAAATGAGGCGCTTGGACCAGTTCGTACGATTGAAGGTGAATAACCCGATGGGGTAGATCATCATGGTGTCATGAGGCACGAGGGGAGCGCACGTCCATCTGATTGTTATGTTATTCTGTTGATATTCTGCTGGCTTTGAAGTATTGGAAGGAGAAGCACGCGGCTTCCTAGGACGTGGAGGGTACTCCTGGTAGCCCTTTATGGTGTGAAAACATTTGACTGTGCTCGTAGAGGTTAGTTCTGCGCGTTTCTACCCGGTGAGTATGCCTTGATTGCCACGATAGTGGGCAATCAAAAGACTATATGGTGGCATAGGTGATTCGACGATCCAAGTTGCATGTGACTAGGCTGGGTTATGACCACTCTTACGTACTGACAGGTCGAACCATAAGTTGATAGCAAGACGTCGGGTACCTACCATCGACAATCAGCGTGATGCATGATGCGGAAAGGTAGAGAGCTAAACCAAAAGACCATAGACCTTTTGCTATCAAGGCTATGGGTGAGGGACATGCCAACTAGGATTTGTTGTTTGTTGTTTTATGTTGGGCCAGGTCACTAGTTCTCAATATTTTTCGTCTTTCACTAGTTGAGGGAGGGGTCGGGTGGGAATATAGCCATTGAAAATGCAAACCTTAGCATCTGTGTAAACAGATATCTGAAAAGCTCCCGACCGAGTTTCTTGTTTCTAGTACAACCCTGCCACGGGACTCGGTGCATAATAAAGGATATGTGCGGTCAAGGCATCGAGTATTATTGACGACACGCACATGGAAAAGTCTTGATACATGCATGTCTGCTCTGGGTGGTGTATCGTAGAACCTAGGGCATTACTCTATGATCTAACTCGATCTAAGGTGGCAGTCTGTACGCTTACGTAGTATGGCGATGGCGATTCAATGAGGAACGTAGCTTTGTTATGTAGACATTCGTACGTCACTCCGACGTAGGATGAGGGATTGCGTTTATTTCTGTGGCATTGCGGTGCAAACCGTGCAGGTGGGGTTCCAAGGGGTGTACCTTAATTTGCGGGTAGCTACATGTATACTATATTAGGTTAATGCACTGAGGAATAAATGGGTACGACGTGTGTGTAAGCCTTAAGTGTTGTTAACTGAAGTAACCTAATAAATAAGAAAATGTAATTGAACGGTATATGTAGGGTTATACAAAATGTGTAGTTTAAATCCAGTCACCAAGACCCCCTCCTCATCACATACTCATGGGTTAGACTTGTGACAGAGATATGGTAGCTTTGGACTCTGGTTAGGCAGTATTATAATTTGGGTAAGGCTATATTTTGATTATATTGTATTTTATTCATTCCGCTGTGAGATGTTTTTTGAGCTCTGATATATTTTATATCTTTGTCTTTTCTGCAGGATACCAGAGAAACCAACACGAGTTTCGATAGATTAGAATTTAGAAAAAAAAACTGGTCTGTCGGAATTTGGGTTGTTACAATAAGTTTTTAAAGAACGTTTGTTATTTGAAAAGTCCGAGATTTGACTTAGGTCCGAAGACCATTTCAAATGAGAATGAGACGTAATGAAAGGTGTTTTGTAAATGGTGCTGAAGACTGGGATTCTTCACATCGAAAGATTTGGCCTGCTGATTTTTTCTTCACTGTTTTGCTCCAATATTAAGATGTTTATAGTGGCGGCACGAACAGACGTATTTAAGGAATTTCTGGATTGCAAGGACTTCTCTCCTTTATTGGACGAAGAATAAGGTGCCTTTGGTTTCGTTCAGACCTTGAATGGACCTGTATGGATGTGTGTCTGACGTTGTACTTTGTAGTGTGTAACTGATTTTTTGCTAAATATACCTTTGTTGGTGGCAGAGAAATTATTCTCTTAGCTTAACACCCTTCTTTGAGACATACGAGCTCGAATGTGATATGGTTAGTGATTATCAATTATATGTTATGTGATGACAATGTGACATGCTAAGTGATGTGTTATTGATGTTCAAATCATGACTTAGAGAACATAACTTTGCGTAACGAGACTTCAACAAATTTCACACCCTGGTAAATGACCAAAATAGGAAAATGGAGTGAGTTTATGGGTGTGTCATCTCCTTCTAGATAAAAAGTGTACCATGGCATGGAGCCAAAGTATTACTTATGTGGCGAATTCTACTTTTTGTGGCTCTTAATGTTGCAGGGCCCCATTAATGGTTAGTAAAAACAGAGAGATGCACACTTAGGAGTACTCGAATTCATCCAAGAAAGGATGGACCGGCCTTGCATTGGAAAAGAGCTTGTGTTGTTCTCGGGGCATCAATCTAGAGGTGTACCCATCGGTAAGGAAATTCCTTGGCTTGTTAATTTGTTGGAAATCCATTATCCACTATGAGTTTATATGGTTTTAGTTGTAAACCTATATGTCATTTGTTGGAAATCCATTATCCACTATGAGTTTGTACGGTTTTAGTTGTAAACCTATATGGTGACATAATGGCATAGGACTTTATGCTGCCTAGGATTGATACATTTATTTTTGAAAGTGATTTCCACATTTTAGACACTAATAATAAAATCAAATGACTTTTTGCGTATCAAGCATGTTTGGCTATCATAAGAAGAAATCTTTCCCATGTCTGTGATTGCATAGTGTGTGCGCCGAGAGACCTTATGTTAGCTTCATTTTCAAAAAGCATTGCGAGTTATTATGTCGGGTATTCATAAAGGAAAACCCATTCAGTGTTATACTGCGTGCTATTATGATTTTACTAACTTTAAAATAAATGTAAATAATGGTAACGAGTTTCTCACACAAATCCCAAGACTAACCTGGAGTTTATCATTTTTCCCTAAAAATTTGGGCGTCCATAATTTTTGCACCGACGACCTAAGAGTCAGGTTGTAGCTATATTTTAGAGATGGTATTTTGGGATCCTTTATGGAGCACTATCTTTTGTGGAGCAGCTTAATTTGCGTGGACTATCTTTCAAATCTTTGAGATGAGAATGGAGCATGTTTTGGCTCATTCTTTTTAATTTATTTCCGCTGTTTCTTTTGTATCCAGTAGTTGATGTGTCTGGATATGTCCATTATTATGATGAAGTTGTGATGTTACTCTGATGTATCGTATATTATATTAATGAGAAGTTTTTTTTACTTCAATGTGATTATTTCTGATGTGTTATAACCCCAAACAACCAAAGATTAGGCATTCGAATCTCCGACATCTAATGCTTGAGTTGTGTCAAATGTCAATTTTCTAAGGCTGAATTCCTAGGTTGTCACAGTTGGTATTTGAGCTTTGGTTCATACAAAGCTTTGGGGTATAACTCGTTAGAAAGCTCATTAAAGAAGTTGGTAATACACTAGGATGTGTAAAATCCGATGAAATATTAAAACTTTCAACTGATCCATAACCTCTAAGATAAGTTAGTCTGTATGCCATAACAAACATTTTATTACTATTCGCAGATAGTGGAAAAATAAGTGGTAGAAGAAGACGTAGGGGAGGAAGCAATACCAACACCAAATGGTTGGGTTGCCGAAATAGTTGAAGAGGATGCAATTCCATCTCAAACCCAATTTTGTCTTCCAAGTAGCAACAAACACTATACAAATTTGGGTGGAAATCCATTTTAAGGAGCTACATATATTATAGAAGCTCAATCCTGGATGAGTGCATGCAAGAAGATTTTCAAAGGTTTGAACTTGGAGGATGATAAGAAGAGAATATTGTCTACATGGCAATTTCAGGATGGAGCTGTAGTATGGTGGGATACTATTACTCAGGAAAGAGAAGAAGATGATATTTCATGGGAATAATTCAAAGAATTTTTTGAGGAATGAAATATGCCTTCCACGGGAATCTCAAGGATGTATGACGAATTCATGGATCTTAAGCAGGGAAATGTGTCTTTTGAAGAATACTTGAACAAGTTTGATGAGTTATCTATCTCATTTCGGGCTAGAGCTGATTAACACTCCAATAAAGAAGAACGAGATATTTATCAAAGGAATGAAGAAAAAGTATCATGAAAGGACGATAGCACATGTAAAGCAGTCGTTTGTTGATTTAGTGCATATGGGGTACAGATTAGCGACCTAGCGCAGCAGAAGACACCTAATGAAAATAATAGCAACAACTAGAAGAAAAGAAAATTTAATGGGAAAAAGTAAGGACAGAACAAAGAGAAGAAGAAAGCAATGAAAATTTTCTCTAGGGAATTGCATGTTACAACTTTCAAAAGAAAGGGCATTTTTCAAACCAATGCAGCAAGCCAAAGAGATTGAAAATGAATCAGGAAACCAGGTAATGCTATAACTGCCACAAGACTGGACATCTAGTCAAGGACTGTCCCATATTAAAGAAAGCAGAGTAGCAAAGGTTTATGTTATGAAGGACGTACCCTCAACTTCAAAGGATAAAAAAGGGAAAGGGGTGTTAAAATGTAACATTTTCGTTTGTGATAAATTAGTTCGAGTTTTGTTTGATACTGGTCCTACACATAGTTTATTTTCAAATGTACGGTAGAAGAATTAAACCTTCAACCAAAATTTGTTAAGAATCCCCTTTGTGTGAAAAATCCAGTAGGAGGTTCCACTACTCTATGTCTTTATTATAAAGAAGTCGCTATCTCTTATTCACACCATCAATTTCCTTTCAACCTAGCTGCCCTCGATTTTGATGAATTTGAAATCATACTTGGAATAGATTGGTTAAGTAGCTATGAAGCCAAATTTGATTGCATAGGTAGAAAAGCATTGTTAAGAACTGAGTTAGGAAATTTTATTGAAATATCTTATGAAGATCCTAGCCCAAGAAGAAATATTAATATGTTCTTTGGGTTACCCTATTACGGACATCAGAAGTATACCTGTCGCCTGAAAATTTCCTGATGGATTCAAAGAAGTCAAAAGCCTTCCTCCACACCGATAAATTGAATTTAGGATTGACTTAGTCCCGGATGCTCAACCTGTTATCCGTCCAAGTCGAAGAATGGCACCAAAGGAAATAAGAGCTAAATAAATAAATTCAAGAACTTTTAGAGAAAGAGTTTATTTGACCAAGTCTTTTAGGCTGGGGATCAACCATGGTATTTATGGCCAAGTCTGATGGTTCCTTAAGGTTGTGTGTCGATTATAGAGACCTAAATAAACAAACCCGTAATAACAAATACCCTTTGCTTTGAATAGATGTCATATTCGACCAATTGAATGAGGCCAGATTTTTCTCTAAGATGGATTTAGCTACAGTTTTTCATCAACACAGAATTGCTTAAGAACATATCCATTTGACTTCTTTTAGAGTGCCAGATACTTTTTACGAATGGTTAGTAATTCCATTTGGATTGACTAACGGCCCCGCTTATTTCGTGAATCTGATGACCAGAGTACTCCGGGAAGTATTGAATAAATTTGTATTGGTTTTCATTAATGACATTCTTATCTACTCAAAATCTGAAGAGGATCATGCAAATGATTTGAGGATTATTTTGGAGATATTGAGAAGAAATGTATATAAAGTAAAACTTTCCAAATGTTATTTATGGGAAAAAGAAGCCAAATTTCTTTGTCATATCATATCTAAAGAAAGAATCTCAATAGATCCAGGAAAGATATCTGCTATTTTGGATTGGAAACAACCTTTAACCCAAGGGAGACATCTGAAGTTTCTTAGAATCAGATGGGCACTACAGGAAGTTTGCCTAGGATTTTTTTTAAGATAGCCCCACCTTTGACCAAGTTGACAATGAAGAAGACAAAAAATTTCTAGTCTCTCAAGTGTGAAGACGTTTTTGTAGAGTTAAAGAAAAGGTTAACCACTGCCCCAGTCTTAGCCATTATTGATGGAAACCAAGGATTATATGTTATATAGATGCTTGTACAGAAGGATCAGCGTTGTATTGATGCAAAAAGGCAGAGTTATCGCTTATGCAGGTAGATAATTGAAGCTACATGAAAAGAATTATCCAACTCGTGACTGGGAGCTATTAGCAGTAACATTTTCTTTAAAGATATGGAGGCATTATCTGCTAGGAGAGAAGTTTGAATTATTCACTACAAGAAAAATGATTTTTTGTAGCGCCCAAAAACGGCTACTAATTATTTTTGGTGGCGTTTTGATAATTGTTATGAGAAAACATGCCACTAAAAATATTTTTTTTTGTTGCAATTTATATAAACGCCACTAGCAAAATCTTTTTCACAACGCTTTTTTAACGTTGCCATTTTTGCGGCTTTAATTAAATGCCATCGAAAGGGTTTCTGCATTACGATTTTTTTTCGTTGTGTTCTTTTAATTTTTTTGTAGTGTTTAAAACGCGCCAACATAACTGTTAATCCCTAAAAATCCATACGCACATTGGGTAAAGGGTACAAGGCGGATATCACCTGGGTCGTCCGTGCACGCTACAACCGCACAGAGCAAGACCAAAATATCGGACCCAGGGCAGGTCAAGTCAACCGATGCGACCTAAGATAACGACATAACATATTATGAGAAGTGTGACCCGATAAAGATATAGATCGCATATCCTGAGAACCGCTCAAACACCAAAATAAAGCAAGTCACCCGTTCAACATAGGCGGGAGCGACCTCATAACATAGCCGTTAAGCCAAATAAGCGCCATACAAAGGCAGCAAGAAGACGAGCGCCCTTGGACCGAGATGGACGGTCGCGCAAGGAACAAAGGAGAATCAACTCCAGACCCGCATCCTGCTCTTACAAAATCTCCCAAAAGCGCTCGCAGGACGCTCGCCTACATGGACCCGCTCAACTATTCAAGATACTCGTTCCAACGAGCCGTCCGCACATGATAACTGGATACAGCTACGGACAGCTTGCTACAGCTAGCCAGTGGCATGGTTGTAATTAACAAAATGAACGATCCACAGCCTGGATAAACGGATTCCAGATCATTTACCAAGGGAAGTTCATCTATAAATACACCATGGCTACCAACATAAAGGAGGACTTTTCGGAAAAAACCACGAACTGCTACTGAATTTCATCCTCAACCACAGATTCGGCCATGGCGTCAAGTGCAATCTTTTGATGAAGGGAAACGAAGACATCCTTCTTCTCAATGATTCGTCCATCCTTCTTCTCCTCAAATTCTACTACTCTCCTGTATAATCCCTTAGATTGAAATATATAAATGAGGGTTTATTGAGTGAATATAGAAATGTATGAAAAGAGAGAGTGGATGTACTTTATAATTCTCATTATAAGGCAAAAAATCACCTTCACAGTGGACGTAGGCCTCGTTAATGGCCGAAGCACTCTAAATCTTGTCTCTACTTTACTTTTCTCGCATTTTTCACTTTTTATTGCTGATTAAACACGGTTCCATTTATTTCTTACCAAATTGGTGAAGTATAATTTAGTACCTTGGGTGTTTAGACCATTTTTGGTGTAAACATTTTGGCGCCCACCGTGGGGCCGTGTTCATAAATTCCTTTTGTAGTCTAGCAGTAAAAACATCCCAAAATCGTTCTCTCCTTTGGGAATCATGGTTGGATCAAAGAAAAGCAGTAAATCTACTAAAGTCGTTGCAATTAATGAGGATGATAATGCGGACGAAGCTACATGTTGGCTAGCTTTTGGACCTAGCCACAAAGATTCAAACACAAGTCTAATACGAAGTCTTGTTCATGAAGTTGCACCTTCCAGTACAGTTCACAATCGCCCCCCATGACCACGATCCGATCCGTTCACACCAGCTCGATCCGATCCAATCCCTGAAGCTGAGGGATGAAGGCCATGACTAAGTCATTCACGATCCGAGAATATAGGATCTCACGACATCTGTCCATAACGACTATATTGACTATTTCTCCATCAAGCCACGAACCAGTCCGAGATCTTCGGGATTTGTGCAACGTGTGACCACGATCCATCTGCAGATATCACCTATAAGTAGCCCCAGGCTTAGCATTTTTGAGGATCTTTTGGCAGTTCTGAGTGTTGTTCCTACCATTACTGTCTCTGCATTATTTCTTATCTGTGTTAATTCGAAATCATTGAGTGAATCAACATTGTAAAAGTGAAATTGAGAAAGAAATCATTGATTGTGCTCGAATCTCAAGTATAATCATAGATATAAAGTGGACGTAGGCTCGTTAACGCCAAACCGCTATAAATCTTGTATCTTTTCTGCTTTTCTTGCATTTTTCTGATATTAATCTCTGCATATTAGAATAATTTGGGTGTTAGACCCAATTTTGGATCTAACATTTGGGTGCTCTCACTGAGAAACGAAGTCTCAGCATATTGGATTGTTGCTCTATTGTTTGGATATTCAAGTCCAAAGAAAACAGTCCAAAACTCCATTGTTTCAATTTTTGAAAATTTCAGTAAAGCCCAGATATCATGGCTGGAAAGAAGTCTGAAGAAGTGCGAGTTTCGAAAGCAAATGAAGCTGCAAACGAAGCTATGGAAGACAGCGCTCAGGAGCATGTCGAAGTTCTATCCCCGGATCGCGGATAGTAGGGGGCGATCCGATCCATTGAAGGCGTTGCGACCCGATCTCAAGATAACGTCACCATCCCTCCTGCTAATCCTTCCGCGATCCGATCCCAGGGATCCACCACGAACCGACGTCAAGAGGGTACCATGAGCCATCAGCCTAGGAGAACCACGATTCGAACTTACAGTCAGACTACTACCCGACCTGGGAAGGAAATTATGGCTCGTTCCGCTCGTGCTGTTACTTCTGCTCAACCTGGTTCAAGTTCCTTGCGTATAAGAGAAGATGAAGACAACCAGTTCGACCCTTCTGCTCCAGTTACCGAAGGACATCTGACTCGCATACTTGAAGCATTGGACAGACAAACTGATGAATTGGCCGCTCAAAGGAAGGAGAGCTCGTTGCTGCGTCAAAATATTACTGCCCTAGGCAGACGAATTGACGATATTCAAAGGCAGGTTTCACCACCTCCAGCTCACCCTTTGTCCCAGGAACATACATCCTCATCTGAAGAACCTCGCAGGAACCGGCGATGGCCTCCATTGGAAAGGGCTGGGAATATAAAGGGGTTTAATCAGGAAATCAATAACCGTAACTGAAATGAGCCCGTCCTACCGCCTAGAAATGGAGACGTTGTTGATCCTGCTCAGAATCGACTCATTCCTCCTGCTCGCCGTGCGACTGATCACGGCAATAGGGGGCAGGGGAGTTCTTCTCAAGACTCAGACCTTGCAGCAGCACGTCAAAGAAATGCTGGAGAGGCCCGCTAGGAAAGAAGTGCTGACCCTGAATCCACCCTGACCCATGCAGATGTCGAATCCATAATTAGGCAAGTGATGGTCGAAGTCACGGATAAAGAACTGAAGATTGGGGTATAGGCCGCAGTCATTCGCCCTTTACCGATGATATTTTAGAGGTTTGATTCCCAAGGAAATTTAACATGCCACCTATGAACCGTTATGCGGGAAGGGATGATCCGGTCCAGCACCTGCTGAGATAGTCATCATACATGAATGCAGCTGCCGCTTCCAACGCTGTGAAGTGTAAGGCATTCCCAATATTCCTAGAGGATACAGCGTTAATGTGGTTCACCCGTTTGCCAGCGCGATCAATCTCCAATTTTAGGGAATTAAGTGAATAGTTTGTAAATCAGTTCCGGCTACATACCCTGAGATCTAAGAATGTCATTGAGTTATCCCTCATTAAGCAACGTCCGTACGAATCTTTAAGGTCGTATCTAGATCACTTCCATTTAGCAGTCACGGAGGTTAGAGATCCCCATGAACAAACTGTTTTGATGGCTTTGATTGACGGAGTGGATAAGGATACTAAGTTCGGAAGATATCTGGCCGGCAAACCATCGTTAACTAGAGAAATATTTTATGAAAAGGCCAACATCCGCTTACGTCGAGAGGAAATTTACGCCAACCGAAAGAGGAAGGCTACTGATAAGGAGGATATCCAAAGTAATGTGGCCATCAAGCAGACGGGAGATATCTCAGGAAAAGTTGAAGTTAATGTTGGGAATAAGAATCAAGGCAATGGTCGCCAGTCGGGGAATGATAATAACAATAATCGAAAGAGGAACCGAGGAAATAACTCTCAGAGAAGATCCAGGCCTAGGCCATTTTAGAGTTTTACACCATTAAACGATACTCTGGAAAATATTTTTCTGGATACGTACAATGTTCTCTAGTATAAGAGGCCTCCTCCAAAAGATTCGACGGAGAAGGAACGTGAGACTGGGAAATTTTGCCTTTTTCACCAAACTCATGGTCACACCACAAATGAATGTCGTCATCTAAGAGATGTGGTCGATAAGCTACTCTGATAAGGAAAGCTTGATGAATATAAGGTGACTCCTAGGGACAGGGGGCAAGCCGCACAAGCCCCGAACCAAAGTCAACCTGCTGCCAAACCAATGGCTCAGCAAAAAGGAAAAAATATCGTTATCAATACCATAGTTAGTGGGCTTCATCTGGCAGGGCACAGTTTCAGAGCTATGGATCCATATGTGAACGCAGCCAAACAACATTTTGAAGTAGAAGAATGTAGCAATCCCGAGGATAATGCCCCAATTAAGCAACAGAAGACGATGTCTGATGACGTCATATTTCGCGATCGAGAAAGTATTGGAGTCCACTCCCCAACTGAAGACCCATTAGTCATCACCTTTACCATCGGCCCAACTATAGTCCATAAAGTTCTAGTGGATAACGGAAGTTCAGTTAACATTCTATTTAAGAAAACATTTGACCAAATGAAACTCGAGCCGAAGGATTTGAAGCCATGCGAGTGTTGGATACGTGGATTTAATGGATCCTCGACCGCTCCGATAGGATACGTGGAACTGCCAGTAACCCTTGGGGAAGGAGAACGCCAGAGAGTGAGGATCCTCACCTTTGTTGTTCTGGATATTGAGTCGCCGTATAATGCCTTCTTGGAACGACTAGCCTTAGCCAAATTCAGGGCCTGCATCGCACCCGGGTGCTTATTGTTAAAGTTCCCAACAGATGTCGGTGTAGGTATAGTCAGAGGAGATCAAGTTGTCACACGAGCATGCTATATAGTGAAGCTGAAGTTGCTCCGCAAAGGAAGAGATGTGGAAACAAAGGGTGCTCCTTCCCCTCCAAGGGAGGAAACGTCATAGCAACTAAAGAAAGTAACTCTGGGAGGGTCACCCAGAGAGTTGCCCGAGGATATAGATCCCAAAAAGGAAGAAGAGCCTGGGGGAAGAATGGAGACTCCCAATGAAGCGACTGTGGACGTACCAATCGATGATAGTGACCCAGAGAAGGTCCTGAAGATTGGATCCCAGTTGGATCCTGTTCGAGCCAAAGAATTAACAAATTTCTTGAAAGCTAACTTGGATGTATTTGCCTGGACCCATGCGGACATGTGTGGAATATCTCCCTCGATTATGAGTCATTCACTAAGCATCAACCCAAAACATCCCCCTGTCAAAAAGTAAAGGCGAATGCTTGGCCCAGAGAGGTCTGCTGCCTTGTAGGAAGAAGTCGAAAAGCTGAGACGTAATGGGTTTATTAAAGATTCCATATACCCTGATTGGATTTCAAACCCGGTTTTAGTGAAGAAAGCCAATGGAAAGTGGCGCACATGCATTGACTTCTCAGATCTAAACAAAGCCTGCCCAAAGGATAGCTTTCCGTTACCTAGAATTGATCAGCTCGTAGATTCGACGGCGGGTCATGAGCTTCATTCTTTTATGGATGCCTACTCAGGGTACAACCAAATCCCCATGCACGTCCCAGACCAAGAGCATAATAGCTTCATTACCAATCTGGGACTATACTGTTACGTAGTGATGCCTTTCGGTCTAAAGAATACCGGTGCTACATATCAGCGATTGGTGAATAGGATTTTCTACAACCAAATCGGGAAAACGATGGAGGTATACGTCGACGACATGTTGGTAAAGTCCATACAATCATTCGACCATACTGCCCATTTAGCAGAGATGTTCGAAATTCTCCGGAAATACGGGATGAAGCTAAATCCTTTGAAATGCTCATTTGGGGTAGCATCCGGAAAATTCTCAGGGTTCATCGTCAGCTCGCGTGGAATTGAAATCAATCCAGATCAAATTACAGCAATCCGAAATATTCAAGAACCAAAGCAGATTAAAGATGTGCAAAGCCTTGCTGGAAAAGTGGCAGCGCTGAGCAAATTTATTTCAAAAGCTACAGATAAATGCATCCCGTTTTTCGAGCTGATAAAGCGAGGCAAACACAACTTTAAATGGACTCCTGATTGTATAAAAGCATTCCAGAATCTGTTGAACCATCTGGAAAGACCCCCGACATTGTCTAAGTCTGTGGATCACGAGGATTTATTTGTGTACCTGGCAGTGTCATCCTACGCAATTAGTTCAGCTTTGGTAAGAGAGGAGGATAAGGTGCAAAGACAGGTGTACTATGTGAGTAAGAAATTGGCCGCCGTAGAATGGAGTTATCCAAAAATAGAGAAGCTGGCGTATAGCTTACTAATCGTATCTAGAAAAATTCACCACAACTTCCAGGCTCATCCCATTACTGTGTACATCGATCACCCACTGAAGCAAGTTCTGCAAAGGCCAGAAGCATCAGGAAGGTTGCTCAAGTGGAACATTGAGCTGAGTCAGTTCGACCTAAACTTCCAACCCCGAAAGTCGATAAGAAGGCAGGCACTTGCAGACTTCATAGCGGAGTTTACCATCCCAGAAGATGATGCAGTAAGTGAAGAATTCGATCCACCAAGATTACTCCTTGATCCCAGTGCCTGGAAATTGTATACTGATGAAGCTAAGAATGACAAACGATCTGGTGTCGGAGTGATACATGAAACTCCAGAGAAACAGCTAATATACTACGCTCTTAGATTGGAGTTCCACGCCACTAATAACAACTCCGAATACGAAGCACTGATTGCTGGAATGAGTTGGAGATCACGAAACTAGACATCTTTTGCGATTCCAAGATAGTCGTGAACCAGGTCACTGGAGAGTTTCAGGCCAAGAGTCCAAGGCTGATATCATACTTGGAAAAAGTGAAGAAGTTGCTGGATGGTTTTGACCACCACAACATATCTCATATTCCTCGAACGGAGAATCAAAAGGCAGACAAGTTAGCGAAAATGGCTAGTTATGATAGTCCTCAAGATACGGAGCTAGTCCCAATTGAAGTACAGTTTCCTAGTGTAGATCAGATGGAAGTTGATCTGGTACTAGAGATTGAACCTGAGAGGGAGTCATGGATGACCCTTCTAAAGTATTTTTTGATGAGTGGAACGCTTCCAGCAAAGAAAAGTGAGAGGCATGCAGTTATACGAAAGGCTTCTCGAATATGTGTTGCAAGGCGAAGTCCTGTATAGACAAGGTTTCTCGATGCCCCTCCTCCGGTGCATCGCCCATGACGACTCAAGCGTGTACTGAAAGAAGTCCACGAAGGTGAGTGTGGCGACCACACTGGAGGGCAAACATTGGCAAAGAAGATATTACGATACGGCTATTTCTGGCCCACTATAAACAAGGATGTAGCCAAGTATGCATGTAACACCCCACCTCCGCTAGGGTCACTCACAAAGGGAATGCACTAGGTTTGGTGAAGCATTATCGAGGTAAACATGCACAGAAACATTACAAGACAAAACATATATAAAACAGCGGAAGTGAAACAAATTTCATTACCTTATAAAATAAGGTCTAAAGCCTTTTACGTCAGAATACATCAAAATCTGTCTTGCAATAGTAAAGAAGCATAAAACCATTTCATAAATTATTCCCCAAGTAAAACAGTAAAGTAGCCATAGCCAAGAAAAGTTCAAGCCATGCGTGATGACCTTCAAGCAGAAGAAGTCCGAACTAAATAACAATGTTTCCTCCCTGAAAACCTGGGGGGGAAACGGAAGACAAAGAGGCGAAACAAAACGAGGTCAGTCATAAAGACTGGTAAGTCTTATCTACTTCCAGTATAAAAACAGGTAATGGTAACATGACATGCATATACTGAAGGTAAACATAAGGATGACTACAAGATAGATAAACTAAACCAGGATAACTGGGTGAACTACTGTAGCAAGATAAACTAAGGTATCATGATAAACTACGGCGTCATGATAAATCAAGGTATCACATCATCAGGTTTCTATCAAGTATACTATCCCAAGGTATCTATCATGTATAACATCCCACGGTATCTATCATGTATATTTCTCATGGTTCTAACATGTATATTTGCTCTGCACCTCTCGTATTAGTATCCCAACCCGCGTCATGTGTCAACTATGAATGTTCTTTGCCCAATGTCATGTAATGGTCCATGTCAACCTAGTATATATAGCATATGTAGGTTTTCCCAACTCGTATGTTTCTTTCCATGTATAAGTTCAGTCCTTTGCTGTAGGCCATACGGGCTTTCCCATGTAAACATCTTATCCTTGAGGTTATTTTGGCCTGCTACCCTTGATCTGGTTATGTTTTCTTACCATGAAATATCGCGTGTTCACTTAGGATTTATGTCACCTAGGACCACTAGGGATTATGCTACCTAATGAACGTTTCCGTGTCTCGGTTTGGGTTCAGCCACCTGGGGCCACTAGGGATTATGCCACCCGTCAACCGCGCCCTTTATCCCGTGTATGTATCGTGAATCGTTTTCCATGTCTAGATGCACATGTTCCTCAATGTGCCATCCGAGTTCCGTGCCAGGGCAAATCAAGAAATACGGAACTCGGTCGGGAGTTTTAAGTCATCTGCCGGTGCAGATATCAAGGTCTGTTTTTGTATCGGTGGCTATGGCCCCACGTGACCCCTCCCTCAACTACTGAAAGGAAAAACAAGAAAAGTCATGTATGAGAACTACGCTACAACCATCGATGCCCTCTTCCGGACGGCTAACCTCACCCATACCTAGATAGCAAGTATGGTTTGTTGGGTGTTCTCTGCCTTTCCGTACGTACACGATTGACTAAAAGATGGTAGGTGGCCGATGAATGTGCTATCTAGGGCTACCGCGAAAATATCGCCGACCCCACGCTAATCCACCCCAGTCTTTAGGTTGCTCGCACAGCAACCAAGGCATACCCTTGGCTCTTCTACCGCAGACCTTAACCTCTGTGAGGCCAGGTTTCATGGACCATCCGCAACCTCATAGAGGGATACCAAGAGTATCCTCACGTTCCCCGAAGCTACCGCTTCGTCACCCAATTCGTTGGATCCTTTATCTAAATCAGATATTGCTCCACCTCGTATTTTAAGCGATGACCTACCGTATCGGGTTACTCATCTATCTGTGAACTGGTCCAAATCCCTCGACTAAGAATTATTACTTAGTTCCCTAAACTGAGGTTTACCACTTAGTCTCCTTGTTAATCCCTTTTTTCCACATAGTCCCCTGAACTAGGGTTTTGTCTAATGGGTTAAGTATTGTCATTTAAGTTCATGACTTAACCTGCCTACGAATCATGTCAAGATTTGGCTAAGTATTCAAGTCCAAGACCTAGCCCTACAAGTTGGTTAAGTATACCAAGAAGCTCATGACTTAACCTTATTCAATCATTAAGTCAAATTGGTTAAGTATTTGTTTATCTTAACCCTATCAGATTGTCGTGTTTGATTGTTTAAGCATAGATTATCTTGACCTCATCGGATTATCGAGTCGGATTGGTTAACCCCATCCACTAATCGTATTAGAATGGTTAAGTATATTTAAACGGTCTTGTGACTTAACCCTATCAAGTTCTCATATTAGATTGGTTAAGTATGGTTGCTTAACCTCATTTAATCATCATGTATAATTGATTAAGTATAAGTTACTTAACCTCATTAAATTATCATGTTAAGTTGGTTAAGTATTGGTTACTTAACCACATTGAATTACCAAGTTTAGATTGGTTAAGTGTTTAACTTAACCCCATCGAATTACCCTGTTTAGATTAGTTAAGTGTAGGTTACTCAACCCCATCTAATTACCGTGTTTAGATTAGTTAAGTGTAGGTTACTTAACTCCATCTAATTACCGTGTTTAGATTAGTTAAGTGTAGGTTACTTAACCCCATCTAATTACCAAGTCAGATTAGTTAAGTGTAATTACTTAACCCCATCCCCTAATCGTCTTGTATAGTTAAGTGTCATTAAGAAATCAAGCCCGGTCCCACTTAACCTACCCATTCGTGTCATATCGGTTAAGTGTCATTAGTCAAATTTACTTAACCTTATCATGTGGCATTAATTTAATTAATGCACTCTCAACCACTCACATTAGACCTTGTTGTGGTTACTAGTTAAGCCGGGCGGGTCCGGGTAGTTTTACACCACAACCTCGTCTAACCTCGAGTCTTAAGCGCGACATGACCAACTTCTCACATTGGATCCTATTGTTTGTAGCCACTAGTTAAGCCGGGCGGGTCCGGGTAGATTTATGCTACAAACTCAACCCAACATCGAGTTGGCCACTTTCATGTTTGGTCTAGTGTCATATCACACCTACAACCCATACGTGTCTAGCCCCAAGTTCCATGTTTTTGTACGTGTCATGTTGATGTTTAAGTGTTTCAAGAGTGTCACATTTTCATGCAACCCCATGTCAAGTTTTCGTGCCACATTCAAGTCAAGTTTTCGCGTCACGTTCACGTTTGTCTAACTACCCCAAAATCGTGTTTTCACTTGAGTGAAAGCGAGTCAACATAGTATAAATACTATGGTACACATTGACCCCCAAAACATGCACGATGCTACGACGGGGTTGGCTTCAAACATGCATGGCATCATCAAGGGATTGGCCTTGTACATGCATACTATCATATAGGGGTTGGCTACAAGCATGCACAATGTCATAAAGAGGGTGACTTGCATAAGTGTTCATGTCATAAACCTATCATGAAGGGATAAACATGCACATGTTACTTATGTCATAAAAGGGCTAAACTTGCATATTATCATAAGGGACTTCGGGTTCATATACTTGCATAGCCTCAAAGTCACATTTATGCATATGTTTCATGAGTCAAATTGATTTCAAGTGTGCATGCTAACATACCACAAGTAAAGGTCCAATCTTGCATGGCAAACTAAGTCCAATGCAACATGAATAGCATGGTTTAGTCGCTAAAACACAACCTAAAGTCCTATGTTCATGTTATAGGAGCAAACTAGGCTCGCATAGGTTATAGCACTCATGTTTAACCATACTTTATTCCATGCCATGATTAAACTACCGTTAACATCTCGAAGTAGCTACAACTTACATAGCGAGGCTTAGAGGGTGCGCATGAATCGTCTTGACGATGAAAGGTGACTCCTTTGATGAAGAACCGTCATGAAATTGCCGTAGCAACGTTGATCGAGCCTCGATTTGGTATAGCAAGTTTGCACCTTTCGATTCAGATCCGATTTGCATGCATAGTCTCTTGGAGTTGGAGATGGAGGCCATGATCACTTAACATTTGGGCAGCACTTCGTGGCATGAGTGATTTGTGAGGGTTTAAGCTAGGTCTAGGTTTTTTTTATAGAGATTAGGAGTAGTTTAGGCCGTAGGATAAACCCTAGGATAGATCTGAACCCTCAAAAATCGTCACAAGCCTCCAAAACAAGACCCAGGAGCCAAAACTAGAAGCAGGTGCACCAGGTCGCTGGTTCTACAGGGGGGTCGACCCAGGGGTCGACACCCATGTTGACCCCCTGGGGAGGGGTCGACACCCATGTCGACATGGGTGTCGACCCTGAGTGTCTGGCGGGAATTTTTCCCGCCTCTCTTTTTGGGCTGAATTTCAAATCTGTTTTCGGATTTGAATTTTCGTGAAACTTCATTGGGCCTTAACTGGGTCATTCGGACTTCAATTTACGAAATTTCAGACTCTATTTCGCGTATTTTTCCGAGACGAACGCAATGGCGCAACCCGTTTATCCTGATTCAGATTTTATAATTTAATTCTGCCTTGATTCTTGTCTTAACACGTTGTTTAAAATTCGGGTTGTTACAATGCACGACGTTGTGATGGAAGTTTTCCAAGATCCCTAGGGCACCTCCTAGCCAGTTGTAGACGATGATGAGCCCGTGGCTCATTGATGTTTGGGGAATTGACATTATTGGAAGCCTCCCCATAGCTAAGGGTGGAGCAAAATTCGCCATAATGGCCGTAGATTACTTCACCAAATGGGTCGAGGCAGAGCCATTGACCACGATCACAACCAAGCGAGTGATCAACTTTGTCGTCAGGAACATTATATGCCGATTTGGGATTCCAAAAGTCATCATAACCGACAATGGAACCCAGTTTGATAGCACCGAGTTCCGAGATTTCTGCCAGAAGTATCATATCGAGAAAAGATATACCTCTGTGGCACATCCGCAATCGAACGGACAGATCGAAGCGGCGAACAAAGTGATTAAATCTATTCTAAAGAAAAGGTGAAGTGGTCCAAAGCCATGTGGGTCGATGAATTACCGTTGGCTCTGTGGGCCTATAGGACAACATACAAGTCGGTGACAGGTCACACCCCATTTTCCCTCGCTTTTGGAGCTGAAGCGGTCATTCCGGTCGAGTTAGAAGTACCATCTCATCGAACCACTTATTATGATCGGATGACCAACAATGAGCTGCTCCTTGAGTCTCTGAATATGGTTAAAGAAAAGAGGGATGAAGCTGATCTGCGTGCCTTGAGGCACAAGCAACAGGTTGCTCAGTATTACAACAAGAAAGTCCGAGCTCGAACATTTGAACCCGGAGACTTGGTTCTGAAGCGCGTCTTTCTACCCCCAGTACATATGGTCATGAAATGGGAAGGACCGTACTCCATTTTACGAAGGCTTGATAATGGAACCTTCAAGCTAGCAACCGTGGATGGAGATGAAATCCCCAGAGTGTGGAATGCCCAGCATTTGCGGCCTTATATAACATGAAAATTGTCAGTTTTACTCTTTTGTTTCTAGGACCATGTAAAAAGGCTCGACTTGCCTAGAACAGTCTGGTTACTTAAACAAAAGATTATAAAGTGGACGTAGGTCATGATTCGACCGAACCACTATAAATATATCGCGTGTCATTTACCTTTACTTCACTGTTTTTTGTCTTCCCTTTTTATTTTAATTAGCATAAATCATTACCATTTTGAAGTTTGTTTTAAACTATGCAGCTATCTCAAAACAACTAATTCAAGATGCCATCTATCAGATCGAAAGGCTAATGGTAACTAAAGCTCCAAAGGTGCAGCGAGGTAAATCACACTACTGCTTGCACTCTAACTCTTGAGATTAGGGAGAGAGTATGAAGGACGCGAAGATAACGTCCCCAAGGCGTGAAGATGCACCATGATAAAACTGCCTTGATAACACTCTAACCCGGTGAAGGATCAGGAGAGTATAAAGGCGCTAGAGACTTACGCACCCAGAACTTGTGCCCCTCTAAAGGATTGGTGAGCAGACCAAGAATCGAGCTCGAACTCTAACCTGCTGAAGGATCGGGAGAGTATAAAGGCATTAGAGACTTAGCGCCACAAGAATTCTTATCCCAACCAAAGGGTTGGGAAAGTACAAAGGCGCAGTGATGTACGCCGTCAAGTGACATAAACCCCCCATTTCCGGACATGGGGGGAAGTACGAACGTGACCCTAGTCGATTGTCAATAAGCCCTGGCTAGGAATTATATTGACGATTGATTGGGGGCATACACATACAACACTTTGCATTTAAGAATACTACGCGTTTACTTAGCACACTAACTTTTCAATGATTATCATTCATGACTTCAGTATTTAATTACGATTGTTTCAGTTATGATTATTTTTTAAGTTTTGTGATTCAGGATAATAAACTCTGCAAACATGGTAAACTTGCAGGTACACAATGGTGCAAAGGAAATAAATTTTCATTCATTAAAAGCAGGTTTACAAGAACAAGAAGCTAAACAAAAGTGAGGGCCACTCTCACAACTACATTTTTTGGCCAGTGGAAAGCCTAAAAGCAAAAATATGAGCTAATAAGTGCATTCTATTTACGCTTAGGAGATGACTTCGATTTCCTTTCCTTCTTCTGTTTCTCCAACTCCTCTTTGTCAGCATTAAAGCGGTCACTTTTCTTCCTCTTCCTCTTATCAACAAGGTACTCCGGGAGAGAACTAGAAGGCTGGGAGACAAGTTGTGAAGTTATTGATCTAGAGGAGAAATTTATGATCAGCCTGGTTTTGGGGTCAACCTCCGAGATTGGAGGAACATACAAAGGGTCCTGCTCCTCCTTCTTCAAGACCAATTGTTTCTCTTTCCTAGCCTGCATGTCATCCAAGGTCTCGTTATCATTATTCTTGATTTCATCTGTGATGACCACATCATCTTCTTCATCTCCATGACCACCCTCAGTGTCTTGCAAAGCCGCGATAACCTCAGCATCCGCAGGAGCATCAGTATCGGACACCACAGGTGCCATAGTGACCTTCTCACTTGTCGTACCATCAGTATGCTTTGGAGTCTCAGAAACTTCAACATCAGTGCCCGAGGGGACATCAACTTTCTCTGCCATTGCCTTCTCCTCTGCGTCTTTCTCGACCGGTTTGACACCTATGTCATGAGAAGCAAATGTTAGATAATTGGGAGAGGGTGTGGCCATCTCAGTTGTCTGTCCCATGAGATGACGACCAGTTACGACTACCTTGACGAATTGTGGAGAGAAGATGGAGATACCTTCAGCCGACTCCTCGCCCAGATTTGTAGTGGTAGCTCCGACAACTGGAGGGGTTGGAGCCAAGGAAATAAACGGATCATCAGGGTTCCTCAACTTTAGAGGTTTTGGACTCCACCACCGAGCTCGAGCCTTCGTCAATCTTATTCTTGCCCTTAAGCTTAGTCTTCTCCCTCTTGATCTATTCTTGGACTAAGCATCTACCTTTCTCCAAAGCCTCAGGTTCTTCACTTCTGAGAAAGGTCTATATCAGCTAGTTTTCGTCAATCTCATCGACTATCAACCGCCGCTTCTCGCCTTCGACAATTGCTTCCCATACATTGGCCAGAGTAACATGATAGTCCGGAATCTAAGAGATGTCTCGAGTCTTGATGACTTGACCAAAGAAGTCGAACAACAGTTCCTCAAAAATAGCTATCTCTTTCTCTTTTTCAACGAGCTTATCAGCGGCAGCAGTGGCCGATTCAAGAGCATTATTGGCGTTACTTTCAGCGAGAGCCGCACGCTCCTCAGCTTGGACAAGTTGATCATTTAAAACCTCTTTTTCTTTTTTAGCAAGAGCGAGACCGTCTTTTAAGCTCACCCTCTCTTTCTCCCAGGCAGCTTTCTCAGTAGAAAAATGTTCCTGTGCTGTTTTCAGTTCAGTGTTAATTGCCCTAAGATCTTCCACTTCCTTCTTCAGAGCCACCCGTTCCTGGCTGTTTGAATCAAGCTCACTGCGAAAACGCTTCCTGGCACTTTCCAGCTCTAACTTATAATGTTCTACATCTTGCTGAGCTAAAGCCAATTGGGCTTGTGCATCCTCTATTTCTGTTTCCATTTTGCTCCTGGCCCGAGCATCGTTCTCAATTTTCACTCTGGACCTGGCCACGTCCGTTTCTAGGCGACGGATAGCATCTGAAAGATGAACGACATGCCTCTTCATCACCCCATATTGTTTGGCCACAAGGCACATGTACCCTATCACCTCTGTGTCCCAATCCTCGGGGACCGGTTCAAGATCCGGGATGAACATCATCCTCTCAAAGAAAATATCAGGAATTGCTTTCGCAAGCACTCCAGCCTGGCCATAATCTCAGAATTGGGGGCAACATCCTGTGCAGCGTTAGTATCCAAGTCGTTCTCACTAAAGGAAACAAGGGTTGCCTTCACCTTCTTCACGATCTTTCCCTCATCTTTGTTCTTGTCCTCTAGCTCGTGGTGTTTTTTAGAAGACTGGGGATGAGAAGGCGTACTTTTTGGAGGAGTCAAATCTCTAGGAAGTTGGTTACCCCTAACCGGTGCCAATGGACGACTATGAGGCTTTCCAGAACCTTTCTTTGACGGAGATCGAGATCGTGTAGAATAAGATTGATGAGAGTCCCGGGGCCGATGACTATCTCTTCCCCGACTATCACTACGAAAATGCTCAGGATTTGAATAAAGACTTGGTGTACCCTCACGTATGGAGCGATAAGAGTAAGACCGTTTACGAGACATCTCCCCTGCAAAGGAAACAAACATATGTTAAAACCATGAACATCGGTGGTGAAAGAGTGTAATGGCGAATGGTGTATGTGATTTGTGCATCCCACGTAATTCCCCCTTAACAGACTAGGGTCCAGAGTTAGGCTCGTCTGTGTGTTGTCTTTGTCCCCGATCGGGCCATTAACTTCCTCGGAAAGAGGAAAGAGTGGTCCCCCTTCGAAGTCTTCATGCGTATAGATATCGTTTGGTATAGGAATCTTGTCTAATTCCCCGAGTATCTGCTCCTCTGTTAACTCATCGTGAGCAACAGACTCAACCAGTGGTGATATTCTTGAGGGAGACTGCCCCTTAGAGGCCGGGATTTCTTTGGGCTCATTGGTTTGGACCTCATCTCCTTTATATACATTTAAATCTTCATCGTCTTGATCAATCATCGGTGAAGGACTCTTGCGAAGGTTGGTTGTCCCTATAACCTGAGAGGTTCCTTCTCCTTCAGTCGGGGGCACATATTTGTAAGGCTTACCACCCGTGCCAAGTCCGAATCTTATATCCAGAAGATGGTGCTTGTGAAGATTCTTGTCGGTGATGCATTTCTTTATTCTTAAGAAATCTGAGTTACTTTGGAGAAGGCGGGACAGTCAGTCTTCATATATCGGACCTTCTGTTTTTGCAAAATTGTGATCTACACAAAATAAAAGAGCACATTAGCATTTCAGTTATGCAAGTAGGGTATGCATTGAGAAATTTAAACCTTACTTGATTGAAACCACTTCCTCGCGCACCCGACTTGATGCTTGATGTAAAACCAATCAGATTTAACATCCCCTATATTGCTATGACTGTCCGATAAAACTTTTCTGCCGACAACTGATTCGAAGAAAGAAAAGTTTGGAGCTCCTGTGGATCGGTGTTTAAAATGGTAGTAGAATGTCAGATCCTTGAAAGTAAGCTCAATTTGTAGCACCTCCGCATAAGCAATGTACAGAGTATACATAGCCATGTAGGCATTAGGATGGAGTTGCATAGGGGCAATGTGTAATTGTCTTAAGAGATCGACAACAAGTAGAGGGAAGGGAGGAATAGCTCCTACCCAGCACAAGAGTCGACTGACAATCATGTACCCCTCTAGGGTAGAATGTGGTCTATCTTCGCTTTCTGGAGTTTTCACATCATCCCAAGGAATCCCATGTTTCAAACATATCTTCTTAAGTTTTATATCATCCAATTTGGAGGCTAGAGAATTGGTGAGTTTTTCTTCCTCAATTTCTTTAACACCCGGAATCTCATCAGGGGCTCGATCATCCTCATCTTCAAGAGATGTGCTCTCAAAAGTCGTTGACTCTATATCGGTATCCGTCTCATGATCAGGGTCGGATTTCTCCCCATCTGAATCTGAAGGAAGCACATCAGGATCATGATGTACTGATGTCTCTGGTTCGGTACCTTCCTCTGATGTCTCAGTCACTTGTTTATCAGACATAGCTGTGTTGGCGAATAAAGATTAGAATACAATTACCCAATCCCCGTGTGTGTAAGTGCAAGTGTGCATGTGCATACAATAAGGAAAGCATGGAGTTAATCAAATAAGCAGATAATGTCCGTTGTATGCTGTTAAGTTATGCTGTTGTTCAGTCCAGAAAGCTCGTCTCGAAGGGTCTAGCCTAACTGTCCGTTTTTATTTATTTATTGCATTGCTTAAGTTAATGTTTGTCCGGGATCGTTAACCAAGATGGTTCGTTGAAGTCTGGGGGATCGGATCGTGATACAAATGCTAATGCATGGAACTGGGATCGGATCGTGGGCGTCGGATCGCTAGCAAGCTATGCTAATAAGGCAGCATCTTCTCGTGATGCAAGCTGCGGATCGCTGAACGATCCAGCCCATGCCAACTCTCCCTTACCCGAACATATCGTGAAAGGAACCACCGGTCCATTCCACTGCACCTCTCCACTAACCAGTGCTTCCCTAATATATTGCGGTCCGATCCGTTGCTTGCACCTACATCTTGCTTTCCTCCATTTTTTGCTGTCTCCACGAACCGAACCTGACCCTAATCTACAATCCGACCTGACCTGCTCCTCTTCTTCATCATCGACTCTCCTATCCAACTTGACTTTTCTAGCTCAGCCATGCAACAGCAAACTCATTAAAGATCTTAGAACCGCTACATAATCCTGTGACATTGAAGAAAACCCCACGGAAATTGAGATACTCAAAAAAGAAGAGAAGAGATACAAGAAAGATTATCATTATAATTACTATTTTTTAAATAAAAAGAGAAAATCTCGATCTGTCGAATTAGAATTTTTGATGGCAAAAGGGAAGAAGAACGGCGGATGGTAAAAAGAAAGGTAAAAGTTAATGAAAGGGGGTAAATCAGTTTGTATATCCAAAGAGGAAACCCTTGGTATTCCCTTTTTTGTCCCATTCGATCCGATGGGCCTGATGGGCCATGGAGCGCCTAAGGAGCCCGATGTGGTCCGAATATGAACTTTTCTGGGTAACGGTCCATGGCACATAAGGCGATCCCATCCAGGCGTGTTGCACAGTTCACCATGGTCCGTAGTGTAAAGGGACGATCTGAGGCCCAACGTGATTGGCAAATCGGGAGGATGGAATTCCAAATTTGTAGAAATACAAGAGTTATTAAATGCTACTTTTTACAATGGGTTTTGAGACTTACCGGACAATTTGATAGCAGTATCTCCAGGAATTCAAGAGATAAAAATCACTCGATGAACAGAGAAATGACTGATGATACAACCCGATATTTAAACCCGTCAAAGAGCGCGACTCCCTAAAGCAGTATGACATTTCAGGCAGACACAACTTTTGATTCACATCATTTCATGAAAAGATAGCGCAGTACTTTCGAAGCATGTTCCATCCTTAATAAAACATACTTCGAGAGGGCAAAATGTTGGCTAGCTTTTGGACCAAGCCACAAAGATTCAAACACAAGTCTTCAAACACAAGTCTAATACGAAGTCTTGTTCATGAAGTTGCACCTTCCACAGTTCGCGATCGCCCCCCATGACCACGATCCAATCCGATCCGTTCACACCAGCTCGATCCAATCCAATCACTGAAGCTGAGGGATGAAGGCCATGACTAAGTCATTCACGATCCGAGAATATAGGATCTCACGACACCTGTCCATAATGGCTATATTGACTGTTTCTCCATCAAGCCACGAACCAGTCCGAGATCTTCGGGATTTGTGCCACATGTGACCACGATCCGTCTGCAGATATCACCTGGCTTGGCATTTTTGAGGATCTTTTGGCAGTTCTGAGTGTTGTTCCTACCATTACTGTCTCTGCATTATTTCCTATCAGTGTTAATTCGAAATCATTAAGTGAATCAACATTGTAAAAGTGAAATTGAGAGAGAAATCATTGATTGTGCTCGAATATCAAGTATAATCATAGATATAAAGTGGACGTAGGCTCGTTAACGCCGAACCACTATAAATCTTGTGTCTTTTCTGCTTTTCTTGCATTTTTATGATATTAATCTCTGCATATTAGAATAATTTGGGTGTTAGACCTAATTTTGGATCTAACACTACACCTCAAATCTTGAATCAAGGGGTCGGGGAAACCCCTGGGCCATCTGTGATGCGAGATGAATTGAATGTGGTCATAACTGGCTTGAACGAGAAAATGGATAATATAGCGAAGATGATAATGGAAAGGTTTGATGTCCTGACCAATGGTCAAACCAATTTATTACCACCAAATACTATGGAAAATGCCGATGGTAAAGAGGACTCCTCAGCCTCAAACCCTGGACGACCTCACAGCCCAGTGAGAGATAGGGGAAAGGCCAGCGTTGAGGATCCTAAGGTCAGATCTCCACAGCGCAAAAAAGAATGTGCGGCGAGTCATACCAACATAACCTCCCTCAAGAAGGATGCAAGGCGTTGAAGCTTAAACCATGGTCACGCTGATAAGAACATCAACATCGATCCTGATGAACAAGCAGGCGACGAAAGGCGCATCACAGACCTAATCCAATGAGTAATGAAGGAGAAAGCGACTCGTGAGGATGAGGAGAAAGAATGGGAGTTTTCTCCCAGCAAAAATCCATTCACAGAGGAGATCTGCCAAGCGAAATTCCCTAAGAAATTTACACCACCAGCAATAGTGCCTTATAGCGGAGTTGGAGATCCAACCATTTTCCTGTTCAAGTACGCCCAGCACATAAATGGAGCTAGGGCCACCAACGAAATCAAGTGCTTATAATTTCCCGTGTGCCTAGAAGGCGTGGCCTCGCTATGGTTCACCAGACTCCCACCTAGATATATCGATCAGTTTGCTGATCTAGCAAGGAGGTTTCAGGATCAGTTCCGACTATAGACCACCAAGGCAAGGGATGTGATGTCACTAGATGAAATGGAACAGAAGCATGGGGAAACCATCAGAGCTTTCCTTACACGCATTAATGCTTCGGCAGTGGAGGTTATAGAACCAGAACCTTGGTATTTGCTGGCAGCCCTGAAAGGGGCCATCGATAAGAAGTCAGAATTTGGAAAATGGCTAAAAATGAGGAAACCAAAGACTTTAAAGAAGTTATACAAGAAAGCTGAGGAATACATGAGTGTGGAAGATGAAGCTCCAGGTGTTCATAAGACTATAGAAAATAACGTAGCCAGAGAAGGAAAGAGCGATGAGCCCAGAGTTGAGCAGAAGAGCAATGTAGGACAAAAGAGGGGAAACGATGAGAGGGATAGCAAAGCTTATAAGAAGACGCGGATGTACAAACCATCTAAGCTAACCCTCCTAAACGAAACCCCAGAGAGGATTTACCAAGCCGTGAAGGACTCGGGCCTTTTCCCTTTGATGAAGCTGCAGAAGGTAACTGAACATCAGGCAAATTCCGGGAAATTCTGCCGTTTCCATAGCCAAACAGGGTACAGCACTAACGAATGCCGGCACCTGAAGAGATTGATTGAGGAGCTCATCAGGAAGAACCGACTCCATCAGTATGTGAAAAATCCCCAAAGCACTCCAGCCTCGCAGGGGCACAATAATGTGGCTAGCCAGCCTAATTCAAGTGAAGAGGACCAAATTCCAGTCGACCCGAGACCAGTATTCAATATGATATTTGGGGGTCCCCACCCAGCCAGTAACAGTTGGGCAAATATGGAAAAATACGCTAGCAAATTGAAGGATGTCACGAAAGAGGAAGGGTGCATGATCTTGAACAACGAGCTTCCGATGAAAATGCACAAAACTTCGACCGAGGATGTGATATTCGGAGATAAGGATGCAGAAGGCTTAATTACGCCAACTATTGATGTCATGGTGATCACAATTGGTCTCGGGCCTACAGTGGTAAAAAGGGTCCTAGCTGACACCGGGGCATCAGTCAATGTGATCTTTATAAACACTTTCCAAAAGATGTATCTCTCCATGGCAAAGGTGCGCGCGTACCCACATAAGATCCACGGTTTTACAGGTCAACCTACGCAACCCATCGGAACGATTGATTTACCTGTCGAATTGGTTGATGGGGAGCGTTGAGTTTCCATGTACAGACCTTTGTCATAATAGACGAGTTCTCATCTTATAATGCATTCCTTGGGAGGCCGACTCTTTTGGGTTTCAAGATTGCTTTAGATCCTTGGTGTTTGACCATGAAGTTTCCAACCGAAAGGGGAATCGATATAATCAAGGGCGATCAAATTGCCGCAAAGGACTGCTATGTGACAGAACTGAAAGAGGCCAAGAAAAAAGAATCAGGAAAGGATGCAGAGGTTCTCCCTCGCATCCAAAACTCCCCCTTATAGCAACTAAAGAAAGGTCCGTGCACTGGTGAGCATAATGGAATGCAAAAAGAGATCGATCCTAGAGAAGCCAGTGCAAAGGACGAAAGGGTGACCTCGGCCGAAGACACGATTCCTATAGCTGTAAATCCAAAGGACCCAAACCGTGTGTTGAATATAGGGTCTCGGCTGAGCCTTGAATTGAAAAATCAATTGATTGCCTTTTTGAGAGCTAACTTAGATGTGTTCGCATGGTACCATTCTGACATGTGTGGAATATCTCCGCATGTTGCAGTCCGTAAGCTAAACATTGACCCGCGCATTCCGGTTGTCAAACAAAAAAGGAGAGCCCAGGGGCCGGAGAGACCGCATGCCTTAAAAGAAGAAATCGACAGACTAATGGAAAATGATTTTATTAGAGAATCTACATATCCGAAATGGGTATCCAACCCGGTGCTCGTAAAGAAATCAAACGGCAAATGGCGGGTCTGTGTGGATTATTCAGACCTAAATAAAGCTTGTCCGAAAGATAGTTTCCCTCTCTCCAGAACCGACCAACTGGTGGGTTCTACGGCTGGCCATGAATTGCTATCTTTCATGGACACATATTCCGGTTACAATCAAATTATGATGTATGGTCCAGATCAGGAAAACATCAGCTTTATTTCTGATCTCGGCCTATATTGATATAAGGTAATGCCATTTGGTCTAAAAAACGCAGGAGCGACTTACCAACGACTGGTAAATGCTATGTTCAAGAAACAAATCGGTAGGGCGATGGAAGTCTATGTCGATGCCATGTTGGTTAAGTTAAAGAAAGCAATAGACCACTTGGAGGACCTAGCCCAAATGTTCGACATCTTACGACAATATGGCATGAAGTTGAACCCTTTGAAATGTAGTTTTGGTATTGGCTCAGGCAAGTTCCTTAGGTACATGGTCAACGCTAGAGGTATAGAAGCTAATCCAGCCAAAATATCAGCTCTGAGAGAAATGCGTGCCCCAGGAACCAAGAAGGAGCTTCAGTGTTTAAATGGGAAGATCACGGCTTTGAATCGCTTCATATCCAGGGCAACGGACATATGTCTTCCATTCTTCGATGCCCTCAGAAAAGGAAGAAAGGAGATACAGTGGACCCCTGAGTGCCAGGGAGCCTTCGAAGAACTGATCCAACATCTGGCAACACCACCTATGTTGTCAAAGGCTAGTGACGGGGAAGACTTGTTTCTACACCTGGCGGTCTCTGCCCATGCTCTAAGCGCAGCGCTAATCAGAGAAGATTTGAAGATACAAAAACGGTCTATTACATCAGTAAGAGGTTATCCAGAGCGGAGCTTAATTATCCAAGACTTGAAAAACTTGCTTATTGTTTGCTCATTTCATTATTGTTTGCTAATCAGAGAAGATTTAAAGAAGCTTCGTCCCTACTTCCAAGCTCATCCCATCAAAGTGCTCACAGACCAACCTCCGAGGCAAGTCCTATCCCGACCAGAAACCTTCGGAAGGTTATTAAAATGGAATATAGGGCTTAGCCAGTACGACATTACGTATCACCCTAGAAAGCAATCAACGGACAAGCACTTGATGATTTCATTGCAGAATTTACCGACCGAGGGGAAGTAAAGGAGCAAGATGATATCGAAACTAGTATACAGTGGAAGCTATTTGTAGACGGGGCATCAAACGACCGCTGTTCGGGGGTAGGGGTAGTTCTCGAAACCCCTGAGGGAAGATCCTTATGCTATGCACTAAGGTTAGAATTCACTGCAACCAACAACGAGGCCGAGTAAGAGGCCCTTATCGCAGGAATAAAGCTAGCGAAAGAGTTGGAAATAAAAACTATACAGATCTTCAGCAACTCCCAGCGTAGTATGCCAGATTCTGGGAGAATTCCAAGCAAAAATGGGTAACTTGCCAGATTATCTTACAAAAGCCTTGGAATTGTTGGAAGCTTTCGAGCATTACACCATATCTCATATTCTCAGGGAAGAAAATACTAAAGCTGATTCATTAGCCAAATACGCGAGCACAGGAGATGCACAACTAATGGGGTTAGTCCCGGTGGAAGTCCTTTCCAATCCAACTATAAAGCAGATCGAAATGGATTGGATCATGGAAACAACTGATGAATCAAATTCATGGATGTCGCCAATTAAAGAATACCTCGCAACTGGGGCACTCCCGGATGAAACCAAACTCCGAAGAAAGATCGTACGAAAAGCTTCTTTATACCTTATTCAAGATGGACGACTATATAGACGGGGATTTTCTACACCTTTACTTCGCTGTGTTACAGAAATGGAGTCTAAGGCAATTAGGGCGGAATTGCACGAAGGGGAATGTGGAGGTCATACCGGAGGACAAACTTTGGCCAAGAAGATCCTATGATATAGTTACTTCTGGCCAGATATCAATAAAGATTCCACGACCTACACTAAAAAATGTGACAGGTGCCAAAGATTCGCAAAAATCCTAAGGATGCCATCCATAACCATAACCCACATGGTCAGCCCATGGTCGTTTTCTATCTGGGGCATCAACCTCATAGGAGCCCTTCCCACTGCAAAATCCGGTTTCAAATACGCAATTGTTGTTGTTGACTACTTTACGAAATGGGTTGAAGCAGAACCATTGGCCACTATAACTTCAAAGAAGGTTATTAACTTTGTCTTAAAAAATATCATATGCAGGTTCGGGGTACCACAAAAAATAATCACGGACGACGGAACCCAGTTTGAAAGTGAAGAATTCCAAAGCTTTTGCGCCAAGTATAAAATATGAAAAAGCTTTTCAGCGGTCGCTCATCCACAAGCGAACGGGTATGTGGAGGCAGTAAATAAAATCATCAAAACTACTATCAAGAAGCGACTAGAAAAGGCTAAGAGTGGATGGGCATATGAACTCCCGCTGGCATTATGGGCGTATCGCACTACGCACAAAACTACAACAGGGCATACTCCCTTTTCTTTATCCTATTGCTCTGAAGCTATGATACTGGTGGAGTTGGAAGTCCCTACCCATCGAAGATTACATGTTGACCCTAAAGAGAACTAGAAGCTACAGCTTGAAGCCGTCGACCAACTTGAGGAAAGAAGAAAAGAAGCGGAACTCAGAGTAGTCGCGCACCAAAGGAGGGTGGCCAGGCACTTCAATTCAAAAGTCAAGCATATAACTTTTGAAATCAAAGACCTCGTTCTGAAAAAAGATTATGACCGGTACTGGAGTCATTGGGCCTAATTGGGAAGGACCTTATGTTATAAGTCAGAAACTCCAGGACGGAATCTTCAAATTGGCCACCACAGATGGGAACTAGATTCCATGAGCATGGAATAGCGAGCATATCCGTCATTATTTCTTATAGCATGTTATTCAAATACATAGAAAATGCTGTAAAGATTCATGAAATTGTCGCATTTTTAATGATGTACATGAAGTGACTGAATATGGAGTCCTAATTGCATGTACAGGATACTCATTCACAATCCTTTACTAAAAGTTGACTTCCTTGTGTAGGCAAACCATCGATCAGGGAGCACCAACTCGAGGAATTCCAACTTCCATCAGGAAACACTGGGCCTCTCAATACAGGACCAACAAAAGCTTGGTGCCAGATTAAAAGAGTCAATGCTGGAGTAAAAGCAACTCAAAAGTCCCACGGATAAAATTGCTAAGCCCACCGAAGAAGAGCCTTCTTAGGTGACCTTTCTAGGTTCTGGACACGGGTTTTCCAATTTGAGAAAAAAAAACTCAACGAGGCGAACCAACGACTGTGTCCTAGGTCAAAGCATAATGTCCGAAAAACCGGCATGTCCAAAACGGAAAATCACCAATTTCAAGGGGCACCTACCTTGGTAGGTAAAAGACATGAA
Organism: Allium sativum; assembly: GCA_030737875.1. Lineage (NCBI taxonomy): Eukaryota > Viridiplantae > Streptophyta > Magnoliopsida > Asparagales > Amaryllidaceae > Allium > Allium sativum. Next base: position 882,275,947 of record CM060919.1, on the reverse strand, counting down.
TTTTTCCCTTCTGAGTTAAAATCTCGATAAGATGAATTAGTGTCCGCTCCTCGGATGAAGCATAAAATGGGGAAGGATTAAACATGCTGGAAAGAACAGCGCAAAAACAGAAACCCGACCGAAAGGAGGTGGCCATTCTTGTTCTTTGTTGTAAACCAAGTCAAATAAAGCCAAGGATGGATTACGACAGCAGAAATCCTAGCCCAAAGGGGGTATCAGAAATCCTAGCCGTATGAGGGTGTCCGTTCTTGTTCTTTGTTGTTAACCAAGTCAAATGAAGTCAAGATCAAATTCTACATTGGAGCCCAAGTCCTCTTACAGGGGCATGCATAAAATGCATCACGAAAATACCCCAAACAAATAAAGCAGGATATTTAATAAAAATCTAAATGGTTGACTTGCCAAAGTTAAAACAACTAAGGACTTACCAATCAAGCCAAATACTGAAAGCTGGATAATCCCAGCCTAATAAGAACAATACGAGACTAACCGTAATACGATATTAATGTACGAACGAATGCCTCATGATACGATATTAACGTACGAACGCCTCGTGATACGATATTAACGTACGAATGAACGCCTCATGATACGACGCTAACGCACGGTCGCTGCTAGAAATTTTTAAGAAAAATGTGTGTGTATTGTCAAAATAGGGCAAAGAGACATGGCATAGCACAGACATGGAAAGCATCGCAAAACCAGCCAAGTAACCATTCATCAGGAGCACAGAAATTGTCACAGGTCAAACACAAAGTCACAAACAACAACCAGCATGATGTCAAAGGCGAGGACCGGCACCCGCTTACATAACCGGTCTTAAAATTCAAAAAGCAAAACAACCAAGAGAGAGGAGGTTACAGATTTCTAACCTTCCTTGGCCTACCTACTTTCCTCTTCGCCGGAGCAGAACAAGATGAAGGCCCTTCAGCATGTGCGGAAATCACCAACTCAACATCCCCAGGGGCGAAGGAAGCGACTATGCTATCCTTAGACCTAATGGCCTGGATTAACTTCGCCTTATCGTTTTCCAAAACAGAAATATGCTCAAGGTTGTCCTTGTGAAGTTTCTGGAGGTCAGAGGCCAACTTATGCCAGCCAATCATCTGCTTCGCAGAATGATTCTTCAGCAAATCCATCTGTTTTCCAAATTGGTGCACAGCAGTCTCGAGGCGAGCCAACATTTGACCTTTTGCTGCAGTAATATCGTAAGTGAAATTCAGAGAGTCAGCCGAAGATACATCAACATTCGAAGGGACCCCATGTAAGCTCCATCCCCGAAATCGCTTAGCAAACCTAGGACTGCAAGGCCCAGGAGCATGACGAGGCCTGTTGATGATAGCTTGAAGTTTCATATAAAAAGGGCTGGAAGGAGAATTTACGGACGGTTGACCAACCGACTGAATCTCATCCCTTGAAATTCTCAAATCGACAAAAGTCCCTTTTGGCGTTGTTCTGGAGATGAGACCATCCTGCAAACGGGCCAGGGAATAGTTGTAAGGCTCAAAGGAAGAATGAGCACGAGAAAGAATCAACAAACCTGACTAGCACTGGAAAGAGAAATGAAGTTTTTCTTCCAAATATCCTGAAAGATAGATGGAAGCAAAATCGAATGAAAAATAAGAGTATGAAGGGGAGATTAAAAGGCACACCTCAAAGGTACTCTTTGCCACGTCAGCATAACACTTGAGTACTGAAACAGGTGTCCCATCAGAAGATCAGTTGGCGTATTCACTTCCCCATAATTTGGCTATTTACAATAAGGACGAAGCAGTCCAAACATCTCGCCCAAAGGTAAAGACGCCAATCAGCTACAACAAAGCAATCTCAGTCCCTGCACGAACAACACATCAACAAGTCAGGACAAACCCACCAACCAATGTGCGATCAAATATGTCGAAGCCAGTGATTCCATACAAAAAGAAATCACGGACTTCGAGGGGCAAGTGTTAATCCCTAAAAATCCATACGCACATTGGGTAAAGGGTACAAGGCGGATATCACCTGGGTCGTCCGTGCACGCTGCAACCGCACAGAGAAAGACCAAAATATTGGACCCAGGGCAGGTCAAGTCAACCGATGCGACCTAAGATAATGGCATAACATATTATGTGTAGTGCGACCCAATAAAGATAAAGGTCGCATATCCTGAGAATCGCTTAAACACCGAAATAAAGCAAGTCTCCCGTTCAACATAAGCGGGAGCAACCTCATAACATACCCGTAAAGCCAAACAAGCGCCATACAAAGGCAGCAAGAAGACGAGCGCCCTTGGACCGAAAAGGACAGTCGCGCAAGGAACAAAGGAGAATCAACTCTAGACCTGCATCCCGCTCTTACAAAATCTCCCAAAAGCGCTCGCAGGAGCTCACTTACATGGACCCGCTCGGCTATTCAAGATACTCGTTCCATCGAGTCGTCCGCACATGATAACTAGATACAGCTACAGACAGCTAGCCAGTGGCATGGTTGTAATTAACAGAATAAACGATCCACAGCCTGGATAAACGGATTCCAGATCATTTACCAAGGGAAGTTCATCTATAAATACACCATGGCTACCACCATAAAGGAGGACTTTTCGGAAAAAACCACAAAGTGCTGCTGAATTTCATCCTCAACCACAGATTTGGCCATGGCGTCAAGTGCAATCTTTCAATGAAGGGAAACGAAGACATCCTTCTTCTCAATCATTCATCCATCCTTCTTCTCCTCAAATTCTACTACTCTCTTGTATAATTCCTTAGATTGAAATATATAAATGAGGGTATATTGAGTGAATATAGAAATGTATGAAAAGAGAGAGTGGATGTACTTTGTAATTCTCATTATAAGGCAGGAAATCACCTTCATAGTGGACGTAGGCCTCGTTAACGGTTGAACCACTCTAAATCTCGTCTCTACTTTACTTTTCTCGCATTTTTCCACTTTTTATTGCTGATTAAATACGGTTCCATTTATTTCTTACCAAATTGGTGAAGTACAGTTTAGTACCTTGGGTGTTTAGACCATTTTTGGTGTAAACAATAACTGTTTTTGTGTTCTGTGACAATTTATTTGCAACGGTTTTTAACGCTATGAATGAATATAATATTCCGTAGCGTTTTCCCTGCCACCATTTGTTATCAAATTTGTATTATAATATTTCATACATACCCATAGTTTTGCCCCCAATTAAATAACATAATCCACAAACACATACATTTTTGAAGATAACATATTCTAGAACCACAGCATACACCTTCAAACATCTGCAAGATAACCATACAAACATCCACAAGTTCAATCATCCACAACCTTCACAAACAAACTACCAGTAACACTGTCATAACCACAACATACACAACCAGACTACCGAGTTTAAATAACCAGTAACACTGTCATAACCAAGTACAATAAACACTGAAATAAACACCTAAAATAACCGAGTTACCGAGAAAATATTGTAGTGTTGCTGTCATCAAAGCACCTGAAATATTGCTGATATACCTCTAAAACTAATAACATAACATAACTTAAGAATAGAAATAGCATAAACCTTTCAGACACTACATAACATAAACCTTTTAGACACAAGCTCTGAACGTAACACTATATAACATAAACCTTTCAGACACGCTCATTTTCCTGCACACTATGGACACTACATAACATAAACACCTGGTATTTTTCTCAACCTCATTTTTTGCCTAACCAATGTCCATTGCGTAAAATAATGACAGAAAAATAATTTTGACTGAAAGAAACAACCTCAATTTCTGAAATATAGAAAATGTTCCAAAACTCAGAACTCAGAACCATGCAATGCAATTCTGTGACCATGTAATGCAATTCTGTGACCATGTAATTCTATGACCGAGTAATTCAGAGATGACAGTGCCTACGCATTAAGGTGAATGTACGATTTCATATATGATTTCTGAGATGACCATGTAATTCTGAGATGACCTGTAATTCCGAGATGACATGTGCCGTCTCCTCGAGTATATTTCATATATGATTCCTCTCCAATTAAGGTGAATGCTTATTGGTATCTTTGCATTAAAACACATTATCTTGATAATATTTCAACCATGTACATAAAAGTTTGATCTATAATGCAAATCATCTAAGATATCTCACCAAATTGGCTTCAAAAGCATTAATAAACATTAAGTGGGAGTTTTGTCTGGTACTACTACCAAGTTTGATTTATAAGGAGAGTGAGATAACACACTTATTATCCAAAATAACCTAACTCAATTATTTCCAGTCGATCATGTGCTCCCGAGGGCAGTAACTCCTGAATGTATATTAAAAAATATTAAAATACCTTTCATTTTGTGTCAATAATGATTTTCCCACTGGCCAAGCTATGGGAACGCCGAAGGCATATTCCATGCACGTCAGAGCTGATGTTGGTCTCCATGGCTCTGCAGCTGGAACTGTCACATGTTTAACCCAAACCTTTACAACATTCTTTCCCAATGGACGACAATGGACCATCGCTATCATATCAGTTGATGCAATAGATCCTTCAGCCACTAGTCTGTTCCAACCACATTTATCAACTTGCATTTGCATGTTTTGTCATATTTGCAATCGGCTGAAAGAAAAAAAAGATTATTATGCAGAATGTATATACTTACACAGTGATTAATGTTGAAAATTAATACTTACATGTTTCTATTAATTCGTGAACACATATAAGGATTTCGAGGCAGAGGTCGCATGATTTTCACTATCATCATGACTCTTAGTTGGATTTTCTTTGTCCGCTTCTACTTTTGATCTTGGCCATGCTACTTTCCTACCAATTGCATCTCCAATGCACGACATATCAGATGAGGGTCACCACAAATAAGCATCTTTATTTATTTCATTGTCCACCCAAATGACAACAACAGACGGACCGAGCGGAATACCATTAACAGTGCATTTTGGATCATCGACATGGATTCTTCCTTCGGCAACTACGCCTTCACCCTCATTCCAACCATAAATCTTGCAAATATTGCGGATGGTGTCGGTACTCTAAAAATGAGAATATACTTCAATATTAGCAATTATACACACACGTAACTGCTAATATTAGTTATGACAGTTTCAAAACAAGAGAATATTGCGTTATTTCTATGTAGCTGCTGCTAATAGCTTCACATGTAACTATAAATAAATATTGTATTATACACACACAAAACAACTATAAATATAATATGAGAAGTTTAAATTTTACTGTACTGGCTTCATCAAAGTTCAAGCATGTTCGCAGCGGTATCTTGATGCAAACTGATGGCCAAGCTATTACCTTATTCACAGCATCTGCTATTACAACCATTTTACATGTAGGCATCCATAAATAAGTATCTGGCTTATCCACAAAATCTATAACAACGCTCATAGCATTTGGTCCAAGACGAATGTCATTGACAATGTCATTGACAATGTCATTTGGGTCCATGGACAACAACCTCCCATATGCAACAACTCTAGAGGTTCCATCCCCAATTCAGCAACGAACATACCTCGTTGTCACTTTAGAATTATTCAATTAAAAGTAATATCAAATACTGGATTAAAAAATTAAAACATAAATTTTATTTATTAAGTAATATAATTATTATTTTTACCGATTTAGGTGAGATCTTTCTTGAACTTTATTTACCCTGCTGCAAAGTACAAATATCACGATATTAAAATCTAAGGAGCACTCAAGTGAATACCACAATACTTAAAATAAAATATTACTGGATCAAAATATTTATTAGGTAATATAATTATTATTTTTACCATTTCATATGTTCTCCCTTGCAAACTTTCTTTACCCTGCAGTAAAGCACCAAAATTTATTCTTTTTAGTATTTTAAATTATATAGTGTGCTAAATATTGTATTTAACGAATAAAAATTAATTTTGGAAGTTTACCTTATGGTCTATCAAAGTCTGTATCATTCACTTCAATTCTGCTATTTCCACTCGACACCATGAGACTTGTTTATCTTTGGACTGAGCCATAGCTAGCTTTGTTAAAGTGCAACCCTTCCCAATGCCCTTAACCTTCCAGTCTATCTTCTCCCAATACATGTGCAAGAGCATCTCTACTGACATTCTGTGTCGGGCTAGTCTGGGTTACGCTACCAAAATTTTTAATCTCCTCCTACATAAATAAAAACACATAGATGATGTACAATGGTAAAAATACCACAGTTTCAAAAAAAATACCGATAAAATAAAAAAAACAATTACACAATAGTATTTGCAGCTTCCATGGACACTGGTTGACCATGTTATCGAGAAGAGATCGTTTTGGTGGACTACTGTAGAGGCTTGGTGATTATCGTGCTTTTGATTCGAGCATACATCCATCTTCAATTCGATTTTACAGATGGGATTATCAAGCAATCAACACGACAGGTAAAACTGTAACACCCCACCTCCGCTAGGGTCACTCACAAAGGGAATGCACTAGTTTTGGAGAGGTATTATCGAGATAACATCACAGAATTATCAAAAGACAGAACATAAATAAATAGTTAAGTAAACAGCGAAAGAATTTATGAGCAAAACAGAACTTCATTCCAAAATAAACCATGTCTTTTACAAACATTTCAAATAACTTCATTACAACTGTCTTGTAATAACAGCCAAAGAAGCAATAACTTAAAAACAGAAAAACAGCTTATTCCCCAAGTGTAGTAAAATGAAGCAGCCATAGCAAACCATACATGCTGAGCCAAAGCAAGTGATATCCAAGCTTAGAGTTCTATGTTTAATGGCGGCTGCATGAGTGCTAAAATGAAATAGTATGATTTAGGCTAGGTCTTAGGGTCTTTAAATAGTTGTAGGCAATTGATTTCAGCTTTTAGATTAACCCTAGAATAGATCTGAGCCATCCAAAATCGTCACAAGCCCCCAAAACAAGACCTAGGAGCCAAAACAGGTGTACCAGGTCGACCTGGCCGACCAGGGAGGTCGACCCCCAGGTCGACACCCAGGTCGACTCCCCAGTCGACCTGGGGGGAGGTCGACACACAGGTCGACCCCTAGGTCGACTCTAGTGTCGACCTGGTTGAGGGGGAGGTCGACCCTAGTGTCGACCACCCTATCGACCTGTCTGCGCGGGATTTTTCCCGCCTACCCTGAATTCTGAAAATTTGAATCTGTTTTTGAATTTGAATTTTTCGTGAAACTTTGCGAGGCCATATCTTGATCATACGGACTCCGATTTACGAAATTTCGGACTCTATTTCGCGTATTTTTTCGAGACGAACGCAATGGCGCAACCCGTTTTCCCTGATTCAGATTTTAACATTTAATTCTGCCCTGTTTTAAGTTATAAAGTGTTGCTTAAAATACGGGTTATTACATTCTCCCCTCCTTAAAGGATTTCGTCCCCGAAATCTTCAAGTTAGGAAGAACGTATCCTACCATCCATCATCCATCTACTCAAATTATCATCCACAGGCAGTCATTGTCCTTAAAAGATTTCTAATGTTGTATGAACATATGCAGAAAGTGTGTGTATATGTTCCTTATCTAATGCAAATGATCCGGCCTGATTGATCTTCTCAAATGCAAAATATGTTTAGTGAAATGAATCCAATATGTATGCAAAAAAATTCCTATTATAATTCATAATTTCTATGTGAGTGCTCAAACATTCTATCATATGCAACAACCAAATGATAGCACCACCAAGTTTCCAAAATAAACACTCATGCATATGTAAGTATGAAAATGTGACTGAGCCGATCTAGTGCCTAATGTGTATTCATGCATCCACGAGCAACCACTTGCGACCATTTTGCAATCATAACATGTTTCAATTACATGTTTACATCCAAAAAGATTCTACCTATGGTTCTCAAGATAGGATCGAGGAGATAACAAGATAAAACAAAGCATCTAGAAAAAGAAGTTAAAGATGTACCCCCGGAAGGTCCGGTCTGCTTCTTAGGGCAGTCCTTGCTGATGTGTCCAGTCTCCCCACAATGAAAACATTCACCTTGCTTTCTCTTCCTCTTTCTACAATCCTTGGCTATGTGCCCTTCCGTACCACAGAAATTGCATTTCCTTTTATCACGTGAGTTGTCGTTCTTGCCTCCTTTCTCAGAGTCTACCTTCTTATTCTTAGAATCGTTGGGCTTGACCTCTTTCTTGCCCTTCTTATCTTCCTCATACAGTAGGGCCATATCCACCAAGCTTTCAAAGGTCGCCCCCATGGGCACATGAGTCATGGCCAAACCATGTAGTGGCTCGTTCAAGCCTCGTGCAAAACATAGCGCCTTTTTCTGAGGAGTGTTGACTAACTCCAATCCGAAGCGAGCAAGCTGATTGAAACGGTTCACGTATTCTTTAACTGTCATATTTCCTTGTTTAAGGGCCAGAAACCGTTCCATTTGGAGACTATCCTCTGCCGATGACAAGAACTTAAGACCAAATCTCCCTCTAAAGTCCGCCCAAGTCTCAATGGGCCTAGTAGCGTTGGTGACTTCCCACCAATAAGAAGCTTCCTCTTTCATGAGCCACGCCGCCAACTGTACTTTCCTATTGTCCTCTACCTCAAAGATAACAAACAAGTCTTCGGTTTCCTTCAACCAATTCCGTGCCTCAACAAAAGTCTCAGTTCCTAGGAAATCCTTTCCGCCCATGGCCTTAAAGTCCTTGCATATCTTTGAAAAAGCGGTTTCTCGCGGAGGTTGAGGAGGATGAGGAGGAGGATTGGCTGGGCCTGCCACATTAGCCCGAGCCTCGAGGAAACGACGGAACCAAGTGGGTATATTGACCCCCTCGGGAAGATTAAGGTCGTCGGCCATGATAAGCTGAAAACGAAAAAGGAAAAGATTCAAACAAGGAAACAAAGATAGTGCTAATGGCTTTGGGGAATATGCCTTTTAATCAAAACAATATTTTCTTGAAAATTTGCTTCTTTGTAAATGGTTTTGAAAAAAAATTCAAAAGGTTTTCAAAACTTTTGCCCAGTCTTGGTAACCTTCTGCTCTGATACCAAGTGTAACATCCCACCTCCGCTAGGGTCACTCACAAAGGGAATGCACTAGTTTTGGAGAGCTATTACCGAGATAACATCACAGAATTATCACAAGACAGAACATAAATAAATAGTTAAGTAAACAGCGGAAGAATTTATGAGCAAAACAGAACTACATTTCATTCCAAAATAAACCATGTCTTTTACAAACATTTCAAATAACTTCATTACAACTGTCTTGTAATAACAGCCAAAGAAGCAATAACTTAAAAACAGAAAAACAGCTTATTGCCCAAGTGCAGTAAAATGAAGCAGCCATAGCAAACCGTACATCTAAGCCAAAGCAAGTGATATCCAAGCTAAGAACTAGTGTTTCCTCCCTGAGAACCTGGGGGGGAAAACGAAAGAAAAAGAGGCGAAAGGAAAAGGGTGAGTCATAAAAACTGAGTAAGTCCTAGTGACTTTTAGTGTAAAAACGGTTAAAACAACCTGTCATGTATGAACTGGAACTAAACTTAAGAATGGTGTCAGGGTGAACAAGATAGACTAAGGTGATCAGGATAAGTCAAGACAAGTCAAGTAAAGCATCACATGTTCGAGATTCGTTGCATCGACTGTACTAGTATACTAAGTCCATGTCACAAGTTACTCACGAAATAAATCCCACGGCCCAATATCGTGAAATGACCCTGAAACGGGGTCTGTCCCAAGTACAGAGTCCTACGGAGCGATTATCTAGTCGATCGGCTCCCTACAAGTTCTAGCTCGTCAAGTGTCCGTGTCATACGGCTAATCACGAATGTAGTCACCTGTGCTGGGTCCACCTTCAGGTGTATCAGCCCTAGGGTGTCAACCCCTGACACGATTCAAGATGCACAGATAAATCTACGGATACCCAGGGTCTGCCCCGGAATACGTGCACGACCATAGCCCACCGAACCTACACTGGCGTACCCCACTGCCGTCGTTCACCTCTTACAATCAGCCCAGTAATCGTGCCCCACCCGGCCTAGCCCCAGGGTACCTTGATACATCTAGAGGGTTACTGCTGAAAGGGGTCGTGTCTAGGGTTTCGCCTAACAGATTAGGTCATGTAATTCGTGACCTAACCCGCCTAACCGATTAAGTCATGTAATTCATGACTTAATCCTTTTCCAGTCTAGTCATGTCAAGATGGTTAAGTATGTCATTTAAATTCGTGACTTAACCTGCTTACGTGTCATGTCAAGTTGGCTAAGTGTTGTCGTTTCAAGTCCATGACTTAGCCCTACAAATCGTGTTCAAGTTGGTTAAGTTGTCTTTTCATGTTCATGACTTAACCCTAATTGGCATTAATTGATTCGTTAATGCACCGAACTACTCACATTGGATCTTATTGTTCGTAGCCACTGGATTTGCCGGGCGGTTCCGGGCAGGTTTACGCTACGAACTCAACCCAACCTCGGGTTTCAAGCGCGATGTGACCAACTACCCACACTGGATCCTATTGTTTGTAGCAACTGGATTTGTCGGGCGGTTCCGGGCAGATTTACACTACAAACTCAACCCAACCTCGAGTTGGCCACTTTCTTGTTTTCTAAAGTCATGCCCATGTTCTTATCAGATTCGTGCTATTTTCATAGCATGCTCATATGTCAATTTCGTGCCCAACTAAGGCATGTTTCAAGTCAAGTTATGGCATGTTCAAGTCGAGTTTTCATACCATATTTCATGTTCTACTTATGCCAAATTTCACGGTTTATGATTATAATCAATTCAAGTTTTGCCTATTCTACCCAATCGTATCCCCAACGTATATAAACGTACTTCGTTCACAAGCATAAACAATTCAAGAGATAAAGGGGAATAACACCAAACATGTGATAGGCATACGTGACAATTCCAACATCACTTGCATAATAAACAGGTTATAACATATCACATGGTTTCAATACTAGCATGATGATAACTTGGCATAGTAATGTTTCCAACTTAGTTTAACATGTTGATTTCAACTTTACATCATAGGCATAATAATCATTGCGGGCATAATAATAATTTTATTACAAACATGAAACATTAAAGGCATGGTAATTCTAATAGGCATAGTGGATTCCAATTTAGTATTTTTAACATAATGATTCTCATTTAGCACTATAAACATAATGATTCCAACTTTTCATCATAACCTAGTGATTCCCAATTTAACATGATAGGTATATTAACATCACAGGCATAGTTTCATTAATATCATAGACATGGTTTAATTAGCATCATAGGCATGGTTTAATCAACATGAGGATTTCAATGAACATAATGATTCCATGGACATGTATTTGTTCAACTTGCAATAAAATTAAGCCCAAGTGATTCATAACAACATCAACATCATGATAAGTTTAACTTGCAACATTAACATAGCAATATTCCCAAATTTTGATTCAAAGTTAAACAATATAAACATGGATTAATAATAGTTCTTAAATCCGGTTTCAATTCATAGCATGTCCATGTTATTTTAGCGTTTTTGCCTAAAAAGTGACATAGAACTTACAATATGAAGCAAGCAATCCAAATCAAAACTTTAAATCAAATAGCCCCAAATCCGTTGTCTAAAGCATCGTAGTTGTTGTAGCTTCTAGTTGTAGCCTTCAAGAATCATCCTTCTTCTTCTTTAATTTTTGTTCTTTGTATTTTTAATTTAGAGTTCTAGGTTTAATGGCGGCTGCATGAGTGCTAAAATGAAATAGTATGATTTAGGCTAGGTCTTAGGGTCTTTAAATAGTTGTAGGCAATTGATTTCAGCTTTTAGATTAACCCTAGAATAGATCTGAGCCATCCAAAATTGTCACAAGCCCCCAAAACAAGACCTAGGAGCCAAAACAGGTGTACCAGGCCGACCTGGCCGACCAGGGAGGTCGACACCCAGGTCGACTCCCCAGTCGACCTGGGGGGAGGTCGACACACAGGTCGACCCCCAGGTCGACTCTAGTGTCGACCTGGTTGGGGGGAGGTCGACCCTAGTGTCGACCCCCCTGTCGACCTGTCTGGGCGGGATTTTTCCCGCCTACCCTAATTCTGAAAATTTGAATCTGTTTTTGAATTTGAATTTTTCGTGAAACTTTGCGAGGCCATATCTTGATCATACAGACTCCAATTTACGAAATTTCGGACCCTATTTCGCGTATTTTTTCAAGATGAACGCAATGGCGCAACCCGTTTTCCCTGATTCAGATATTAACATTTAACTCTGCCCTGTTTTAAGTTATAACGTGTTGCTTAAAATACGGGTTGTTACAAAAACCCTAAATCGATTTATTTTCAATTTATTGTTTCTTGCTAAGGTCCTAAGTTTAATTGATAAATCGTTCAAATTAAAGTTTCGATTTTGATCGTATATACCCAACATGAAATATGTAAAATGACAAGTATAAAATAATATTAAATAAAGCTGTAGTTATTAACCTAATTAGGACTTCGGCCATTCTAGCCATTCCCTTAAGACCGGTTGTATTGGAAGTTGTATGGACCTAAAGGCCGAATATTTCTCACTTTTTTTGCCGGAAATGTAGAAAGATGTTAAAATTATCATACTAATAGAGATTAGCGTAGGAATGATTTGCTGTTGAAGTATTGAATTTTATCTTAAATTTACCTTAAACTCCAAACTTGTTTTCGCCTTCACAAACTTTCTCCATTCGTTCATGTTTTTAATGTTGGTTGGTTTCAGTTTAAGTCTTTCCTCTTCACTCTCCATTTTTGCAAAGTTCGAACCAATTTGCTTTTTAACGATCTCCACAGTACTCCCATTTGTTGAAATATGGCTTTTCTTTGCCATTCCTCTTCCAGTTTAAATCTAAGTTGAACCCGTTCATGAAAACTTGATATTAAAATCAAATAATTCACCTGTACATATGGTCCGAACTGAAGTACACATCTTTAGAATATTAAAATTTGTTGCATGAATTCTGAGATTTCTATCATGTAATTAAGTAACCAAAATTAAGTCTTAGTTCATACCTAAACTGATTGCCACAAAACTTCTTTAAATCATCATTTATATTCCAGTCATCGATAGTGTATGGAATCTGCTCCCGCACAAGCAGTTCAAGAAAAGAGGATAAATATACAGACTCTTGCCATATCGGTATACCTAGATCATTGAACTCAACTTCAATTCGATCATAACTGCATAACGGGAGCCTTTTTGCTTTTGCTGGACCTCTGCCGCTTCTTTTCCGAGAAGTACTTCCGATGTCAGGTACACTTTGTTTTCCAATTTCCAGCTCGACATCATTAGTTTGTTCAAGACAGGTTTGATTTTCTGAGCGTAGACCTTCTTCATTTTGGTCACTCAGGATAGTTTGTTCTTCGCCTTCATTGTGAACAATGGATTGCTTCTTATTAGAACTGACTGGTTGATCTTTGCATTGAATCTTACGCTTTAGCTTTGACTTATGCTTCCGATCTGGCTTATTCTTTTGGGATTCCATTACAGCCTTTATCTGGTTGCGAGTACATGCATTGTATGTCAACATCATTTCCTGCAAATGAAACAAAATACATAATTTGAATTGTATATACAGTCACAAATATACATATATAATTTAAATTGTGTGGTTTGATGTAAACAAATGCAAGACCATATAAGGCAGTACAATGTATATGTATATACAGATATATGTATATAAAATATACACATGTGTGTGTACTAGTGTATGTGCATGTAATATGTGCATATGCAAAAGCAGATTAGACAATACAAATCTCAGGTTTAATGGGAAGACAAGGCAACACAATGTACTAGTGCATGTGCGTGTAATATGAAAAACAGGTCAGACTGCATGGCCATGAAATGGAAGAATTTCTGGTACAACATAAATGTATATAACATAGTTTTAGGTGCAACACCAATGAACAACCAAACGTATATAAAATCAATACGATTACAATGAATAACCAACACTAAAGCAAATGAACAATCAACACTACAGAAAATCAATACGAGTACAATGAACAACGATTCTTAAGTAGGACATATAATCTACGCAAGTATGCCCTCACAATCCTCTCCAACATAGCTAACATTTTCATCATCCACTTCGGTTATTTCATCTTCCATCACTTGGATATCCTCCTCGATGCAATCAGGATCCTCTAAATCAGTAAAACTTTTTGATGGTACTTTCATTACAACATACCAATTAGAATCATCATCCTCACTTGAATAAAATACTTGTTTAGCTTCAGATGCGAGTATGTATGGGTCTCGTGAAAATGATGCTCGATGTAAATTAACAAGAGTGAACCCATCATCATCAACTTTTACTTCATTTCCTTTATACACCCAGCAACACTTAAAAACTGGAATATAAAACAAATGATAATCTAATAAAATTATATCTGTCAATATTCCATAATAAGTGACTACATCAACCACTCGGGACATATCTTTTGCTCTTGCTCTACACATAGTAGTTGCATCAAAAGACACCCCACAATTCTGTGTTTGTCTCCCTAAATCTTTTACATGAAAATGTTACTCATTGATGATATATCTTTTGTAAGACACAGTATCATCCTTCGGACTGTAAGCAATCCATTTCAACATGTCTTTATGATCCTTGGAGGTTATAGGTATCTACATAAAATTTCATTTAGCAAGTAAATTTTATATATAGTATATTAATAGTCATATGAGAATATATTTGAAATCTAACTAACCTTCTTTTTAATCCAATCAGCAAAAAATTTGGTATGTGTTTCCCAACGTAAGGTCGCATTTTTTTTTCATGTGCTGGTCTGAATTTTCTAATTCCTCAAAATGCAAACTAGTATTGAACATTTGATTATAAGTTACATATATCATTACGAATACATAAAAATAATTAAAACAATATATAACATGAACTTTCTCCATATATTGTTCCACCATAGCCATATTCATTAACATGGCTAAATGAGTCATTTCTTTCTCATTAGGCGGCAATGTAATTGTCTTCGATGTTGAAATTGGACATCCCTTGAGTATTACACTACATTCGTACTCTTCATTTCGAGCTCCTTTCTCCTCTATATGTCCTGATTTTTTTCAAAAATTCATTGAAGAACAACATGCATTCTGCTGCTAGATACGATTCTATAATACATCCCTTTGGTCGTGCATAGCTTCTAACATAATCTTTGAGTGTCTTCATATATCTTTCGAATGGGTACATCCAACGAAAATGAACCGGTCCACACATTAATGCTTATTTTCCAAGGTGAATGGATAAATGCACCTTATATCAAAGAAAGATGGTGGGAAAAAAATTTCAAGCTCACATAAAACTTCAATAATCTCAACATTGATTTGTTCTACCTTCTCTCTATCAAGAACACGTTGACATAATTTGTAGGAAAAAGAACATAAGTGAATTATTGCTTTTCTTGCCTTTTTTGCCAGTAATCCTCTCGACGCTACTGGCAATAAATGTCGCATTAATACATGATAATCATGTGACTTAAATCCACTAGTTTTACAATCCTACAATGAAATCCGATTTTTTAAATTTGAACAGTAGCCATCCAGCCCTTTGAAATCGTACAGTCCTTTGCAAAATATTTTTCTCTCGGATTTTGACAATAAATATGGAGGCGGTGGAAGATATGTTTTATTCCCGTGAGGTTGTTTATGAAGCTCACATATAATTCCCCAATTCTCTAAATCCTTCCTACAGTTGGTTCCATCTTTGGATTTATTACCATGCAACATTATGCCCAATAAGATTTCACCAATATTCTTCTCCACATGCATCACATCTATGTTGTGACTAATGGAAGTTCCAGTGAAAACCATAACTATAATGCATTATTGGTGTTTTCTTGTACTAAAACAGTAAAAATTAAACATACTAACCAATAACCCACTACACCAGAAAATCAATTTTGCCACGACTTTGGGCTGTGGCTAATGTGTTTTGACATGGTCTAAGGCCATGGCAAAAAGGGGTGTGGCAAAAATTTTATCACGGCTCTGGCACGGCCCAAAACCGTGGCAAAATTTATTTTTGCCATGGCCTATAACCGTGGCAGATGACTGTTTTGCCACGGTTTTGAGCCGTGGCAAAACATCACTTTGCCCCGACTCTGGACCGTGGCAATGTTTAATCGTAATTTTTTGACACAATTTACCATGGGTTTAGACTGTGGCTAAATTCAATTGGAAAAACTACATTTTAATCGGTTACCTCTACCTGAAGCATAAAGCTCCAATTTGAACAAAATATAAGCAGGTTGATTATATCCACCTATACAAATTCAAATCTTCATGCTTATAAATTTACAAAGTTCAAATGAACAACTCATACTTAATTAGCACAAATACAACATATCCAAACTACAAAGTTCAACTTCAATTCACAATGTCGGCAGACGTCAAAAATTCAAATTACTAATCCCTAATTCAAAGTTCAACGCACTTGAATTCATAACTAAAATATATAGGCATACTTCAAACCTTACATGACATAAATCAATTGAATAAATAGGCCTACTTCAAATATTATACATATTATGTATAATTTCAGTATTTGGCAAGTAGACCACAATCCATCCACGGTAGAGCCTTACATCAAGCGATCAACCTGCAAAACAAAGTTTATGTTAGGCTACCGGATATGAAACATGGCTTACATAGCATCAGAAACATACATTAATATATACTTAACTGGTTGAGTATACTTGGAGCAAAACAATAGATGTGCCTGGCATAACTAGTTAAGAAGCAATATTTAGTAAATGTGAAAAAACTACTTATAACTTGCTCCAATATACGTATGTCTTTACATATATCATAAGCAGAGAACCTATACCCAACTATATATATTGGAGCATACTTTTACCCAATGTTTATTATACCAACTATATATACCATATAGTTCATTGCTGAGGCATAGACTTTCAAGTAATATTAGGATGGATTTATCTGGATGTACACTAGTTACTTAGAATAAGTGTCCTTGAAATTCAACTTAGGCTATACCACTGCTTCATTGACATACAGAAGCAGACATACAGATTCATCTCCAGCAACGAAAAAATAATAAGGTTTTTAAGGTACATTTGCTTCCATTCCTTAAGAAATAAAGATGGGTTGTCTGCTAACTAACTACCTTTCAAAAGATGAAATTTTTGTGAAAATGGACACAAAAGACACGGTATAACTGAAAATTTCCAATTACAGTCTGTGTGCATATCGATGCTCAAAATTACGAGCTCGTATTTGGTTGTAGAATAGTAAACCTTGATACTTTGGTACTAAACAATGGTAAGGGTTCATATTTGGTTTTTACTGCAAATGATGGAGAGTAAAATTAGATCAAATTTAAGTTCATCCTTTATGAAGACGTAGAATCACACATTCTTTCAACTAATTTTTTAAACCATAACCACATAAAAATTATCCAAGGCACAACCACATAAAAATAGAAAGATAAATCATTTAAACATGCCAAATATTCCATAAAAAGTGCATTCTAAAATACATGTTGATGATATCAGAGACAAAGGTCTACCTTCAATAGTAGTTTCTGGTCCAATGATCTTAGGGTGCATTCTTAACGAACGTGAGCGTGGCATTTGAGCGTGGCATTTGAGCGTGGTACTGTAGCGAAGGGGAATTGTGTTTTTAGCTACGAACGGGGTATTTGAGCGTGGTATTTTTAAAATAAGATTTAAATAGAGATGGTTTGGCAAATTCGAATACAAATACAAATACAGTTTCTAATACAGATACAAGTACAGTTACAAATACAAACACAAATTAGTGCAGACCCGCAGCAACCAACCGATCTCTAATGGTAAATTTTTTCTTCCAAATGCCAAATGTTCGTTCTACGGCCATCCGTAAACTCGAATGGTAGTAATTAAACACTTCATTGGCCGACTTTGGTTGATTCATTGTATCACGGAAATGCGGAATATGATATCTCATATTTCGATATGGCGGTAAATATCCAGTCTGTAGTGGATAGCCCGAATCAACTAAATAATATTGTCCAGCTGGAGGGTAAGGAAAGTTATAGTTTCTATCGTTTGTAACAACATTAAAAATTCTGCTATCATGTGCAGTCCCTTCCCAACCAACCATAACATACGTAAACTGTAAATCGAAATCACAAACCGCTAATATATTTTGAGTTGCAAACCCTTTTCTTCCAATACAAAGGATAATTTGATCAACGGGTAAATGTGCAGATACGTGGGTACCGTCTATAGCGCCAATACAGTTTTTGAAGTACGAGTAATACCGGGTGGAAGTTCTGATGTGATGTGGAACAGTATTAAATTGTTGTTCCGCTGGCTTTATTACATCAGCAGTGAGTAATTGAAAAGCGTTTAGGACATCATGAAAACAAACGGAAATTGTGCTACCTGATCGTTGAAATCTTTCTTGTAGTTGTCTATTTGAAAGCCCAGTAGCCATTGTATAAATGAATATTCCAACCATTTCGATGACACAGATTTCTGGTCTGAAGCGAGACCATGATGTTGCAGTTTCTCACATAATGCGTAGAAACAAAGTCTTTTCATCCGAAAATTATTTTGACAATGGCTTTGATGGTCATTCAAAATTTCGTTGATCCAAGATAAGCCAGTGAACTCTGAAGTATTAATCCACGTCATATGATTTCTCCTTTCATTCTGAACCAAATAAACCCCGTAGAGCTCCATCAAATCGTCGTTCTCGGAGGATGAATCGGAGTTTGACATTAGTCGAATAAGTAGAAAGAGTTGAAGAAGCAGTATTGTGTAAGGTGTTAAGATAGAGGGGGTAATATATAGGGAGGAAGAGAAGTTGGAAATCAAGTCGTTGGCGTCGGACGCGTCGGACGCCAACGGCTTGATTTCCAACATCCAGGGTCGTTCCATTTGGAAGTGGTAAACTAAATGGTGATGTCTTTAGTAACGTTTTACACTGTACAGATACCCAAAATGCTATTATCAATGTTTATACATCGCACAAATTGATTATTTTCATATAATGATATTTAAGTAGTATGTTATTATTTAATAAATGCTTTGAAATACGTTACATACCAATGAACATATTTGATATTAAAAAATAATATGAAGACATAATAACACTGATTCTTATTACTAGCAGCATATAAACAATATACTGATTTTTTCCTTACATTTCCATTTATTTCTTCATATGCTTTTGCTGGGAAGATAGCTAGGGAGCTAGTTATGTGGGAAATACCTAGGGTCAAAACATTGTTTCTTCTCCTAAGTTCCCATTTATAAATAAAAACAAACAAATCCAATAACACAATCCGTATGTCTAATTCTATGTCCCTATTTTTATACCTCGTGTTAGCAAAACTGTAAGTAGCACAAATTAATGACGTCTTCATCATATCAAAACTCATGGAAAACAGCCATATAAAAAGAATAGTTAATGGAAATTAAAAACGAATCCTTTAACATGGCTGTAGGTAAAGGTATAAGTTAACTTCTGCGTTTTTTCAGAACGAAATTGCAACTTATGTATTAACGAGATATGTGACTATGTGTTAACTCATCGGTCTGACCGTTTGATGGTTCTTTAACTTTTGTGCACTCCTTAATCACTCCATTCTCCCTCCTTGGTTAATGAATTTCAGTTTTTCCTATATAGCCATCACAATACTAAATGTCCACTTTTTAAAATAGCAGCAAAAAAACTCATTCCTTTGTTAACTGCATTAATTTCTCTTCATTTAGTATTGTTCTATTCATACTAACATTAAATACTAAATTTATTTTAAGGATACATCAAATGTATGTCAACTAAATGGTGATGTCTTTGGTAACGTTTTACACTATACATATACCCAAAATGCTTTTATCTATGTTTATACATCTACAAATTGATTATTTTCATATATTGATATTTAAGTAGTATGTTATTATTTAATAAATGCTTTGAAATACGTTACATACCCATGAGCATATTTGATATTAAAAACACTACAAGAATAATACGGATTTCCGACGGCTGAAAACCGTCGGCGGCCGTCGGAAATGGTCGGAAGCCGTCGGAAATCCCCGTCGCAATTAAAGGCGTCGGCACACAGTGTTTCTGACGGTTTTCGACGGCTGTTGTCGAATATTTTTCCTACGGTTTCCTACGGTTTTCGTCAATTTCCGACGGCTTTCGACGGCCGTCGGAAACCGTTAGAGACGTTTGCCTGGATGCCGTCGCAAGCCGTTGGAAACCGTTATAGACTTTTGAACCTGTAAGCCGTCGGAAGCCGTCGGAAATACTGCTACTTTTTTTTTATATTACAGCTGCTATTTAACCATCAAACCCACATTCCACTCAATTCATTAATTCAGACCGTCGGTCTTTAATTCCATCACAACATTTCATACACAAACCATCAAAACCACACCATTTCAACCAAAAAATCATCAAAACCAAACCAATTCAACCAAAAATTCATAAAAATGATAAAAAAAAACATATAAAACATAACACTTCTACGATTGCACACTATATAATACATCACATTTACTACATCAATCCACCACATCTTGTCTACCATCAAAATACATACGAAATGTCAACCAATGTTCAGTCATACTCCCCCATATATATATATATAGCGCATCTCTAGTCATATATGTACATATGTCAAACTAAAAAAACATACCTAACAAGCAACATCACTGGTCGCCCTCCTCTGCAGAGCCAGCTGATGAGGGAAAGCGTCCATACTGCCGCTCGAACTCTGCTATGCGTCGATCCACTATCCGAGTCATCTCAATGGCTTGGCGGCGATTCTGTTCCTCAAGTTGTGCCACCCTAGCTCTCAAGTCCTCGATCTCTGCGGCGTCCATAGCTTCTCTAGCATGTCTGGCCCGTGCCTGCCGACTGGTGGACTGTAACAATTATTTAAAACTCTTTTAATCATTTACAATTATTTTAATAACCTACACGGCGTAAAAATATGTAATTAAAGAGTTCGGAGTAATACATTATAATCTTCGTTGACATAAAAAGGTTATCGACTATATCATTACATTATATATCCTCTTTTAACTATTATGGTAAATAAGACCATAAATGAACCTATTCCAAGCCAACGCATAACACTGATTATAAAACGTTATATAAATTACAATAACATAGTTAATGCTTACTTGTTGGTATCAAATGTTAAAGAAATTTGATATGCTTTAAATTATAACAACAACCAATGACAGGTGTGATATCACATGTTAAAAAAATTTGATATGCTTTAAATGGCATAATTTAATACCGTAAACTATGCACTTCATCGAGTTAATTTAGAGCAATAATTATTGATCTCTCAAATGATAACATTGAATGCACGCAACATTGGTATCATGAAAGATATATTTATCACAAAATTAAAGAACTTGAGGCTTAAGCTTTCTAGATAAAAATAAAACGCATAAAAATTAAACTAAACTAAAAATGTTTTACCACTTGATTTCCAAATCCATATCGTCTGTTACGCATCTTTGGATCCATCACTGACCGGAAGATAATGTCCTCCTCGTCTTTAGTAAGTTGCTCATTTCCAGTCTCAGCTAGACGCAACTGACGTTTCTCCATGAACTTCTCCTGCAAGCCCAATAGGAATGTATATAAAATTAATATCATGATATCGTATTTTATATTAACTTAACAATTACTACATAAACTTCTACATAAAATGAAATCTTACGTGACTCTTCCTGGATTTCTTGTCATGCCATGAGTATGTGATGTTCTCGTCTGAGTCGACATGCTCTATGGCATGCGTACGTGTGAACACATCCATATAGGAGACTGGACCCTGCCCCTCAGCCTCCTGAATTAGATTATTAAACACAATTATTAAATGTTCAAAACTATATACAGCATAATAAGTCGCATTTAAAAAAAATTACCAACTCCTGCCGATACTGCTGGAATGACTTGGATCCTCCTCTATGCGTGACTGGATTTTTATTCCTATTCGCGCTGTTTCTTTGTGACTCCGCCTTCACATTTAAAATTTTATAATTATCAGACTAAATATTTTAATATTTCTTAAAAAAAATTAGTACACTAACCTTCGCTGTATCACTATCCCAATACTTCAGAAACCCACTCCAAACATTATCTCCCATCCACGTAGGTTTTTTCCTATATTTTTTCATTGTTGATATGGCACCTTTATAGTTTTTCCTCATCTTTTGCATCCAATACGTCCTAGCCAATGCCAAATCATCAGTCTGTATATCAACCTCAGCCTGTATTTCACGTTAAACAAACATTAGTAGTAAAATATGTACAGTATATCTCAGCGATTAACATAAATTATATTGCAAAAAATAGAAAAGAAAATACTTACTAGCACATCCTGCCAAATGACCTCCTGCATGTGAGGTGGTATCAAATCCCACTTAGGCCAACATCCCGACATCCTCGCCTTATATGCTGCTGTCGAAGCGGTCAAAATAGTCTTCGAAGGCTGAAGATCGAAAGTCCTGCATTAAATGTGAAAAACATATAAGTGTGCTGTATAAAATAATAAACATGCTAAATAAAGTTTAATTTTTACCCAGTACTCGTAGGAACTAAGGACACGACTGGACGCACGTGGGGATGCGATCCAGAACCCTCGCCTGACGAATTTCCTCTAGATGACATACCTGTCACATACAAATAATTTCAAAGATCTAAGCTAACTTAAACAAACGATATAAGCTGCTAAATAAGTGACATAAAAGATGCAAAAAATGACATAAAAGAGAAATTGTTTATACCTGTATTTGATTTGGTCTCATATTCCAAAGATTAACATTTTTACATTATTGCAGATTTAAGACAAATAAATAAGCAAAACTGCATATGACACAAAAGATGTAAAAAACGATCATAAAAGTTAAAAATTCAATAGAGTTACATGAATTGCAAAATAAGCTGGGTTTACTACATAATTACATTACAATTGATAGATAGTACTCGATCATCATCTATATCAATCATCACCTTCTTCAGATTCAAATTCATCCTCAGATTGCATACTATCTTCCTCCGCACTCTCAAACGCATCTACCAAAGCATTTGCCTCATCGATTAGAGGTCCAAAATCTGCATGATCATCTTCAATTATTATTTCATTGTTCTGTTCGAGTTCTGCCTGATAGGCTCCTTCGTCTGGAATATTCTTCCCATCAAACGTAAATCTGGCCTTTGTTTTAAAAACTGCCGACCAATCTGCTTTATCTCTTTTTAGAGACGGGTAAGGAGCATAATAAACCTGTAATGCTTGTTTGGCTAGTACAAAAGGATCATACTTGTAATAACGCGATGTATGCTTTATTTCAATCAGATTATAATCCTTATGTACATTAATCCCAGAACCCGGAACATTGCTAAACCAATCGCATTTAAATAGAAACACCTCCTCTGCGGGTCGTGAGAAATATGTCAATTGCAAAATTTGTGTTAAAACGCCATAAAAATCTTTGATGTGATTCTCAGGATCGTCACTGCCTTTAACGAATACACCAGTATTGTTCGTTGATTTTTCAGCACCGTATTCTTTTGTGTTAAATAAATATCTATTAACAAAATATATTGGATATGTCTTAACCAATCTTTTTGGTCCCATTGCAAGATGTTTCAACCCTTCATCAACAACACAATTTTTGGGTTCATAAACATAATTTGTAAACCAAGCAGAAAATTCTTTACTGATATCTCCTTTTGGATGTTCACGTTCATAAACGCTGTAAATAGAAATAGTGTTTTGCATTAGATTATACACACGTAAAGATGTAGAAATAAAAATGCAGTAATTGATATTTCAGATTACCTAACGAATGGTGCAACTTCAGCACAATTTAGAAGAATATAAGTGTGAGCTACATGAACAGACGTCAACACATTTTCCAAAAGGTCGACCGTGTTGTCTAAAAATAGACAAAACTGTTTGAGACGATTCTTGTTCGTCTCCTTCGTCGTTTCTTGGAACACTTTCAAATGATATATTCACATGATCACTGAAATAATGAGAGAAAAAGAACGAAGCTTCTTCTTCGATGTAAGATTTACATATCGAACCTTCAACTCGCGCTTTTTGTCTCACTTTTTTCTTCAAATGATTCAGATACCTATGCAATATTAATTTAAATTATTTAATAGTTTTAAATTCAATTAAATTAATCGTTAATATGTCTATATTTACCTCTCGAATGGATACATCCATCCATATTGGACAGGACCTCGATATCGTGCTTCAGTTGGAAGGTGAACAGGTAAATGTTCCATTACATTAAAAAACCCTGGTGGGAATATTTTCTCTAATTTGCAAAGCAATATTGGAATATCTACCTCAAATTTACGTAAACGTTCCACTTTCAAAGTAGTTGAACAAAGTTCTTTGTAAAACAAACTAAGCTCCATTATTACCTTCCAAACTTTTAACGGCAGTAGTTCTTTAAACATAACTGGGAATAGATGCTCCATCATAATATGACAATCGTGGCTTTTCATTCCGCTCAATTTACCATTTTTGAGGTCAACACACCTACGAAGGTTTGAGGAAATCCCATCAGGAAATCGTAACCCTTCAACCCATTTTAAAACAACGTTAACCTGATTATTATCTAATTCATAACATGCTTTGGGTTTTTTTACTGTCATTAGGTTTCATATGAAGCTCGGGACGTTTGCATAATTCTTCTATATCGCGCCTTGATTTCAAATCATCTTTAGTTTTCCCTTTAACATTCAAAATCGTGTTAAAGACATTATCAAATACATTTTTCTCATTATGCATCACATCAATGTTATGACGAAGCAGAAGATGTTTCCAATACGGCAACTCCCAAAAAATAGACTGTTTGCACCAATTATGATAAATCGATTTGCCTTCAATTTCTGTTTGAACTCCAGTTTGATATATCTTTGGATGATTTCGAACCATTTCATATATTTCTTCGCTAGTCCATAACGTTGGAGGTTGTCTGGTTTCTACTCTATTAACCAAAAAGTTTTTCTTGTCTGCTCTAAAAACATGATTTACATGGAGAAAACATCGATGACAGTCAAACCATGAAATTTTCCTACCATGCGGTAAGGAAAACGCTCGTGTCTCTTCCATGCAATATGGACATGATAGACGACCAGCAGTACTCCATCCTGAAAGCATTGCATATGCAGGAAAATCACTTATAGTCCACAACAAAGAAGCAAACATGCGAAAAATTTTCTTCTTTGAAACATCGTACGTTTCTACTCCTTCGTTCCACAATGTTTTTAATTCTTCAATTAACGGTTGTAAATAAATATCAATTCCTTGTGCTGGATCATCGGGCCCAGGAACAATAACAGTAAGAAACAAATATTGTGTTTTCATACACATCCATGGAGGTAAATTATAAGGTGTGATGATAATGGGCCATGATGAGTATTTAGAACCAAACTGAGAAAATGGTGAAAACCCATCCGTACATAATCCTAGTCTGACATTACGACTCTCCGCTGCAAAATTGGGATAAGTTTTATCGAAATGCTTCCATGCTTCCCCATCGGCTGGATGGGTCAACGTACCTTCTTGCTCCGATCTCACCTTATGCCATCTCATATGAGATGCAGTTGCAGAAGATGCATATAATCTTTGAAGCCTTGGAGTAAGAGGTAAGTAATGCATACGTTTATATGGAACTTCCTTTCCCTTCTTTTTTCGTGGTTTATATCTTTCTTCATTACAAATTTTACAATTTCTAAGGTTTACGTCATCTTTCCAAAACAACATACATCCTTTTACACATGTATCTATTTTTTGATAAGGTAAACCAAATGCCGACATAAGTTTTTTAACTTCGTAGTGATTTTCACACATTAAATTATCCGGCGGCATGTACCTTTTTGCAGCTTGTACAATTGCTGTGAACCCAGCTTCAGTGATGTTGTATTTAGATTTCATCGCAATGTATTCCGCGATTACCGATAGCTGAGTGCCGCTTGTACAACCATCCCAAATAGGTTTCTTAGCATAATCCAGCAAATCATAAATTTTCTTAGCATCAATATTCGGTTCTTCATCATTTCCATCGTCGTCGTCGGCTGCAATCATAGGAAACATAGATCGAGCTGCATCTTCCACCATATTTTCAATACGGGTCGTGCTAACATTTTCTTCAACATGATTTTTTACCTCAGTCTCAACAGGAGTATTTGATACAACTTCTCCATGACGATCCCAAAAATAATACTCGGGTACGAATCCGTTTTTGCACAAATGGACTTTCACAACATCGGGTAACAAATATTTCAAATGTTTACACTTGCTACACGGACAACGAATTTCAGGATCGCTTCCATTATTACTTAAAGCAAAGTCAACAAAGACATTTATACCATTATAAAAATCTTCTTTTATTGAACCTCTCTGTCCTCTTCTTTGGTACATCCAACTCCTCCGATCAACAAAATAATCAATCATTTTTCCTAGTTGAGAAATTCAGTCATAAGTCCAAAAATTAATATTTATTTAAGAATTCAAATTACAAAAAAAACTTGTACTTATGGCAATAAAATACACGTATATTGCAATATTTTCATTTTTAAGGCATATATATTTAATATTAAAAATATATTAATTCCATAGCGTTTTGGTCCATATGTATTTTATATATTAATTCCATAGCGTTTTTCTGAAATTTTGATTTTGTCGTAACTTACAAATTATGAACTAAAATCTCAAATTCTTATATCCTTTAGAAAAATATTTTCAATACGGTCCTAGCGTTTCTTGTTTCGTCCAAATCCGATTTAAAATGAATTTTATATAATTTTTCAAAGTTCAAAATTAAATTTTGAAACTACCGCACCATTTTAGTCTTGGAATATAAATTATTTTAATTTATAAAATCTAACTTAAATAACAAAAAATCAATCGTTGTTATTTAAAATAAATAATCTTAAATATCCAGAACCCAACACAGTTAAATTTGACACTTTTTTTAAGGCGATTCTTTTACATGGTCAGGCATCCTACTTCCCATTATAAACACAGTAAACATTTACAATTGTATATTACTTCGTTTCAAACGATTCAACAAAATTTCGGCAGCATTTCCCTTTTGTTTCCTGCAATGTACACATGTACGCAGGAAACAAAAGGGAAAATGGAACCAAAATTTTGTGAATCTTTTGAAACGAAGTAGTATACAAAATGTAGATGCTTATTGCGTTTACAACTTGTCCAATACAAGGACAAATCCAACAAATATTGTACCAGATGAATATAAACGGTCGTTTTTTAATTTGAAAAAAAACAACTATTTATATAACGATCATGTACAACACTCGTCCGACGGGGCCGAAAACACTCTAGGGGATATTACTCAATTATATGTGCGCATATTAATATAAAGTACGTTTTACTGCAACAAAAAAATATTTTATATTTTATCACATCTGCTAACATTTCAATCAACTTAAAACAATATTATTACCGTCGATTCAATAGGCACACAACTAGAATTTAGAATCATGCGTTTTTGTGCATAAATCAAAATTTGCACGATGTACTTTTCATAGTTCATCCATTCAATTATTCGTATGTCAAATAACACGTGCAAGAATGACGAGCGCATAACGGCACACATGTACAAAAATATCCTAAATTATACAATGACATAAACAATCTAAATTGAAACACATACACACACTTAAACCAATTTGTAAATATCTGGGTTTTTAAACAATTTTTTATGACCACTACAACCAACAATATATCCAAAACATGCCTAAATTTTGATGTCAAATATGCAAATATTTAACATAACTTTTTCAATTTCAGTGTAGCAAATGAAACACACATATAATATGATGATATAACATACTACAACACCATAGGAACCAATTGCTATCAACAATTAACTCTAATTTTCTAATTTTACCAAATTTAGGTTTAGGTAAAAATTAAAATTTTAAGGTAAAAACGAGATTATACCTCAAATTGATGATGATACAAGCTTGAGAGGAAGTCGGGAGCAATCCGAACGCGAAAAATTTGGTGTTTAGAGGCGGGAAATCGCAAATTGGGGGAGGTAGGGTTTGGAAATCGCGGCTGGAATGGGTTTAGGAGGATATCGACTGAAGCAGAAAACAGCTCGGGTGGAAGAAATCCCGATTATAATCGACGGTTTCCGACGGCCGCCGACGGCCCGTCGAAAGCCGTCGGAAAAAGCCGTCGGAAACCGTCGATATGGGCCGTCGAATTTAAGCCCCTTTCTTGTAGTGAAAAAATATGAAGACATAATGACACTGATTCTTATTACTAGCATAATATAAATAATATACTGATTTTTTCCTTACATTTTCATTTATTTATTCGTATGCTTATGCTATAATTGGTAGCAACGTCGGGAGCCAATTATGTGGGTTATATGGGAAATACAAAGGGTCAGAACATTGTTTCTTCTCCTGAGTTCCCCTTTATAAATAAAAACAAACAAATCCAATAATTCACAATTCGTATGTCTAATTCTATGTCCCTATTTTTATACGTCGTGTTAGAAAACTGTAAGTAGCACAAATTAATGACGTCTTCATCATATCAAAACTCATGGAAAACAACCCTATAAAAGGAATAGTTAATGGAAATTAAAAATGAATCCTTTAACATGGCTGCAGGTAAAGGTATTAGTTAACTTCTTCATTTTTCCAGAATGAAATTGCAACTTATGCATTAATGAAATATGTGACTATGTGTTAACTCATCGGTTAGCTGTGTTATAACACCTATTTTGACTTGTTCTCCTTTGCTCTCTAACTGGAATTTAGAAGGAAGAGGTTCATGACAGTAGAAAGCTGTCGTATAGCACAGTTTACTAATCCTTAAATCCATTGTGTTAACTCATCGGTTAGCTGTGTCATAACAAGCACAAAATAGGGATGTATACTTGGTGTGTCTTAAATGGTTTACCATTGAGATTAGTTGGAATTTGGTGTAAACTGAATTGCAACAGAGAGTTTTATTTATGAAAATGAGTAAAAAGATTTTGTATATAAGAACAATGTTAAAACAAAAATGTACAAGCTATTTATAATAGCTGGAATGATGTAAAAGAGTATATGGGCCAAGCCCAGTTGTAAACGGGGAAGTAAATTAATAACCGACCCAAATAATAAGAGTACACGTTATTTTTTAATCCCCCCGAAACCATAATCAGGTATAACCCTAATTAGGTTTCGATACAAAAAATGGCGGCTCTAATATTCTTCATGAAGATGACGATAGCTTCAATCTTGTTCACAACACATCTTCTCAGACAAATAAATCAACAGGAACTCGAGCTCTTCAACTTCAATGAGAGAAAGAGATGGCGGCTTCAGAAATTTGCAAGATCTAATCTTCCAAACAGGTAAATCGAACCAAACTCTGAGCTTTAAGTTTGATTGAAAGAGAGTTTTGCTGGCATAACATGAATCTTTAATATTGAACAGATTTGCGCAGTGAATATGAGCAAACCCTAATTTTAGCAGATCAAAACCGACTTCAAAAGAAACAGCTTCAGTCTGGAACATATACTACTTTAGAGGATCTTTTGCTCAAGTCTACTGAATCCACGTTGAGTTCTTCTTTCAACCTGACGAAGTTTGGTTTGGAAAGTGCTTTTGATAGTACATCTGCCTTTTGATGTTGTGACGGTATATATCCAACCTTTAACTTTCCTTGTATCACTTGTTCTCTGATAAAATATAGATCTAGTTCTATGTGTTTAGTCTTGGAATGTAGAACAGGATTAGAAGCTAAGGATATAACACTAACATTATCACACCATATCACAGCCTTTTTCTCTATCTTGACTTTAAGTTCACTTAATAATGATTCTATCCATAAAACTTCTGCTGCTGTACTTGCTACACATCTGAATTCTGCTTCAGTACTTGATCTAGAAATTGTATTCTGTTTTTTAGCACTCCATGAAACAGGATTTTTACCTAGGAAAATGCAATACCCAGATGTTGATTTCCTATCATCAATATCTATTCCCCAATCAGCATCTGCATAGGCATTTATATTAAATGTGTTGCCAGTTTTAAATATAAGACCATGATCAAGTGTTCCCTTTAGATATCAAAGAATTCTTTTGACAGCAAACCAATGTGTATCTAAAGGATTTTGCATATATTGACTTGCTTTATTGACACTGTAAGCGATATCAGGCCTTGTAATTGTAGCATATTGTAAAGCTCCAATGATACTTCTATAAAATTTTGCATCATAAAATGTTTCTCCTTTGTGTTTTGAAAGTTGACTGTTTGTGATCATTGGAGTTGGAAGAGGATTAGCTTTATCCATTTTTGCTCTTTGAAGAATTTCAGAAATATATTTTCTCTGATTAAGATGAATCTCTGACTCTGATCTTTTGACTTCAACACCTAGGAAGTAGCTCAAATCACCTAAGTCTTAAATAGAAAATTCTGCATTTAGTTTCTTTGTGATATTGTCAATTTCAGACAAGCTACTTCCTGTAATAATGAAATCATCAACATAAATTAGTATATATGTTGTACTAGTCTCAGAAAATTTTGTGAATATAGAATTATCAGATTTAGTAGAATTGTAGCCATAGTTGACTAGGGTTGACTTCAGCTTGTCAAACCAAACCCTAGGAGCCTGTTTAAGTCCATAAATAGCCTTGTCGAGCTTGCACACCAGTTTAGAACTGTTGCCTTGACTGAATCCTTCAGGCTGTTGCATAAAAACTTCTTCCTGCAAATCACCATTAAGAAATGCATTATTAACATCTAATTGTCTGATGTTCCAATTTCTAAACAAGGCTATTGTTAATATTATTCTGATTGTTGATGGTTTCACAACAGGTGAAAATGTTTCATTAAAATCAAAACCATACCTTTGTGAATACCCTTTAGCAACTAATCTAGCCTTAAATTTAGAAATTGAACCATCAGAATTTTTCTTTAGTTTATAAACCCATCTGCAGCCAATTATATTCTTATTCTCTGGTTTTTCAACCAGTGTCCAAGTTCCTTTCCTGATTAAGGCATCATATTCCTCTTTCATAGCTTGTTTCCAGCTATCATATTTAATTGCCTCATAGAAAGAAACTGACTCATCTATTAACACAGCAGTATTAATAGTTTTGGGTTTAAAAATACCACATTTTGCTCTAGTTAACATAGGATGCTGATTGAGATTATCCCTGTTAGCAATGTTATGACCGATTTTCTCAGATTGTTCTCTGACAGATAATTGATCACTGCTTTCAATATTTTCATGACCTGTTTGACTTTGAATGTCTGCATTGTCATTAATCTGATGCTCTTGACCTGGCCTTCTAGAGGGCACTGTGTGTTGAGAGCTTGTAGTGGTGTCCCTTGTAGCTTGTTGAAGTGGCACCATTACTTGAACTTCTTCAGGTAAATCAGGTATAACCATTCTAGACTCAACAACTTTTTCTGTTGTTGTACTTTTAATATTACTGAATGGATATATTTGCTCATTAAACCTTACATGTCTAGAAATATATATTCTGCCAGTTTTATCTAGACATTTAAAACCCTTCTGTCTGTTGCAATACCCTAGAAAAGTACAAGGAGTTGACCTGAAATCTAATTTGTGTGTGTTATATGGTCTCAAGCAAGGAAAACACTGACATCCAAAGATTTTTAAATGATGATAATCTGGTTTAACTTTAAACAAGACTTCTTGTGGACATTTGAATTTCAAAACTTTTGTTGGTAATAAATTTATCAAATGAACAGCAGTATCAAAAGCTTCAGGCCAATATTTTAAGGGCATTGAGGCTTGAGCCAATAAAGTCAAACCTGTCTCCACAATATGTTTTTCCTTTCTATTAAACCATTTTGTTCTGAAGTGTATGGACATGGGATTCTATGATTGATACCTTTCTTCTCAAAAAATGATTTTAATGGTAAAAATTCTCTTCCACCATCAGTTTGAAAAGTATTCACATGATGTCCAGTCATATTTTCAACTTTACTAATGTACTGAACAACCACATTGCTTACTTCAGTTTTATATTTCAGCATGTATATCCAAGTGAATCTAGAGTAGGCATCTATGAAAGAAATATAATACTTGTAACCATAAACAGAACTGGTATGTGCAGGACCCCATAAATCGGTAGCTATTAATTCAAGTGGTCTAGTATAATTTGTGTGTGAATTTGGAAATGCAAGTTCATGAGATTTTCCCAATTGACAAGAAGAACAAATATATGAATCGGTTATACTGCTAACATTCAAGTTATTATCACTCATAATTTGTTTGACAATCTTAACACTTGGATGTCCTAACTTGCAATGCCACAAATCAAATTGTTCACTACACATAGAATCATTTACGAGGGTTACTAAACATTCCTTATCAACACAATTAGAGTTTCTGAGATTTGCAACATCAAATCTGTATAACCCCTTAAACTCATTACCCTGCAAAATAATTTCCTGTGTCAGAATATCTTTGACAATGCAAGAATTTGGATAAAATTCAAAATACACATTATTGTCTTTTGCAAATTGGGAAACACTCATTAGATTCTTTTTAATGGGTGGAACCCTTAATATTTTTTTTAAAATTAGTTCTTTGGGTCCTTTTAAACTTGCATTTCCAATATGTGTAATATGAGCTACCTTGCCATTACCAACTAAAAGATTTTGCATACCTTTGTATTCCTTGTTACCCAAGTTTAGATTATTCAAATTGTTGGTAACATGATTAGTAGCCCCTGAATCTGGATACCAGCAATCATCAGTAGCATCATCAGTAGAAACAAAATCTATATTAGAATTTTCTGTCTGATTTTTGTTGTTGTCTTTCTGCACATTCACCATGTTAACACTTGAATTGTTGCTAGATTGTCCTGGATTAACACTGGAGTTGTACCTAAAATAGCACTTATTTGCACTATGACCAAATTTGTCACAAATTTGACATCTAATTTTGGCATTATTATTTCTTCCTCTGCCTCTGCCACGGTTTGATTGACCACCTCTCTGAAAACTAGGCTGATTTTGATTTCTTGAAGTATTGCCTTGATTTTTACCCCTTCCATAGGCAGTAAAATTAACTGACAGATCTGAATTGATTTTTCTTTTGTGATCAATCCTGCCTTCATGAGCCAATAGGGTTGAATGAACATATTGTAATTTTGGTGTAGGATCCATAGACAAGATAATTGTTGATACGGCTTCATAATCGTCATCCAAACCACTTATAATTGATAGCACATGTTCAGATTCAGGAATTTTCTGTTAATTGATCACAAATGTTTTTTACCTTCAGCAAATACTCATTCATTGTTGAATCACCTTTTCTAACACTGTGAAGTTGTCTTTTGAAATGCATGATTCGAGCAGATGATTGTGCAGAGAAATTTCTTTCTATTGTAGACCACACTTCATTTGCAGTTTTAATACCAATTAACTGAGGTAAAATACTTGCACCTATTGATGACATCATCCATGCACAGATTAGACTATCTTGTCTTTGGTATGACAGAAATTCTGGATTTTGAACTAGTTTATCTTCATTATCTCTAATGAATCTTGGTGGTACAATCTTGGTTCCATATATGTAGTCATCAAGATCATAACCTCTAATTGTTGTTACTATCTGTAATTTCCATAACAGGTAGTTTGATTCATCAAGTGAAATGGAAACAAGCTGACTTAGCGGTTTGATGATTGATTTCATCAAATCTTGGATTGGATCAGTTGGATTCTGTGAAGTTGTGACTCTAGCACTGGACACACTGGCACTGTTTGCATCTTCAGGTCCAGGCATGACAGAAACTAAGCGCAGATTACTTGACAGGTAAGAGATTTTCTGAACAAAGAACTTTGAATTGTGACTTTAAAGAAATTCTTTAAATTGATCTCTGTAGCAACCTTGAGGACTTAGATGATGTAGAAAAACAACAAGAATCTTGAAGGATTCAGACCTGATAAGTCCTCCTGAATGGATCTTTGATTAGCTGAATCAATTTCTTTAATTTTTTGATCGATTCTTGTAAAATTCAGAAGCTTTTACCAACACATTTTCAATGAAAGAATGGTTGCAGTCTGAAATAATTCAAGGCGAGGCACTATTCCCTTGTTGAAACCAACAACTCTCAGATGATAAGGTTAAAACCTTAGATGAGAGGGTCCAAATGATGAATCTTCTCTGATGGACAAGAATCTCTGAAAACAGAGATAAATTCTTGAATAGGATCGAGCACTGATGCTGTTAAGCACAATATAGTGGCTCCGATACCAAGTTGGAATTTGGTGTAAACTGAATTGCAACAGAGAGTTTTATTTATGAAAATGAGTAAAAAGATTTTGTATATAAGAACAATGTTAAAACATAAATGTACAAGCTATTTATAATAGCTGGAACGATGTAAAAGAGTAAATGGGCCATGCCCAGTTGTAAACGGGGAAGTAAATTAATAACCTACCCAAATAATAAGAGTACACGTTATTTTTTACTAGATTGTTTATTCATTGTCTTAAATAGTGATAGTTGAATGCAAAAATATGGTTGATAGCGTCACCATGTATTTTACCCCATATCTTCTAATGAATTTAGACAGTCAGTCACTACACCAAAAATGCCAATTTGGCAGTGTTAATGGCCGTATTAAAAGCGATTTGATACGGTTTTAAGTCGTATCAAAAAATGGCGTCTCTGTTCAATTGATACGGTTCAAAACCATATCAATTGAGATATTTGATACGGTTTTAAACCGTATCAAAATCCATTATTGATACAGTTTAGAACCTTATCAAATTTGTCAATTGGCACGGCTTAAAACCGTATTAAATTGGTACGGTTTAAAGCCGTAGTAATTGTTCAGTTTGATACGGTTTTAAACCGTATCAAATTAGCATGCGGGCACTCTCCAACTTCTAATTTGATACGGTTTTAAGCCGTATCAAACTGAACAATTGCTACGGCTTTAAACCGCCTCAAATTGTTATGCTTGCACAGCTAATTTCATAGATTGATACGGTTTTTAGCCGTACCAGTATACCAGTTTGATACGGCTTAAAACCGTATTAAACTGGTATACTGATACGGCTAAAAACCGTGTTTAATGCCTCACTCCTACAATGATAACAATGAATTAGATACGGCTTTTAACCGTATCAAAATCGGTATATCATATATGCAATATACAAAATCACTGCACCCATTGATATATATATATATATATATATATATATATATATATATGCACAATAAAGAAGATACGCTACACTCATATAGCAGTATATAAAGAAGACACGCTAAGAATAATTCGATTAATATATAAATCATAACTTCAGTTAATATACAAAATTACGGCTCAGTTTCGCTGAGCCTTCGGCTCAGTTTCAGCTGAGCCGTAGCTCAGTTTAAGCTAAGCATGAATTTAAAGATTTCTATAGCTTCAAATACATGCTTAATTCGCCTGTCCAATTATTGTTTGTACTTCAATCCCTGCCGTATAAATCTTTTGTATATGCAAGTGAAATAGCTGGGGCTTGCACTCTAAATGTTTGTTACTGAAAAGTGCAATGTTGATACTGGTTCGAAAACGCTTGCTTGTCGGGGATTTCACCTCAAACCTAAAACTACTGCAGCATTACCCATCTACAAACATTAGTCATCTTCTTTACGTTGCTAACAAATTACAAAATTTGAAATGAATTGATTCATGGTATTAGTCTTTGTAACTTTTGTCTGTTTTCTTGGTTCTTCATGTGTAAATATGTATGTCTTTATTGTGTTGTTGCTTTCTGCAAGAAATTAGTGGCAGTCTGGGTGATGTTGTATTCTCTAATATTTCTCAAAAACTGAACTTGTAAATTACCAAATCAATGTACTGTCTATCTGGCAGCATTTCCTTCTCTAAGATTTCAATTTTGAAACACACAAACCAACCAATAGATCAATACAAATAAGAGTTTTCCAGCAAACTACCCTTTTTCACTATCAATTTCCCTGACAGAACCAAAATTAAGATGATAATCTCAGATTTTTCAGCACCAAAAAAATTTGTAGCTATGAAATACTTCATGTCTTAATTTGTGTCGGCTACGGGTATTTTATGTGACATCGGTTCGTCGATCATGTTGCAAATCAACTTATCGGAAGACTTAACGGGCTTAGAGGTTGTTTGGCCAGTAAAATAGCTTATAAGTTATTTATGTAATTTTAAGTGTCTGCGAGCAAATTAACATTTGACTTGGAAGCAACGAAAAGTT
The DNA here is from genome assembly GCA_030737875.1 of Allium sativum. Lineage (NCBI taxonomy): Eukaryota > Viridiplantae > Streptophyta > Magnoliopsida > Asparagales > Amaryllidaceae > Allium > Allium sativum. The sequence continues at coordinate 882,239,732 of CM060919.1, read as the reverse complement.
AATTTGTTCTCAAATGCATTTACTTTCTAGTATTCGCTCAAAAGCTACTATTTAAAACTATAAGGCGATTTAAAATGATTTGTTCTAAAATGAGCTCATAGGCCTAGATTTTTATATTAACTTTTTTCCTATTCTACAATAAAAATATTATTGGAATTTACTTCTCGCAGAAATACAGAATGATTTGTAGAAGTAAACAAGCTTACATAAGTTTTCAAAGTAAGGACTGTCATAAATCATAATATTTTGAATTAACCCAAATTAGATTCAAATGGTGGATTGTTGATTTAACAGCTTCATATACCAAATTGTATATCCTAAATTGTATATACTTGTACGCTATAAATTTCACTTCAAGTTCCTGTTCACAATATTGAGAATGTAGCCTCAGACTATGGTATGAACATCCAATTATATTGATAATTAAGTTTGGGTTGTAGTAGTCATTCATCTGGTTGTTTTAAGGGCTGTTATTGTGACAGTTACAGTTGCATTTACCATTTTAACTGGTAAACTGTAGTTGTACAGTGTTACACTATGGTTATGCCAAAGGTTGGTGTGCCGATAAATTGTTAATTGTTACGCCATGATGTTCCTGAACTAAATCTAAAGTTTTTGCTTGTTTCAAAATGCATGTAATGCAGCTAATTATACTGCATCTAATTGTACTGCTGAAGTATTATTACTGTTGGTTTGATAAAATATTCCCAGTTTTTACCCTTAACGTTAAATTTACTACTGCTGTACTGATTTTGTTGGAATGCTGGTTTTGTAAAAGCATGGTAATCGGTAAACTGGAAATTGCTTCGATATGATGTTCTAAACTAAATCTAAGGTTTTTGCTTGTCTCAAAATCGAATGCACAACTAATTATACCAGTAAAGTATTATTACTTTCGGTTTGAAAAAATATTACAGATTTTTACCCTAAACCATAAAATCCAATGGCAGGGTAATGAAAAATTTACCAAACCATGACAACCCTGGTTATTTCTAATTAACATATTTTTTCTAAAAATAAATACAGCTAAAAAGAATTATTATTGCATTTTCCGATGTTAAAAAACTTACTAGATAAGCTGCTATTGGTGACTTATATTATAGCCAAGCAAGCAAAAACTTTAGATTTAGTTCAGGAACATCATGGCATAACAATTAACAATTTATCAGCACACCAACCTTTGGCATAACCATAGTGTAACACTGTACAACTTCAGTTTACCAGTTAAAATGGTAAATGCAACTGTAACTGTCACGATAACAGCCCTTAAAACAACCAGATGAATGACTACTACAACCCAAACTTAATTATCAATATAATTGGATGTTCATACCATAGTCTGAGGCTACATTCTCAATATTGTGAACAGGAACTGGTAAATATAAGATACAGTACCTTGAAGTGAAAAATCCATAAATATAATGTTTAATATCTAGTTTAACTAGACTTGAAATCGCTGTCGGGAACAACTGTTTTTTCCAGAAGTCGTAGTGATAGACGACGAAGCCGAGTTAGCGGCTCTTGGAACAGAATAATGCTTGTTGAGTCGATGAAGAAACAAGGATTTATGATATAATGGTAACACTAACAGTTTGGAAAAACAGAGTGTTCATTTCCCGACATAACATCATCCAAGGAACATTAACAGTTTTCAACCATTAAACTCAACAACATCCATGTTATTGCTAATATAATTCATATGTATGTGGGGTAGAAAGGTACCTGAAACCAAATAATATAGAATATCCGAATCCTGAAGATAATCAGGATTGCCAAGTGACACGAATGCAAATTTCCACTGCACCAAAAGTATACAAGACAAACTATCCATTAGCCCATTGGTTTAATTGCAACTACCTCTCATATAACTAACAAAACATAAAAACATACCTCAAGGCCAAAAAAAGATGAAGAAAAATGTCGAGAAAACAAAATTTAAGCAACTAAATTTTATAAGAGCGAAACCATGCCTGAAGTAGCTCTGAAAGAAGAATTGCTTCGGTAACGCCACTGGAATAAGAAATGCAATACCTGAAATAAGCAATGCAAGCAATGTATAAGTGAATTAAAGTTGGTTATGGGTTCTTTTATTCTTATGTGAACTCTTTTGACTTGATTGATTGAAATATCAATTTTGTATTGATTGAAATATCAATTTTGTATTGATTGAAATATCAATTTGTATATTCCATTGGCCCATATTTTGAATATATGACTATTTATTTTGAACATATAATTTGTATTTAGATTTGAAATCAAATAAGAAACTATTGATATGACAATGTATAGTTTTGTCTATAGAAATGCATTTTTTTATTGAATGTGAGAAGTAAACGGTTATATTTAAATTTATATTGCGAAATTTTCAGCAAGTGCAGTTTGTTAGATTGTTCATCTCTTATTTGAAAAAAAAATCATATATAACTTGGTATTAAGTTATAAACTGTTGTAATATGACAAGAATTGTTTTAATGAAAAACTGATTTATGCTTGGGAAAAAAAAAAGAATGAACATGTCGGCTCAGTTTCAGCTGAGCTTTAAGGCTCAGTTGAAATTGAGCCTTTACGCTTAGCGAAACAGAGCCGTAAGGCTCAGTTTCAGCTGAGCCTTAAAGCTCAGGCGAAACTGAGCCGTACTATGAATCAGTTCTAAGTGAGTAAAAGGATATATCGTGCTTAACTTAAATGCTAAAGAGAATGAACATTTCTATAGAAGAGCTACTAAGAAGAGATAAGGTTCATGGCCCTTAAAAACTACTGACAGGGATATAAATGTGGAAAAAGATTCAAAAGATAGTATAGATTATATGACCTTAAATGTCTCTATACTTGGAAAACACCTTTCAGAGAAAATGCAAAAGTTTCATGCAAATATACCACTCAATGGAATTATGGAAGTGCTGATACTTATGACAAGCATTCTTCAAATATCATTCATGCATACGATATCAACGTGCAAATTGATGCAACACACTTCCCTATGCAAAAATCTTTCTGAACACATGTAAATTCTTTATGCACAAGGCAGATTTTTTTACAGAATCTATACATGCACACAACAGGCAAATCTTTTAACAACTTTCCCATAAAGAATCTATACATGCTTCAAATATCCTTCATGCATACGATATCAGCGAAACTGAGCCGTAAGGCTCAATTTCAGCTGAGCCTTAAAGCTCAGGCGAAGCTGAGCCTTAAAGCTCAGGCGAAGCTGAGCTTTAAAGGCTTAGCTGAAACTGAGCCTTATGGCTCAGTTTCGCTGAGCGTAAGGCTCAGCGAAACTGAGTTACTGCTGGAGTAAATAACTACTCGCCAGTGAAATATCACTCTCATATTCATGTCTGATATTTAATTGAATTCAGATTCCTATTATAAACCAGCGAAATTAAGAAACCACTCTCTAATAACAATCTACTCGAATCCCCAAATGTCTTAGTTCCAATCAAGAAGTTAATTAAAGCAATCACCATAAAAAAACATGGAATCCCAAAGCCAACACCCTAACTAATGTTTTCTTGAATATAAGGCCCAGACCTTGTAGATTCATGAATGTCATGTACTTTAATAGTCTATACTAGTATGGTTTTTCACATACATCAACATCGTATACGGGACTTGGCTGACATTGCTTTCCCCTTCACTCTAAGGGGATAAGTGGTAGATTACACAAATTTGAAATTGGGATTGTTATAGGATTTGTTATTGGCCATAGGTTTTTATTTCATTCTTCCTTTTTTTTCTTCATATTTTGGAACAATTTATAAATTCATAACAATTATTTACATTCTGTGTAATTTAATTTGAGATTAGTTGGCGTGATTTTAAATTGCATCAATGTTAGTTGAAACAGAGTAAAAATATTACACATATTTGAAGATCAAATAACATGTTTAATTTCATCTGGTTGATAGAAAATAGTGTTCTTTTTGACTAACATATAAACAAGTTTGTATGTAGACAGTTCTATAAAGTAGTCCAAAATAATCAAAACTTTACTAGTGATATTCACTTGCAAGTTGCAACAATCTATTTTTTGAATTTGAAATATGAACTGATTATTCATTTTTTCTCAATTTCTATAATAGCGATACTTCGACTAGCATCGTAGATCATGCTCTTGATATAGAGGATGCTCAGTACAATGACTTTCTGAGGTTGGTAATAACTTTAAGATGCATACAAAATACATGGGATTTAATGATTTAACCCAAAATAAGCACATAAAACATTTTCCTAATTTTTATATTTTCTTCTAAGATCATTTTGAAGGTTAAGTCATCCCATTGATGACCCTAACATGTGCTGTCGAACTCCAGGTCTGTTAAGACTACTAAATCATTGCAAGTAACAAACTATGTGCTTTTGTATCTTTCCAAATTTATTGCAGTACTTTAAATTAATATATATATATATATATATATGCGTATATCCTTGATTTCTTAGTTAATATTTACCTGTACGTTTTTTCTATTTCCATAGTTAAAATTAGCTCTTTTGAACAGCGTTTCCTTCTTTAAGCAATCAAAATAAAATTGTTATTTATTCAGTTTTATAAATATGATTTGCAATGTGAAAAGGGATTTTATACCCAAAAAAAAACGTAAATTAAGAAAATAAAACCATAAATATTACTTCGTCGTAGTAACCTAAATTAATCTTGAACTTAATTACTACACAACAAATCTGAAGTCATAATATACATAATTGAATAGCATTAACATCTTATTTTAACAATACATTAGATCTAATTAGATGAAAACAGTCTATTTGAACAGGTCGTGACCCAGACTTATAAAAATCAACTAAGCATCACATGACCGATACCATATAATATAAATTTAAGATACCATATAATATAAATTTATCAAAATTATAGTATATAACATAAAAACTAATGCAGCGGACAGACCCTCTTCGATACTTAGATGGTACCTAAGCAATCCCAGTACAAAAATATGTTGTGTTTTTGTCTCCAAACTTCCAAATTAAATATTACTTCTGCACATTAAAACTGAATTATAGTTGTGAGGGCTTGATTTCCTTAAATTTCAAAACATCAAAATATGTTTTGTTGTGAGGGCTTGATTTCCTTAAATTTCAAAACATCAAAATATCATAAGCAAATCCACACCTTCAATAGTAAAACATCATAATCAAAAACACATTTAGAAGTCTGAAATGTTTAGGATATTAAGGAGTATATTAACTATTTCTTCTGTTGACAAAAGTGATTGAAACATAAGCAAATACCATCCCAGTTTAATAAATTACAGAACATTGGTTACAAATTTGAAAGCAATATATCATTTGAGTATACAAACAGACATTGGAACCCAATAAAGAGGTAAAACACAACAATTATTTGCATCCATCTGTTCTATGCAAAGTATACGAAAATAAATAGAAGATCTTACCTCCTTTGATATATGCTGCAGTGAAAACAAGCGTTGCAGGTGAAAAAGAACAATCTGATATATTAGAGCAGGACGGCTTGAAATGAATACTGCTGTATAAAGAAGGATAGCGCTGTAAATTAGGATAAGAAGCTCAAAAACCTAAAAATATCATACCAAATCATACCAAAACGAGATTAAATCAGATCAAATTCGAAAATAAAATCATACCAAATTAGTTTGTCCTCAGAGGAAGTGATTTAACGAGTGGAAGCTGTTTACAGATCTGAAGATAAAGAATCACGATGATATTTACAGTTATAAACGTAACCCTAAACATGGTATGGGAAGAAATATTCATCCAATAAAATCAAAAATTACCAGATTTGTAACGTGAAAGCTGTTCGAATTGATTAGGGCAGAAAATTAGAGCAGAAATTGATTGGCACGGGTAGAGGGAAATTAAAAAAAGGCGGGGAATGAAAAAAAGAGCGTGAGAGGGAAACCAAAAAAAGGGAGAGAGCACGTCTGTTTTTGGTAGGGTTGTTTTACACTAAGGTTAAGTAGGTTTGGCACGGGCTATAACCGAATCATATTCAAAGTAGGCTTGAAGCCTTTTCTAATCAGTTTGGCAGTGCTCAGAACCCTCTCAAATTTAATACGGTTTTAGACCGTATCAAATTTAGAGGATGGGGAGTGGCAAAATAGGCTTTGTGGTGTAGTGAGTTCTGCTTTGCATTAATTTATTGCATATTCTTCCTGGTATTGTCTTCATGTTTGTGGAGTTCTTTAGTACCTCTTTTACTTGCATATTTTATTGTTTCTTTAATTCACTTTCATGCAGAATGGACGCAATGACAAGAAAGCTCTATTAAATAAAATCTAGACCTATACTTTCATGCAGTAGGCATTTTCTCTACGTGAAAACTTAGGCTGCTAACTTAGTTTATCAATATATCACCAAATCAATTAGGCCACAAATATTTAAAAATGTTTGCTCATTGTGAACTATTTCAGCTTCTTGTAATTCAACAGTCCATGTAATTTCATAATATTAAATGCATTACAGAACTTAATCCATTTAGAGTGGAGATCCATTGGGTTAGATCCGATTAATTCAAGTTGAATCTGCTTGCTATCTTGACCAACAAGACAATATAAGAATTCAATGCTCAAAGACATTTTTGGTAACTTTTTTAGTAAACTGTTGTTACACAAGAAATTGGATAGAGGAATTATACAACCAGAATGTAGAGGACAGTCTTACATTATATAATATGTATTAAAATTGATCTAAATACTTTATGGGTAAATTTGATTGGATTAATGATGACGAAATTTATAGTTTTGTATTTACAGAACTAACAATGACAACATGAGAACTTGAACTCAAATAAATGTGAGTGTACCAGCAAGTTATCAAAATCTACATAATCAGCCGTCATTGTTGACTTGAAAGCGATTCTCGCTAACATGCAACTAAAAACACAAAGATCAATGAATCCTGAACTGCAAGCATCAGTACGATTTCAAGTTTTCAGCGGAACGAAAATCAAAACTGAATAAGTACAAATCTAATCAGTACAAGTTTGAAAAATTGTTAATCGTCGTACACTTAAAATAATCATGCCCAAATAAATCGACAGAAAGCTCTTTAAGATTCTAATTTTTTTCCAATAAATACTAAAAACAAACAAACGAAGACTTGCAATATGTCAAAGCATCCATTCAGTTTTGTACAAAGGCCAGCAGCGGAAAAACAACTTACACAGCGTAAAAACACTGAATATTAACTGCAACATGTAATGGAAAATTCGTAGAAAAACGAAAACATATATTTAGTAGACATATATCAATCGACACGGTCAATAGTAATAAAATAGTTTGCAGTTACTAAGAACAAGATGGATAAGAAAAGACTTAGAACACAGAAGATCAACATTAAAACCAATCTAACAATTAGGGTTTCGAATAATTTGCAATTGTACTTTTTTGCTGGAGAATAAGACTTTATGACATAAAAATCATCACAAGTACCCAAATACTGTATGAAAGCATTGCCATAAACTAATCAAGATTCTAGACTATTTTCGAATAAACTAGGTTTTCCGAATAATACCTGAAATATTAGGATGAAAAGCGATTTCAATGTCGCCTTTTGAAGTGTTTCAGGATGAAAATAGACTTCGATTTCGATCTGAGGAGCGGCGTTTGTTTGGGAGGAGAACGATTTTTCTTGTTATCGTAGATTTAATGTATTGAAATTGGGACAGTGTTTTAATTTGGGCGTGAAACAATTGAGACGTAGGGGGTTGGAACGTTGAAAATTTGTCCCTTGACATTGGAACGGTCCAAAACCATTCCAAAACTGCCACGGTCTAAAACCATGCTAAATCATATTGTCATGGCTAAAAGCCATTCCGAAATTGCCACGGCTATAGTCCGTGGCAATTCTTCCGCATTTGGGCGTGGCAAAACTGGGAATATGGTGTTGTGACCTCCCAATAAGGCAAATCAAAGAAAATTGATTTTTTTTTTCCATTTTGCTATCTCCATTTTCGTGGAAGTGTTAGTATCATCAATTTCATCTTCTTCATCATAAACTCACTTTCTCTTATTAACTTTGTCTTCTTTTTCTTTTCCAAAAGCATTTTGTTAATCCTTCAACAATGCATAGATGTTTCTCCCAGTAAGCAATCTAGGAGCACTATCTGTCTCTATAGTGTTATCAAACAATGCCTTTTGTTTCCTTTGTGAATCTGAAGGAAGTAGAAATCTTCTATGTCCCATGTAGACGAACATTCGACTATGATTCAACCAACGAGAATGAGTATTGACACTACATAATATGTAAGCATTTACCCCTTTCAGACGACATCCAGCAAGATTTCCATAAGCAGGAAAATCATTAATCGTCCATAGCAAAATTGCATTCAATTTAAATAAAGTTTTGCTAAACACGTCATAAGTATTAACTCCGTAAGAATACAAGTGACGCAAATCTTCTACCAAAGGCGCAAAATATACATCAATATCATTTTCGGGTTGCTTCGGGCCTGGAATAAGTAAAGTCAACATAATATTTTCCTTCTTCATACACAACATAGACGAGAGATTGTATGCCACAAGCATTACCGGCCAACAACTATATTTCGAAATTAACATGGAAAATGGGTTGAATCCATCTATAGCATGACCAAGCCTAAGATTGTGTGGATCTAATGAAAAAGATTTATACTTTTCATCCACTATTTTCCATGTCATAGAATCCACGGGATGACGCATTTTTCCATTGCTACTTTTATTAGTAAAATGCCATCTTAAATCTTCTTCCATCTTTTGAGATCTATACATTCTTCTAAATCTCGGAATGATTGGGAAATATCTCAATACTTTAATTGGAACAAATTGTATAACCTCTTCAGTATCTTGGTTTTTCTTCCATCTCAAAGAACCACATTTTGGACAATTTTCTCAATCTTTGTATTCTTTTCTGAAAAGTCAACAGTCATTCTCACATGCATGTATCTTTTCAAAACCCACGTCGAATACTTTAAGAAATTTCTTGGCTTCATACAAGGTTTTCGGAAGCACGTTTTCCTTTGGTAGAAATAGATGTTGCATGGCTAAATGCTTATCGAACCCACTATCAGACAAGCTAGTCTCGCATTTAAGATTATACAAGATGGTGATAGCAGATAATTTTGTGTGATTTATGCAACCAGTGTATAATGGAGTTTCTGCATCTTTCAAGTTCTTGAGTAACTAATCCTCTTTTCTCCGAAAATCAACATTATCTTTATCATCATCAACAAAATCATTACTCATAAAATCTTCATCTTCATAGTGAATCATTTTGAATAGATCATATACATCAAACATATTTGTTTTCTTCTCTATATTTATCTCTTCACCATGATTATACCATTCACCATCAATGTATCTAGGATCCATTCCTTTTATAATTAAATGGTCAACAATAGTTTGGTCATCATGGCGACTTAGATTCCGACAGTCTCTGCAAGGGCATAACATTTTTTCTACATTTCTTACGTTTCTCTTTGCATCGTGCACAAAATTCACTTCACCTTATTGGTACTCTACACTAGTTCTATGACAGAAGTAAAAAACATAAAAAATTTAGTTTCAATATTAGATTATATATTCTAAATCTCAAAATATGTATTAAGTTAAGCATTGTTTTATCCCTTGTTTAAAAAAACCCAATCTTTTTCCATCATCAACTTATGAAGGCAAATAAGTATCCAATATTTGACGTATAAATTGGTTATCTGTTGTTAGAAAAAAAACTACATGTTGAATTTATTACCCAAAAAGACATTCTAGCATCTTATAAATGATGCACTAACTACCTAATTCTACTTCAGCGAATCTGATTATATGTTCAAATACAAATCCGCCAGGAACAATTATAAGAAAGTAGGAAAAGAAGTTCCAACACTACTATTATCTTAAATTTTATATATTATGCGCTTCACTTTACCGAAGCGCACGCTTCGCGTTTGCGCATTGCGCTTATGCTCCAACCATGGCGCTTCGGTGCGCTTTTTGCATCTAATAACATTGGGTACCAATACTATTATCAGCTATAATTGTACAAATCTCCATACAAATACTAAATAAGCGTGCCCATTTAAAGATGACAGCAATCAAGCAAAATGTTACATAACCATATAGGAATATCTTAACTGCAAAATGTTTCAGGAGATTTGAACAAGGCCAAGACAAATGAAGAGAATTATACAATTACATATTGCTCAGAACCATATAGGATAAAGTCATAAAGAGAGAATAAAGATTTGAGACATGAGTATCTTATCTACCAAAGGCTTTGCGTGATTTAAATACGGCTAGTGAACCAAAAATATTAGAAAAGAGCAAACTCCATAATATCTCATTTACAATTATAAGGCAAGAAGGAGCTACTAAGAAGTACAGGCTTGGATCATCAATGCCTGGGACGAGGCAAAAGTAGGAAAATTGTTAAGGCATAGCTATGCAAAAGTTTTGAAGGTGGTGCTTGGTGAATTACTTTTATTAACCGTGATATATCAAAAAGCCGTAGGAATTAGCCACACTATTCAAAATCTGAAATCTAGACAAATCCTAGATTCACATATAAGACATGGAATCGATTAGTGTGACTGCATACACCACTGGTTACACCCATGTACACCATACATGATATCATCAGCGTATTATTGTACACTAACTAGATCTCACAAATCCTAGATTCACATAAAAGAGAGGAAAATTTGTCTATTCCAAACTCCTAAATGGTTTTCATGTCTCATTACTCCCCATAACTAAATAAAAATCCATCACATCAAAAGTGTACAACATGAATATAACCTATCAGAAAAGCATCCAAATAGAACATGAAAATCAAGCAGTTATAACATAACCGAGTCCTAGCAAGATAAGAGATGAGGAAATGACATAATACAGAATTACAGATCAATGAGCGATCGCAATTAGGGTTAATCAGCTATACCATCAAACCCTAGCAAGATAGGAGATGAGAAAGTAGCATGCATTCAAATATTTCAAACATAATCCGAATAGAATCACAAAATTGAGTTAAATAATTCATACCTAAATTTACCTATGCCATAAGCGGAGATTTTCGCCGACTTCCACGATGTTGTTGAGAGGAGTACAATGGAGTTGAAGATGACATGAGGAACGTTAATTGGTGCGATTTCTTCGACAGAGAGCGATTTGGGGAAAAGGGAATTTTTCGGCAGAGGGATTTGGGAGGAAAGGGAACGAGGGTTAAAATTTTGAGCGGGATAGGAATAGAAAATAGGTGGTTATGTTTTTTTTTACCACGAGGACTAATTTTTATTAGGCGGGGAGATGATTTTTTTTTCCACATTAATAATAGGAGTGAAAACATTTTTTCTTGCATTTACAAATAAACGCCATTGATTTTTGCAACAAAAAATCATTTTTCTTGTAGTGATTCACTGATCATAAGTCCTTGAAATGTCTATTTACTTAAAAGGATTTAAGTTTATGACAATAACATTGGTTGGAATTTCTTGCTTCTTATGATCTGGATATTTAGTATACTCACGGGAAAGCCAATGTAGTTGCAGATGCCTTAAACTGGAAGCATGCTATCATTGCTTACCTAGTCGTCACACCAACTCTTATAGAGGAAATTGCTAGTAAGCAAAGCGAAGACGAAATTCTGCAAAGAATTGCTAAGAGTATCTGATAAGGTGAAAGTTCATATTTTGAGATTTATGATAAAGGCTTCCTGAGATTGGAAGGGAGAATTTGTGTCCCAAGCATTAAAGAGCTCCTGAAAGAAGTATTAGATGAGTATCACAAGTCCAAATTTAGTATCTATTCAGTAGTAAATTAGATGTATCAAGATATTAAAAGTACCTTCTGGTGGAAGACAATGAGAAGGGACATATCTATATATGTCAGTCGATGTGCTACTTTCCAACTAATTAAAAGCGATCGATAAAAGACCACTAATTTGCTTCAGCCTGTGGAAATACCAAAGTCGAAATAGGACCGAGTTTCGATGGACTTCATCAACGGGTGACCCGTACTCGTGGAGGGAATGAAGATATATAGGTTATTTTAGATCGTTTGACCAAGAGTACCCATTTCATCCCAGTTAAACCATCTCTAACAACTGCAAGTTTAGCAGAATTATATATATAAGAGATAGTGAGATTATATGGGATACCAAGCAACATAATGAGTGACTGCGATCCAATCTTCACTAGTCGTTTATGGGAAGCTTTTCAAGCTACCTTGGTAACTAAACTATTTTAGCATGTGTATCGTCCATAGTCAGACAGACAAACGGAAAGAGTTAACCGTGTATTGGAGGATCCTTTACGGACATGTATACTTGACTTTGGATGATCATGGGATAATCATTTTTCTTTGATTGAGTTTTTCTTATAATAACTATTATTAGGCTAGCATTAAGATGACACCTTTTGAAGCATTATATAGTCGTCCCTGCAAATCACCCGCTTTTTGGATAGAGTCGGGAGATAGACTTGTTCTTGAACTTGATATAATTAGAAAAGCCACAAAGAAGGTGGACTTGATTAAAAAGGAGTTAAAAACAACATAGGATCGAAAAAAGAAATATGTAGATCATAGGAAAAGAGCTTTGGAATTCACCCTTTAGGATTCAATATTCTTGGAAGTTTCTCCAATGCGAGGAGTTATAAGGTTTGGAAAGACATGGAAACTTACCCCGCGATATACTAGACATTTTCCTATTCTAGAAAGGATTGGACCTCTAGCTTATAGAGTTAAACTACCTGAATGGTTGTCAGGAATACAAGATGTTTTCATGTATCTAGTTTACGGAAGTATGTGCACGATCCAATTTTTTTTATTGAGGAGGCTTCTCTAGGATTTGGAGATTACTTCAAACTTAGCAGTTGAAAGAGATCCCATCAAAATTATTGATTGTGCTGAAAAGATATTGAGGAACAAGATAGTTAAGTTTGTCAAGGTAGAGTGAAGTGTTGATCCAAAGGATTACACCTGGGAAACCAAGGAGCACATGTAGAAGTTTTATCCCAAATGCCGTGTGGATATCTAACTCCTTGGTTAATTTACCTCCGCTATCTATTTACTTTTCACTATTCCTTTCTTGTTCAATTTCGAGGACGAAATTTCTTTAAGCAGGGGAGAATGTAACATCCCGAAATTTTTGTCAAACTTTTATCGAAAATTTAAAATAAACTTTCGCCGATTTTGTCAAATTTTTGTCAAATTTAAAACCAAGATTTTAGTTTAAAATTTTAAGTTTAAATTGAACTTTAAAAAATAAAAATTAACTTAAGTTTAAATTCAAAATATTAAAGTTTAAACGGAAAAAATAAACTAAGAAAGTGTTGTCACCTTTTGTTGTTCAATCGGAATTAACAAAAGATAGTTTGAGTTTGGCATAACAACTTTGTACATATGTATTGCATATAGTTTCTATGGCATGTAGGGAGGAAATGCTATGGAAAGGCTTAGGAATAACAAACCTCCCCAAGATAAAGCCTTCTTAAGACACCATGTCTTTAATGCACATGACATCTCGTTCCCTCTTGATCAAAACCATGGGCTTTGCCTCTTGTTTTGTGAAACCACGCTTGATGTGTGAAAAGGATAAGCCTCTCCTATTTGTATAAAAAGACCTCCCTTCTTTGTTATACTTCATTCATTCCACTCTCCATTTTTCTATCTTCCCCTTCCTTCTTCTAGCCATGGCTTCCGAGGCCTAGCTCTCTCCTCGTTCCTCCTTCTCTTCCTCTTTCCCTTATCTTTTGTTAGCCTCCTCCTTCTCAAAGAAAAATAAATAAACCCTAACACACCCCTATGTCAGGCAGCCCATCCCCCTCCTCCCTCCACCTAAGTCCAAGCCCCTGCCTCACGTTGGCTCACTTCCCCATGCTCACGACCCTCCTTTAGCTCTTCCTTCATCCTCTTAGACCCCACCTCCTCCTCTCTTATATAAAAATAAACTATATATATATTATATAAATGAATTTTTGGAGAAAAGTCAGTCCAAGATAATTTTATTAAACTACAGATCCATCCAAAAAAGTTTTTACGGAGTGGAATCCATAGGTGAGAAATTTCATTGATATATATTAAGTATATAGTTATGCTTGTTGATTGGATAATGTTTATGCATGTGTAGTTAATTAGTTGTTAACTAAAGTATATGTGTTATTAACCAAACACTTATATGCATATATAATTATGGTATATATATTGCGATGGATGAATGTATTTTATGGACATTGATATGGTTATTGATATCATCATTAGTATTGATGTTATGTACACTACACAATTTACACCCACAAATATGGAATATATGGGTATGGAATGAGTTTTGGATAATTTAAATGAATATTATATTCATTTAAACAATGGGTGAAAATAAAAGTTTGAATTTTAAATATAAAATGATTTCCAAATGAAATTGAGTTGTGTTCGAAAAACTTTGGTAAAGATGGAAAATTAATTGAAAAAGATTTCAAGTATAAATGGCATGTTCAAATTTAAAAATCGAATATGAATAGTAACTTTGAAAAGTGAAGTTTAGACTGATATACAAACAAAGTTGAAAACTCAATTTTATCATTCAAACTATCTTACTTTATTTTTTAATGGGTTTCAGGAAAGTTTGAGTTCAAAAGGATAATTTTTGAAAAATAATATTATATTAATAATAAATAATAAAATAATAATAATATTATAATATTCATTAAATAGGAATATTGAATTTTAAAGTTAAAAAAAATTATTATTATTGGTTTTAAATAAGTAAATATGTGTTTTAAAATGATTTATAAACTACTTCAAAGTAATCGGATTTATTTTAATATAAAATTATAATATAGTCTAAATGGGACTAGTTACGCTGTGGCAACTTCAAACACTCATAATAGGAGAAAATTTAATCGAATTTCTTCAAAATGAAAAATGTTTTTTTTCTATTGATAATAGTTTTCAAATGGGGAAGGAATTTTCAAATTTTAATAAATAGATTTCAAGTTATGTGTAAAACAGTTTTTGAAAAAGTCGATATAAGTGCAATTTAATAGCCAAATTTGAAAATAAATAAAATAGTTTTTTAAAAATTATTAAAAATAGGGAAAATTCTAATAAATCATGATAATTAATTATAAAGTGGTTTGGATCAAATTTGTGAATATTTAAAGTTGTAAAATTGGCTATTTTTTATGGCAAAGCCGACCAGTTTTTAAGGTGACCACAAACACCTTTTTGTTATTGCCAATAATAAAAATACAAAAAGAACAGGTGACCGTGGTTGACAGTCCGCTACATTCAATTTTTAAGGTGGACCGTCCACCGCATATGGAGTTTATAGTGTTCCGTCCACTATACCTATTAGGCTTAGAGCACTGGGGCTAGTTACATTACTAGACTACCAAATATATTATTGTCTCCACATAGGAAGATCAATACATATAACTTTGCATACTTGAAAACAAGTGATAAAACATAAGCGAAACTCAATAACTACAACATGAGGTTCACAATTAGTGGTACAATGAGTAGCCCTTGGGAATCACACGTCGTATAGTGCTAAGCTAAAATGAACAGCTCACAAAATTGGTTATTTTGAGTAACCTTTAGTAACGCTTTAAAATTCTATTATCCAAAATGGAGTTTTAAAAGGATTTAAACTTAATAATTATATTATAAACTTTGAGAAATGATTTAAGATAATATTTTAATGAAATTTAAATTGAGATTTAAATAAAGATTTATACACCCATAAGTTTTAAAAGAACGATTGTTATTTGGAAAGTCCGGTATCAGATTTAGGTCCGAAGACTATTCCAAATAAGAATGAGATGTAATGAAAGTTGTTTTGAAGATGGTGTTGAAGACCGGAAATCTTCACATCGAAAGGATTAGTCTGTTGATTTTCTCTTCACAAAGTAGCTCCAGTATTGAGTTGTTTATAATGGCGGCACGTCCAGACGTATTTGAGGAATTTTTGGATTGCAATGGCCTCTCTCCTTTGTTGGATGAGTAATAAGGTGCATTCAGTTTCGTTCAGACCCACGACGGACTTGTATGGATGTGCGTCTAACGTTGTATTATGTAGTGTGTAATTGATTTTTTGTTAAACATACTTTTGTTGATGGCGGAGAATTTATTCTTTTACCTAACACTCTCCTTTCTCACGCACAGCTCAAAGGTGATATGGTTAGTGATTATCTATTATATGTCATGAGATGACAATGTGGCTTGCTAAGTGATGTGCTATTGATGATCAAAGCATGGCTTAGAGAGCGTAACTTTGTGTAACGAGACTTCAACAAGCCTCATACGTCGGTAAATGCCCAAATCAGGAAAACGGAGTGAGGTTTTTAGTGTGTCATCTTCCAGATAAAAAGTGTACCATGGTATGGAGCCTAGGTATTACTTATGTGGCAACTTCTATTTTTTGTGGTTGTTGATGTTGCGAGGACTCAGTTCAAGGTTGGCAATGACCGGGCGAATCACACCTAGAAGTACTCGAATTCAACAAGGAAAGGATGAACTGGCCTTGTGTTTGCAGAGAGCTTGTGTTGTTCTCATGGCATCCCTCTATAGATGCATCCATCAGTATGGAAGTTACTTAGCGGCCTGGTCATTTGTTGGAAATCCATTATCCACTACGAGCTTGTACGGTTTTAGTTGTAAACCTACATGCCGTCATAATGGTATCGGACAATGTGTTGTCTAGGCTTGATACATTTATTTTCGAAAGTGATTTCCTCATTTTAGACACTAATAATAATATCAAATGATTTTTTATGTATCAAACATGTTTGGCTATCATAAGGAGAAGCCTTTCCCATGTCTGCGATTGCATAGTGTGTGGGCCGAGAGACCTTATGGTAGCTTCATTTTCAAAAAGCATTGTGAGTTTTTATGAGGCGTATTCATAAGGGGAAAATCCGTTCCATTATATACGGCGTGGTCTTATGATTTACCTAACTTTAAAATAAATGTAAATAACTGTAATTAGTTTCTCATACTAGCCCATGACTATTCTGGAGTTCATCATTTTTCCCTTAAACTCTAAATGCCCATAATTTTTGCACAGCCCGCCTAAGAGTCCGGTTGTAGTAGTATTTTGGAGCTGGTATTTTGGGATCTTTCGTGGAGAGCTATCTTTTGTAGTGCAGCTTAGCTTGTGTGGATTATCTTTGAGGTGAAGATGGATCATGCTTTGGGTTCACTCTCTTTAGTTTATTTCCATTGTTACTTTTGTAATTAGTAGTTGATGTATCTGGATATGTATATTACTACGATGAAGTTGTGATGTAACTCTGATGTATCCCATATTATGTTAATGGGGAGATGTTTTATTTCATTGTGATTATTACTTGTGTGTTATAACCCCAAACAACTAGGGATTAGTGATGAATATGAAACTGTGTAAATTTTACACTACTTAATAATGCATTTTATTATTCTAAGACAATATTACTCGGCCTTTTTAGTCGTATTTGTTGTAGGTACTTTATTTTCAGAATAAGAAGAAATTCCTTCTAAAAGGGTCAACTTAAGAAGTTCTACAATATACTGGATATTGAAGCTTCTAGAAGAATATGGAACATGCAAAATCAAGAAGCATCTACAAAAGATCAAGTCAAAAGTTTCTAGAATGTGTTGGACCAAGAAGCTCTTAGAAATATAAAGAAAGAGATATGCAGAATAATAAACAAGGAGAATATAAAGGAAGCCTGAGTCAAATTTCTAGGGATTTCTTTTCCTTTCGATCTAAATTTGAAGAGCGCTATAATTACTCATACCTAGCATTAGTTTAATTAAGGGTGGGCATAAACCGCACCGCAATGCGGAAACCGCCCAGACCGAACTGCAAAAACGGTGTGGAAAACCAGACCGAATCCTCTCTCTTAAGCAAATACTCCAAACCGAACCGACTCGGAATGATACTGTTCGGTTGTGGTTTGGACTATTGATCGAACCGTTTTAAACCGGACTGAACCGCATACCTATACCGGTAATGTTATGATAAAAATATAACTAATTTCTATTTAGTTTTTTTGTTTAGATGATATATATACTACTTTCAACGTATGTTCTTATATAATAATTATCACTGTCACAAAGGAAAAAAAATATAGTATCAATACATTTGTTTCCATGTTTTTTGGGATAATGCTAATTGTAATCTTTTTGAGTTTTCTTACTCAATGTATGTGCATTGATTAATGTTAATGTTTGGTTAATGTATTAAAATAATTTCACTTTTCATTAATTGTAAAATTGAAGTATTCATACAGTAGTAACTGCTTTTTAGTTCAGTACAACACTATATTTTTTAACCTTTAAGTGACACAACAGCACATAATCATAAATTGATTGTTGATGGAAGTAATTCTCTTATTTCATAGTTAATATGGGTTCAACCCGAACCGAACAAAAACCGGACCGTACTACGCTAAAATCGAACCGAAACCGAGCCGTTTGAATGGTTTGTATTTTTTATCATACCGTTTGAAGCGGTGCGGAAGGGATTTGGCCTCCAAACCGCCCCAAACCGAGCCGCGCACACCTCTAAGTTCAATTACCTTGACATTAGATGCCATTAAACACTTCGCAACTTGCCTGGTCGATCACCTGGAGGCTGGAGCTGCCTTAAATCATGCATGCCTCATAATTCCACAGCCAGTTACCAACCCAGAACAACTAACCTCACCGGTCTTGGCCAAATACTCCCATCCCATCACCTCCTCACCAGAAACCGAAGAGAAAATCACGACAACACGTACTCCACCAAAATCCAATTTCTAATCTGCTGAAGTTTGCACGATTTCCACGAATCGAAATATAGCAAAAAGAATTAAAAAGGAAGAGAGAGATTCGCGAATTTCAAAGCTAACAGGAGAAAAGTAAAGAACAACTGTATTTTTTTGGGAAGAGGCTCATCAGGTTTATGCCATTTTATGAGAGAAAGGGGACCGATCTAATTTTAAGTGAGCTATCACCCAACATAACAGCAGCCAGTAAGTGAGTCAACAAAACAACGAGCTTGAGTGAGAGTCGAAGAAATTAGCAACGAAGACTTCAATCAGTAAGTGTTTGCACTTCTTTCAAATTTAAATTTGTTTCAATATTGGGTTGTTAAGAAAAATACGTTCGTCTCGAGAGGCAAATTAAACAATTTTGACAAGAAACAAACCAGCTGATGAACATAATAATCAACTTATCATTAAATAAAGAGAATGAAGAATCACCAAGCCAAACTTGCAACCAATGGAACGATATTCCAAATCCTAGTCACATTGATAATTATGAAATAACACCTTATGAAAATGGAAACGATAACTCTAATAAAATTATTGAAAATTCACAGATAGATTTGGATTTCAATTCTTTTAAAGAAATCAACTTAAGTCTAAATTGCAATCTCCCTTTGTTTGACATGAGTAAAATAGAAACAACAAATTTTGAAATTGAAAATGATGGTGATAATAAAGTCATTAATAAATTTTTGTTAAAGATGACGACTTTTTTGAACATGGATTTTTTAAACTGTTCGAGGATGAACTTTCAACCAACGACGATTTAAGTTTAAATTTTGAAGAAATTGCAAAAGAAAAAAAAAGCATGAAAGTTTTATGCGTGAATTTGAAAATTCAATTAATGAGACTGATGGTCAATGTGAACCCATGCTTAATTTTGACTTTAATGAGAATGTTGAAATGTCAACTAATAAGATACCTTGATATTGGATGTAATATTGAATCTTCTCTTATAATTGATGAACCTAAATTGAACAAATTGTTAGCAGACATTCGACATGTTGATTTCACTCACTCAACTATAATCATGCACGATCACTTATTTTTGAAGGATTACATCGATAAATTTGTTGAGTACATGAATCACATCATGCACAAAGCTTGGGTTGGAAATTTTCTACTTTCAAGATATCTTGATATCTACTTGATTGGCTCTAAGTCTAGATATAAAAATGAAATGTTGGTAAAGAGAAATTTCTTATTAGAAAACGTAGCTCAACACGGTGTGGGAGGGGGAACATATAAAACCAAAATAAAGAGCGGAAGAAAGAGGTGGTGGCAATATTTGTATCGCATTCATCGTAAAAATTTATATTATTTCAAATACAATCCATTCTTATATATCGGCAAACTGCATTTTATATTACAAATCGTTTTGCATTACATCCAATTATGGGTACTATCTTCAAGTTTAGAAAATATTTTAAACAGTGAGGACATTGTTGAATTTAAGTACGGAAAGGGGGAGACTCACATTGCATTCATATTTCTTTAGTTCCACATTCTTTCCGCAGTTGCATTTATTTTTTTCTCTTTTCTTGCATGTAAAGTTTACATTAATTTTAGGCATGTGCATGTAGGACATGACATTTTTTTCAAAAAAAAGAAGAAAATTGAATTTGCTTTATTTGAATAGGCAGAACATAGTAGATGTATTATTCTAGTCGGTTGGAAGAAAGTTTTGCAATTACTAGCTTCAAATGGAAAAATAATTTGAAAAGTTAAAATTTACATGCGATAATAGTGAAGCTAGTGTACAACTTGATTCATAAGTAATGACTATGAAGTTTGTTGAAATTTGTTGTCATTGAGTGGATATAGTTAAGAGATCCTATGATGATTTTGAATGCTCTCTCTTTTATAAAAAAGTTAATGTTAATACTAACAATAATGAAAATACAAGGGTATCAAAAATTTTAGTTGAAAAATTCAAATCAAACGGTCGAGTTAATGGCTACCAATGTCAACACTCCCCAAATCCCGCTCCCTGGATCCCGCTCCCCAATTCCAGCCATCAAATCAACCTATCTACTGCTCTTCCACCTGAGATCGATCCTCCCCCTGCTCCGCCTGACCCATCGCCTCTCACTTCCAACCTTCCACCTCGGCCTTCGCCCCATCTGCCACCACCAAGCAAATCCTCGAGTTCAGTTCAAAGCGTTCCACCTGTTAATCATCAATGTGCTTGGACTTCTCCGTTCCAGCGTTTGCCTCGCAATGCAGGGAAGTACAAGCCCGTTGATATGCAACCACAATTTGTTGATGGTGCTATGAAACTCACTGACGAGATACTGAAAGTTGGTACATCTGTTTGGAGTAACACACTTGTTGGTTTCTTTCTCGACAAACCGCTTTCTTACAAAGCTGTGGTGCAGAAGTGTAGATCTTTATGGAAACCCAAAGGAGATCTGATAATTAAATCCGATGGTGTCCTTTTCATGTTCCAATTTGATTGTGAGGAAGACAAGCAAAACGTTCTGATGGGGGATCCGATAGTCATGTAGAGTAAGTTATTTATTATTAAACCGTATGATTCGAATGTTGGCAATGTGTGTGGCATGGTCAAATCTATTCCAATATAGGTACACTTCTCTAATATTCCACAAAGACTGCTATGCTAAATGCTTAATAGAGATTAAAACCAACAAAGAACTTATGGACGATTTTTTGGTCATACTACCTGATGGCGGTACTTAGCGAGTAAGGGTTAATTATCCATGGAAGCCTCATCTATGCACGAAATGTTGTGTCTTTGGACATAAAAGTGATGAATGTGAAGAAAACAACAACAAGGAAACAACTCAAAACAATAACGACAAAGGCAACCGTGAGAAGGCAAGTGCACAGGCAAACACATCTGTGTTGAACAAGGGCAAAGAACATATAAAACCAACCATCAAGTCGCCAGTGACGAGGAATGATAATGGTCGGAGTAATAAAGTTCAAGATACATGGCATAAAGTTGAGGGGAACAGAAACAAGTATACCTTTAAGCCATAGAAGGTTGTTTACAGAGCCAAACCATATGCTTCTCAAATGAGAAACTCTGGTAGAAAATAAATCAGTTTGGCTGACTCCATGTTAGAAGAAGGAGAGATAAAAGACAAATCTAGTCAAAAGAAACATGCAATCAACACGAAGCTAAACTCCAATATTATCATTGGTGATCCCCTATTAACGAAGAACAGTTCTTCCTCCTTGCTTGATGTGGAGGAAGCAACAACTGATAAGAAAGAAGCTAAATCTATTGACACTCCAGGTACAAGGAAGGATGCTGTTAGTCTGCCATCTCTTGTTGTTGATGGAGCTAGCTGTGGAGTGGCACATAAATCAGTTACAGTTAACATACGTGAATTAAAAGGAGTTACTCTTCTAGTAAGTGCTATTGATTCTAATAAACTGGAAGTTATCAAGGTGATTGACAACAAAGATGATGCATATTTGTTCACAAGCACCCATTTCGAGCCATATATTTTGAATTTAAGGTCCGTTTGGCACAGGTCCCTATTAAGTTTCAAAATTAGGCTCAGGACCGGTTATAAACTTATCGTAAATTATATCCCTATTTTTCGAAAATTCAATAAAAAAAATCGCGTAAATTCATAATTAAATAAAACAATTAATTCAAAAAAAATCAGGGGGAAAAACAATCAAAAAACACGTCAAAATAAAAAAAACACAAAAACATCGAAAATGCAGTAAAATGCATCGAAAGATGCATATATTTCAAAATAGTTGCATATGTGTATGCATCTATTTCAATTCTGCATCAAATAGCAGCATACATGCATACATGTATGCAGATTTAATGAAATACAAGCACGTTTTTATGCAATAATTCAATTTATTCATGAAAAACAAGCACCAGCGTATAGCTACATATAAATATGCAGTTGTACATAAAAAACAACATACAAGTATGCAAATATTTGCATGCCTCAATTTTACAAAACTTTCATGCATACAAATATGCAGTTATGTCTGAACAATTTCATACTTGTATGCAATTATTCAATAGCCTTGCACGTTTTACTGCATGTGCATTCAGATAGTTGCATACATGTATGCAGTTATTGGTAGAAGTTGCATACATGTATGCAACTTTTTTTTTAAATTTCCGTGGACTTCCAAGAATATTTCCAAAATTTAGATTTTTTTTTACTTTGCAACGCCTTTTTTTAAAGAAAACACGTAGAAGGAAGAAGTTTTGAAAACAGGGGCCGGGTTTGCATGGAAAAGTTGGGAGGGATGTGAGCCTAATTAAGTTTGAAAATAAGGATGTGTGCCTAATATTCACTTGAATTTAATGCCTGGCATAAGCACCATCACAGTTTTTTCTAATAAGGATAGCTGTGAAAAGAGATAGCTCACCACTAATTTGGATGATAATGCACAACTCCCACTCAATGACAAAGATGAACTTGCAACTGACTCTGCTGCTACTCTTAGCACTAGCACGTACAGTGATATACCTCCTCCACCTGGTTTCAAAGAAGCCACTGAATCCCATCCGTATGAAGCAGACAAGAGCATTACTAAGTCTCAGAATGCTAAAACCTCTAAAGGCAACAAACAGACTAATTTGACTCACCATTGAATACCAGTGCTTTTAACGACACTAAACCGAATATGGTCAAAACAAGATCAATGACAAGAAGTT
Source organism: Allium sativum (assembly GCA_030737875.1). Lineage (NCBI taxonomy): Eukaryota > Viridiplantae > Streptophyta > Magnoliopsida > Asparagales > Amaryllidaceae > Allium > Allium sativum. The sequence goes on along the minus strand of CM060919.1, from coordinate 882,216,315 downwards.
CAGAAAAACAAGTTGAGTTTAATAATGCACCAAAACATGTGCATTTGGAATACTAGAGGAGCTCATATGGATATCAAACTGGACAGATGCAAGCTTTTAATCAAGAAATAAAATCTCTTTGTGTTGGCTTTATTGGAAACTAAACTCAATGCTGAATTTCCATCAGAGCCACCAGGTATATCAATTCTAATTGGCATAGGATACATAATTTAGATAATGCTATCTATGGTAGGATTCTAATTATCTTTTATCCTACTATTCACGATTTAACTAAAGGTAGTTCTACTAGTCAATATATTCATTGTCAAAACATGCACATACCTTCTTCGACCTTATACTAATTTATATTTGTTTATGCTCACAACTCATATACCGCTAGAGAAAGTTTTTTTCCATGATATTACCGCTTTGAAACAACCTCTTCATCTGTTGGTTATTACTGGTGATTTTAACTCATATTTGAAATTGATTGATAACACTGGGGGTTCTTCAGTTTCACTGGTTGAAATTAGTCACATTAACTTGGCAATATTGAATTCTGATCTAGTTGAAATTAATACCTTTGGAATTGAGTTTTCTTGGAATAACAGTAATAGGAATAGCATTCAAAAACCGATCACTCTTTTTGAAACACTGTTGCGCTAAACACTTGCCCTGCATATCAAATCAACTAGCTCTGCCAATTCTCTTTGATCACTCGCCTCAAATCATACGTTTGAATGAGAGTTCGATAGAGAGATTGCCTAGCTTTAGATTTTTTGATATTTAAACGAAACAGCCTGATTTTCTCAACATTGTTAAGAATACTTGGGGTGTTCCTTGCTATCGCAATCCTATGTTAATTCTTTTCAGGAAACATAAGGCGCTGAAAGATGTTTTGAAGAAATGGTCTACCATAAACTTTGGGAGTGTTAGTTAAATCTCATACACTTCAGAGGCAGCTTGAACAAATCCAAACAAGTATGCAAAATGGCCCTCTGAATCCAACACTCTCAAGCCTCGAATATGACACAACATGTAAACACATAGAAGCGTTAATTATGGAATCCATGATAGGTAAGCAAAAGAGTAGGATTAAATGGTTTGAAGATGGTTAGAAGAACTCTACCTACTTTCATGTCGTGCTCAAAGCTAAACAGGTAAGAGAAACGATCCACTCCATCACTGACACGGAAGGCTAGGTACACATTTCTCAATCTAGTATTTAGAATGCTTTTATCAAGTTCTTTTCCGATTTATTTGGGAATAATGATAGCTTTGTTCCACTAATTGATGAAATCAATCATACGCATTTACCTAGACTTAAGGCTAATATGAAAGGTTTCTTGTGTAATGAAATTACTGATGCAGAGATAATTAAGGAGGCAATGTTTTTCTCTTAATCGACACTCTTGTGGTGGACCAGATGGATATAATGTTGTTTTTTTATACTACGTGTTGGAAAATAGTGCAGGAAGATGTTTACATAGCTGTTAAACATTTATTCAAAAAAGGAAGAATGCTCGGTGCTTTTAATAATACGTTTTTAGCTCTTATTTCTAAAGTGAATAATGCAAATTCTGTGAATGTTTTAGACCGATATTATGTTGTAATACTATTTATAAATGCATTGCAAAATAATTAGCTCGCAGATTTAAACATGTTCTTCCTACTCTTATTTTTATCAATCAGTCTTCTTTCTTACCCAATAGGAATATACTTGATAATGTGCTACTCGCGCATGAATTAATCAAAGGGTGTAGCAGTAAGAACATATCCCCTAGAGCTATGATTAAACTTGACATTAGAAAAGCCTTCGACACCATTCAATGGTCATCTATCATAAGAATTCTTAGTTATATAAACTTCCCTTCATGCTTTACTCATGTATTAGTACAGCTCATTTCTCCATCAATGTTAATGGATCCCCTGTTGGTTTCTTTCACTGGAACAAAGGCATTAGGCAAGCAGATCCTATCTCCTCACATATTTTCAATACTGTCACGGAAGTGCTAACTAAGATGACTGACCAATTAGTTGTTTCTAAACTTTTTGATTTGCATCCCAAACGTGTGGATCCATGCATCACTTCGCTAATGTTTGCTGATGACCTAATAATTTTTTGCAAGCCAACCTACAAAACATTGTGTAGTATTACAAACATGCTAGACAAATTTTATACGCTCACAGGTTTGAAAGTTAATTATGAGAAATCTAATATCATGCTGGCCGGTGTTAGCCTAACATCTAAACAGGACATTCAAACTCTCACTGGTCTTAACTTCAGTGATTCCACGTTATCTTACCTTGTGTTGCCTATGGAAACTTCTAAAATAACAACACTTCAATGCCTACCATTATTTGATAGAATAACTAACAGACTTAATTTTTGGTCCACCAGTCTTCTCAGTCAAGTTGGTAGATTAACGCTTATTAAGTCTGTTTTAATTGCTATGCAAGTTTATTGGTCAAGAACTTATTTACTCCCCTGACAAGCTAAACAGTATGATCAAATCTACTTGCATGTGCTTCTTCTAGAAAGGAAGTATCCATGCGAGATACGTTTCTCCCATCTCCTTTGGTAGGCTTGAAAAGCCATTTGCAAAGGTGGTCTAGGGATTGTGAACACCAAAATGTGGAACATTGCTGCAATTGGTTGGCACGTTAATGATATTCTTATTAACAAATGTAGTTTGTGGGTTACATGGTCCTTAAAGCATGTGATCAAAGATCAAAGTTTCTGGTCGTTGAAAACTGGTCAAGAATTTAGTTGGACATGGAAAAGTATTAATAAACTTAAATTTAATATTCTCTCCTACTACAAATTTGGAAATGCGGCATATGATCGTATTAAATTTTGGGATGATCCATGGGTTGACCATGGTTTTATCATTGATGAAAAGGTTACTCACATGGAAAAAGTTAATTCTGGTGTACATTATAATAGTAAAGTTGCTAATTTTATTGTATATGGCAAGTTCTGCATGCCAGTGACAACTAACCAGAATTTGCAGATGTTATGGAACATAATTGAGGCCATTAATTTGTCTTCTACCATGTATCAATATACTTTGTGGTTGTGGCAAGATGAGGAGTTCAAGGTTAGTTCTATGTATTTTAAGCAACATGGTATTTCATTATTTGATGATTGCAGATGGTACAAGAGTGTGTGGAAGCGAGAAAATTGCGCGAAGGGGAATCTTGGAATGTGTAAGGTGATGAACCATGTGCTTCCCACTAAAGAAAAGCAATCTAACTTTGGGATGGTTGTTGATGCAACCTTGTTTTCTGCGATGGAGCTTCAGAAAATGCGCACCACCTCTTTTTTGAATGTCCGTTCACTATGCAAATCTGGAAGGAGGCGCTTCTGCATATTGGATACACTAATATTAAATTTCAGTTTCTATCTAATGCAATATAAATATCCTTTCTGGGAAGAATTTATTTTATAAGTTCGACATAGCCGAATTCCATCATAAATCTATATGGATTTATTTTAATTTAATTCACATTACGAACATCGGAATATATTTCATCGCTTCTTTTTGAAATTAATTTCAATTTCCCTTTTTAAATTTACATTTGAATATACGTTCACCACATCATCCAACGAAAATTATTCCATTTCATTTATAAACATTGTTTATAAATTCATTACTTTTTTTATTATTCAAAACAAGTTAATATTTCTTAGCCCATTCGAAATTCAAATTCTATTTTTAGAAAAATAGATTTTCCATTTTTAAATCTCAAATTCTCTTTTCACGATATTTTTATATATCAATATTAGGGCCAGTGATATTCAAACATCAAAAACACCCAATTATCAATCATAGGTTTTCTAACACATCATATATGATAATTTATATGGAAACAAACAAATGATAAATTTTTGAGGAATCCAGTTGGATCCCACCAACCTGTTTTCCTGCATCCACATATGTTAGCCAACACAAATAATACCCATCCTGCTTTAAGGCAGGATATTGCGGTATAGAACGTCATCCACTATAATATATTGTGAGGGCGCATAGGGTCATCTGCTAATGGTACTGCGGGAAATATCCAACCACCAAAAAAAAAAATATATATATATAATAGTTACAACCACCAAGCCAAAATAACCAATATATATAATAGCCACAAAAATATTTCAATGCATCCAAACAACCAACAATTATTTTTAACGATTAAAAATAATTCTAAAAAATAAATTCTAAGTGAGATTTAATCACCGTGATTTTATTTGCGGCTTGCTTCAATTTTAAATTAAACTGAACAATGCTCGATTTAATTTAAAATTCATCGCTTATCCAGGAAAATTCATTCCGGCTCATAAAATTTAACGAAACGATCCTGATGCCGCTTGTCTTGTTATGATCGACCTTGTAATAACGAGATGTAAATTATATAAGATTTGATTTATAATATAATTACCTTAAACTTAATTATTAAAATAAACTAATTATTTTTTTAAGCTTTTAAATTCATACCTATACTCCCGTTTTTAATTCTTTCTTCTCTGAATGAAAACATACCCTCCCTCCTTCTACATTTCAACACTCAATAACCTATTGTCATAACCAGTAATCACCAAACATCCAATATGTTCGAACAAACCTTAATTCATCCATTATAACTTCAGACTCCATCAAATCCCATCCCATACCAACGTCGGCCTTCACAGTGGAAACCCTAATTGTCGAACTCCCAGTCAGCCAACTGCCCACTCCAGTTCATCCTGTTCAAACCATGCAACCCTAACATGGCTATCTCGACTTCACGCTCAACCCATTTCACTTCACATCGATCGCCTCAATAACAGGACAGAAACTCCTCTGTAATAGGCACAAACCCTATGATGGTGATAACCCCCTTTTCTTCCCTGCGAATTGATTTCCTCAATCCATGTTATCTCCAAAATCGCGAGCACTGTCAATCACCAGGAGTTCATGATTTCCTGTTGTGATTTCTATATATATATATATATATATATATATATATATATATATATATCAGTGGAATTCGATTTTGATTTGAGGAATAATTAAAAACATGGCTTCGATATGTATTTCGAATGGCAAATTATAATTGCCCGAGTTTTTTCCATTGAAAATTGGTTGAAGATTTTAAAAGGGAAAAGAGGCTCCGATTTTTATCCGAGGAAAGAAATGAGGTAAATGGGAAAACGAATCGCGTTTATTTATTATGGAGGATTGTAGACTTCGGTTAGAAGGAATAGGTCTGAAGAGGTACAAAGTTAGGGTGGATTAAGTTTGATACTATAATGTGATTTGATTTTTACTTAATACGATTCGATTGAAAGAGACTTTTATTTTATTTAAAACAATATCGATTTGATTTCGAGCTTATCCACTAATCAAATATCCCGGGCCCTATAACCTGAAATCACGAGCCCCTATTTTAATGCAACGACCGACATTCCATTTTTATAATGCTATTCTGAACTCAACAGAATAGAGTATGAAATTTGATTCGAACGTATATACAACTAACCATATTAAATCGATATAATATGATTTTTAAATTCAAAACAATCAAACTCCTCGATAATAATAATATTAATATTATTACCGTTTCTATTCAACTAGAATTTATATTGGTTATCTGAATCATTTTCGATACAGTTTAATCTTCAAATTCAATTATATTTCGTATTACGATAATTCGATATATTCTATATTAAATCGTATTCGATTACCAAGTCGATACTCAATATAAAATTTTGTTTATATTATCAACTCAATATCTAAAAGAATATTAAATATTAAAATTAATCGACCAAAAATCTGGGTCGTTACAATTCCATATTGTATGTAATTTAGGTGAGAGTCTACCAGTTGAAGTCTCGTCCAGTTCCATGGCACTATGAAGAAGCTTTAATTTTTACAAAAAAATAGCAACTTCGTATGTAGGTAGAGTTAAAATATAGGAATATAGCCTGTTATTTTCTAAGTACAATTGGTAGTCACCTTGGAGAACTACAGTGTTCGATCATAGGGAAAAACGTCTGAGTATTTCACACTGTCCGTAATTTAGGTGGTAATCTATCAATCGAAGTTTCATCCGGTTCTGAGGCAATATGAAGAAATTACTACAATTTTTACAAAAAATTAGCAACTTCCTATGTAGGAAGATTTCAAATATGGGAATATACAGATGGCGGAAGCGGGATGGTCTTTTGCAGAAAATGGAGACAGCAGAAGGTAGATCAAATTTTTTGGGCGACTGATGAATTAATTTGTTATATTCTAAGTATAAACTTTAATCACCTTAGGGAGCTATAGTGTTTGTTCATAGGACGAAATAACCGAGTGTTCTGTACTATCCGTAATTTAGTTATGAGCTTATCGGTCGAAGTCTCATTCGGTTCTGAGGTAATAAAAAGAAATTATTGCAGTTTTCACAAAAAATAGCGACTTTGTATTTAGACAGAGTTCAAATATGCGAATATAGTGTGTTATTTTCTAAGTACAACTGTTAGTCACTTTGGAGACCTATAACGGTCGTTCAAAGGATGAAACATTCGAGTATTCCATACTGTCCATAATTTAGGTGAGAGTCTACCGGTTGAAGTCTCGTCCGGTTCTAAGGCAGTATGAAGATATTACTGTAGTTTTTACAAAAATAACGACTTCGTATGTAGGCAGAGTTCAAATATGGGAATATAGCCTATTATTTTCTTAGTACAATTGGTAGTCGCCTTGGGGAACTAAAGTGTTCGATTACAGGGAAAAACATCCACGTATTTCACACTGTCCGTAATTTAGCTGGGAATCTATCAGTTGAAGTATCATCCGGTTCCGAGGCAGTATGAAGAAATTACTGCAATTTTTACAAAAAAATAGCGACTTCGTATGTAGGCTGATTTCCAATATGGGAATATGGAGATGGTGGAAGCGGGATGGTGGTTTATGGAAATTCGAGGTAGCAGAAGGTAGATTGATAATTTTGGGCGACTAGTGATTTAGTTTGTTATTTTCTTAGTATAAATGTTAATCACCTTGGAGAGCTATATATCTGTTCATAGGAAGAAATACACGAGTGTTCCATACTGTCCGTAATTTAGTTGAGAGCCTATCGATCAAAGTCTCATTCGGTTCTGAGGTAATATAAATAAATTACTGTAGTTTCCACACAAAAATAGCGACTTTGTATTTAGGCAGAGTTCAAATATGCGAATATAGCCTGTTATCTTCTAAGTCCAACTGTTAGTCACCTTGGAGACCTACAGTGTTCATTCACAGGACGAAACATTCAAGTATTCCATACCGTCTGTATTTAGGTTAGAGTCTACCAGTTCAAGTCTCGTTCGATTCTGAGACAGTATGAAGATATTACTGCAGTTTTTACAACAACAAAAAAATAGCGACTTCGTACATAGGCAGAGTCCAAATATGGGAATATAGCCTGTCATTTTCTAAGTACAATTTGTAGTCACTTGGAGAGCTTAAGTGTTCGATTACAGGGCAGAATGTCCAAGTATTTCACATTGTCCATAATTTTGGTGTGAATCTATCGGTCGAAGCCTCATCCGATTCTGAGGCAGTATGAATAAATTACTGCTATTTGTACAACAAAAAATAGTGATTTCGTATGTAAGCATATTTCAAATACGGAAATATGGAGACGGCGGAAGTGGGATGGTCTTTTGTGGAAAATGGAGATAGCAGAAGGTAAATCAAAATTTTTGGGTTACTAGTGAATTACTTAAAGGGTTAATGGAATTTTGGGAAGTTCAAAAAGACGCCTAGTAATTTAGTGGAAAGTGTTTTCATTATTAGTAGTAAAAATATACTTTTGATTATATATATATATATACATACATATACACACACACACACATAAACACACACACGGTATATGGACCTGGACAGGAAATGACTTTAACATCAAACAAGTTTGGGAGGACATTAGACCGAAAAACCCTATCAAAGTATGGAGCAGGATCATTTGGTTAAGCGTAATGTCCCTAAAATGTCTTGATGTGCTTATAAGGCAATTCTGGTCAGACTACCGACTAAAGATCGTCTTTCTAAATGGGGTCTCACTTCAGATGATACATGCATTCTATGTAAAGCTACAGAGGAGAATCATAAGCATTTGCTTTTTGAATGGCCTTTTTTGAAAAGGATATGGGAAGAATGTAGTAAAGAAATAAGTTATACTACGACAGAAATTCAAATTCATGAAATTGTCACTCACCTTGAAATCATCAGGCAACGCATACGTAAGGTACTCGAAATGCATACTATCGCTCTTACAGTTGCTGCATGGAGCATATGGAAGTAGAGAACAACTGTATTTTCAAGAACAAGGAGAAGACAACAAAGTTAGTCAGTAAATTTGCTATCCAAGATCTGAAATTAGCTTTTTTGAGGAAGAGAAAGGGGCTTACCAGAGAAATGGAACCTGAAGCAAATAGTAGGCAAGGCGTGGACTGTTGCGGTCATCAGCTCCGCTCCAAGATACAAGCACGAGCTTTTTCGCTTACCATCCACCATGAAAGTAGAAGAAGAGAGTTTTCGGCAGATCTGAAATGTTTTACTTTTTTGATTATTCTTGCTTTTACGTTTTGAAAATAATGCACTGTCGGTATGCGGAACATTCCTGAACCGACGTGTAACATGGGCATATGCCATTGTTTCTCATTTGGGCCAATATGCCCAGAAATAAAATTGAACCCGATTTCAATATATATATTGTATATATTGAAACAAAATATAAGTGAATAACTAGATAAACTGTATTGATAACTAGAGTTTGAACTGACATTTCTCTATTGGGAAGATGTCCATTTAATTTTTAAAATCAAAAAATGTAATAAGAAAAGACTTTACAAAAATTATATTGGTATACTAATACGTATACTGTGGTGTGCTGACATATATACTAGAATATTTAAAATTATAAAAAAGATAAATTTCTATATATACCTAATATGCGCATAAACATATATTTCTAAATGCAATTATAATTATGAAATAATCGTAAACCGCACCGCTTTTTGCAATCCTCCATCTTTTTAACTTTTTTGTTCTTCCATTGTTATGAACCACACATTTATATCTTTTAGAAATTGTCGAAGAGATCTACTCTATTGTGACAAACTCATTTTTCTAATCATCATAGTATATTCATTTGTTGAATTTGAAGACCGTATGAGAAAGATACTAATGATTTAGTTGTTTAACAACTTGGAACCAAAACATTGAATTTTAATTTTGAATGAATGCGCACTTTAGCCACCATAAATCCGCCCAACAATCACCATCTTTCACAAAATTTTCTCTTTTTCTTACTTTTTTATTTACAATTAAGCTTCCGAAAGACATATCTCCTTTGTTTCTTTGACAAATTCGAATGGTGTTAGTGGTGCAAAAGGCCGAATAGTAAGAGAAATGCAAGGGATACCATACATAAATTTTAGTTTTTGATAGCCTACTTCAAATACATATCTCATACAATTCTAATTGGGATTTGATGATCCACCCATCAAAACGACCATGAGAACAAGAACTACAATCTGTTTCATTGTGGATTGCAATTACGTATCCATTTGTTCTTTTTGATCGATGTACAATCATCAAATGTCTTTTAACTAGTAATCATCATACATAACTCTTTCCCTACAAAACAACACAAATTCTTAGAGAATCAAGTAACTTTTCAAAATAACTATATGTAATTTTAAACAACAACATCATGACGATTATGTGACGTATCTATATGAAATTAGTGTTAATAGTTTTGTAAAAAAAATACATTAATTTATTTTTGAAAAACCGGATTATTGAAAACTTTGAAAACCAATGCTACGATACCAAATGTGAGGAATGATTTTAAGGATCGATTGACACTGGAGGGAGAAGGGGATGAATAGTGTTTATACAATTGTAAGAATCTTTTTGAAATCTTTTGAAATTAAACATAAACAAATGCAATTCACAGTCATAGAAACAACCATAGATTATAACACTGATGCAAATAATAAATAAAAAGTAGTAAATGATGAACACATTGGAATTTTACACTGGTTCAGTGTTACCGTACATCTAATCCCATACAATTTCTTGTGCAAAATTATTTCCAAATATAATATCGGCATTACAACCCTTGATTTCAAGGCCGCGAGGTACACCTCTTTTTTTTCAGGAGTACAGTGAGACTCGATTGATTTACCAAGATATAATCATATCCTAATGATTTCACCAGGCTAGGATCACACTCACTCATTTATCAGCCACCATCACACAGTTTTAAGTCGCTTCAATAGATAGAGAGATTCGACCTAAACCTGTTGATTACAAATGTTAATATAACTCTGAGCAACACTGAGATCTTAAAGAGAGAGTGGCAGAGAATTAAACTAAAGATGATTCAGGTTTGATTCACTTAGGATTTTGGCGAAGCTTTGTTAAGAATGTTTAGAGTGTGCAGAAAAAGAAGTTAAGAAGTGAAGAACTGAAAAAAACTGAATTAAAATTCTTTAAAACATCTAGTATATATAGAAATTAATAGCCATGTTCATTCATAAAGAGATGATGAAAAAACAATTCTTTTGAAATAAATTGTCATCATGTCGACTTGGGATGTAGGAGGATATCGACATTCATATGTATATTTTCAAAATTGATTTTGTTTTTAAAATGATTTCTATTCTAAAACTTGTCGAAATACTTCTGGGACTTGTAAATTTTTTTGGATATATTTTAAATAATCTTTAGTGAATAAACTTTTAAAATATTAATATGTATATAAAATATCTAAAGAATTATAAATCTGACTATAAGAGATTATATAAAAAAATCTTAAAATATAATTTACGATTGACATTGAAATCAAAAGATGATTGAAAGATAGTTTTTGAAATTAAGGATAAAATACTTAAATTAAGAGATGATTTGAAAATAGTTTTGAATTGAGGCTAAAATATTTAAACCAAGAGAGATGTTTTAAAAAGATAGTTTTGCAAAAATAGTTTGAAAAAAAAAGGTTATTTTAAAAATTTGTGGATTTCATTCCATTAGAGAAGGTCATGCATTCCATTCCACTATAGGTTCCATCCTATTATTAAAGCGAGAAGGTGGTTCCATCCACAATTAAAATCAAAATAAAGATTTCAATGCTATTATGAAGTCATAACATAAATCTAGATTATATTACTTATCCTGATGTCATGAAATCTTCAAACTCACGAGTCTTCAATCTTAAATCTTTATACTATATAGTGTTCATTCTTTAGCACTTGCGCATATATATATATATATATATATATATATATATATATACATATATATATATACACATATATATGTATGTATGTATGTATGTATGTATATCCTGCATATACACATATGTTTGGACAATAATTTTATTATTTATATTTATAACAAGTCCTAAGGTAGTTGTCATCGAAACCATCATCTAAAGAACTAACAGATACATATTTATTTGTCTGATTGGTTGATTAAATGATTTATTTCTTATTTGGTTGGTTATAGTTATATATTCCCGCCTGTAGAGTAGAGAACTTTGACATTAACTATTTTTAAGCAGAAGATTCATTATGAATGAATTAGATTTTGTTATCTAGTTGTTATTCATATATGTGCTAATATATGAACTATGATGCATGAGGGAAGGATGGAAGGATCCAACTAGATTCCTCAATTTTTGTATGTCGTTTGCTTTCATTTTATACACACATGAATGATCTAACCTAAGTATCACTAAAACCTGATTTGGATGATGCTTGCTGAACTAAATTCAACATTTCTATGTTATTGATCTATAAATAGTACTGGTTAAGTGATTGGTCGCAGATGGCCTAAATTTAACATTTGAGTATAAAGATTTGTCGTAAGGCAAAACTTACCAAGTTTTCAAGTTATAAATTGTTTTAAATCGATTTTATGTAAATGTTATAAAATGACGTTTTGTAAATAAACGAAGATTTATAATCGGATTTTATTAAGGATATTATAAATGATTTTAAAAACAATTCCTGTTTTATAATCAAGTTTTATAGATAACATTTTCAAGTGTTGAAACTTAATTAAGCTTTAAGACTAAGTTTATATCAAGCTATAAATGTAGATTTAAATAAATGACTAAGTTCGATAACAATTTCAAGTGTTAAAACTTAAGTAAATTTATAAAAGAAGCTTATGAAGTTATATAAAACCAAGTTTTATAAATGAAGCAATTTATAATTCATTTTAAGTGTTTGAATTAAGTTTTATAAAATGACGTAAGAACTTGTAAGAAACTTACAAATGATATTATAACATAAAGATGGAGATTTATGGAGTTTAATAATAAAAGATAACTTATAAATGATTTGAAATGGTTTTGTGAGCTAAGTTCTAAATGATTTGATTTATGATCAAATAAGATTTTATAAGATTTGAAATAAAGATTTAAGTTTTAAAGACTTAACATGGTTTGAAAATAATATATTCAATATTCAGATTTGACTTGTAATGAATTCTGAATATGGAACTCGTATTATCGTACAAATTTGGAAGGTGTCACCTACGTTATTCAACGAATCATATAGGTGGAACTTGGAGGTTGGTGTTGAGTATGGTCATTCTCATTATACTCCTTTGTTTGTATTCAATACCAATAGTTTCGGGCTTTTATAGGAAACGATGTATTCCACGACATTGTTTTTGACCTACCTATCATTTATGACTATAGTTATATCTTTTATTTAAGTATAGACATGTTTTCAAAGTATAAAAAATATGATTTGTGAATACGCTTATTATGTTGAGAAAAGTGTATGGATATGATTTCCAAGCATAAAGAGAAGAGATTTGAGAATATTCTTATTATAATGAGATAAGTATATGGAATCGATTTATAAGAATCGATGAAATGTTTTTAATGAATGATTTAATTAAAAGGGCTTAGCCTCTTATGTGCCTAGTTGTACGATTATGGTTGATGGTTAAATAATCGACTAGCACATGAATTCCCTTTTTAAATTATAACATGTTGGTTCGAGGAATCGAGATCGGAATGGATCCGAAACAACTTCGAAATGGCTTCGCGTTCTAAACTTATATGCAGGTATCCTGATGACTATGACAATGCTTATAACTATGATGTGAAGTCATGGATTCAGAACGGGAAGGACTGCTTATCGATGTCTTAATTAGCTCCTAGGATTATATGTTATACTTTTAGTTATGGTCAATACGTTTTGGAGATCTGCATGTGCAAGGATTACTTGTTACCAATCCTAAGGTTGATACCCGATAGAATGTGGTAAAATATTTCTTTGGTTTGTCCCGTTCCTAGACAACTTTTATAGATGGATGTCTGACATTGCATTTCTTAGATCATGTACATTGATTTCCACAAACTTGCATCTATTTATATGCGGAGTAGCTAACTTCTCTTAGCTTAACACCCTTCTTCGAGACGTATGTTAATTTGTGATCCGAAATTCTCATTAGAATTGGTCCAGCTGATGTCACCTAAAGGATCTTATCTAGATCCTTAATTTACTCTCATGATTGAGATATTTTCAGCAACCTCATTTAAAGGATAAAAGAAATCCTTAATTTTCTCTTTCTCTCCTTATTTGGCTGCATGAAAGTAGAATATAAATTTGGATTGCTATGGTTTGTATGTAAGCAGCTCGTAAAACTACATCAATTAATTAATAAAGTTTGCCTTTCTCCCGTGGTTTTTTCCTGAAAAGGGTTTTTCCACGTTAAATCTTGTGTGTGATTCTATTTTTGATCGCTTCATTGATCATTTATTTATTAACAAGTGGTATCAGAGCGCTGGTTCGTTCAGCATGGCGTCGTTAAAGTATGATCTTCCGCTATTGGATCGAAACACTTGATTCTAATTGTGGCAAGTGAACATGCGGGCATTGCTCGCACAAGCTGATTATGAAGATGCATTGGATGGATTCAGGAACAAAAGATTTGAGCTATGGACCGATGATGAGAAGAGAAAGGATCGGAAGGCTTTGTCACAAATTCAGCTTCATCTACACAATAATATTTTGCAAGAAGTTTTGAACGAGAAGACAACTGCTTCTCTTTGGCTGAAACTGGAGTCAATTGGCATAACCAAGGATCTTACAAGTATGATGCATCTCAAACAAAATTTGTTTCTGCACAAATTGCAAGAGGAAGGTAATTTGCTCGACCATATTTCTGATTTTAAAGAGATTGTTTCTGACTGGCTGCAATGGAAGTCAAATATGATGATGAAGATTTGGGTTTAATCCTTTTATGTTCTGTGCCCATTTCTTACTCAAATTTTAGAGATACCATATTATATAGTCATGATACTCTCACTCCAAATGACGTTTATGAAGCCTTGCACGCCAAGGATAAAATGAAACAACTGGTGTCTTCAAATGGATCAAGCTCTCAAGCCGAAAGCTTGTCCGTTCGTGGCAGGACAAAGGAGAAAAATTCAAATAATGGATCTCGAGGTAAAAGTTCCAATGCCTATAAAGGTCGATCTAAATCTAAAGGCAAATACAATTCTTGCAAATATTGTAAGAGGGATGGACATGAAATATCCGAATGTTATAAGCTGCAAAACAAGGAAAAGAGAAATGGCACATACAAACCAAAGGATAACAAAGAAGATGAAGTTAATGCCAATTGTGCTCGTAATGATAGTTCTGACAATGAGGTGCTTGTTGTTACCGTGTTTGCTGGATGTGCTGAGATTAAGGATGAATGGATACTTGACACTGCTTGCACTTTCCATATGTGTCCTAATAGAGATTGGTTTACAACCTTAGAACCCACAAATGATGCTAGCTCAGTTTTGATGGGTGATGATTCAGCATGTAAAGTAGTAGGAATTGGTTCTATTCAGATAAAGATGTTTGATGGCGCAATCAGAACTTTAACAGATGTTCGGTTCATTCCCAACATGAAGAGAAATCTGATTTCTTTAAGTGCTCTTGATGACAAAGGGTACAAATATTCAGGTGGAGGTGGTATCCTGAAAGTCACAAATGGTTCTCTTATTGTAATGAAGGGAAATCTTAGGAAAACAAATGGCCTTTATTATCTTCAAGGCACTACTGTTTCAGGTAATGCTACCCCTGTTATCTCAAATAATGTTTCTGATTGTGATACTGCTAATCTTTGGCATATGCGTCTTGGACATATGAGTGAATTTGGTCTGTCAGAGTTGAACAAGAGAGGACTTCTTGATGGGTACAACACAGGCAAGCTCAAGTGCTGTGAGCATTGCATTTTTTGGCAAGCATAAGAGAGTGAAGTTCAACACTTCAGTTCATAAAACAGAAGGCATTCTAGATTATGTGCATTCAGATTTATGGGGACCGTCTAGGAAAGCATCCATGGGCGGTGCTTGTTACATGATGACAATTATTGATGATTATTCCAGAAGAGTCTGGCCTTATTTTTTGAAACATAAATCTGAAGCTTTTTCAATTTTCAAAGAGTGGAAAACTATGGTTGAAAGACAAACTGAAAGGAATGTAAAGAAGCTTCGGACTGATAATGGGATGGAGTTTTATTCAGATGAATTTAATTCATTTTGCAAGGCTGAAGGCATTGTTAGGCACTACACCGTATCTCACACTTCTCAGCAAAACGGGGTTGCCGAGCGTATGAACAGGACTATTATTTCTAAGGCTCGCTGCATGTTGTCAAACGCAGGATTGGATAGTCGTTTTTGGGCTGAAGCTGATTCCACAGCCTGTTATCTCATTAACCGCTCTCCCTCTATTGCTATTGTTAAGAAAACTCCGATTGATGTATGGTCTGGTTCTCCAGCAAATTATTCTGAATTGAAAGTTTTTGGATGCATTGCTTATGCTCATGTTGATAATGGAAAGCTAGAGCCAAGAGCTGTTAAATGCATTTTTCTTGGTTATAAGTCTGGTGTTAAAGGCTATAAATTATGGAATCCTGAAACAAGTAAGGTTGTAATTAGCAGAAATGTTGTGTTTAATGAACCTGCTATGTTACATGATATTCCATCTACTAACGATCTTGTTGAGAGTAAGCAGAAATCAAATGTCCAGGTGGAGCATATTATTGATTCAGATGCTACATCAAACGCAGAAATTGAGAGACGGGATGAAGCACCCATTATTGAGGATCCTCCAGCAGTTATGCAACCACAGCAGCAATCTATTGCAACAAGCAGACCTAGAAGGAACCCAAAACCAGTAAGAAAGTTTATTGAGGAAGCAAATGTTGTTGCTTATGCGTGTGCTGTAGCAGAAGAAATAGAAGGTATTACTGAGCCTTCTTCATATTCTGAGTCTGTTATCTCTAGTGATTCTGATAAGTGGATGGCTGCTATGCATGATGAGATGAAGTCACTTGAAAGAAATGACAATCCGCTGACATGATGACAAAACCAGTTCCAATTACTAAGTTTGAGCTTTGCTCAAGCTTGGTTGGAGTTACAATATAGTCTTTAGGGACTATTGGAGCAAGGAAAATATTTATTTGTTGAAGGAGTTCGTTTTTTGTAGTTCATTTTTACTTCATGATGAGAATTCGTCTTAAGGTGGAGATTGTTAATTTGTGATCTGAAATTTTCATTAGAATTGGTCCAGCTGATGTCACCTAAAGGATCTTATCTTGATCCTTAATTTACTCTCATGATTGAGAAATTTTCAGCAACCTCATTTAAAGGATAAAGTAGATCCTTAATTTTCTCTTTCTCTCCTTATTTGGCTGCATGAAAGTAGAATATAAATTTGGATTGCTATGGTTTGTATGTAAGCAGCTTTTAAAACTCCATCAATTAATTAATAAAGTTTGCCTTTCTCCCGTGGTTTTTTCCCGAAAAGGGTTTTTCCACGTTAAATCTTGTATGTGATTCTATTTTTGCTTGCTTCATTGATCATTTATTTATTAACAACGTATAAGCTCGAAGGTTATGGTTTTATGGATGTCAATTAGTGATCAAAATTGCAGTTGAGCATCCAATGATGGTATGCGCTATATATGAAAGGTACATGCCACCTTTGGCCTAATCACCAGATAATGCTAGTAAAAGAGCCCGCGTGGAGGTTATGTCGCTTATTCCCATTAGGATATGGTCATCACCTTCCTAGATTAATCTTTACATGTAAAGTATGTGGTGTATGCTGGGACCCATGAATAAATCGATTATGACAGAGGTGATGTCATATTCAGGACGGTGCACCAACTTTGGATCTGTATAGCTCGACTGGTCTTACCTTTGGGTAAATTCCTTTAGATATGTACTAAAAGGAAGCCAGTATCTTATCTTCCCATTATATGAAATCCATTCTCCAATATGAACCAACCAATTTCTATTGTAGAGCCCCAATAAGGGTTTAGAATTTAATAATTGTAAGAATTTCGCTATTTGATTTGATTTCTTTTACGTACCTGGGTTTTGTCCCAAGATAGACATTATAATAATATCTCATGACTTGATATTATATATTTGGTTACCACAAGGGAAAATATGTCCCATGTTTATGTCACTACAACAAAAACACCATATTACAACAATAATTTTACAACTGTGAGGAACTGCCAGTTGTAATAATTAACGTTGGTTTATGTAAAATTGATGACATACCATAAAATGTTAATGCAAAAGTATGAAATTTGGGCAGGACTGATAAAAATTAGGCTCCAAAGTAAGTCACGTGTCATAACTTTACCCCCCTCACATAGGCATCTTTTCATTTCCTCCCCTAAATTAAAAATCGGTCCTCTTCCTTCTTCATATTCCACCCTAGAAAACTCGAGTTGCAAACTACTGAAATATCTATCCACTAATTATCGCGATTTTAATGAAGATGGAGCTCATTCGCGATCTGATTTGTGTATGCCTATTGTTAAATTCCACTTATTGAGCTGCTGCCTTTCAGTTGATCTTATTACCGCGAGCAGTTGGTGAGATTTCAAGAAGGCATGTAGCAGAAAAAGGCACTCATTATCATTTAAATATCATATTGCCTTTTGGCTATTTCATTGTTTGAATTTGAAGTGGTTGAAAAGGTTACAGTTCGTCAAATTCCCAAAGCACTGAGCCAGGGCTCGATATTGCAAACCTTTTTGGAGGCCAGGATGGCTACAGTTTGCCCCTATATAAGTTTAACTTGTTTAACTTATCATGGATCTGCTAATTAATCAAGCTCAGTTTGTCTATGCTGTGAAATTTTATCACAAGAACCTGCCCTGCCATAACTATCATATGATTTTCCCCTTTTCACACACGTTGCTAGTTCATCAAAACCTACCAAAGATTGTACTATCTTGTATGGCCATTTGATATGTGGCTATCCTTAGTCCTTTTCTTTTACATGTAATTATTGAATTTCTTCATTATTTAGAAGCATATCAATAAGTTGTACCTATTTTTTGCAGTATGATGCCTTCGATATTGGTATCATAACCATAAATGATTTTGCAAATGCCGAAATTCTTGAAGCAACTTATCCTTCTGTCGCAAAACGATTGCATGGAGATTGGAATGTTGATCCTATAATTCCAGTTGTAACCGGGTTTTTGGGAAAGGTAAAATAACCTTTTAAGCAATCTGAATTCTGGCTAGCACACATGTTTCTACAATTAAATTTATATATACGGTATTTCGTTTCAGGGCTGGAAATCTTGTGCTGTGACAACTTCAGGAAGAGATGGTAGTGACTTAACTGCCACAACAATTGGTAAAGCATTAGGTTTACGAGAGATCCAGGTCAGTTGAACTACCTTTTATCTTGCATACTTTCTTTTCAACCGTTCGATGGAGACAGTAGCAATTTATATGGATGGCAAAATAAAAGTCTGTAATGTTTCTCTTCTAATTGTCATTTGGAGACCCTGGCTATGAAAGTATTCATCTATTTTAGCTATCGGAAAATTCCCAAACTCTCCACTACTTTTTGCAGAATTACCAGCAAGGCATCATAGGAGCACTATTGCAGTTGTTGGCGTCACAACTACACTCAAGACTCCCTAGGTATGGTTCTTCTTAGCCTGTATAATGATAAACATTTATATATTTAATCTCTTGCGAATATCCATTTCATCAATTTAGTATTAAGTTACGGTCTAACCGATGATCACTTGGGTAGTTGAGTAGTTGATGCATAACTAATATGATTAATTATTTTTAATTTAGTTACTATCGCATTTATTGATATCTCTATTATTTTTGTTACATTTTGTCGTCAATTTAGTTATTTACCAACATTGATTCATATTTGAGACAATTAGATACATTGTTAGATGCGTTGAAATGTACAGTTTTGAATGATAACAGTTAGTAGGCTAGATGCATGCAACATTTTCTCTAAAATAAATGTAAATATGCATTTATAGGAATGACATTCATCTGCAGAGGCATCATACTTGATATTCTGACAATGTTTCCTGATTGATTGTTAAAGATAATGGAACTTAGAGAACCAGCACTTAAGGGGTACATAGATGTCATTGATTTCATTATTATTCTAGGCATCCTTAGCAAATGACTAGAAGCAGCAGTGAAGATGCAACAATGGTACATATCATTGCAATTCTGAGCACAAAAATAGTAGGATGAAAGGTTGAAAACCAAATATCAGTTCTAGATAACATTTTTTAGAGTATTATGGGTATTTTTTGAGGCATAACATCAAACCTCAGTTTGGCACATGAGAATGAATTGGAGAGTGGAAAGATATATATACAAAAAGTTGGAAAATGCAACGAATATGCAGGCAACTTATTTGAAAAGAAGAGCATGGATTATGAAGGAGGTCAGAGAAGTTGATGTTCTTGGAATTGCTCAAGTTTCTATTATCATATATTCTAACACAAGCATGTTTTCTAAGCATTGCAACCATGATTCTGTACAAAAGATGGAGGAGGATTTTAATGGGATGGATATCATGGACTTGCATGTTACTCATGAGAAATTCTATATTTGAAATTATGTGTTCGATGCATGTGTGATGCTTTACGAAATTATGCTACTATCCATCTATGTACTTGAGCTGTCTGTATGATTTATAAATTCAGTGTATTATGTAAAAAAATGATGAGAGTTTGAAAAAACTAATATATTGTTTTGGTTCATGTTTTAAGTTTGTTTGATATCTTCAGTTTTGTAGATAATTTGTCTTGGAATGAATTCTATTATTAGTAATATGTATATAATTTGTGCATATATTACAATTGTAAAATAACAATCATAACAAAGTTTATTACAACGGTGAAAAATAGTTGTAGTAAAGTTTATTACAACGGTGGAAAACAGTTGTAAAATAAACATGTCACGGCGGTGCAACACGGTTGTAAAATGTTTTAGTCTATTACAACTTCTTAACACACGACGGTGGCGCCACCGTTGTAAAAAGTATTTTACAACTGTTTTCCACTGTTGCAATAGAGTCAATTTGTTGTTGTCATGTCTTATGAGAGTTCCATTCTTTCAAAATATATTCAAAAATTTGGCAAGTTGTTTGTGATGTGAGTTTTCTCTCTCTGGTATTCTGGACTGATCCGGTCATTGTTTTCCTTAAAGCTTGGGTTATACTAGGTATATTTTCCAGATTAGCTTTGGATTTGTTTGGAGCTTAGAAGAGGAGCGCGGTTCAAGACGTATTCTTGTATTTCTTGTATTACTATATTTCCACTATGCTATAATGATTGATGTTGTACTTCCGCTATGCTATGTATTATATGTATCATCATTTGTGAGGACATATTATTATATTTGTCTAAGCTAATTTATGTGTGGTACTCTGATTATGTATGTTTGGGCATATATATTTTATACTTTTATGGGATAGAGTGTTGTTATATTATATTTTCTCGTTTCGTTGTGAGATTCTATATCTAAACTGATTTTGATGTTGTTGTCTTCTTCTTTTTTTGATTCTAAACCTTCTTTCTTTCTTCTTGTCACCCTCTGATTTCTTTCTCTAGTCTTCATCGCTCTCCTTTTCCAGTTCGATCCATGTGCGGATTGTAGGGACTGAGTGAGTCTTTTCATCTAATATTAGAGCTTTGGTTAGCTAGACTAATATCTGATCGGCAATAACTGATTATAGATGGAGATAGTAATACTTTAGTCCGATTTTTCTAAGTGTATATATTATTTATAAATAAGAGAGCATTTGCTATCGAATATTAAAATATATATTTTTAGAAATTGGTAAATGAAATAATTTTACCAAATTTTCATATATTTTATATATAAAGGAAAATTTTCAAACTATGTATAGTTTTTACGGATGATTAGTTTGATAGAAAATGATAATATGCACTTAGCATCGTTTAATGATAGATTGTCTCACTCATCCACTTTGAAGCGTTGACTACTGTTGATTGATGTGTAGTTGTGCCTGACCACTTACCAGTATAGGCTACTTTGTTTGGATAAGTGCGATCTTATTATTTTCTTACATATGTTGGGTAAGAAATGAACTAAATGGTAATTGATTAATAATGAATTTAAACAAGAATGAAAATAAAGTGGAATATTCAATGATTTTTGGACAGCTGGTAATTTCCAAAGTGGATTACAAGAACTTAGTAAGTTTAAGGAAAATGTAAGAGAATAAGTTTAAAGAAGTTACAAATAATTAAATTTAATTAAAATAAGCTCATCTCAACATGATAATTCATAATTTTTCAGTTTAAACTTTAAATGAATATATAGGATCCGATATAAGCCAGAATTCTTTGAAATAAGAATCTTCCAATTTATTGAATTATAATTTTCTAATGGAATAAAAAAAATTAGATTTCATCTTGTAGATTTTGGGTCACGTCAAAATCAAAATTTTGAAAAAATGGCGGTTTGGTAGATTATAAACTAAAATATAATTTATATTATATTATTAAAACTGAGTTTGGTTTCTTGAGCTTGAAGCCCTCTGTGGTATTTTGGAAACCAAGAGTCTTTTTTCCTTATCTCTGAGATCCACTCAAATTTCCTCCAATCACGTGCTACCAATTGTGTTATGAAGTCGAAAAGCCATAACATTTTCCTGATGTATTCTCTCTTTCATTTCCTATTTTCTTAAATCCTCTCTTCCTTGTGTCATGTATCCTTCCTATTTTCCTAAATGTAACATAATCATGTCTCAATGAAAAACAATTTATTAGCGAGGTATGGATATCCCTTCATGCTATTGCAAAAAAAAAAGCAAATCAACTATTGTTATCGGGTACTAAGTCTAGGGCCTTCTACCTCGGTCGAGATGCTTCATCTTTCGTTGGTGGTTCTTCTAGAACTAACTGCTTTTTTATGCTTCCTCTGCTAAATTTAGAGACTGGGGATTCTAATGAATCTTTTATATTCAAATTATGTAAGATTTACCAAGATTTAAGTTGAATTGTGTTGACTGAAGTTATGCTAGTCGAACCTGACATTATTTCTAATATAGACGGAAATATAGGGAAGTAGGAATCAATAGGAAAACCGATTACAAACCGAAACCGCATAAAACCGCACTTTAAAAACCGCACCAAAATGAAACCGCAAAACCGATGAAACTGCACTGTTAGTATCGTCCAGTTTCGGTTTATCTTTTCTCAAACCGCAAAACCGAAACTGCACCGATATAGTTATGAATGCTTGCATTCCAACAGCACTTTGTCTTGTGTCTTTCTTCAAATCTTCGCTACTTGCATTCCAATAACACTTTGTCTTGTATCCATTTAAATGCTTAAATTTTACTCCACTTAAGCTACAATCATAAGAAAATATATAGTTTACTTGGATTGAGAAATGGATAAGGTTTTATTTATCGCAGGTTACATTTTTGAGCAGATATCGATTGCTATGACTGGGTTGTGTTTATGTGTGATAACATAATGTTCATGCTGACTGGTTAGGGAACAACGTCTTTTTCTATTAATCGGTTTTAAAACAGAAACCGCACTTTTAAAATCGAACCACACCAATAGTTACTTGTTCGGTTCCGGTTCCGGTTCTTACTTTTGAAAACCGCACCCTAGCGGTTCTAAGTGTGGTTTTAAGTCAAAACCGCACCAAACCACACCATGCTCATCCCTAAAAGAAAGCATACCCTTAAAGCAACGGAAAAGTATGGTAGATTGTTCATAGAGGAAAAAGTAAGGTACAAAAGGCTAGCATACAGGGGAGGAAATCTGGAAGCACTAATGACTTGATAAATCATAAAGATGAGCTTTGGAACAAAAATGTTGATTTTCCAAAAAAAATGGGCATGCTAATAGAGGGGGAAATTAATAACTATCCTAAAGAAGCAAATTATGGTAAGGTAACTGAACAAAAAGTTAAACTCGGTTTGGACTTAAGTTTGGCATGTAATGAAGTAATTAAGAGAAGAAAAAGGGAAGTGAAACTGGGCATGCAAAAGGAAATATTGTGGGTGTTGAAAGTAATAATAGGTTTGGTGCCTTGTTAGATATTGATAGTGATGACATAGAATTGGTTAGTACTAGAGATTTTGGCAATAGGGAAGTTGATGAAGTTAGTAATGAGAAATTTTTATGTTTAGATAGAGAAAATGAAGGTGTATTAGCAGGGGCGGAGCCACATTGTTTCTGGTCTGGGCACTTGCCCCCCTCCCCCCCCCCCCCCCAACAAAATATGAAACCAAAGGGAAAAAAACTGTCTTTTATTTTGGCCATGGAACCCCAATCCAACGTTTGTCCTGCTCAACTGCTTTGTGAGTTAATGGTCCGATCTCAGGTGTGGACAAAAGCAATAATTCTTTCTTAACTTCTCTTTTGGATAATAAAACTTAAAGTCTTTGTAATACTGAAAACTAGGGCTGTTATGGTAATGGTAAATTACGAGTACCATACCAATACCAAGTAATTGGTAAAAAAAAAATTTGAGCCACTTTGGTTTACCAATGTTATTGGTATGGTAACGATAAATTTACCATTGTTAACGGTAAATATAGCGGTAAAGAAAAGTCAAAACCAGTGGTAACGGTAAACTTACCAATCATATTAAATTTGTTTTTCACTATTAAATTAAACCTTAACCATAGACACTTTTAACGATATGTCGTGGTTTTTAAGAAGATTTTGTAGTATTATTTATGATGATTCCTTTTAAGTTTTGTTAGGCTCAAAGTTTGAGATTATGAATGTTATTATCTCATATTATTGTAAATAAGCTGTGATGGATTAAGAAATACTTAGATGTCAACTAAAACATGTCATAATACTAATATAAATATCATAAGTAATAATAATAAAAACAAGATAATTGCTTTTTTTTTCAAATTTTAGTGCAACAAAATTTGAATGTTTATTGTAGTGGTCAATTTCCCATTACCAGCCAACGGTATACCAGTTTTTTGGTATACCAATGAGTATTTTACCATTGGTAACGGTAAATTATTGGTAGCTATTTTTGACTTACCACTAGTACTGGTATGATAATGATTCTCATGTATCGGTAGCGGTTACCATTGCCATAACAACACTACTGAAAACATTTGCAAGTTGATGGTCAGTTCTATTTACTGTACTAGCAGTTCTGTTCACTGTACAAGGCAGTGCAAATGATAATAAAACTCAAGGTGTTTGTAATACTAGTTGTGTTTTGCTTCACAAGCCCCTTAACCTAGTCACCCACATGTCAACACCACATCACCAACATGATGTTTGTGTAAATGCAACTGCGAAGTCTGTACGGAAAAAATGGCGGAATTTTTTTTTCTGGGGCTGCCACCCCCGAACCCCCTTACTAATTTCTTGCCCCCGCCATATGGGTTTTCTGGCTCCACCACTATGTATTAGTAGTTACTCATGACAAAGTTGTTAAAAATAAACAGCAAGTTGATACTCTATTAACTGGTAATAGTGGTAAGCATTCTAAGTTAAGTGTTGAGCCAAATATAGGTGACATTACAAAATGTTGTTCACAATGTAACATCACACGTAGTTGACCGAACAACTCATTTTGAAGCCAACCCCTCATTTGAATTACACCAGGAATCAACTGATCAGGGTCAATATGACAGTGAAGTTGAAAATGAAAATGTTGGCATTTAGACAAAGCATGAACCTAAAGAAGCTAATTTTCATGAAAAGGCGGATCCAGCTGGACATGAATCAAGCAATTTGGACCCTCTTAATGATTGTGATCGTTCTGGTTCTGGCAACCAAGAAAAACTCACTCCCACTTAATTACCTAATCCTAATAAAGCCATGCTTTCAAATAAATCCTTCCCATTAATCTTATGTCATGCAAACTTACAAACTTTTACCACCCTATATTTACTCAACTATTAACCTATACCTTTATAACCACCACCCAATAACTCCTACCTTTTCCTCCCAATCTTCAACCAATTCTTTACTCTTCTCCTCTTTCACCACCATTCCTTCTCCCCCTAACTTTTTCTATGGTCACTTAGTTAATGCTCCCCCACATGGAAAGAGCTCCCCAATGAAAACTTTATTAAGACCATATGTTGTCTGGACATTCCTTTGCCATGCGACCGACCTGACCATGACTCTAAGATTGATGCCCATCGAATCAATATTTTTTTGACTCCCCACTTTCTGCCTCCATCCCTGAGTACATGAACATGAAAAATCTAGTCATCGAGATTAGAGAGAAAAAGGAATCCTGGACTCCCTATAGTTTTATCTGTGATACAAAATTTGGCAATAAGGAATGTTAGAGGTTCTCACAGTGACATAAAGCTTGACCAATGCAAATCCCTAATCCGTGATCACAATTTATCTCTACTTACTATTTTAGAAATAAAGTTGAATCTTGAGCTAACCAGTAGAGCTGCTCGATATGTTAATCCATCCAAGAATTTTATCCACAATCTTCTAAAAGCTCTATATGGTCGAATCCTCATTGTTTATGATCCTTCTATTGTTGGGGTTTTGTGTTGGCTAGCTTTTGGACCAAGTCACCGAGACTCATGCACAAATCCAATGTGAAGCCTCACTCGTGAAAGCCAGAAAAGTCCGTTCGTGGTCACCTAGCCATCCTCGGCTCGTGCCCATTCCCCCACGACTCGGCTCGTGCTCATGCCATCACGACCCAACTCGTGCCTATGCCACCGCGACCTGGCTCATGCCGGTGCTCCATGATCCGACCTCAAAAGCCAAAGAGTAGTAGCCACGACCAGGTCTTCCACGACCCGTAAGTTCAGGATTTGGTGACACTTGTCCATAACTGCCATATTGACCACTTCTCCACCAAGCCACGAACTAGTTCAAGATCTTCGAGATCTGTGCCACGTGTGAGCATGAACCGCCTGCAAATACCACCTATAAATAGCCCTATGCTTGGCATTTTCGGGGATCTTTTGGCAATTCTGAGTGTTGGTATCACTATTGTTGCTCCTCCATTACTTTCTTATCAGTATTATCATGAAATTACTGAGTGAATCATCATTGTAAGTGTGAGATCGAGAGAAATCATTGATTGTACTTGCATTCTACGTATAATCAAAGAATATAAAGTGGACGTAGGCTCGTTAACGCCGAACCACTATAAATCTGGTGTGATCATTGCAATTTATTTTATTTCTAGTTATTAATCTCAGCAAATTCAGACAATTTAGGTGTCAGAGCCAAATGTGGATCTAACATTTTGGTGCTTTTACTGAGAATTGAAGTCTCAGCATATCGGATTATTGCCCTACTATTTGGATATTCAAGTCCGAAGAAAATAGTCCAAATCTCCACTATTTCATATTTTGAAGATTTTTACGAAGTTAAGACGTTATGGCTGGAAATAAATCTAAAGATGCACGAGCTTCTCAAGCAAATGAAGCTGCAAACAAAGCCGTGGAAGAAAGTGTTCATGAGCGGGTCTAGGTGGAGCTTTCGGTTCGTGAAGACCCGGAGGCGATCTGACCCATAGAGCGCGTCACGATCCGCCTCTAGGACAACACCATGAACCGCCTCCAGGAAGCCACCATGAGCCACCAGCAGGAAGGAACCACGAGCCGACAACAAGAGGGGGTCACAAACCGCTCTGACTAGAAGACCACAACTCGACCAGGAAAGGAAATTATGGCTCGTTCTGGTCATGCTGATGCTTCTACTCAACCTGGCTCGAGTTCTTTTTACCTATAAGGGGGGATGTTGTTGATCAATTCAACCCTTATGCCCCAACTACTGAAGGATATCTATCTCGCATCCTTGATATGTTGGGGAGAACGAATGACTAGTTGGCCGCCCAAAGGAAATAAAGTTCCTTATTACGATAGAACATTACTGTACTGGATAGAAGTATTGATGATCTTCAAAGGCAGAGGACACCTCCGCCAGCCCATCCTTTAACTCCAGAATACTCGTCTTCGTCTGGGGAATCTCCGAGACCTCCACGATGACCATTGGAAAAGGCTAAAAATATAGAACAACTTCGATTTGGATCGCTTCCTTCTTGAGAAGAGGCGGCACTTAACCTAGGACCTGTCGACCGCAATCTGAATAATCCTATGGCGCGTCCTAGAGTGTAGATTGTTAATGATCCTATTGAGAATCGACTACCGCAACACCCTCACTGCGTGATTGACCGTGGTAAAAGGGGGCAAGGGAGCTCTGCTCAGGCTCCAGACTTCACAGTAGTACGCCGAAGAGGCATTGGAGGACCCCGCAAGGCAAGGAGTGCCGATCCTGAATCTACATTGACCAGTGCAAACCTTGAGGTAATGGTCAGACATATCATGGAAGACAGTCATGGGCAGAGGAACGAAGATTGTGGTATAGACCGTAGTCATACGCCCTTTGCAGATGACATATTGGACGTTACATTTCCGAGGCGCTTCAACATGCCAACTATGAATCGCTATGCGGGCAAGACAGACCTAGTTCAACACTTGATGAGATACTTATGGTCCATGAATGCCGCTGCATCCTTCGATGCCATAAAGTGTAAAGCATTCCCGATATTCCTGGAAGATGTGGCATTACTATGGTTTACCAGCTTTCCAGCATGATCAATATCCATTTTCAGGGAATTGAGTGAAAGATTTGTAAATCAATTTTGGCTTCATGCCCAAAGGTCCAAGAATGTCATTGAGCTATCCCTCATTAAACAATGTCACGATGAGACTTTGAGGTCATACTTGGGTCGCTTTAACTTAGCGGTCACAGAAGTCAGAGATCCTCACGAACAGACTGTCTTGATGGCCTTAATTGACGGGGTGGACAAAGATATTGAATGTGGAAGATACCTAGCTGGTAAGCCACCGTTGACTAGAGAGATAGTCCGTGAAAAAGCCAATGTTCGCCTACGTCATGCCAACAGGAAGAGGAAGGCTGTCGATGACAAAGATACTAAATGTGGAAGATACCTAGCTGGTAAGCCACCATTGACTAGAGAGATAGTCCATGAAAAAGCCAATGTTCGCCTACGTCACGCCAACAAGAAGAGGAAGGCTGTCGATAAAGAGGATATACAGAGCAATGTAGCCATCAAGCAGACAGGAGATTGCTCAGGGAAAGTAGAGGTGAATGTCGGAAATAAGAGTCAAGGAAATGGCCGCCAATCAGGAAATAATAGTCGGAAGAAGAACTGGGGGAATGATTCCCAGAGAAGGCCACGGTCCAGGCCATTTGAGAACTTTACACCGTTAAATGATACGTTAGAGAACATCTTTATGGATACTTATAATGTTCTCCAATACAAGAGGCCTCCCCTAAGGGATTCGACGGAGATGGAACGTGAAACTGGAAAATTCTTCCTTTTCCACCAAGTTCATGGTCACTCCACCAACGAATGTCGCCATTTGAGAGATGTGGTTAAAAAGCTACTCCGAGAGGTAAAAATAGATGAGTATAAGGTGGCCCCAAGAGATGGGGGGCAAGCTGGACAGGCTCTGAACCAAAATCAGCCCATTGCTAGACCTACCCCTCGGCAGAAAGGGAAGAATATTGTCATCAATACCATAGTCGGAGGGCTTCATCTGGCTGGACACAGCTTCAAGGCAATGGATCAGTATGTCAACGTGGCTAAACAACATCTTGAAGTCGGAGAATGCAGTAATCCTGACGATTCTGACCCAGTTAAACAACAAAAGACAATGTATGATGATGTTATATTCCACGATAGAGAGCGTATTGGAGTCCATTCCCAACTGAAGACCCATTATTGATCACAGTCACTATTGGTCCGGCTATAGTCCATAAAGTCTTAGTGGACAATGGAAGCTCAGTCAACATTTTATTCAAGAAAGCATTTGATCATATGAAGTTGGAAGCGAAAGACTTGAAGCCTTGCGAGGGATGGATCCGCAGCTTTAATGGAATCTCAACTGCCCCGATCGGATATGTAGAGTTGTCGGTGACCCTGGGAGAAGGAGATCGCCGGAGAGTGAGGATTCTCCCTTTCGTGGTCTTGGACATAGAATCACTATATAATTCCTTTTTGGGCCGACCGACCCTGACAGAATTCAGAGCCTTCATTGCAACCTGGTGTCTCCTGTTGAAGTTCCCAACGGATGTAGGAGTAGGAATAATCAGAGGAGATCAGGTCGTAGCACGAGCCTGCTACATAGCGGAATTTAACCTGTTGCGTAAAGGAAGAGATTTAGAGACAAAAGGCACTCCTTTCCCTCCAAGGGAGGAATCGTCGTAGCAACTAAAGAAAACAACCTCGGAGGAGCCGCCTAGAGAACTGCTCGAGGACATAGATCCCAGAGAGGACAAAGAGCCCGGGGGCAGAATGGCGACTCCAAATGAAACAACTGTGGATGTACCAATCGATGATTATGACCCGACGAAGGTCTTTAAGATTGGATCCCAGTTAGAGCCTCTTCGGACAAGAAAATTGACTGATTTCCTAAAAGCTAACTTGGATGTGTTTGCCTGGACTCATGCTGACATGTGTGGGATATCTCCCTCGATCATGAGTCATTCATTAAGCATCAATCCGAAGCATCCACCCGTTAAACAGAAAAGGCGAATGCTTGGCCCAGAGAGGTCAGTTGCCTTGAAGGAAGAAGTTGAGAAGCTGAGAAGCAATGGACTTATTAGAGACTCAACCTACCCGGAGTGGATTTCAAATCCGGTTTTGGTAAAGAAGACTAACGGAAAATGGCGCACTTGTATTGACTTCTCAGACTTGAACAAAGCCTGGCCAAAGGACAGTTTTCAGCTACCAAGAATTGATCAGTTGGTGGATTCAACGGCAGATCACGAACTCCTCTCCTTCATGGATGCCTACTCGGGATATAACCAAATCCCTATGCACGTTCTAGATCAAGAACATACCAGCTTCATTACGGATTTGGGATTATATTGCTATGTAGTGATGCCATTCGGTTTGAAGAACGCCGGTGCTACCTACCAACGATTGGTGAATAGAATGTTCTATAACCAAATCCGGAAGAGAATGGAGGTGTATGTCGACGACATGCTAGTGAAATCCAGACAATCGTCCAACCACACTGCCGACCTTGCAGCGATGTTTGATATCCTATGAAGATATGGGATGAAGCTCAACCCCATGAAGTGTTCATTTGGGGTTGCCTCTGGAAAATTCTTGGGATTCATCGTCATCTCATGTGGAATTGAAATCAATCCGGATCAAATCACGACAATCAGAAAAATTCAGGAACCAAGGCAAATTAAAGATGTGCAAAGCCTCGCAAGAAAAGTAGCTGCACTGAGCAGATTCATCTCTAAAGCGACGGACAAGTGTATCCCGATCTTCGAGTTGATAAAGCGAGGAAAGCGTAATTTCAAGTGGATTCCTGATTGCAAAGAGGCATGCCAGAACCTTTTGAACCGTCTGGAAAGAACCCGATACTGTTCAAGCCGATAGACTATGAGGATTTGTTTGTATGCTTGGCAGTGTTGTCCCACGTGGTAAGTTTAGCCTTAGTAAGGGAAGAAGACAAAGTACAAAGACCAGTGTACTACGTGAGTAAGAAATTAACGGAAACTGAGCGAAACTATCCAAGGATAGAAAAGCTCGCGTATAGCTTGTTGATCACATCCATAAAGCTACGCCACTATTTCCAGGCTCATCCAGCACCATGTATACTGATCACCCTCTCCGCCAAGTTCAGCAAAGACCAGAGGCGTCTACTCAAATGGAACATAGAGTTGAGCCAGTTTGATTTTAATTTTCGTCCCGGACGATCAATAAGGGGGCAAGTACTGGCAGACTTTATAGCCGAGTTCACTATCCCAGAGGATGATATAGTGAGTGAAGAAGCAGATTCCTCGAAACAACTCCTTGACCCTAATGCTTGGAAATTATATACTGACGGAGCCAAGAATGACAGACGATGCGGCACTGGAGTTGTGCTTGTAACTCCCAAAGACTAGTCAATAACTATGCCCTTAGATTGGAGTTTCATGCCACGAATAACGACTCTGAGTATGAAGCCCTGATTGCCAGGCTGAAGCCCGCAAAGACGTTGGAGATAACGAAGCTAGATATCTTTTGCGACTCCAAGTTGGTTGTGAACTAGGTTAATGAAGAGTTTCAGGCCAAGAGTCCAAGGCTGATATCATATTTGAAAGAAGTGAGAAAGTTGCTTGATAATCTTGATCACAACAACATATCCCATATTCCTCCAGCGGAGAATCAGAACGCAGACAAGTTGGCAAAGATGGCTAGTTCCGACAGTCTCGAAGACACCGAGCTAGTCCCAATTGAAGTATTGCAGTCTCCAAGCATTGATCAGATGGAAATTGATCCTGTATTGGAGATTGAACCAGAGAGGGTGTCATGGATGACACCCTTAAAGAATTTTCTGATGAGTGGAACGCTTCCGACCAAGAAGAGCGAGAGATGTGCTGTTGTCCGAAAACCCTCCAGATATATCATGCAAGGTGAATTCCTATATAGACAGGGATTCTCGATTCCTCTACTCCGGTGTATAGCCCATGATGACATTAAGCGTGTATTGCAAGAAGTACATGAAGGCGAATTCGGCGACCACACTGGAGGACAAACACTGGCAAAGAAGGTATTGCAGTATGGTTATTTCTGGCCTACCATAAATAAAGATGCAGCTAAGTATGCACGACGTTGTGACACATGCCAAAGGTTTTCTAAGATTCTCAACGCACCTCCTAGCCAGTTGAAGACGATAATGAGCCTGCGGCCCTTCGTTGTTTGGGGAATTGACATTGTTGGAAACCTCCCCATAGCGAAGGGCAGAGAAAAATTCGCCATTGTGGCCGTGGACTACTTCACAAAGTGGGTCGAAGAAGAACCATTGACCATGAACACAACCAAGCAAGTAATAAACTTTGTCGTCAGAAACATCATATGTTGAATCGGGATTCCAAAAATCGTCATAACAGATAACGGAACTCAATTTGATAACGCTGAATTCCGAGAATTTTGCCAAAAGTACCACATAGAGAAAAGGTACACCTCTGTGGCACATCCGCAATCGAACGGACAGGTCGAAGCGGTAAATAAAGTGATTAAATCCATTCTGAAGAAAAGATTGAAGTGGGCCAAAGCCATGTGGGTCGATGAGCTACCCTTGGCATTATGGGCCTATAGGACAACTCATAAGTCGACTACGGGCCACACACCATTCTCCGTTGCTTTCGGAGAAGAAGCAGTCATCCCGGTTAAATTAGAAGTACCCTCTCACAGAACCACTTATTATGACCAAATGATCAATAACAAGATGCTCCTTGAATCCCTGGACATGGTTGAAGAAAAGAGGGACGAAGCAGACCTGCATGCCTTGAGGCACAAACAGCAAGTCAACCGATACTACAACAAAAAGGTTCGAGCCCGAATCTTTGAACCCAGAGACTTGGTTCCGAAACGTGTCTTTCCACCCCAGTACAATTGGGGCCAAAGTGGGAAGGACCGTACGCCAGCTTACGGAGGCTTGATAATGGAACCTTCAAGTTAGCGACCGTGGATGGAGATGAAATCCCTTGGGTGTGCAATGCCCAGCATCTGCGGCATTACTTGACATAAAATTGTCAATTTATTCTTTTGATTTTAGGACCATGTCAAAAGGCACGACTTGCCTAGAACAGTCTGGTTACTTAAATAAGAGATTATAAAGTGGACGTAGATCATGATTCGGCCGAACCACTATAAAAATATTGTGTGTCATTTACTTTTACCGTACTCTTTCTTATTTTTTTTCATTATTTATCTTTATGAGATATCACCAATATGGAATCAACTATGAATTCTGCGATGATCTTGAAACACGTAATTCAAAAGTGTTATCTATTAGATCAAGAGGTCAACAAGATGTGGAGCCCCGAGTGCGCAGTAAAGTAAATGACGCTACCATCAATGCTACAGTTCTCATGATATGAGAAGGAGTACAAAGGACGAAGAATTATCAACAAGACATGAAGGTGCATCATGATTAAGAGACCGTCTCGACAACGCTCTACCCTTGACATCGGACGGGAGAGTATAAAGGCGCTAGAGACTTAGCGCCACCAAAGAACTCCTACCCTGCTGAAGGATCGAGGAGCAGATTGAAATTTGGGTTCGAACTCTATCCTGAGCATACGACAGGAGAGTATAAAGGCATGTTGACTATATGCCACCAAAGGGCTCCTATCCTGTTACACGTCTAGAAACAAGATCGAAAGCTGAGCCCGAACCCCTCATTTCCGGGCATGGGGGGCAGCACACATATGACTCTAATCAATCCTCAATAAGCCCTGGATAGGCATCATATCAATGATTGATTGGGGGCATACTTATACACATGTATATACACAGAAGTGCGGTGCCGGAATTTTAAAGTTTTATTGCTAAAATGATTCATGATTTGATTCCAACTTAGTTATGATTTAACTATTTACATTCGTGGCTAAGTATAATAAATTTGCAGGTGCATAACAGTAAAGCAAAAGAAACAAATTTTCACTAAGTGCAGATTTACATGACAACACTAAATAGAATACGAGGGCCATGCTCGCGACTACATCATAAGGCCAATGGAAAGTCTAAAAACAAAATATGGACTAATAAGCGAACACTACTTGGGCTTGGGAGATGACTTCCGTTTCTTCTCTTTCTTCTGCTTCTCCGGCTCCTCCTTGTCGGCATCGGACTTGTCCTGTTTTCTCTTCTTCTTCTTATCAGAAGGAGGATCTTGTGGATGATTAGAAGATTGGATTGCGAGCTGCGTGGTTATCGATTTACCGGACAGCTTTATGATCAGTCCTGTCTTGGGGTCAGCTACAGTAATAGGTGCTACATTTAGAGGCACTTGCTCTTCCATTTTTAAGGCCAGTTGTTTATCCCTCTCTGCCTTCATATCAGTTAGAGTCACGCTATCATCATCCTCATTCTCTCCCATAATGTCTACTTCCTCTTCTTCATCCCTGTGAGATTCATCGGTATCTTGCAAGGCTCCAATAATTTCAGCATTTTTTGGGACATCCGTGCTTGATACCCTAATGGCCTCCTTAGTTGTCTCAGCCTCATTTTTCTTGGGATCTCCAGAGATGGCCCTGGTGATTGGGGGCACGTCAACCTTTTCAGCCTCAGCCTTCTTTTCTGCAACCTCCTAGGTAGATTTGACACCTGTATCGTGAGAAGCGACTGTTATCAATTTGGGAGAAAATATGGTCTCCTTGATTGTTTGCTCCACAACATGACGACAAGTTATAATGGCTTTGACATAGAAAATAGGGAGATACCTTCCGCTGACTCTGCGGCTAAAGCCGCAGCAGAAACCCCGACAGCAGGGGGAACCGTGTAACACCCCACACCCGCTAAGGTCACTCACTAAGGGAATGCCTTAACTTCGGTGGAGTATTTTAAGTGAATATAGAACAGAAAAATTACAACAAGACAGATATAAATAATACTTGTTAACTAAAACATCATTTCATTGCAGCAGAAGGTAAACATGTTTGGTTACAAAACCATAAAACAAGAGTCAAGTACTAAATATCCATCCTGATAAAAACATAAGTACATAATCCCACTACATAACTAATAGCCATAATAGAAAAGATAAGATGGGCTTTACATCAACGGTCCAAGCTCCAAAAGATAGATAAAGCAATATGATCAAAGCCCACTAGTGCTAGGCCCACTCTGAGAACCTGAGGGTTGGAAAAAAAAGATAAAAACAACGGGGTCAGACATAAGTCTGAGCGAGTCCTATAACTTTAACAATACAATCATTAAAGTAATTAGGGTATGATATAAACTTGGTACGGTAATGACTGGGGATAAATGACTACACTAAGCAGCCAACTAGACATAGGATGAACTAAGATATCGGTAAAGACGCATCTACCCACCCAAGGGTAATTACTACACTGCACCACACCAGTCATTCCTACTTAAAGGTTGATCCCACCCATGGACTTAGAAAATATAACTAGTAGTTTCGTGTACCCCTAGATGACGACATAGGTGCCGTCTGCCCCTATCTCCACTAGGTGTACCCACTACTCCCCAAGCGATCGGCTCCCTAACGTAGATACCCATGCTGGCCCCACAGTGGGGTGTATCACTCCCCAAAGTGGCAACCGATACAACCAACGGTGCACGGCTTATACCTACACGATGCAACAACGTCTTACCTACCAGCCCGGGTCCACACACGCATATGAAACCCGTTGGACTTGCGTTGCCACCGCTAACCCGTTTTGGCCTCTTATAGTCAAACCCAGTACGCGTGTCCCGTCCTCGACATGGGTCGAGCCCACAAAGATACATATGGGTTACTGGTTGAAATGGGCCCCCACAAGCTACCCACCTAAGCTTGTCCCTTTTCTAGTGCATCCCACTTAACCCTTTAATCATGTTTAATTACATGTTTCCACTTGGTTAAGTCTTCTAATCGTATTTTCTATTGCCACCTAAGGCAACCCACTAGATTTCCACATGCCACCCAAGGCACTTACTTGATTTCCACATGCCACCCAAGGCACCCACTTAACCCCTCATGCCCCACTACATGCTTATCTGGTTAAGTGTTTCTTAATTGATTAAGAACGTAACCTTTGTAAAGACCTCTCACATTAAACTGTCTTTTATGGCAGCTGGATTTGCCGGTCGGGTCCGGGCAGCCTTACGCCATAACAGAGTCTAACCTCGTGTCTTTACACTTGTCACGTATTTAGTTTATGCCTAAGACCTCTCACATTGGGCCAATCATTTGTAGCCGCTGGATTTGTCGGTCGGGTCCGGGCAGTCTTATGAAACAAAAGGGTCCAACCTCGTGTCTTAGTCGATTAATTACACCTAATTAATCACCCCCATATTTTGAATTAATTTTCCCTAATTAATTCCAACTTAATGATGTACATAATTGACTCAATTATGTCCATCCACTTATGGTATGCAACTTCATACCAATTTCACCACAATTTTGTTAACATGAATATTAACCCCATCGTTCCCCACGTAATACGCTCACATGACATACTTAATAAGGGAAGATTCATCACAAATACAATGGGTTCAACTTAGCATAACATTAGCATCAACATGGGTTTTAAAGGTGTCAACTTGCATATATGACCATAGCATCAAACCCAACTAGCATAAATAATCAACCCAAACTTGCATGAATCACATATGTCATAAAGAGGGTAACTTGCATAGATGTTCATGTCATAGACCTATCATAAAGGGATAAACTTGCATACATGTCATAGGTCTAAAAAGGGATGAACTTGCATATGTTACTCATATCATAAAAAGGGGTAAACATGCATATATATGCATGACATACAAAGGGGTAAACTTGCATATGTATGCATATCATACAAAGGTGTAAACTTGCACATGTTACTTGCATATAATCAAACACCAAGCTTGCATAACATGTCATATATGAACTTGCATATAATCAAACACCAAACTTACATAACATGTCATATATGAAATTGCATATAATCAAGCACCAAACTTGCATAACATGTCATATATGATCTTGCATATAATCAAACACCAAACTTGCATAACATGGTGTCATAATGGACCAATGTTTATCATAGTGATTTGCATAACTAGCATCATGAACATATAGCATAAAACTTGCATAACTAGCATCATGAACATATAGCATATGATAACATAACTTGCATTGATCCACATACATAACCATAACCTCATTATATCCTATCATAATTAGTTTAGCAATTGCTTGCTAAAGGTATAGAAACTCACAACTTGTTGATTAGCACTCCTATGAAGAAGATTTAGTTGCTAGAGTTGATTAGAAGTTGATTTGAGAAGCTATCTTCTTCTAAACATTGATGGAGGCTCCTTCAAGTTGCATTTTGACGGCGTGATGACGTTGTATCTATTTTTAGTATGGATTAGGGTAGTCTTAGGGTGTATTTATAGATTTAGGATGTAGTTTAGGCCCTTAGATTAACCCTAGATTAGTTTAGAGCCATCAGATCTCGTCACAAGCCCCAAAACACAGCCCAAACCTGACCAATTCACTCAAATGGTGCACCAGGCAAAACTGCCCGGCCACCTGTGTCGACTCCCAAGTCGACAGGGCAGTCGACTTGGGTCCAGCTGTGTCGACACCCAAGTCGACTCCCCAGTCGACTTGGGGTGGCTGGCGGGAATTTTCCCGCCTAGCCCGCCTGGCCTGATTTTTGAATTTTGAACTTGAAATTTAAATCTGTTTTGAACTTAGAATTTTCTGAAAACTTACATGGGCCCTAACTTGGTCATACGGACTCCGATTTACAAAAACTCGGACTCTATTTCGCGTATTTTTCCGAGACGAACGCAATGGCATAGCCCGTTTCCCCTGATTCAGATTTTAAAATTTACTTCTGCCCTATTTTATATTATAGCAAGTTATTCAACATACGGGGTGTTACATTCTCCCCTACTTAAAGGATTTCGTCCCCGAAATCTCTAAGTCAAGAAGAACGTATCCTACCAACCAAACAACCATCTACTAAACCATCAAACACTGGCATCCATTGTCCTTAAAATTTCTAATGCTGTATGAACATATGTAAAAAGTGTGTGTATATGTTCCCTGTCTAATGCAAAATCAGGCGGTCTACTGATTCAGTTGACCTCCTTAATGCAAACCATGATAGTGCCATGCATCCAATATGTATGCGAAAGAACCCTATCGACACATACTATTTCTACATGTGTGCACAACCATACACCAAAATGCATCATCCATATGATAACACAACCATTATACATCCATTAATATAGCTACCTACACACAATTATATGCAATATGCGATATGAAGTGACTGAGCCGATCTAGTGTCTAAAGTGTGTGTATATGCATCCACGAGCAACCACTAGCAAACACTTGCATCCACATGCATCCATCAGTCATAACATGTCTCAAACACATGTTTCAACCATAGGTTTACCCTATCTAAAGGTTAAAGGTACTAATGAGAGGACATACTAAAGATAAGATAAGAACTAGACAAACGATAAAGGAGAAATTAAAAGACATACCCTAAAAAAGGAATGGGTACAGTGAATGCATCTTCGCTTCTGTCTCCCAAGTAGCGTTGCTCTCATCATCTCCCCATTGCACTTTGACTAGTTGAACCTCTCTGTTTCTCAACTTCCTAATCTCTGACCCAAGGATGCGAGTAGGAGCTCGTCGAATCGTCGCATCACGCTCTACCTCCACTTCTCTAAGCAAGCTCGGCTCTACCACCTCTGCGGTCTCATGTAGGCACTTCCTCAAATGTGACACATGGAATACGTCATGTACACCACTAAGTCTCTCGGGTAAATCCACTCTATATGCCACCTGTCCAATCCTTTCCTTAATAGGAAAGGGCCCTACAAACCTTGGTGCTAACTTTCCAACGGACCCAAAGCGAACAACATTCCGTAATGGAGATACTTTGACAAAGACCATGTCCCCAACATCAAACTCAAGATCCGTCCTCCTCTTATCCGCGTAAGATTTCTGCCTATCTTGCGCCGCTTTCATCCTTCTTCGAATCAAATCAATCTTTTCCGAAGTCTCTCTAACCATATCGGGCCCAAGCAAGATCTTATCCGTAGATTCCTACCAACATGTAGGTGACCGACAAGGCCTTCCATAAAGAGCCTCGAATGGAGCCATACCAATACTAGACTGAAAGCTGTTATTATACGCGAACTCCACCAATGGAAGATGCTCTTCCCATGTACCTCCAAAATCCAAGATACATAGCCTCAATAGGTCTTCTAGAATACGGTTCACCCTCTCGGTCTGGCCGTCCGTCTGAGGATGATATGCGGTGCTCAAACACAACTGAGTCCCTACTGCCTCTTGCAAACTCTTCCAAAACTCGCTAGTGAAGATAGGATCTCGATCGCTCACTATGCTAGAAGGTACACCATGCAACCGAACTATCT
Organism: Allium sativum; assembly: GCA_030737875.1. Classification (NCBI taxonomy): domain Eukaryota; kingdom Viridiplantae; phylum Streptophyta; class Magnoliopsida; order Asparagales; family Amaryllidaceae; genus Allium; species Allium sativum. Next base: position 882,177,051 of record CM060919.1, on the reverse strand, counting down.
CTCGAAGGTAAACTGAAGCTAGCCATGGAGCAGTCCTCTTACTCTTCACGGGTATGAAATGGGCACTCTTAGTAAGTCTGTCTACCACAACCCAAATTCCCGTATTACCCTTCCTCGATCTCGGTAACCCATCAATAAAATCCATCGAGACGCTATCCCACTTCCATTGCGGAACCTCCAATGGGTGAAGCAACCCACCGGGTTTCTTTTGCTCCGCTTTCACTTGTTGGCACACCAAGCATCTAGCGACATACTCGGCCACATCTTTCTTCATACCGGCCCAAAAGAAAACTCGCTTCATGTCTTGGAACATCTTGTCCCCACCGGGATGAATGGTCATCTTTGAACGATGCGCATCATCAAGAATAGCCTTCCTCAAACCCTCGTCTTGTGGTACACAAAGTCTACCGTCTCTACGCAAGCACCCCCTATCGTCTAGGGTGTACCTACTCAAATGGCTGGACGACTCCCCCCTTATGAGCTTCTCTACTAACTCAACCAACTGTGGGTCATCCCGCTGTGCCTCGCCAATCCGTCCCAAAAGAGTAGGTCTGACCTCTAAGGATGCTAGCAAACAGGGTACAAAGTCAACGGAAGGTCTGAAGTCAAACATCGAGATAAATTCCAAGCTTCGTCGTTCCACGAACAATGGACTCAAAGACAACCTTTTTCTGCTTAAGGCGTCTGCCACCACGTTACCCTTGCCAGGGGTATATGCTATCTCAAAATCATAGGATGCTAAGTACTCTATCCACCTTTGTTGCCTTAAGTTGAAATCCTTTTGAGAAAACAAGTACTTCAAAGATTTATGGTCGGTGAACAATTCGAACCTCTCGCCAAGAAGATAATGGCGCCAAGTCTTAAGCGCAAAAACAATAGCGGCTAACTCTAGATCATGTGTAGGGTAATTTTTCTCATGCGTCTCAACTGCCTTCCCCCATAGGCTATTACCCTTCCCTCTTGCATTAAGACTGCGCCTAGTTCTGTCCCACAAGCATCGGTATAAACAACAAATGCCTTACTCCCATCTGGCAACACTAAGACTGGAGCTGTGGTTAAAGCTCTCTTTAACCGTTGGAACGCATCATCACAATCTACGTCCCATGTGAAGACTAGATTCTTCTTTGTCAAGTGAGTTAATGGAGTTGATATCTTCGCGAAGTCCTTGATAAACTTCCTATAGTAGCCAGCCAACCCCAAGAAACTCCTCACCTCGGTAGCATTCTTCGGAACCTTCCAATCTTGGATGGACACTACCTTCGCGGGATCCACAGCTATCCCTTCCTTGGAGACCACGTGCCCTAAGAACCACACTTCCTTCCTCCAAAAGTGACATTTAGAGAATTTAGCCTTAAGGCTATACGCTCGAAGAGTCTCCAACACTTCCCTAAGATGTAGGGCATGCTCTTCTTCACTCTTAGAAAAGACTAAGATGTCATCCACAAAGACCACCACGAACTTATTAAGGTACTCCCTGAACACCCTACTCATCAGATCAACAAAGTATGCGGGGGCGTTCGTCAAACCAAATGGCATCACAAGCCACTCATAGAAACCATCCGGAGTCCTAAAGGCAGTCTTATCTATGTTATCCTCAGCAACTATCAACTGATGAAACCCCGTGGCTAAGTCCAACTGCGAAAACTCTGAGGCGCCAACCAACTGATCAAAGAGATCATCAATCCTCGGCAATGGGTGTCTATTCTTCTTTGTAAGTTTGTTGAGTTCTCTATAGTCTACACAAAGTCTGAGGGACCCATCCGCCTTCGTGGCAAAAATCACTGGAGCACCCCACTCCGATATACTTCGTCTTATGAACCCCTTCTCAAGCAACTCCCCTACTTTCTTATGGAGTTCCCTCCTCTCACGAGGAGCCATGTGGCGCACTGGCAAAGAGACTGGTTTAGCATTGTCTACCAGATATATTCGGAAGTCTATCTCCCACTTCGGAGGTAAGCCCTTCACCTCCTCAAACACATCCGAGTATTCCCGGACCACTCTAACAGATCGCAAACTCTCGACCGAAGCGTCAAGCGATTCAAGATAACTTAGCATAACAGAATTCATGGGATTACAAGAGATCTCGAGAGTGTTCCCCAAGCGGGTCATGAGCCTAACAACTCTCCTTTCGCAATCAAGAACGGCACCATTACTGGATAACCAGTCCATGCCCAAAATCAACCCATAGCCTGTGAAGCCCAAAACAAAAGCATCACATCTAAACTCAACGCTAAGTATGGAAATCTTCAAACCCAAACATATCATGGACAAATAAGTGGAGCCCCCAATTGGGTTTGAAACAACCAAGGGATCATCTACTAGACTGGTGTCTAAGTGCAGTGACTCAACTAATGATGATGAGATAAACGAATGCGATGCGCCAGAGTCGAATAAAGTACGGACAGGATGATCAAACAGAAAAACTAGACTTTCAACGGAAATAGTTCTACCTCTTTCCTGAATCGGTGGAACCGCGAGAGCCTGAACTTGCCCCCTTGCCTGACCTGGTGCCATAAGAGCCTGCACCTGTCCTCCTGAGGTAGATCCTGTCCTCTGCCCCTTCTTAGGGCAGTCCTTCACTAGATGCCCTGCTTCGCCACAGTGGAAGCAGCCAGTCTTCTTATTCTTCCGACAATCTTTGCTGAGGTGGCCTGGTGTCCCGCAATTGAAGCACTTCTTCTTTCCCTTGCCACCGTTGCCTTTCCCACCCTTGTTTTGCTGTTGCTGTTGAGGTCTCTTCTGATCTCCTTTCTTCTCGGGTGCCTTATTAGCATTGGGACCCTTCTCTTCCTCATGCATAAGTGCCATGTCTACTAGCTTCTCAAAGGTGGCCCCCATAGGGATGTGAGTCATAGCCAATCCATGCATCGGTTCATTCAAGCCTTTAACGAACCACAAAGCCTTCTTCTCCGGTGTATTCACCATGTTTATGCCAAACCTTGCCAACTGATTAAACTTGTTGACATATTCCTTCACTGATAGGTTTCCTTGCTTTAGAGTCAAGAACCTTTCCATATACAGATTTTCTTCCGCCCTTGAGAGAAACTTTGCCACAAACCTTTGCCTGAAATCCGCCCAAGAGTCAACAGGGCGCTCTCCATTAGTGACCTCCCACCAGAACGAGGCCTCTCCCTTCATTAACCAAGCAGCTAACTTGACTTTCTTTCCTTCTTCCATCTCAAAGATGTCTATCAACTCTTCCGTCTCCTTAAGCCAATCCCTAGCTTCCACAAAAGTTTCTGATCCTTGAAAAGGTTTCCCTCCCATAGCCTTAAATTCCTTGCAAGTCTTAGCAAAAGTATCCGCGCGAGGAGGAGGAGGGGGAGGAAGATCGGGTGCAACTGGTGGTGGAGGAACATTTGCTGGACCCGCAGCGGTGGCCCTAGCCTCCATCAATCTCCTATACCATACTGGTATCGCGACACCCTCCGGAAAGTTAAGATCTTCAGCCATGCTGAAACGAAAAAGGAAAGATTCAAAACGGAGAATTCGAAAGATAAAGATATGGCTACTGGGGATTATGCTTTTCTTTCAAAAACTTTTCTCTTAAAAGACATGTTTTTGAAAATACTTCTTCCAAAAATGTTTTTAGAAAAATAGTTTTTCTAAAAAAAATATCTGTTCTGGTAACCTTCAGCTCTGATACCACGTGTAACACCCCACACCCGCTAAGGTCACTCACTAAGGGAATGCCTTAACTTCGGTGGAGTATTTTAAGTGAATATAGAACAGAAAAATTACAACAAGACAGGTATAAATAATACTTGTTAACTAAAACATCATTTCATTGCAGCAGAAGGTAAACATGTTTGGTTACAAAACCATAAAACAAGAGTCAAGTACTAAATATCCATCCTGATAAAAACATAAGTACATAATCCCACTACATAACTAATAGCCATAATAGAAAAGATAAGCTGGGCTTTACATCAACGGTCCAAGCTCCAAAAGATAGATAAAGCAATCCGATCAAAGCCCACTAGTGCTAGGCCCACTCTGAGAACCTGAGGGTTGGAAAATAAAGATAAAAACAACGGGGTCAGACATAAGTCTGAGCGAGTCCTATAACTTTAACAATACAATCATTAAAGTAATTAGGGTATTATATAAACTTGGTACGGTAATAACTGGGGATAAATGACTACACTAAGCAGCCAACTAGACATAGGATGAACTAAGATATCGGTAAAGACGCATCTACCCACCCAAGGGTAATTACTACACTGCACCACACCAGTCATTCCTACTTAAAGGTTGATCCCACCCATGGACTTAGAAAATATAACTAGTAGTTTTGTGTACCCTTAGCTGACCACATAGGTGCCGTCTGCCCCTATCTCCACTAAGTGTACCCACTACTCCCCAAGCGATCGGCTCCCTAACGTAGATACCCGTGCTGGCCCCACAGTGGGGTGTATCAGTCCCCAAAGTGGCAACCTGATACAACCAATGGTGCACGGCTTATACCTACACGATGCAACAACGTCTTACCTACCAGCCCGGGTTCACACACGCATATGAAACCCGTTGGACTTGCGTTGCCACCGCTAACCCGTTTTGGCCTCTTATAGTCAAACCCAGTACGCGTGTCCCGTCCTCGACATGGATCGAGCCAACAAAGATACATATGGGTTACTGGTTGAAATGGGCCCCCACAAGCTACCCACCTAAGCTTGTCCCTTTTCTAGTGCATCCCACTTAACCCTTTAATCATGTTTAATTACATGTTTCCACTTGGTTAAGTCTTCTAATCATATTTTCTATTGCCACCCAAGGCAACCCACTAGATTTCCACATGCCACCCAAGGCACTTACTTGATTTCCACATGCCACCCAAGGCACCCACTTAACCCCTCATGCCCCACTACATGCTTATCTGGTTAAGTGTTTCTTAATTGATTAAGAACGTAACCTTTGTAAAGACCTCTCACATTAGACTGTCTTTTAAGGCAGCTGGATTTGTCGGTCGGGTCCGGGCAGCCTTACGCCATAACAGAGTCTAACCTCGTGTCTTTACACTTGTCACGTATTTAGTTTATGCCTAAGACCTCTCACATTGGGCCAATCATTTGTAGCCGCTGGATTTGCCGGTCGGGTCCGGGCAGTCTTATGCTACAAAAGGGTCCAACCTCGTGTCTTAGTCGATTAATTACACCTAATTAATCACCCCCATATTTTGAATTAATTTTCCCTAATTAATTCAAACTTAATGATGTACATAATTGACTCAATTATGTCCATCCACTTATGGTATGCAACTTCATACCAATTTCACCACAATTTTGTTAACATGAATATTAACCCCATCGTTCCCTACGTAATACGCTCACACACTACACCAAAAATGCCAATTTGGCAGTGTTCATGGCCGTATCAAAATGAATTTGATACGGTTTTAAGCCGTATCAAAAAATGGCGTCTCTGTTGTTTTGATACAGCTTAAAACCGTATCAAATTCATAAAATGATACGGTTTAAAACCGTATCAAATTGGTATTTTGATACGGCTTAAAACCGTATCAAATTCATAAAATGATACGGTTTAAAACCGTATCAAATTGGTATTTTTATACGGCTTAAAACCGTATCAAAGTATGAATTTGATACGGTTTTAAGCCATATCAATTGATTAATTTGATATGGGTTTAAACCGTATCAAATTAATAATTTGATACGGCTTAAAGCCGTATCAAATTTTAAAAAAAAAATATAAAAAAAAATACAATTAGCCTGAAAGCGTGAAACATAATACAATGATACATATTACATACTAAGATACAATAATACATATTACATACAATAATACATAATGTAATGGATTGATACGGCTCATAGACTTCAGTTTCACTACGAAGATACAATATACAGATACATATTACATACTGATATAGTGATACTACTATGGTACTAAGCTGAAAGTCTGAAACATACATGTCTCCACTTCAGGTCTTCCACCACTGCTCCTCTCCTCAGTCCTCATTTGCGGTTTTAAATGAAGTGGAATGAAAATGAATCAAAACAAGGGTAATTCGGTCTGCGATTTTAAATGAAGTGGAATGAAAATGAAAACTTTTCCATACTTCTGTCTTCGCAAACTCAGTTCCAGAACTGAGTTCGCGAACTCGGTTCCGGACTGAGTTCGCGAACTCGGTTCCGGACTGAGTTCGCGAACTCGGTTTGAAACGAGTTTGCTGCGAACTCGGTTCGAAACGAGTTTGCTGCGAACTCAGTTCGGGACTGAGTTTGCGAACTCAGTTCGGGACTGAGTTTGCGAACTCAGTACACAAGCTAGAGATTAAACTGAAGTCTGAAAATATGTTGTGTAGTTGCAATTTCTACTGCAAAGCCTCAATCTAATAGTTTAACAGCACAAATGGTCATCTGACAATTTCTAATGACTTTGGCTTCTATAGTTTTGCATCGAAGGGACTTTAATCTATGCATCAACATGTGTTTACTTTCTTAGAAAGTATATGTGTCTGTATGTACACATTTCTCATGTTATACAAAAAGATATCATCTAGTTACTTGAAAAATGATACTTACTTAAGGACCAAAGTAGAATAAGCTAAATAGACGCTCTTAGTAAAGGACAGTTTGCAGCTGGATATTGCATCAAGAATCTGCACGAAGAAAATCAACAGGAAATTAACTAAATGATTTCTCACTATTGAGCTTCAATGTATCAGCAGGTGGCATAAGAAACAACCTCACCGTAGTGCAAATGTAACCATTTGTAAAAATGTGAATGCTTGAAGAGATTTGTGATTGCCCGAATGGTGGTCAAGATATTAGCAGCCTGATACGATCGATGAAGGGAAGATAAATGTCATGGTAATCCAGCATGTGCAGTCTGTTTTCATCCAAAGCCTTCAAAATGTTCACATTACTCAATGTAAGTCCAACCATATTTGTACAGAAAAAGAATACTTGAATACTATGCGACACTCTGCAACTATGCGACACCAACCTCCTCCCTGGTAATAAGTAAAAAAAACCATTATGCAGGAAGTAAATATTACTGTCAAATTCACACATATACATTCATATACTGTTGGGTGTATTTTTATGTGTGAGTCTCATACCTCCATATGAACCAACCAGTTATTTATACCCGAACCAGATCCAGGAGAAAAATGATAAACATGTAGGCTTCCATCTAAGAAAACTGCAAAATTACCAAGATAAGTTTTTTACATATTGTGGAAATGACAAAGACAAAATCTGATAAGTGTATTATGTACCTGCTCCTAAAGCTGAAGCATTGGATAAAAATGTCATAGGCACAGGACCTCCGTTTACTGCTTCCAGATTCACTAGCAACAAAATATTCAGTACAAACATGAATATCTTCATTTCATTGTTTAATTCCATTGCTCCGTTTTAACTGTAGAGAAGGTATGAATAACAGGGAGATGTGCTATGTCCTTCAATTTTGCTTGGTGTCGAATGATGATAACTAATATCGAGATTCACGAAAAAAAATCAATTTTGTCTGTCCTTACACTCCACGTTCTTTTCATTATCGATTTTAATTTTTTTTATAATGTTTAAAAAAAGGGTAAATTCTGAAGTTTAATGTTGTTTACCGGTTTGTAAATCGCAGCTGCAATCTTAATTCTAAACTGATTTTTTTGTCCGTACAAAAAGGTGGAGATCTATAACTCTAGATCTCTCAAACTCTGCTTCTCATTTTGAGGCTTAATGAAATGGTTGATTTTCAGTCACGTTTATTTATTGTTTTCCAGCCTAACTAGCGATTCTTTTGATGTATAAAACATGAGCGTCCTGCAAATATGTGTATTTTGATCCATAAGAATGGTAATTTTGATTGTGGTGTCATAGTAATCTCTAAACAATATTATTTTTGAGTAGAATTGTGTATTATTTGTTGATCAAGCAAGCATATGAAATAGAATCTGTTCATTTTTCTTTCTTCACTCTGAGTATTGACTGTGTATGTACACTATTAGCGTTTGACTAATTCGAATATTGCTGATCAGTTATGTTTCGGTAATTTGATTTTTTGGACAGAAGTTAAACACTTAAATTTTGTTTCGTTCATGCTGAATGTTCATATACTTGCAAAGCTTTTCATTTTAGTTACTTGATGAGCTTGCATTAAACTGCTATGACATAGGTATTAAAATAATCTTGATGTAATGTTCTCACATGCTTTACTGATCAAGAATGAGAAGGAAAAGCGTTTATTATCTTGGATTTTGTATCACTAAAATTAAATAAGGTGGGACAAATTCCAAACGCAAATAACAGCCAAAACAATGACATGAATGTATAAGTTTACCACAAAGAAGGATCGAGTTCACCTCGTACAGATGCATGCGTGTAGAAACTAAATCCTCTTTGGTGGATGCCCCCAAATTCCACTGAATATGGGCTCAATTGGGTTGCAATGCTCCAGGAAGCTGAATGTACACATGTGTGAGAAATAATAGCTCATCCATATTTGTAATCACCAAATATATTCCTTTTTTGACTCAAAAACATGATATCTTTCACAAAATATTATCGATTTTCATCAACATCACTGAATCATTATGAACTAAAAATGAAAAATTAAATCATCAATAAAACTCAAGAACTTTAGCATAAAGATATATTTGGATCCCTATATTAATAGTCCACAATGTAACATACCATAAAATATATGAAAACATAGGGAAAAAATGCATTACCTTTCATTCCACCTTTAGGATTGACAATCATCCCATCATTGACTGCAATACCAAATACAAAATAAAATGTTAATAGACATAATAAGTATGATATTCAAGCTATATGCTTAATTATACGCTACAAATGCAGGAAAATATATATGCATTAACAATAAGTATGAAAAGAGCTGGTAACAGGGTTCGAGAAAGTTGGATTGGGCGCAGGAGAAATAATGCCTTTAGAAAGCGTGCATGCATTGGGCGATGTAGGCGTTGGAATTTGATGGATAGCTTCATCAAGTGACATTGTGGGAGGTGCTTGATAAGCCGCTGAGGGAAGGATATGATTGTAGCGGTGGTGGTTTGGTTTGATAGCTTTCTTGGCCTTGGTATTACCAGGAGTGGAAGTGTTGGAGTGGATAGCATTGGTTGTGGGAGATGGAGACTTAGCCGGGCAGCCAGATTCCTATGTGCAGAAGATGATGCCAGGGGAAGTCAAGCATTTAGCCACATTCCAATGTACACACACACCCACCAATCAAAGGAACGATCAGTGAGAGTTCCATTAATAGCTTGTTCATTCCATCTAACTGAAACTGAAATTTTCACACTATGCCTCACCATAGCTTGTACGACCTTATATAAAACTATTTTAGACAAGTGACATTGTAAAGTTCATGGAAGATTCAATGTCATATCCTTTGGTGTGCTGCCAACTTTATACAAATGTTGTTTAGATATACAAATAAAAGCTACGTACATGCTTAAATATTTCCTACGAGACTAAATAATTAGTTTATTCAAACGACACACATGCAAATGGTGCCAATATAAAACAATATTAAAGATCAGTTTGATGCATAGAACACCAAAATGATAGTTGCAATTAATAAAAAATTGTATACACGCATCAAACTTGACAGTAAATTAAAATCAAATGAATCAAAAACCAAAATGAATAGATATACAATGAAAAATCAAACATACTTCCTAGTTTTGGTCATGAAAATATTGTTACTAATTGATATCTTATTAGAATAACATCATCTGTAATGTCTAAGTAACCTACAAAAAAAACGACTCAAAATCAAAGGTGAATTTTCTCCTTTGCAAAGGAACTCTACGTAATTTGATTGTTTAAAATTTTGCTTGAGCTAAAGTAAGAGAACCAAGTAAATATCGTTCTTTTTTGCTGCACCGTTTGATCCAAGCCAACCAAATCCAAAGTCAGTCTAGCCTTAATTTTACTAAAAATTAGTTCAGTATGAGGCCTTGTATGACCTAGTACTATTGTAATGGAATACCTACATGTTAGTAAATACATGCACAACGTCCCTAAGTTGTTCATTCAGTCCACCACTTCCCACATTGCCATTAGTTGTTTCAGCAGAAACAGTTGCACCATTCCCATTAATAAAGCGGCGATGCCATCCAACATACTGTCAGAACAGCATGAATTAACATTAGCATCATTCAAATTTTTGTCATTTCCACCACTTTCTTCACATAACTCCCTTTCCTTCTTAGCTTGTTCATTTCCTTGCGTTAGTGTACCCTAGTTTCTCACCTGTTCCTTTTGCCAGCACATCCACATTCCTTCCTTCTTTAAAAAGTAAGGGGCTTTCACATATAGTACCATCCAAAACATTATCTAGACACTGAAATGTATCCATCAAACCCACTGTAACTTTAGGACTACACACAGAGAAGGATCCACTTGACTATCAAGTACATCAGTACCACTCACCTTCAGTTTAGTACCAAAATTTTGTTCACTGAATCCCTTTTTATGGTTCACTACTTTTTTCAGACCTGCTCCCTCTTGCTAATAGGGACATACGGTACTTTGGTTTGAGCAGCATCTACAACTTTAAAATTAACAGGCTTCGTCTGGCTATAAGGAAGATTATCCACTACAGCATCTCTAAAGTTTTCAACACCATTATTCATCGTCTTACTAAACTTAACACAGTTGTCCTGAACATGACCAAAAACACAACAAAATTTGCATATTTCAGGTTTCCATGGATATTGAACTTGGACAAAATGCTCACTACCATCGACCATTCGGATAGAGAATTCATTCAACAAGTCATGATCAAGGGTAATTTCCACCAAGCATTTAGCGTATTCTAATCTATCTAACCTTTCCACAGTATCATCCATATATAAGAAATTGTCTATTCTAGAAGCTAACCAACTTATTCGCAATAAAGGCTAAGCAAAAATAGGAATATTGAGCAGTTTAATCCAAATCGAGACTTGTCTTCCATATAAATGTGAAATTGTAATCAATTTAGCTATTTTTTATAGTAAACTTGAAGATGAAGATCATACATTTAAAAGCGCAGCAGAGAACTGAAAGAAATCGGAGCATCCGAGATTAGAGCCAAAGCAATCGATTTTGAAGACGCGATTTGGGGAAGCGGTTTTGATTTGGAGAAGAGGGTAGGGAAACCATTTTTTCGGTTTAGGGAAAATTTTCTATTTTGGCTGAAATGAAAAAGCGTGGAAGGGAGGGACGAAAAATGAAAATGGGAAGGAAAAAATATCATGCCATTTTGATACGGGTGAAGGCCGTATTATATGGACTGATCCAAAGCTTCACAGATCTACGGTTACATTTTAGGGATTGAGAGAGGTGCGGATCGGTTGAGCTGTAGCAAATAAAATTTGATACGGCTATTAGCTGTATCAAATTTGATACGGTTTTCAACCGTATCAAATCTCAATATCCTGGTGTGCCAAATTTGCTGTTTTGGTGTAGTGACATGACATACTTAATAAGGGAAGATTCATCACAAATACAATGGGTTCAACTTAGCATAACATTAGCATCAACATGGGTTTTAAAGGTGTCAACTTGCATATATGACCATAGCATCAAACCCAACTAGCATAAATAATCAACCTAAACTTGCATGAATCACATATGTCATAAAGAGGGTAACTTGCATAGATGTTCATGTCATAGACCTATCATAAAGGGATAAACTTGCATACATGTCATAGGTCTAAAAAGGAATGAACTTGCATATGTTACTCATATCATAAAAAGGGGTAAACATGCATATATATGCATGACATACAAAGGGGTAAACTTGCATATGTATGCATATCATACAAAGGTGTAAACTTGCACATGTTACTTGCATATAATCAAACACCAAGCTTGCATAACATGTCATATATGAACTTGCATATAATCAAACACCAAACTTGCATAACATGTCATATATGAAATTGCATATAATCAAGCACCAAACTTGCATAACATGTCATATATGATCTTGCATATAATCAAACACCAAACTTGCATAACATGGTGTCATAATGGACCAATGTTTATCATAGTGATTTGCATAACTAGCATCATGAACATATAGCATAAAACTTGCATAACTAGCATCATGAACATATAGCATATGATAACATAACTTGCATTGATCCACATACATAACCATAACCTCATTATATCCTATCATAATTAGTTTAGCAATTGCTTGCTAAAGGCATAGAAACTCACAACTTGTTGATTAGCACTCCTATGAAGAAGATTTAGTTGCTAGAGTTGATTAGAAGTTGATTTGAGAAGCTATCTTCTTCTAAACATTGATGGAGGCTCCTTCAAGTTGCATTTTGACGGCGTGATGACGTTGTATCTATTTTTAGTATGGATTAGGGTAGTCTTAGGGTGTATTTATAGATTTAGGATGTAGTTTAGGTCCTTAGATTAACCCTAGATTAGTTTAGAGCCATCAGATCTCGTCACAAGCCCCAAAACACAGCCCAAACCTGACCAATTCACTCAAATGGTGCACCAGGCAAAACTGCCCGGCCACCTGTGTCGACTCCCAAGTCGACAGGGCAGTTGACTTGGGTCCAGCTGTGTCGACACCCAAGTCGACTCCCCAGTCGACTTGGGGTGGCTGGCGGGAATTTTCCCGCCTAGCCCGCCTGGCCTGATTTTTGAATTTTGAACTTGAAATTTAAATTTGTTTTGAACTTAGAATTTTCTGAAAACTTACATGGGCCATAACTGGGTCATACGGACTCCGATTTACAAAAACTCAGACTCTATTTCGCGTATTTTTCCGAGACGAACGCAATGGCATAGCCCGTTTCCCCTGATTCAGAGTTTAAAATTTAATTCTTCCCTATTTTATATTATAGCAAGTTATTCAACATACGGGGTGTTACAAACCGGAACCCCATGGATCAGTGGATCATCTGGACTATACTCCTCAACCTCAAAAGCCTTGGGCTCCGGTGCCGAACTCGAACCTTCGTCAATCTTGCTCTTACCCTTGAGTTCGAGTTTTTCCTTCTCCATGGCCTCTTGAATCTGACGCCTGCCCTCTGCTAAAGCCTCGGGCTCTCCACCCCTGAGGAAAGTCTGCATAAGTTGGTCCTCGTCGATTTCCTCAACCTCTAACCATTGCTTTTCTCCCTCGACAATTATATCCTATACATTGACCAAGGTGGTGTGATAGTCTTTAATCCAAGAGATGTCTCAAGTTCGAATGACTTGAGCAAAGAAGTCCATTAGTAGCCCCTCAAACTCTTCTATTTCCTTTTCGGCTGCGACAAGGTTAGCGGTGGCAGTGGAGGCTGGCTCAAGGCAGCATTGGCGTTACTTTTGGTAAGAGCTGCCCGTTCCTCGGTATGAGCAAGTTTGTTGTTCAAGTCAGCATTTTCCTTTTTAATACAAGTGAGATCATCCTTTAAGCTTGCTTTTTTCCTTCTCCCAAGCAGCCTTCTCGGTCGCTAGGCGATCCTCCAACGCCTTTAGCTCAGTATTAGCTGTCCTGAGATCCTCCACCTCTTTCTTCAGAGCCAAGCGTTCTTGGCTATGTGAATCGAGCTCGAGGTGGAAGCTTTTCTTGACATCGTCCAATTCAGTTTTGTTATTTTGAGCGTCCCACCGAGCTAAGGTGAGTTGGGCTTGCGCATCCTTAAGATCTTTTTTCGCCTTGCTTCTGGCCTTAGCATCGTGATCGACCTTCACTCTGGCCCTGGCAGCATCTACCTCTAGACGGCGTATAACGTCTAATAAATTCTTGACATGCTTTTTCATTTCCTTATATTGTTTAGCGACGTCACCAATATGACCTACAACTTCTACATCCCATTCATCAGAAACTGGTTCGAGATTCGGGACAAAATGCATCCTCTCAAAATAGATATCGGGAAATTCCTTCCGTAAGCTCTCCATTTTTGCTTGATTAATGGGAGTAACGGTACGCTCCTATACCCCAGAAGTACCCAAACTATGCTGACCAGAGGGAACAAGAGCTGCTTTTTCTTTCTCTTTATCTTTGCTCGACTCCTTTTGTTTATCTTTGGGTTCGTGATACTTTTTGGAGGATTTGCCCAGAGAAGGTAAGCCTTTCGGAAGAGTCGGAGCCTTGGGAAGTTCTTTACCCCACGTGTGTGACACTTGGCGACTGTGAGACTTCCCAGGATCCTGTTTCGAGGGAAAGAGAAAATGCGTAGGATGAGACGGATAAGAATCATGGCGTCGTTGGATATCCCTTCCTCGACTATCACTGTGATCACGTTCACATACAGAAGACAGCCTGGGTGTGTACTCACGAAGATCGCGGTAAGAATAACGACGAGGCATTTTTCTTATAGAAAATCATAAAACAGGCGTCGGGATCGTGAATACTGTTAGTGTATAAGTGTTGTGATAAGTGGTGCATGTGATTTGTGAATCCCGTGTAATCCCCTCTATCAGACCAGGGCCCAGAGATTGGCTCGTCTGTACAGTATCTTTCTCTTTAACTCGGGTGGTTTCTTCCTCAGAGATAGGAAAGAATGATTCCCCTCCGAAGTCTTCGGATGTGTAGATGCTATCTGGCAGGGAAATCTTGCATAACTCTCCAAATATCTGCTCCTCTGTTAATTCATCCTGAGCAGTAGGATCAATTAGTGGTGGAGTCCTCAGGGGAGATTGTTCCTTGGAAACTAAAGCCTCCTCCGGCTCATCAACTCGGGTTTCATCCCCTTTATATACATTCAAATCCTCATCATCCTGATTAATCATCGGTGAAGGACTCTTACGAAATTCAATTGTTTTTGTGGCCCCTGAGGTCCCTTCTCCCTCAGCCGGGGGCACATACTTGTAAGGCTTGCCACCTGTTCCAAGCCCGAATCTTATGTCCAAAAGATGGTGTTTATGAAGGCTCTCATCAGTGATGCACTTCTTGATTCTACAAAAGTACGATTTGCTTGCTAAGAGGCAGGATAATCGATCTTCGTATACCAAACCCTCTGTTTTTTTCAAAATTGAAAGTTGTACAAGAAAAAAGAATACATTGGCACTTTGATTATGCAATTGGAATATATGTTGCAAAATTTGAAACCTACTTGATTGTAGCTGCTTCCTTGCACATCCTGCCTGATGTTTTATGTAAAACCAATCGGATCTCGCATCCCCTAGGTTGTTATGGCCATCCGACAAAACTTTTCTGCCAGGAATCGATTCGAAGAAAGAGAAGTTTGGGGTCCCTGTGGAATGATGCTTATAATTTCAAATCTTTGAAGGTGAGTTCGGTCTATAAAATCTCTGCGTACGCGATATAAAAAGTATACAGAGCTACGTAAGCATTGGGATGGAGTTGCATAGGAGCAATATGTAGTCGTCTCAGTAGATCAACGACAATTGGAGGAAACAGAGGGATGGCGCCTACCCAACACATGAACCTACAACCATATATCCTTCCGGAGCAGAATGAAGTCTGTCTCCTTCCTCTGGAGTTTTTACATCGTCCCAAGGAATCCCGTGCCCTAAACAGACTTTCTCCAATTTCAACTTGTCCAATTTAGAAGCCATTGAATCACTCAGCTTCTCTTTCTCTACTTCTTTAACACTTGGGATCTCATCAGTAGCTCGATCATCTTCTTCTTCTCCCTCGAGTGATGTGCTCTCGGAAGATGTCGATTCGTTATCAATATCTGTCTCATAATCAGATCCAAAATTTTCCTACTCTGAGTCGGACGGAAGCACATCAGGATTGTGATATTTTGGCGACTCTGGATCTACCCTCATTTCTGATATTCTCGATGAACGTCTATCAGTCATGGCTGTGTTGGCGAGTAAACATAAAAGATTAGAATATAGTTACCCGTGAACCCCGTGCATGTGCAAGTGCTGGTGTGTGCAAGTGTGCATAATACTGGAAAACATAATCACAAAGTAAATTGGGCAAGCATAATAATAGTCGTTGTATGCTGCTAAGTTATGCTGTTGTTCAGTCCAAAAAAATCATCTTGAAGGCTCTAACCTAACTGTCCATTGGTATATTAGAATTGCGTTGCATTTTTTAATCAATATGTGTATCGGATCATTGATAAAGTTAGCTTGCTGAAGTCTCAGGGTTTGGCTCCTGGTCTAAATGATGGCTCGTGGGACAGAGTTCAGCTCGTGGTCCATTATCGGCTCATGAATAGGACATGCTCATGGGAAGGCTTCGAGTCGCGGAATAACTTCGACTCGTGGGAGAATTCAACTCGTGAAATACTTTGGATCGTGGGAAGATTTCGGTTCGTGGGATAGTCCAGTTCGTAACTCACATCGCTTCGCCTATTTAGCTCGTGCAAGACTTCCACAACTCGCTCCACTTTCTATTTCCACGAACTGATGCTCTCCCATTCTCACAACCCGAATCGCTATCCAGTTTCATCATCAACCCTTCGCTTTCATCCCTCCATCTCGCTATTACCACGAGCTGAGTCATCACTCCATCCACGAACCGACCTGGTGAAGCATGTTTTCTTCCTCGCCATTTCTCTCCTCCCTCCATAAACCCATTATACCATCGCCATTCTCAAAACCTCAACGCCATAAACTCCGCTACCCTTACCACCCATACCAGTAAAAAGTCGAGCGAAGCAAAGAGAGATAAGAATGAATTCTTAGCATAATTATCTTTTTAATTTAAATTAGGTGATGAAATTGTTTTCTGGAAATCGCGAATTAGGGTTTTCGGTTGAAGAAGAGGTAGGCGACGACAGTAAAACGACGAGAGAGAGAAGGGATAAAAGAAGAATGGGGGAGCGGGTTATATATCCGAGTCCAAAGTCGATTGGTCTTCCCATTTTTGTCGGTTCTGGTCCATGATGACCCGTGGGCCACGAACATTCATGAAGGCCCACTATGGAATGGTAAGGCGACCTGTAACAACCCGGAAAATCAGAACCAATTTAAAAATTTTATTTTGATAGTTTTAATGAATTTTGAATATTTAAAATGAATTATTTTAAATAATAATGATGAGAAATTTATTTTGAATAGAATTAGAACGTATACATTTATTTGAATCGTCGTTAGAATATAAATATTTATTTTTAATTAAAAAAGGAATTGAAAATGGCGCGGTAGTTTAAAAATTCAATTTCAAGTTTCAAATGAATGTAAAGGATTCAAAATAAACCGGATTTTAGCTAAACCAAAAACATTAGAATCTATTTGAGAATATCTTTCTAACGAATCTGAAAAATTGAAATTTCATAGCGGGAATAAAAAGTTATGCCCAGTTGAAAATTCAGAATAGTCGCTATGGAAAATATAGCCCTTAAAAATAGCCATTTAGCAAACGACCTCCCTTTTCGACGAAACCACTTTTGTTGGATCCGGGATGTCAAACTATTGCTAGATTTCAAAATTCAAAATTTTTGGGATTAATATGTGAGCGTGGCAAAGTAAAACGTGTTTTGACAGTTTCAGTCAATTTGGATCGACCAGAAAACGACCATTTTTCAAACGGTCTCCAAATTTGATGAAATTAGTTTTGTTAGGACTGTATCATCAATTCGAAGCTAGAAATAATTTTTCGGGAATTTTTAGAGTTAGTATGTGACCTAAGTAAATTAAAATGTATGTTTAGAATTCAATATAATGATTTAAATGTTGATTTAAACGAAAACTGATCGTAACAGCCGAATTGAATTACAAAACATATCCCATTGTATTCAGTATAGGGGTAATTGGCTGGGGGCGATAGTCATTGGGTTTCGTTTGGAGTTTGAATGGAAAGTCAACTTTAATGGAATATTAAATTAAATTAAATAATTAAATTATAATATCTCTCCCTTCCCTCTTACCCCATTCATTTCAGTTTGAATCGAAATAAAAAACCCCTAGAATCTAATTGCGCCACTGCGCCTCTAGGGAGGGCCACCACCGCACCTCCTCGTTTGCGCCGTCACCCTCTCCACGGCGACCGCGACCACCTTCCCCTCCTTCCTCCTATCGCCGCTCTTCATCCGATCCCCCAAAGCTCCCTCCAGCCCCCTTGAAAGCAACCACCGCCGCCTCTGGCCAGTGGGGGCCCACCGTCGATAGCCACCAACCCCCCGCCCCCCCAGAACCCAAGAAAAACAGTAAGTTTTTTTATTTTTATCTACTTTATTTCAGTTTTTTTGTAAGTGATAATCTTTAAAAAAAATCTGATTTATTTATATATATATTATAGCATTAAAAAGAAATGATTTTTAATAATAAAAAGAGAGGATTTTTATATGATTAAAAAAATATGATTTTTAAAACTGAAAATATACGATTTTTATTTGTTTAAAGGTGAGATCTTTATTTATTTAAAGTTTTGATTTTTTTTGTTTAAAAAAATAAGATTTTGTGAATTGAAAAAGATTTGGTTTTTACTAGAAAAGATTATATTTTTATATAGAGTAAAGGTAATATTTTTATATAATAGAAAAGATTATATATTTTTTATTAGAGAAAAGGTTTGATTTTTTATATGTGCACATAGCGAATGAAGAAAGGATTTTTATAGTATGAACAACATTATAAAAATAAGATTTTTATCTATGAAGTAGAGTTATAAAAATTTGATTTTTATATATTCATGTAGCGAAGAAAAATTCGTTTTTTATATATGTATGAAAAGATAGGATTTTTGTTGATATTTCTAGCGAATAAAAGTATGATTTTTATTTACATAGTTATAGTATAAAAATTTGATTTTTTATATAAATAGTGATATGATTAAAGTGACATCTTTATATGTATATTAACATGGTGAAAATATAATTTTTATATGAGTAGCACAATAAAAATATGATTTTTATATTATAGAGATAATAAAAATATGATTTTTATACGATGGAGAATATAAAAATTTGATTTTTATATTTTTAGCGTTATAATAATATGGGAAAACTGAATTGTAAAAATATAATTTTTATAATATAAACACCAACATAAAAATATGATTTTTTATGTATGAAGTAACAGTATAAAAATGTGATTTTTAATAATCAACTGCATGAAACAGATAACGATGGAACAGACTAGAAGCGAATAGAATTCAAACTGTTCAGAAATTCAGAAATAATAAATGGTGGTGTGGATCCCAAACGTGAGAGCTCCTCACTATAATTTTCTTATACAGTTATTTATTTTTATAACAGCATATATGAACTGTTCCCCGTCGTCCACAGACCATGGACGACTTGTTTGATTGTTTGGTTTGGTTGATTAGATTATTTGGTTGAATTTGGTTGTTTGGGTGAAATGAATTGATTAGAATTGTTATGTATGTATGGCACGAGCCGATATCAGGAGAGGGGTAACGCTAGACATTACCCGATTTCAATATCATGTCGTTATGCTGCCAATTTTTTTAAAATATGTTAGAACAATAAAAATATCATTTTTATTGTGTAAATGAACCGAATAAATATTTTATCGTTAAAAATATAATTTTTAATGGGTATATGAATAAAATAAATATTCATTTACAAATCAGACGATTTGTTTATGTACACCCATTTGATTGATATTGATTGACACGATATATTTTACACATCGCCCAACTGCACAAATAATTTTCAGTGTTTGTTGATTGAAACCTCACACGGGTGTTGGGATGAAATTTGACGTACACTGATCCCAATTGTTTAGTTGTATGTTGATCGATTGATTAACAGGCTATCGTAAGAATTAAATATTTATATTTAATGCTTATGCAGTGCAGAATACACTCTGGATGATGGTTGATTGTTTATCCTTGTTGTACTATACACATGTTGTATGAAATCCATATAATCAAATTATATGCTAATTGGTTGTGTCTGTGTAACAACGCACATTTTGCCCGATCTTAATCGATCTCTAGATCGATCAAAATCGTTCAAAACCCGCATATGTTAACTTTGGGAATACAACACATCAGAACAATAATAGCAGACTTTTATAAACATCAAAATAATGTTACATCAGTGTACAGAATATCAGAGTACATCGATATATAAAATACAGCGGAAGACTTATTATAATAAATTAATACAATACACAACGGAAGACTTTCTATACTCTGGACATAGCTTCAGGCTTCGATCCAGAATCCTGCTCAAGAGATAAATATCTGCAAAAAAAGCTACTCGACTGCCCGTGTGGAAAAGAGGGCACCCGAGTTTGCAAAGTGAAACAAACTACGAGTTAGTCATGGGACTGGTATGAGAAATCTAACTTAACTAATCTAATAATAAGGCTAATTACAGGACCACGCCGCTAAATGTGGAACGGGTTTACTCCATCGGATTGCCAGTGCATAACATAAGGTAAATCGTTAAACAACACAATGCTTTTTAGAAAAATGAAACCATTATAAGACTCAAGTCACATCACACAATGCAACGCAAACCGGAGGATAGAGTTTTACCTTATAATGGTCAAAAATGCTTGATACGATAAAAACGGATTTGATATTATTACTAGTGTATATATGTTTCAAAAACAATTTCAATCATAATGTATCAATCATAGATGGCATGGATACCATATATCATGTCGCCATACTAGTTCTACAATCAAAACCGCATGGTGTCGTATTGGAAATTGGGTTTCCGTCATGAATCAAGGCTAGGGATCGTCCTCTCCAATTCGAGACACTCTAGCAAATGCCTCAGGATTCGGACTCTGGCGAACCCTTGGATCTTCAGGGTCGGTCCAACTTTAACGCTTAGTGGATTAGTTATGCCTGAACACACGCTTCCCGGTTCTTTCACTACACCATAATGGCCATTTGGCAACTCTTATTTTTTTCAACTGCCAACACTTATATGTGTTGTAGACTAGTGACACTAATATGTGTTGCGGTAGCAAAAATATGTCACCAAAAATGTACCAACACTTCTACGTCTTGTTGTGCCCAGTCAACCCTTATGTTCTGAGGGCAAAACGGTAAGTTGTCAACCATAACCTAATCGCTGCCTCAATTTTTTTTCCCCAACACTTATCCCTCTGAAGGTCGCGTCTTTAGCAAATAGAAAGAAACATGGACTTCGAAGAATTGATACAGCTCTCACTAATCGATATCAACATCAGCGATACCAACGATTTTGGTATTCTCAAATCGGGGCTTCTTGGAATTGGGGCTTCTAGGAATCACGGCTTCTAGGAATTGGGGCTTCTCAAATCGTTTCTCAATCCTCAACTTCGAATTGGGGATTCTAGGAATCACGATAATAGGTGAAAAAATCGATTTCACTTTCTTTGTGTTTGTTGTATATTTTTAGGTTTTCCTCCCTTGTTTTGTGTTTGAAGAGAGAAGGAAAGACATAACCGTTTTGAGTATAGATGATGGTGGAGTAAAGGGCATCATACCAAGAACTATTCTTGCTTTTCTTGAATCCGAACTTCAATAATGAGTATTTAATTGATTTACTCGGTGAATTAGTGTCTGGAGTATATGGAAAAAATGAGATGTTTATTATCTTTGGTGGTTATGGAAATATGAGAGCAAAGTTTACATCAGCTTTTGATTCCCAAATTTTTTAACATAATGTTAAGAATGATCTTAATTTTGGATAGGATTTCTTTTCTCCTTCTAATATTTGTTGCATTATGTAGGCCATCTTATGTTTATTTAATATCTACAGTTTTATTATCAAGTTGTTTTCAAAATTAAGGTGCATGGTTAATCTTAATTGAGGTAAGTAATGAATATTAAATAGTGGATGATCAACTTGAAACAGTTATGTAAACTCTTGAGTTTTGTTTCTGGATACCTTAAGTTAAAACAGTTAAATAAGCTGCCATTTAAATACTATCGCTTAAAATTTGATTGGTGATATACTAGTAATGTGTCACAAAGAATAGTGAATCATTTCCTGGCTTAATGATTTTTGTTGATGTTTTTTAAAGCTAATACTGAAATATTGAGTATGTTATTATTTCTAATAGATTTGTCCCTTTTGTCTTCGCATTGCAGCAAAACTTCAATAGTTTTGATTTGTTTCGGCATATTTTAATATAAATTTGACATAGAAGGAATAAATCTAATAAAGGAACTGTAATGGACCAAGGCAATTTGTCAACTGTCTTGTTTTTAAACTTATTTCTAGAATCCATTGTTTAATGTTAGCTTTGCATAAAATGTAAGATCAAAATCATAAAAGCTGAGACTGTTTGTATATAAACTATATTATATATTATATTGCATTAACATATGAGCTCACAAGCTAATGTTGCTTCATCACCGCTGAAGCAAATGCTTAACGCCATTAAATGAGACGAAGTTTATTGTATTTCTTGTTCTTATGTCCACAAGTGTTGCACTACATATAATAGAAAAAGCATCTCTATCCAATTAGCATTCAAAGGTAATCTAGGTTAGTGTATAATAACACTGGTATTATGGTTTAACTTTAAATTTAACAGTGATTTTATGGTGTAGAAACTCGACGGAGATGATGCAAGGATTACAAATTATTTCGACATGGTAGCTGGAACAAGCACAGTACTGGTGACTGCAATGTTAACTGCCCTTGGAAAAGATGGTCGTCCATTGTATGCTGCGAAAGACACGTCAAGGGTATCAGATGTTAATGACTATATGTACGACTCATTTTCTCACTATAACCATTCCCTATAATCTTTTTTCCCTATTAGCCTATGGGTTTGATGTTTAACGACTCATGATTCAATTAGCACCCGGATATGCATCTAGTTTCTCATAGGTGATGTTGTAGATGCTACAGAGATTAGCGCTTGTACTGGTCGATCAGCTTTGCACATCTGTATTGTTCCCTGATAATGCCAGCATTATGATTCTAACATATGAGCAAACAGTTATATTTTGTCCTATAAGGTTAGACTAAACTGAAATGGGCATTAATAAGAACATATGAAATTAGAAGTTATAGTCTCCTCTCCAAATCTGCAATTCAATCATTTGTTTTTATGCCATTGATTACACAAATTTCCTAGTTTATTTTTTCCAAAGGATCATATTTTAAAGTTCCTTTATATTCCAAAATTATCTCTAGTAACATATTTCGTAACTTAAGAATAGATCATGGAAATTTTGTCATGATTATTATGTACAAAAAAACCAAAAGGACTTGACATAATTGAAAAAGTTCCAAAAGAACAAACAAAGAAAATGAGAACTGGAATTGAATGGTTTATCAAATGGTTGTATTTTCTTTATAATGCACTTAAATATTGGTATTAAATGCTAAATGTTTCAGCGCAATTAAATGGCGAATGATGTTATTATTTTGATGTCTTGTTCATGTATCTAAAACATTAATCTGACTACGTTATAGCTCGACCAAATTTTAAATTTTATTCCACAGAAATGGCAGCTGTGTATCAAATTATGGGATAAAATGCTACCTTTTATATTATTATCTATAAATAATATTTTATTTATGAAATTAAAGGAATCATCTAAATAACTTGACAATATTTTAGTTGTAGTGTGCGTAGCGAGTTGGACAGTGAATATTTCACTTATAACCGTTGCACCATTTTTATGCTGGGATATTAGCCTAGCACACTAAGCAATTACAGATTATAAATGATAAACAATACTTCAATTAAAATTGCATCACGAGCAATGTGTTTTTGATTTACATAATACTATTAAAAGGAGACAGTCAACATATTCATTTAAAAGTAGCAGGACATTGTAAGTATTTGACAATTAACACTTACTAAATTAAAGGGTATGATTTAATTTTTACTCAAATGAAGAATGATAAATGGTAAATTTAATATTGAAAATTCCAATTATAAAGCCTATAATTAATAGTATTAATTTCTCTCTCAAAAAGGTAAATTATTAATAGTGGGATACTGACTATGCTAGTAGAAAACATTGATTCACGGAACAATATCTTATTTGTATGTAAAAGTAAATCTATAAAGATCTTGATGAACCAATTTATAAAATGTACTCTGTCATATTTACTAAAACTTTCCTTTAATTAAAGATACGCCATGACATATGTATTTAAATTTTAAAATGTGGTTACTCATTTTATTTGTTTCACCTATAGAAGTAAATTTTCTGAAGCTTCTAATGTATTTTTCTATGTATACTTTCCTTAGCTTGCTACTTCATATGTTCAACAAGCAAGCACAATCAATGGCACACCACAATATGATGTCGCTTGGAGGACAGTCTTAGTCTACATATGAGACACGAGCTGCTATTCTTGGCACACCAAGCAACACTGATTCATTTTCTTCCGACTGGCAAGAACATGTTGTTTGTCAAGTTAGCAGTTTTGATTGTCATTAATATTTCTTAGTTTATGTATAGGTATGCCACATATAATGGTTTAAGCAATTTGGTTTAAGATATTTTTTCCTTCTTTTTTCCTTTTACTCAATTGTTTTATACCTTTTTTTGGCTGTCATTAATTTTATTTACAGATATAACTCCAACAAGATGACCAAGCAATCTTACTGGGAAAAGCCTCCTGGGTTGCTGACGCCAGCTGAAGCAAGCCCAAACATTTGCTACAACTTCTGGTAACTTAAAGTCTGCAGTGATATATAAACACTATTTGGATTCTTTCTACAACTATTTGGATTCATCAACACTATTTGGATATAAAAACAGTAGCTTAAATTCATGGTGGGTATTAGAATCATATAAACACTATTTGGATATAAAAACAGTAGCTTAAAGTCTGCAGTCTGAATTCATCATAAAAACAGTAGCTTAAAGTCTGAATTCATCAACTATTTGGATTCTTTCTACAACCTAACTATGGGCTAAAATAACATTCAAAACGTATACATAAACATATAATATATAAGCAAGAGCTTAAAGTCTGCAGTCAGCTGCTTCGAGGGAAGAGAAAAGAACTAAGAACTGTGATTGATTTTCTGTAGATGTAAATTTAAAAATTTAAGATTAACGCTATTGATTGGCAAGGACCAAGGCCAATTATCAAGTGTTAGCAATATTTTATACAGTGGTCCAGGTAATTTTTTTTTAGCATGACTCTTTACTGTTGTCAGAATATATTTTTAAGTGGCTTCAGTAGAGATTTTGACAAACTTATGGTACCATATGATCTATTATTACTAAGAACAAAAATCAAGAAAAAGAATACTTACATGCTAAAAATCCCCTTGCTCCATTTTATATATGATCTTACTCTGTTAACATTAGTCTTGGTATTAACTTCAGAAATTACTCTGTTGTGATGAGATTTCATCTCTGACTGAAGGCCTATTAAGAAATTACTGAAGCTGAAAATTTCAAAGATTACAATATGTCTTGGTATTAACATCAGAAGTGCGTGAATCCATTCTTATTGCCATAAAAAAAGTAAAAGTAATTTGTGAAAAAACACTTCATAAATTGTACAACATTACAAGACATTAAAAACCAAAGTAAAGACTACAAAATTTCGTTCCTAGAATTATTGGCTTAGATTCTGATTCCACAGTGAACATATGCCCTGGCTTGGATTCAAGTATTATTAATTGTTTATTCAGTTAAAATTAATTGTATGATTTATATTTAGATCTGGTAAAATGTAACAGTTTGAAGCAAGATTAGTCCTTCGAATTTAGGTTATATAACTACAGTTTTCAAGATAGTTTTCAAAGACCAGCTAGCAAAAACGTAATTGATAAATAATGAAAACTGCTATTTAAGCATGTTATAGGATGCTTTCTCGTGAATATATCCAATTAAGTAACTACACAAATAGTTTTATTTACCAGATCTCTTTAATAGTAATCAAATATTCTTGTTTCTTTTGTAATTTCATCAGAGCACACTGGTTTTTTATTATGTTTTAGCTGATTTCCTAAGTTAGTAGGGGAATGTTGTATAAATGGATCCATATCAGAAGTATTTTAATTTGGGTTACCAGTCCACTGAATCTATGGTTCCATATTGTTTTAATCATAATCTAACTTCGGATGAATATAGCATTAGATGGAAGTATCTTGGTTTTATCATCTTCAAATTCAGATTTGAAAAAATATTTTTGTTTCCATTAGAAGTTACCTCATATTTTCCCATGTTTTCTTAATGGTAATGACTGGTTGGACAAGTGCTTCTTGTAGGGCTGGGCATCATCATGCTATCATTTATGTCGGGTAATGTCCCTCTTTGATTGTTATTATATTTTGAATTTTCTAATTTTTGTGTGTTTTCTATCTAGTTATATCTAACAGGAAGGTAGCTTGTTAAGTAGATAAATATTGTTTAAAATCGATTTGCTTTGGTGGTGGTAACTTTTGATTATCCCATGCAAAAATAATTGTAAATGTTAGCATTTTCTTTTTTAAATTGGGTACGACCAAATCAAACCAATAATCTCTTAGCATCTATGTCTATTAAAACGTAAAACTTATATAAATCCTATGCAGTAATAATTATTTATTCAGTCACGTAGAGGTTTTATTTCCCTCCGATTATTGGATATACTCATATCACTCTATTTTTTTGGCATACACCATAAGCTTAGATGTTAAGAAGTCATGAATTATCTGCTATTCAAGTTTCTCAATACTTTTTATATTCAAGTTGTTGAGGGAACCAAGGGTGCTGTTTTTGGTGGCTTAGTCGAGACACCACTTCAACCATCAACTATTAAAAAGTATCAGGTGGACAAGGCCTATTTGTTACATTACTTATATAACTGACTACATGATACTTTTGTTTATTGCTACTGATTCAAAATTTTAATTTCTCATATTTTTATTTTATAGGGTACAAATAGCTGCTTTGTTTTTACAAACCAGCCTAGTCAGCTTGTCATATTTCATCTGATAGGTACCTTTACAAATTACAAACATGTTGTCCCATAAATCAGTATATATCCACCCTTTTTACAGTAACCGAGTGCAATGGGGGAACTAATTAATTGCTGATAATTAACCACTTCATAGGTTAGTCCCTACTGGAAGGAATTACCAAAAAAAAAAAAAAATATTGTGGTATCCTGGGAAAAGTAGTAAATTGTTAACACAAGTTTTAAATGTAAATAGATTTATTTTCTTGTTTATGTATGTATTCGAGTCATGCATCGGTGGTACAACTTGCTCTTTTATATTTCATTTTCTTCATCGAAAACGCAAATCCAATTTTCACCTTCTTTTTTTGGGACTGAATTCTTGTCCAGCTTGTTCTATCGTCCTGAAAAATCGGAATGAGGGACAAGAGAGAAGGAAGTGCATAAGAATGTATGTTTAGTATTGAGTTCATATTTTGATGATAGTATGCTGACTGTTTGGTCCATGCGTTTGTACTTTGTATAATTAGAATTTGAAAGGTAAGTAACTAGTCAATTTCCCAGAGTTAACTTTATATATAACTGAAATTTAGAATTAGTTATTTTTTCTTCTTAAATCTTATTCATAATTCCTAATGGAATTTCAGGTGTCAATCGTTATTACACTCATTGCTCACCTGATTTCTCGGCATTATGCGGTGGTGGTCATTATGTTCACGTAGGCAACGATTTGTAAGATTTTTCTATTATTTATTTAATTTCAACTCATGCTACCAAAGATTCACAGGTTCAGTTGTTTTTAACTTAAACATTGCTTGATATTAGGCTGAATGGTTCAAGTTCGTCTTCAGAAACCTTTGGTAATCCATGCTTGGCGCATTCTGAAGAATTTCAATTAAAGGAAGTTGAGGTAATGCAATATCATATCAATGCACATGAAACTATAAGTTCTAGCTGTGTCACTTTTTGAATGTGGGTTAAGTATGCAATATCATATCATAACATTGCTTGATATTAGTGATTTGGATCTATCATTTTTTATTTGAAGATATATCATATTGCACCTTTTTTTGGTCAGATCTTTTCTTTATGGGCTGTAAGCAAAAAGGTTTATGGTGGATTAAACTTATCAACTGAGCTGAAAGGCTCAGTTTCTAAACTGAGCCAGGCTCAGTTTAAAAACTGAAACTTCCGTCTCAGTTTCGACTCAAAACTGAGCCGGAAAAGGCTCAGTTTCGACTCAAAACTAAGGCGGAAAAGGCTCAGTTTCGAGTCGAAAGTGAGCTTAGTTTAGAAACTAAGTCGAAAGCCTTAGCTGAAACTTCAAAAAAACTATAGATACACATTTTGAAAGCCTTAGCCCAAAGCCTTAGCTGAATGTTTCTTATAGCATATCCAGGAATTCATATGCATGCACACTCTTCAGACGAATGATTAAAAAAAAAATTGTATAGCCTTTTCGGCTTAGTATCAAAACTGGGCCTTTCTCGGTGTCGAAACTCTGTCAATTAAATGTTGGACCCAGCAAATAATATTTGCGCTTATCTCTTGAACTCAACAAATGATCATCCAACATTTTTCTGTGGTTTACACTTGTTATTTATCAGTTTTGCAGTTTGTTATTTTTGTAAAAATGAGTGCATTTATATTTTGTAGGCACTTGTGGAGGAGGAGGAAAAAACAGAATTTGGAATGTAATGGCAACGAGAAAGCAAATATGTGTGATCTTGACAATGATCCTGTCTCCGAAGTTTTTGGTTCTGATAAAAAGAAAAATTATTGTCGTGCATGTAACAAATATTTGAGCATTATGCGATTGTGACATTGTTGAATTTGAAATATTGGAAGCATGTAACAAGTATTTGAGCATTATGCCAATGTGACATTGTTGAATTTGAAATATGGACGTGTACCAAATCTTATATTGAATTGATATTTTGAATTATATACTGATTGAAAATGATAAAGACATGTTATACATATTCATTTATAAGTGTTAGCAATTTATGTATGCCAACATTTATAAGTGTTAGTACGATTATGATACTGACATTTATAGGTGTTACCGTATCTTCTAGTTCCAACATTTATAAGTGTTAGCAATGAATATGTTTGTAACTCTTATAATTGTTACCATATCTTATGGTTCCAACATGTATAAGTGTTAGCAATGAATATGTTTGTAACTCTTATAAGTGTTACCATATCTTATGGTTCCAACATGTATAAGTGTTAGCAATGAATATGTTTGTAACACTTATAAGTTTTAGCAATGAATATGTTTGTAACACTTATAAGTGTTAGCAATTACTCTGTTTGTAACACTTATAAGTGTTACAGGAAATTCCTCACAGGTCGTTGGTGACACTTAAAAGTGTTACAGAAATTATTTGCAACACCTATACTCGTTGGGAGTCCCCTGATTTGGTGTAGTGTTTTGAACCTCTATATGGCCACTAACAACCTATAAAATCGAGGTACCCCATAATTCATCATCCACATAAGTAAAATGTCAGGGCTGGTAGGTCGCTGACATCACTCTAGCTAGAAAGAAATGTGTGCACTCCCTGCAGTCCTGATCCCATTTTTGACTCATACCGGGGTGTGAGGCTCGCGAAGTCACGCTATGCACAAAGCTACGCCTAAATAGGCTAGGCTTTGATCATCAACCACAAGGCTCTGCTTTTCAACAAAAGCCTTGATCAAGCATCTTAGCATGCCACATTATCAATCCATACCATTGATTCCTACCAATATATAACCTCTAAGCTCGTACGTCTTAGAGAAGGGTGTTAAACACCAAACATATATATTAATAGAAATCAACGAATGCAATATAATGGAATACAACGTCAGACATACGATCCATTTACAAGTCCGTTCTGGGTCTAAACGAAACCGAGGCACCTTATTCCTCGCATATCCGAACAATCAACAAATATGTCCGGACAACTACCATTACATCTCCTTCAAGGTAGCTACTCCAATCACGGGCGTCAGTAGTCCTCATCCATTCGATGTGAAGATCGTCGGTCTTCAATCACCGTCTTCAAATTTTCGACTTAAATCATCGTAGTAATTATTTGAAATGAGTTGAACTCGGTCTTTTCAAATAATTTTCGAATAATTATCATTTAATTCATTTCATATCATTCATATTTATTTGTAACGGTTTGTTGCTATTTTATTTATTTAAAATAGCTCAATTGTAATTAAACGAAGCTTCGGGTCAATGGGCGGGCCTGGCGCTGTTTTTATACAAATTTGATTTGTACTTATCTCGAAATCTAACCGTTGGATTTTGACGAGATTTATATCGTTGGAAAGATCTTCCCAATGTGGTCCTAACGGTTCCAGTTTTGGGAAAATCCGACGGTCGGATCTCTCGGTATAACTGTTTAAAGTTACGATTTCAAAACGCGAACTACCGCGCGTGTTTCGTTTAAATTTAATTTATATTTATATAAATATAAATCATTTGGCAAATCTGCCAACGCGTTTAACTTTACATACAAAATAATATTTAACTTCGCATAAAAATTCTAATGTATGTATATACCACAAAAATGATTCTTTTACCTTTGTTGACAGTTCTAGTTTATTTTTGTTAAATCCTTTAAATAAAAAAATCATGTTTAAATCCTAAAACATGGACATTTCTATAACTCTTTACTTAGCATTAAAAACGTATTTTATTTCTTTTCTTTTTATTGCATATGAAATGTCAATAAAAGTGTAACTTCTATTTCTACTCTTTTTATCTCAACAAACATGACATCAAAATCTACTCTTTTTATCTCAACAAACATGACATCAAAATCTACTCTTTTTATTTCAGTAAACATGACATCAAAATCTACTCTTTTTATCTCAACAAACATGACATCGAAATCTACTCTTTTTATTGTCTCTAAAATGACAACAAAAATGCTTCTTTTAAATTCCATACTTTTTATTGAATATAAAATGTCAACTTTTAATCCATGTTTCTATTTACACCTAAAATATAAATATAAATATACTTTAATTTTCCTATTTTTAATTACATCTAACACGTAAATAAAAAATGTGCTTTTCAATCCGTGTTTTTGTTTACATCTAAAATGTAAACAAAAATTTAATTTTGATTTTTATGATTTTGTTTACATCTAAAATGTAAACAAAAATGTAACTTTAAAGGTATTCTTTTTATTTACATCTAAACGCGAATAAAGGTGTCACTTTAAATCTATGTTTTTATTTACATCTAAAATGTAAATAAAAAAGCACTTTTAATTTCTATGTTTTTATTTACATCTAAAATGTAAATAAA
This sequence comes from Allium sativum, assembly GCA_030737875.1. Lineage (NCBI taxonomy): Eukaryota > Viridiplantae > Streptophyta > Magnoliopsida > Asparagales > Amaryllidaceae > Allium > Allium sativum. Next base: position 882,146,044 of record CM060919.1, on the reverse strand, counting down.
AATGTACTTTTTATTTTCATGTTTTTATTTATATCTAAAATGTAAATAAAAATGTCAACTTTTTATAATCATATTTTTATTTACATCTAAATTGCAAATAAAAATATATTTATATCTTCATGTTTTTTATTTGCAACTAATTTGCAAATAGAAATGTACTTCATTTTCTATGATTTTTATTTGCATATAAAAAGGCAAATAAAAATGTACTTCTAAATTTCATGTCTTTTATTCACATCTAAAATGTAAATAAAATATCCATTATAAATTCATGTCTTTACTCACATCTAAAATGTGAATAAAATATACCCTTTTAGTTCAAGTCTTTTATTTACATGTAAAATGTAAATAAAATATACTTTCTTTTCTAATACATGTTTTGATTTACATGAGAAATGTAAATAAAATATTCTTTTCTAATGTTTCATACTACACTAAAAATGAAAATTTTATTGACTATTCTTTTCTAAGGATTCATACTACAATAAAAATGAAATTTTTATTGTCTATTCTTTTCTAAAAGTAAAAATAAAAATTTTATTTTAATTCTAGTATCACATAAAATAATATTTTATATGTAAACATTTCTTGTGGATATCGTACAAAATAATGTTTTATATGTAAACATTTCTATGAATTCTAATATCATATTAAATAACATTTTATATGTAAACATTTCTGTGAATTCTAAAATCATATAAAATAAAATTTTACATGTAAACATTTCTTTTCTAGTGATTCACACTGCAATAAAAATGTAATTTTTTATTTCTAATATAACATTTTTCATAAAGATGTAATTTCTATTCTTATTATAACATTTTTCATAAAAATGTAATTTCTATTTTCTAATGTAACATTTTACAATGAAAATGTAATTTTTTTTCTTTAATGTAACATTTTAAATTAAAAATGTTATTTTTAACCCAATGTAACTTTTTCTAATTAAAATGATGTTTTTATTCTAATTGACAATTCTAACAAAATGGTATTTAATCAAATGTGACAATTTTGACATAAATGATGTTTTTATTCTAATTTGTCAATTCTAATGTAAACGGTGTTTTTATTCTAATTCGTCTTTTTATAACCAAAAGATATTTTTAATCCAACTTATCATTTCCTAAAAAAAATGATAATTTTAATCTTAACGTAACATTCCTAATATATGTGATATTCTTATACTAACATAATATTTCTAACAAATGTGATATTTTTCCATTAACATAACTTTTCTAACAAAATGGTATTTTAATTCACATAACAAGTTTTCTAACAAAATGGTATTTTAATCCACATAACATGTTCTCTAACAAAATGGCATATATATTCTAACATTTCTAATTCTGCCCAAATGACATTTTATTATGTCAATTCTAATGCAAATAAAAAGAACATTTCTAAATTAACATAACATCTTCTAATATAACATGATTAGACAAGTGATACTTTTATGTTAATATAACATGATCTAACAAAGTGCTATTTTTATTCTATGATCTAACAGATTGATAATTTTATTCTAACATAATAGCATTTTTATATATTTTTATTTTCATAAATACAATAAAAATATGATTTTTATTGTAAATAAATCCTAGATCTACAACATTTAATCCAATCATTTCATCTCAAACGCAAACAACCAAACCAAATCACGTACAATCATACATTGAGTTAAACAACAGAGGAATCATAACACAATTATAATTAATTTATTTTAATTATTTTAAAAGGAATAGAGTTCTCACATCGATTTGTCTGAAACGTTCAGATCTGAATTTTCCTCTATTTCCAGCGTCCCCTGTTTACGCTCTAGTCAGTTCCATCGCGTAGATCTCGGGAAGATGATTCCAATGCATTTCAGTTTGCTGAATTTCGATAAGGTTTGAAAGAGTTATGGATTTTTAAAGTTTAATTACACTTTAAAATAATTGAATAATAATTAAATGAGTTAATTACTTTTATCCTACATCGTATACTCAAGGAAAATAGGCCGCCCCCTTGAACCCAACGTCGAAGTCTAGGGCTTCGCCTCCTCGTCGCCACAGCCCACCAGAACCCGATTAGACCTCGCCATCTCGACCGCCTTGCGCCGCTCCCCCGTCGCCCTGAACAACCCCCAACTCACACGCCTCCTGCTACCAAAATCAAGCTTGCAAGTCGGCGACTTTATGGTACCGCTGAGGCCACCACGAACATCCATCTACGATCACGGCCGTTCAGATCCTAGATCTTGATGAGCTCTTCCTTTTTGCTTTGGAATCATCGTGAATGATTGAGGGAATTTGGAGATAAGTGGGATCGAAATTTGGAGAATGGTGGCCATCAGTTCGATTTAGTGGCGGGTAGGTCTGAGATTAGGGTTATGCTAATTTGGTTTAGTGAATATTTATATTAAAATATTATTTAATTGAACCCTTAAGGCGTGTTTAGCCACTAACTCCAATTCAGGTCCATTGACAGACACCCCTAGCAAATAACCCCTATTCTGAACCCAATGGGCTATGTCCCGTGAGCCCAAACGACTGTTTTTGGCCTGATTTCTTTAATTTAAAAATTAAATCCTTTATTATATAATTTAACCGTATATACAAATTCACCGGGCTACATATGGACTCAAAAAAAAATACAGAAAAATTATTTTTGGTTATGTTATGATGATACAGTCCTAACAAAACTAATTTCATCGAATTCCGAGACCGTTTGAAAAATGACTATTTTCCAGTCGATTAAATTTGACTGAAACTGACAAAACATATTTTCTTTTGCCACGCTCACATATTACTTCGAAAAATTCTGGAAAATTAAATTTAACAATAATTTGACATTCCGGTTCCAACAATAGTGGTTTCGTCGAAAACAGAGGTCGTTTGCAAAATGGCTATTCTCAAGGGCTATATATTTAATTAAAATATATATAAATTCCATAGCGACTTTTCTGAATTTTAAACTGGGCATAACTTTTGATTTCGGCTATGAAATTTCAATTTTTCAGATTCGTTAGAAATATATTTTTAAATAGATTCTAATATTTTTGGTTTCACTAAAATCCGATTTAATTTGCATCCTGTATGGTCAGTCAAAGTTCAGCTTTGACTTTTCAAACTACCGTGCTACTTCTAATTCCTTTTGTAATTAAAATGAATATATTCGTTCTAACTTCAATTAAAATAAATTTTTAATCATTATTATTTCAAATAAATCATTTTACACATTAAAAATCCATTAAAGTTTCTAAAATAAATTTTTTAAATTGGCCTCAAAATTCCGGATTGTTACAATCTCCCCCACTTAAAATCTTTTCATCCTCGAAAAGGAACGAAGCTAAAAATTGTTTGATTAACCAGTTTAATTTTCATTCTTTATTGGTTTTAGAAATCCTATTAGCTGATTAACCTTTTTAAATATATATACCTTTTATACATTTAAACATTATATTTTCTAAGATCAGATTATATACATAATCAAAAATACGTTAATTATAAAATGGGCACTCTCAACTCATTCTAGGGCATTGCTAACCCCATCTCTAATGAGTTTTCTCATTCTAGGATACTACTGACCTATCTTTAATGAGTATTCTTATTGGATATTACTAATCCATTCTCTGATGAGTCTTTTGTTCAGTTCTAACGAGTTGTACCCCAAAGATTTGAGCTAACCAGAGCTCTGATACCAACTGCAACGACACGCATTTTGCCCGACCTTAATCGATCGCTAGATCAATCAAAATCGTTCAAAACCCGCACACGTTAACTTTGGGAATACAACACATCAGAACAATAACAGCAAACTTTTATAAACATCATAATAATGTTACATCAGAGTACAGAATATCAGAGTACATCGATATATAAAATACAGCGGAAGACTTATTATAACAAATTAATACAATACACAGCGGAAGACTTTCTATACTCTGGACACAGCTTTAAGCTTCGATCCAGAATCCTGCTCAAGAGATAAATATCTGCAAAAAAAAAGCTACTCGACTGCCCGTGCGGAAAAGATGGTACCCGAGTTTGCAAAGTGAAACAAACTACGAGTCAGTCATGGGACTGGTATGAGAAAACTAAATTAACTAATCTAATACTAAGGCTAATCACAGGACCACGCCGCTAACGCGGAACGGGTTTTCTACATCGGATTGCCAGTGCATAACATAAGGTAAATCGTTAAACAACACAATGCTTTTTAGAAAAATGAAACCATTATAAGACTCAAGTCCCATCACACAATGCAACGCAAACCAGAGAATAGAATTTTACCTTATAGTGGTCAAAAATGCTTGATACGATAAAAACGGATTTTATATTGTTACTAGTGTATATATGTTTCAAAAACAATTTCAATCATAATGTATCAATCATAGACGGCATGGATATCATATATCATGTCGCCATACTAGTTCTACAATCAAAACTGCATGGTGTCGTGTTGGAAATTGGGTTTCCATCATGAATCAAGGCTAGGGATCGTCCTCTTTGATTCGAGACACTCTAGCAAATGCCTCAGGATTCGGACTCTGGCGAACCCTTGGATCTTCAAGGCCGGTCCACACTTTAACGCTTAGTGGATTAGTTATGCCTGAACACACGCTTCCCGGTTCTTTTGAACCTCTACATGGCCACTAACAACCTATAAAACCGAGGTACCTCATAATCCATCATCCACATAAGTAAAATGTCAGGGCTGGTAGGTCGCTGACATCACTCTAGCTAGAAAGAAACGTGTGCAATCCCTGCAGTCCTGATCTCGTTTTTGACTCATACCGGGGTGTGAGGCTCGCGAAGTCACGCTATACACAAAGCTACGCCTAAACAGGCTAGGCTTTGATCATCAACCACAAGGCTCTGCTTTTCTACAAAAGCCTTGATCATGCATCTTAGCATGCCACATTGTCAATCCATTCCATACCATTGATTCCTACCAATATATAACCTCTAAGCTCGTACGTCTTAGAGAAGGGTGTTAAACACCAAACAGATATATATATTTAGCAGAGATCAACAAATACAGTATAAAGGAATACAACGTCAGACATACGATCTATTTACAAGTCCGTTCTGGGTCTGAACGAAACCGAAGGCACCTTATTCCTCGCATATCTGAACAATCAACAAATACGTCCGGACAACTACCAGTGCAACCCCTTCAAAGTAGCAACTCCAATCACGGGCGTCAGTAGTCCTCATCTATTCGATGTGAAGATCCTCGGTCTTCAATCACCATCTTCAAATCTTCGACTTAAATCATCGTAGTAATTATTTGAAATGAGTTGAACTCGGTCTTTTCAAATAATCCTAGAATAATTATCATTTAAATCATTTCATATCGTTCATACTTATTTGTAACGGTTTATCGCTATTTTATTTATTTAAAATAGCTCAATTATAATTAAACGACGCTTCCGGTCAACGGGCGGCCCTGGCGCTGTTTTTATACAAATTTGATTTGAACTTATCTCGAAATCTAACCGTTGGATTTTGACGAGATTTATATCATTGGAAAGATCTTCCCAAGGCGGTCCTAAAGGTTCCAGTTTTGGGAAAATCCGACGGTCGGATCTCTCGGTATAACCGTTTAAAGTTACGATTTCAAAACGCGAACTACCGCACGTGTTTCGTTTAAATTTAATTTATATTTATATAATTATAAATATAAATCGTTTGGCGAATCTGTTAATGCGTTCAACTTTACATACAAAATAATATTTAACTTCACATAAAAATTCTAATGTATGTATATACCACAAAAATGATTCTTTTATCTTTGTTGACAGTTCAAGTTTATTTTTGGTAAATCCTTTAAATAAAAAAAATCATGTTTAAATCCTAAAACATGGACATTTCTATAACTCTTTACTTAGCATTAAAAACGTATTTTATTTCTATTCTTTTTATTGCATATGTAATGTCAATAAAAGTGTAACTTTTATTTCTACTCTTTTTATCTCAACAAACATGACATCAAAATCTACTCTTTTTATCTCAACGAACATGACATCAAAATCTACTCTTTTTATCTCAACAAACATGACATCAAAATCTACTCTTTTTATTTCAACAAACATGACATCAAAATCTACTCTTTTTATCTCAACAAACATGACGTCAAAATCTACTCTTTTTATTGTCTCTAAAATGACAATAAAAATGCTTCTTTTAAATTCCATATTTTTTATTGAATATAAAATGTCAACTTTTAATCCATGTTTCTATTTACACCTAAAATATAAATATACTTTTATATTCCTATTTTTATTTACATCTAACACGTAAATAAAAATGTGCTTTTCAATCCGCGTTTTTGTTTACATCTAAAATGTAAACAAAAATATAATTCTGATTTTTATGATTTTGTTTACATCTAAAATGTAAACAAAAATGTAACTTCAAAGGTATTCTTTTTATTTACATCTAAACGCAAATAAAGGTGTCACTTTAAATCTATGTTTTTATTTACATCTAAAATGTAAATAAAAAAGCACTTTTAATTTCTATGTTTTTATTTACATCTAAAATGTAAATAAAAATGTACTTTTTATTTTCATGTTTTTATTTATATCTAAAATGTAAATAAAAATGTCAAATTTTTATAATCATATTTTTATTTACATCTAAATTGCAAATAAAAATTTATTTTATTTCTTCATGTTTTTTATTTACAACTAATTTGCAAATAGGAACGTACTTCATTTTCTATGGTTTTTATTTGCATATAAAAAGGCAAGTAAAAATGTACTTCTAAATTTCATTTCTTTTTTTTTCGCATCTAAAATGTAAATAAAATATCCATTATAAATTCATGTCTTTACTCACATCTAAAATTTGAATAAAATATACCCTTTTAGTTCAAATCTTTTATTTACATGTAAAATGTAAATAAAATATACTTTCTTTTCTAATACATGTTTTGATTTACATGAGAAATGTAAATAAAATATTCTTTTCTAATGTTTCATACTACACTAAAAATGAAATTTTTATTGACAATTCTTTTCTAAGGTTTCATACTACAATAAAAATGAAATTTTTATTGTCTATTCTTTTCTAAAAGTAAAAATGAAATATTTTTTTAATTCTAGTATCACATAAAATAATATTTTATATGTAAACATTTCTTGTGGATATCATACAAAATAATGTTTTATATGTAAACATTTCTATGAATTCTAATATCATATTAAATAACATTTCACATGTAAAGATTTCTGTGAATTCTAATATCATATAAAATAAAATTTTACATGTAAACATTTCTTTTCTAGTGATTCACACTGCAATAAAAATGTAATTTTCTATTTCTAATATAACATTTTTCATAAAGATGTAATTTCTATTCTTATTATAACATTTTTCATAAAAATGTAATTAATATTTTCTAATGTAACATTTTACAATGAAAATGTTATTTTTTTCTTTAATGCAACATTTTAAACTAAAAATGTTATTTTTAACCCAATGTAACTTTTTCTAACTAAAATGATATTTTTATTCTAATTGACAATTCTAACAAAATGGTATTTAATCAAATGTGACAATTTTGACATAAATGATGTTTTTATTCTAATTTGTCAATTCTAATGTAAACGGTGTTTTTATTCTAATTCATCTTTTTATAACCAAATGATATTTTTAATCCAACTTATCATTTCCTAACAAAAATGATAATTTTAATCTTAACATAACATTCCTAATATATGTGATATTCTTATACTAACATAATATTTCTAACAAATGTGATATTTTTCCATTAACATAACTTTTCTAACAAAATGGTACTTTAATTCACATAACAAGTTTTCTAACGAAATGGTATTTTAATCCACATAACATGTTCTCTAACAAAATGGCATATATATTCTAACATTTCTAATTCTGCCCAAACGACATTTTATTATGTCAATTCTAATGCAAATATAAAGAACATTTCTAAATTAACATAACATCTTCTAGCTAATATAACATGATCAGACAAGTGATACTTTTATGTTAATATAACATGATCTAACAAAGTGCTATTTTTATTCTAACACAATATGATCTAACAGATTGATAATTTTATTCTAACATAATAGCATTTTTATATATTTTTATTTTCATAAATACAATAAAAATATGATTTTTATTGTAAATAAATCCTAGATCTACAACATTTAATCCAATCATTTCATCTCAAACGCAAACAACCAAACCAAATCACGTACAATCATACACTGAGTTGAACAACAGAGGAATCATAACACAATTATAATTAATTTATTTTAATTATTTTAAAAGGAATAGAGTTCTCACATCGATTTGTCTGAACAGTTCAGATCTGAATTTTCCTCTATTTCCAACGTCCTCTGTTTACGCTCTAGTCAGTTCCATTGCGTAGATCTCGGGAAGACGATTCCAATGCATTTCAGTTTGCTGAATTTCGATAAGGTTTGAAAGAGTTATGGATTTTTAAAGTTTAATTACACTTTAAAATAATTAAATAATAATTAAATGAGTTAATTACTTTTCTTCTACATCGTATACTCTAGGAAATTAGGCCGCCCCCTTGAACCCAACGTCGAAGTCTAGGGCTTCGCCTCCTCGTCGCCACAGCCCACCAGAACCCAATCAGACCTCGCCATCTCGACTGCCTTGCGCCGCTCCCCCGTCGCCCTGAACGTCCCCCAACTTGCACGCCCCCTGCTCCCAAAATCAAGCTTGCAAGTCGGTGACTTTATGGTACCGCTGAGGACACCACGAACATCCATCTACGATCAAGGCCGTTCAGATCCTAGATCTTGATGAGCTTTTCCTTTTTGCTTTGGAATCATCGTGAATGATTGAGGGAATTATGAGATAAGTGGGATCAAAATTTGGAGAATGGTGACCATCAGTTCGATTTAGTGGCGGCTAGGTCTGAGATTAGGGTTATGCTAATTTGGTTTAGTGAATATTTATATTAAAATATTATTTAATTAAACCCTTAAGGCCTGTTTAGCCACTAACTCCAATTCAGGTCCAACAACGGACATCCCTAGCTAATAACCCCTATTCCGAACCCAATGGGCTATGTCCCGTGAGCCCAAACGACTGCTTGTGGCCTGATTTCTTTAATTTAAAAATTAAATCCTTTATTATATAATTTAACCGTATATATAAATTCACCGGGCTACATATGGACTCAAAAAAATACAAAAAAATATTTTTGGTCATGTTATCACGATACAGTCCTAACAAAACTAATTTCGTCAAATTCCGAGACCGTTTGAAAAATAGCTATTTTCCAGTCGATTAAATTTGACTGAAACCGACAAAACACATTTTCTTTTGCCACGCTCACATATTACTTCGAAAATTATGGAAATATAAACTTAACAATAATTTGACATTCCGGTTCCAACAAAAGTGGTTTCGTCGAAAACCGAGGTCGTTTGCAAAATGGCTATTCTCAAGGGCTATATATTTAATTAAAATATATATAAATTCCACAGCGACTTTTCTGAATTTTAAACTGGGCATAACTTTTGATTCTCGCTATGAAATTTCAATTTTTCACATTCGTTAGAAAGATATTTTTAAATAGATTCTAATATTTTTGGTTTCACTAAAATCCGATTTAATTTGCATCCTATATGGTCAGTCAAAGTTCAGCTTTGACTTTTCAAACTACCGTGCTATTTCTAATTCCTTTTGTAACTAAAATAAATATATTCGTTCTAACTTCAATTAAAATAAATTTTTATTCGTTATTATTTCAAATAAATCGTTTTAAACATTAAAAATCCATCAAAATTTCTTAAATAAAAATTTTAAATTGGCCCCAAAATTCCGGGTTGTTACAGTCTAATTCCAGTTCGGAAAGAATGAATATTTTAAAATAACGAATATTTTAAAATAATGAATATTTTAAAATAATATTCAGTAATGGATCAAAATGTGATTTTGATGTTCGATTTGGGATGGACACGAAAATATTTAAATATATAAAGCCGTGTTGATTAGATTAATGCCATTTTGACGTGAACGTTATTTATATCGATTTTATTCATTTCTATAATGAATATCGAAAAGAAATTGATTTCAAAATCTAATGTTTTGAAAATATTATCATTTATATATTAATGATATGGAATATTCAATTTTGATTTGAAATTGAATATGAAGTTGAAATCGTTTTAAAAACGAATTTAAAACGATTTATAAAATACATTTTAAATGGAAAATGACGAAATATATATTGTATATATAATATAATGGCCTGAATAGAATGCGCTGCGCTACGGCAGTTCGCGAATTTCGACCATTGACTTCGAATTGACATTACAGGAGATCCTACCGTTGGATTCTCCTAAAACCGGAACCGTTGGTTCATATCGAAAAGAGCTTTCTAACAAAAATTAGAGATTTGAAATTTAATGGTTGGATTTGGAATTATGCCCAAATCAAATTTGGAAAAGATCGTTGTAAGTGCAGTTCGATGGCCGTTTATGGAAATCGAATGTACGGGCCTTGATAAAATTATTAAAAATATCAATAATTTGTGTAAATAATAATGATTTGGAAAGAATTAAGATGAAAAATTCTATATTTGAAAAGATAAAAATAGATTTTTATCGAAATGAACTAGTTTTGAACTAGAATTATAATCCAATTATTTTTAAATAAATAAATTGGATTTGAAATGGTTTTAAAAATAACTAGAATTTCCAATATTTGAAATTGGATTGGATTTGAATCGAATTTGTCTTCAGAATATTTTGATGTTGGGTTTTGTGATCTTACAGATATTGTTATGGAAATTTGAAAGATATATTGATCTCGTTATTTCCAATACGATATTTGTTGGTTGTAGAATTTGATATTGAACATAATACGATATATTTTCTATTTAGAGTCTTGTATTTAATATCAAATGGGATTTTGGGTTTGTTGTAAACGGTGTCTTCACTGACACTGTTCTTAAACCCAGTTGAGTTAAGAAAATTAGAAACTAAGTAGAGATTAGCTAAGTTGAATGGTTTCCTGGGCATGGATCTGATGTTGGTTTCGGCCTTCGGGATTAATACTTAGGGAATTGTTCTCTTACTAATTTACGGTTAGAGACTAATGGAATGTGAATTAGGTTTATCGTGAACTGTGTTTTTTGCGACATTTGTTCTTTAACCCGATTTACAGTGAAATGTGATTTAAAATTTATAAATCTTTATTCTAAGATTTAATGGAATTTCCAAAGCAAAGTTTTCCAGTTTAATAAAGTAAATTGGAATGGAATGGGTTTCGATTTGATAATAATCGAAATGAATTTCTGTGGAGGAAGACTGATAATATATATGGAATTTAAAAGGCTTTGTCGTTATTCCATTTATAATTTTAGTCGGATATGGAAATTGTTATCGATTATATATTGGTTTGTTTTTCCGTGAAGACTCCATTGTTAATGGAATGTGATTTTGGGTTTATCGTGAGCTGTGATTTAAATGACATTAGTTCTTTAACCCAGTTAAAGATAAGATTTATTTCTTAACTTTGAATAATCATTAAGTAATGATGCTTGGAAATTAAAACTGAATTAGAGTTTTAATGAATCTTTGACTGGATTGAAAGGTGAATTTGATAACTAAAATTATCAAATTCAAGTAATGATCGAGAATGGAGTACCACCAGTTTTGCTCCAGGCGATAGTTAAATCTTTAATTAAGTTTGAACGTGAAATGGTAACTAATTTTACCGATAACACTATGGTGTTAGATATGAAGTATTACCAGTTTTACTTCATGGGATGAATAGGTTGGGATTAGGAAATTAAAACAAATGATTACTTCGGTAAGGTTCATTAATCCCGACTAGTTTGGATAAACCACAATTTGGTTTGAATTGATATCCAAAGGAAGATTAAAGAATAAATTTAAAGGATTTATCTTTGATAAAATTAATGGGAACTTTTCCCAAAGTATAAGAATATTTGAATAAAGGAATATTCTGGATTGGAATGAGGCGTATGTTGTGTTTTTATAGCACTTGTTTACTATATACGCGAGTTATTCAGAAAGACCGGGTTTATCCCATTCTGAATAACTGATTCGACGATGTGTCGAGGATGAAGACGGTAGTTGAAGACCAGAGGTCTTCATATCGTTTGGATGATTACTGATGTCTTGATTGGGCTGTACGCCCAAGACAAGGTAATAAGTGGTGATCGTCCAAACGTACTTGGAGATCGACCGGATATGCGAGTGCCTCTCTCCTGTATTGGACACACGGGATGAGGAATAAGGTGCCTCCGGTTTCGTTCAGACCCAGAATGAACTTGTAAATGGATGTGTGTCTGACATCGAATTTCATTCTGTGTGATTGATAGACATCGATTGCATAGCGTGAATTGCCTGTGTGGCATGCTGAGATGCAAATGATCAAGGCTTCTATTGAAAAGCAGAGTCTTGTGGTTGATGATCAAAGCACGACTTTAATATAACATAGCTTTGTGTAGCGTTAATTTGCGAGCCTCGCACCCCGGTGTGAATCAGAAACGGGAGAGGACTTCAGGGAGGACATGTGTTTCCTTCTAGCTAGGAGTGGTGTCCGTGTTTTGCAAGCCATGACGTTTTACTTATGTGGATGATGGATAGCGAGGCGCCTCGGTTATATCGGCTGTTCCAAGGCCGATGGATGGTCTTTATACAAACCAGATTTACGCCCCATAGGGCGGGAAAACACAGTGTTTAGGCATTTTAATCCACATCGGGTGGACCGGCCCTGACGATCCAAAGGCTTAACAGAGTACTTGCCTGAGGCTCGGGCTAGACAGTCTCGAAGTGGTAAGGACGACCCCTTGCCTTGGTTCACAGATGGAAATCTAACTTCCAATACGACGTTTTGCGGTTTTGATTGTAGAGCCTAGTATGGCGACATAGTGGGATGGGGAACTCATGCCGTCTATGATTGATACATTTATATTTGAAGTTGATTTCTTCACTTATAGTAATAATAAAAGATGAAATTTCACGTACCAAACATTTTTGGCTATTATAAGGTAAAAACTCTATCCTCTGGCTTGCGTTGCATTGTGTGATGGGACCTGAGTCTTATAATAGCTTTATTGTTCTTTATTTAGCATTGCGCTGTTAGTTTTATGCACTGGTATTCTTGGTGGTAAACCCATTCCGTTTTATACGGCGTGGTCCCTTGATTTACCGAACTTTAAAATAAAGATTAATAACTGTTTTATTTCTCACACTAGTCACAAGACTGACCTGGAGTTAATTGTTTTAACCTAAACTCTGGGAGCCCCTATTTTCCACACGGGCAGCTAGTAGTTTTGGTTTTGCAGATTTATATTAACAAGATCCTGGTTTACAGCTGGAATGGTATTCGGAAAGCTCTGTATTCGTATATTATTTTCAGATGTATTTTGTATTATTTTCCGCTGCATTGTAACTTGTAAATCTCTAATATTTAGTAAATGTGTAATGTTTATTCATACTCTGTATATTCTTGTATTCTAATGTAAATTGTTGTAATAAGCAATGAAATGTTCTTCTGTTTGTGTTCTGATTTTTCGTGTTCTCAATTCAATCCGGGCTTTCCTTAACGGGGTAGTTCGGGTCGTCTCACTTGGTATAGGCGACCCGTTCTTTCTCTTGCCTATGACCATTGCCACGATCACGAGTCGTAGTATGTTCCATCAACTCGAATTCGGAATGATCGCTAAATGGAAGATTTTTTTTAAAAAAAAACTTACTTGATAGGTTGATCGCAATATCTTCTGGAATCTAAGAGATGGAAATCAGCCGATGAGTAAGGAAATGATCGAAGGTTTAATCTGATATTTATACCCATCAGAGAACGCAACTCTTTGAAGCAGTGCAACATTCCAAACAGACACGACCATTGATATGCATCATTTCATGAAATAATGGTTCAACAATTTCGAAGCATGTTCCATCCCTGAAAAAACATACTTCGAGGGGGCAAAATGTTGGCTAGCTTTTGCACTAAGCCACCAAGACTCATGCACAAATCCAATGTGAAGCCTCACTCGTGAAAGCTAGAAAAGCACGTTCGTGGTCACCTAGCCATCCTCGGCTCGTGCACATTCCCCCATGACTCGGCTCGTGCTCATTCCATCACGACTCGGCTCGTGCCTGTGCCACCACGTCCCGGCTCATGCCGGTGCTCCACGATCCGACCCCAAAAGCCGAAGAATAGTGGCCACGACCAGGTCTTCCATGACCCGTAAATTCAGGATTTGGTGACACCTTTCCATAACTGCCATATTGACCACTTCTCCACCAAGCCACGAACTAGTCCGAGATCTTCGGGATCTGTGCCACATGTGACCACGAATCGCTTGCAGATACCACCTATAAATAGCCCTACGCTTGGCCCTTTTTGGGATCTTTTGGCAATTCTGAGTGTTGTTATCGCTATTGTTGCTCCTCCATTACTTTCTTATCAGTATTATCACGAAATTACTGAGTGAATCATGATTGTAAGTGTGAGATCGAGAGAAATCATTGATTGTACTTGCATTCTACGTATAATCAAAGAATATAAAGTGGATGTAGGCTATTTAATGCCGAACCACTATAAATCTAGTGTGATCATTGCAATTTCTTTTATTTCTAGTTATTAATCTCAGCAAATTCAGACAATTTGGGTGTTAGAGCCAAATTTGGATCTAACATTTTATGTGCAGCGGAAGATTGACAAAACGGCAATAAAAATAGGATCTTTATCACCCAATCACTTGAAGATGAATTTGATTTAAAAAATAAACAACAACACACAAAAAATATCTGAAATATGAGCATACAATAATATTCCATCCAACCACCCTCTTTATTGATTCACCAATAAAAATTGTTTACAATCAATCTCAACTATTGTTATAAACAATTACAACTTGAAGCAATAACCTTATTGAGAAATAGGTAGAGAATATCTAACGGATAAACAATTTGAGGAGAAAGATAATGAAGAACAATGACAAATTTTTCCACCATATAATGAAAATATCAACTAGGCCATTTATAAAGTGAATTGCTTCATATCCAAGTTTTCTTGGCTCCCAAGTAAACTTGCCACCTAAGTAAACTTGCCACCCAAGTAAACTTGCCACCCAAGTTATCTTCATAAATATCAAATAACTATTTCGATAAGTGTAATGACCCGCATTGGCAGAGGTATTATAATTTATTTATTTAATTATATAAATGGTGGTTTAGAGGATTTAATGGTCGTGGAATTTAATAATGGTGAATATTTAATTAAATTAATAAATTAAATAATATATTTAATTCTGAAATAATCAAAATTGGCTGAAATGGCGAAATGGTGTGCACTGGGTCATCTGTGATATTTAATTCAGCTTGAAATTGAATTTGAATAACGAATATATTATATAAACGACAGTTTGAACGTAGAGTTATAATATAATTATAATCGAGCTTGAAATGGCGCTGCAGTTCGTAATTTGGCGATTCGAACTTCAACTGAATGTACAGGATTCGTTTTAAGCCAGATTTCTGTGAAACAAGAAACGTGTGGAGCTGGTGGAGTATATCTTTCTAGTGGAAGAGAAAAATCGGGATTTCATCTTGTAGATTTTGAGATATGTCCAAATCAAATTTTAGAAAAGTCGCTGTGGAATTCCTTTATAATTTATAAAGGAATTAATTATATTTTAAAAAGAATTTCAATATAAATCGAATATCGATTTAATCGGGATTTGAAATATCAAGTTATAAATCCCAGTAGAGTTGTATGGTATTCCACTGTGAATATAGACGATAATATTTATTTTTAAATATTTAATTTAATTATATTTAAATATATTTATATATTTAAATGGGTCATCCAGAGCTTTAAAAATAGCCACTTTTGCAAATGAAGTCGGAATTCAACGAAACTAATTTTGGTTGATCCGCAAGGTCAAATAATTGTTAGATTTCCAGTTTCGTGATTTTTAGAGTCACTGTGTGGCCGTACGGATTTTTAGAGTGAAAAACAGTCAGTATTTCGACGGTTAAAAATACACTGTGTGAGCAAACGGAGTCGGAATTCGACGAAACCAGTTTCGTTGGGACCGTAATGTCAAACTCTAGCTACATGTCCAGTTTCATGATTTTTGAATATCGTGTGATCACATGGATTTTTAGAAGACTGAAATGAATATAAAATAATAAAGAGAAAATATCTAAAAATCATTTGAGGTCAAAACAAAAGCCACATCTACTCGTTTACAACCACACAAGAATGTAATCCCCACTATATATCAAATTTAAAGCCGCCAGGCTCTTCCTCTTTTCAAAAACCCAAACGCAAGTTCAAAAATCCCAAACAAAATCAACAAAGTCCTATAAATCATCTCATCTTCATATATGGGTTACTGGAGTGGAGCTCTTCAATCGGATACCAGTTTCAAAGGGTTCGGTGTCAATTTTGTCGCCCCGGTTTTTCGAGCAGCGACTAGAGTTGAAAACTTCTTAGGATCCGTCGAGTATTAAGCAGATTTGAGTTCGTATTATTGTTCAGGAGGTTGGAGAGGTTTGATTTTGAGTTGTTTGGTGAAGTACGATCGTTATTTTGGGTTAGCCGACGTTGTACCAGGTACAGGCGGACCTGAAGTCGCGACGAGCAAGGAGGGGGCGAGCTGGTCATGGTAGTGAGGGAAAGGAGCAGCTCGAGATGAGAAAAGTAGTGGTGGTTTCAGTCTTTGATTTCATGAAAAGGAGAGGTCAATCGAGAGGAACGAAGCTTGGTAATGGTCATATTTGGGCACGATGTAAATACTGGAAGGAATATCATCGGTGGGGGAGAAGGAGTGTTTTACGGGTTGGTTCTTTTGTGTTGATGGGCCGGTAAAGGAAGGGTGAGGCCCATTTAAAATGTTTAAGTTTATTTTTAAATTTTTAAATAGCGTATCAACTTGTGTAATGCATATCTCATCCATACGAGGTCAGAATCGAGAACCGTAAGTTGCGTTAGGATCGTATGGACGGTGGCTACGTCATGAAACTGACTGGAAGTCCATCGGAGCTCGTTACAATTTATGGCAAAATAAATTGTCTGATCAGAATCAACTAACGCAAATCGTTATATAACGGTTAACGCGTAATGTGAGTAAATCTCACTAATTCTGAATAGTTTATAATTTCATGTTGTATTTTTAGAACTGTTAAATATTGGCTGACTGACTGTGTGTTGACTGTTTGATTGAACTGCTAGTCAGTTAGTTGAATTTCTATATTGATTCTGTTAAACAGAATATATCATATGGAACTGAAAGTGATGCTGATTATATTGTTTAACATCTGTGATGCAGGGAAACAGGTTGGAGGAATCCAACTGGATTCCTCAACATTTATTTTACTGTGATTCATATATTGTGATATTTGATGTGGTATATAATCTGTTGTTGATTGTGTGTGTTTGGACGATATTTATCGTTGTTATATGGTATGTTAAATACCATAAGAAATACTGGATGTGGGAAAGGGGATTTTCAAAGTGTAATTTGAAAATGAATTATTTATATAAAATCGATGGATTTTATATAGAAAAGGAAAAGGATTTTTATAAAAAAGATTAATTATAAAATCGAAGGGTAAGTTATAATGAAGGAAATATTTATTTGTTAAATAAATAGGATAGATAAAAGAAATATTTAGAATCATTAAAAGGGAGTATTTATTCAGGGAATAGATTTGTCAAATGAGTTAGTCAAACCAAGTTAAATGAGTTGATCAAACCAAGTTGATCGAGTTAGTTAAAGTAGAAAAATCCAAAGGAGTTAGTCGAAGTAGTTAATCCAGAGGAGTTATCGAATATTGATTAGTCGAAGTGAGTTAAATCCAAAGGAGATATCGAATATAGTTTATTCGAAATGAGTTATTCGAATATAGTTTATTCGAAAAGAATTAATCGAAAAGGATTACTCGGGAAGAATTTATCAAATAAAGTTAATCGGTTAAAGTGAATGCAATAGGGTAAATCGAATAGAGTTAAATAGAATTAGAGGAGTTATCGAATATTAGTTATTCGAAGAAGAGTTAAATTGAGTTAATCGAATATTAGTAATTCGAATAAAGTAAAATGAGTTATCGAATATTAGTTATTCGAAGTAGAGTTAAATAGAGTTATCGAATATTAGTTATTCGAATAGAGTTAAATGGAGTTAAATGAATACATCGAATATAGTTTATTCGAATGGAATTAGAGGAGTTAATCGAATATAGTTTATTCGAATAGAATTAAAGGAGTTAATCGAATATAGTTTATTCGAATAGAGTTAGAGGAGTTATCAAATATAGTTTATTCGACAGGAGTTAAGTGAATAGAGTTAATCCAAAGGAGTTAATCAAATAGAGTTAATTGAAAAGAGTTAATCGAATATAGTTACTCGAAAGAAAGGTTAAGTAAGGAAGTTAGTTAAAGAAATATAAAGTGAACTTTGCCTATTTCAAAGTTAGAAATGTTGTTCAGTTAAGGTCTGAGAGGTAGTTCTACCCCAACTTGATTGGCTTCGTATTTAACTTAGGAATGGTTAAGGTTCGGCAGTAAAGGATGGTTAAGTGAATTTAGTAATCAAAGGAAATGGTTTGAGTTAAAAGATTAATAATAATAGTACTAATGCGATTTATCTCGAGAAATAATGGCGACTCTTTCTTCCTTATCGGGTCAAGATCCGAAATTGAAATCTTCCTATAATCTTTCTTCTTCTTCGGTCTTTTTGAGAGGAGAATCTCCTCATATATGTGCTGTCGCGACTAGTCAATTCTGTTCTGAGACTGTTTCAGATCCAAAGTCGAAGAACAAGGGTTCTTGGTATCGGAAATCAACTAGAGATCGACGCTGTTTTAGATGTGGGGATGTTGGCCATATTGTTAAGGAATGCAGGAAGTCGTTTCGTTGCTTTAAATGTGGTGGATTGGGGCATAAGAAGATCAATTGTTCTAAGTTGTTTAAAGGTAAAACAGGCTTCGATTTAATTCTTTACAACTGTTCGATGTTATGCCAGAAGATAATTTCTCTCGCTGATCTTTACGAGTTGGCTTATCCTTTGCGGGATAATGATGGGGGTTATTTGTTATTTACGTTGGTTTGGCACTTAGAGGGCCTGGTAGATGGTGTATTGTGGCGAAAGTGGAGGGATGAAAAATCTGGTGCGTTTCCGCCATTACCACGGCCGTTTGAGAGGAAAGACCATGCTTTTTCGTTTTGTCTTAATTTCTTGAAACTGCGGAAACTATTTGCTGGTTCTTCAGCGAAGATCAGGAGGAGGAGTATTAGGATGTTGGATGAGATATTGTTACATTTTGATGCAATAAATTCTGTGTTGATTGGAGGTAGTGCCAATGCCGGGTCTGATGGCATTGACGCTATTAAGATGAGGTCTGGGAGGGTATCGGAACTGGTGGGTGGTGATCAGCAGACTGTGGTAGATGGCACAGGGGTTATTAATGGCATAAAGGTGACTGACGAATGGGTTTCTTTAGAAAAGGAATATGTGGGTTTTTCTGGGAGATGCTTTGATGCTCGTATGTTTGACTCTAAGACCCTGGATCCTAATGTTCAGGGGCGTATGGATGATTATAGTGTTGACATGGGTTTGTCGATTAAATCAATGGGTATAAATGTGGAGAGAGACGCTTCTCCTGTTATTGTTAAAGGTAATGGTTTTGTGATGAATGATGCGAGGATGTTTAACAGTTTTGGTGTTTTATTAGATCTAGATGAGGAAGACAAGTGTATTACCAAGGGTGATTCCGATGGGAATGAGCTGAATTCTACAGTTCAGCAGGGTAATGATAGGATCTTTGTTAAGTACAAGGTTGGCCATTTGGTAGATTGTTCATTGAAGCAGGGTAATAACAAAATAGTTGGTTGTTTCAATGATGGTAAGGAACTGGAGACTTTAGGAAGGGTAGGGTCTGGTAATGTGTGGTCAACAAGTTGTTTTTCTTTTTCAAAACATTCTCTTGATGCACATATGGTTAAAGGGAGAAGAAAGTCTTTTGTTATGAAGCATGATATTTGGTTGGCGATGTATAAGGGGTTTTGTATGGGCTAAGTGCTTTCATGTTTGAGGAACTGCCTGGACTCTTTATCACGTGATGATTGTATGAACAATGTGCAGTTAAGGCCGATGATTGATGAATATATGGGTTCGGTGCTTTCAGGGTCGAGAGGCAGTCCGGGGTCTTCTTCTCGCTGTGTTGATATGAATTGTGATCAGTTTAAGTCGGGGTTGGAGCAGATTGGTGACTCCGATATGGTCGGATTGCAAGAGGATGATGGTGAGAGTTCTCACGTTTGTGACTTGTCTATATCTTTGTCTAGGAGGGGCAAGAGTAGGAGAGTATATCCCAGAGCGGGATTAGTTCGTCGTAGTGCGCGTATTAGATCTTATTCCAGATTCTGATAGCAGTCTTTCGTTTTTGGACTTGGATTCAGGACTCAAGAAGTAGTTCTGTGAGGGGATTGCAATGTGTATTTTGGATTGGTGATGGTCTTTGCATTGGTGTTTTTTTTGGGGTTTTTTTATGTTCTGTCTTGAAGTGTTTGGGATAAGGTAGTCTTTTCTCTAGTCTTTTGTTTGTTTGTTGTTTGGAGAGACTAGTCTTGGCTCGTGCAGTTGTTTTTTTTCAGTTTGTTTTTTTAAGCTTGCAGTCTATAATTGTAATCACTTTTTTCCATCTATATATATATATATGTGTGTGTGTGTGTGTGTGTGCTCTCTTCTTCTTAGAAGATCACACATTTTGCTTTCAAAAAAAGGAAATGGTTTGAGTTGGCATAGCGATGTTTTATCTAAACATCTGCTTAATCCAAACGTAGGAGTTGGAAATGTTTTCCAAACAAGAAATCAGAAATGTTTTCTAATACAGGAAAACAAGGAATGGAAATGTTTTCCAGTGTTAATAAATTTTATTTTCTAAATATAGAAAATAGCAAATGTTGGATATAGGGAAACAGGAGATGTAAAATGAATAAAGAGATAAATGTTAAATGATGTTTGTTCGATATAATTTCCATCTGGAAATAATATCGTTGTTTGCACACTTGTTTTTTTTCAATAGTTAAATCACAGACTATCGAAGTTTTGACCATTTTAACGTTGTTAATATGGAGAGACCGGTTGGATTATTATCCAAAGAACCACTCTGTATTGGCATAAGCGTTGCGAATCACATATGCCAAAGATAATTGAAGACGTAGTAAAGTGCAAGGGCTATTGTATAAGTCTTAGATAACAGTGCCTAAGATGGATGTACTGAATAGTGCCTTCGGTTCATCCTGTTCCTGGATGACTTGTATGGATGAATGTCTGACAAAGTAATTCCAGACGATCACGTATATTGATTTCTCCAACTGTACCAAGAGTGGAAGCAAAGAAGGAAACTTCTTTTAGCTGACACGTAATGTACGGTTGTAGACGTCAATCGGTGATTGATGGATTTGACGATGTGACATTCGAAGTGAATCTGATGTAATGATAAGGCGTAACCTCAAGCCTTATCAACCGGTAAATGACAGAAATCGGGCAGGCAACATGGCTAAGTCAGTCACTCCGAAGTAGGGTGTATAATCACCTGATCTAGAGTTTCATTTATTTCTAAAAATCTATTGTCGATACAGTCCCATTTGGGAAACGATTGCTGATCCCAACCGTTGGTGATATACATTCGATACACTCAAGCGAAATGAGTGGTCGATCATGTGTGGCCGGGTTGCAAGATGTTCTTGTTGAACCCAGTGTATTCCTTTCTAGAGGTACACTAGCGAAAGGTGGTTCCATACCTTGTCATAGTTGGAAATCCATTACCCAATACGTGCTTGCGGTTTTGATTGTATACTATATATGTAGAACGTGAGATGAAAGCGTTTTTGCTAGATGTATAGTATATTGTGGTTGATAGACATTATTTTAATATCAAAAGGTTTTTGATATAAAGATAATTTGGATTCTCATAAGGGAAAACCCGTTCCGTTATACGGCGTGGTCTTATGAGATATCATTTACTTGTTCGAACTGTTTTAAACTGTTTTACTCATACCAGTCCCATAACTGACTCGGAGTTTATTTTGTTGTTTTCCCTAAACACTTGGGTGCCTAAATTTGTACGGGCAGTCAAGTAGTCCGGATTTTACAGATACACTTGAAGAGCTGGAGCAGGAGGCTTCAGAATCATATAGCTATAGTTTATTTCCGCTGTGTTGTGAGTGTTGTACTTTGATAATGATGTATATTCAAGTACAGATGTATATTTCAAGTTATGTTATATATATATATATTATATGTTATTCGTTCTTCTGTGAGGTTCGTGTTACTCTGATGTTGTGTTCTTCTTCTTCTTCTATTCTAAGTTTCTATCTTATCTATCCTCACCCTCTCAATTCTTTCTATTAATTTCCTGATTTTCAGTTTAATCTGGGGTTGGACTTGTGTTTTTGGTCAGCTCAAATTGGACCGGAATTTAGGGTCATTACAATAAGCGCCAAATAATCCTTGCCTTTACTTTCAAATATCCCACAAAAGTAGCAACAATCTCTCCAACAAAAATGGATCTACATAGAAAATTTGTTGCCCACAATTGTGATTTGCGTATCACAATTCTCAACACTCCACCATGATACAAAATCACAACATCTCCTCAAAACCAGCCAACTTAGCTCTCACTTTCAACCTTCTTTTCTCAATTAACAACATTACAAACCTCCATCATCTCCCACTAATGATGCACCTCCCTCATCCGTGCACCACGCCAATAGCGATCTTCAAAAGAGTTTGTAATACCACAAAGACCTCCATCTCGTTTTTGTGGATTTCACAACTCGACATCCGTCTTCCATTTGACATGATCTCTTCATCTCCGGGATCCCTCGGGCATCATCAACATCTAGACCCTTGTCGATACCATGATCATCACCTTAGGACCATCGGCAGTGACCATATTAACCTCTTCACCTTGCTGTGGACTAGGTTCTTCAACCATCACCCGCCTTCCATTGTTGACCACCGAACCGACCAAACTATGTAGGTTTCTCTTCTCCAAAACTCCTCGCATCATCACACGACCACGCTTCTTCACTCTCAAAACTCCACCTCGAGTCTCATAAGTGCAACCGCAGCGATCTAACTGACCGAGAGATATGAGGTTATGCGAACAAGTGGGTATGTGCCTCACACCGGCCATTTCTCTCACCACTCCATCATGCATCTGAAACCTAACAGCTCCAACTCCACAAATTGGTAGCTCTACTCCATTGGTCGTCTTTATCATGCCAACTGTAACAACCCGGATTTTTACAACATGCTAAGACAAGAATCAAGGAATAATTTAATTTTAAAATCTGAATCAAGGGAAACGGGCTGTGCCATTGCGTTCGTCTCGGAAAAATACGTGAAATAGAGTCCGAGTTTTCGAAAATCGGAGTCCGTATGAAGAAGATATGGACGAACGAAGTTAGGCAGAAAAACCGAAAACAAGCCAGAATGCACTGGCGCACTTGTGAAGTGCGCCAGCACGAAAATACACTGGCGCACTTGGGAAGTGCGCCCTTGTCGAGCCAGAAACCTGCACAGCTTTCTGGCTTGACCCTGGCTGGCCTGGTGCACCTGTTTTGGTTCTCTGGTCTGTTCTGCTGGCCTGTGACGATTTTTGATGGTTTAGATCTAAACTAGGGTTAATCCTATGGCCTAAACTTGTCTCTACTCCTATAAAAACACCCTAGGACCTAACCTAAATCACTAAAAATCATTCTAGCAACTAAGTGCTGCCAAAATCTATCTTGATCATGGCCTCCATCTCCCACCCTAAGGGCTTTTGCATTCAAACCGGGTTCAAATCAAAAGGTGCAAGCTTTCTACATCAAATCGAGGGTAGATCAACGTTGCTACGCAAATTTCATGACGATTCTTCAACAAAGGAGCCACCTTTCTTCGTAAAGACGATTCATGCTCCTAGCCCTCTTGCCACGCTATGTAAGTTCTAGCTACTTCTAGATCTAAACGGTTGTTTTAATGATGGCATGGAATAAAACGAGGTTAAACTAAGTATGCTAGCCTATATGAACCTTGTCATGTCTCTTTTGCTTGAACCTATGACTTTAGGCTATGTTTAGTGACTAAAGCAAGTTACTCAAGTTGCATTGGACTTAGTTTGTCATGCAAGATTGAACCTTTGCTTGTGGGATGTCGGCATGAACACTTGGAACCACTTTGACTTGTGAAATATGTGCATGAACATGACTTGGGGCTTATGCATATAAATGAACCCAAACCCCTTATGATATTATGCATGTTTGAGACCAAAACCCCCTTATGATACATTGCATGCTTGAGGCCAAATCCTTTATGATATTATTCACGTTTGTGGCCAATCCCTTTATGACATCGTGCATGTTTTGAGGCCAATATGCAATATGCTAGTTATGTGAACACCTTTGCCTCAATTTTCACCATGTTTAACTTGTGATTCATCTTTGCCATCTTGTACCCATCTTTGTCATATTATCCCAAATATGTTGATTCGCTTTCATGTGCGTTGGGGACACGCTTTGGGTAGTTTAGGCAAACTTGAAAATTGGCTATGATCTTGACATGAAATTACATGTAACATGTAATGATAAATAACGTGAATATGACATGAAAACTTGACATGGGGCTACATGAAAACATGGGCTTAAAAAGGGGTCTAAACTTGACATGAACATGACACGTAGAAAAACATGGAAGTGGCAAACTCGAGGTTGGGTTGAGTTTGTAGCATAAGTCTGCCCGGAACCGCCCGACAAATCCAGTGGCTACAAACAATAGGACCCAATGTGGGTAGTTGGTCATATCGCACTTGAAACCCGAGGTTAGACTAGGTTGTGGTGTAAAACTACCCGGACCCGCCGGCTTAACTAGTAACCACAACAAGGTCTAATGTGAGAGGTTGAGAGTGCATTAATTTAATTAATGCCACATGATAAGGTTAAGTAAATTTGACTAATGACACTTAACCGATATGACATGAATGGGTAGGTTAAGTTAAACCGGGCTTGATTTCTTAATGACACTTAACCGTAAAATACAGTTAGGGGATGGGGTTAAACTAAACCTACACTTAACTAATCTAAACACGGTAATTAGATGGGGTTAAGTAACCTACACTTAACTAATCTAAACACGGTAATTAGATGGGGTTAAGTAACCTATACTTAACTAATCTAAACATGGTAATTTGATGAAGTTGAGTTAACCTAGACTTAACTAATCTAAACACGGTAATACGATGGGGTTAAGTTAAACACTTAACCAATCTAAACTTGATAATTCAATGAGGTTAAGTAACCAACACTTAACCAACTAAACCTGATAATTTAATGGGGTTAAGTAACTTATACTTAACCAATTATACATGATGATTTGATGAGGTTAAGTAACCTATACTTAACCAATCTAATATGAGAACTTGACTGGGTTAAGTCACAAGACCGTTTAAATATACTTAACCATTGTAATACGATTAGTGGATGGGGTTGAGCTAACCCACACTTAACCAATCCGACTCGATAATCTGATGTGGTTAAGATAATCTATGCTTAACCAATCTAACACGATAATCTGATAGGGTCAACACAAACTAATACTTAACCATTTTGACTTGATAATTGAATAGGGTTAAGTCATGAGCTTCTTGGTATACTTAACCAACTTGTAGGGCTAAGTCTTGAGCTTAAATACTTATCCAATCTTGACATGATTCGTAGGCGGGTTAAGTCATGAACTGGAATGACAACACTTAACCCATTTGACAAAACCCTAGTTCAGGGGACTAGGTGGAAAATCGTAGTAAACATGGATAACGGGAAAGGGAACTAAGTGATAAACCTTAGTTTAGGATAACTAAGTAATAATTCTTAGTCAAGGAATTTGGACCAGTTCACAGATAGATGAGTAACCCGATACGGTAGGTCATCGCTTAAACACACGAGGAGGAGCAAATTATCTGACTTAGACAAAGGCTCCAACGAACTGGGTGACGAAGCAGTAGCTTCGGGGGACGTGAGGGTACTCTTGGTATCCCTCTGTGAGGTTGCGGATGGTCCACGAAACCTGGGCTCACAGAGGTTAAGGTCTGCGGTAGGAGAACCAAGGGTATGCTTTGGTTGCTGTGCGAGCAACCTAAAGACTGGGGTGGATTAGCATGGGGTCGGCGATATTTTTACGGTAGCCCTAGATAGCACATCGTCGACCACCTACCATCTTTAGTCAATCGTGGACGTACGGAAAGGCAGAGAACACCCAACAGACCATATTTGCTATCTAGGTATGGGTGAGGTTGGCCATCCGGGAAGGGGGCATCGATGGCCTTAGTGTAGTTCTCATACATGACTTTTCTTGTTTTGCCTTTCAGTAGTTGAGGGAGGGGTCACGTGGGACCATAGCCACGGATACAAAAACAGACCTTGGTATCTGCATCGGCAGATGACTTAAAACTCCCGACCGAGTTCCGTATTTCTTGATTTGCCCTGGCACGGAACTCGGATGGCACATTGAGATACATGTGCGTCTAGACATGGAAAACGATTCACGATTCATACGTGGGATAAAAGGGCGCGGTTGACGGGTAGCATAATCCCTAGTAGCCCTAGGTGGCTAAAACCCAAACCGAGATACGAAAACGTTCATTAGGTAGCATAATCCCTAGCGGTCCTAAGTGGCATAAACCCTAGGTGAACACGCGATAGTTCATGGTAAGAAAACATAACCATATCAAGGGTAGCAGTCCAAAACAACTTCAAGGATAAAATGGTACTCCGTTGAGGTGGTATAGATTTACATGGGAAAGTCCGTACGACCTACGGCAAAGGACTGAACTTATACATGGAAAGAAACATACGAGTTAGGGAAACCTATGTTTGCGATATATTAGGTTGACATGGACCATTTCATGACCTCGGTCAAGGAACATTTTATAGTTAACTCATGACACGGGTTAGGATACTAGTACGGGAGGGGGGGTGCAGAGCAAATACACATGATAGATACCGTGGGATGCTATACATGATAGATACCTTGGGATATTATACTTGATAGGAACCTGACGATGCGATACCTTGATTTATCTTGACACCGTAGTCTATCATGATACCTTAGTTTATCTTGATACAGTAGCTCATCCTGTTATCTTGGTCTAGCTTATCTATCTTATCATCATCCTTATGTTTACTTTCAGTTTATGCATGTCATGTTACGTTTACCTATTTTTATGCTGGAAGTAGATAGGACTTACCAGTCTTTATGACTGACCCCGTTTTCTTTCGCCTCTTTGTCTTCCGTTTCCCCCCCAGGTTTTCAGGGAGGAAACACTGTTATTTAGTTCGGACCTCTTATGCTTGAAGGTCATCATGTATAGCTTGGTCTTCTCTTGGCTATGGCTGCTTCACTGCTTTATTTTGGGGGATAATTTATGAAAAGGTTTTATGCTTCTTTACTATTGCAAGACAGGTTTTAATGTATTCTGATGTAAAAGGCTTTAGACCTTATTTTATAAGGTAACGAAATTTGTTTTACTTCCGCTGTTTAATATATGTTCTGTCTTGTAATATTTCAGTGCATTTTTACCTCGATAATGCTTCACCAAACCTAGTGCATTCCCTTTGTGAGTGACCCTAGCGGAGGTGGGGTGTTACATTTGGTATCAGAGCAGAAGGTTACCAGACTGGGCAAAAGTTTTTAAAACCTTCTGAAAACTATTTGAGAAACCGTTTACAAAGAAGCATTTTTCAAGAAAAGTTTTTAAAGGCTATTCCCCAAAAGCCATTAGCACTATCCTTTGTTTCCTTGATCGAATCTCTTTTCCTTTCTTTTCTCCATCTGTAGTCACAGTGGTTTTAACGGCGACTAATCCTTGTCTAGCTACGAAGTGTTTTCCGTGAGATGGAGGTGGTTCTCGAGAGGCCTGTTACCGTGTTACAAGGAAGGGTAATAAAAGCAAGGATAAAGGACACGGACGTAAGGATAAGCAACTTGTTGGTATGGATTAGTCCACGAAGGAAGACAAGGACAAGATCAGCGAGAGGGCAATTGTATGCTCTCACTCCTAGCTTACCTAAGAGGGATGGTATCGTTTCTGTTAAAGGTTTAACCTTTCTTTTCTATCATCCCGTCCAGACTTTGTGTTGATCATCGCATCATTTAAGTCTGCCTCGATAGTTAAGTCTGTACACCTTAGTACTAGCATAGTAGAAGATCCCACTTTTGTCCCAAAATCTGGTTGGAGGATCGGCCCATTTATTCATGACTTGTTTGGAATTGAGAGTGTAAATGCCAAGTGTTGAGATTAGAAGCAATGCTTCTATTGTTGAGCTTTGGATGGGTTCTAGGGATGAAGTGGTTATCCATTAAGGGATGCCATTCTCGATTTTGAAAGGAGGGTAGTTAAACTCTTAACTTGCCTTGGTAATACCCTCGAAGTCTCGTGTAACCTTATGAGTTTTGTCATGGTTAGTTACCTAGAATCACTTGATGCATTTATCGGAAATCTCCGATCTGATCAAGTAACGTCCGCCAATAAGGCGGATGGTTCATTCCGCATAAGCATGGGTTATAGGGATCACCCTAGTAAGTGTGCGTGGTAACATGGATTGGCATCGGTAAACGAGATCCAGAATTCACTAGTGAATTTTGGAGAGCTTGCATGAGTATGCCGATATGTTTGAGCCGAGCATACTAGGGAAAGAATAAGTGGAAGTGAAACAAGAGGCGACAGTGAAATGAGTTCCAACTCATACCTTGGAAATAGGAATCAAGGAGCTACGAAAATCATGAAGTCAAAGGTGGTCAAGGCACACTGGAATTAAGCTCAAGGAAATGCGGCTTAAACGCGCGCATCATATCTCTTTTTAAGAGTATATCATTGATCCCTGGTTCTCCTGTAGAGCTTGCTTGCATGCTATCGCTTGGTGGATATCCTCTCGATCCTGCTTCCGTTACAAACCCCGTAAGGAGTTTATCTTGTTTATCTCCTCGATCCTATCTTGGGAACCTTAGGTAGAACCCTATGGATGTAAACATGTATTTGAAACATGTTATGATTGATATGGTTGCAAATGGTTGCAAGTGGTTGCTCGTGGATGCGCGAATACACATTAGACACTAGGTCGATTTAGTCACATTTCATATTGCTTATGCACGAGTATTTGTACTTGTTTATGGATGAAATTGAATATGTTATCATGTGGATGTTGCATGTGGATGAATGGTTGTGCACACATATAGTGTTTATATGACTAGGACTATTTGCATACATGTTGGACTCATGGCACTAAACATATTTTGCATTAGAAAGATCATTCAGGCCTGATCATTAGCATTAGCTAAGGAACATATACACACACTTTCTGCATGTGTTCATAAAGTATTAGGAGTCTTTTAAGGACCATGGTTGCCTGTGGATGATGTTTTGAGTAGATGGATGATGGATGGTAGGATACGTTCTTCCTAACTTGGAGATTTCGGGGACGAAATCCTTTAAGTTGGGGAGAATGTAACAACCCGGATTTTAACAACATGCTAAGAAAAGAATCAAGGCAGAATTTAATTTTAAAATCTGAATCAAGGGAAACGGGCTGCGCCATTGCGTTCGTCTCGGAAAAATACGCGAAATAGAGTCCGAGTTTTCGAAAATCGGAGTCCGTATGAAGAAGATATGGACGAACGAAGTTAGGCAGAAAAACCGAAAACAAGCCAGAATGCACTGGCGCACTTGTGAAGTGTGCCAGCACAAAAATACACTGACGCACTTGGGAAGTGCGCCCGTGTCGAGCCAGAAACCTCACAGCTTTCTGGCTTGACCCTGGCTGGCCTGGTGCACCTGTTTTGGTTCTCTGGTCTGTTCTGCTGGCCTGTGACGATTTTTGATGGTTTAGATCTAAACTAGGGTTAATCCTATGGCCTAAATTTGTCTCTACTCCTATAAAAACACCCTAGGACCTAACCTAAATCACTAAAAATCATTCTAGCAACTAAGTGCTGCCAAAATCTATCTTGATCATGGCCTCCATCTCCCACCCTAAGGGCTTTTGCAATCAAACCGGGTTCAAATCAAAAGGTGCAAGCTTTCTACATCAAATCGAGGGTAGATCAATGTTGCTACGCAAATTTCATGACGATTATTCAACAAAGGAGCCACCTTTCTTCGTAAAGACGATTCATGCTCCTAGCCCTCTTACCACGCTATGTAAGTTCTAGCTACTTCTAGATCTAAACGGTAGTTTTAATGATGGCATGGAATAAAACGAGGTTAAACTAAGTATGCCAGCCTATATGAACCTTGTCATGTCTCTTTTGCTTGAACCTATGACTTTAGGCTATGTTTAGTGACTAAAGCAAGTTACTCAAGTTGCATTGGACTTAGTTTGCCATGCAAGATTGAACCTTTGATTGTGGGATGTTGGCATGAACACTTGGAACCAATTCGACTTGTGAAATATGTGCATGAACATGACTTGGGGCTTATGCATATAAATGAACCCAAACCCCTTATGATATTATGCATGTTTGAGACCAAAACCCCCTTATGATACTTTGCATGCTTGAGGCCAAATCCTTTATGATATTATTCACGTTTGTGGCCAATCCCTTTATGACATCATGCATGTTTTGAGGCCAATATGCAATATGCTAGTTATGTGAACACCTTTGCCTCAATTTTCACCATGTTTAACTTGTGATTCATCTTTTCCATCTTGTACCCATCTTTGTCATATTATCCCAAATATGTTGATTCGCTTTCATGTGCGTTGGGGACACGCTTTGGGTAGTTTAGGCAAACTTGAAAATTGGCTATGATCTTGACATGAAATTACATGTAACATGTAATGATAAATAACGTGAATATGACACGAAAACTTGACATGGGGCTACATGAAAACATGGGCTTAAAAAGGGGTCTAAACTTGACATGAACATGACACATAGAAAAACATGGAAGTGGCCAACTCGAGGTTGGGTTGAGTTTGTTGCATAAATCTGCCTGGACCCGCCCGGCAAATCCAGTGGCTACAAACAATAGGACCCAATGTGGGTAGTTGGTCATATCGCGCTTGAAACCCGAGGTTAGACTAGGTTGTGGTGTAAAAGTACCCGAACCCGCCCGTCTTAACTAGTAACCACAACAAGGTCTAATGTGAGAGGTTGAGAGTGCATTAATTTAATTAATGCCACATGATAAGGTTAAGTAAATTTGACTAATGACACTTAACCGATATGACATGAATGGGTAGGTTAAGTTAAACCGGACTTGATTTCTTAATGACACTTAACCGTAAAATACAGTTAGGGGATGGGGTTAAGCTAAACCTACACTTAACTAATCTAAACACGGTAATTAGATGGGGTTAAGTAACCTACACTTAACTAATCTAAACACTGTAATACGATGGGGTTAAGTTAAACACTTAACCAATCTAAACTTGATAATTCAATGAGGTTAAGTAACCAACACTTAACCAACTAAACGTGATAATTTAATGGGGTTAAGTAACTTATACTTAACCAATTATACATGATGATTTGATGAGGTTAAGTAACCTATACTTAACCAATCTAATATGGGAACTTGATAGGGTTAAGTCACAAGACCGTTTAAATATACTTAACCATTGTAATACGATTAGTGGATGGGGTTGAGCTAACCCACACTTAACCAATCCGACTCGATAATCTGATGGGGTTAAGATAATCTATGCTTAACCAATCTAACACGATAATCTGATAGGGTCAAGACAAACTAATACTTAACCAATTTGACTTGATAATTGAATAGGGTTAAGTCATGAGCTTCTTGGTATACTTAACCAACTTGTAGGGCTAAGTCTTGAGCTTATATACTTATCCAATCTTGACATGATTCATATGCGGGTTAAGTCATGAACTGGAATGACAACACTTAACCCATTTGACAAAACCCTAGTTCAGGGGACTAGGTGGAAAATCGTAGTTAACATGGATAACGGGAAAGGGAACTAAGTGATAAACCTTAGTTTAGGATAACTAAGTAATAATTCTTAGTCAAGGAATTTGGACCAGTTCACAGACAGATGAGTAACACGATACGGTAGGTCATCGCTTAAACACACGAGGAGGGGCAAATTATCTGACTTAGACAAAGGCTCCAACGAACTGGGTGACGAAGCAGTAGCTTCGGGGGACGTGAGGGTACTCTTGGTATCCCTCTGTGAGGTTGCGGATGGTCCACGAAACCTGGGCTCACAGAGGTTAAGGTCTGCGGTAGGAGAACCAAGGGTATGCCTTGGTTGCAGTGCGAGCAACCTAAAGACTGGGGTGGATTAGCGTGGGGTCAGAGATATTTTTACGGTAGCCCTTGATAGCACATCGTCGGCCACCTACCATCTTTAGTCAATCGTGGACGTACGGAAAGGCAGAGAACACCCAACAGACCATATTTGCTATCTAGGTATGGGTGAGGTTGGCCGTCCGGGAAGGGGGCATCGATGGCCTTAGTGTAGTTCTCATACATGACTTTTCTTGTTTTGCCTTTCAGTAGTTGAGGGAGGGGTCACGTGGGACCATAGCCACGGATACAAAAACAGACCTTGATATCTGCATCGGCAGATGACTTAAAACTCCCGACCGAGTTCCGTATTTCTTGATTTGCCCTGGCACGGAACTCGGTTGGCACATTGAGATACATGTGCGTCTAGACATGGAAAACGATTCACGATTCATACGTGGGATAAAAGGGCGCGGTTGACGGGTAGCATAATCCCTAGTAGCCCTAGGTGGCTAAAACCCAAACCGAGATACGTAAACGTTCATTAGGTAGCATAATCCCTAGCGGTCCTAAGTGGCATAAACCCTAGGTGAACACGCAATAGTTCATGGTAAGAAAACATAACCAGATCAAGGGTAGCATTCCAAAACAACTTCAAGGATAAAATGGTACTCCGTTGAGGTGGTATAGATTTACATGGGAAAGTCCGTACGACCTACGGCAAAGGACTGAACTTATACATGGAAAGAAACATGCGAGTTAGGGAAACCTATGTTTGCGATATATTAGGTTGACATGGACTATTTCATGACTTCGGTCAAGGAACATTTTATAGTTAACTCATGACACGGGTTAGGATACTAGTACGGGAGGGGGGGTGCAGAGCAAATACACATGATAGATACCATGGGATGTTATACATGATAGATACCTTGGGATATTATACTTGATAGAAACCTGACGATGTGATACCTTGATTTATCTTGACACCGTAGTCTATCATGATACCTTAGTTTATCTTGATACAGTAGCTCATCCCGTTACCTTGGCCTAGCTTATCTATCTTATCATCATCCTTATGTTTACTTTCAGTTTATGCATGTCATGTTACCTTTACCTATTTTTATGCTGGAAGTAGATAGGACTTACCAGTCTTTATGACTGACCCCGTTTTCTTTCGCCTCTTTGTCTTCCGTTCCCCCCCCAGGTTTTCAGGGAGGAAACACTGTTATTTAGTTCGGACCTCTTATGCTTGAAGGTCATCATGTATAGTTTGGTCTTCTCTTGGCTATGGCTGCTTCACCGGTTTATTTTGGGGGATAATTTATGAAAAGGTTTTATGCTTCTTTACTATTGCAAGACAGGTTTTAATGTATTCTGATGTAAAAGGCTTTAGACCTTATTTTATAAGGTAATGAAATTTGTTTTACTTCCGCTGTTTTATATATGTTCTGTCTTGTAATATTTCTGTGCATGTTTACCTCGATAATGCTTCACCAAACCTAGTGCATTCCCTTTGTGAGTGACCCTAGCGGAGGTGGGGTGTTACACCAACACTCTTCTCATATGAAGCATTTTTTTTTTCACATCACGGCATATGTGAAAATTGGCTCCTGAATCCATCTTCCAAGGCTCCACAACACTAAATAAGACATCACATAAAGAATCGCTTTCGGTACCTTCAGCAAAACCTGCTTGTGCCAAATCACTATTATTATCACCTTGCGCCTTCTTCTTATCCCTCTGATAAGCATAACAATCATTGCACTTGTGGCCTTCCTTACCATAATAATGACAAATGATAGCACCTTTATCATTAACACCTTTCTTCTTCCTTCTTGTATCTTTACCCGAGTCCCTTGCTACCATCGCCTCAGTTTAAACCGATTTCAACTCCGACTCTTTTCTCCTTAGCTCCTCAATCAAAAGACTGCTTCGAACCGTTTCCAAGGAGATAGTTCCATCAACATTGGAATTACTCAATGAAACAACCAAAGTCTCCCAGCTTTCTGAAAGAGAACTCATCAACAAAAGAGCCTGCAACTCATCATAAAAATTGATCTTCATGTTTGCCAATTGATTGATCACATCTTGAATTTCGTTCAAATGCTTTACGACAGACTTCTCCTCATCCAATCGAAGTTGCACCAACTTTTGAACCAGAAAAGCCTTACTTGTAGCACTCCTCGACTCATACAAAGATACTAACTTGTTCCACAACGTCTTCGCGGATTCACAACTAGCCACATGGTGGAATACAGAATCATCCAAATATTGGTGAATCAACGCAATCGCCTTTTTGTCCATTTTCTTCCACTTTCCCTCATTCATATTTGAGGGCTTCTCCTCATTTCCATCAATGGGATCATGCAAACCATTGAGATATAGAATGTCCTCCATCTTCGACTTCCATATACCCCAATTCTTCCCATTCAAATTAGCCATCTTCGAAAACGTTATCATCTCTGACATTAAAAAAAATCAATTTTTTTTCTTTTTCAATCCAACAAACACTCCAAGCTATGCGATGATCTGTGCTCCAATACCAAACTGTTGGGGTTTTGTGTGCAGCGGAAGATTGAAAAACGCCAATAAAATTAGGATCTTTATCACCCAAGCACTTGAAGATGAATTTGACTGAAAAAATAAACAACAACACAAAAAATATATCGGAAATATGAGCACACGATATTCCACCCAACCACCCTCTTTATTGATTCACCAATAAAAAATTGTTTACAATCTGTCTCAATTATCGTTATAAACAATTACAACTTGAACCAATAACCTTATAGAGAAATAAGTAGAGAATATCTAATGTCTAAACACTTTGAGGAGAAAGATAATGAAGAACAATGACAAATTTTTCCACCATATAATGAAGATATCAACTAGGTCTTTTATAGTGTGAATTGCTTCATACCCAAGTTTTCTTGGCTTTCAAATAAACTTGCCACCCAAATTATCTTCATATATATCAAATATCTATTTGGATAAGTGCCAAATAATTCTCGCCTTCACTTTCAAATATCCCACAAAAGTAGCAATAATCTCTCCACCAAAAATGATTCTACATAGAAAATTTGTTGTCCACAGTTGTGATTTGCATGTCGCAATTCTCAACATCTATCCCATCTACCACCTCTCTCCTCTCCACTAGACAACTCATCCATTGTCATATATGTAGGGTTGTCAACGGATACCCGAAAAATCTGAAATCCGTCCGCATCCGCATCCGAAAAGCGGATAAATATACAATATCCGAAAAAGCGGATGCGGATATAGGCATATCCGCATCCGAAAATTATCCGTCCGCTTTTTTTTCACGTTTATAGCTTAAATTATGTATATATTAACATAATTAAATACGCTAATTTATTATTTTGAAAAATTGAAAGCCTACTAACTACATGTTAATTGCTCAAAATTATATATTATCATCATATTTATTTATTTTTAGCACTTTTATAATCAATTGGGTTGAAAAGGCTTAATATTAAGCTTAAAAAATTCATTTATATTCACTGATTTATCGACCGTTGGCGAAGCGGATAATTATCCGATATCCGTCCGTATCCGCGGATGCGGATATCCGATATCCGAAAATGGTTTCGGATGCGGATACGGATATGGCATTATCCGTATCCGAAAGTATCCGTTGACAGCCCTACATATATGTCACCTCCTCTCCTCCATTTCTTTCTATTTCACCTTCATTTACGCTGATAACTCTGCTAATGCTAGATCTCCCCTTTTTCATATCCTTCCCTCCAAGGCAAGAGGCACATCCTTGGATTGTCTTCGGAAATTTCAGTTATTGCATAAGAATCTCTAACATGATAGTTGGTAACCCTCAATCAATAAATTTAATCAAAGTTCTGAATCTTGCCGCAATTGACTTAACAGCAGTGGTATATTCTTGAAATAACAAAAAAAAAAAAAGGATGCAGAACCTTCTCTTAGATAGATTTCTCGTTTCATAGCCAAAAAGCCCTATCAGCCTAGCCATCAGTTTTCAACCATCCCCAACCCTCTCCTCTCAGATCACTTTCCACAAATTATCAATATAGGTTTCTCTATCGAGAAAGGAAGGTCTAATTTTAAA
This sequence comes from Allium sativum, assembly GCA_030737875.1. Lineage (NCBI taxonomy): Eukaryota > Viridiplantae > Streptophyta > Magnoliopsida > Asparagales > Amaryllidaceae > Allium > Allium sativum. Next base: position 882,109,664 of record CM060919.1, on the reverse strand, counting down.
TTTTTCAACATTTTGAACTTAGGATTCTGATTTTTTAGGCACTATTAGTGTTGTATGGAATAAAAGTTATTTTGGTAATCCCCTTCTCATTTTCTAGAAAAAATAAGAGCCATCAAAGAATTTCTTAAAATTTTGGTCGGCCGAGACCGAGAGATCTGAAAAAGGCAAAAAATAATATGATATTATTAGGCAGAAGCTGGAGAAGGTTCAAGAAAAATGCAAGTGATATTAACAATGCTGAGCTTTCCCCTATAGAATTTGACCATTCAACTCAATACATGGAAGCTCTAAAGCAGAAAAGTGACATGGTAAAACTAAAATCCAAAGTTAAATGGAATGAAGAAGGAGATAGAAACTCGACTTTATTCATACAGAACTTAAAGCCAAACTGACATCTTAGAACTTAACTTCTATCTTTGATCACAATGGTTGTCTTACCGAGGATGTTAATGGTGATTTTCTTTCTTACTTCATCGATCTCTTTGGAAATGCTAATAATTTCTCCTCTTCTCTCGATCTCATTGAGTCATTGATCCTTCCCAAGATTAGCCCAAACGATTATGACAAACTGTGTATTGAACTTTCTGATGATGAGATTAAGAAGGCAATCTTTTCTCTAAACTTTAATTCCTGTGGTGGGCCTAGTGGCCTTAATGTTTTCTTCTACGCCTCATGTTGGGACATCATAGAATGTGAAATTTGCAAAGCCGTCAAATGCTTCTTCAAAAAATCATACATGCTAGAATCTTTTAATGCCATGAACATAGCTTTGATCCCTGAAGTAAAATGTGATGACCATGTTCACATGTTTCATCCTATTTCCTATTGTAACACTATATACAAGTAACCAAGCAACCTTCCTCCCCTTAAGAAATTTTTTAGACAATATTCTCGTTTCTTATGAAATATTAAAGGGTTACAAGAACTCTAATGTTTATTCTCGGTCCATGATCAAATTTTATATCAAAAAGGCCTTCGACTCCTTTCGTTGGGATTCTGATTGTCCGCATTATGGGGATATGAACCTGCTTAAAGAAATTGTCCCATGGATTTACACGTACATCTCTACTGCAAAATTTTCTGTGGTTGTCAATGGCTCTAATTTAGGACATTTCCAAAGCAATTAGACAAGGTGATCCAACGTCAGCATATCTCTTCATAATAGTCATGGAGCTTCTCACGCAAATTTTCAATGATGTGGTCAGGATAAAGAATTTTAAACTACACCCGAAGTGCAAAAATCCCCAAATTATCTCCCTTAGTTCGTTGATAATCTCATTGTGTTCTGCTAGCCTGATATTGATATTGCCCATGCCATTATCAAAGGACTTGATTTGGTTTATAAAATGACAGTTTTATTGATAAAACATATGGACCGATGTTATACAAACCGATCCTATAACCATAAAGCATTGGGCTGTATTGTATTTTGTTTCTGGGCTTCACTTGTGGCCCATCTTTCTTCTTAGCTATATCTTTATATATAGCGTGCATTATGTACATAAACAGATTATCATTCAATATAATACAAAACGTTCTGATGTTTCCAATATCACAATATTTGTAGAAATCTTACATGGTATCAGAGCAGTAAAAGCCAAACGGCAAAATCAAAATAAGAAAGAAAAGAAGAAAAATCAAGATAAAAAAAATCAGATTCAGAAAGAAGGATAAAGTGCTAGTCTCCTCAGAGAATTTTCATCATAGGAGATCATCCCCTTCCGATCGTATAGATCTGTTCCTTTCAGATCAGAACTGTGCCGTGCCAAGCTAGAATTTCATTCACCGCGGCTGCAGCAGTCCTTTCACCGACCATCTGAAATCATAATTTCGTCATTTGGTTTTTTCGTTCCCCTGTGTGTGAGAAACAGAAATTCTTGAATCTTGAAAAAGAAACAAGAACCCCTGAGTTCACTTGCTTCCTTTCTTTTTATCATTTTGAATAGGCTGTCACTTTTAAAACCAGTGACCTCGCCATATCCCTCTTTCATCAAATTCTGATAATCATCTTCCGGTATAATGGCTGGAGGAAGCACTGAGCAGTCATCTGCCTCATCAAGAACAGACAACAATGGTCCACCACCACTTTTCTCTCAGCCCTTGGTCAAGCCAAAGAGCCAAGTTATTACCATTCCCCTCGATGAAGATAATTACTTGATGTGGAAGTTCCAAGTTGAGACAGCCTTGAAGGGATATGACCTTCAAGATTATGTCAAAGGAACTAAAATCACACCACCTGCAATGATCACAGATGCACAAAACAATATGGTCAGCAACCCAGATTATATTCATCATCAAAAGCAAGACAACTTACTGTCTTCTTGGCTATTATCTTCAATTAGTGCCAATTTATTATCACAAGTCATAGGGTGCAATTCATCCTATGAAATTTGGTCTACAATTCAACAAATTTTTAACTCTCAATCTGCAGCTAGAATCATGCACTACAGGAGAGAATTTCAAAATGCAAGAATGGGTGATATGAGCATGCGTGAATACATTGCCAAAGTTAAGACTCTATGTGACAAACTTAAGGCTGTTGGGCATTATGTTTCAGACAGTGAGCAGATTTTAACACTAACTAATGGACTTGATGAAGAGTATGAGTCTCTTGTCACTTACATTGCCACACAGACTACTCTACCTGATATACAAGCAGTATACTCAGCTTTGTTGGCACATGAAGGGAGAGTGGAACAAAGAAAGGCCACACAGGGTGAATTTAGCATAAATTTAGCCTCAAATTCAAGAAATGTCAATGTGAATCAACCAAGAAATGTACCTGGCTATGGTAGAGGCAATCAGCAAGGACCCAGAGGCAATCCCAGTCAGAGAGGCAGGGGAAGAGGCAGATCGAACAACACAAACAGAGTGAAATGTCAGATATGTGACAAACCAGGACACACAGCAAACAGATGCTATTTCAGGTTTAATACTGATGTTAACTATGTCCAGCAAGGTCAAAGAGGCATTAATGTCAACATGGCACAAGCAAATCATCAAGGAAAAACAAATTCAGAAGGTTCTACATCACAAAATGCATGCAGTGATGACAACATCAAAACTGATGACATAAATACTGAAGACTGGTTTCCAGACTCAGGGGCAACCAATCACTTAACCAACGACCTTCAGAACTTGAATCTTGGCAACAAAAATTATTCAGGTACGCAAGTCATTCATACGTGTAATGGTGAAACTATGAATATATCTCATGTTGGGGCAGGATATGTCAAAGGGAAAAGAAAACTTTATTTAAATAACCTTCTTAGGGTTCCCACTGTAAAGAAAAATTTAATTAATGTGTCCCAATTCACTAATGATAATAAGGTATATTTTGAGTTTCACCCCAAGTATTGCTTAATTAGAGACTTGCTAAGCAAGAATATATTGTTACAGGGTAGGCTGAATAATGGTCTATACACTTTCAACAACATGCAATCAAGATTGGGTAAAGAAGGCAACACATGGTGTTGTAATGCCAATATACATATTGGTGACATTAATGAAAATGTTTTTGTTAGCAATGTTAATGAAAATGATACTGTTAATTCTGATATTAGCAACTGTGTCCAAAATGATTTGAATACTTGGCATTGTAAACTTGGACACCCCAGCTATGATGTTGTAATGCAAATATTAAAAGACAATGATATTCCTTTTAAGTACTCACCTGTTTCTAACATTTGTACACATTGTCAACTGGGCAAAAGCCATAAGTTACCCTTTAGCAAATCTTAAACTGTTTACTCTAAACCACTTGAATTAGTTACAGCAGATTTATGGGGTCCTGCACCATTATGCTTAAGATAAGGACACAGGTATTATCTTTCCATTGTGGATGCATGCACTAGGTATACCTGGATTTTCTTTCTCAAGGCCAAATCAGATACATATAATATAATGCTACAGTTTATGAATTTTATTGAAAAACAAATAAACTGCAGCATTAAAATTGTTCAAACAGATGGGGGGCAGTGAGTTTTTGCCACTTAAGCAGATTTTTAATCAAAAAGGCATCATTCATAGGACCACTTGCCCATATACATCTGAACAGAATGACATAGTAGAAAGAAAACACAGGCACATAGTTGAGACAGGGTTAACATTATTATCTATGTCCTCTTTACCCTTAAAATATTGGAATGAGGCATTTAACACAAGTGTCTATCTAATAAATAGGATGCCAACTAAAGTTTTACACAACAAATGCCCTCATGAAATTTTGTATGGCAATAAACCAGACTATAGATTCTTGAGGACATTCGGGTGCTTGTGTTTTCCATGCCTCAGACCCTATAATAACCATAAACTTTCCCTAAGATCAAGTCCTTGTACCTTTTTAGGATATGCAGATAACCAAAAAGGATACAAGTGTCTTGATGAAAGAGGAAAGATCTTTATATCTAGACATGTTGTTTTTAATGAACATGTTTTTCCCTTTGTAGAAAAGAAAGGCAAAGGCAAAGCAAATGATGATCAGTCTAGAACCACCATGGGACCAATTCATACATTAACAGAAAACACTGTGCAACATGAAAACAATAGTGAACCCCAGATGATAATAGCTACACCAACAGTCTCTAGCACTAGATCTGGGTACAGCACAAGTGAGCACTTAAGTGATGATGACAACCTACATCAGAATTATGACAACAACAGTAACAATAACAGCCATGATCAAACTAGTGAGGGTGACACATCAGACACAGGAGGTGAAGAAAACAATACCCCAAGACAACCACCAGGACATCATATGATCACAAGAGCCAAGAGTGGCATCTTCAAACCAAAGGTCTATAATGCAACAATATAAAATGCAGACAAAATTGAACCACTTACATATGAGGAAGCAGTCAAACATGAGTCCTGGTGTAAGGCAATGAATGAAGAATATGAAGCATTAACAAGAAACAAAATATGGGATCTTGTCACTGCACCAAAAGGTCAAAATATTGTGGGATGTAAATGGACCTACAAATTAAAAAAGGATGCAGAAGGGAACATAAGCAAACACAAAGCTAGGTTGATTGCAAGGGGTTTTTCCCAACAATATGGTTTTGATTTCAATGAGACTTTCTCTCCTGTGGTTAAACCCACAACTATTAGGATAATACTGACCATAGCCATTCAGAATGGATGGAACATCAAACAGTTAGATGTGTGCAATGCATTTCTGAATGGGGATCTACATGAAAAGGTTTATATGCAACAACCTAAGGGTTTTGTATGTAAAGCCAAAGAGAATCATGTTTGTCAACTAAACAAGGCCATTTATGGGCTGAAGCAAGCTTCAAGGGCTTGGTATGTCAAGTTAAAAAACACATTGGCAGACATGGGTTACACAGCCACAAAATCTGATAATTCCCTATATACCAGAATTCACAATCAGAAATATGTGTATATACTTGTCTACGTTGATGACATCCTCATAACAGGGAATGATAACACAGAAATCAACATAGTCATATCACACTTGAACAAAGCATTTGCCATTAAAGACATGGGGGAGCTGGATTGTTTCCTAGGTATTCAAGTTCAAAGAATGTAACACCCCGCCTCCGCTAGGGTCACTCGCAAAGGAATGCACTAGCTTTAGAGGGGCATTATTGGTAAACATGCACAGAAATATCACAAGACAGAACATATAAAATAGCGGAAGTAAAATCAAACTTTCATAACATGAATAAATAAGGTCTAAAGCCTTTTACATCAGAGTACATCAAAACCTGTCTTGCAATAGTAAAGAAGCATAAAGACATTTTCATAAATTATTCCCCAAGTAAAAACAGTAAAGTAGCCATAGCCAAGAAAAGTCCAAGCCATCCATGATGACCTTCAAGCAGAAGAAGTCCGAACTAAACAGCAGTATTTCCTCACTGTAACCTGGGGGGAGACGGAAGAAAAGAGGCGAAACAAAACGGGTCAGTCAAAAAGACTGAGTAAGCCCTATCTACTATTAGTATAAAAACTAGTAAAGTTAACTGACATGAGAAACTAAGATGAACATAAGCATGATAACAAGATAGATAAGCTAAATCAAAATAACAGGATGAACTACTGAACTCAGATAAACTAAGGTGTCATGATAAATTACGATGTCAAGATAAAACAAGGTATCACATCGTCAGGTTTCTATCAAGTATACTATCCCAAGGTATCTACCCCGTCTAACATCCCACGGTATCTATTACGTATATTCTTCCTGGTTCTAACATGTATATTCGCTCTACACCTCTCGTACTAGTATCCCAATCCGCGTCATGTGTTAACCATGAATGTCCCTTGCCCAATGTCATGTAATGGTCCATGTCAACCTAATATATAGCATATGTAGGTTTTCCCAACTCGTATGTTTCTTTCCATGTATAAGTTCAGTCCTTTGCCGTAGGCCGTACGGGCTTTCCCATGTAAACGGTTTATCCTTGAAGTTGTTTTGGACTGCAACCCTTGATCTAGTTGTGTTTCCTTACCATGAACTATCGCGCGTCCACTTAGGATTTATGCCACCTAGGACTGCTAGGGATTATGCTACCTAATGAACGTTTCCGTGTCTCGGTTTGGGTTTTGGCCACCTAGGACCACTAGGGATTACGCCACCCGTCAACCGCGCCCTTCATCCCACGTATGTATCGTGAATCGTTTTCCATGTCTAGATGCACATGTTCCTCAATGTGTCATCCGAGTTCCGTGCCAGGGCAAACTAAAAAATATGGAACTCGGTCGGGAGCTTTAAGTCGTCTACTGATGCAGATATCAAGGTCTGTTTTTGTACCCGTGGCTATGGTCCCACGTGACCCCTCCCTCAACTACTGAAAGGCAACCCACGAAAAATCATGTATGAGAACCACTCCCCGGCCCCACTATAGCCCACTTTCCTACGGGCCAACCTCACCCATGACTCGATAGCAAGAACATGGTCTGTTGGGGGTCCTCTGCCTTTCCGTACGTACACGATTGACTAAAGATGGTAGGTAGTCGGCGATGTGCTATCCAGGGCAAAAAACCAAGAATCGTCGACTCCACGCTAATCCATCCCAGTCTTTAGGTCGCTCGCATAGCAACCAAGGCATACTCTTGGCTCTTCTACCGCAGACCTTAACCTCTTGTGAGCCCAGGCGGATCATCTGCAACCTCACAGAGGGATACCAAGAGTATCCTCACGTCCCCCAAAACTTCCGCTTTGGCACCCAGTGCGCTGGAGCTTTTATCCAAGTCAGATAACTTGCTCCTCCTCGTATACTAAGCGATGACATACCGCATCAGGTTACTCATCGCTTTGTGAATTAGTCCTATGTCCTTAGCTAAGAATTATTACTTAGTTACCCTTAACTAAGGTTTACCACTTAGCTTCCTTTCCCGTTATCCTTGATTAACCACGATTTTCTACCTAGTTCCTCTAACTAGGGTTTGTCTATTGGGTTAAGTGTTATCATTCAAGTCCATGACTTAACCCGCCCACGAATCACGTCAAGATTTGCTAAGTATTTAAGTTCAAGACTTAGCCCTACAAGTTGGTTAAGTGTACCCAGAGGCTCATGACTTAACCCTATCAAGTCAAATTGGTCAAGTACCAGTTTACCTTAATCCTATCGGATTATCTTGCTAGATTGATTAAGCATAGATTATCTTAATCCCATCCAATTATCGAGTCGGATTGGTTAAGTATAGGTTGGCTTAACCCCATCCTCTAATCGTACTAGAATGGTTAAGTATACTCTAAAAAGGTCTTGTGACTTAACCTTATCAGGTCCGCGTATTAGATTGGTTAAGTGTGGGTCACTTAATCCTCATCAAATCATCATGTATAATTGGTTAAGTATAAGTTGCTTAACCCCATTAGATTATCACGTTAAGTTGGTTGAGTATTGGTTACTTAACCTCATTGAATTACCAAGTTTAATTTGGTTAAGTGTTTAGCTTAACCCCATCGAATTACCGTGTCGAGATTAGTTAAGTGTCAATTACTTAACCCCGTCTAATTACCGTGTTTAGATTAGTTAAGCCTTAATTACTTAACCCCATCTAATTACCAAGTCGGATTAGTTAAGTGTAAATTACTTAACCCCATCCCCTAATCACCTTGCATGGTTAAGTGTCATTAAGAAATCAAGCCCGGTCCCACTTAACCTACCCATTTGTGTCATATCGGTTAAGTGTCATTAGTCAAATTTACTTAACCTTATCATGTGGCATTAATTTAATTAATGCACCTCAACCTCTCACATTAGACTTTATTGTGGTTACTAGTTAAGCCGGTCGGTTCCGGGTAGCTTTACACCACAACTTGGTCTAACCTCGGGTTCAAGCACAACATGACCAACTTCTCACATTGAGTCCTATTGTTTGCAACTACTAGTTAGGCCGGTCGGTTCCGGGTAGTTTTACGTTGCAAACTCAACCCAACCTCGAGTTGGCCACTTTCATGTTTAGTCTAGTGTCATGTTCATAGTCAAGTTTTCAAGCAATTGGGTAGACCTAACTTAATAGGTAAATTCCCAATGGGTAGACCTAACTTAATAGGTAAATTCCCAAGCTTATGTTTTTATGCATACTTACATGTCAACTTCCATGTTATATTTCAAGTCATGTTTTCAAGTATAAACACATGTCATATTTAACGTTACATGTTGTCATGTTTATACCCATTTACCCAAATCACATTCATGTCATTATGTTTCCCCATAATGTGACCTCAACGCTTTTTAAACTCGCATATACGTTCGCAACAACGTGATGGATTAAAAGAAGAGACTTGGCAAAGGCATGACAAAAATGGATATTAAGCCACAAGTTAATCATGGTGGCAAATGAGGCACACATGTTGTTCATTAACTTGCATGTTACATTCTTACACCTCAAAAAAACATGCATAAAACCCAAACTTGGCACATAAACGAATCATGGTGACTAAAGACATGGAATGATGACTAGTAACTCGCATATATCATCATATAAGGGTTATGACTTCATATGCAAGTTGACATAAAGATTATGAAGGTTCTCATGTTGCATAATGCAACATTTCAACATAAAGATTGTAGCTTTTTGCTCATAAGATCAAGATAATGACTTCATAAACTTGCATAACATGATAGCATGCATCATTCTCAATGATCAAACCCAAACTTTCAACATGAACATTTAACTTCATAGTTAATATCTAAGAGTAGGGAAGGGCTTACATTGCTATGAAGGCCTAAATCGATTAAACTAAAGCTTATGATGAAGCCTATGCATGCCATCACCCAAAAACCCAAAGATGGATGCTCCAAATCACTAAAAACACCATCTTTATGAACAAAGATCAAAGCTTTTGTCTTGAAATCAACTTGAGAAGCTCTCATACTAACATAGGGACTCTCTAATACTCTCATGATCATGAAACCTCTCATAGAAATGAAGTGGAGGCTAGGATAGTTGAGTGGAGGCCATGAGAGTAGAAATTTTGCCATAGTTTAGTTACATGAGTGAATAATGAGGGTTTAGGGGTAGGTTAGGGGCTTATTTATAGAAGATTAGGCTAGTTAGGACCCTTAGATTAACCCTAGGACCAACCTGAACCGTCAGATCTCAAACCAGGCCCAGAAACCTAGCCAAGATAGAAACAGGTGCACCAGGCAAGACTGCTCGTCTGAGCCAGGTCGACAGCCAAGTCGACAGGGCTGTCGACTTGGTCAGACCAAGTCGATTCCCAAGTCGACAGGGCTGTCGACTTGGGTACTGTGGCGGGAATTTTTCCCGCCTGGCCCAGCTGGCCCAATCTTCCAAATTCAAGTTTGAATTTGAAATCTGTTTTTACTTAGAAATTTTCTGAAAACTTCGTTGGGCCTTAATCGGGTCATACGGACTCCGATTTTCGAAAACTCGGACTCTATTTCGCGTATTTTTCCGAGACGAACACAATGGCATAGCCCGTTTAACTTGATTCAGAATTTAAAATTAAATTCTGCCTTGATTCTCGTCTTACTCATGTTATCGAAATACGGGTTGTTACATTCTCCCCCCCTTTTAGGATTTCGTCCCCGAAATCTCCAAGTTAGGAAGAACCTATCCTACCATCCATCATCCATCTACTCAAAACATCATCCACAAGCAACCATTGTCCTTAGATGATTTCTAATGCTATATGAATATATGCAAAACGTGTGTGTACATGTTCCTTAGCTAATGCTAATGATCAGGCCTAAATAATCTTTCTAACGCAAAGATATGTATAGTGCCATGAATCCAACATGTATGCAAATAGTCCTAGTCATATAGATACTATATGCGTGCACAATCATTCATTCATATGCAACAACCGCATGATAACACATTCAATTTCATCCATAAACAAGTATAAACACTCGTGCATATGCAATATGAAACGTGACCGAGTCGAGCTAGTATCTAATGTGTATTCGCGCATCCACGAGCAACCACTTGCAACCACTTGCAACCATATCAATCATAACTTGTTTCAAATGCATGTTTACATCCATAGGGTTCTACCTAGGATTCCCTGAAACAGGGTCGAGAAGATAAACAAGACAAACTCCTTACGGGGTTTGTAACAGAAAATAGGACCGAGAGGATGTCCACAAAAGATAGCCTACAAGTAAGCTCTACAGAAAACAGGGATCAAGGATATACTCCCAAAAAGAGATATCATGCGCGTATCTAGTCTTTGGCCATCAAAGTCGTACTTCCTTGAGCTCAATTCCATTGTGCCTTGACCGTCTTTTAACTTCGCGATTTCATAGCTTCTTATTTCTTGTTTCCATAACATGAGCTGGGACTCATTTCTTCGTCGCCTCTCGTCCCACTTGCACTTATCCTTTTCCTAGAATACTTGACGCAAACATGACTGCGTACTCATGATCTCATGCAAGCTTTCCAAAATTCACTAGTGAATCTCGGACCTCGTACCACAAGGTATTCCACGTAGAAGAACTTTCTTTTGAAAGTAAACAGACGCCAACCAGGTTATCAAGTGCACTTACTAGGGTGATTTCTATAATCCATGCATAAGTGAAATAAACCATCCATCTTATTGGCGAACACCACTCGATCGGGCTTCAAACTTCCAATAAAGGCATCAAGGGATTCCAAGTGACTAATCATGACCGAACCCAAAAAGGTTACACGAGACTCCGAGGGTACTACCAAGGCTAGTCAAGAGTCTAACTACCCTCCTATCAAAACCGAGAGTGGCACCCCTTACTGGATAACCACTTCATCCCTAGAATCCATCCATAGCTTATAAACATAAGCATTATTTCCAAACTCAACACTTGGCATAGACATCCTCAAATCCAAACAAGTCATATATAAATGGACTGATTCTCCAATAGGACTTGGAGACAAAAATGGGATTCTCTATTACGCTAGTACTTAAGGTGCAGAGACTCAACTATCGAAGCAGACTTAAATGATACGAACAACGAAGTCCTAACGGGATGATAGAGAAGAAAAGCTAAACCTTTAACAAGATCGTTACCCTCCTTCCGAGGTACTCTAGAAATGAGAGCATACTACTGCCCTCCCAATGATCTTGCCCTTGTCCCATGATACTTAACTATCCGTCCCGTTCCACCATGCCAAAGGTACTCTCTCGTCATGGGTTTCATTGTTCATCTTTCTCTCTCATTCTGGGTTGAGCCATACCAACAAGTTGTTCATCCTTAAACTCGCATCCTTTATCCTCTTTCTCACTATCCTTCCTTATAACGCGGCCACTGGTCTCTCGAGAACCACCTCCATCGCATGGAAAGCACTTTCGTAGATAGAAAAGACTAGTCGCAGTTAAAACCACTGTGACTACAGATGGAGGAAAGAAAGGAAAAGAGATTCAATCAAGGAAACAAGGATAATGCTAATGGCCTTTGGGGAATAGCCTTTTCTTTTTAAAAGAAAACTTTCTTGAAAAATGCTTCTTTATAAACGATTTTCAAATAGTTTTCAGAAGGTCTTAAAAACTTTTGCCCAGTCTGGTAACCTTCTGCTCTGATACCAAATGTAACACCCCGCCTCCGCTAGGGTCACTCGCAAAGGAATGCACTAGCTTTAGAGGGGCATTATTGGTAAACATGCACAGAAATATCACAAGACAGAACATATAAAATAGCGGAAGTAAAATCAAACTTTCATAACATGAATAAATAAGGTCTAAAGCCTTTTACATCAGAGTACATCAAAACCTGTCTTGCAATAGTAAAGAAGCATAAAGACATTTTCATAAATTATTCCCCAAGTAAAAACAGTAAAGTAGCCATAGCCAAGAAAAGTCCAAGCCATCCATGATGACCTTCAAGCAGAAGAAGTCCGAACTAAACAGCAGTATTTCCTCCCTGTAACCTGGGGGGAGACGGAAGAAAAGAGGCGAAACAAAACGGGTCAGTCAAAAAGACTGAGTAAGCCCTATCTACTATTAGTATAAAAACTAGTAAAGTTAACTAACATGAGAAACTGAGATGAACATAAGCATGATAACAAGATAGATAAGCTAAATCAAAATAACAGGATGAACTACTGAACTCAGATAAACTAAGGTGTCATGATAAATTACGATGTCAAGGTAAAACAAGGCATCACATCATCAGGTTTCTATCAAGTATACTATCCCAAGGTATCTACCCCGTCTAACATCCCACGGTATCTATTATGTATATTCTTCCTGGTTCTAACATGTATATTCGCTCTGCACCTCTCGTACTAGTATCCCAATCCGCGTCATGTGTTAACCATGAATGTCCCTTGCCCAATGTCATGTAATGGTCCATGTCAACCTAATATATAGCATATGTAGGTTTTCCCAACTCGTATGTTTCTTTCCATGTATAAGTTCAGTCCTTTGCCGTAGGCCGTACGGGCTTTCCCATGTAAACGGTTTATCCTTGAAGTTGTTTTGGACTGCAACCCTTGATCTAGTTGTGTTTCCTTACCATGAACTATCGCGCATCCACTTAGGATTTATGCCACCTAGGACCGCTAGGGATTATGCTACCTAATGAACGTTTCCGTGTCTCGGTTTGGGTTTTGGCCAACTAGGACCACTAGGGATTACGCCACCCGTCAACCGCGCCCTTCATCCCACGTATGTATCGTGAATCGTTTTCCATGTCTAGATGCACATGTTCCTTAATGTGCCATCCGAGTTCCGTGCCAGGGCAAACTAAGAAATATGGAACTCGGTCGGGAGCTTTAAGTCGTATGCTGATGCAGATATCAAGGTCTGTTTTTGTACCCGTGGCTGTGGTCCCACGTGACCCCTCCCTCAACTACTGAAAGGCAACCCACGAAAAATCATGTATGAGAACCACTCCCCGGCCCCACTATAGCCCACTTTCCTACGGGCCAACCTCACCCATGACTCGATAGCAAGAACATGGTCTGTTGGGGGTCCTCTGCCTTTCCGTACGTACACGATTGACTAAAGATGGTAGGTAGTCGGCGATGTGCTATCCAGGGCAAAAAACCAAGAATCGTCGACTCCACGCTAATCCATCCCAGTCTTTAGGTCGCTCGCATAGCAACCAAGGCATACTCTTGGCTCTTCTACCGCATACCATAACCTCTTGTGAGCCCAGGCGGATCATCTGCAACCTCACAGAGGGATACCAAGAGTATCCTCACGTCCCCCGAAACTTACGCTTCGGCACCCAGTGCGCTGGAGCTTTTATCCAAGTCAGATAACTTGCTCCTCCTCGTATACTAAGCGATGACCTACCGTATCAGGTTACTCATCGCTTTGTGAATTAGTCCTATGTCCTTAGCTAAGAATTATTACTTAGTTACCCTTAACTAAGGTTTACCACTTAGCTTCCTTTCCCGTTATCCTTGATTAACCACGATTTTCTACCTAGTTCCTCTAACTAGGGTTTGTCTATTGGGTTAAGTGTTATCATTCAAGTCCATGACTTAACCCGCCCACGAATCACGTCAAGATTTGCTAAGTATTTAAGTTCAAGACTTAGCCCTACAAGTTGGTTAAGTGTACCCAGAGGCTCATGACTTAACCCTATCGAGTCAAATTGGTCAAGTACCAGTTTACCTTAATCCTATCGGATTATCTTGCTAGATTGATTAAGCATAGATTATCTTAATCCCATCCAATTATCGAGTCGGATTGGTTAAGTATAGGTTGGCTTAACCCCATCCTCTAATCGTACTAGAATGGTTAAGTATACTCTAAAAAGGTCTTGTGACTTAACCTTATCAGGTCCGCGTATTAGATTGGTTAAGTGTGGGTCACTTAATCCTCATCAAATCATCTTGTATAATTGGTTAAGTATAAGTTGCTTAACCCCATTAGATTATCACGTTAAGTTGGTTGAGTATTGGTTACTTAACCTCATTGAATTACCAAGTTTAATTTGGTTAAGTGTTTAGCTTAACCCCATCGAATTACCGTGTCGAGATTAGTTAAGTGTCAATTACTTAACCCCGTCTAATTACCGTGTTTAGATTAGTTAAGCCTTAATTACTTAACCCCATCTAATTACCAAGTCGGATTAGTTAAGTGTAAATTACTTAACCCCATCCCCTAATCACCTTGCATGGTTAAGTGTCATTAAGAAATCAAGCCCGGTCCCACTTAACCTACCCATTTGTGTCATATCGGCTAAGTGTCATTAGTCAAATTTACTTAACCTTATCATGTGGCATTAATTTAATTAATGCACCTCAACCTCTCACATTAGACTTTATTGTGGTTACTAGTTAAGCCGGTCGGTTTCGGGTAGCTTTACACCACAACTTGGTCTAACCTCGGGTTCAAGCACAACATGACCAACTTCTCACATTGAGTCCTATTGTTTGCAACTACTAGTTAGGCCGGTCGGTTCCGGGTAGTTTTACGTTGCAAACTCAACACAACCTCGAGTTGGCCACTTTCATGTTTAGTCTAGTGTCATGTTCATAGTCAAGTTTTCAAGCAATTGGGTAGACCTAACTTAATAGGTAAATTCCCAATGGGTAGACCTAACTTAATAGGTAAATTCCCAAGCTTATGTTTTTATGCATACTTACATGTCAACTTCCATGTTATATTTCAAGTCATGTTTTCAAGTATAAACACATGTCATATTTAACGTTACATGTTGTCATGTTTATACCCATTTACCCAAATCACATTCATGTCATTATGTTTCCCCATAATGTGACCTCAACGCTTTTTAAACTCGCATATACGTTCGCAACAACGTAATGGATTAAAAGAAGAGACTTGGCAAAGACATGACAAAAATGGATATTAAGCCACAAGTTAATCATGGTGGCAAATGAGGCACACATGTGTTCATTAACTTGCATGTTACATTCTTACACCTCAAAAAAACATGCATAAAACCCAAACTTGGCACATAAACGAATCATGGTGACTAAAGACATGGAATGATGACTAGTAACTCGCATATATCATCATATAAGGGTTATGACTTCATATGCAAGTTGACATAAAGATTATGAAGGTTCTCATGTTGCATAATGCAACATTTCAACATAAAGATTGTAGCTTTTTGCTCATAAGATCAAGATAATGACTTCATAAACTTGCATAACATGATAGCATGCATCATTCTCAATGATCATACCCAAACTTTCAACATGAACATTTAACTTCATAGTTAATATCTAAGAGTAGGGAAGGGCTTACATTGCTATGAAGGCCTAAATCGATTAAACTAAAGCTTATGATGAAGCCTATGCATGCCATCACCTAAAAACCTAAAGATGGATGCTCCAAATCACTAAAAACATCATCTTTATGAACAAAGATCAAAGCTTTTATCTTGAAATCAACTTGAGAAGCTCTCATACTAACATAGGGACTCTCTAATACTCTCATGATCATGAAACCTCTCATAGAAATGAAGTGGAGGCTAGGATAGTTGAGTGGAGGCCATGAGAGTAGAAATTTTGCCATAGTTTAGTTACATGAGTGAATAATGAGGGTTTAGGGGTAGGTTAGGGGCTTATTTATAGAAGATTAGGCTAGTTAGGACCCTTAGATTAACCCTAGGACCAACCTGAACCGTCAGATCTCAAACCAGGCCCAGAAACCTAGCCAAGATAGAAACAGGTGCACCAGGCAGAACTGCTCGTCTGAGCCAGGTCGACAGCCAAGTCGACAGGGCTGTCGACTTGGTCAGACCAAGTCGACTCCCAAGTCGACAGGGCTGTCGACTTGGTCAGACCAAGTCGACTCCCAAGTCGACAGGGCTGTCGACTTGGGTACTGTGGCGGGAATTTTTCCCGCCTGGCCCAGCTGACCCAATCTTCCAAATTCAAGTTTGAATTTGAAATCTGTTTTTACTTAGAAATTTTCTGAAAACTTCGTTGGGCCTTAATCGGGTCATACGGACTCCGATTTTCGAAAACTCGGACTCTATTTCGCGTATTTTTCCGAGACGAACACAATGGCATAGCCCGTTTAACTTGATTCAGAATTTAAAATTAAATTCTGCCTTGATTCTCGTCTTACTCATGTTATCGAAATACGGGTTGTTACAAAGAAGGTCAAAGTCAGAAATTTTCTTATCTCAGAGAAAATACATATGTGAGATACTCAGAAGAGCTAACATGGACAAAGCCAAACCCATTTCTACTCCCATGACCAGCAATTTAAGACTATCTAAATACAGTGGAGATGCTATAGAGAATGATAAACAATATCGAAGTATAGTTGGAGCACTACAGTATCTAACTATCACAAGACCTGAAATTTGATTCAGCGTAAACAAAGTCTGTCAATTCATGGCCAACCCTCTAAGCGAACATTGGAAGGCAGTCAAAAGAATTCTACGCTATCTACGAGGAACTATGGACTACGGAATATCTATCAAAGCTGGAAAAGACATGAATTTAAACACTTACAGCGATGCAGACTGGGCCAATGACCCAGATGACATGAGATCCACTTCTGGCTACTGTTTATTCATGGGATTGAATCCAGTGTCGTGGTGCACAAAGAAGCAGCCAACGGTTTCCAGATCAAGCACTGAAGCTGAATATAGGGCGATCGCATCGGCCACGGCTGAAGTCATTTGGGTTGAAACCCTAATCAAGGAATTAGGGATTTCGTCTACAAGAAAGCCAATACTTTGGTGTGACAACAAGAGCACCATTGCCTTGTCTAACAACCCCGTCCATCACTCAAGAATGAAGCATGTGGAAATCGATCTTCACTTCATCAGAGAGCAAACGGAAGCTGGTAAACTAGCGATTAATCATGTACCAGCCTTCTATCAGAAAGCAGACATTCTGACGAAGGCGTTATCAAGGAATAATTTCGAAAGATTAAGATCTGAGTTAAAGGTGAATAGAGGCGGCGCAGAGATGAAAACATCGAAACCCTAGATCGGTTTGAGGCGGGGTGATAAAACATATGGACCGATGTTATACAAACCGATCCTATAACCATAAAGCATTGGGCTGTATTGTATTTTGTTTCTGGGCTTCACTTGTGGCCCATCTTTCTTCTTAGCTATATCTTTATATATAGCGTGCATTATGTACATAAACAGATTATCATTCAATATAATACAAAACGTTCTGATGTTTCCAATATCACAATATTTGTAGAAATTTTACATTTATAAGTCAATCTCATGATATCTGTTATAATATTAGCTGGGGTTGATGATTTTCATGCTAATGCCATATATACTGCCACTGGCCTATATCCAACGAATGAAACTGTTTGTATTCCTCTTGCGTCTTCTAGAATTACTATCCACCAATGCATATCGTTATTTGAAACAATCACACATAGATTAGAAAGTTGGACTAATTGTTTCCTCTCTCTCTCAAGCTAGTAGGTTAACGCTTATTCAAGCTGTCATTTTTTCCATAAACGTATATTGGGCTTGGACTTTTATCTGTCCAACAAATTAATCAACATGACCTAATCATATATGATGAACTTTTTCTAGAATGGATCGCTTCATGGTAACTACATTTTCTTGCTTTCATTTGATTCGACTGAAAATGCTAAGTGTACAGTTGGGTTTGGTATTATTAACATTCTTATGTGAAACGAGGCTACATTTATATTCAACAATTGGTAAATTTTTTAAATAGTAGGTAGTTTGTGGGTTCAATGGTTTAACCAACATATTAATTACCTGTGGAAAAAAAATCTCGCACATGCCTCCACAAAAACGTTAGCTAGACGTGGCGCAATATTCTCAAGCTTAGAGAAACTGTCCTTCCCTTTCCTAAATTTGCGGTGTCCCTTCATGGCTCGGTTAACTTCTAGTTTGACCCTTGGCTTGACTATGAGTGCATTGATCTCAACTCTGGTATTAATCAAGAGGATAAAATGCAAAACTAGGATTCATGACAAAGTTAAGGTGGTAGATTTGATTTCCTAAGGCAAAGTTATTCTCCCGAACACACTTCTATCTTTTGCATCAAACAAGTCTGGGATAAAATACAACATAGCACTGCCAAAACATTTGATACAGATCATTTGAAAGGAGGGCATGACGCATGAGTTCTTTCACTTCTGGGATAACGTACATGCGGCTTACCAATTACAATCAGATGGCCACTTGTAAATGGTTTAAACTTGTTTGGAGAAGAGCTAGTAATGAGAAAGACAACCTTGATTATGTTTTGGAAAGTCAGGAATTTAGCCCTTTTCACCAAAGTGTTGCTTTGTAACAGAGCCATGAATCTGGATGCTTGCCGTGTTTTCTGCTTAAATCATCTTGAAACAATTTCACATTTTTTTTAAGCGCAGTACAATTTTTGGTTTATGGAGTAATACCATGTTTACAGTTGGTAGGATAGACGTTCTTATAGACTCAGTGCTTGAATGGGAGAGGCTCCACACCTTGCTACTCGTTTGCTAATGGAATAACGATACTTTTTGTTTCTAAAAGATTCTTAGGCATGTATGAAAAGAAAGAATGTCATCATTTTTTTTTTCCAGAACCGACCTGATTTTAAAGTGATCCGTAACACTTTTATTATTAATAAATAATAAATATATGAAGTACAAGTGATAAGTGCAGAATCTATCAAATACATAATAAACAAGTGAATGAATCGGTGCCGTCTCTTAAAGCTGTTATACCATTCTCTATATCTTTTGGGCTTGTAAATGAGCTTGGCCCAACTTCTATTTTTCAGCTCATTTGTTTTCTTTTCTATCGCAACTGGTATATGTATAAATACCAGTATTCTGTACATTTATTCAATCAATAGAAATCATTATTTCTCTGCAACAACTTCTATAAAATCAAATTACATCAAAACATTAAATCTGAAATCTCAATTTGGTATCAGAGCCAAAGTAAATCTGCATTTGTAAAACAAAAGAAATTTTGTGGCAGATTCATCAGTTAAGATTCATCATCTGAATCTGACTCATCAAAGATCATGTGTGATCTCATCATCTGAGATTTTGCTCTTGTTTTGATCAAGCCACCGTGCCTCGCCTAGGCAAACCTAGCTGCAACGGTGATTCAACCATCAAGAGAAAGGAAATCAAACCTGAAGCTATCTTTACCGATCAAATCACTCAAGAAGTGTTCACAATCAAGAAAATAAGCATCAAGAAAGCATCAGGAGTCACTTCTACTGAAAACTCAGCAAGAAGAACAAATCCTTCATCATTTAAAACGATCTGTGCCAAATTCTTGATCACAAATCAAACCTCTTGAGTAATCCAATTCAAAAGTAAAGAAATTCAGGTTCAATTTTACCTCTTTTCCTGTTTTTTAATCCTCATTACAATTCAGAAATGTCCCACAGCAACTCTGGATCCATCAGCACCTCTGGTGCATCTGAACCTGCAAATCCAAATCATCCTCCCAAAAATGTGATCATCCTCAAAAGCCAATTAATCACCATTCCTCTGGATCAAAACAACTATCTCCTCTGGAAATTACAGGTTGAAACTTCACTCCAAGGATATGGTCTCGAAGGATACATTCTTGGAACTATACCCATCCCACCAAAGTTTGTAACTGATGCATCAAACACAATAGTGAGTAATGACAGTTATACATCATATTATAGACAAGAAAGACTGATCAGTGCATGGCTATTATCATCAATCAGTGCTGCCCTAATGCCACAAGTTATTGGATGCAAGACTGCTAATGAAATATGGACCACTTGTGAGAAAATCTTTAATACACAGTCTGCAGCCAAGTCTCTATTTTACAAAAGACAACTTCAGAACTGCAAGAAAGAAAATATGAACATGACCGAGTACTTAGCAAAAGTTAAGAACATTTGTGATATGTTAAAGGCCTCAGGAAGCAACATTGAAGAATCTGATCAAGTTCTTTCCCTTGTTAATGGACTTGGTGATGAATATGAGGCAGTGGTAGCCATCATTACATCACAAAAAATTACTCCACCACTAGATGATGTATACTCTATGTTACCGTCACACGAAGCAAGAATATCCCACAAGAACTCTACTGAATCAGATTATTCCCTCAACTATGTTGTTAATAACAGAGGAAGGGGACAAGGAAGTTACAAAAATAACAACAATCAAAGGGGAGGTTTCACACCCAGAGGAAGAGGAAGATGGTCAAACAACAATAAACCAAAATGTCAAATATGTGAAAGAATTGGTCATACTGCACTCAAATGCTACTTTAGATTCAATTCTAATTACACTAGGAATCAGGGAAACAGCAGCAGCAATGGTAATAATCCTAATGCCAATGTTGCACAAGTTCAATCAGAATCATCCAATCAGAGTAATGAAAAGCAATGCAATCAAACTGAAACAAGCAAGATAGACTCAACACTGGATGATAACTGGTTTCCTGACTCAGGTGCTACTAATCACATGACCAACAATCTAGATAATCTCAATCTTGGAAATAGAGAATACAGAGGTAAACAGTTAATAACCATGGGTAATGGTAAGTGTATTGGTATCTCACATACTGGTAATGCTTTGTTAAAAGGTAAAAGACAACTGTTTTTACACAAACTATTGAGAGTACCTAAAATTAGGAAAAATTTAATGAGTGTGTCTCAGTTCACAAAAGACAACAATGTCTACTTTGAATTTTATCCTAATTAATGTGTTGTCAAAGACATTCTAACACAAGAAATTTTATTGCAGGGTGATGAAGATCATGGACTGTACAAGTCCAAACTTAGAGATCAATTACATCATGTAAAAGAAAAACAATGTCTTGTCTCTACTACTGAGAATAATAACAGTAGTACTTTTGATGTGTGGCATCACAAACTGGGTCACCCCAGTGTTAACATTGTTAAAAGCATTCTAGATAATATCAATATTTCTTATAGCAATGTAGACATACCATATATTTGCTCACACTGTCAATTAGGTAAAAGTCACAAACTACCTTTTGACAAATCATCAATTATTTACACTAAACCATTTGACCTTATAGCCACTGATCTATGGGGCCCAGCCTCAATAACTGCTGACTTTGGGTTTAAATACTACATCTCCTTTGTTGATGCACATTCTAGATACACTTGGATTTACTTTTTAAAATCCAAATCTGATACTCATGATGTAGTTATAAAGTTTCTGAATATGATAGAAAACCAATTTAATACTAGAGTGAAAATAATTCAGTCTGATGGTGGCACTGAATACAAAACTCTTATTAAATACTTTGATAGTAAAGGTATTATTCATAGACTGACATGTCCCTATACATCCGTACAAAATGGTCTAGCTGAAAGAAAGCATAGACACATAGTTGAATGTGGTTTAACACTATTATCTCATGCTTCATTACCATTAAATTTTTGGTCAGAATCATTTAATACTGCTGTATACTTAATCAATAGGATGCCAACTAAAGTTCTGAATAATATCAGTCCTATTGAAAAGCTGTACAAAGTCAAGCCAAACTATCATGATCTTAAAGCCTTTGGCTGTCTATGATTTCCCTACCTTAGACCATACAACACTAACAAACTCAACTTTAGATTAAAACCAATCACATTTTTAGGCTATGCTGTCAAGCAAAAAGGATATAGGTGCATTGATGAAAATGGAAAAAAATTCATAAGCAGACATGTCATGTTTAATGAAAATATCTTTCCCTATGCTCAACTCAATATCAAAACCACAAACAAAGTTATTATTGAAAAGTCTATCATACCTGAGATCCCATTGTACTCTGAGCACCCCTCAACAGCAAGCAATCAGACAGCTGCTAATGATCAAACTATGCCCTTCACTGACAATGATCAGTTAAGCAACAATAAGCTCATCAGCCACGCCAGTCTAACACCTGAACAAAGTAACAGTCAGAGCATGGAGAACACAAGTCAATCAAGATTATCTAGAAGCTCTGATGAACACTCACCTACTATTGAAGATAGTGCCAGTCACTCTGAATAACACAATGATCCACCACCTGTTACTACTGGACATCCCATGGTGACCAAGTCAAAAAGTGGCATATTCAAGCCAAAGGCATATTTAACCTTTGAGAACCAAGATGAACCAGCTACCTACAATCAAGCCAGCAAATATAGTGAATGGAACAATGCCATGAATGAAGAAATCAATGCTCTCATCAAAAACCAAACCTGGACCCTTGTGCCTCAACCCAATAACAAAAATATCATAGGATGTAAATGGACCTACAGAATCAAAAGAAATCCAGATGGTACTATTAATAGGTACAAGGCCAGGTTGGTTGCAAAGGGATTTACTCAAGAGTATGGATTTGACTACAGTGAAACATTCTCACCAGTAGTCAAACCCACCACTATCAGACTAATTCTCACTATAGCACTCAAAAATCGGTGGAACATTCAACACTTGGATGTCAACAATGCTTTCCTCAATAGGAAACTTGAAGAAGAAATATACATGCAACAGCCTGAAGGCTATACTCAAGACACAAAGCTTGTATGCAAACTTAGCAAAGCTATTTATGGGCTAAAACAAGCACCCAGAGTGTGGTTTGATAAACTCAAATCAACTTTGAACAACTTGAGATACAGGCCCACTAAATCTGATAATTCTTTATTCATCAAAATCACTCAAAATGTTACTGTCTATATACTAATTTATGTGGATGATCTGATTATTACAGGTAACAACGTTGATGAAATAGGCAAACTTGTCAAATACTTAGACCAGGAATTCTCCATCAAGGATCTGGGTGAAATCAACTACTTTCTAGGTATTGAGGCTAAAAGAACATCAAAATCAGAAATACTTCTAAACCAAAGGAAGTACATAACTGAACTGTTAATCAAAACAGATATGATTGAAGCCAAATCCCAACCTACCCCTATGATCTCAAGTCAACACTACTCTAAAAACAGGGGAGAAGCTATAAACAACATCAAGCAATACAGGAGTGTTGTGGGGGCACTACAGTATGCCACCATAATAAGACCTGACATATCATTCAGTGTTAACATGGTTTCTCAATTCTTGCAGGAACCAAAAGATGAGCATTGGAGAGCTGTGAAAAGGATTCTAAGATACCTAAAGGGTACTTTGGAGTATGGACTAACCCTAAAAGGCTGCAAAGACCTAAACATCACTGGATATACAAACTCAGACTGGGTTGCGGATCCAGATGACAAAAGGTCCACAACAGGGTATTGCATTTATATGGGAGACAATCTAATATCATGGAGCTCTAAAAAGCAGTCTACTATCTCAAAATCTAGTGCAGAAGCTGAATACAGAAGTATTGCATGTGCAACAGCTGAAATTATGTGGATCCATTGTAACAACACGGAAAATGCGAGCCAATTTAAAAATTTTATTTTGGCAATTTTAGTGAATTTTGAATATTTAAAATAAATATTTTAAATAATATCGACGAGAAATTTATTTTGAATGGAATTCGACGTATATATTTATATAGCTCGTCGTTAGAAAATAAATAATTATATATAATTATAAAAGGAATTGAAAATGGCGCGGTAGTTCGATAATTCGATTTCAAACTTCAATTGAACGTACCGGGTGCAATATAAACCGGATTTTAGTGAAACCAAAAATATTTGGATCTAATTGGGAATATCTTTCCAACGAATTCGAAAAATCAAAATTTCATAGCAGGGATAAAAAGAAATATCCAGTTGAAAATTCAGAATAGTCGCTATGGAATTTCGGCCCTTAAAAATAGCCATTTTGCAAAGACCTCGGATTTCGACGAAACCACTTTTGTTGGATCCGTGATATCAAGTTATTGCTAGATTTCAAATTTCATAATTTTTCGAATCAATATGTGAGCGTTGCAAAGGAAAACGCGTTTTACCAGTTTTAGTTGATTTTAATCGACTGGAAAATGGCCATTTTTCAAACAGGCTCAGAATTCGATGAAACTAGTTTTGTTAGGGCCCTATCGTCAATACGAAGCTATAAAATATTTTTCTGGAATTTTTCGAGTTAGTATGTGACCCCAGTAATTTGAAATGTACGTTTAAAATTCAGTATAATGATTTAAATGTAAATTCAATGGAAACTGATCGAAATGATCAAATCAGCCTACGATACATATCCCATTGTGTTCGGAATGGGGGTAATTAGTTATGGATGACAGGCGGTGGGCCTCGTTTCGAGGTCGAAATAAAAAGTCAACTTTTTGAAATTAAATAAATTAAAACTAAAATAAATCCCTCTCTCTATACTATCAGCCCCCCCCCCCCCCCGTTCGAAATCGAATCAGAAAATAGAAGGAAAAAAAGCAGAGGGCGACGGAGCCCTGATCCGCCGCCGCTGGAGGCGCGAGCTCCACCACCGTTCATCCGACCGCCTCCATCCCCTCACCCTCTCAGTCGAGCTCGCCTGAACATCCCCACCTCCATCGCGAGATCCACGAACCCTAGCCCATCGCAGTCCCCCCTACCTCGAGCGCGCCACCGCAAAGACCCCCAGCCCCCCTCCACGCGCCTGAACCCGATTCGCCGCCACCACCTGTTCTGCCGCCGGCCGATGGACCCTCCTCCCCCTTCAAGCAACTGGTGTGAGTTTTTATTATATATTCTAGTATAAAAATTCAATTTTTGTTCGTTTATCTCTAGTATAAAAAGGCGATCTTTATTGGAATGAAATAAATAATAAAAGGCGAGATTTTTAGACTTTGAAAGGTAGGATCTTTGAAAAATATTAAAAATATGATTTTTATACTATAGAAATATTAAAGATGTTATTTTTATATTATAGAAATATAAAAGGTATAATTTTTATTATATAGAAAGTATAAAGATATGATTTTTATATTAGTAGAAGATTAAAAATACGATTTTTATATTATAAAATAGCGTAATAAAATTATAATTTTTATAATATAGGAAGGATAAAAGTGTAATTTTTATTATATAGAAAGGTTAAAGATATAATTTTTATATTATAAAAAGAATAAAAATATGATTTTTAGCATATGTGAAGTATAAAAATATAATCTTTTATATTGTAGAAGTATAAAAATATAATTTTTATATATAGGTAAGATAGTAAAAATATCATCTTTATAGATATAGCGAAATAAAAATCTGATTTTTATTATATCTATGTTAAAATAAAGATGTGATTTTTATAATGATGAAATAAAAATTAAATCTTTATATTTGAAAAGGTGAAATCTTTATATAGAGAATAAGCGTTATAAAAACATAATCTTTATTATATGAACATCGATGTAAAAATATAATTTTTATCTATATAATAGCAGTGTAAAAATAGAATTTTTATCTATATAGTAGTAGTATAAAAATATGATTTTTATATACATAGCAACAATATAAAAATGTGATTTTTATATATGTAGTGGCTACGGGCAACGAAAGTGACAAAAGGCGAGAACAACGATGATTTATACATAAGAAGAGTCGTGGTATTGGATTAACTATTAGTGAGAACTTCTCACTTTAAATCTTGTTTTTCTAGTTAAAATATATACTAGGATGTAGACGGTGCTTAGTAGCACCCGACACCCGTCGTCCACAGACCATGGATGGCTTGTATGCTTGATTGTTGTTGTGATGAAAATTGATTGTGTGATGTGAAATAAAATATTTATATAGTTAAAAATATTTTATCGTTAAAAATATTATTTTTAACGTGTGTGTGTGAATAAAAAGGTGTGTTTGTTGATGTGAAACCCCACACGGGTATTGGGATGATATTTGGTATACACTAATCCCAATTATTTAATTGTATGTCGATCGATTGGTCGACAGGCTGTGTAAGCGTTAATTATTTATATTTAATGCTTATGCAGTGGTGTGGTGCACTTTGGATGATGATTGATTATTTACCGTTGTGATTATATACATGCGTTGTATGGAATCCATATAATTAACATTATATGGTAATTGATTGGGCCTCATTCCAATCGGGAAAATAGAAAATAATCATGTGTTGAAAATTGTCATGTGTTGAAAGAAATATTTTAATAATAAAATTTACATCTTTATCATATTTAAAATCATTCTCTTACTACTTTACAGTTGGAGTCTGATTTGAAAATCAAATGATAGATACCATAATTTTATAAAATATTTTAAATAACAAAAATAGTTGTGTTGATAGTACTCATTCGTTGAGATTAGTCAAGTGTTGAAAGAAATATAGATTCATGTGTTGAACAGAATAAATATTCATTTGTTGAATAGAATAACGAAGTGATTGAAATACATAAAGCCGTGTTGATTAGAGTTGCACCATTTTGACGTGAACGATATTTATATCGATTATATTCGTTTTTATAATGAATATTGAAAAGTGATTTCAAAATCCAATATATTGAAATGAAATTGAATTGAAATGAATTTGAATTGAAATTGAATCGAAATGAATTTGAATTGAAGTTGAATGGAAATGAAATTGAATGGAAATCGATTCGAATTGAAATCAATTTGAAATGAATGTAAAACGAATTTATAAAGGAAAATTCAATTTTGATTTGGAATTGAAAGGGAAGTTGAGATCGTTTCGAAAACGAATTTAAAACGATTATAAAATTCGTTTTAAAAGGAAATTGATGAAATATATATAATATATATATTATATATATAATGGCCTGAATAGAACGCGCCGCGCCGCGGCAGTTCGTGAATTTCGACCATTGACTTCGAATTGACGTTATGGGAGATCCGACCGTCGGATTCTCCTGAAACCGGAACCGTTGGGTTCGTATCGAAGAGAGCTTTCCAATGAATATTAGAAATTTGAAATCTAACGGTTGGATTTGGAGTTATGTCCAAATAAGATTTAGAAAAGGTCGCTGTAAGTGCAGTTCGATGGCCGTTGATGGAAATCGACTGTACGGGCCTTGATAAAATTATTAAAAATATCTATAATTTGTGTAAAATCATAAGAAGTGATTTGGGAAAAATTGGGATGAAAAATCCCACATTTGTGATGATAAACATAGATTTTTATCAAAATGAACTAGTTTTGAACTAGAATTAAAACCAATTTATTTTTGAAATAAATAAATTGAATTTTAAAGTGGTTTTAAAAATAATCAAAATTCCCAATACGTGAATTGGAATGGAGTTGAATCGAAATTATCTTCGGAATATTTCGATGTTGGATTTCGTGACTATACAGATATTGTTATGGGAATTTGAAAGATATATTTTATATCGTTATTTCCAATACGATATTTGTTGGTTTCAGAACTTGATATTGAATATAAGTCGGTATATTTTCTATTCAGAGCCTTGTATTGAATATCAAATGTGGTTTGGGTTTATCGTGAATCGTGTTTTAAATGACATTGGTTCTTTAACCCAGTTAAAGACAGGATATTGATTTTTGAAAAGATTAAAACTAAGTGGAGTTTTAATGAATCTTAAATTAGAATGAAATGTGAATTGATAATTTAAATTATCAAATCTGAAAGGAGATCGAGAATGGAGTACCACCAGTTTTGCTCCAAAGCGATAGTTAAATCTTTAATTAGATTTGAACGTGAAATGGTAATTAATTTTACCGATAACACCGTGGTGTTAGATATGGAGTATCACCAGTTTTGCTCCATGGATGAATAGGTTGGGATTGGGAAATAAAACAAATAATTACTTCGGTGTGGTTCGCTAATCCCGACTAGTTTGAAATGATATCCAAAGGAAGCTTAAAGAGAAATGATATCCAAAGGAAGCTTAATGAATAAATTTAGAAGAATTTATCTTTGATAAAATTAATGGGAACCTTTCCCTAAGAATGTGATTTTGTGAATAAAAGAATATTCTGAATTGGAATGAGGCATTTGTTGTGTTTGTGTAACATTTGTTTATTATATACGTGGGTTATTCAGAAAGGCCGGGTTTATACCCATTCTGAATAACCGATTCGGTGATAAGTCGAAGATGAAGACTGTGGTTGAAGACCGGAAGTCTTCACATCGTTTGGGTGATTACTGATGATCTTGATTGGGCTGTACACCCAAGAAGAGAGAAACAGTTGGTGATCGTCCAGACGTACTTGGAGATCAATGGATATGCGAGGAAAGTGCCTCCGGTTTCGTTCAGACCCAGAACGAACTTGTAAATGGACTGTGTGTCTGACATTGGATTTTATCATGTGTTGATTGATCTCTATTAAATATACATCTGTTTGGCGGCGGAGAATTTATTCTCTTGCATAACGCCCTTCTCTGAGACGTACGAGCTCAGAGGTTGTATATCGATGGACATCAGTCGCATGGAGTGAATTGCCAGTGTGGCACGCGTAAGTGGCAATTGAGCAAGGCTTCTGTTGAAAAGCAAAGCCTTGTGGTTGATGATCAAAGCACGGCCTGTGTGGCATAGCTTTGTGTATAGCGTGAATTCGCGAGCCTCACACCTCGGTATGAGTCAAAAACGGGATACGGACCCAAGGAGAGCACGACGTTTCTTTCTAGCTATGGGTGGTGTCGGTGCTTAAACTGGCCGACATTTATATACTTTTCACCTGTGTGGTTGTTGGATGAGGCGCCTCGATATTAGGTCCTACAGGACCGGGAAACGTGTGTTCAGGAATAATTAATCCTCAAAAGTAAGAGAGGACCGGCCTTGGAGGTTCCAAAGGATCATAGTGGGGTCCTGAGGCATTTGCTAGAGTGTCTCGAATCGGAGAGGAGCTTGCCCCTTGCCTCGACTCATGACGGAAATCCAATTTCCAATACGTGATATTGCGGTTTTATTTGTAGAACCTAGTATGGCGACATAGTGGTATGGGTCATTCATGCCGCCTATGATTGATATTTATGATTGAAATTGTTTTGACACTATACACTTATAGTAATATCAAAATAATGTGTTTTAAACGTATCAAGCATGCTTTGGCTATTATAAGGTAAAAACCCTATCCTCCGGCTTGCGTTGCATTGTGTGATGGGACCTGGGTCTTATAATAGCTTCATTTTTCTTTATTTAGCATTGCGCTGTTTGTTTTATGCACTGGTATTCTTGGGAGGAAACCCGTTCCGTGTTATATGGCGTGGTCCCTTGATTTACCTAACTTTAAAATAAAGATTAATAACTGTTTTAGTTCTCACACCAGTCACATGACTGACCTAGAGTTTATTGTTTCAACCTAAACTCTGGGTGCCCTTATTTTCCACACGGGCAGCTAGTAGTTTTGGTTTTGCAGATTTATATTCACAGGATCCTGATTTACAGCTGGAACGATGCTCGGAAAGCTCTGTATCCGTGTATTACTTTCAGTTGTGTTTTATATTGTTTTTCCGCCGCTATGTAATTTATTGTAATCTCTGATATTTATCGAATGTATTTTATTCATTCATACTCTGTATATTCTTGTATTCTGGTGGAATTGTTGTAATAAACAATGAAATGTTCTTTCGTCTGAGTTCTGTTATGTCTTGTCCTCAACGCAGTCCGTGCTTTCCTTCACGGGGAAGTTCGGGTCGTGTCAGTTTGGTATCAGAGCTTTGGTTTACAGAGCTCGAGAACAAGGCACATTAGAACCGAACGAAAGAATTCATCAGATATTGGATTAGTAATATCCAATTAGAATGACTCGTTAGAGATAGGATTAGTAGTATCCTAGAACGAGTGTGAAGAGTATATTTTTCAAATGAAAACAATTTTGTTTTGAAAATTTAAACCATTTTATACATATTTGAATATTTATTTATTTTGAATTTGGACAATCGAGTATATAAAGGTTTTGCATATACGCGTCATGAACGTATATTCGAAGTTTTAATATACTGGATAGATATAGAATCACACTCTAGTCGCCCGGAGATGATTCTGATGATTGATGCATCGTCATCAGAGTTGATGTTCGAGTGCCGAAGGTGTGATATCTATATATTTCCATTAGACTGGTGTGAGAACCAAAATTATAAAGATTTATTGCTGTGATTTGGCATCAAAACATGATTTTCTGTATATATATCAAATTATGAATTTGAAACGTTAATCCACTAATTGATTGATGGTTGTGTTGTTTGTTTATTGGTTTGGTAATTTTAACCACTTAGCCTAATTGAATCAAATATTGAATTGTATTGAAAATTGGTCGCATTTGCTTGCATATACATTGAACAGGTCATAGCAAGGAGGCTAGAGCAGAAGAATAAAATTGTTTGCCCGACAAATAGGTACATGTTTACCATAATTTACTGTTTTGTTTGGGTGATGATGATTTTATGAGCCGCTTGGCTTTTTCTTTTTCTTTTTAGTTGAAGAAGGCCATGGGAGGCTATATGAAATATCCCGAAGTCCCCGGTGCAGGGGAGGTTATGGCGAAATTTTTCGGAAATTTAGTGTGTTAGGCAAATTTTTGAAAAATTTGAAAAGTTCTTAGAAACTGAAAAGTTGAAGAACTTAAGCCGTAAAGAAAATAGAGAAAGTTGAGTTGGTTTTTAAAACAACTTTCGGCTTCATTCCTTTTCGGGGACAAAAAGTTTTAAGTGGGGGAGATTGTAACAACCCGGAAAATACGAGCCAATTTAAAATTTTTATTTTGGCAATTTTAGTGAATTTTGAATATTTAAAATGAATATTTTAAATAATATCGACGAGAAATTTATTATGAATGGAATTCGACGTATATATTTATATAGCTCGTCGTTAGAAAATAAATAATTATATATAATTATAGAAGGAATTGAAAATGGCGTGGTAGTTCGATAATTCGATTTCAAACTTCAATTGAATGTACCGGGTGCAATATAAACCGGATTTTAGTAAAACCAAAAATATTTGGATCTAATTGGGAATATCTTTCCAACGAATTCGAAAAATCAAAATTTCATAGCAGGGATAAAAAGAAATGTCCAGTTGAAAATTCAGAATAGTCGCTATGGAATTTCGGCCCTTAAAAATAGCCATTTTGCAAACGACCTCGGATTTCGACGAAACCACTTTTGTTGGATCCGTGATGTCAAGTTATTGCTAGATTTCAAATTTCATAATTTTTCGAATCAATATGTGAGCATGGCAAAGGAAAACGCGTTTGACCAGTTTCAGTTGATTTTAATCGACTGGAAAATGGCCATTTTTCAAACGGGCTCAGAATTCGATGAAACAAGTTTTGTTAGGACCGTATCGTCAATACGAAGCTATAAAATATTTTTTTGGAATTTTTCGAGTTAGTATGTGACCCCAGTAATTTGAAATGTACGTTTAAAATTCAATATAATGATTTAAATGTAAATTCAACGGAAACTGATCGAAATGATCGAATCAGCCTACGATACATATCCCATTGTGTTTGGAATGGGGGTAATTAGCTATGGATGACAGGCGGTGGGCCTCGTTTCGAGGTCGAAATAAAAAGTCAACTTTTTGAAATTAAATAAATTAAAAATAAAATAAATCCCTCTCTCTATACTACCAGCCCCCCTCCCCCCCCCCCATTCGAAATCGAATCAGAAAATAGAAGGAAAAAAAAGCAGAGGGCGACAGAGCCCTGATCCGCCGCCGGTGGAGGCGCGAGCTCCACCACCGATCATCCGACCGCCTCCATCCCCTCACCCTCTCGGTCGAGCTCGCCTGAACATCCCCACCTCCATCGCGAGATCCACGAACCCTAGCCCATCGCAGTCCCCCCTACCTCGAGCGCGCCACCGTAGAGACCCCCAGCCCCCCTTCCACGCGCCTGAACCCGATTCGCCGCCACCACCTGTTCTGCCGCCGGCCGATGGACCCTCATCCCCCTTCAAGCAACGGATGTCAGTTTTTATTATATATTCTAGTATAAAAATTCAATTTTTGTTCGTTTATCTCTAGTATAAAAAGGCGATCTTTATTGGAATGAAATAAATAATAAAAGGCGAGATTTTTAGACTTTGAAAGGTAGGATCTTTGAAAAATATTAAAAATATGATTTTTATACTATAGAAATATTAAAGATGTTATTATTATATTATAGAAATATAAAAGGTATAATTTTTATTATATAGAAAGTATAAAGATATGATTTTTATATTAGTAGAAGATTAAAAATACGATTTTTATATTATAAAATAGCGTAATAAAATTATAATTTTTATAATATAGGAAGGATAAAAGTGTAATTTTTATTATATAGAAAGGTTAAAGATATAATTTTTATATTATAAAAAGAATAAAATTATGATTTTTAGCATATGTGAAGTATAAAAATATAATCATTTATGTTGTAGAAGTATAAAAATATAATTTTTATATATAGGTAAGATAGTAAAAATATCATCTTTATAGATATAGCAAAATAAAAATCTGATTTTTATTATATCTATGTTAAAATAAAGATGTGATTTTTATAGTGATGAAATAAAAATTAAATCTTTATATTTGAAATGGTGAAATCTTTATATAGAGAATAAGCGTTATAAAAATATAATCTTTATTATATGAACATCGATGTAAAAATATAATTTTTATCTATATAATAGCAGTGTAAAAATAGAATTTTTATCTATATAGTAGTAGTATAAAAATATGATTTTTATATACATAGCAACAATATAAAAATGTGATTTTTATATATGTAGTGGCTACGGGCAACGAAAATGACAAAAGGCGAGAACAACGATGATTTTTACATAAGAAGAGTCGTGGTATTGGATTAGCTATTGGTGAGAACTTCTCACTTTAAATCTTGTTTTTCTAGTTAAAATATATACTAGGATGCAGACGGTGCTTAGTAGCACCCGACACCCGTCGTCCACAGACCATGGATGGCTTGTATGCTTGATTGTTGTTGTGATGAAAATTGATTGTGTGATGTGAAATAAAATATTTATATAGTTAAAAATATTTTATCGTTAAAAATATTATTTTTAACGTGTGTGTGTGTGAATAAAAATGTGTGTTTGTTGATGTGAAACCCCACACGGGTATTGAGATGATATTTGGTATACACTAATCCCAATTATTTAATTGTATGTCGATCGATTGGTCGACAGGCAGTGCAAGCGTTAATTATTTATATTTAATGCTTATGCAGTGGTGTGGTGCACTTTGGATGATGACTGATTATTTACCGTTGTGATTATATACATGCGTTGTATGGAATCCATATAATTAACATTATATGGTAATTGATTGGGCCTCATTCCAATCGGGAAAATAGAAAATAATCATGTGTTGAAAATTGTCATGTGTTGAAAGAAATATTTTAATAATAAAATTTACATCTTTATCATATTTAAAATCATTCTCTTACTACTTTACAGTTGGAGTCTGATTTGAAAATCAAATGATAGATACCATAATTTTATAAAAAAAATTAAATAACAAAAATAGTTGTGTTGACAGTACTCATTCGTTGAGATTAGTCAAGTGTTGAAAGAAATATAGATTCATGTGTTGAATAGAATAAATATTCATTTGTTGAATAGAATAACGAAGTGATTGAAATATATAAAGCCGTGTTGATTAGAGTTGCGCCATTTTGACGTGAACGATATTTATATCGATTATATTCATTTTTATAATGAATATTGAAAAGTGATTTCAAAATCGAATATATTGAAATGAAATTAAATTGAAATGAATTTGAATTGAAATTGAATCGAAATGAATTTGAGTTAAAGTTGAATGGAAATGAAATTGAATTGAAATTGAATGGAAATCGATTCGAATTGAAATCAATTTGAAATGAATGTAAAACGAATTTATAAAGGAAAATTCAATTTTGATTTGGAATTGAAAGGGAAGTTGAAATCGTTTCGAAAACGAATTTAAAACGATTATAAAATTCGTTTTAAAAGGAAATCCATGAAATATATATAATATATATATATTATATATATAATGGCCTGAATAGAACGCGCCACGTCGCGGCAGTTCGTGAGTTTCGACCATTGACTTCGAATTGACGTTATGGGAGACCCGACCGTCGGATTCTCCTGAAACCGGAACCGTTGGGTTCGTATCGAAGAGAGCTTTCCAATGAATATTACAAATTTGAAATCTAACGGTTGGATTTGGAGTTATGTCCAAATCAAATTTAGAAAAGGTCGTTGTAAGTGCAGTTCGATGGCCGTTGATGGAAATCGACTGTACGGGCCTTGATAAAATTATTAAAAATATCTATAATTTGTGTAAAATCATAAGAAGTGATTTGGGAAAAATTGGGATGAAAAATCCCACATTTGTGATGATAAAAATAAATTTTTATCAAAATGAACTAGTTTTGAACTAGAATTAAAATCAATTTATTTTTGAAATAAATAAATTGAAATTAAAGTGGTTTTAAAAATAATCAAAATTCCCAATACGTGAATTGGACTGGAGTTGAATCGAAATTATCTTCGGAATATTTCGATGTTGGATTTCGTGACTATACAGATATTGTTATGGGAATTTGAAAGATATATTTTATATCGTTATTTCCAATACGATATTTGTTGGTTTCAGAACTTGATATTGAATATAAGCCGCTATATTTTCTATTCAGAGTCTTGTATTTAATATCAAATGTGGTTTGGGTTTATCGTGAATCGTGTTTTAAATGACATTGGTTCTTTAACCCAGTTAAAGAGAGGATATTGATTTTTGAAAAGATTAAAACTAAGTGGAGTTTTAATGAATCTTAAATTAGAATGAAATGTGAATTGATAATTTAAATTATCAAATCTGAAAGGAGATCGAGAATGGAGTACCACCAGTTTTGCTCCAAATCGATAGTTAAATCTTTAATTAGATTTGAACGTGAAATGGTAATTAATTTTACCGATAACACCGTGGTGTTAGATATGGAGTATCACCAATTTTGCTCCATGGATGAATAGGTTGGGATTGGGAAATAAAACAAATAATTACTTCGGTGTGGTTCGCTAATCCCGACTAGTTTGAAATGATATCCAAAGGAAGCTTAAAGAGAAATGATATCCAAAGGAAGCTTAAAGAATAAATTTAGAAGAATTTATCTTTGATAAAATTAATGGGAACCTTTCCCTAAGAATGTGATTTTGTGAATAAAAGAATATTCTGAATTGAAATGAGGCGTTTGTTGTGTTTGTGTAACATTTGTTTATTATATACGTGGGTTATTCAGAAAGGCCGGGTTTATACCCATTCTGAATAACCGATTCGGTGATAAGTCGAAGATGAAGACGGTGGTTGAAGACCGGAAGTCTTCACATCGTTTGGGTGATTACTGATGATCTTGATTGGGCTGTACACCCAAGAGGAGAGAAACAGTTGGTGATCGTCCAGATGTACTTGGAGATCGATGGATATGCGAGGAAAGTGCCTCCGGTTTCGTTCAGACCCAAAACGAACTTGTAAATGGACTGTGTGTCTGACATTGGATTTTATCCTGTGTTGATTGATCTCTATTAAATATACATCTGTTTGGCGGCGGAGAATTTATTCTCTTGCTTAACGCCCTTCTCTGAGACGTACGAGCTCAGAGGTTGTATATCGATGGACATCAGTCGCATGGAGTGAATTGCCAGTGTGGCACGCGTAAGTGGCAATTGAGCAAGGCTTCTGTTGAAAAGCAAAGCCTTGTGGTTGATGATCAAAGCACGGCCTGTGTGGCGTAGCTTTGTGTATAGCGTGAATTCGCGAGCCTCACACCTCGGTATGAGTCAAAAACGGGATACGGACCCAAGGAGAGCACGACGTTTCTTTCTAGCTATGGGTGGTGTCGGTGCTTAAACTGGCCGACATTTATATACTTTTCACCTGTGTGGTTGTTGGATGAGGCGCCTCGATATTAGGTCCTACAGGACCGGGAAACGTGTGTTCAGGAATAATTAAACCTCAAAAGTAAGAGAGGACCGGCCTTGGAGGTTCCAAAGGATCATAGTGGGGTCCTGAGGCATTTGCTAGAGTGTCTCGAATCAGAGAGGAGTTTGCCTCTTGCCTCGACTCATGACGGAAATCCAATTTCCAATACGTGATATTGCGGTTTTATTTGTAGAACCTAGTATGGCGACATAGTGGTATGGGTCATTCATGCCGCCTATGATTGATATTTATGATTGAAATTGTTTTGACAGTATACACTTATAGTAATATCAAAATAATGTGTTTTAAACGTATCAAGCATGCTTTGGCTATTATAAGGTAAAAACCCTATCCTCCGGCTTGCGTTGCATTGTGTGATGGGACCTGGGTCTTATAATAGCTTCATTTTTCTTTATTTAGCATTGCGTTGTTTGTTTTATGCACTGGTATTCTTGGGAGGAAACCCGTTCCGTGTTATATGACGTGGTCCCTTGATTTACCTAACTTTAAAATAAAGATTAATAACTGTTTTAGTTCTCACACCAGTCACATGACTGACCTAGAGTTTATTGTTTCAACCTAAACTCTGGGTGCCCTTATTTTCCACACGGGCAGCTAGTAGTTTTTGTTTTGCAGATTTATATTCACAGGATCCTGATTTACAGTTGGAACGATGCTCGGAAAGCTTTGTATCCGTGTATTACTTTCAGTTGTGTTTTATATTGTTTTTCCGCTGCTATGTAATTTATTGTAATCTCTGATATTTATCGAATGTATTTTATTCATTCATACTCTGTATATTCTTGTATTCTGGTGGAATTGTTGTAATAAACAATGAAATGTTCTTTCGTCTGAGTTCTGTTATGTCTTGTCCTCAACGCAATCCGTGCTTTCCTTCACGAGGAAGTTCGGGTCATGTCATCCAGTCTATGCTAAAAGAATTAGAACTAAACAATTCAAAAGCAACTATCTGGTGTGACAATCAAAGCTCTATATACATGTCAGCTAATCCTATTCAACATGCTCGAACAAAACACATATAAATTGACATACATTTCGTTCGAGAGCAAGTAAAAGAGGGTAAATTACAAATCAACTACGTACCTTCCTTTTACCAAAAAGTTGACATACTTACCAAGGCGCTCTCAGCCAAAAACTTTACCAGACTCCATGAGGAATT
Organism: Allium sativum; assembly: GCA_030737875.1. NCBI lineage: Eukaryota > Viridiplantae > Streptophyta > Magnoliopsida > Asparagales > Amaryllidaceae > Allium > Allium sativum. The sequence goes on along the minus strand of CM060919.1, from coordinate 882,072,376 downwards.
AAAGGTCAAGCACTGCTCCGCCTCATGATCTTCAACAAAGTCATCATCTGAAGAGAAGAAGAACAGCCTACCAACAGATCTGAAAAGCAAACACACAACAGTTCAAGCGACGAAGCAACTATCTGAAAAGCAACTATCTGAAAATCATAAAGAAAGATGTGATAGAGACTCACCTTACATCAGTTCAAGCGACGAAGCCGAAAGACACCTTGATGAAGGCATCGATTCATCTGAGCAAAATCAATTTTAGGGTTTCTGGTAACCCTAGAATTGAAGAGGGCAAATAAACGAGTGAATGAATCGGTGTCGTCTCTTAAAGCTGTTATACCATTCTCTATATCTTTTGGGCTTGTAAATGGGCTTGGCCCAACTTCTATTTTTCAGCTCATTTGTTTTCTTTTCTATCGCAACTGGTATATGTATAAATACCAGTATTCTGTACATTTATTCAATCAATAGAAATCATTCTTTCTCTGCAACAACTTCTATAAAATCAAATTACATCAAAACATTAAATCTGAAATCTCAATTTACATTGATATTTATAGTGGACCAGCCATTGAATGCTCTAAGCAGGGAGCAACGTTACTGCATCAAAACAAAAGATACAACCCGAATAAATTGACAAAACAAAAACTTAGGAGTTCAGAATACCAAAGCGCGGAAAAAATGACTACCATTGCTCTTCACCCTTGCACTAGCAAAGTTTGCATGAGTCTCAAAAAGACTCAAAACAGCCGAACACTAAATGATTATTCATTGTTGAAGAGATGGCCTATCAGCATTTCAACCTTCTTATTTCTTGTGACAGGGGCCTTGACTCTATATCCAAGAATTATATCGAAGAGTGGAGAGTTAGAAAATTCATCTTTCTCATTCAAAGGGGTGGTGCTAAAAAAAGTTGTTAGGTTGATTGTTTTATTGCCATTGTGGGAGGCTTAATAGTGGACTGGCCTATGTGTACAGGGGACTGCATTGCTGGGGAGCTTTGTATGTAGCAGGGGGGTTGAAGTTGGCAAATGGGTGTGCTTGCTTGTCCTTGAAATGCTGCTTAGGATAGGCAGAGTTGTCTTTGTTTTTTCCTACAGTGTTTGACAGGGCAGTGGCTTATTTCACATCAGAGGGGAGAACTGGCCATCCACTTTAGAAGATGGACTTGCTACAACCTTGTTGAGGAAACAGGGCTTTAACACAGGCTGCAACGTAGAAGGTTTGGGGTTTGAAGTAATACATGTGGTTGTGTCCGAGTGCACAACATGCACACTCTACACTCTTGACTCAACACATTGTCAAGAGACGTCGTTCGTAATTTCGAAGGATTTTATGTTGAGCATAGAACTACCTTTCTAATCCAGATTCATGTTAGTTGTATGGCTAGCTAATAACACTACAAGAAAATATGTTATTAATAACGTCATTTGATAACACGTTATTCTAAAATGTTATTGTTAATGGTTAAACATTTGTTTATTTAACTTGTTTTATTCCACCGTGCTATGTAACGCTACTCTTCGCTCCAAAATTTCGTTTCCCTCCGAAATACTAATTAACCATCTTCCTCTCCAAAATAAGATCATTTTCCTATCCCATCCAATTTTATCTCCAACCAAATAACCCTAATCAGAACTGTCCACTCCATCTCAAATCGTCACAGCCGTTCTCCTGAAACCCTAATCAAATCTTCACAGCCGTTCTCCTGAAACCCAAATCTCCTATCTTCGATTTCGCCTTTCATCGCTATATTTCAAGTTCGATATTCAGATACAGATTTGGTTTTTTCAACAACCTTGAATCAAAGAAAGAAACGCTTCCGCTGTGATAAGCGCCTACGGGTTCGCCAACGGTGCACATGTTATTTTGAATAGATGCTTCGTTACGAATCTGCTCCTTTCAACAACCAGACCACTTCGCTTGGTATTTCTGCAGTTTGCTTCGTTTTCAACTTCAATCAAAGTTATGTGTTTAATTTCAAGAAAGAAATTATGTGTTTTAGGGGACTATTGAGATATTTCCTTTGTTTTCAACATCAGTCAAAATTGTACATAATGTTTTTTTTTCTTCTTTCTGATTCCTACAAGTTTGTCTGGCCATGTGATATATGTTATGTGCGTTACTGGCGCCGTAATGATGATTGAAGCTATGGTGATTGTTTTATTATTTTCTGAAAAGAGTCTGAACCCCCAAAAATTGGCAAGAAACTTTATACTCCATATACCCTTTTTGTTCTCGACTCCAGTGGTATTAGTATTTTTTTTCCCCTCAGAATGCTTTATAACTAGGAAACTTTGGTGCTTTCAGCGTGATTTGTACTACATGTTTTTGTCTGGGAGTCTTAAGATTTTTTTTCTTTTTTTTTCTTTTTCCTTTTCAATTACATCAGTTTCTCAATGGGAAATACATTACTAAGTTCAAGTATCTGAAGTAGAATTTCCATCCATTATTTTGGGGTATTAGTTATTCTCCTATGTATTTATACTTTGTTGTCTTCATTACTAATTAGTGCACAGGAATATATGAAGTTGTATTATTTAGATCAAGGGAACATGCAAATTGTCGCCTATAGATAGGATATATCAAAGCTCATATAGAGAGCTTGCATTTTATTTATATGCATCAGAATCGATATACATGGTGTATAATGTCCACTGTGGGTCCTCTTAACTCATGGAGTCATTTATTTTTGTGAATAAGGTGGTGGATTCAAAATATCGCCTCTTAAATCTCGATGTGGAAGCCCTTGTACATTAGTGTAGCATCTGACGCGGATCGATATGAAGGTGTGGATAGCTGGACTTTTTCTATCCTTTCAGCAATGTTCTTTACTTCAGATGTTGAACTGTGTTGCTGGTATCTATATATTAACCTCCCATCATTTTCTTTTCTCATAACTACATGTTTTGCCAGCTTGAACAGCTCAACAAAATTTATCGCTATAACAAATTCTTTTTATAACTTGTATTGTAAGATTGTTCGTTTGTTACCTATACAAATATATAATACCACTTAATTTTCTGATATACTGTTTAGTTAGTTCTTTGCTACTACACTATTATCGCATTATGTGAGTTATTATTAACATATGCGCATTTTTTAGTCACCGTTTGAAATTTCTGCTGGGATTACGTGATTAGGTTTCTCAAACAGATGGACCCCATAAAAGCGGAAGAATGCCAGTCATGTTTAATATGAAATCAGATTTTGTTTATCCTAGTGAAGATCAAAAGCCCCCAGAATTGGGTATAAACCCTACCCGCCTTCGCATCATCATCGTCGTTCTACTAGCAAGCATTCTCTTATCGATGACGACTTTGAGGAGGATGATGGCCAGATTCTCGAGAACGAGTTTGAGGTTCATTAATTTGCTATTATATCGGTATATCAATTTTCTAGCTACATTGTTCTAATTTATAAATTTCGACAGGCAGATACAGTCAAACCTGAAATTGTTACCAAAGAAACAGGCAGCTGTTTGGTTTCATCTCTCTGAAACCTTTTGCACATTACTTGATCATTCTTTGTGTGTGTGTGTGTGTGTGTGTGTGTGTTCGTGTATTTAACAGAAAGTAACATGGTCGTTCTTTACTCCTACAACCGAAAGCTGTGATTAAAAGTGTTTTCTATGTTCTTTATAGACAGATAATGTTAAACATTAATTTTCTCAGGTAATTCCCATAAGAAGAAATGTTTTATGCTGATAGTATTGTATTGTTCTCTTGCAGCCATAGTTTTTGACGAACACCTCTCAGATGATATCAATCTCTCTTGTTTTTCTGGTACATTACCCCGTGATGATGGTGAGGATGGCCGTGAGTGCTGGAAATTATCTGATGAAAGCAATTTTAAAGTCCGCAGTAAAACCTTTGTTTCTGACAAAAGTAAGGTCAGTAGTTAGTTAAGCCCTTAAAGAAAATAAATTGCATGTTGGGTTTTCTTTATTGAAAGCTTCTTAATACCAGATCCTAATTTGGTTTTCTTTAGATATTAATGTTATATAAATGGAAGTATTCATATGTTTTCATGATAAAATTTCAAATGTTTTTATGGTTCTAATATTACATTTTATTAGATAAATATATTTAGGTAGTGCTGAAAAAGACGTGATTCATATTTGGTAAAGTCGTTTGTATAAAGGTTGGTCTTTTTTTCAATATGACATGTCAAATTATATCAATTGAAAACACAGGACTAAGCCTAAGAGGTTAGGATTTGTGCATACAATGATATTATATTGTCAGACAAAGGTGCAGGCGTGCAGCTCATATTTTTATATCTACTGGACAAATTATGAAGTATTATTAAATAGAGTTGATTGCTAATTGGGGTGAAACTGGTCTTATTTTGATAATAATTTTGCAAAGCAGCATTAATTGCTATAAACTTTTTGAATAGCTTACATTCAGATGATGTACTAAAATTCCAATATAAGGACCATTTTTGTTAGAGTGGGGGCCGCATGCATGGTTTGGTAGTCTAGTGATCATAAAAAACAATGAATGTCCGCAAGCAGCAGAGAGGAATACTAATGCTACATTATCTTCCTTCATTAAGAGTGCCTGTAATTTGGATGGTTCAAATGCGGCCTTTCCAAGAATGAATATAAGAATGAATATGAACGATGAAAAATGAATAACAGCCTCTCATAAGTAATTTTCTTCGGACTCTTTTAATTTTTAAGTTGGTTTACTATTGACATATATGCTAACTGGATAGAGTTAAGGTACTTTATGATATGCATCATGTATGTTTGGCTGTGAATACGAAAGAAACTGCTTAGGGAATGGTACCAAAGTCTAGATAAAAATGTGCATTTTGGTTGTTTCCCTATTGTCATTTTTGTTTTAAAGTTATCGTGATAATTGTTGATTCATTTGGTTTAGTGCTGCTAATTTGAGAATCTTTTTTAGCATGTACCATAACGTTTGGTTTTTATTGTAATTTTGTTAGTGGTTTTGACGGTGACATATATGTTCAGTGGTATGAGGGATTCTTGAGTAGTAGTCAGAAAATTGAGAACTCATGGAACACGAATCCCGACCAAGTGATGGCATGGGTTTCAATAACGGGATATTACTTATAAGTCTTCCAAATGCCTGTCTATTAACCAGATTACATGATGTAACTCTTTCAGCATATGAAATGGCCTTCATATAGAAGAGCACAACATAGTTAATTTGAACAAGATAATTTTGATATTCAGTATTCACATAAAACCAAATTCATGTCTGAAAATATAGCAATGCCCTGTATTTGTTCAAAATATGTTTTGTTGTTGTTGTATATGCAGAAGCAAAGGGAGGAATTTTAAACCGTGAAAAGAAAAAAGTTTGCAATATAACCAACTATACCATGATCTTTTGATTGCTCTCCTAACATCAAGTTAAACCAAAACCTAATTTAACAGTTGAACACGTTTAGAATAAAAAGTACAAACACGTAAAAGGAAAAACAGAAACTACAAACAGATGCATGTAGATTCTAATTTACTATTGTTTGATAACGATGGTAGGGATAGATAAACTTTGATCATGAATCTTGATGGTAGGGATAGATACACTTTGATCATGAATCTTGAATCCTTTAGTTATAAATGAAACGTTTACTTTTAACTTATTAAAGCACCAAAGGCAATCAATGCTGGGGTAAATTCATCCAGACTTTTTGAAAAATGAACTTTATATCCTCCAAATATATGTTTAATTCGACTTTTATCTATGAATTATGGAATGTACAAGTAGTTTAATGCGATGCAAGTTATGCATGCAAGTTTTTCAATAAAAAAGTTTCATCTACAGAATATACTTTTTGCTTACTGGAGTATTCCAATTATTATAACTAAAGTGTAAATTGCAGTAATATGGATAAATACACTAGTACTGTTTATATTATCACACTAAATTGATTGCCTTTTTCTGTGGTTTGTGTTCTCAGTTTGGCAGAACACAAATACAACATTTCTACAGCAGTGACTTTGGCTGGTGAGAATCTTATTTTATACATGATTAGTTTGTGCTTATTTGATGGTAAACGGATAGTATTTATAGATGTAAATAATGTGATCAAATAGTACATTGGAACATTTGATAACATCATAACATCATTTATATAATTAGGAGGTTACATCATGACCGGACAGTTAAAGCGCTCTGCGGTTTCATAGCGGTTGCGTTATGAAAAGTTGTAGCGGGAATATAGTAAGGATATACTAAGGATATAGCGGATGACTTAAATTAACACATAAAGCTTCTTCATTTAATATGATCCAAATATAATAATGGCAAATTCAACATCTATGTAGATAAATTCAATATATTCTTAATTCCGAAGATTATATGTACTTAATTTGAAATATGATAATTACGTCGACAATACTAGCAAGTTACTTTACCATTTAGCTTTTCAAGTAGATTTCTAAGTACAAAGAGCATGTCACAATTTTGATTGAGAATTAAAAAAGTAGAATACATGAAAAGAACTTTCCTTTTTAGTAAGTTAATGAGAAATAAAGCAACGTAAAATAAACAACACCACTTAATATTCAATGTTTCTTCCATGTAAAATATGAAGTTATGAACATGATATTTCAATCAAAATATAAGAGCAACTATTTTTTAATCTTACCAAAACAATAAATATAAACATAATTAACACTTAATATGTAAAAATTACTCTTAAATTAAGCAAAAAAACATGAATGTTATATAAATATTAGAATCAACATCATCCACAAACAATGTTCTTCTTGCATGACTTCTAGTATTTGGACCTTCATTTTCATCTCCGCTCCTCGTAGAACGAACTTGCTCTAATGTTAAATCATTGCAATCAGCCACTGAATCTTGGAGTTCTTCCTCGTTTGGGATAATCCATTCATCACGTTCATTTATTTCTTTTAGAACAATAGGATCACTATTACCATCGACGAGCCTTTCTTTGAATCTTCTCTCTAGTTTCCGGTTGTATTGAATGTAAACAAGATGGTGTAATTTATCTTGATATAGAAAATTTATCGCCTTGGAATGCAACTGCAATTGTATAGAAAACATGTTTAAAAAATGCTTTTATAATTGAGTTAAAGGAAGAAAAACAAACAAAAACTATTGCAACTTAAGAAAACGAAAACTGATACTGCTGAGTAAATATAACTTCTTTACAGTTTCAAAACTACTTCCAAGATTATATTAAAATTCAAAAAACTGCCTCAAAAACAGCTATAAAGGTTCAAAAACAACTTTTAAAAACTCAAAACTGCTTTATAATTGCTTCATATCTTCGAAATCTGCTTTGAAAATTGCTTAAGAACGCAAAATACTGTGTTGAAAATTAAAAACTGCATTTTAAATAAGACTGCTCCAAAATCTGCTTTCAAATCTACATCAAATTTTCAAATTGCCATAAAAAATCCTTTTAAATTGTAAAAACTTGTTTAAAAACTGCTCTAAATTTTCAAAATTGCTTTGAAGATTGCTTTTAAACCCAAAAACTACTTTAAAATGTAAAAAAATGCTTTTAAAACTGCATTTGCAATACTTATATTGTAAAAAATTGCATTTTAAAAAAGTATTTTAAAATGTCAAAAACTGTGTTTCTAAAACATGCTTTAAAATCTATTTTCAAGTTTAAAAAAATATGTTTCACTAATAAAGCAAAGCACTTACATGATCGAATGCGCTCCAATTTCGTTCACATGGAGAGGCACCACATGTTTGCGACAAAACTCTAATTGCAAATTTCCTTTGATGCCAAGAAGATGAGCTTTTAAACGAGAAATTCCTCCTCCAAATTTTTTGTTGCATAACTTGCACCAAACATTATGTTTTTCGGTTGGATCTCGACACTCTACCCATTCCCATGCCGGATCGGAAGAGTTTAGCTTTAATATAGTGGATGTTGCACTAGTTGGATTGTTTGAACCATCCGAAGACATTTCTAAATGGTAAAATAAAAGTAGTCATAATATCAATTGCAAGAACCTGTTACAGTTTACCTGCATGGGTCTGGAATACAAAAACTTTCAATATCATTATTCACAAAAACTTCTAATAACAGTCAAGTGTCAACATAATTCATTAGCCTATTTAAAACAAATATTAGCATACCTCCATATAACGATAACAGTCATGGTTTGACATCAAAATTTCCAAATTTTACCGGACTTTCAAGTCACAGATTCCAACTGTTTCTTGAACAGCTGCTATTTGTCTCATGATGAAGTGTAACTACTATTACAAAATTTTGTTTGACATTTCTTCTGAAATGAATCCGATTATTGTATTTGAAAGTGTAAACACGCTTATAGCATGCAAATTAAACCTAAAAAGACAGTACTGTGCATCGTGTTTTTGGTGTGGTATATCCAACTTCAAAAGTGATGAATGGTTTGAATTTCTTTGTTACAAAAAAAAAAGGTAGCCCAGCTAGTATTTACTTAAAAGATACATGCTTTACCTTTAAGAATTAAAAAAACGCAGCTTTAGGCAGTTTTATTATTTGTTTTAGGCACAAAATTCGACATATGAACATATTTATAGTTTGTGCCAGCATCAAGCATCAATACAGACATGAAAAGAAATTTGCTTCTTCGTCATTAAGAATTAAAAAATGCCATATGTCCTTAAAAATGTAGCTCGCAATGTATGAAACTTTCAGAGAATAAAAACTCAAGCTATAGGAAAAGACCACAAACAACCATGTTAGAAAATACATGTCTCGTTTCATTAGGAAACAATTCCACTGAAGCACATCCATTTCCATTTACCATTTGTACAAGGTAAGCTATCAACAAAACAATTAAAAAAAAGATTAGCAAGGAGTTGAATGACTAGAGAACTGAAAGCATGGAGTCACAGAACTAAATATAACCCAACAAATTTAAAATAAAATAGAACAAAAGCACGAGCAAACCTGATAGGAATCAGAGACAAAGAAAACGACGATGATGCACCTGCGTTCAAATCAGTGGCGATTGTCGTGCAATCGGAGAAGAATTTGCGGTGTGAAATGATGACGTGGTAGAGAAGCTTCACTGTCACAAGACAGAGGGATTCAATGGATATTGAGCCATTTTTTATTAGGTTTCAAATTAGGGAAAAAGAAAAACGAATGCACCCTGTTACGCTTAACCTAATACTGGAAAAAAATGAAAATTACGTACCGGTAGGCTAAAATTGTAGCGACGCTATAAAATTAACGATTTAGCGGATTAAATCCGCTTTACACCCGCTTAAGCGGATCCGAGGACTAATCATCTCTCTAACTTATCTAGCCCTCTTATATCGGACGCGGGTGTTCCATTTGAGCTTGTTACTTTAGAACTATTCACTCGTCATATCTCACTACGACTTCTTGTAACTAGCTCATCAAGAATCTGTGAACTTTCAGCCTGTGTATTCCTAACCCCCATATCAAATTCCTATATAAAATTTGACACTAATCATTAGTTATATAAAAATACAATTCTTCAAGTTTATCTTATTGATCCAAAACATAATGATTTTTTATATTTACAATGTTATAACATACATTTTGGACATTATCTGTCGTTTGGATTGATTTATATAGATTTTTTGCCTTTCGAAAGCCAAAATCAATTCATTTTGATTTTCAAAAAGTCAAAAAATGATTATGGTTTTTGAATCGAGTTAATAGTTAATACAACCGCACTTTTTACTTCGTATTTTAGACCGGTCGAGCTGCATGTTTTTGTGTCTGTATATGTATATAACTATAACATATTTAGTTTTGATTAATTAGCTACGTTTTGTCTGTGTGAGTATATATTCTGAACTTAATCCTTGAATACATCGTTGAATTATGTGTTTTAATACTAAGACATGCAGGCAAGGTTGGAAAACTTTCTCAAATAAGGGTGACATTTATCAGATCAACATCAGGATGGATGGCTACACTACTCTTCATGTGGATGCCTATAGCACAAACGGTACAATCTAAATTTGTTCCTAATGTATCCACTCCATGCATTAGAACAATTCCACCCTTTTCAGATACCTTGAAATGGCATGTTCTTATCAGTTGATCAATTGACCACCTGGTGTTTGTCTATGTAGCCTAGTATATAGATCTATAAAATGTAAATGCTATTCTATACAGTGGACAAATTATATGAATCCAGACAACCTAAACGGTTTATAAACTGTCATAAGTTGCTTGGTATGGCTGGTAATGCCCTTATGATACCACGTGCTCTCTTCATTAGTGATATAATGTGGTAAGCTATATATCATTCAACAAATTATAAATGCGTCAAAGTTCTTTAGGTATTTTTATTCGAAAAATAATTAGTTTACAATTTTTGTTCCAACTACTGTGTTGTAATGTTACTCACATTAAGTGACTTGCGTTTCTTTTACACATGGCACATATGTAGGTTTACTGGTGCTTCATAGGCGTCAACTTCGTAGAGGTGGATTAACTCGTTACGCATGCATTGGTAATTTTCTATGATATTTTCAGTGGTAATATATTTTTCTTTGAGAAACATGTCCTATTTTTTGATCTGTCATTCAGCTTAATGGTCTGAACAAATTTTTTTTTCTTGGGTGCTAGCATTATTGTACCATAGAATAGGGTATCATTGTCACTTGGAAGTCGTAGTATTGCTTGTTGGATGACGATGGTGTACACAAATGAATTTCTAAGAAAGGCAGATGCTAAATAGTAGTTTGTACAGAAATTATACATGACTCAATGAAACACCAAATGGACAGAAAAACAAAACAAATGAAAATGAAATCTTTTTTCTAAACCATCTATCCAGTCCTAACTAAAATATAATTGTGAAATGCACAAATGGATCGAAAACTTGATAATCTTTTTTTTTCTAATTTCCGCAGACAGGCTTATTTGGAAGCAAAGTCCTTTGTACACAAGTAGATCGGATCATTTTGGAACCGGGTGATTGCATAGTATCCATGGACCATTTGATGGAAAAAGAAAGGCTTGAAGCAGTTGAAATTTTTAGTGATGCATTTAGTACTTGTAGACTTTAAATATGAACTATGTTTTGTTTTTTGTGTACTCAAATTAATACTAATATGAAATTGAAAACATATGTACTGAATTTGGTAACTCATGAAATGAAATATATTTTGTTACTTGTTACTTTATTTTGTTATCATTGAGATACATTATATTTGTTGATTATTATATTCGTTTCGTTTATACATTGCTCTTTAAATTGTTACGAGCTATAAAAGGATTTAACAATACTGTAACATGTTGATTTAATAGCGTCATATAGCCGCTATCGAATAAATATGTTATAGCGGCTATACTGTGTTATAAAAATTCTCATTTTAATTGAGATTTGGACGTTTAATAACGTTGAGAATCAGCTATTGTATTCAAGTAACATAGCGGCAAATTTGTGCTATAAAACAATGCTCTTTTATAGCGGCTATTTTTGTGTTATAAATATTCAGTAGATTTTTATAACATGTCGATATACAGCAGTTATCGAACCGCTATAGTATTCATTAATAGCGGCTACAGGCCGCTATAAAAGACATTTTCTGTTGTAGTGTAATATTGGATTAACATTACCTCCTTTTACCTTAGAAGTGCCCTTCTCTGTACTACTAGCACTGTCTTCACAACCACACTGATGTGCACGTAAAAATGCACATTTATATCCACATTTTTGTTCTTGTTAGTTGAATATAAAAACATTTTTGGGTATTTTATATAATCAAACCATTTATTGTTCTTGTTAATTGAATAAATAAACATTTTTGAGTATTTTATATGATCAAAGCATGTTTTTAAAATCATCACTCATTTGGGTGGTTTAATGGTAAAATGTGCATGTTTTAGTTTGAGAGCGCATTTACTTGTTCCTTGTAATTATCTCTTGTAGGAATTTAGGAGCAAAAATGGTATATACACACATGAAGATATAAAGGAAAGCATGCATATACACAAGAGAAGGCAAAAAAATAATTCATTCTATGGATAGTGGAGGCATCCACCTTTCAACTAACCCACTTTCCCTTAAACTTCATATTAAAGACTACTTGGATGAGACAAAATGCTTCATGCATTCTGCATGACTTATTAGTGGCCCATGACAATTAGAAGCTTCATAAATGGACATTTTGGAGAATTCCTAAGAAGAGTGATTAGGGTTTTAGTGTTTTAGATCACGTATATATACCCCGTTGTTTCATGTATTTTAAATCCCCTTTTTTATCAAATGAAATTGTAAGTGATCAAATGAATAAAAATGGCTTCCAAGTCTCTTTCTTTTATGTCTATTTTATGTCTCTTTAATTTCTATGCTCTCTAATTTATGTTCATAGCTTCGATTGATTTACATGCTCTCAACTTTATGTTCATAGTTCAGCTTTATTTACATGCACTTAGTTTAGTTATTTTCTTGTTCTATTTAGATTTTCTTTCTTTTGTTTTGTTTATGTTGAAACCTACACGTGTTGATATGGTAACACAATTTAGTAGCTAAGCCCCTACAATTTTGGTGTAATAAAGCTCTTTAATTTTATGTAAGTTCAACATTTGTATGGTTTATGATCTTTCTAATTTGTGTTTCATGGTAGTGAATTTTGATGTAAGTTTATACAAGTGGTTTTGATAGTTTATGTTGAATATGCAAATGAGCTATTCTTATTCAATGTGAACAAAAATTACATCAATATTTGCTTAGTGGTTTTTGATTAGGAATTAAATGCAAGATCAAAATTTGATGATCTATGTCACTAATTACAATAGTGAATATATCATACTTCAAATAGATTTTGCTTTCCTTTCATTTTTATGAGAACAATGTGTGATTTAATTGTTGTGTTATAGTTTGAAAGTTTAAGTTATGTTAACTAATAACATAAATAAACTACGCTTATGATAATTGTAACATTTATATCACTTAATCATAAAAATAGAGATCATAGATCATATGTTGGTTAATTTACATAAATATGAGGGGGGATTTACCTCTAAATTGCTCTCAAATCTTATATTTAGTTCTCAATTTAGTTTCTAGTTTTCATTACTCTTTGTTAGTTAAAACATTCCAAAGTTTGGTTTAATTTGAATGAGTAAGATTGAAATTATTTCTTTCCCTGCAGATCGACCTGTACTCGCCCCCGTACTAACAATTGTACGTCATGCGCTTGCGGTTTTATTACAATATTTTATTGACGGTTTTCTAATTTGATAGGAATATCGTTTTGCAAACAAGTTTTTGGCGCCATTGCCGAGGAAAGAAATTTAATTTTGATTTTATTATTCGAATTAAGTTTTTAGTTTGTCGTTCTTTAAAAAAAAAATGTGTGCATTTTGTGTGCTTGTTTAATCTTTGTTTAGTTGGGTTTATTTTGCTTTAGTCTTCATTAAAAAAAAAATCTTGTTGTGTTTTTGATTTTATTTTGTTTGTGCATTGTTTGTTTTTAATATTTGCATTTGTGTTTTTCTTCTTTGAAAAAATAAAAACAATCAAATTGCATTTTATGTTTTCTTGTTCCTGTTCTGTTACAACCAAATTCTGTTTTTCAGTTTACTTTGCATTTTAACTCCAAACTTCATTGGAAAAAAAAAAATTATTTCGGTTTTCTTTGATTTGTTTTCTTTTAGTTGTGTGTATGTAAACTTTCCATTTCAACATCTGTACCTTTAAATAAAAAAACATTTTATTTTATTTTTGTGAGTGCATTTACTTGTTTTGTCTTCAAGTAGTTTTCGATAGTTCGGTTTTTCATTTTCTCTTTTTCTAAAAAAATTATTATGTTCAACTCTGGTTTAGGTTGCGGAAATCTCAGAAGAATAGCTTGCTTGGTTTGCTTTGCGCTTGTTTAAAAAATTTCCGTTAAAAAAAATTGCTAATAAAATATGCACGCTCTGGTATTTGGTTCTAACCCTTGTTTTTATTTACCTTGCATTGTTGATTACTTGCATTTGCATTCAAAAAAAAAAAATCCAAAACAAAAAAAAAATTCATTTGTAGTTGCATTAGTAATTCACGTTTAATTTCTGTTTTGCGTGCATCTTATTTTTGTTTTCATTCTCTAAGGACATCATTATATTTTGACAAATTGGTTTATTTCTAACGAATTATTTCTCGGTGTCTAGACTACGGCAGAGTAATAACCGTTTATAAATATTACGGTGATTTGTAAATATTATATCAGTTGTTCCTCTAAGGTACTTAGACCTTCGGCTGTATTGCTAAGGTGATTCCTGGTGCATCGATAATTCATGTCTGTTAATCGGCTGAGAAATCTTTTGTTGAAATTAATCTAACCATCATTATATAATTTTAGAAAATTTGTAAATATTTAGCTTGCATTCATATAGTTGCATTAGGTTCATGCACACAAAAAATAACAAACAAAAGTCAAAATCTAAAAAAAAAAACTTTTCATTTTGTAAATTTTGTTTTTCACCTTTTTCTCATTGAAAAAAAAAGAAAAAACTTTCAAAATCCAAAATCTCTAAAAAAAAACAATTTTCTTTTGTGAATATTCCCTTTTCTCTTAAAAAAAACACCATTTTCTTGAAAATGTCCCAATTTCCTTATTCTCATGAATTTTACGATAGTTATAAAAATTAATATAATCCATATAATTTTACATCAAATTCATATGGATATTTTAGTAACAACTATTGTACAAACAATTTGGATTTTACACCAACAACTTTTCAAAATTATCAAAATAATTCGGATTTTACACTGCAAAATTTTCAAAACAATGATCAACCCTCAAATTTGGAAACAAGTATTGAATCTTTACTTGAAATTCAAACAATGAATGAATTGTATATTTCAAACTTGTGCAACAATTCAAGTCAATGTTTACCAATTAATCAAAATTCAAATGATTTTGATTATAACTCTTGCCAATTCAATTTCGAACTCCAAAATAAATTTCAAATTCAAAATGAAAATGTGAATCACTTTTCAAATGATTTTGGCAATGAGAATAATTTCAATTGTGGTGCAAATGAAAACTTTTGTTCTCGACAATTTCAAATTAATAATTCTCAAGTAAATAATTATAAATTTCATTTTGTTGAGCACATGAATGAAATTGACGATAATTACACGGATTTGTTGTATAAAACTACTTGAAGTTTCGTGAGAGAAAAATTCAAATCAAAATGTGTGACGATTCAAACATTAATCCAACTTTTACCACAATAGATGATTTTGAAATATTAACTTTTGAAATTGAAAATGACGGTCTTAACGAAGTTGTTAATAATACGGTAATTGAGTTAGATTTCAATTCTTTTGAGAGGGTGGACCAAATCTCAAATTCGATATTCCTTTTTCTGAAAATAACGAATTTCAAATGACTATGGATTTTGAGAATAATACATTCATTGAAGTTGTTGACAATTCACCAAAGGAAAACGAATTTATGAACATGAATTTTTTGGACTGTCCGAAAATGAGTTGAATTTTAATGAGGTAGATTTGAATCACCATTTGGATTTTGGAATCATTATTTTTGAACAAATTTTCAATGACAAATTTGAAATTCAAATTGGCGAATTTAGACATGAATTTCACCCATTTATTTAATATACTGCAAAAACCATCGAAAACAAGCCAACTCATTCGATATTTAATAAAACGACATTCGTTTTTCCAAACAAATGTTTAACTTTGAAATTTTTTATGATTTGGTTTTTCAAGCATAAGTTGTGTCTCTCAAACTTGAAGAGACAAATGAATCGGTCTTTACGAGACTGTTTCATTTACTTCTTGTCAGTATATTTTCTAATATACTGTAAATATTTTTTTCCTTTTCTCTTATAAATATAAGTCATATTTTCAAAATTTTCATTTTCCTTCCATTTGGTTTGACTGTGGGGACATAATCCAAATCAAATGTGGGGCGAGTTTCATATTTATTCGCATAGAATTTTTTTTTCATTTAAGAAAAAAAATAAAACAAAGCATTTTAATTTCCTTTTAAATGGCCATAATGAAGTATATATATAGTTTTGGTCGTTCAATTAAAATGTTTGGAAAATCACTTTTCTTAACGGATAACTAGAGGAAAGTTTGAATTATGAGCAAATTTAGTGTAACTGGTATATAGGAAAATTCGTAGGTGATGGTTAGGAAATGTTGTCTAAATTGTAATCCAATTTATAGCGTGGTTGATTTACATTACTTGCGATAACATTTTAGATCTTTTAAGTGAAGTCGTGCTAAAATTTTCTCGCTTAACTCTCTCTCTCTCTCGTTCAAAAAAAAGTGAATATATATATATAATCCAAGGGTATCCAACATTGCTTGTAAATATAATGTTGGTGTGCAAACCCGCCAAGCTCTGCCCCAACTCTCATGTAAGCCATAACTCAGTGTAGGGTTGTATACCTTGGTCTCATTTCATGCACTACACCATATCAGCCAATTTGGCACACAACGTTGCAGGGATAAAATACGGTTTATAGCCGTATCATATTTGATAGGTCTTAGAGCCGTAGCAAACTACATTTTGCAATCCGCACCACCCTAAACACCATAAATCTAACCGTCCATTGGGGATGCTCCGGATCGGTTCATTTGACACGGCCTTTGGCCAAATCTAATTCGTATCATATTGTGCACCCCTTCAGGCACTCCAAACACAAATTTTGGCCGCTCCCTTTTCCTTTTGTTTTAGTTTAATGGTGACTGAAAACCCAAATTAGGGTTTTCGATCAGTGACCAAATCGTGCCTCCACCTTTCTCTGGAATCTCCTCCTCCGGCAGAGATGATTCGATTTGTGTGTCTCCAGCTTTGCACTGGTCAGATCACTGGCATCACTGGCACCAATGATCGACCAGCGCAAAGCTGGAGACCCCAAATTTGGGTAATTTGAAGATTGTGGACTTTGGGTAATTCCGATGTGCTAATCAACTTATTCTTAATTTGTATCGTTACATTCAGGTAATTCTTTTTACTTGTTTATATTATCTTAATGTCACTTTTAAGGACGGAGCCAGGATTTTAATTTCCGCCAGGCTAAGTAAAAGATTAATTAAAAAAGGAGCGATCTTGATTATAATAACGTCACTCACAGAGTAGATTTGGGGATAAGAATAAACATTTGTACTTGTAAGCAAATTAAATTTAGATAACCACATTTGGTTCTTCACAGAGTAGATTTGGGGATGTAGTTGGGTTGGCAGTTTTATGTGCTTTGTTAAAAACATAGAAGATTGAAACATGATCTCCTATCTTGAAATGTTAGAAAACCATGCAGGCAGCCAAGTTGCATTGTTTCTATTCTATGTGTAATAATAGATAGATGGATTTCAAGGTGTACAACCCTTCATGTAATACGAGAAGTTGTTAGTGTTTTGAACCGTATAATAGGTTATAACTATGCAGTAAAACCTTAATTGTGCAGGGTCCGCTGGATTGGGATTTCTGTCATGGTACTTAGCAGGAAAAATCAGTGCATTTTTGATATAAACTTCAGGTAATATCTCACTTTTTTCCATCCCCTCATCTCGGATACACTACATTAGCTAGATTAGGATGATAGAATTGAAAGGGCAAGGCTATAGCAATGTTATATCTATAATATTGCAGCCAAGTGACAAGGAGAATTATAATGAGTTTGTGGTTTAATACTTTTAGAGCGAATTAGTGAGTCATTACGTGAAAATCATGTTTGTGGAGATTTTGGAGAATGAAAAATAAACTGGTTCAAAGCAAAGGAATTGTTTTGGAGAATGAAATCATGTCATGTAGCATTACATAAACATGTTATACATATAATTGACAAATATGCACACATGAATACAAAGACACGATATGCCCTTCACTGTTATCAGTACAAACACAAAGACACGATATTTTGTGTGCAATCAGGCATAAAATTACTTCTTTTTTCCTGTAGATTTTGGCCGATTTTGTGTTGCTGGAACTCAGGCGCTGGCTATCACGATTCAGTTTTACTACCAATCATCAGGTTGGCCTTTTAAGTTTTTGTTTTAAACTATGTACATAGTAACATGTATAAATATTCATGCTGTTATATATAATACTTTATGATCAACATCATGAGCTAGCTTATTCTCATAGTAGTACTGCTTTGATTTACAGCAAACACATGGATTTCATCGGCATATTGATCAGCACGTACGCTTAATCTTCCCGGCCTCGACTGGAGTTATATATATCAGGCTGATCATATGTTTTTACCTTTTTTTGTTAGTTCGTACTGTTATGAAAATCTTTGACAGTTTCCTTTGTATATGTTAGTATGTTATACATTGTGTTCATATTATGAAAAATCTTGTGAATGCCTTGAGTATATATATAAAATATAAATTGTGTTATTCTTGTGTATAAATTGTGGTATATATGCTATATTATATGAAAAATATGTGCTACAGTTTATGTGTATATATATTTATTTATATATATATATATATATATATATATGCATATATATAAATATGTGCACACATAGATATAATTCGATACGGTCAAAGGCCATGTCTGAATACTACTTAGATACGTCTATAAGCCGTATGTTATTACTTATGAGATACGGTTTGTAGTCGTATCTAAAAATTTAACATGCCGTTTTTTTGATATGGCTATTGGTCGTGTTTAAGAGCCTTAGATACGGCTAAAAACACAGCTTAATCAGCATATATGGTGTAGTGATGAGTTGGACACCTAAGGATTACCGACATGTTGACAAAGTCAGCGTCGGTTTGCACAATCTGCCAAGCTCTGTCCCAACTCGCACGTAAGTCTTAACGTAGTGTAAAGGTGGTATAACTTGGTCTTTTCAATTAGGTGTTTGTAAATAATAATAATATAAATAATTTTCAAAATAAAGAGAGAGTTAGCACTTGAAATCCAGGCTCCCTCTTCACTTATTTGACCTTATTTTTAACCAAAAGGAAATAAAGATATCATTGTACGATTGTCGATATCGATCATAGAATTCATTTGCACTATGTTTCTACCGAAATAATTGTCCAAGCTAGAGGAGTTTGTGACGATAACATGACTTTTGTTTGAACTTTTGATTAGTAACGGACTTAAATTTCATAGTGACGACCTAAACTTGTGCTGACTCATTCGTGTAAAATTTTAAAGTAAATTATCCATTTGTAAATATTTTCGAATCTTGCATTTTGTAATAACTTTTGCATTTAGCTTTTGGATTTTTTTGGTAGTATCCGCTTAAAACCCTCACGAGACAACCACTCGTCCTACTAGGGGCACCCAAAGGTTTAATGGCTTGTTGCATACGCTCAATGCAATCGTGCTCCCTACGAAAGTGGATTTATCTTAGTTTCTTTACTTTATTCGAGGATGAATAAAAAGATAAGTGTGGGGGCATTTGACATGCACCTAAAAATGCACATTTATATTCATATATTTATTCTTGTTTAGTTGAATAAATAAACATTTTTTGGTACTTTATATGATCAGGTTTTAAATGTTTTCAAAATCATCACTCATTTGGGGGGTTTAACGGTAAAATGTGCATGTTTTAGTTTGAGAGTGCATTTACTTGTTCCTTGTAATTATCTCTTGTAGGGATTTAGGAGCAAAAATGATATATACACATGAAGATATAAAGGAAAGCATGCATATACACAAGAGGAGGCAAAGAAATAATTCATTCTATGGATAATGGAGGCCTCCACCTTTCAACTAACTCGCTTTCACTTAAGCTTCATATTAAAGACTAATTGGATGAGACAAAAGCCCTCATGCATTCTACATGACTTATTAGTGGCCCATGACAATTAGAAGCTTCATGAATGAACATTTTGGGTAATTTCTAAGAAGGGTGATTAGGGTTTTAGATCATGTATATATATCCCTTTGTTTCATGTATTTTGAATCCCCTTTTTTATCAGATGAAAAATGATCAAATGAATAAAAATGGCTTCCAAGCCTCTTTCTTTTATGTTTATCTTATGTTTCTTTAATTTCTATGCTCTCTAATTTATGTTGATAGCTTAGATTAATTTAAATGCCCTCTACTTTATGTTCATAGTTTAGAATTATTCACATGCACTTAGTATCGTGCTTTTCTTGTTCTATTTAGATTTTCTTTCTTTTGTTTTGTTTATGTTGAAATTTACATGTGTTGATAATAACACAATTTTGTGGCTAAGCCACTACAATTTATGGGTAATGAAGCTCTCTAATTTTATGTAAGTTCAATATTTTTATGATTTATGATATCTCTAATTTGTGTTTCATGGTAGTGAGTTTTGATGTAATACAAGTGAGTATGATAGTTTATGCCGCATATGCAAATGAGTTATTCTTATTCAGTGTAAACACAAATTACATCAATATTTGCTAAGTGGTTTTTGATTTGGAAATAAAAGTAAGAGCAAAATTTGATGATCTATGTCACTAATTACAATAGTGTATATATCATACTTTAGATAGATTTTTCTTTCCTTTCATTTTCATAGAACAATGCGTGATTTAATTGTTATGTTATTGTTTGCTAGTTTATGTTATGACTAATAACATAAATAAACTACACTTGTGATAAATGCAATATTTATCTCACTCACTCTTAAAAATAGAGATCTTAGATCGTATGTTTGTTAATTTACACAAATATAAGAGGCGATTTACCTTTAAATTGCTCTCTAATCTCATATTTAGTTCTCAATTTAGTTTCTACTTTTCATTTGTTTTTGTTAGTTAAAACATTCCAAAGTTTGGTATAATTTATTTGATTGAGTAAGATTGAAATTATTTCTTTTCCTGCGGATCGATCCGTACTCGCCCCCGTACTAACAATTGTACGTCGTGCACTTGCGGTTTTATTACAATATTTTGTTGATGGTTTTCTAATTCGATAGAAATACCATTTTGCAAACACACACCATTGTTATATTACGCATTACTTTTCATCACATTTATTTCACCCTCTTTCAAATCGTGAAATAGGGGTGGACATAAACTGCACCACAATGCGGAAACCGCCCAGACCGAACCGCCAAAACGGTGAGAAAAACCACACCAGATTCTCTTTCTAAACCAAACAGCTTAAACCGAACAGAGTCGTAACGATACGGTTCAGTTGCGGTTTGAACTTTTACCAAACTGTATTAAACCGAACCGAACCACATAGCTACGTCGACTATGTTATGATAAAAAATTAATAAATTCCTATCTAACTTTTAATTTAACGTTATATATTATATTTTCAACGTACGTTGTAGTTATATTAATTAAAGATAACACTATGTGTTTTAAACCTTCAGGTGACACAACGTCATACAATCGTAAATTGATTGTTAATGGAAGTTATTTTCTTGTTTCATATTTAATAGGGGTTCGAACCGAACCGAACTAAAATCGGACCGTATTACATCAAAATCGAACCGTTTGAGCGGTTAGTACAATGGTTTGTATTTTTGATCAACCGTTTCATATGTTGCAGAATAGGTTTGAGCTTCGAACTGCACTGAACCGAAGAGCGCCCACCCCTAAAAGATTCTACTCAGTAAGATGATGTTTGCATTTACTCCTTCGATTTCATGAACCAGAGCATCAAAGGTATTGCACATAGGAAAATTAGAACATGTTTCTACTTTGCCATTGTGAAATTTATGAGAAGAAGTAGTTGCATGAACGTTCCTAACAGCGACAGTCGTGATGTGTCTATCAGGTTGTAAACTCTCTAGAATCGCTTTTTCATTCACACTTCAATTGGACAACTTCAACTTATTTTTCTTGTTAACTCTTATAATCTTTCTCCATGTTTGTTTCTTCTTGAACATGCGACCATCGTCACTGTGAGCTAAACTAACATTGCACTGCACTTTTTGCATTGAAGGTCTGTCATTAGCTAAATATTCTTTTTCTGCAGATTCATTAATTATCACTTAATCACTCTTCTTCTTCTTCTTCCTTTTTTTTGAGTCTATGAAGTTATCCAACGTGTGAACAAACACTTTTCTCTGAGAACAGATCGCTAGTTTCCATAAATACTAACCTAAACAAAGTATTCGGTTCCATCTAACAGCTGAATTGGAAATTTGTCCGGTAGCTCGTGCTCCAGTGAGATTTTAGCCATACATTTAGCAAATTCTATCCAATCAATCTTTTCCGTAGATTCTTCCATGCAGAGGAATTTACCTGCCCTAGTTTCTAACCAACAAATTCCAAAAAGAGACCAAGAAAACATCGGCGTATTTGACAAATTAATCCACATTGGCACATTCTTAATACTTATACTACTGTTACCCATTGTGGAGTCCCAAGGCTTGATATAAAAATCTTGTTTCTAATAACCACTGGGTCCACGTTCAAAATCTTTTGTCTATCCTCAACGCAAGCAAGATGGAAGAAAACCAAATTTCCATTAGATTTTACCTTATTACTCCATTCAGTTTCTAGATCCTCTTCAGATGATTAATTACAACAGTGAGAGTGGAAGGTCTAGGAAAAGGTCAACTAAATAGTCTTTTCAATGCTCAACACTTGCAGAGATTCTCTCTTAAGTAGGAAAAAACACCTCACCAGCAAAGCAAAGTCGCATAGGATGATGGGAGTGTAGTGATTTATGTGGAATTTGGATGAGGATCTAGTATTGTTTATTTAGATACTAATGGAGTATAACAAAATAATTATGAAATCTCATGAAAAAATAAAGAACAAAAATGGACACAGAAGATTTAACGTGGTTTGGATATGAATATCATATGTCCACGTAGACCCAACAACTTTTATTTCTCAATGATGAAATGAGTACATAAGAGAGGAGGAAGATTACAATAGAGAGAAGATTAATGGTGGATTGCTTTCTTCATACAATAACATAACCTCTATTTATATAGAGGAATTTCTTGACCTCCAAGTAAACTTGGCACCCAAGTTTTTTTGACTTCCAAATAAACTTGGCACCCAAGTTTTCTTGACCTCCAAGTAAACTTGGCACGCAAGTTATTCCATATAGGAGTCAATTACATGATTAACAATCAATCTTTCCTTCTCTACAAATATTTGAATCATCAATTTCAACACTCCACCTTGATTCAAATATGATAGTCTTTCTTCATCATCTCATCTTCAACAATCAACATAGAAGTTGTTGGGCCCAGAGCCCCATGGTGCTCAAGTAACAGGAAGCAAACTGATCAAGTTTGAGCAATGCTCAAACTTGTCCTCCGGAAGTGACTTAGTCATCATATCTGAAGGATTATCCGAAGTACCCACCTTCAATAATTTGATCTTGCTCCGTTCTTCCTCAAGCATAAGAAAGAAACCTCTAACATCAATGTGCTTTGTCCGTGAACTATAAGCTTGATTCTCAACAAGATGAATCGCATTCTGACTGTCTGAAAATAGCTGCATTGTCCGCTGCGGCATTGAAAGATCATCCAACAACTGAAGTAAGTACAATCCTTCCTTTGTTGCTTCCACAATCGATATCAACTCTGCTTCGGTAGTCGACAAAGCTACGATAGATTGCATCTTTGATCTCCATGAAATCAAGCCTATGCCAAGTGTAAAAACATAGCCCGACACTGACTTCTTAGCATCTCTATCCCCAGCATAATTAGAATCACAGTATACTCTAAGAAAGATATCACCATCTACTCCATCGTATAGCAAACCCACCGAAGAAGTGTCTCGAAGATATCTAAGAATCCACTTCACTGCTTTCCAATGTTCTTTGCCTGGGTTAGACATATGTCGACTGACAACACCAACTGCATGGGCCAAATCTGGTCTCGTGCACCCCATCGCATACATGAGACTACCAACAGCATTTGAATAAGGTATATTAGCCATATACCTTTTATCTTCTTCCGATGTAAGAGAATGGTCTTTCGACAACTTAAAATGAGAGCCAAAAGGAGTGCCTACTGGTTTGGCTTTCTCTATCCCAAATCGAGCGAGGACTTTCTCGATGTACTGCGCCTGAGTGAGCCTTAACTCTCTCCGCTTCCTATTCCTACTTATCTCCATACCCAATATTCTTTGTGCCTTTCCCAAATCCTTCATATCAAGCTCTCTACTGAGCTCCGCTTTCAACTCCTTAAATTTGACCATACTCTGAGATGCAGTCAATATATCATCAATATATAACAATAGATAAATCATGTCATCATCACATCCCCTAAAATAAACACACTGGTCTTTGAAGCTTCTGGAGTATCCCTGTGAAAGCATAAACTTATCAAATCTCTTGTACCATAGTCTAGGAGACTGCTTCAGTCCATAAAGAGATTTGTTATGTTTACAAACATAGTCTGGCCTACTACTATTAATGAACCCTTCCGGCTGCCGCAAATAAATCTCTCCATCCAGATCATCATGCAAGAAAGCAGTTTTGACATCTAGTTGCTCTAACTTCATGTCATAGTGAGCAACTAATGCCAAGAGAATACGAATGGAAGTATGCCTAACAACTGGAGCAAATATGTCATGATACTCTACCCCTTTCTTATGAACATACCCCTTTGCTACTAGTCTTTCTTTATATCTGAACTCTCCATTGCCTCCGTCTTTCACTCTATAGATCCACTTACATTCAATAGCTCTCTTGTCGGTAGGAAGTGGCACCAAATCCCGAGTGTGATTTTTCCGTAAAGATTCGATCTCCTCTTCCATTGCTACTAACCAACTGGAACTGTCAACAGATGCAATAGCGTGTCTATGATCTCTGGGCTCATCATGGACAACATTTAATGCATATGTTGCCATATCATCAAATTCAATGTCTTTGATGCTCAAACCAACAAACTCATCAAGCCATCTGGGCTTTCTTCTTTCTCTAACAGGTCTGGTCTCTGTATGAGCTCCCCCTTGAGTTTGATATTCTATGCCAGTATCCATACTATCCTCATCAACCATGGCGTCATCGGAAACGCCATTTGAACGTCTATGGAAAGAATCAACGGATGATCTGCTTTGTGTTTGGTATTCTTCACATGTCCTCTCATCATCATCCGAGGAGGAAGGCTCCACCTTCAACATAGCCTTCTCACCAAAAGTTACATGTCTGCTTATAATAAGTTTCTTGCTAATAGGACACCACAACCTATATCCTTTTACTCCTCTTCTATAACCTAGAAAGATACACTTGCGAGCTCTAGGTTCCATCTTTCCTCGACTCTCATGCACATAAGTTGGACAACCAAATACCTTGAGGAATGAATAGCTAACAGGCTCTCCTTTCCATACTTCTTCAGGGATCTTCGTATCTATGGCAGTAGAAGGTGTGCGGTTGATGAGGAAAACCGCCATAGATAAAGCTTCAGCCCAAAATCCCTTCTTTAACTTAGCAGTCAATCTGAGGCACCTAGTTCTCTCCAACAATGTCTGATTCATCCTTTCTGCAACTCCATTGGATTGGGGGTCGCCCGGTGTGGTGTAATGCCTCTTAATGCCTTCGGACTCACAATAATCGATGAATTCCTGTGATACGAATTGATCGCCATTATCTGAACGGAGAACTTTCAACTTCTTCCCTGACTGCTTCTCCACGATGGATTTCCATTTACGAAATCTAGTAAAGGTTTCACTTTTGGACTTTAAAAAGTATACCCAAACTTTACGAGAGAAATCATCTATAAATGAAATAAAATACCTGGCTCCACCCAAGGATGAGCAAGGGGAAGGTCTCCAAACATCCGTGTGAACATAATCCAAAATAGCTTTTGCCTTATGCTTACCAACACCACAAGAAATCTTCGCTGCTTACCAAGAACACACTCTTCACAAAAACCAAGCTTTGAATGCTGAACTCCGTCAATCAAACCTCGCTTTCTTAGCTTATCCATGATGCGCTCGCCAATGTGGCCCATCCACAAGTGCCATAATCTGGAAGAATCTGAATCAGCTGAAGTAACTGAAGCTGATTCACCAACTATAGTAGTGCCCTTTAGTAAATAGGGATTTCCTTCCCTCACTCCTTTCATAATGACCATGGAACCCTTAGATATTTTCATCTTCTCTTCTTCAACTACAATCTTTAGTCCAAGTTTACTCAACGCCCCAACAGAAATCAAGCTCCTCCTTAAATCAGGTACACGCCTAACAACATCAATGGTTCGAATAACACCGTCAAACATCCTGATCTTTACACTACCAACACCAACCATATGGCAAGAAGCATCATTGCCCATCAAAACTTCTCCTCCATCAATCTCACGGTAAGTGGAAAAAGAGTTCCTATCAGGTGTCATATGATAGGATGCGCTAGAATCAATCAACCATAGGGTGCTCTTCCCAGAAGAGCTAGAAGCTGTAAACACATCAGTGTCACTCTCTGTATCTGATTTCTCCGCTGTAGAGGCTGAAGCTTGCTTTGATTCTTTTCTTCTTCCTTCAAGCTTGGGACATTATGCAATAAAGTGCCCGGGCTTCTTACAATAATGACAACTCAATTTCTTAGGCCCCCTAGGCCGGGACCTTAAAGAATTTCGTTCTTCACCTTTCTTTGACTTGCTTTGACTTCTACCTCTCTAAACAAATAAGCCTTCTGTATCATTATCAATGCTAGTGCTCGCCAATCTACCTCTTAACACTTCATTATGAAGGCCAGTCTTTACATCATAAAGGCTAATTTTACTGTAGCCATAAATCATGGAATTGACAAAAGCAGTATATTCTTTAGGCAAGGAACATAGCAGGATCACAGCTTGAGCCTCGTCAGTAATATCAACATCTGCTCCCTCCAGGTTCATAACTAAAGTGGTAAATACATCTACATGCTCCATAAGATCGGCTCCAGGCTTCGTCTTGAACAAATAAAATTGTTGTTGTAGAATAATCCGATTTGTGAGAGACTTGTCTTGATATGCATCTGATAATGCATCCCATAGTTCCTTTGCCATCTTCTTCTAAGAAAATTCTCTAAGGACTTCATCTGAAAGACTCAACTGAGTTATTGTGAGAGCTTCGTCTTCCATTTCCTCCAATCCAGCTGCATCAACATCTTTCAATTTCTTAGGCGTAGAAACAACTTTAAAAGTCTTCTCCTTTTTCAATACGGCCTCCATCTTTATCTTCCAAGTACCAAAATCTCCTTTTCCGTCAAAACGTGTTACTCCATAATTGATGCCAGATCTTTCAATAGACTTACTAGAAGTAGCCATTAATATCCAAATAGAAACAATAACACCATCTCTAATACCAAACATATCCAAACACAACAATAACACCATCTCTGATAGCAAACTGTAGTTATTTATGCGGAATTTTGATGAGGATCTAGAATTGTTTATTTAGATACCAATGGAGTATAACAAAATAGTTATGAAATCTCACAAAAAATAAAGAACAAAAAGGGACACAGAAGATTTAACGTGGTTCGGATATGAATATCCTACGTCCACGGAGACCCAACAACTTTTATTTCTCAATGAAGAAATGAGTACATAAGAGAGGAGGAAGATTACAATAGAGAGAAGATTAATGGTGGATTGCTTTCTTCATACAATAACATGACCTCTATTTATATAGAGGGATTTCTTGACCTCCAAGTAAACTTGGCACCCAAGTTTTCTTGACTTCCAAGTAAACTTGGCACCCAAGTTTTCTTGATCTCCAAGTAAACTTGGCACCCAAGTTATTCCATATAGGAGTCAATTACATGATTAACAATCAGTCTTTCCTTCTCTACAAATATTTGAATCATCAGTTTCAACAGGGACAAGGAACTGACATTCTTTAATTTTGTGTTGAACAAGGAGGACCATTTTGGTTGAAGGGAGGGTGAAGAAAAAGGGCGTGGTATGAAGGAGGCGTGGAGGTTGGCGGTGGAAGGTCAGACAAAGGGAGGATAGTAGGAAGTGGTGGATTCAACGTGAGAAGCGATGGAGAAGAAATGACAAGACAAGACGTAGGACTGATTGGGGGAGAGAAAGTAAAGACAATGGCAATGGTGGCCTTGACCGTGAAGAAAACCCTGGCCTTCTAGCATTCTCGTATTTAAAGGCTCCATCTATTACCATCCCACAATTTGCTTTTCCCACCCAGTAATTTTAAAAAATAGTCTTCACCTCATTTTTTTTTCTTTTCTCACTCCATCAATTCCTAAACCGCCATTTTTCTTTCATTATCTGTGTTTTTTTCTTTCTTGTTACTTCCTTTTACCGTTTTTTCATTTCTCCATCAAACCATTACAGCTTTACAATCTACTATCTGCAATGGAAAAAAGGTAAATAACAGGGAAACAAATATGCGAAAAAAGATCAAAACAACGCATCATAATGGGTTTTAATATGTTTTCTCATTTTGATTAAAATTAGGAAACAATTTTACTGAGTTGCATTCGAGGATAGAGTTGATTAAATCAACTCGTCCTTGATATGTTTGTCGATTTTGATCAATGTCATATAGTGAACAACAATTAGAGTTATTAATTACATTTAAGAGGTGCTAATAGACACATTCTTTAATTTAAGTGCCATTATTTTTGATGAGGGTAAAAGGAAATTGTCCAGCCAATTTGCCTTGTTTGTTGTGCATGAGATTAGGGAAAGTTTGAAAGCTGCAAAGTTTACCATTGAGCCAGGCATACTTGCCTATTTTGCTTGACTTGCACGTTTTGCATGCATATGCAATTTTTGCATGTGTTTATACTAAAGTTTATTTTTCTTTTTCGTGTAGTTTTTCTCTTCTGTGCTTTGAAGTGTCTTGATACACTATGTTTTTCCAGTTCTATTTTTTTTGGTTTTGCAAGCCTAGAGCATGTTCTGGCTTGCCTCGTTTTTTTGTAGGTGTATCAATAAATTGGTAAGGGACTAGTTAATCACGTTGTCTATGCCCAAAATATAGTTTTATATAAAATACTACCATTTTAAATTAATTTAAATAAAATAATCCAATTTGAACAAAATACCCACATTTCCAAAATTTAACTTCTCATTTGTTCGGGTTTCATATTTCAATTTAAATCAACTTAAACTCAAAATAGTATATATTTTTTTTAATTAAACATAATGTTCAAATTAGTTTATAACTTAAATTCTAGTTCTAAACCAGTTACTTGAAATTGGTTTTGAAACTTAAATTCATTCCCTGTTTATTTTACAACATTTATCTCAAAACACATTCAAAGTTAAATATTCCAATTTTATTACTTAAATCAAATTCTTCGCATTTCAAATTTAACTTTAAATCACTTAAATAATCAAAGCATAGTAAGAACTTATATTAATTTTAATCCTTAAATTAAATCAAATATTTTCATTTAATTAGTTTAAACCAAATAAATTTTAAAATTAAATTTATTAAAGTCCATATATATTAATTCTTTATAATATATTAAATTAATTTTTTACATAAATGTTTAAAACTAAATAAATCTTTTACATTAATTTAAACTTTTAAATTATATTATTATATTAAATTATTTAAATTAAAAAATTTAAAGTTAAATAAAATCTTAAGATCGTAATTAAGTTTATAAATTAACTTTAAACAACAAATTCAAACTGAAAGTCATATTAAATCTTTTCAATAAATTTATCAAACTTAAATCCATAATTCAATTTAGAAGTTACAAAAGTTAATTTAAACTATTTAAAATAAATTTTCAAATCAATTTATTTTATCAAAACATGCATACAAAATTTCGAAAAAAAGTTTTACTATCCTACGGTGTCCATATATATTTTTCTATCTTTTGGTCAAGTGATATGAGTATATATCATTTCAATTCATACTGATTCAATAACTGAATATGTATCATTTCAAGCTGTATCCTAAATAGGTGTCAGAATAGTTTTATAGATGATATAATTGTTTGGGTATATATCATTTTAGCCTATAGTGATTTTCCTATGCAACTTATCATATCATGGGAACTTACAGTGATAACAAAATCGTATCAACATATTATATCAATTCAGGTGTCATATATCATAATCAATATCGTTTAATAAAATAGTGTCATATATCATGGAATAACACAACATAGCATATCATGTCACATATCAAATCTAGCATGATCGCGTCAACATTTCAAGTGATATCAATTTACTTAATCATAAGAACGTTAATCATGAGATATTTCCTACCGTTCGTGGATTTCATACTATGACAAGCTACGACATGGAATGATACGCTGACACGAATAAGAACTCAAACATGACATGAACACACATTCAAGCGATGATATGGATATGCAAGCTCGAACATAATGACAGGACAACCAAATCCTCAAACAATGGAAAATATAAAGCAAGACACTAACAAGGCTGCCTCAACTTGTTACAACAAGGACGTCATACAAAAAATACGGTAGCAAGGATAGCAGATGCATAGGTTAAACATCACAATTACAACCAGCAACTAATGCAACATAGAGAGGGAAGATGCAGACCAAGGGCTTCCATGAGTGTTCAGGTGGGTTTCGGGAGGTGTGGCTGTCGAAGTGGGTTACGTGGCCGATGGTGATATTACATGGAACAAATGGCTCAGGTGGGTGCTAATAGGAAGTGAAACAGTAAAAGGTGGTTTGGCATAGGATTTTCACTAGTGACACTTGTTCCAGGTTTAGGGTGGAAGAAGTTTACTATAGCAATGGTGTTAGGACAGATGCAGGTCGGATCATGGCTGTTGGGTGGTTGCAGGAGGAGCTAGGTGGGTTTGTGGTTGGATTGTGGCTGCAAGGGAGACTAGACCCTAGGATAGAAGCATAGGGTTTGGGTATAAGAGTTTGGGTTTTGTAATGATCCGACTTTTTGACCCTCAAAGTCGACACTAATACATCCTGGGTATTAATTTGCTGAACATCCAAGTGCCGAAAAATAAAATCTTTAGGGGTTAAGGAAAAAGAAGATAGAACTGAATCTCACATCATAGCAGATAACAATGATATATAAAAACTCTTTACAAATTAAAAGAACTTTTATCTAATATACATACAACCTCAGAGTAACAACTAATACTGACCTGGAAAGTTATAACAGCTTGTCCGAACTGGCCTAGTTAACACAAACAACACTAGCACAATGGAATTATGAATGTATAGAAGTATGTCCTAGACTTTTGCTCCTTTCCTAAGCTCTAAGCATCTACTTAAACCTGTTATGTATGCTCGATCTGAACCGAGCATTATCGTGAAATAACATCTAGGTCAAAAACAATGTGAGAAAACTTAAGTAACAAGAAGTTATTTCTTATATTTCAAAATCTTTTTGAGTATCTCATAAGACCACGTTGCACATAAACACGGGCCTGTTTTTTTTGTTACGATAACCAAACCACTTTTATTCTAAATCCAATGATAGTATAATAATATTTAGAAAATAAAATATGAAAGTAGCTAAAATTCTTGCATCTCACATTCCAACATATTTGGGTACAACTCAGTCCATACATTCCTTATTTGAGTTCGAATTTCATACAATGACAAGGCAAAAGACTACCTTCCGATACATAAACATCCCTAAAAAATGTACTGGAGGGTCGACTTACGGCCCTCTACTAACACTGAACCGACCTATCATTTAACTTAATGGTACCGAGCATTTCCCACTGTGGTTGTGATCAACAACTGCACCTAAGCATGTACAATCAAAAAGGCTCATCCAATCTAGATTTCGTGATGACAATAACCTACTTGGGTGCTACCCGCTTAGCCTTGGTGCATTTTCCCTATTTTAGCCATTTAAGGTTTAAATCTAATTTTACCTTTTCATCAGTAGGTTTCACTTTGAATGTTCACTGCCCTCCAGTGGCAATATTCTGAAAACATTCATCCATGCAAGTCGTTCAGGTTTTGAACGAACCGAAGGTGCTCCTTTTACAACATCCTATAGGGAATCATCCCTAGGATCAATAACAAGTAGTCCTTGCAATACGAAGATTCCAAAACATTGGGACTACTGCAACAATGTATATCCCGTAGCCTTCCAAAGACGCTCAAGAAGCAGTCCTTTCTGTTTTAAAGGACTTCGCCTTTAACTCCTGCCTTTAAGTTATCCTTGATTTCATCGTCTTCAATATCTTTCATATTCGTCATTAAAATGGATCGAAGCAGTCTTCGGATAATTGATCCTACCCCGGTCTCTTCGAAAGGACTATCGATAGCTTCTGGTAAACTCAACCCTAGTTCTTTAGAAAAATAAATAGACAAGGATAATTATATTTGTTCACCTGCTAACCGTTAGTGGACGGATTCCATTAACACTTATCCTTAGAGAACTAAATGAAGTTTATACGCACAGTGAATCAATAACAGGGATGATTGTGTCATATAACTCTAGCATTTCTCGAAGATATTTCCAAAGTAAGGTTTGTGGTCTAACTTTGATAGTTGGTTATTTAACTATCAAATAACATACCCAACGCAATCAATGATCTATTTTCCACAGTAATCACTAAGCCTCATTTAATCAATCTTTTATGAATTAAATTTCAAATCACTTATGACCAAACATTCACATACTTAACCCTCCGATATAGGTATGTATATCATGACCAATTAAGATGGTTTATCATTTTAATTCACTACTAGTGGGTTACTAGGACCCAAATCACTTTTATTTCACTTTTAAGACTTGGCACTTTTAAGTAACAAAATCATTTATGGTAGTGATGATTCAAATCCCAATATTAACTCTCGATATCAACTAATATCATCTCTTAAATAAAATGAGGTCGTTCAAGTTGAAATATATATATTTACCTCTCTGACCTTGACTCAACATCACCTTTATATTTGGAATAATAGAAGTTTACTATCTCAAAATTCAATTGTCTATCTTAATTTGATCAAATTTCATATGCAGTTCATTTCAAAACAAGTTATAGAAACTCATCTCTCTTTTAAATTTTCTTTCGAAATTCCAATACATTCATTGACTAAATTACTTAAAATGATCATTTATAAAATTAACTCTAAAACAACATTGACTAATAAAATAATTTACTTAGAATGATCATTTATAAAATGAAATCAATTAATCAATTTTAAAATAAGATAATAACATTGACATGGATGTTTCAACTATGGAAAACCATTTACCTCTTACAGAAGCAAATAGTGTTAGCGTGATAGGAAAACAACTCAAAAATTTAGTTTTGCCTAAAAAGTTTGATGTGCTTTTACAAGAAACAGATGTGGTTGAAGATTGCTTTTTACAGGGAAATGAGCATAATAGGGAGGAGGGGTTTTTGTGGGACGGATGGCAAAAAAGACAATTTATTGTTTGATGATCAAATTATTACTACTCGTAATGATCTTCGAAAGGGTAGTTTTTTATATTTGAATGGCCCACCAACTCTTCAGTAATTTCTCCTTACAAGATAGACCATAATGATCATTCTGGCATAAATGTTATTTATATTAATAATTGTATCCAGGTTGTTAATTATTTCATTGTTGACAATGTGCATAAAATCTTTGTGGATGCTGAAAGTTGTCGTAATGAGAACATGGACACTTGTGTTTCAGTTTTTCCTGATCATGATGTTGGTGTTTCTACAACCATTGATCCTCTTATTTGTGACGAAGGCAGTAAGCTGGTCGACATAAGCCATGCATCAGATATCAAAGTCAGCCTTCAACCGTGTTATCTGGTGGTAAACTTGCTGATGTGCATGTAACATCCACTTCTGATGTAGAAGCTGCACTTGCTCGAATGCAAGCCAACTTTAATGTGTCTTCTCATTGTATGGTCCCTAACTTGGCTGCTAGTGCCAACCCAAATCCTTCAATTCTGAAATTTGGCAACGTCGCCGATCAGACTAAGGCTCACTCTTTCCCTAATGTTACTAAGGCTAATTGAAAATCAGTCTCACACCTCACTTCAAAACTAGTAAAATCCAAAGACAAAAAATCGAACAAGACAAATTTACACTATTATGTCCGTATTCTACGTCCAGCAGCATATTGAGCCCCATTTAACGTGCCTCTTGCTGGCCATACCGTAACTACTCTAGTGACGATGAAAAAAAAAAAAAAAAAGAATTTCATGCCTCTCCTCTAAATGCCTCATTTTCAAGTTTTCCGGGCCTTAAGAATCCTGTTCCGGGGAGTATGAAATGAGAGAAGCTAAATCAGAGCTTTCTTGATGAGACTAAATCATGAATTACTGATAGAGAGAAGCCCTAGTAAATGAAATGCTTGTGCATGGAACAAGGGTAAGTAGTAATCAGGTTAGATTTTTAGAAGTCTTGTTTTAACATTATAGATGCTTTTGGTGCTTCCAATGTGCACAGTTTAGACACAAATGGATGCTTGATTGATTGTGAGGAAAAAATTATTTCTTAACAGCATTTCTCAATTCAACTGAAATTCCGTGATTGCATATACTCATCAGAGAAGTTTTATCATCTGAGTATTGTTTACTCATCAGAGGTTAGCCTCTTCATCTGAGAATTGAAGGTGACTAAATATTGAGTGTGCTTCGCAAGATTAACGTCTGTTTTTGGCTGCACCATTCAATATTCGGCCAAACTTCTGCTGCATATCAGAAATCCAGAAAAGAAGAAATCAAGGAATTCAACAAGAAAATAGTCAAGAGCCATACCAGAAGCCACTTCAGTTCAAAAAATCTCTGATTTACATCATTAGTTGTCTTACTGATTGCTACTTACCTGTTTTCTTGGATCACTATCTTTGTTCCTTCTTCTTTTGGTTCACTACTGCAGGTTCACACCTCTTTGTCATTTTGAATTCTTGATTTTTTTGAAATCATCATCGGTGATGCTTCAGCATTCTCCACCTCTACTTCTGACACTGCCAACAAGTCCCAAGATCTTTCCTCTATGCATCAACTTATGAAAACCATGATATACCCTCAAAGTCAATTGATCACCATACATCTAGAAGAAGACAACTATCTTCTTTCGAACAAGTTGAAACTGCCATTTAGGGATATTGGTTTGAAGGTTTTGTGTTTGGGATCCTTCCTATACCACCAAAGTTTGTCACCGGCAAAGAAAATGGAAATATCACAAATGAGGAATACATCAAGTATAACAGGCAAGACATACTAATCTTCTAATGGTTATTATCATATATCAGCCCAACATCATTGCCATAAGTTTTAGGATGTACAACATCAAATGAGATATGGCTAAATGTTGAAAAGAACTTCAACAATTAATCTTCTACAAAAATTCTATACTTCAAGATACAATTACAGAATACCAAATTGAGATTATGTTTGTTAGGGAATATGTTGGAAAGGTCAAAAGCATTTTGGCTCACTTTCTACCACTGGCAATAACATTCAATAATCAGAACAAGTATTGACTCTAATGAACGGTTTAGATGAAGAATTTGAACCTATTGTGGCTACCATCACCACTCAAAAGACTGTATCACTGGATGAAATTCATGTTATCCTATTATCTCATGAAACTAGGTGAAATAACAAGAAAATGCATGAACCAGAATACTCAGCAAATATTACAACTAGTTACAAGAACAAAAACCAAAGCAGTAACAAAAGTGATCAACAATATCAAAGAGGTGGTAACTCCAACAGAGGCAGAGGCAGATGGGGCAACAATAAACCAAAATGCCAAATTTGTGAAAGAATCGGTCATACTACAGTAAATTTTTATTTTTGGTTTAACTCCAACTATGTCCCCAACCAAAGTCAAAGAAACAACAATAACCCTACTGCCAATCTTGCCAACATTCAGAATGAAGACAATTCTCAAATTAATATAAATAATGGTAATGAAACTAAAAGAATTGATCACATATATATTAGATGAACGGTGGTACCCAGACATTGGTGCAACAAACCATCTAATCAACAGCCTTGACAACTAAATTTGGGCAGTATGGAGTACAAAGGTAATCAAGCCACATCTATATGTAATGGTAAATGCCTTAATATCAATCATATTGGTAATGCATGCATAAATAGAAAGAATAGTTGTTTTTACATAATATGCTTAGGGTACCAAAAATCAGAAGAAATCTAATGAGTGTGTCTCATTTTGCCAAAGACAATGATGTGTACTATGAATTTTACTCCAAATATTGCCTTGTTAGAGACATTCTAAATATAAATATTATTTTACAAGGTGATGACATTAAGGGACTATACAACTTAAACTCTGTTAATTTCCACAAATGGGTTAAAGCTGAGAAAAGTTGTTATTTGACTCAAATGAATGATGATGACTCTCACAAAATTGTATTTGATCATTGGCATTGTAAGCTTGGACATCCTAATGTTGAAAATGTAAAGCAAGTATTATATGCTATTAATATTGATTTAAATTCCATTGCCTTGCCATACTTATGTGATTACTGTTAATTAGGAAAAAAACACAAATTACCCTTCAAAAATTCCACTATTGTTTACACAGAACCACTGCAACTAATTGTAGTTGATCTGTGGGGCCTGCCCCTATCTTTTCAATTTTGGATATAAATACTATATATTTCTTGTTGATGCTTACACCAAGTTCACTGGATTTATTTTCTAAAAAGCAAATCTAACACTTATCTTGCTATTACAAATTTCATCATAATGGTTGAAAAATAAGACGTTTATCTGTTAAAGTTATTCAAACAGATGGGGTAGTGAATTTAAACCCCTAAGTACTTACTTTAGAGACAAGGGCATAATCCACAGGGTCACATATCCATGCCCTCTCAACAAAATAGGTTGGTTGAAAGGAAACATAGACACATTGTAGAGTCTAGTTTAACATTTGTTGCTCACACACACTTACCAATCAAATGCTGGTCAAAATCTTTTAGTATAGTTGTCTACTTAATTAATAGACAACCTACTAAAACTCTTAACAATATATCACCACTTGAGAAGTTACAAGGTGTCAAACTAAACTATAAAAGTATGAGAATATTTGGGTGTCTATATTACCCTTAGTTAAGACCCTACAATATCAATAAACTAAATTTCAAGTCCAAAACATGTACTTGTATTGACTATGCTACTAATCAAAAGGGATATAAATGTCTCCATGATACATGTAAGATTTACATTAGCAGGCATGTTGTATTTAATGAAAATGCATTCTTATTCAGCACAAAAGACATCAACACAACAAAAAAAAATATACAACACCAAGAATCCCATACCAGTTGTTCCACAATGGCCTAATGTCTGGAACCATCAGAAGGACAGTGAGGTTGTTGATGCTCAAGATTCACCACCATTTCAATCAGATAACAGTGAACCTTGGAGCCTCTCTACAATCAAGGCATTCACCACCATTTCAGTCACATACCAGGTACTTATCAGAGAGTGGATATTCTAACCAAGGCATTACAACAACTAATTTCAGAGATTCAGATCCAATTTGAAGGTCGAAAAGCTTGAAGACTCTCCAACTACATCAAGCAGAAAGAAGATGTAATCACCTTGCTAGCGCTTTTCTCATGGCCTTGATTTCACAATATTTTTCACCATGAATCACCAGAAGATTGCAAAACTAAGGTAGCGTTTGGTTTATTTTGTGTTTTGCATTTTTAGTTTTCGGCGTTAATTATGAAAGTTGTCAAGATTTAAAGTGTAGCGGTGGTGATGGATCAAAGGGAAAGGGAGTGACGGAGGGGACCGCGGGAATGGTGGATAGACGGATTTGTTATTGTCATTCCCTTGTTTCTTAAAATATGAAAAATAATAAAAAGTTGTTTTCGGTTTTGTGTGTTAACTCCGTTTTGTAAAACGGTCATTTTTCACGATATATGTGCATTATCGGTATTTTTGTATGTGTGAAAACTCAAAATTGAAAATTCTAAACCAAACGCTACCTAGGGTTTTGAGAACTCTAGATTTGAGAGGGGATGATAAAATGGATGCTTCCATCAGCTTCTCATCTGTTATAACTTGATGTTTTACTTTTGCATGCCCAACACGTGCATTATTTAAGAATTCATTTATTTTCTTTGTAACTCGGCACATAGACTGTGCTATTTTGTTTTTGTTATATTCTGATTACATATAGGCCAAATACTTGTACATTATGTAATCTCTTAAGAAAATAACTTTCATTTCAGAATCAATGAAGTTTCAAAATGTTCTTTCAACATTCATCAAACATCTATGTTCTCTTACAATCACAGTTCTCAAATCAGTTGTAAAATTCAACACTTACAACAACAAATTTAACGGATGTACCTTTTGGTTTTACACAATGGAAAAGTAGAAAATAGGTCCTTATAGCCTGAGATCGATATGGCCTCTTGGTGGAAACACCAAAAATAATACACTAGAAGTTGGCACGAACAACTATATACAAGAATAAATAATTAAATAATGAAACTAAATTGAAAATGTGAAAGATAAAAATAGTAATTAAAGAGGTTTGGCTAATTGTTTGTCTAACTTTACTTAAACTTTGTTAATGATTCTGATCAAATTCTTATAAAGTTATTCTTACGGATTGGTGATAATCTTTGGAATTACAAGAATGATACTATAATTCATTAAATAGCAACAAAGATCCCTTAAACTAACTCTTATCACTATATTTATAGCTTAGGATGACCAAAATCACTCACCCATGTTCCTTTCCATGTTCCCCACATACCATTAGACTTCACTCCCGATTTTTCTTGGTGTCTTAGCTTGACAATTGTTACCATGGAATCTACTGGCTATTCCGTATTTCAACCTACCTTATGTGTTTGAATATAGCTTTGTCACTAGAGTGGAAGAAACATATTGTTTAGGGTATGTAGAAATATTTAGGGAGACTTTTGGTATTTTTCATCTAAAATTCAAATAGAGACTTCCAATTGATAAAACTCAAACTGTATTATTAATATTATTTTATATGAACTTGTTAGGAGTTAATGTAGAGTTAATTGAAATAAACTTTTGAGGATTTTTGCTATGAGGCATTTAACCAAATTCTATGACTTAAAATGACTCATTGTACTCTTCAAATACCTTTATCGTTGAGTGTGACGAGAAGGAATTTCGCCCGGACCTAATCGATCGCTAAACCGACCCAGATCGTTCGAAATGCCCTATCGTTTGAGAACATGACAAAATAGAACACAGACGGAAGAACATTTCACTGTATATCACAACACTGCATCAGATTACAAGAATATACAGAGTATAAACAAATAAATATTACACAGAAATATCAGAGATTTAAATTACATTTAAATACATCGCAGCGGAAAATAATACAATACACAACTAGAAAGAGATATACGGATACAAAGCTTTCTGGATATCGTTCCAGCTGTAAACCAGGATCCTGTGAATATAAATCTGCAAAACCAAAACTACTAGCTGCCCGTGTCAAAATAGGGGCACCCAGAGTTTAGGTTAAAACAATAAACTCTAGGTCAGTCATGTGACTGGTGTGAGAACTAAAACAGTTATTAATCTTTGTTTTTAAAGTTAGGTAAATCAAGGGACCACGCCGTATAACACGGAACGGGTTTCCTCCCAAGAATACCAGTGCATAAAACAAACAGCGCAATGCTAAATAAAGAAAAATGAAGCTGTTATAAGACCCAGGTCCTATCACACAATGCAACGCAAGCCGAGGGATAGGGTTTTCCCTTATAACAGCCAAAGAATGCTTGATACGTTTAAAACAAATCATTTGATACTATTATAAGTGCATAGTGTATAAAACAACTTCAAATCATAAGTATCAATCATAGGCGACATGAGCGTCCCATGCCACTATGTCGCCATATATAGGTTTACAAATAAAACCGCAAGATGTCGTATTGGAAGCTGGGTTATCATTTATGGTATGAACCGAGGCTAGGGATCGTCCTCAACCGATTCGTGACTCTCTAGCCCGAGCCACAGGCAAGCGCGCAGGCAAGCCTTTAGATCGTCAGGGCCGGTCCACCGATGTGGATTATTATGCCTGAACACTACGTTTCCCCACCCTATGGGGTGTAAGTCTGGTCCGTCTGCCGACCAGAATGCATCGGCCGAAACCGATATAACCGAGGCGCCTCGCAACAGCAACAACCACATAAGTCAAACTCGTCAGGGCGTGTAAAACCACTGACACCACTTCTAACTAGAAAGAAACGCAAGTCCTCCCTGAGGTCCGTCTCCCGTTTTTGGTTCATACCGGGTGTGAAACTCGCGAAGTAAGCGTTACACAAAGCTACGCCACAAAGGCCGTGCTTCAATCATCACCACAAGACTTTGCTTTTCAACGGAAGCCTTGATCATTTGCCACTTAGGCATGCCACACAGGCAATTCACTCCATGCGTTTGATATCCATCAGTATATAACCTCTGAGCTCGTACGTCTCAGAGAAGGGCGTTAAGCAAGAGAATAAATACTCCGCTGCCAAACAGATATATATTTAATAGAGATCAATCACACGGACTAAAATCCAATGTCAGACACACAGTCCATTTACAAGTTCGTTCTGGGTCTGAACGAAACCGGAGGCACCTAGTACCCCGCATATCCATCGATCTCCAAGTACGTCTGGACGATCACCAACTGTTTCCATCTTCTTGGGTGTACAGCCCAATCAAGATCATCAGTAATCACCCAAACGACGTGAAGACTTCCGGTCTTCGACCACCGTCTTCATCTTCGACTTATCGTCGTATCAGTTATTCAGAATGGGATAAACCCGGTCTTTCCGAATAACTCGCGTATATTTTAAATAAGTGTTACACAAACACAACATACGCCTCATTCCAATTCATCAGTCACTAACCGTAAATTAATCAAGAGAATAATTCCCCAAATATTAACCCCGAAGGCCAAAACCAACATCAGATCAATATCCAGAAAACCATTCTGCTTAGCTAACCGACAGTTAGTTTCTAAATTTCACATTCATAGGGAAAGGTTCCCATAAATTTTATCCAAGATAAATTCTTTATATTTATTCTTTAATTTATCCTTTTGAATTTCGATTCAACTAGTCGGGATTAACGAAACTTACTGAAGTAATCATTTGTTTTAATTTCCCAATCCCAACCCATTCATCCCATGAAGTAAAACTGGTAATACTTCATATCTAACACCACGGTGTTATCGGTAAATTCAATTACCATTTCACGTTTTAAATCTAATTAAAGATTTAACTATCGCCTGGAGCAAAACTGATGATACTCCATTCTCGATCATTTCAATCTAATTAAAGATTCATTAAAACTCCACTTAGTTTTAATCGTTAACTGGGTTAAAGAATCAGTGTCATTTAAAACACGGTTCACGATAAACCCAAAACCACATTCCATTAATTATCGGATTAAAGAACGAGTGTTATTTAAGACACTGTCCACGATAAATCCAAAATCAATATCAGTTCAATTTCAATTAAATATTATTTAATTGGTACACTTCATTAAATCTAAATAAAAAGATTTAATCTTTTCTCAACTGGGTTCAAGAACAGTGTTAGTGAAGACATCATTCACGACAAACCCAAATCACATTTGATATTCAATACAAGGCTTTGAATAGAAAATATATCGGCTTATATTCAATATCAAATTCTACGATTAACAAATGTCGTATTGGAAATAACGATATAAATATATATCTTCCAAATTTCCATAATAACATCTGTATAATCACGAATTCCAACATCGAAATATTCCGAAGACAATTTCGATTCAAATCCATTCCAATGCAATCATTGGAAATTCTGGTTATTTTTAAAACCCTTTTTCAAATTCAATTTATTTACTTAAAAATAAATAGAATTATAATTCTAGTTCAAAACTAGTTTATTTCGATAAAAATCTATTTTTATCTTTTCAAATATGGAGTTTTTCATCCCAATTCTTTCTAAATCATTTCTTATGATTTTACACAAATTATTACTATTTTTAATAATTTTATCAAGGCCCGTACAGTCGATTTCCATCAACGGCCATCGAACTGCACTTATAGCGACCTTTTTCAAATTTGATTTGGACATAATTCCAAATCCAACCGTTAGATTTCAAATTTCTAATATTCGTTAGAAAGCTCTTTTCGATACGAACCCAACGGTTCCGGTTTCAGGAGAATCCGACGGTCGGATCTCCCGTAATGTCCGTTTGAAATAAATGGTCGAAATTCGCGAACTGCCGCGGCGCGGTGCGTTCTATTCAGGCTATTATATTATATATATAATATATATTTCGTCGATTACTATTTAAAACGAATTTTATAAATAGTTTTGAATTCGTTTCTTAAACGATTTCAACCTTCCATTTCAATTCAAATCAAAATTGAATCTTTTCTTATAAATTCGTTTTAAAATTCATTTCTATTCAATTCAAGTTTCAATTCAATTTGAATTCATTTCACTTCGTTTTAAATTCAATTCGAATTCGTTTTCAATTCGATTCAATTCAAAGTGGTTTTCTATTCGATTCAATTCAAATTGGTTTTCTATTCGATTCAAATCAAATTCGTTATATATTCAATTGAAATCAAATTCGTTATATATTCAATTGAAATCAAATTTTCTCCCTATTCAATTCAATTCGAAATCGTTTTATATTCAATTCATTTCAAAATATGCGATTTCGAAATCACTTTTCAATATTCATTCTAAAATGAATATAATCGATATAAATATCGTTCACGTCAAAATGGCGTCAATCTAATCAACACGGCTTTATATATTTCTATTTTCAAATATTCTATTTCATATATCTCGTTCAAGTATTTTGATTTCAAATATCTCGTTCAACACATGACTAATCTCAACGGATGAGCACAGTCAACACATGAACCTTTATTTTATATTATTCTTTATTTTCTAAATTGGAATGAGGCCCAATCAATCACCATATAATATTAATTATATGGATTTTCATACATCACACGTATATAATAGCATTGAAAGATAATCAACCATCAACCAAAGTGCACTACACTGTATAAGCATCAAATATAGATATCTAACGCTTATAACAGCCTGTCAATCAATCGATCGACATATTTAATCAATCAGGATGAGTGAACTTCAAATTTCATCCTAACACCCGTGTGGGGTTTCAAACAATCAAACACATATTTTATTTGTGCAGTTGGGCGATGTGTAAAATTTATCGTTCCAATCAATGTCCTTTAAATAGGTGTACATAAACAAACCGTCCGGTTTGTAAATGAATATTTATTTATTCACATTCACTATATTCATTTTCACGTTAAAAATTATATTTTTAACGATAAAACATTTTATTTTAACATATGAATTTCTATTCAGTTCATTCTTTAAATAAAATGATATTCTTATTTTTCTAACATATTTTAGAAAACTTCAGCGGCATAACGGCACGATACTAGAAACGGGACAAGGCCTAGCCTTATCCCCAGTCTAGTGAAGGCCCACGCCATTCACACATTAATTAAATTCACCAAACAACCAATTCAAATCAAGTCATCGAATTAATTTATGCAACCAAACAAACAAGTCCATGGTCTGTGGACGATTGTGTCGGGTGCTACTAAGCACCGTCTGCATCCTAGTATATATATATATATAACTAGAAAAGAAATTGAAAGGTGAGAAATTCTCACCAATAGCTATCCTAACTCCACGGCACTTCATTGATAGAAATCTTCGTCGTTCTCGCATCTTTGTCGCTTTCGTTGCCCGTAGTCACTATATATATAAAAATCACATTTTTATTTCTCTATTCCATATATAGAAATCGAATTTTTACTTTGCTATTCAATATATAAAACTCAAATTTTTACTTTACTATTCAATATATAAAAATCGAATTTTTACTTTGCTATTCAATATATAAAAATCGAATTTTTACTTTGCTATTCAATATATAAAAATCGAATTTTTTACTTTGCTATTCAATATATAAAAATCGAATTTTTACTTTGCTATTCAATATATAAAAATCGAATTTTTACTTTGCTATTCAATATATAAAAATCGAATTTTTACTTTGCTATTCAATATATAAAAATCGAATTTTTACTTTGCTATTCTATATATAGTTTCATATCATACCCTAGTTAAAAATCGTATTTTCCTTCCAATCAAAAATCACAACTTTCCTATATTAAAAATGTAAACTTTTATGTGATAAAAATTTAATCTTTCCTTGAACAAAAACACGATCTTTCCTTTAGCAAAATATTCAGTTTTTTTTTCAAAGAAATATATAACGTAATGAAAAGAGTAAAAACTCACATCATTTCAACGAAGAAAGGGGACTGTTTTGCGCAAATCGAAGAGGAGGCAGCTGCTTGCGTCGCGTCAACGGTGGAGGGGGATGCTTGGCCGGAGTGACGGCTGCTGGAGGGCGCGGTGCGGTGGATTATGGGGTTTGGGGGTCTCGCGTTCGCAAATGGAGGGCGGGTTTTCGGTTTTAGGTGGAAGGGGGCGGAGACGATGGGGGTTGGAGCGGAGGGGGCCGCGGTGGTGGAGTCGACGGCCTAGGGGGGGTGCGACGTCGGCCAGCGACGGTGGGGGTGGGAATCGAGATCGGCGGCGGGTTTTTTCCTCTCTTTTTTTTTGTTTTCTGATTTTTATCG
Source organism: Allium sativum (assembly GCA_030737875.1). Taxonomy (NCBI): domain Eukaryota; kingdom Viridiplantae; phylum Streptophyta; class Magnoliopsida; order Asparagales; family Amaryllidaceae; genus Allium; species Allium sativum. The sequence continues at coordinate 882,027,992 of CM060919.1, read as the reverse complement.
TGGGGGGGGGGGCAGGGTATAAGGGGAAGAAAAGGAAGAGTTTTATATTTATTTATTTTTTATTTTAATTGCAAAAAGTTGAAATTTACAAACGACCTCTAAACGAGGGCCACCGTCTGTCGTCCACAGCTAATTACCCCCATTCTGAATACAATGGGATAGGTATCGCAAGCTGATTTGATCGTTTCGATCAGTTTCCGTTTAATTTACATTTAAATCACTATATTGAATTTTAAACGTACATTTCAAATTACCGGGGTCACATAACAACACTATAAATTCCATAAAAATATTTTCTAGCTTCGTATTAACGATACGGTCCTAACAAAACTAATTTCGTTGAATTCTGAGACCGACTGGAAAAATGGCCAATTTCCAGTCGATTAAAATCAACTGAAACTGGTCAAACGCGTTTTCCTTTGCCACGCTCACATATTGATTCGAAAAATTATGAAATTTAAAACCTAGCAATAACTTTACATCACGGATCCAACAAAAGTTGTTTCGTCGAAATCCGAGGTCGTTTGCAAAATGGCTATTTCTAAGGGCCTGAATTCCATAGCGACTATTCAGAATTTTCAACTGGACATATCTTTTGATTCCCGTTATGAAATTTCGATTTTTCGGATTCGTTGGAAAGATATCATCAATTAGATCCTATGATTTTTGGTTTCACTAAAATCCGGATTGTTTTGCACCTGGTACGTTCAATTGAAGTTTGAAATCGAATTATCGAACTACCGCGCCATTTTCATTTCTATTTATAATTATATATAAATATTTATATTCTAACGACGACGCGTATAATATATACGTTCGAATTATATTCAAAATAAATTTCTCGTTGATATTATTTAAAACAATCTATTTTTAAATAATCAAAATTCGCTAAAATCGCCAAAATAAAAATTTTAAAATGGCCCAGATTTTCGTGTTGTTACAATTTCCCCCACTTAAAATTTTTCGTCCTCGAAAAGGAACAAAGTCGAAAGTAGTTTGATTAATTAACTCTACGTTCGATCTGGCTTCCATTCTCCAACTTTTCAGTTTCTGAGAATTTTCTAAAATTTCAAAAATTTGGCTAACACCCTAAATTTTCGAAAAAATTCGCCATAACCTCCCCTACAACGGGAGCATCGGGGAATTTCAAATAGCTTCCCGGGTCCTTCTAATCTCAAAAAGAAAAAGAAAAAGCCAAGCGGCTAGCCAATAGGCTCATAAAATCATCATCACCCAAACAAAACAGTAAATTATATAGTAAACATGTACCTATTTGTCGGGCAAACAAATTTTATTCTCTGCTCTAGCCTCTTTGCTATGACCTGTTCAATGTAAGTACATATATATGCAAGCATATGCGACTAATTTTCAATAAAATTCAATATTTGATACAATTAGGCGTAATGGTTCAAAATTTATCAAACAACTAAACAAGCAACACAAACATCAATCAATTAGTGAATTAGGGTTTCAAATTCATAACTTTGATATATAGTCAAAAATCAGATTTTTGATGCCAAATCACAACAATAAATCCTATATAGTTTTTGGTTCTCACACCAGTCAATAGGAAATATATAGAAATCTCACATTCGAAACTCGAACATAAATGTTGATGATGCGATCGCTATCATCAATATCATCTCCGGGCGACTAGAGTGTGATGCTATATCTATCCAATATATTAAAACTTTGAATATACGTTTGCAAGGCATATATGCAAATTCTTTATATACTGGACTGTCCAAATCAATACAGATAAATAATCAAATACGAATAATTGATTTAAATTTTCAAAACAAAATTTGTTTTCATTTGAAAAATATACTCTTCACACTCGTTCTAGGATACTACTGATCCCATCTCTAACGAGTCATTCCCGTTGGATATTACTAATCCAGTTTCTGATGAATTCTTTCGTATGGTTCTAATGTGCCTTGTTCTCTGAGCTTTGTAAACCAAAGCTCTGATACCAACTGTGACGAGAAGGAATTTCACCCGGACCTAATTGATCGCTAAACCGACCCAGATCGTTCGAAACGCCCTATCGTTTGAGAACATGACATAATAGAACGCAGACGGAAGAACATTTCACTGTATATCACAACAATGCATCAGATTACAAGAATATACAAAGTATAAACAAATAAATATTACACAGAAATATCAGAGATTTAAATTACATTTAAATACATCGCAGCGGAAAATAATACAATACACAACTAGAAAGAGATATACAGATACAAAGCTTTCCAGATATCGTTCAAGCTGTAAACCAGGATCCTGTGAATATAAATCTGCAAAACCAAAACTACTAGCTGCCCGTGTCAAAATAGGGGCACCCAGAGTTTAGGTTAAAACAATAAACTCCAGGTCAGTCATGTGACTGGTGTGAGAACTAAAACAGTTATTAATCTTTGTTTTTAAAGTTAGGTAAATCAAGGGACCACGCCGTATAACACGGAACGGGTTTCCTCCCAAGAATACCAGTGCATAAAACAAACAGCGCAATGCTAAATAAAGAAAAATGAAGCTGTTATAAGACCCAGGTCCTATCACACAATGCAACGCAAGCCGGGGAATAGGGTTTTCCCTTATAACAGCCAAAGAATGCTTGATACGTTTAAAACAAATCATTTGATACTATTATAAGTGCATAGTGTATAAAACAACTTCAAATCATAAGTATCAATCATAGGCGACATGAGCGTCCCATGCCACTATGTCGCCATATATAGGTTTACAAATAAAACCGCAAGATGTCGTATTGGAAGCTGGGTTATCATTTATGGTATGAACCGAGGCTAGGGATCGTCCTCAACCGATTCGTGACTCTCTAGCCCGAGCCACAGGCAAGCGCGCAGGCAAGCCTTTAGATCGTCAGGGCCGGTCCACCGATGTGGATTATTATGCCTGAACACTACGTTTCCCCACCCTATGGGGTGTAAGTCTGGTCCGTCTGCCGACCAGAATGCATCGGCCGAAACCGATATAACCGAGGCGCCTCGCAACAGCAACAACCACATAAGTCAAACTCGTCAGGGCGTGTAAAACCACTGACGCCACTTCTAACTAGAAAGAAACGCAAGTCCTCCCTGAGGTCCGTCTCCCGTTTTTGGTTCATACCGGGTGTGAAACTCGCGAAGTAAGCGTTACACAAAGCTACGCCACAAAGGCCGTGATTCGATCATCACCACAAGACTTTGCTTTTCAACAGAAGTCTTGATCATTTGCCACTTAGGCATGCCACATAGGCAATTCACTCCATGCGTTTGATATCCATCAGTATATAACCTCTGAGCTCGTACGTCTCAGAGAAGGGCGTTAAGTAAGAGAATAAATTCTCCGCCGCCAAACAGATATATATTTAATAGAGATCAATCACACGGACTAAAATCCAATGTCAGACACACAGTCCATTTACAAGTTCGTTCTGGGTCTGAACGAAACCGGAGGCACCTAGTACCCCGCATATCCATCGATCTCCAAGTACGTCTGGACGATCACCAACTGTTTCCATCTTCTTGGGTGTACAGCCCAATCAAGATCATCGGTAATCACCCAAACGACGTGAAGACTTCCGGTCTTCGACCACCGTCTTCATCTTCGACTTATCGTCGTATCAGTTATTCAGAATGGGATAAACCCGGTCTTTCCGAATAACTCGCGTATATTTTAAATAAGTGTTACACAAACACAACATACGCCTCATTCCAATTCATCAGTCACTAACCGTAAATTAATCAAGAGAATAATTCCCCAAATATTAACCCCGAAGGCCGAAACCAACATCAGATCAATATCCAGAAAACCATTCTGCTTAGCTAACCGACAGTTAGTTTCTAAATTTCACATTCATAGGGAAAGGTTCCCATAAATTTTATCCAAGATAAATTCTTTATATTTATTCTTTAATCTATCCTTTTGAATTTCGATTCAACTAGTCGGGATTAACGAAACTTACCGAAGTAATCATTTGTTTTAATTTCCCAATCCCAACCTATTCATCCCATGAAGTAAAACTGGTAATACTTCATATCTAACACCACGGTGTTATCGGTAAATTCAATTACCATTTCACGTTTTAAATCTAATTAAAGATTTAACTATCGCCTGGAGCAAAACTGGTGATACTCCATTCTCGATCATTTCAATCTAATTAAAGATTCATTAAAACCCCACTTAGTTTTAATCGTTAACTGGGTTAAAGAATCAGTGTCATTTAAAACACGGTTCACGATAAACCCAAAACCACATTCCATTAATTATCGGATTAAAGAACGAGTGTTATTTAAGACACTGTCCACGATAAATCCAAAAATCAATATCAGTTCAATTTCAATTAAATATTATTTAATTGGTACACTTCATTAAATCTAAATAAAAAGATTTAATCTTTTCTCAACTGGGTTCAAGAACAGTGTTAGTGAAGACACCATTCACGACAAACCCAAATCACATTTGATATTCAATACAAGGCTTTGAATAGAAAATATATCGGCTTATATTCAATATCAAATTCTACGATTAACAAATGTCGTATTGGAAATAACGATATAAATATATATCTTCCAAATTTCCATAATAACATCTGTATAATCACGAATTCCAACATCGAAATATTCCGAAGACAATTTCGATTCAAATCCATTCCAATGCAATCATTGGAAATTCTGGTTATTTTTAAAACCCTTTTTCAAATTCAAATTATTTACTTAAAAATAAATAGAATTATAATTCTAGTTCAAAACTAGTTTATTTCGATAAAAATCTATTTTTATCTTTTCAAATATGGAGTTTTTCATCCCAATTCTTTCTAAATCATTTCTTATGATTTTACACAAATTATTACTATTTTTAATAATTTTATCAAGGCCCGTACAGTCGATTTCCATCAACGGCCATCGAACTGCACTTATAGCGACCTTTTTCAAATTTGATTTGGACATAATTCCAAATCCAACCGTTAGATTTCAAAATTCTAATATTCGTTAGAAAGCTCTTTTCGATACGAACCCAACGGTTCCGGTTTCAGGAGAATCCGACGGTCGGATATCCCGTAATGTCCGTTTGAAATAAATGGTCGAAATTCGCGAACTGCCGCGGCGCGGCGCGTTCTATTCAGGCTATTATATTATATATATAATATATATTTCGTCGATTACTATTTAAAACGAATTTTATAAATAGTTTTGAATTCGTTTCTTAAACGATTTCAACCTTCCATTTCAATTCAAATCAAAATTGAATCTTTTCTTATAAATTCGTTTTAAAATTCATTTCTATTCAATTCAAGTTTCAATTCAATTTGAATTCATTTCAGTTCGTTTTAAATTCAATTCGAATTCGTTTTCAATTCGATTCAATTCAAAGTGGTTTTCTATTCGATTCAATTCAAACTGGTTTTCTATTCGATTCAAATCAAATTCGTTATATATTCAATTGAAATCAAATTCGTTATATATTCAATTGAAATCAAAATTTTTCCCTATTCAATTCAATTCGAAATCGTTTTATATTCAATTCATTTCAAAATATGCGATTTCGAAATCACTTTTCAATATTCATTCTAAAATGAATATAATCGATATAAATATCGTTCACGTCAAAATGGCGTCAATCTAATCAACACGGCTTTATATATTTCTATTTTCATATATTCTATTTCAAATATCTCGTTCAAGTATTTTGATTTCAAATATCTCGTTCAACACATGACTAATCTCAACGGATGAGCACAGTCAACACATGAACCTTTATTTTATATTATTCTTTATTTTCTAAATTGGAATGAGGCCCAATCAATCACCATATAATATTAATTATATGGATTTTCATACATCACACGTATATAATAGCATTGAAAGATAATCAACCATCAACCAAAGTGCACTACACTGTATAAGCATCAAATATAGATATCTAACGCTTATAACAGCCTGTCAATCAATCGATCGACATATTCTATCAATCAGGATGAGTGAACTTCAAATTTCATCCTAACACCCGTGTGGGGTTTCAAACAATCAAACACATATTTTATTTGTGCAGTTGGGCGATGTGTAAAATTTATCGTTCCAATCAATGTCCTTTAAATAGGTGTACATAAACAAACCGTCCGGTTTGTAAATGAATATTTATTTATTCACATTCACTATATTCATTTTCACGTTAAAAATTATATTTTTAACGATAAAACATTTTATTTTAACATATGAATTTCTATTCAGTTCATTCTTTAAATAAAATGATATTCTTATTTTTCTAACATATTTTAGAAAATTTCGGCGGCATAACGGCACGATACTAGAAACGGGACGAGGCCTAGCCTTATCCCCAGTCTAGTGAAGGCCCACGCCATTCACACATCAATTAAATTCACCAAACAACCAATTCAAATCAAGTCATCGAATTAATTTATGCAACTAAACAAACAAGTCCATGGTCTGTGGACGATTGTGTCGGGTGTTACTAAGCACCGTCTGCATCCTAGTATATATATATATATATATATATATATATATATAACTAGAAAAGAAATTGAAAGGTGAGAAATTCTCACCAATAGCTATCCTAACTCCATGGCACTTCATTGATAGAAATCTTCGTCGTTCTCGCATCTTTGTCGCTTTCGTTGCCCGTAGTCACTATATATATAAAAATCACATTTTTATTTCTCTATTCCATATATAAAAATCGAATTTTTACTTTGCTATTCAATATATAAAAATCGAATTTTTACTTTGCTATTCAATATATAAAAATCGAATTTTTACTTTGCTATTAAATATATAAAAATCGAATTCTTACTTTGCTATTCAATATATAAAAATCGAATTTTTACTTTGTTATTCTATATATAAAAATCGAATTTTTACTTTGCTATTCAATATATAAAAATCGAATTTTTACTTTGCTATTCAATATATAAAAATCGAATTTTTACTTTGCTATTCAATATATAAAAATCGAATTTTTACTTTGCTATTCTATATATAGTTTCATATCATACCCTAGTTAAAAATCGTATTTTCCTTCCAATCAAAAATCACAACTTTCCTATATTAAAAATGTAAACTTTTATGTGATAAAAATTTAATCTTTCCTTGAACTAAAACACGATCTTTCCTTTAGCAAAATATTCAGTTTTTTTTTCAAAGAAATATATAACGTAAAGAAAAGAGTAAAAACTCACATCGTTTCAACGAAGAAAGGGGGCTGTCTTGCGCAAATCGAAGAGGAGGCAGCTGCTTGCGTCGCGTCAGCGGTTGAGGGGGATGCTTGGCCGGAGTGATGGCTGCTGGAGGGCGCGGTGCGGTGGATTATGGGGTTTGGGGGTCTCGCGTTCGCAAATGGAGGGCGGGTTTTCGGTTTTAGGTGGAAGGGGGCGGAGACGATGGGGGTTGGAGCGGAGGGGTCGCGGTGGTGGAGTCGACGGCCTTGGGCGGGGTGCGACGTCGGCCAGCGACGGTGGGGGTGGGAATCGAGATCGGCGGCGGGTTTTTTCCTCTTTTTTTTTTTCTGATTTTTTATCGGCGGGGGGGGTGGGGGGGGGGGGGCAGGGTATAGGGGAAGAAAAGGAAGAGTTTTATATTTATTTATTTTTTATTTTAATTGCAAAAAGTTGACTTTTACAAACGACCTCTAAACGAGGTCCACCGCCTTTCGTCCATATTTAATTACCCCCACTCTGAATACAATGGGATAGGTATCGCAAGCTGATTTGATCGTTTCAATCAGTTTCCGTTTAATTTACATTTAAATCACTATATTGAATTTTAAACGTACATTTCAAATTACCGGGGTCACATAACAACACTATAAATTCCATAAAAATATTTTCTAGCTTCGTATTGACGATACGGTCCTAACAAAACTAATTTCGTCGAATTCTGAGACCGTTGGAAAAATGGCCAATTTCCAGTCGATTAAAATCAACTGAAACTGGTCAAACGCGTTTTCCTTTGCCACGCTCACATATTGATTCGAAAAATTATGAAATTTGAAACCTAGCAATAACTTTACATCACGGATCCAACAAAAGTGGTTTCGTCGAAATCCGAGGTCATTTGCAAAATGGCTATTTCTAAGGGCCTGAATTCCATAGCGACTATTCAGAATTTTCAACTGGACATATCTTTTGATTGCCGTTATGAAATTTCGATTTTTCGGATTCGTTGGAAAGATATCATCAATTATATCCTATGATTTTTGGTTTCACTAAAATCCGGATTGTTTTGCACCCGGTACATTCAATTGAAGTTTGAAATCGAATTATCGAACTACCGCGCCATTTTCAATTCTATTTATAATTATATATAAATATTTATATTCTAACGACGACGCGTATAATATATACGTTCGAATTATATTCAAAATAAATTTCTCGTTGATATTATTTAAAATAATCTATTTTTAAATAATCAAAATTCGCTAAAATCGCCAAAATAAAAATTTTAAACTGGCCCAGATTTTCGGGTTGTTACATTGAGGCACTTGTGTTCCATTCATCTTGAGTCCTTTTGCTCTTCCATTTGTTTTGATTAATCTCCACATATGTATTTGCCTATACTAAGTTCCAGATTGTCTCTATATAGTGTCCCCGTAATATATTTAAATACTACAGAACTCCGATAAACATTACATGTTATATTTATAAGGTTATAGCCATCGAAGTCAATAGTAGTTGTTTTAACAACTTTTACAAGAATGCGAGCATAATTCAACCTCATTTTCATTATAATAGTTGCACTAGCTGTAGTTTTTACCTGTTGTGCAAAAATTGCACAAATGCGGAAGCAATACAATAAGAGGATCTAGCTTGTCAATTAATTATCAACCTCCAACTCAATGAAAAATAATCACCAAAAAGAACAAAAATAGAAGAGAAGAAGAAGACACAAAGATTTAACATGGTTCGGCTATACTTACGTCCACGAACCCAATAACTATTCTTTTATTATTTCTTCATAAGGGGAAGTACAATAAGAGAAGAATACAAAACACTCAATATATTTCTCACCCTATAATTTATACAGAAATAGGGATCTTATTGAAGATATGAAGAAGAGAGCACTATTGGCTTGTGCACTGAAGGATGAGCAAATGCTTTCAATTTATAAGAGCAAGGATGAAGGCTTGCCTGAAGATAAGCATGAGAAGTTTCCAGATTTCCTTGATTTGCAAATCTTGTATATTTTGATAGTTTCCACGTATACATATATTTAATTGATTGCTCAAATCAAATAAAAAACTTCTCATCCATCCAAATATGTTGTCACTTATACCAAGATTTGATTGATTAATCAAATCAAATATCTCTCTCATATCTTACAAATTTATTGCCCAAAATTAATTGATTATAAGAATCAATCAAAATCTTCTCCATAATTGGCATATATTTAAATCGTCCAATTTTAGCACTCCACCTCAATTTAAATATGACAATCTCTCTTTATCACCAAATCTCAACAAATTTTTGTGTCTGCGCCATCAAGCTCAATATGAACTACTTTGGGCAGTATTGCCCAAACAAAGCTTCCAAATCTTTCCCAAGCGTAAGAAAGATAATATGCACATCAACAAACAAAATGCATATGAACAAATATCAAAATTCTTTAGAAAATCCGATGAAGGAGACAAAATTGTAGATACAGAATTCTGAGAGACTAATGGAGACTTCATAGCACGTTTCACCTTCTCCATCCTACATTGAGTGAGGACATACTCAATATTATCTACTTCAACCTCCTTCTCAAGAATTTTACTCGACTTCACCAAGTCTACCTTATCAAACTCAACACCAAGCTCCGCAATATTCAAAGCATAAGATGAACAATCATCGTTACAAAAATGCTTACCAATAGGGCCAACTGAACTAAAAGGCCTTATCTGCGACTAAGCTCCACCTAGAGTCTGAACCTCTGAAATCTTCTCATCAACCATGGTACCATCGGAAATACCGCTTTCTCTCTGAATATGGAAATAATTTGATGACTCCAAACATGTTTGGAAATTTGGTGTCCTCCTAACGTCATCACTTGATAGAGGCTCCACCTTCAATAAAGACCTTTCATCAAATATCGCATGCCTGTTAGTCACAATTCTCTTAGTTGTTTTGCACCACAACCTATGCTTCTTCATTCCGTCTCCATAGCCTAACAAAATGTGCTTGTTTCCTCTATGCTTCAGCTTATCATGTCTCTCATCTTCTAAATAATCTGAACAACCAAACATTTTAAGGAACGAATAATCAACAGGCTCTCTTTTCCATACTTCTTTTGGTATCTTCCTATCTATGGCAATAGAAGGTGTACGATTGATGAGAAATAATGCCATAGATATCGCTTCAGCCCAAAATCCCTCTTCTAGACCAGCAGTCAGTCTTAAGCTCATAGCTATTTCCCATAATGTCTGACCCATGTTCTCCGCCATTCCAAAAGGATGTGACTTTGAACAAAAATCTCTAATTACATGCTAGGACGCACAATAGTTAGTGAATTCTTGTGATGTAAATTCACTACTATTGCCAACTCTAAGAACTTTCAGCTGTTTTCCTGACTTCTTTTCAACTAAGGTCTTCCATTTTTGAAATTGGGCAAATATTTCGGATCTAATCTTCATGAAATAGACCCAAACCATACGCGAGAAATTATCCACAAATAAGACAAAGAAACTGGCTCCACCTAAAGATGCAATTGGGGTGGTTCTCCACACATAAGAATGAGCAAACTCTAGAAAATCTGAAGCTCTAAGTCTTCCAACATCAAATGTGACATGCTTCTTCTTTCCAAAAGAACAATTTCCACAAGAGCTAGGCTTTAATTGAGAATCAACAACAATTAACCTACGCTTCTTCAATACTTCCAGGCTCTCCTCATCAACATGACCTAAACGAAGGTGCCATAACTGAGTAGAATCTGGAACACTAGAATCAGTAGAAACTACCGAATCTCCTTAGACTGTCTCTCCATGAAGCATATAAATATCATCGACTAGCACCCCTTTCATCACCACCAAGGAACCCTTTGCCACTCTTAAATTCTCTTCATCTATTATTATCCTCATACCAAGTCTACTCAAAGCTCCAGCTGACAACAAACTCTTTTGCAACATCGGAACATGTTGAACATTTGTGATAGTCCTAATAACATCATCATGCAGCTTAAACCTCACACTTCCAATTCCCGCAACATGACAAGATGTGTCATTCTCTAATTGAACTACTCCGCCATCAATCTTCTCACAACTGACAAAACAGCTCCTATCTGGCGTCATATGACAAGAGGCTCCAGAATCAACCACCCAGCTTATAGTCCCTAAAGGTGAAATGCTGGCTGAAAATAATGATGTATTACTATTACTTCTATCTGCATCTGGTCTAGCTGTTGAGTCAAGGATTTCATAGCATTTTGATTAGTGACAAGGAGAAGTTTCATGATCGACAAAAAGAAGAGAATCAATGATATCGTAAGTTAGAGGTTGATTATTTAGTGTTTTAGCCGCGTAATAAATGTTAAAATCTATCCTCAAATAATCATATACCTCATTATTGTGCATATATATTTATATATATAAATGCACATTTATTGTGCATATTGCCAGAAACCGGTCGACCAGTTTCAAAATAGGCGGTCGACTGTTTCTGGGCAGAAAGCACAATAAATGTGCACACATATATGTGACATATATATATATATATATATTCAAATTTCGGTCTACGTGTTAATTTTGACCTGTCGATCGATTTTCAAACTGAAAGCAACACTTTGAATAGACACCTCCTTTCATCAAAAGTTGCTTCTCTGTCCTTTCATCAAAAATCGTTTCTCTTCAATGCTTCTCTTCACAAATGGTTACGACTGTTTAATCATTATATAAACATCGTTAAACCATCATCCTAAAAACAACAAAAAATTACTCTTAATTCTTTGATCTATCTTGCACTCTACTCTATATTCAAAAAGCACTCATATTCAATATATTATCGTTTGAATCTCAAAGCTTACTTATTATTCTTGTGATTCAATACGATATCCAATTCCAAATTTTCACATACATCAAATTATATTTGAGGATAAGATTATAGGAAGGGTGTACTACAAGTGACAAATCCATGTTGAAAAGAGCACAAGTTATCAACATACAAATTGTGATCTTAGTTGTTGAAGTCCTCATAGTTGTAAGAGGCGAGTGTTGAAGTCCTCAGTGTTGTTGAGGCGTGAAATCCCATTCATTTGTCCGGGTGTTGTGAACCTGTTCCTCCGGGTGAAGCGAGGTTGTTGATTAGTGAAAATCCAGAGAGAATTCTGGGACTAGACGTAGGACGGTGCTCCGAACTAGTATAAAAGGCCTTGGTTTTATTACTTTATTGCTTTTTATTTGTGATATATTTCACTATCTCATATTTTTTTAATTTGTATAACTATTACAAATATACAAGTTAGTTTATCACATACATTCCGCATATCCATATTACTGATCCTGCCTAAGTCGTTCACCGACTTTTCAATTGGTATCAGAGCACGATCATCACATAACCGTAACACAGTTATTTGATATATTCTAGTAATATGACAAATAACCCAAGTAGTAGCACTAACACCACTTCACCGAAGGTCAATCGACACAAAGGCCTCCTTTCTTTAATGGTCTTAACTATAGTTATTGGGCAACACGTATGGCTTTTTACATGCAGTCAACTAGCTATGACGCTTGGAATGCTACTCAGAAAGAAATAGTGAATCCAACAACTGAGTATACAAAATGGACAGTTGGTGAGAAAACTGCAGCAGATGTAAATGCAAAAGCAATAAATATGTTGTTTTGTGCATTAGATCAAAACGAATATAACCGTGTTAGTATCTGTACCACTGCATATCAAATTTGGCGAACGCTAAAAACCACTCATGAAAGTACTAACAAGGTTAAACAAGCCAAAATAGCTATGTTGAAAAGTCAATTTCAAAATGAAGCCGAATGAAACAATCAATGAGATGTATTCACGGTTTCACACTATTCATCATGCACTTATAGGATTAGGGCAAAAATATTCTGATTTTGATGTTGTTTCAACAATCCTACATTCTCTGACTAATGAATGGGAAGGAAAAGTATTAGCAATAGAAGAAGCTAATGATCTTTCCACCATGAAGCCAGATGAATTAATAGGAAATCTAATGTCCTATGAAGCTAATTTGCAGGCTAGAAAAGAACAAAAAGAAGAAAAGAAAATGTAGCTTTTCATGCTGAAAAAGATGAAGACAACTCAGATTTCGAAGATGAAGATATAGCGTTCATTGCTAAAGGATTCAAGAAATTCTTAAAACAACGAAAAGCTAGTCAATACAACAGAAAGAAGTTCGGTTCAAATAAATCATTATCATCAAATATAGAATGCTTCAGTTGTCACAAAAAGGGGCATATGCAAAATGATTGTCCGGAGCAAAAGAAGAAGTCAGAAAATGACAAATTCAAATACAAGAAAGAAAAAACAAAGAAACAAGCATTCTCAGTGACATGGGATGATTCAGACTCATCTTCATCTGATAGTGAAAGTGACTCAGACAATGAACATGCTAATGTATGTTTCATGGCAACAGAAGATGAGGTACAAATTCCTACTTCTGAAGAAGTTCTTGATATTAATACTGAATTAATAGTTAAATTTCAAGACGTAAAACGTCAATTAAAAGAAGCGAGAGCTGATTTAAATAGATCAGAGTTAGAACGAGATATGCTAAAAAACAAGAAGAAAATATTAGAAGAAGAACTTGAAAAACTTCAAGAATCATCATCTAATACTGACTCTCAATTATCTCTTTTGATTCAAGAAATTGTAACTCAAAAAGAGAAAAATGATGTTCTTACTTTTGAAAATCATGAGCTTAAGGCAAAAGTCAAAATTTTGGACCTAGAGAAATCTAGTTTACAAAGAAAGTTAGATAATATTACTCAAAATATTTCTAACTTCAACAAAGGACGAGAAAATTTGACAAAAATCATTGAGAGTTCACAATCTGCTTCGAATAAACAAGGATTGGGATATAAGAAACAAGAAACCAAGAAATATTCGGGAAATAAAAGAAAAAGAAAAAATAATGTAGTATAAGAAACTGAAGCTAAGAAAAATCTTAGTTTATTATATTCCAAGCCAAAACCTATTGTGAAATCTCAAAAACAAAATATCAAAACTATCAAAATATGGGTTCCTAAAACAAACAATAATTTGATTAGGAACAAATATATTTAAAATTTTATGAATACAGTGCATTATAATTCTAATTATTTATATAAAGGGTATACCGGACTCGTATGGGTTTAGAGTCCTAAGACCTAATTCTTAGGACCCTATAAAAATGTGGGTATCATGGACTTAATTTTATTTTTTATAGGTCCCACTTAAGAAAAGAGGAAAGTGGATTTTGGATAGTGGTTGCTCAAAGCATATGACTGGAGATAAGAATTTGCTGACAAATATTACATACTTAGATGGTGGCTCCGTCACTTTTGGAGATAACTCAAAAGACTATATCATCGGGAAAAGCGATGTGAGCAATTACGGTACATCTAACTTACCTCTCATTACTAATGTCATGCTAGTTAAAAATTTGAAGCATAATTTGCTTAGTATTCGTCAATTGAGTGATAAAGTTTTTACAATTTCCTTTTCAAATAATAAATGTAGTATTCTAGACGAAGACAAAAATTTAATTTTTGAAGGATATAGAGATAGAAATATATATATTCTGAATATGAATATTAATCATAATTCAGATATGTGTCTCATAGCTAATAACAATGATCCATGGCTATGGCACAAACTTTTCTGTCATATAAACTTCAAAACTATTGACAAGCTAGCCAAAAATGATCTAGTTAAAGGACAACCCATGTTAAGCTTTAAAGTTTACAATCTTTGTGATGCATGTCAAGTAGGAAAATTGACCAAATCATCGTTAATGTAACGACCCAGATTTTTCGTCGATTAATTTTAAATATTTAATATAGTTTTAAATATTGAATTTATAATATAAATGGTATTTTATTCGATTATCGATTAAATAATCGAAATACGATTTAATTTGATAATTATCGAAATACGAGAACTAAACAATTTAATTCAAAGGTAAAATTGAATCGAAACAGTTTAGATGATCAATGTATATATACGATTTAAATATGAACAATGATAATAGAAATTTATTGTTGAAAAATTTATTTGTTTTGAAATTAAATTGATTTAATATGGCTATTTTAAATATACGTTCAAATTAAATTGTATAATCTATTTCGTTGAATTCAAAATAGCGTTATAACATTATAACGACGGTCGGTATGCTAACATAGCGGTTCACGATTTCTAATTGTGAACCCTGAGATGTTTTAATGGATAAGATCGAAATCGAATCAGAAATCAAATCAGAATCTGTTTAGATAAAACAAAAATCACTTTATATCTAATCGAAATAAATTCAAAATCAAATCGTATAAAACATGCTTGTACTTAGTCCTACATCATTTTAATTCGTATGTACGAATGGTCCCCTTCCATTTCTATAAATCCCGGCCCTCTTTTCCCTTTTTCTTCACATTTTCTTTCTTCCATTCCTCAGTAAAAATCAAAACCGAGAGCTTCAGATCGAAAATCCCAAATAGGAATTCGAAATCGCCCTTCAAATCCTCTTGCCCTCATACTCGAATCACTCCATTCGAATCAACTGAAGTGCGATGGGAAGTAGGCCCTTTTTTAGATCGAGCTCGACTCGATGTTGGAAGTGGATTTCGACTGTAGTTAGAGGTGCGACGACTGAGGAGTGGAAGACCCACTTTGATGTTTGCGATTGGGTTGAATTGGGGGATTCCGATTGCTATTGAGGTGCCCGAGTGAAAGAAGGACACGATTGTTTCAAAGGAGGCGCTCGCATAGGGTTTGGGAATCCTTCAATCAACTTCTTGCGAAGTTCAGATTTGGTGCGATGTGGCTTTTACCTGTGTTTGAACTTGAACGATAGTTGCAAGGGACTTCAGCTTATAGACTTCACGAGATGAACGAACAGGATGGTGTGTTATCAAGGATGGAAGGAAATATTGAGATGCGTGGGTTCTTCTGCTCATCGCAAAGGAAGGTTGACCATTGAACTTGAAATGCTCAGGCAATGAAGCTGGATAAGGAATTGCAAGAGTTTGAATTGTTTAACAGTGGGGAAAAGGAGGATTTGCTGAATGTAAATTAGAAGGAAGGAGTGAGCTTCGGCATGCATTCCTAATTTGGGTAGAGGGGTTAACAACATATTAAGGTAATTATTTTAATCTAATAATCCTATTTTATTTTATTTTCATTTTAAATTGCATAATAAATAATGAATGCCATTAAAATACAAGATTTTACGGGATGGAATCTGTCAAGCAATACATAACTGCGAAGTGTTTAAGTTGGAAATATTGGCTAATAAGAATATATTAGCTCAATAGAAATATTATCGTATTAGCTGAATACAAATATAATAATTATATGTTAATTGGATGAATTGAATAGGCATTGTCACGTTTGGTTGGGAAATCTATGAGATGGGATTCATTAGAGATTTTTCTGAGTCAGCTAAGGATTTTATAATTCGAAAAGATGAATATTCGACAAAGGAAAATCACGGTGAGTAAATCTCACTCACCTTTAGAATTATTTTTATTTCATTAAAAATAATTGTTTGTTGCTTGTGTGAATGCTTTCTGGATATTTTATATATATTAGTTATTTAGGCTATATATATATATTGGGTTGATTGATTGGTTGGATTCCCGCAGTCTCATTAGCGGATGCCCGCAGTTTCATAGCGGATGATTACCCTATACGCCCCACGCTATGATTAGTGGATGACCTTCTATACCGCGATATTCTGCCACGAAGCAGAATTGGTATTATTTATGTGCTAACATATGTGGATGCAGGAAAACAGGTTGGAGGAATCCAACTGGATTCCTCAAAAATATATTATCTGTTTGTTTGTTGTTTGTTTGATTTCATATATATATTCATATATGATGTGTTAAAAATCAAATGATTGAAAATTGGGTGATTTGATTGTTTAAATATCACTGGGCTAAGTGTTAATGTATTTAAAATATCGTGGAAGGATATTTGAGATTTAAAAGGAAAAATTCTATTTTTAAATAGAATTTAAATTTTTAAATGGAATAAAAATATAAAACTTGTTTTTGGAAAAATATAACAAGTAGTTCCTTTATAAACGAAGTTTATAAATAGTTCTTTTATAACGAAGTTATAAAATGAAGAGAAAAGAATTATCATTTGATAATTCAGAAATAGAAATACAAGCGTGAAATTGGGATTTGAAATAAAATTTCAAAATAGGATGTGAAATGAAATTTTTAAATATACAACTCAAATGAAATTTGAGTATAACCTTTGAATTTTAAAAAGGGAGTTTAAATATTGAATTTTAAAAGGAGATTGAATATTAGAAATTCAAATCGAAGTTCAAATAGAATTTGAATAGACAAAATTAGAATGGAAAATAGAATTTGAATTCAAGGAATTAAAATAAAATTTGAATTCAAAGGAATTTGAATAAAGAAATTCAAATAGAGATTTGAATGTAGAATTTCAAAATAGAATTTGAAATAACCTTTGAAATAGGATTTTCAAAGTAGAATTGGAAATAGAAATTCAAATAGGATTTCAAAATAGGAAATCCAAATGGTTTTGAAATGGAATTTGAATTCAAGGGAATTCAAATGGATTTGAGTGAAGAAATTCAAATGGTGTTAAAAATAAGTTTGAATATTAGAATTCAAATGGGGCTGGAAATGAGTTTGAATATTAGAATTCAAATGGAAATGAAAAATGAAATTTGAATATAAGAGATTCAAATTGAATTCAAATAAGATTTGATCTATGAAATTTGAATATGAAATTCAAATGGGTTTTAAACTATGGAAATTTGAATATAGAATTTAAAAAGGAGTTTGAATATTTGAATTTCAATAGAATTCAAATATAGAAATTGGAAATTTACAAAAGTGAATCTTTGAAAATTCTATTTTTAATTCTATTTTGATGTGCCCGACAAAAAGTATTTAAATGAATTCAAGTATTGAAATTGAATATGGAATTGAAATAGAAATTCAAGTATTGAATTTGAATATCAAATAGAAAAGGAATTGGGATTTGAAATATAGAATTCAAAAGTGAGATTGGAATTTGAATCAAGGAATTCAAATAGAGTTAAATGAAGTTGAATTCATTTTAAAGAAGTTTAAAAGTTTATATATAAATATAATTAAAACGAACTCGCCGCAGCGCTGCAGTTCGTAAATTGGCGACTCGAACTTCAATCGAGTATACAGAACTCAATTGGGGTCGGAATTCTTCGAAACAAGAAACGTCAGGACCGATTTGATAATAGTTTTCTAATGAAAGAGAAAAATATGAATTTCGTCATATAGATTTTGAGTTATGTCAAAAATCAAATTTTCAGAAAAACAGCGCCAGAACTATTTAAAAACCATAACGGTTTATTTCATTTTATAAAAGGATTTTTAAGCAAATAAAATCCGAATTTCTATTTAGAAAATTTCAGACTTGAGTTATAAAAAAAAAATATGTGAACTCAAGTGAAGTAAGGAAATTGATTTTTGAAACAGAAATCAGATTTTGACTTTGAATAGAATTAACTAGTTCGAATAGTAATTAGTAAAGGAGATGTTGAATTGACATTGGGCCTTAAATAAGTGAATTCGATTTGAGAATTTATATTCGAAATAGAAAAGAGAACTAGAATTGAAATCGAAGTTCAATTTAGTTATGAACGAGTTAAATATTTTGTTTGAACATGTTATGTTCAACAAAGAAGTGAAATAGGCAAAAAGGACTAATTAAAGAATAGATGGGCGAAACTGAATTCAAACGATTAGATAGTGTTGAGTTGAATTGAAAACAGGTGAACATGTGTAAGCAGGTTTGATACGAAGTATATGAAGATTAAATTTAGGTGCTCGACAAAAAGGTACATGTTTAAATTCACATATGGGTTTTATGCGCCGTATCGGCAAGCCGCTTGGCTTTTTCTTTTTCCTTTTGGGATTAGAAGATACCGGGAAGCTATTTGAAATTTCCCGATGCTCCCGATACAGGGGAGGTTATGGCGAAATTTTCCGGAAATTTAAGAAGTTAGAATATTTTTAAGATATTTTGATAATTAGAAATGATTGTATCGACGTATTGAATATTCGATAGGAAAGTGAATATAAAAATCGAATATTGTAAACAATAAGGGATAGAGATAAGTGATTGGAATTGTTTCCAATTGAAAATAGAGATATTTTCTAATATATAGAAAATAAAAGAAGTTAATATTTGGAAACGTTTTCCAAATGGCATAAGAGGCAAGAGAATTATTGAAAATATTTGGTTAACAAATATTGATAGAGAAAATAGAGAAGTGGTTTAATTAATGAATATTAATTAAAGAGCCCAGTGGTTTGGTTGATATGTTTGGATGAACACTTATTTTTATTCGATAGTTAAATCACAGACTATCGAAGTTTTTGACCATCGTTGTCAATATGGAGAGACCGGTTGGATTATTATCCGAAGAACCACTCCGTATCGGCATAAGCGTTGCGAACCAAGTATGCTGAATATATTGAAGACGGAGTAAAGTGCAAGGGCTTTTCTATTTATAGAAATAGTGCCTTCGGTTTCGTTCAATTCCAGAACGAACGTAAATGGACGAATGTCTGACAGAGTATTTCCAATGATCAAATGGGTTGGTCTGTATGAATGTATATGGTTGCAACGGATTTATCCCTTAGCATAATATCCAGAATATTTGTGCAAACTCAACTAGTGATTAACGGATCTGACAATGTGGCATTCAAAGTGATTGTGCTATCAATGAATGGTAAGTATTCGTAGCCTCAGGCCTCAACAACCGGGAAAGGACAAAAATCGGGCAGGCAGCATGGCTATGTGGGTCGCACCCATTAGGGTGTATAATCACCTATCTAGAGAAATTCCTTTTGTTTCTTAATCTATCGATTCTGCCCATTCGGGAACGGTGGTTTGAGTCCAACCGTTGGTGATATACATTCGATACACTCAAGCGAAATGAGTGGTCGGTCATGTGTGGGCCGGGTTGCAAGACGTTCTTGTTGAACCCAGTGTATTCGCCTCTAGAGATACACAGTCGGAAGGTGGTCCCATACCTTGTCAAGTTGGAATCCAATCTCCAATAAGCGCCATGCGGGTTTTGATTTTATAATATATATGTGGAGCGTGAGATGCAAGCGTTCTGCTATTTGGTTATTTACTTGATGTAGACATTATTATAATATCACTGGATTTTCGTATCAAAGTGTTTTGGGTTATAGTAAGGTAAAAACCGTCCGTGTTTATGTGTGGGCTGGTCTTACTATTATCTTTTCTTTTGAAAGGATTTTGAAAGTTAAACAAGTGGTTGGAGTTTACTCACACCAGTCCCATGACTGACCCAGAGTTTATTTTGTTTGTTTTCCCTAAACTCTTGGGTGCCCAAATTTGTACGGGCAGTCAAGTGTTTCAGGCTTTTACAGATACACTTGGAGGAGCTTGAAGCAGGAGGCTTCAACGTTAGTTATGTAGAGTTACTTCCGCTGTACCAAATGCTGTATTGTACTCTGATGGTGATATCTATATATGATGTAAGATTCTGTATTTCAAAGCTTATGTTATATAATATATTTTATTCGTTCCGCTGTGAGTTGGTGATCTTTGTTTTTCTTCTATTCTAATATTTCTTTCTTTCTATTTTTCATCCTCTAACTTCTTTCTAATAATGAGTCGTATTTCTGTGCAATTTGAGTTGGACGTGTGGTGTTTTTAGTCAACTCAGATAGTACGGATTTGCGGGTCGTTTCAGGTGGTATCAGAGCTTAGGTTGAGCGAATACCTAGGCTTGTGTGGCATGTGCTCATTAGAGATAGGGTCAGTAGTACCCTAGAATGAGTTGTGTCTATATATACGAGAGCGCGTATTTGTTATTAAAAAACTGTTTTATATTGTGTTGGCTAGTCTGTTGAGTTGTTTATGAATTCTGGTCGAATCGTGGGACGCCACGAAGTCGATAGGAGTTTCTAAATACTTGAACAGAAGATTGAACATGATATTGTTTTCAAGTGGGTAGATGAAATAATTTTACCCAAGATTATATTTTGATATAGAGAGAATAATTTTTGAAATTATTATAATTATTGGATGTGTTGATTATTATCATTATAATCAGATAAGATTATAAAAATTGAAATGGTTATTTATAACCACACTGAATTTGTATATGAATGAAATATATACAAATGAGATGGATTAGAATTAAATTCAAACCAGAATTAAGAATTCAAAATCCTGGAAAGTGGAATAATATTTTTCAAAGTAATATAGTTTTATTTTGAAAAGGTTTTGAATGAAAATCATTTTGAATTGATTTTTAAGATGATAAAGCACTAAACTCACTTCAGTCGCTGGAAAATAATTCTGATGATGATTGCAACATCATCAGTGTTCATTTTCAAGTTTCTAAGTGATGAATTGCTACCTTAGAAAAAGCTTTTGATGGAAATTTGTTTGAAAGAAAACAAATTGGTTTGAATATTCAAATGTTTTGAATTTGAATTAGTTATAAATATATGTGATTTCAGAAGGATTTGAAATAAAAACCCTGGGATTTGGATTTTGGAATTGAAATTTAACTCAAACTAGTTAAATGGATTGAAGTAAATCAATTTGAATAGGTTTAATGGAATATAGTGTAACACCCCACACCCGCTAAGGTCACTCACTATGGGAATGCCTTAGTTTTGGTGGAGTATTTTAGTGAGTATAGAACAGAAAAATTACAACAAGACAGATATAAGTAATACTTGAAAAATTTAAAACATCATTTCATTGCAGTGGAAAGTAATACATGCTTGGTTACATCACAAAACCATAACAAGAGTCAAGTACATAATATCCGTCTTGATAAAATAAAAGTACATAATCCCACTAAGTAAACAATAGCCATAAAAGAAAAGATGAACTGGGCTTTTCTTCAACGGTCCAAACTCCAAAGGATAGACACAGCAATCTGATCAAAGCCCACTAGCGCTAGGCCCACTCCGATAACCTGGGGTTTGGGGAAAAAGATAAAAACAACGGGGTCAGACATAAGTCTGAGTGAGTCCTATAACCCTAACAATACAATCATTAAAGTAATTAGGGTATGATATAAACAAGGTACGGTACCTCTGGGGATAATAACTACACTAAGTAGCCAACTAAACACAGGATATACTAAGACAACCGAAAAGACGCATTTATCCACCCAACGATAATTACTAGATTGCACCACCCCAGATCTACCCACCCAAGGGTAATTCCTACACTGCACCACACCAGTTCTACCCACCAAGAGTAATTCCTACTTAAAGGTTGATCCCACTAAGAGTACTTAGTAATTTTTACCCAGTAGTTTCTTGTACCCCTACACAGGTGCCGTCTGCCCCTATCTTTACTAGGTGTACCCACTACTCCCAAGCGATCGGCTCCCTACCGTAGATACCCGTGCTGGTCCCACAATGGGGTGTATCATTCCCCAAAGTGGCCACCTGATAATATCAACGGTGCACGGCTTTATATCTACACGATGCAACAACGACTTATCTACCAGCCCGGGCCCACACACGCATATGAAACCCGATGGACTTGCGTTGCCACCGCTAACCCGTTTTGGCCTCTTATAGTCAAGCCCAATATGCGTGTCCCGTCACTCGACTTGAGTCGAGCCCACAAAGATACGTTTGGGATATTGGTTGAAATGGGCCCCCACAAGCTACCACCTAAGCTTGCAATTTTATTTAGTATAACCCAATAATGGGTCCCCACAAGCTACCCACCTAAGCTTGTCTTTCATCTAGTGTAACCCACTTAACCCTTTTTATAATCATGTCAACTTACATGTTTAAAGTCTGGTTAAGTCATTTAATTATATTTCAATTGCCACCCAAGGCACCCACTAGATTTCCACATGCCACCCAAGGCACCCACTTAACCCCTTTAATCATGTTTAATTACATGTTCCACTTTGGTTAAGTATTCTAATCGTATTTTCTATTGCCACCCAAGGCAACCCACTAGTTTCCTCATGCCACCCAAGGCAACCCACTAGTTCCCTCATGCCACCCAAGGCACTCACTTAACCCCTCATGTCCCCCTACATGCTGATATGGTTAAGTGTTTCTTAATTAATTAAGACCGTGATCTCCCATAAAGACCTCCCACATTAGACTATCTTTTATAACCGCTGGTTAAGCCGGTTGGGTCCGGGCAGCCTTATGTCATAACCGAGTCTAACCTCGTGTCTTTACATTAATCACGTATTTAGTTTGTGCCTAAGACCTCTCACATTGGGCCAACATTTGTAGCAACTGGTTAAGCCAGTTGGGTCCGGGCAGTTTTACGCTACAACTGAGTCCAACCTCGTGTCTTAGTCGATTAATTACACCTAATTAATCACCCTCATAATTTATATTAATTATCCCTAATTAATATCAAGTTTTTCATAACATGGGTAGACCTAACTCAATAGGTAAATTCCCATGGGGTAGACCTAACTCAATAGGTAAATTCCCACTTATGTTAATTTATTTTTATGGTATGCTTAATCATACCCAATCACACTTTTATTAACATATTTATTAACCCCATCGTTCCCCACGTAAATCGTTCTCATTTCACGACATAATAAAGGGAAGATCCGTCACAAATATCATGGGTTAAACCAAATATTAGCATATACTTTGTCATGGGTTAAGAGGATGTCAACTTGCATATATGAGCATATACTAACCCAACTATATTTAACCCAAACTTGCATATTATCACACACATGACTAGCATAACATGTTGCATATGAACTTGCATCATAACTTTGCATATGAACTTGCATCATAACTTTGCATATGAACTTGCATCATAACTTTGCATATGAACTTACACATAACTTGCATAACATCATACGCATAACTTGCATAGCCTCATACACCTAACTTGCATATGAACTCGCATAACAACATGCACATAACTTACATAACATTATACACATAACTTGCATAATCATTCATATAACTTCATAAGCATGCATAACATGTTAATCTTGCATTTGAGCATACACATAACTTGCATAATCATTCACATAACTTCATAAGCATGCATAACATGTTAATCTTGCATTTAAGCATACACATAACTTGCATATTCATTCACATAACTTCATAAGCATGCATAACATGTTAATCTTGCATTTGAGCATACACATAACTTGCATAATCATTCACATAACTTCATAAGCATGCATAACATGTTGCATAATAGATCAATGTCCAACTTAGTGTTTTGCATCATAATCATCATGAAACATAGCACCCAACTTGCATAAAGATATAACATTAAACTTGCATAAAAATGTCATGAACACATACACTAAACTTGCATGACATAGAGCATATAACTTGCAAAACACATAACATATACAATATTAAGCTTGCATAAACACATTGATCCACAAACATAACCATACATCATCATATCCTATCTTAATCAATTTAACAATTGATTATTAAGGAGATAGAAGCTCACCAAAACAAAATTAGCAAACTAATGAAGAAGATTAAGAGGCTAGAAGTTGATTTGGAATGCTATCTCTTCTCTAATTTTGATGGAGGCTCCTTCAAGTTTCATTTTGCCATAGTTTAGTTACTAGATTTAATTATGAATGAATTAGGGTAGGGTTAGGGTCTTATTTATAGGATTAGGTTGCATTTTAGACCCTTAGATTAACCCTAGATTAGCTTAGGTCCGTTAGATTTAGGAAATCTCTAGAACCAGCCCTCCAAGCCAGCCTAGAACCCAACCTGGTGCAACCTGGTGCACCCAGGTTCACTGGACGCCGCGCCCTGTCGACAGGCAAGTCGACAGGCAAGTCGACACCCCTGTCGACAGGCCTGTCGACAGCCCTGTCGACATGGGTAGGCGGGAATTTTCCCGCTTGGCCCCGCCTGTGTATTTTAAAATCTGAATTTTAAATACTTAAATCTGTTTTTAGTTTCAAATTTTCTGCAAATTTCATTGGGCCATAACTGGGCCATACGGACTCCGATTCTCGAAAACTCGGACTCTATTTCGCGTATTTTTCCGAGACGAACGCAATGACGCAGCCCGTTTCCCCTAATTCTCACGTCTGAGATTATTTATTCTGTAATTAGTGAATTTTAGTATTAACCCAAAATACGGGGTGTTACATTCTCCCCTCCTTAAAGGATTTCGTCCCCGAAATCTCTAAGCTAAGGAGAATGCATATCCTACCATCCAAACAACCATCTACTCAATCCATCAAACACGGGCATCCATTGTCCTTAAAACAATTTCTAATGATGTATGAGCATATGCGAAAAGTGTGTGTATATGTTCCCTATCTAATGTACGAACATATGCAAACCATGACAGTGCCATGCATCCAATATGTATGCGAGATAACCCTATCGACACATACAGTATCTATATGAGTGCACAATCATTCACCAAAATGCATCATCCATATGATAACACAATCACTATACATCCACAAATATAGCTAACTACACCCAATTTTATGCAATATGCAATATGAAGTGATTGAGCCGATCTAGTGCCTAGAGTGTGTGTATATGCATCCACGAGCAACCACTAGCAACCACTTGCATCCACTTGCATCCATCAACCATAACATGTCTCAAACACATGTTTCAACCATAGGTTTACCCTATCTAAAGGTCAAAGATACTAATGAGAGGACATACTACAGATAAGATAAGTACTAGTCAAACGATAGAGGAGAAACTAAAAGACATATCCTAAAAAGGAATGGATATAATGAACGCATCTTCTCTTCTGTCTCTAAGGTAGCGTTTCTCTCATCTTCTCCCCATTGCACTTTGACTAGTTGAACCTCTCAATTCCTCAACTTCCTAGTCTCTGACCCAAGGATGCGAGTAGGAGCTCGTCGAATCGTCTCATCACGCTCTATCTCTACTTCTTTAAGCAAGCTCGGCTCTACCACCTCAGCGGTCTCAGGTAGGAACTTCCTTAAATGTGACACATGGAATATCATGTACACCACTAAGCCTGTCGGGCAATTCCACTTTATATGTTATCTGTCCAATCCTTTCCTTAATAGGAAACGGCCTAACGAACCTTGGTACTCACTTCCCAACAGATCCAAAGTGAACCACATTCCGCAACGGAGATGCCTTGATAAAAAGCATGTCCTAATATCAAACTCAAGCTCTGTTCTCCTCTTGTCCGCATAAGATTCCGCCGCTTTCATTCTTCTTCGAATCAAATCAATCTTCTCTGAAGTCTCTCTAACTTTATCGGCCCAAGCAAGATCTCATCCGTAGATTCCCACCAACGTGTAGGTGATCGACAAGGCCTTCCATAAAGAGCTTCGAAAGGTGCCATGCCACTACTAGACTGAAAGCTGTTATTATATGCGAACTCCACCAATGGAAGATGCTCTTCCCATGTACCTCCAAAATCTAAGATACAAAGCCTCAAAAGGTCTTCTAGAACACGATTCACCCTCTCGGTCTGGCCATCCGTCTGAGGATGATATGCGGTACTCAAACATAACTGAGTCCCTACCGCCTCTTGCAAACTCTTCCAAAACTCGCTAGCGAAGACAGGATCTCGATCGCACACTATACTGGAAGGTACACCATGCAGTCTAATAATCTCCCGAATGTAAACTGAAGCTAGACATGGAACAGTCCTCTTGCTCTTCCCGGGTATGAAATGGGCACACTTAGTAAGTCTATCTACCATATGCCCAATCCCCGTATTACCCTTTCTTGATTTCGGTAACTCGTCAATAAAATCCATTGAGACGCTATCCCGCTTCTATTGCGGAACTTCCAACGGGTGAAGCAACCCTCCGGGTTTCTTCTGTTCCGCTTTCACTTGTTAGCACACCAAGCATCTAGCGACATACTTGGCCGCGTATTTCTTCATATTGGCCCAAAAGAAAACTCGTTTCATGTCTTGGTACATCTTGTCCCTACCGGAATGAATGGTCATCTTCGACCGATGTGCATCATCAAGTATAACCTTCCTCAAACCCTCGTTTTGCGGTACACAAAGTCTACCGTCTCTACGTAACCACCCTTTACCATCTAGGGTGTACCTACTCAAATGGCTGGACGACTCCCCTCCTTATGAGCTTCCCCACCAACTCAACCAACTGTGAGTCGTCCCTCTGTGCTTCTCCAATCCGCCCCAAAAGAGTAGGTCTAACTTCCAAGGAAGCTAGCAAACCGGGTACATAATCAATGGGAGGTCTGAAATCAAACATAGAGATAAACTCTAAGCTCCGTCGTTCAACGAACAATAAACTCAAGGACAACCTTTTTCTACTTAAGGCGTCCACTACCATGTTTCCCTTGCCATGGGTACACGCTATCTCGAACTCATAAGATGCTAAGAATCCCATCCAAAATCATCACAACTGCCCATCTCTCACGCAGACCACCCTAGTCGAATTCGACATCCCCCAAATGCAAGCCCCAAAGGCCTAAACCAATATCAGACAAACACCCAAGGGATATCTCCTTCGAGTTCAGGCGACCTACGTGAGATGATACTAGTAAAAATGGCTAAACAATTAAGCCTTTGACCAACTTTGGATGTCCTCGCCAGTCTCGCTCCAAAACCACCGTTTTATATCATGACTGACTTTGCTCAACCTATTGAGTACATACAAAAACTTATTTCGTTCCGAGAAAAGACCAAGGTGTCATTACAAAGACCATTACGAACTTATTTAGGTACTCCCTGAACACCCTTCTCATCAAACCAATATGCGGGGGCGTTCGTCAAACCAAATGGCATTACCAGCCACTCATAAAAACCATCCGGAGTCCTAAAGGCAGTCTTCTCTATACTATCCTCAGCCACTTTCAACTGACGAAACCCCGTGGCTGAGTCCAACTTGCGGAAATACTGAGGCGCCAACCAACTGATCAAAGAGGTCATCAATCCTCAGCAATGGGTGTCTATTCTTCTTTGTGAGTTTATTTAGTTCTCTTTAGCCTACACAAAGTGTGAGGGACCCATCCGCCTTCGTAGCAAAAACTACTGGAGCACCCCACTCCAATACACTTCGTCTTATGAACCCCTTCTTAAGCAAATCGCCTACTTACTTATGGAGTTCCCTCCTCTCAGGAGGAGCCTTGTGGCACACTGGCCAAGTCACTGGTTTGGCATTATCTACCAGATATATTCGGAAGTCAATCTCCCGTTCCGGAGGTAAGCCCTTCACCTTCTCAAACACATCCGAGTATTCCCGGACCACTTTCACTGATCGCAAGCTCTTGACCGACGTGTCAAGCGATTCTAGATAACTTAGCATAACAGATTCCATGGGATTACAAGAGATCTCGAGAGTGTTACCCTAGCGGGTCATAAGCCTAACAACTCTCCCTTCAAAATCAAGAACGGCACCCCTACTGGATAACCAGTCCATGCCCAACACTATCCCATAGCCCGTGAAGCCCAACAAGCATCACATCTAAACTTAATGCTAAGTATAGAAACTTTCAAACCCAAACACATCATGGAGCCCCAATTGGGTTTGAAACAACTAAGGGATCATCTACCAACTGGTGTCTAAGTGCAGTGACTCAACTAATAATGATGAGATAAACGAACTCAATGCGTCCAAATCAAATAAAGTTCGAATCGGATAATAAAGAAATCCAAATTCCATCCTAGGCGGTCCTATCCCCATCAGGTACCCTAGTCGCGAGGGAATACAACTACCCTCCAGGAGATTCCATAGCTTTCCTATGCCCCTTTGGACAATCCTAATAAGATGTCCCATTCCTTCCCAAAAGGATAACTACTTGCCTTCTTCTTCCCATTCTCCACTCGTAACTTTCCACCAATGAGGTTTCTTCCTTCATTAACCAAACAACTGTTTGAGCCTTCCTCCCCTCGTCTATCTAATAGATACCTACCAGTCCTCCTCCTTCTTGAACCAACTTCTAATCCGACTAACGTCTAAGTCCCTTGAAGTGGTCTTCCATTCTTATCTATCTTAGAAAGATCATTTATACGCGGAGGGGAAACTCAAAATGAGAGAGAGGAAGAGATTCAATCGGAGAATTCGAAAGATAAAGATATGGCTATCGGGGATTATGCTTTGCTTTCAAAAACCTTTCTCTTTTAAGACATGTTTTTGAAAATATCTCTTCCAAAAATGTTTTTAGAAAAATAGTTTTCTAAAAAATTTATCTGTTCCGGTAACCTTCGCTCTGATACCACGTGTAACACCCCACACCCGCTAAGGTCACTCACTATGGGAATGCCTTAGTTTTGGTGGAGTATTTTAGTGAGTATAGAACAGAAAAATTACAACAAGACAGATATAAGTAATACTTGAAAATTTTAAAACATCATTTCATTGCAGCGGAAAGTAATACATGCTTGGTTACATCACAAAACCATAACAAGAGTCAAGTACATAATATCCGTCTTGATAAAATAAAAGTACATAATCCCACTAAGTAAACAATAGCCATAAAAGAAAAGATGAACTGGGATTTTCTTTAACGGTCCAAACTCCAAAGGATAGACACAGCAATCTGATCAAGCCCACTAGCGCTAGGCCCACTCCGATAACCTGGGGTTTGGGGAAAAAGATAAAAACAACGGGGTCAGACATAAGTCTGAGTGAGTCCTATAACCCTAACAATACAATCATTAAAGTAATTAGGGTATGATATAAACAAGGTACGGTACCTCTGGGGATAATAACTACACTAAGTAGCCAACTAAACACAGGATATACTAAGACAACCGAAAAGACGCATTTATCCACCCAAGGATAATTACTAGATTGCACCACCCCAGATCTACCCACCCAAGGGTAATTCCTACACTGCACCACACCAGTTCTACCCACCAAGAGTAATTCCTACTTAAAGGTTGATCCCACTAAGAGTACTTAGTAATTTTTACCCAGTAGTTTCTTGTACCCCTACACAGGTGCCGTCTGCCCCTATCTTTACTAGGTGTACCCACTACTCCCAAGTGATCGGCTCCCTACCGTAGATACCCGTGCTGGTCCCACAATGGGGTGTATCATTCCCCAAAGTGGCCACCTGATAATATCAACGGTGCACGGCTTTATATCTACACGATGCAACAACGACTTATCTACCAGCCCGGGCCCACACACGCATATGAAACCCGATGGACTTGCGTTGCCACCGCTAACCCGTTTTGGCCTCTTATAGTCAAGCCCAATATGCGTGTCCCGTCACTCGACTTGAGTCGAGCCCACAAAGATACGTTTGGGATATTGGTTGAAATGGGCCCCCACAAGCTACCACCTAAGCTTGCAATTTTATTTAGTATAACCCAATAATGGGTCCCCACAAGCTACCCACCTAAGCTTGTCTTTCATCTAGTGTAACCCACTTAACCCTTTTTATAATCATGTCAACTTACATGTTTAAAGTCTGGTTAAGTCATTTAATTATATTTCAATTGCCACCCAAGGCACCCACTAGATTTCCACATGCCACCCAAGGCACCCACTTAACCCCTTTAATCATGTTTAATTACATGTTCCACTTTGGTTAAGTATTCTAATCGTATTTTCTATTGCCACCCAAGGCAACCCACTAGTTTCCTCATGCCACCCAAGGCAACCCACTAGTTCCCTCATGCCACCCAAGGCACTCACTTAACCCCTCATGTCCCCCTACATGCTGATATGGTTAAGTGTTTCTTAATTAATTAAGACCGTGATCTCCCATAAAGACCTCCCACATTAGACTATCTTTTATGACCGCTGGTTAAGCCGGTTGGGTCCGGGCAGCCTTATGTCATAACCGAGTCTAACCTCGTGTCTTTACATTAATCACGTATTTAGTTTGTGCCTAAGACCTCTCACATTGGGCCAACATTTGTAGCAACTGGTTAAGCCGGTTGGGTCCGGGCAGTTTTACGCTACAACTGAGTCCAACCTCGTGTCTTAGTCGATTAATTACACCTAATTAATCACCCTCATAATTTATATTAATTATCCCTAATTAATATCAAGTTTTTCATAACATGGGTAGACCTAACTCAATAGGTAAATTCCCATGGGGTAGACCTAACTCAATAGGTAGATTCCCACTTATGTTAATTTATTTTTATGGTATGCTTAATCATACCCAATCACACTTTTATTAACATATTTATTAACCCCATCGTTCCCCACGTAAATCGTTCTCATTTCACGACATAATAAAGGGAAGATCCGTCACAAATATCATGGGTTAAACCAAATATTAGCATATACTTTGTCATGGGTTAAGAGGATGTCAACTTGCATATATGAGCATATACTAACCCAACTATATTTAACCCAAACTTGCATATTATCACACACATGACTAGCATAACATGTTGCATATGAACTTGCATCATAACTTTGCATATGAACTTGCATCATAACTTTGCATATGAACTTGCATCATAACTTTGCATATGAACTTGCATCATAACTTTGCATATGAACTTACACATAACTTGCATAACATCATACGCATAACTTGCATAGCCTCATACACCTAACTTGCATATGAACTCGCATAACAACATGCACATAACTTACATAACATTATACACATAACTTGCATAATCATTCATATAACTTCATAAGCATGCATAACATGTTAATCTTGCATTTGAGCATACACATAACTTGCATAATCATTCACATAACTTCATAAGCATGCATAACATGTTAATCTTGCATTTAAGCATACACATAACTTGCATATTCATTCACATAACTTCATAAGCATGCATAACATGTTAATCTTGCATTTGAGCATACACATAACTTGCATAATCATTCACATAACTTCATAAGCATGCATAACATGTTGCATAATAGATCAATGTCCAACTTAGTGTTTTGCATCATAATCATCATGAAACATAGCACCCAACTTGCATAAAGATATAACATTAAACTTGCATAAAAATGTCATGAACACATACACTAAACTTGCATAAAAATGTCATGAACACATACACTAAACTTGCATGACATAGAGCATATAACTTGCAAAACACATAACATATACAATATTAAGCTTGCATAAACACATTGATCCACAAACATAACCATACATCATCATATCCTATCTTAATCAATTTAACAATTGATTATTAAGGAGATAGAAGCTCACCAAAACAAAATTAGCAAACTAATGAAGAAGATTAAGAGGCTAGAAGTTGATTTGGAATGCTATCTCTTCTCTAATTTTGATGGAGGCTCCTTCAAGTTTCATTTTGCCATAGTTTAGTTACTAGATTTAATTATGAATGAATTAGGGTAGGGTTAGGGTCTTATTTATAGGATTAGGTTGCATTTTAGACCCTTAGATTAACCCTAGATTAGCTTAGGTCCGTTAGATTTAGGAAATCTCTAGAACCAGCCCTCCAAGCCAGCCTAGAACCCAACCTGGTGCAACCTGGTGCACCCAGGTTCACTGGACGCCGCGCCCTGTCGACAGGCAAGTCGACAGGCAAGTCGACACCCCTGTCGACAGGCCTGTCGACATGGGTAGGCGGGAATTTTCCCGCCTGGCCCCGCCTGTTTATTTTAAAATCTGAATTTTAAATACTTAAATCTGTTTTTAGTTTCAAATTTTCTGCAAACTTCATTGGGCCATAACTGGGCCATACGGACTCCGATTCTCGAAAACTCGGACTCTATTTCGCGTATTTTTCCGAGACGAACGCAATGAAGCAGCCCATTTCCCCTAATTCTCACGTCTGAGATTATTTATTCTGTAATTAGTGAATTTTAGTATTAACCCAAAATACGGGGTGTTACATATAGATTGGATATAAATGGATTGATCGTAGATCATTCGAATCAAATGTGTGAAGACCAAAAATTTTGGTTGGAGTTAATTTGTTGAAATATGAGGAGTTGAGTTTCAGCATAAGTGAGATGTTGAAAAGTAATAGATTTGTACCCTTTTTCCTAACTTAGCAATTTCGAGGACGAAATTATTTTAAGGGGGGAAGAATGTAACGACCCAGATTTTTCGTCGATTAATTTTAAATATTTAATATAGTTTTAAATATTGAATTTATAATATAAATGGTATTTTATTCGATTATCGATTAAATAATCGAAATACGATTTAATTTGATAATTATCGAAATACGAGAACTAAACAATTTAATTCAAAGGTAAAATTGAATCGAAACAGTTTAGATGATCAATGTATATATACGATTTAAATATGAACAATGATAATAGAAATTTATTGTTGAAAAATTTATTTGTTTTGAAATTAAATTGATTTAATATGGCTATTTTAAATATACGTTCAAATTAAATTGTATAATCTATTTCGTTGAATTCAAAATAGCGTTATAACATTATAACGACGGTCGGTATGCTAACATAGCGGTTCACGATTTCTAATTGTGAACCCTGAGATGTTTTAACGGATAAGATCGAAATCGAATCAGAAATCAAATCAGAATCTGTTTAGATAAAACAAAAATCACTTTATATCTAATCGAAATAAATTCAAAATCAAATCGTATAAAACATGCTTGTACTTAGTCCTACATCATTTTAATTCGTATGTACGAATGGTCCCCTTCCATTTCTATAAATCCTGACCCTCTTTTCCCTTTTTCTTCACATTTTCTTTCTTCCATTCCTCAGTAAAAATCAAAACCGAGAGCTTCAGATCGAAAATCCCAAATAGGAATTCGAAATCGCCCTTCAAATCCTCTTGCCCTCATACTCGAATCACTCCATTCGAATCAACTGAAGTGCGATGGGAAGTAGGCCCTTTTTTAGATCGAGCTCGACTCGATGTTGGAAGTGGATTTCGACTGTAGTTAGAGGTGCGACGACTGAGGAGTGGAAGACCCACTTTGATGTTTGCGATTGGGTTGAATTGGGGGATTCCGATTGCTATTGAGGTGCCCGAGTGAAAGAAGGACACGATTGTTTCAAAGGAGGCGCTCGCATAGGGTTTGGGAATCCTTCGATCAACTTCTTGCGAAGTTCAGATTTGGTGCGATGTGGCTTTTACCTGTGTTTGAACTTGAACGATAGTTGCAAGGGACTTCAGCTTATAGACTTCACGAGATGAACGAACAGGATGGTGTGTTATCAAGGATGGAAGGAAATATTGAGATGCGTGGGTTCTTCTGCTCATCGCAAAGGAAGGTTGACCATTGAACTTGAAATGCTCAAGCAATGGAGCTGGATAAGGAATTGCAAGAGTTTGAATTGTTTAACAGTGGGGAAAAGGAGGATTTGCTGAATGTAAATTAGAAGGAAGGAGTGAGCTTCGGCATGCATTCCTAATTTGGGTAGAGGGGTTAACAACATATTAAGGTAATTATTTTAATCTAATAATCCTATTTTATTTTATTTTCATTTTAAATTGCATAATAAATAATGAATGCCATTAAAATACAAGATTTTACGGGATGGAATCTGTCAAGCAATGCATAACTGCGAAGTGTTTAAGTTGGAAATATTGGCTAATAAGAATATATTAGCTCAATAGAAATATTATCGTATTAGCAGAATACAAATATAATAATTATATGTTAATTGGATGAATTGAATAGGCATTGTCATGTTTGGTTGGGAAATCTATGAGATGGGATTCATTAGAGATTTTTCTGAGTCAGCTAAGGATTTTATAATTCGAAAAGATGAATATTCGACAAAGGAAAATCACGGTGAGTAAATCTCACTCACCTTTAGAATTATTTTTATTTCATTAAAAATAATTGTTTGTTGCTTGTGTGAATGCTTTCTGGTTATTTTATATATATTAGTTATTTAGGCTATATATATATATTGGGTTGATTGATTGGTTGGATTCCCGCAGTCTCATTAGCGGATGCCCGCAATTTCATAGCGGATGATTACCCTATACGCCCCACGCTATGATTAGTGGATGACCTTCTATACCGCGATATTCTGCCACGAAGCAGAATTGGTATTATTTATGTGCTAACATCTGTGGATGCAGGAAAACAGGTTGGAGGAATCCAACTGGATTCCTCAAAAAATATTATCTGTTTGTTTGTTGTTTGTTTGATTTCATATATATATTCATATATGATGTGTTAAAAATCAAATGATTGAAAATTGGGTGATTTGATTGTTTAAATATCACTGGGCTAAGTGTTAATGTATTTAAAATATCGTGGAAGGATATTTGAGATTTAAAAGGAAAAATTCTATTTTTAAATAGAATTTAAATTTTTAAATGGAATAAAAATATAAAACTTGTTTTTGGAAAAATATAACAAGTAGTTCCTTTATAAACGAAGTTTATAAATAGTTCTTTTATAACGAAGTTATAAAATGAAGAGAAAAGAATTATCATTTGATAATTCAGAAATAGAAATACAAGCGTGAAATTGGGATTTGAAATAAAATTTCAAAATAGGATGTGAAATGAAAATTTTAAATATACAACTCAAATGAAATTTGAGTATAACCTTTGAATTTTAAAAAGGGAGTTTAAATATTGAATTTTAAAAGGAGATTGAATATTAGAAATTCAAATCGAAGTTCAAATAGAATTTGAATAGACAAAATTAGAATGGAAAATAGAATTTGAATTCAAGGAATTAAAATAAAATTTGAATTCAAAGGAATTTGAATAAAGAAATTCAAATAGAGATTTGAATGTAGAATTTCAAAATAGAATTTGAAATAACCTTTGAAATAGGATTTTCAAAGTAGAATTGGAAATAGAAATTCAAATAGGATTTCAAAATAGGAAATCCAAATGGTTTTGAAATGGAATTTGAATTCAAGGGAATTCAAATGGATTTGAGTGAAGAAATTCAAATGGTGTTAAAAATAAGTTTGAATATTAGAATTCAAATGGGGCTGGAAATGAGTTTGAATATTAGAATTCAAATGGAAATGAAAAATGAAATTTGAATATAAGAGATTCAAATTGAATTCAAATAAGATTTGATCTATGAAATTTGAATATGAAATTCAAATGGGTTTTAAACTATGGAAATTTGAATATAGAATTTAAAAAGGAGTTTGAATATTTGAATTTCAATAGAATTCAAATATAGAAATTGGAAATTTACAAAAGTGAATCTTTGAAAATTCTATTTTTAATTATATTTTGATGTGCCCGACAAAAAGTATTTAAATGAATTCAAGTATTGAAATTGAATATGGAATTGAAATAGAAATTCTAGTATTGAATTTGAATATCAAATAGAAAAGGAATTGGGATTTGAAATATAGAATTCAAAAGTGAGATTGGAATTTGAATCAAGGAATTCAAATAGAGTTAAATGAAGTTGAATTCATTTTAAAGAAGTTTAAAAGTTTATATATAAATATAATTAAAACGAACTCGCCGCAGCGCTGCAGTTCGTAAATTGGCGACTCGAACTTCAATCGAGTATACAGAACTCAATTGGGGTCGGAATTCTTCGAAACAAGAAACGTCAGGACCGATTTGATAATAGTTTTCTAATGAAAGAGAAAAATATGAATTTCGTCATATAGATTTTGAGTTATGTCAAAAATCAAATTTTCAGAAAAACAGCGCCAGAACTATTTAAAAACCATAACGGTTTATTTCATTTTATAAAAGGATTTTTAAGCAAATAAAATCCGAATTTCTATTTAGAAAATTTCAGACTTGAGTTATAAAAAAAAAATATGTGAACTCAAGTGAAGT
Organism: Allium sativum; assembly: GCA_030737875.1. NCBI lineage: Eukaryota > Viridiplantae > Streptophyta > Magnoliopsida > Asparagales > Amaryllidaceae > Allium > Allium sativum. Next base: position 881,991,149 of record CM060919.1, on the reverse strand, counting down.
AAGGAAATTGATTTTTGAAACAGAAATCAGATTTTGACTTTGAATAGAATTAACTAGTTCGAATAGTAATTAGTAAAGGAGATGTTGAATTGACATTGGGCCTTAAATAAGTGAATTCGATTTGAGAATTTATATTCGAAATAGAAAAGAGAACTAGAATTGAAATCGAAGTTCAATTTAGTTATGAACGAGTTAAATATTTTGTTTGAACATGTTATGTTCAACAAAGAAGTGAAATAGGCAAAAAGGACTAATTAAAGAATAGATGGGCGAAACTGAATTCAAACGATTAGATAGTGTTGAGTTGAATTGAAAACAGGTGAACATGTGTAAGCAGGTTTGATACGAAGTATATGAAGATTAAATTTAGGTGCTCGACAAAAAGGTACATGTTTAAATTCACATATGGGTTTTATGCGCCGTATCGGCAAGCCGCTTGGCTTTTTCTTTTTCCTTTTGGGATTAGAAGATACCGGGAAGCTATTTGAAATTTCCCGATGCTCCCGATACAGGGGAGGTTATGGCGAAATTTTCCGGAAATTTAAGAAGTTAGAATATTTTTAAGATATTTTGATAATTAGAAATGATTGTATCGACGTATTGAATATTCGATAGGAAAGTGAATATAAAAATCGAATATTGTAAACAATAAGGGATAGAGATAAGTGATTGGAATTGTTTCCAATTGAAATTAGAGATATTTTCTAATATATAGAAAATAAAAGAAGTTAATATTTGGAAACGTTTTCCAAATGGCATAAGAGGCAAGAGAATTATTGAAAATATTTGGTTAACAAATATTGATAGAGAAAATAGAGAAGTGGTTTAATTAATGAATATTAATTAAAGAGCCCAGTGGTTTGGTTGATATGTTTGGATGAACACTTATTTTTATTCGATAGTTAAATCACAGACTATCGAAGTTTTTGACCATCGTTGTCAATATGGAGAGACCGGTTGGATTATTATCCGAAGAACCACTCCGTATCGGCATAAGCGTTGCGAACCAAGTATGCTGAATATATTGAAGACGGAGTAAAGTGCAAGGGCTTTTCTATTTATAGAAATAGTGCCTTCGGTTTCGTTCAATTCCAGAACGAACGTAAATGGACGAATGTCTGACAGAGTATTTCCAATGATCAAATGGGTTGGTCTGTATGAATGTATATGGTTGCAACGGATTTATCCCTTAGCATAATATCCAGAATATTTGTGCAAACTCAACTAGTGATTAACGGATCTGACAATGTGGCATTCAAAGTGATTGTGCTATCAATGAATGGTAAGTATTCGTAGCCTCAGGCCTCAACAACCGGGAAAGGACAAAAATCGGGCAGGCAGCATGGCTATGTGGGTCGCACCCATTAGGGTGTATAATCACCTATCTAGAGAAATTCCTTTTGTTTCTTAATCTATCGATTCTACCCATTCGGGAACGGTGGTTTGAGTCCAACCGTTGGTGATATACATTCGATACACTCAAGCAAAATGAGTGGTCGGTCATGTATGGGCCGGGTTGCAAGACGTTCTTGTTGAACCCAGTGTATTCGCCTCTAGAGATACACAGTCGGAAGGTGGTCCCATACCTTGTCAAGTTGGAATCCAATCTCCAATAAGCGCCATGCGGGTTTTGATTTTATAATATATATGTGGAGCGTGAGATGCAAGCGTTCTGCTATTTGGTTATTTACTTGATGTAGACATTATTATAATATCACTGGATTTTCGTATCAAAGTGTTTTGGGTTATAGTAAGGTAAAAACCGTCCGTGTTTATGTGTGGGCTGGTCTTACTATTATCTTTTCTTTTGAAAGGATTTTGAAAGTTAAACAAGTGGTTGGAGTTTACTCACACCAGTCCCATGACTGACCCAGAGTTTATTTTGTTTGTTTTCCCTAAACTCTTGGGTGCCCAAATTTGTACGGGCAGTCAAGTGTTTCAGGCTTTTACAGATACACTTGGAGGAGCTTGAAGCAGGAGGCTTCAACGTTAGTTATGTAGAGTTACTTCCGCTGTACCAAATGCTGTATTGTACTCTGATGGTGATATCTATATATGATGTAAGATTCTGTATTTCAAAGCTTATGTTATATAATATATTTTATTCGTTCCGCTGTGAGTTGGTGATCTTTGTTTTTCTTCTATTCTAATATTTCTTTCTTTCTATTTTTCATCCTCTAACTTCTTTCTAATAATGAGTCGTATTTCTGTGCAATTTGAGTTGGACGTGTGGTGTTTTTAGTCAACTCAGATAGTACGGATTTGCGGGTCGTTTCAATTTAAATCCAAGAAGGTGATACCAACATTACAACCACTTGAATTACTGCATATGGATTTATTTGGACCTACTCAAGTACAATCCATAAATCATAGTAGATATGTGTTTGTAGTTGTTGATGACTGCTCTCGTTATACTTGGACTATTTTTCTCAAAAATAAAAGTGACACCTTTGAAAAATTCAAGTCATTCGTCAAAATAATTCAAAAATCGAAAGGGCTCAAAGTTAAAAACATAAGAAGTGATCATGGCGGAGAATTCGAAAATAATGAATTTGAACATTTTTGTGCAAAGAAAGGCATATCACATAATTTTTCGTTTCCTAGAACTCCACAACAAAACAGAGTTGTAGAAAGGAAAAATCGGACACTACAAGAATGTGCAAGGACATTATTGAATGGAAGCACGTTACCAAAACAATTTTGGGCAGAAGCTGTAGCAACTGCATGTTATGTTTTGAATCGTGTATCTATTCGACCTCTCACTAAAAATACATCTTATGAGTTATTTAATGAAAGAAAGCCAAATATTTCATATTTCAAAGTTTTCGGTTCGAAATGCTTTATTTTAAACTCGAAAGATCGACTCGGTAAATTCGATCCAAAAGCCAACGAAGGAATTTTTGTTGGTTATTCGGAACGAAGCAAAGCTTATCGAGCGTTTAATAAACAAACCAAAATTATAGAAGAATCACTTCATATTTCGTTTAATGAATTATATAAGCATAAAAATAATATCATAGATGATGACGAAATAATGGTCACAGAAAATCCTATCGTCACAAATACAGATTTTGACTCAGAAATAATTGTTGAAAATAATACTCATCAAATAGAGTCACAATCTCCACCAAGAATACGTTCTCCAACAAGAATTTAAGAGATCATTATGTTCAAAATATAATTGGAGAAGTATCTTCACAAATAAGAACAAGAAGTCGGCTTAATCAAATGGGTCATGTTGCGTTTATCTCAAATATTGAACCTCAAAATCCTAAGGAAGCCGCTACTGATGACTACTGGATCATTGCCATGCATGAAGAACTAAATCAGTTTGAGCGCAATGATGTATGGGAACTTTGGAAATAAAAAATATCATATCATCACGATTCTTTTTATGTTGTTCTAATAAGTGTTTTCAAATCTTGAGGGATCTTTTCATACTTATATATTTCATGTATTTTGTTTGTTTGTTTCAAGTTTTGAAATAAATTCAATTTATATGGAATAATGGAGCTTCGGAAAAATCTTAAAAAAACTGGAAAAACAATGCACAGGCAAACAGTCGACCGGTAAGATACCACCAGTCGACCATTTATGTTTCTGTCCGGAAACAAAACATTCCTCAGATCAACTAGTCGATCGGTTGAAATTCACCAGTCGACCGTTTTAGTTTCCGTTTTGAAAAGGTCGACCGGTGATTTCATAGCGGTAGACCAGTTTCACTGATTTCTGTTTTTAAAACTCAAACTTAAAACGTCGGTTCCTCACTCACATCTATTCATTTATCCTTTTCATCTTTCAAACACACAATTCCATAACAACCCTAAAACCCCAAGTCAAGTTCCTTAAAAATCAATGGCTCCACTGCAAAAGAAATCATCTTCTACACAACTTTAACCCATGGATTCCAATATAAACCGATGGTTAATGGATCCAATAGCAGTCAAGAGATGGAAGAAAGATTATACGATTCATGAAGAGGAAGGCACAAGTTCTGGAACAAGTAATGGACGTGGTCGTGGAACATCTTATATTGAAGAAGAAGGAGACGAAGAAGAAAAAGAAGAAGACGAAGGGAAAGAAGGAGATGAGGCTGAATCCAAATCACCATCTCACTAGTTCTTTTTATCCATCTTTTATGGTATTATGAATATTATATTAAGACTTAAATCAACACTTGTACATAAGTAGTGTTGTATTTTATTTTGGGTCTGTGTGTATTAATTCTTAGCTACACAACTTGGTTGGGTATATATGGTATGTATTGTATAATACAATCCTGATGTATTTTGTGTTTGATGTATGGTATGGTACGATGTATAGTATGTGTGTCTTAACTCTTTATTGAACTACTCCTTTTTGTCGATGACAAAGGGGGAGGAAAATGTTACTAACAATATTTTTTTGTAGATTTTTTGTAACACCCCGTATTTTTTGAGAATATAAAAATAACAAATTAAAGAATAATTTACTTGAAAGGGAGGAATGAAAAAAGAATGATGTTAAGCATTGTTCTAAGGTTTGTAAGCAAAAGAATTAGTAGCTCATTTGGTTAGAACATGTGACATGCATACAAGAGGTATAGAGTTCGATCCCCGATAGCGCCATATTTTTGTTTTAGGGGATGGCTAAAAAGTGGCTTAGTGTGAACGCAGTTCAAAAAGTGGTTTAGTGTGAAAATGGTTAATTATGAAGAAGTTATTAAGCCATGAAGTTTGTATGCATATGAGAGAAATATATATATATATATATATAGATGTATATAAAAAAAATATTCAAAAAAAAAAGTTCAAATTAACGAATCGGGAGGGGAATAGCCGAACCGCTCCATTTTTGGAGTCGATCCGAGCCCTGCTGGGTCAACTTGAGGTCAATCCAGGGTGTTTGGCTACCAACCCATGGCCCGATTCGCCCTAAGGGCTGATATGGCATCTGAGTGATCCAGATCATTTCTAGGGTTAATCCTAAGGCCTAAATAACTTCCTACACCTATATATACACCCTAAGACCTAAACCTAATTCATAAATATTATCTATGACACCATTATGCTGTCAAATTCTCTCTTAAACCCTAGTCGCTGCCTCTAAATCAAATCTCAAGTGTTCAACTTCAACTCAAATTAAAGATTAGAGCTTCTACAACAATTCAAGAAGATAAATCAGCAACACCGCAACGTTTCTACACCAATTTCAGTGCATAATTCTATTCTTTAACCACGAAAGGTGAGTACGGTGATTTTCACAATATAATGGGATTAAAAGTAACATGATGAAGTTGTAAAGAGGATTCATATGTATGTATGTAATTTAAATCTCTTCCAAGTGTTCACCATTTTGATTCATGTCATTATATACCTATGTTTCTATGTAAATTTCATACCTTTATCAGTTTATTCATGTTGAATCTATCATTATGCCTCTATGCCAGTTTACATGCCCCTTTATTTCATGATGTTGTGTTAATTCCAGTTTTTTGTGATTTGGTTCTCTCTTCTTATCCCTATTCCTTTTATTTTTGGATCTAGGCTACCTTCGAGCCTATGTTAAAAATATGCGCGAATGCAAATAAGTGGGAACGATGGGAATATGTGAAATATGGAAAATTGGATATTATTGGATATTTTGGATAATTGGATAATATGTGAAATTGGCATATTTGGGTATAAATTACATGGAATTGATGAAATTGCCTATAATTGTAAATTTGTAATTGAGGCTAATTAATATGTAATTAGTGACAATTTGGAATAAGCAATATTATAAACATGATTATATGTTTAATTGGATATACATGACATGAAAATTGGGTATGGGTGAAATACGATTATTAATAAATCTTTGACACGAGGTTAGGCGCAATTGTGGCGTAAGACTACCCAGAACCGCCCGACAAATCCAACTACCACAATTGGACGTCTAATGTGAGAGGTCAAAGGAATGAATTGTAGGCGCAATGGTTAATGACACGAGGTTAGACCCGGTTTGTGGCGTAAGACTGCCCAGAACCACCCGGCAAATCCAACGGCCACAAAGCGTTCGGTCTAATGTGGGAGGTCATGCACCATTCGTCATAAGGAATGAATTAAGGAATACTAACCATAATAAGACATGGGTATGGTTACAGGGTTAAGTGGGGTGACATGTAAAATATGACATGTAAATATGGACTTAACCGGAATAAGATAAGACATGTAAATTATGACATTTAAGTATGGACTTAACCATAGCATGTGTAAGACATGGACATTTAAATTGAAATGGTTAAGTGGGAGAAAAACCTAGTGGGGACCAAGCATAGGTGGGAGGCTTGTGCCGGATGGGGGACCCGTTTCAACCAGTAACCCGTTTGAGTATCTAATTGGGCCCGGTACTAGGCCGGGGATGGGGCACGCTTACTGGACTTGAATGTCAGAGGTCAAAACGTGAATAGCGGTGGCAACGCGAGTCCAACGGGTTCATGTGCATGCATGGGTCCGGGCTGGTAGGTAAGACGTTGCATCGTGTAGGTATGACCGTGCATTTTATGTTGGTATCAGGGTTGCCACTTTGGGGAGTGATACACCCCACTGTGGGGCCAGCACGGGTGCCTACGGGGTTTAGGGAGCCGATCGAATGGGTAGGGTAAGGGTACCTTAGCGGTGGTAGGAGCAAGCCGGCACTTACGATAGCAGCTAGGTACAAGTAACTACCAAGTTTGTCATGTGGGTACAGTTAGTGGGAAGGGATCAACCTTTAGTAAATAGAGACTAGTAGATGTGCGGTGTAATTAAGTAATGTGGTGTAACTTAGCAAAAGTGCGGTGTAACGAAATACATGTTGGTTTAGTTGGATAGTCCTTTGGGTGCTAGTCTGATGTTGACTTCGGTCTTCGGGGTTAGTACTTGGAGGGTTGTTCGCTTAGCCAAGGTGTAGGATTGTCTTAGTACTTAGGAACGGAATCATCTTGTCCATCCTTTTTATCTACCTTATCTATGTTACAGCCATATCATGATGCCTATTTATGTCTTGATCATTTACCTTACCTATTATTTGTTAAAATTACTGTACTCGGCAGACTTTATGTCTGACCCGTTTTGTTTTCGCCTCTTTTCTTTCCTTCCCACCCTCAGGTTTGCAAGGAGGGAATACTACAACTTAGTGCCAATTTCTTTCAGTTGCTTGAAGAGAGTAGATGTATCGCTTTGGACTCTCTCATCTTTATGGCTTTGCTTATGCTCTGTGGGGATTTATGCATTTATGTTATTTAAGTATTTGCTTCTTTATGTACTTTGAAGTTTTTGGAAAAGACAATTGATCCTGTTGTAATGGTTTTTGAAGACTACTTATGTAAGCTTGTTTTGAAGTTATGATGCTATGAAATAAGTTTTATCTTCCGCTGTGTTTTATTTATTTATTATTGTAATTTATCTGTTCTATACTACTATAACGCTTGATGACATTAATGCATTCCCTTTTTGCGTGACATTAATGGCCATGGGGTGTTACATTTTTAGTTTATATATATTTCAGGGGGCGTACATATATAGCGGGAGTCAGCAATACTTCTAGAGCTGTGTTGTCATCAATCAAAAATGGGGAGAATAAAAATGTTACTAACAATATTTTTTGGCAGATTTTTTGTTTATATATATTTCACGGGGAGTACATATACTGGGTGGTCGGCAATACTTTCAGAGCTGTGTTGTCATCAATAAAAAAGAGGGAGAATGTTGAGTCAAGGATTTCATAACATTTTGATTAATGACAAGGAGAAGTCTCATGATCGACAAAAAGAAGAGAATCAATGATATCATAAGTTAGAGGTTGATTATTTAGTGTATTAGCCGTGTAATAAATGTTAATATCTATCCTCAAATAATCATATGCCTCATTGTTGTGAATATATATATGTATATATATGAATGCACATTTATTGTGTATATTGCCAGAAATCGGTCGACCGGTTTCAAAATAGACGGTCAACCGTTTCTAGGCAGAAAGCACAATAAATGTGCACACATATATGTAACGTATATATATATATATATATATATATATATATATATATATTAAAATTTTAGTCTGCTGGTTAATTTTGACCTGTCGACCGATTTTCAAACTGAAAGCAACACTTTGAATAGACACCTCCTTTCATCAAAAGTTGCTTCTCTTTCCTTTCATCAAAAATCATTTCTCTTCAATGCTTCTCTTCACAAATGGTTACGACTTTTTAATCATTATATAAACATCGTTAAACCATTATCTTAAAAACAACAAAAAATTACTCTCAATTCTTTGATCTAACTTGCACTCTACTCCATATTCAAAAAACACTCATATTCAATATATTATCGTTTGAATCTCAAAGCTTACTTAATATTCTTGTGATTCAATACGATATCCACTTCCAAATCTTCACATACATCAAATTATATTTGAGGATAAAATTATATGAAGGGTGTACTACAAGTGACAAATCCGTGTTGAAAAGAGCACAAGTTGTCCACATACAAATTGTGATCTTAGTTGTTGAAGTCCTCAGAGTTGTAAGAGGCGAGTGTTGAAGTCCTCAGTGTTGTTGAGGTGTGAAATCCCGTTCGGTTGTCCGGGTGTTGTGACCCTATTCCTCCGGGTGAAGCGAGGTTGTTGATTAGTGAAAATCCAGAGAGAGGTCTGGGACTAGACGGAGGACGGTGCTCCAAACCAGTATAAAAAGCCCTGGTGTTATTACTTTATTGCTTTTTATTTGTGATATATTTCACTATCTCATTTTTTTTAATTTGTATAACTATTGTAAATATACAATCTAGTTTATTACATACATTCCGCATATCCATATTACTGATCCTGCCTAAGTTGTACACCGACTTTTCACTAACTGCTGCCAAAATTGAAGCTTTCTCCTTATTCTCTCTCCTCTTTCTAAGAACTGAAAATTTTCGTATGAAATGTTCCATCTTCTTACAATAATAGCAAACATCTCTTCTAGAATCCATGAAGTGGGTCCTATGCATATCTCCTCCAAGGCGCTTCTGCATTTTATCTCTTCCTTCGGGTGAATGAAGTTGTTGCTGAAGAACACGGTCATTAGTCTTCACTTTAACCTTCCATATCCCAAAAACTTCTCTTCTAACAAATTTGGTGATGCCATAATTTTTTATACCTCTACTAAAAGAATTAAACATTGGTAAGTAATCAAGAATAAGATAGCTAGCTCTGATACAAAACTGTTGTGCAAAAATTGCACAAATGCGGAAGCGATACAATAAGAGGATCTAGCTTGTCGATTAATTATCAACCGCCAACTCAATGAAAAATAATCACCAAAAAGAACAAAAATAGAAGAGAAGAAGAAGATAGACAGATTTAACGTGGTTCGGCTATGCCTACGTCAACGGACCCAACAACTATTCTTTTATTATTTCTTCACAAGAGGGAGTACAATAAGAGAAGAATATGAAACACTTAATATATTTCTCATCCTATAATTTATACAGAAATAGGGATCTAATTGAGGATATGAAGAAGATAGCACTATTGGCTTGTGCATTGAAGGATGAGCAAATGCCTTCAATTTATAAGAGTAAGGATGAAGGCTTGCTTGAAGATAAGCATGAGAAGTTTCCAGATTTTCTTGATTTGCAAATCTTGCATAGTTTGATAGTTTCCCCATATACATATATTTGATTGATTGCTCAAATCAAATAAAAAACTTCTCATTTCATCCAAATATGTTGCCACGTCTACCAAAATTTGATTGATTAATCAAATCAAATATCTCTCTCATATCTTACAAATATGCTCGGTTCCCTGTAGAAAGCAAGTTGTGAGCGATTATTGGTATTGGCAGCGGGGTTACCTGGCACTAACCATTGCATTGATTCTGCTTTTGTTCTTTGGAGTTGGATCACACAGCATTTTTCTTGTCTTGGTCGCTAAAACCGAAGAATCATTAGGGTATAATTTATTGTCCAAAATTAATTGATTATAAGAACCGATTAAAATATTTTCCATAATTGGCACAGATTTAAATCGTCCAATTTTAACATTTACCGTTGATATGAACATGGCACTAAATGCCTCTTGATCATGTGTTTTTGAATTGACATTAGATAGTTTAACATATATGAGTGATATGTTTTCCATAGATCTCTGTCTAATCTAACAGATAGTGGTCATTTCTACATGATGATGATTCTTTCTTTTTTCAGAATATCGATCAGTTTTAAGTATTCTTGAGAAATCTAGTAAATAATTAAATTTGATGAGGATAAAGCCATATTTTCTTGTAAAGGTCTCAAAATCACTTTTGGGATTCCGGTTATTTCAAAAAAAAAAAGTTGAATGTAGAAAATGTAATTTTTAATCTAAGGACATACGCAAAATTGTATATAACCACTTTCTTTTTGCTCTTTGGATGAAATTATGCTTACTAATTGCAATTTTTTTATTCCTACCGATATTGGTGGAATAAAATCAAGATCAAATTCTTTTCTAAGTCTTGTACGACTTAGACAACATCCTTTTGTGTGTTTTGTTTTGCTTCGATTATGGATGTATCTGGATTTGTGTTTATTCAGATTTATATTTGCATTTTTAATGCTTACCTTATGTGGATAATGCATAAATATTGAAATTCTCACTGTACACAATTTTTGAGACCGTGAGACGTTTTATTTAATGTTCGGGTAGAATTTGATCTCATACTTTGTTTACTTATAGAGGACCAATTTGAATTTTTGAGTTTGGAAATGTTTTGATTGTTTCAGGTTCACATGTGAAAATTGAGTTGCCATCAATCGAAATGGCACGTTGTTCTTTCTAATACTAAGGGTGCGTTCTTGGCGAACAGAAGCGGGGTATTTGAGCGGGGTACTGTAACGAACGAGAAATGTGTTTTTTTTGCTGCGAACGAGGTACTTGAGCGGGGTTTTTAATTGTTAAATTAATTAATTGTTATGGATTAATTAAATACTTAAGTGAACAAAATAAAACGACTACATTTCATTGCACAAAGGAAATACAAACAGAAATACAATAATATGATTACATGAACATCCTACTTGTTGGCACCACCTTGATTTATCAGATAAGTTTGGTATTCTTTTGTGTGGCGTTTGTCTTCAAACCCTGATATCAACCAGTTTTTCGCTAGATCGTCGGACGCCAGCGGCATGTTTTCCAACGTTCGGCAAGCGCTGCTTGTGAGCGGATAAACTTTCGTTGGCATCCGATGCATCTGACGCGAAAACTCGCTCTAGCGTGGCATTTTTTTTGCTGCGAACGCACCATAAGACCCCGTTCTTAGTCTTTGAGTGTGCCACAGTCAGTTGGGATTGCGTCCGACGCGTCGGACGCAGCTCCGCTGGCTGGCACGCTCAAAGACCTGTCTGGTGAATGCCAAAAAGTGGTCCGTTCAGTTTTTGAGCGTGGATGATTAAGAGTTGCTGATCGTGCTTAGTGTGTACGCGGTACGCGCCCCCCGTGCCCCAAGTGCCCCATGTTTGACGGTTTCAACATATTTGTATTAGTATCAAGCCTTCGTGTGTGTTCAAACTGGTTTTGTTTTATTTCAATTGATGCTATGGTGTTTGCATGCTCATGTATGTACCGAGATGGTTATATTATTTTGGCAATGTGGGGCTAAATATATATAATCTTTTCAAAATGTCGTCATACATAAAATTAAACTCATAAATTAATTCAAAACAAATAAATTAGCAATTAAATACACCGCTCTGATACCACACTCAAATACCCCGTTTGTAGCTAAAAACATGTTTCTTATTCGTTACAGTACCACGCTAAAATATCTCGTTCAAATACCTCGTTTTTGTTCGTCAATAACACACTCTAAATGACTTTCCACCTTGTCTATTGAGTAAAAGGAAATTCAAGATTACCGAAATTGCTTCTACGGGATACTCCCCAGAAAATCAGAACCGCAGAATAAATGCAACTTCTAGTACCCACAGTCCATTATCCGCCTAATATTTTCCTTGCTTAGAATCTCAAATCAGATCCATTAGCATCTCTCTCATTATTAAAAAACAGCAAGGAGTTTTCAGAGTGGAACTAGTCGTCTTCATGCCATTTTTTTACCAAACATCAGTTCCTTCTTTCCTAAACGCTTCACAATCCAGCAATGACATTCAATTTATTCTCATTCCCTTAAAAGAAAATAACAACAGCAATAACAAAAAAACCAAAATTTCGCCATGAAAAAAAAAGAAAAAAAAAAATCACGAGCAAGTTACACAATGGTTTCATTGCACTTGCAATGGAAAATGCATGGATTTCTTTTTCTCTACCCCATGCATGCCTGTGTATGTATAATGTATATATACAAAAAGAATACAAAGAATGAGAACTGTTCTTCAAACTCATGGGCATCTCCCACCGCGCGCCGAACCTCTGGTGCACCCGGACCGGCCAGACCCAGCCACCGGCCCCTTGGGCAAGGACTCGAATATGTACCCGACTAACTGAACCAGCCTGTCTTCTTCTTCATTCAGCAGCCTTGCTCCATCCACTGCTGTATTATTATAGCTCATTAAAACCTCCATGCATGAGACCACCAGCAGCATAACGATGATGAATTTCTTGTATGAGTATGCCATTTATAAACTCTTGTACTTGAACGTTTGGTCGATTAGAGCAATATTAATGATAAATACAACGAGAGTAGTTGTTATATAGTAGGTGGATTTGTTTAGGTTGAGGTATAAAAGTCAGCGTTCAAATTGTTTGACAAGAAACGCGCCATGCTATGTTTGACCTTGGAAAACATTTTCATTTGTTTATTTGTTTTTCTTTGAAAGTTTCAATTTTGATACAGCAGAATGAAAACTAAAGAGACATAGTATAAGTTTAGAATGTTGGAGGTAGGTGTAAAACTTGTATATTTGAGCGAAAAAATGGGAATTAGAGCTGGAATTATGTGAGTGTATTATAGTTGAAGTCGGTTGTTAATCAACCTTTCTTTCAACATGTGAAATTTCTTCGTACAAGTCGGCTGTTAGGTAGTGTTGATTTTGGAGCAATAGAAGGGAAGATGTTAGGTTTTTTGTAAGAATGTTCACACACTTAGATTGAAATGAGAATAAAAAATAAGCAAGTAAAGTCAATTAAAATAGCATGGAGCGATTTTAGAGCTCCGAGCATCCAAGTCCACCCTTTAGCAATCTTAAGCATCACGCATGTAGGGAAAGATATCCAGAATGCCCAATGTCTTTTGGACTAAAGATGAAAACATCTAAATAGCTTTGGACACCTAGAAACCACCAAAAATACTTATTACAGATCCAAATCTATTAGAACTATGAAACACATCATGTAACAACCCAAACAAATCTAAATAGTTTTGCGACGGCTTCAGACGGACTGTCGGCGGCCGTTGAAAACCATCGGAAATTATCGTGATAAACTGTCAGCCGCGCTCTTTCTTCCACATATCTTTCTTCCTCTTTTTTATTACATCATACGAGTTTTAAACCCTATCACCCGCAAATCCGATTTTTTAACCTTCAAACACCAATTTCTTCGAGTAGGAACCTCCCCAGCTTCAATTCAGACGTCTAGAGCAAATAATTTGAGGTACAATATCTTTTTTTACATAAAAATCAAGTTTTTACCTAAATCTTTATTTGCTTAAATTGAAAATTTAGAGTTATCTATTGATTCCAATTGGTTCCAATAGCGTTCTAGTGGAAACGTATATTTGCGTTCCCTTTTGTTTACATCGACCCCAAAAAGTATGAGACAACTCTAAGAAAATTCTTTCTTGTTGGAAAGGGGCCAATTACTGACATAGATCATATCGGAAATTCTCCCGTTATAATCGAAAAGGTATTAGATATGCTTTTTTTTAGTATCATTAGGCTTTTTGATATTTCATTAACATTAATTTTGTTTCCACATTAGGCTTCTGTTCAAATGATTGCGCCCACATGGTTGAATATTTCACTAGTATGAAGAAAGATCCCGAAGATGATAAGGCATTTGGTTGGGTACTTGAAATGTAAGTTTTATACTTGATCAGTACATGTTGTCAAATGTCAATGTGTTATGACCCAAAATATTACCCATGCATAACATACACTTTAGTCCGTTAGAATTGGAAATGTAAGGTAAGACCCCGTGTGTGTGTTATACTTGTTTAATTTATTGAACAAAATGTACATTTTATATCATTACAAAATATTGTTATACAATTTACATGTTTTGTGATTTTTTCACGTTTCTTATGTTAATACACATGATCTTTTTGCTCTAAACCTTGATTAATACACATGATCTTTTTGCACTAAATTGTTTCGTATGTTCAACATATATTGATATGTAGGTATGCCTATGCTGTCTCGTTTGCATTGCATGGTGTGGGCAACATATTTTGGAAAGATTTTGTGATTCAGGTATGGCATCAAGTCATTTCTAAGCATATATCACTATTATATTTTAACTACTTATTTAATTATTATTTTTCTCTATTTTCAATTGTAGCCTCCATGAGACTTGGAAATTGGTAAGAGTTACATTATTCACTACACCTATGATTGTGACTATGATATAAGTGTAAGATATTCCCTTCAACAATAGTCACTGAAATAAACTAAATCTAATTTACCAAAATTGTGACAGTACTTCGGACAATTTGTAGGGTAAGTTGACTTACGGTAAAATTGGAGAATGGAGGTTTGATAAAAGATCACATACTAATAAATTGGTTCCACGAAATCTTCCCTTGCCACTGCCTGAAGTCCCCGGGAGTGCGATATGAATTCGATCTTTTTGCTACTGTTAATTGTTTTTTTACTGATGTTAGCTTACACGGTTATCGTGCCAACTTTGTAATTCCCCCAATAGCTTATATAGTGTACTTTGTCTTAACTTGAAGGATAATTTATTCTATATAATAAGCTAGCTTGCATTCGTAAGCAACATACGGTATTTTATATCTGTTCTTCAGCTTTTCCCTTATCCTATTGAATATTTTGATATTGCTAACATATATTAAAAGTTTAATTATTATTTTTGTTGAATTTTGATGGACTCGTCCTTGGATGTTCTAGTCATATGAATTTCTAAACAATCATCTTGCACTTTTTTTTTCAACTGTTATTGGCGAGTGGTTATTTCCCTCCAAGGAGTTATCGTAGAATGATCTATTATCATTGTATCAGGTCATTTTCAAAAGTATAAAATGTAGTTGGAAGGCTCAATAGCAGCTGAATTACCAAAAAAAGATATGTAGGTTTACCAACGGCTTCCGACGGCTGCATTGACAGCCGTCGGAAAAACAAATGACAGGCTGCGTCAATAACCATCGCAAAATCTGTTTTTCGACACCTCTAAAAGCGACGGTTATTTCCGACGGCTTACGACGGATTCCGACGGCCGCTGACAGTTTTCAGCCATTGGAATTAACCTGTTTTCTTGTAGTGGACACTGTCTAACAAGTGTCTCTAAACTGAATAATCTTTACTACCTGTCTAACAACTGGGTTTGTTAATATGAGGGGTCAAAATAAAAGTTCTCATGAATGGACAAATTATACTTTTTAGGAATAATGCTACACATACTGTTCTATCACATTTTCACATTTATTAGGTTATTTGGGTTAATTATGATCTTGCATCTTCGCACAGGTCATACCCATCTACTGCCTAATAAATTATACCTAATATAACATACATAAGCAGCTGTATGGCCATTACATCGAGGTACTCCCCATAATACACTCCTTAAGTGGTCTCCATAGTCGCACTGCTAAAACATACTAGAACACCATCACCATACCACACAAGCATACGAGACCAGACTACAAAAGCACACTAAGTCTCCATCGCTACGCCACGAAAGTGTACCAAGTTATGCTACGAAATCGAATAGCCCTCGACTATCACGCCAACTAAAGCGCCTTAACCTTGAGTTCCCCTACAGAACTCAACCGGTGAATTTCTATGTCTATAAGATCATAACCAACAATCTGTTATGTTCACTTATTCTCTCTCTTGTTTTGTAACTGATCGAACGAGCCAAACAACCAGAAATGGGGAAGCAGCCACAGGGCTAGCCATAGGGGGGTTTATAACGGCAAAGAGTCTGTCGTTATAAAATTACAACAACAAACTCTTTGTCGTTGTAACTTTATAACAACAAACTCTTTGCCATTATAAAGTTATAACGGCAAAGAGTTTGCCGTTATAATCCCACACCCAATAATAATGGGGACTCCAAGCCGGACTTGCCATATGGATAATGATGAAACAATCTCCCAACCAAGCTGTATAAATATAATATTTCTAATGTGACAAATTACTCTCCTGTAGCATACACTGTAGCCATGACGGTGTCCTTAAATTAACTAATGTGACAAATTACTCTCTTGTAGCGTACACTATAGCCAAGATGGCACACACTGTAGCCATGATATTGTCTTCAAAATAATTAATGTGGCAACTACTATCTCTTATTGTGTGCACTGTAGCCATGATGTTGTGCTTAAAATGTATGATGTGACAACTACTACCTCTTAATGCGTACACTGTGGCCATGCTGGTGTCTTTGAACTATATATATTAGCACTAACAACATCTCCAACGCATCATTTCTAGAAGCACATATAAAAAATTAACTTAAAGTTGTAGAAATAAATGGATCCAAACATATACTACCAGTACTACGAAGTCATGAATCAAACCGACGATGCCGAACTAGAAATGGAAGAAGAGACGGAGAAGGAGCTGGAACAGCAAGCAATTGTTGGGCATTCCAATTTTTTTGCTGAAGGCTCAATGAACAACTGTCGAGGTAGTATACATGGCTGCATTGACCGGCAGCATAAGAGAGACTACAACGATGGACATGAAAGACTAATGAGGGATTACTTCATCGACAATCCGACCTACGATGTAACTTTGTTTCGCCGTCGGTTTCATATGAGTTCGACTACTTTCTCAAAAATTTATCTTAAACTTCATCAATCAAAACCATATTTCACTTATAGACTGAACGAAGCACAAGAAATCATCCACTCACCCCCCACATCAAAATTTCATCAGCGCTGAGGAAATTAAGCTATGGAACAGTTGGTGACCAAATGGATGAATCAGAATCATAGCATCAACAACAATAGAGTGTCTGAAAGAATTCTATAAAACAGTTGTTAAATAGTTTGGGGAGGAGTATCTACGAACGCCTGGACCAAACGATATAAGCAGGATACTACGTAGGGGAGAAGCTTGAGGATTTTCAGGTACGATTGGAAGTTTAGTTTGCATGCATTGGCCTTGAAAAAACTGCCCAACGGGATGGAAAGGAATGTTCACCGGACATAAAAAAGTGCCGTCAATGATCCTTGAAGTAGTAGCAATAGACGATTTATGGGTTTGGCATGCTTTTTTTGGAGTCACAGGTTCATTAAATGACATAAATATTTTAAAACAATCATACCTTTTCACAGAACTTGCTAATGGACTGTCAATAGATGTTTCATATAATGTTAGCAATATCGAACACAAAACTGGATACTACCTAGTGGATGGAATATATCCAAAGTGGAGAACTATAATGCAAGGATTCAGAATACCATCAAATGACAAAAAAAGTTATTTTACTATAAAATTAGCTAGCTACAAAAAGGACATCGAACGTACATTTGGTGTTTTACAGGCCCGATTTCATATTTTATGAAATCCTGCTCGTTTTCATGATGTAAGATTTCTTTCAGAAATCATGTATGCTTGTATAATAATACATAACATGATTGTGGAGTCTAAAAGAGGCGGATATAAGAATCAAAAGTCTAATTTTTCTGACATGTTTAAGGGGTCTAATGCAAGACCCCATAAAGATATAAACTCAATGGGAGAATATGTTGCTATGGGTCGACACATTGAAGATTAATCTACACACTTCTAATTGCAAGACAAGTTGGTGGAACATTTGTGGCCGCATAAAGGAAGGAATAGTCGGAATCATTAGTTGCTAGTTTATGTTTGCAAGACTTTTATCATGTCTGTGTACTATATTTTGTTAACAAGTTTGTATGTTGGTAGTTATGTACCGTTTGCGTACAACTTAAATATTAACAAGATATTACAAAGTAGCAGGAATCAATGTTAGGTCTTTATCATCTTTTTGTTAAAGAAGACACTGTATCCATGTTCAATAGCTGTAAAGCATGCACTGCATCCTTACTGTTGTTCTCCTCAGTTTTGGGTCAATTCAAGAACAGTAAACTACTGTTTCATATTCAGTGAACGACCTAATCATGTCAAGACCCATGTGAATGGTACGTTATGAATACACGTGACTTGTAACAAAAGGAACGGAACTATTGCTAAATCTTTGGCTACAAATAAAGGGTGCTTTGGGTCCTTAGTTTCACCCAGTAAACAATTTCTCATTCCCCGTTACTCTCCTTTATTCATGCCCACTGATAGTTGGTCTCCCTCTGAGTTACTTATAATTGTCCAATCGTATATTGGCTTTCAAGAAATGCATGACAAAATGGTGCAAGGAGGTGGCGGAGTAACCCATGAAATGTACTGGCAATTGATTCAAAAAAAAGTACAACGACAACCCCAAGTGTCCGTTGTGGAGGTATAAAGAAGAGATTCATAGCAAACATAGGGTCTTCTGGGATGATTGTGCCCGATACCGCCAGATAATCGAGGCAGTTGAAGAGGAAGGTATTTTCAAAGCTAATCGTGCCACTTTCGATTCACGTTACCTTTTCGAACATGGAATGGAATTTGTAGGCCATGAAGCGTATGAACTTCATTACAGCTGGCTAACACGCTTCGGTTATGATTAGTAGAGGTGTTTGTGCTGCTATTCATGCTAGTCTGTGTAACAACATTAGCTGTGTCGTACTCTCTTTCAACAGTGTTGTGTACTATGTATCAGTGTGTATTATTGTCAATGATTGTAGCAGGCTTGTCAGTGTCCTAGTGTGTAGTCGTGTCAATGTTTTGTGCTATGTCTCAGTTGTGGTTAAGTCTTTAAGTTAGCATGTGCTCTCTTCTATGTGAGCATTGACTGGTTACATTATTTTGTGGCGGGCAGCTATATAACTCTCTCAAAATACTCCCAACTTACTTCACTCAAAAGACCTTGTTTCCAACTCCTCTTTTCATTCCCACAGCCATGCTTTCGTGGCCATCAGCTACTGACTCCGAGGAAGAGGCGAACGAACAGAGGAGACTTTAGGAGATGGAAGACGAATTATAGTTTCTAAACCAACTAAGACCCCAGGCTCAAAGTACAAACAAACATCAAACTCAAAATATAACAACAATGAAGCTTAGAAGCTTACAACAACGACAATTATACAAACTACAAAAACAATCATACAAATAACAATAACAACAACTTAGAAGCTTACGATCAAACCATAATCATACAAACTACAATAACTGAACACACAAACATCAAATTCAAAGTACAATAAAAATTAAAAATATAGTAAACACATACATCTACCACGGCCTTGGGAAAGGTCCAGCTCTAGGTTTATTGGTAACAATCTTGCTTAACGTTTGATTTCGGTTTGTGCTTCCAGTGCATACTGACGTCCATGTTCATACATGGGAGGTTCAACCCACTGCTTAAAGTTACCACAATCAATTTCATCAGGAAAAACCTTGTGGTCCTTGTACGCTTCACAAGCGAAAAATTAACGACGGACATTATTTTCAGTATTGGCAACAACCATGACCGATTCTTGTCCACAACGGTAGATAGGGTTGGATCCAATCGTACGTAGCAGCTCGGAAACCTGCCCTTCAAGTACTTTTTTTCCAGTTCGTTGATTAACGGAAGCATCATCGTCATTTTCCCAGTTGTCCATAACTCAAATTGTGAATGCATAGTAATTGAATTATGAGCTTACAGAGCATAAAACTTGTGCATATAAATACATCTTCGAAGTCA
The DNA here is from genome assembly GCA_030737875.1 of Allium sativum. Lineage (NCBI taxonomy): Eukaryota > Viridiplantae > Streptophyta > Magnoliopsida > Asparagales > Amaryllidaceae > Allium > Allium sativum. The sequence goes on along the minus strand of CM060919.1, from coordinate 881,971,232 downwards.
ATTATATATTGGTACTATAGTGTACTAGTAGTCTGTAGCGAGTGATGCACATTGATTGGTCAAGTCTTGGACATGTCCCATAGTGCAGTTATGTTTTATGGCATAGTGGAGTCATATCACTCTTTTTTGAGAGTTTTTGGATTATAGTGCAGTCTTTAGTCTATTGTCCTGCTTGGGTCATCCTCGATATACGTTATCAATCAAAAGCAGATTCCCTACAATATTCCCTACAATCGTATCAGTGACCGGTTACATCAATATATTTTTTACTGCCGACACAAGCTTTGAAAATCACAAAACGTAAATCATAGTGCAGCTAGTGACCGTTCACACCATTACCAATCTTGCAGCTATATATACATATGTATACTTACTCACAACTTACCTCACTCAAATAACTTTGTTCCCATTCTTAGAGCACCTCCTTCTATTGGCACTCATTGAAAATGTCTTCATGGTCATCAACTACAGATTCCTAGGAACAAGCATACGAAGAAATAAGGCTACAACAGCTTGAAGACGAATTCCAATTTCTAAACCAAATCAGACCTCAAACTGAACCGCTGCACCAATAGGTGAGCGTTCAAATTCCACATGAAACGCAAGTACGACCTGTTCAAGTATCATCTGAATAGTCGGTCGCTCAATCAACGCAAGAAGTAGAGTTATACCGAGTACCACTGCATGAACATGTAGTTAATTCCTATCCTTTTCGTTGCTATTACGGGTTTGCGGTTGAAGTTGTGGTTCGAGTAGAGGGAAAAAATATAGGTCGGCGCATGTAGAAATGTCCATCGTATCCAAATGGTTGCAATTACACGGAATGGATAGACCAACCTTTGTGTCCTCGGGGAATAGCATATGCTAACGAACTCGAACGAGAGATAAGACGTGTTCAAAGTGATAATGATCAGTTGCGATTGAATATCATGAGACTCCCTTAAGACTAAACGTAAAATGTAGTTTACTTAAGTTACTATCTTCTACTTCATGCTTGGATGTTTTAGTTTGCATGTACTATCGTAAGTTCTTGTATCTTTATATACTGTTGCATCTTTATGCTTATTGTTGGGTATGTTAGTGCTATAATTGTATCCTTATGCTTATAAATTGTTATACCTTTATGTGTTTCGTAAGTTGTTACACATGCCCATTAAAAATAATTTGCACTAGTTAGAAATCAACTATACGAGTATTAAAAATAACAAGATAAGTTACAAGGTACAAAAGAAAGACACAGATTGTTGAAACGATTAGGAGGAGTGACCGTTGCACTAGCCATTGTGGTGCAATGGCTATAAAATATAACGACAAACAGTTTGTCGTTATATGTTTATAACGGCAAACTCTTTGCCGTTACAAAATTATAACGGCAAAGAGTTTGCCGTTATAAACATATAACGACAAACTATTTTCCATTGTAGTCACCAACTCCTGTTCAGTGAACCAGCCACTACCCAGCTCCAAACTAGCCACAGACTAGCCACGGGTGACTAAATAAGCCATACCTGGTTGCTTCGTGGCTTGTTTAGTAACTGAACAAGCCATTGTTGGTTGTGCTCTAAAGGACAGCTTTGTTAGGCTTACATTACATATATCCATAGATTGGCCTGTCTCATTTCTCGGGCTATGGCCCCACTCGACCCCTCAACTAATGAAAGACAATTCGAAGAGTTAAGTGACTGTGCCCGTAACAAACAATATACGCATCCAATTTGGTGTTGTTCCTCATCCAATGTTCCGACAATGAAAGATCATTGGCCTTTTGGTATAGCTCCAGTCTTTCCCGTACTCGCACTGACTGGTGATGATAAATATCCGAAGACTTACTATCCCTGTTAGGTCCTAACCGAGAAGTCTGCTTTCGGAGGCGGGGCGGACCTCAAATCCTAAAAATCAACTCATCTGCTCTTTAGACTTCCCTTGACATAAATGCAGCCAAAGCATACTCTATGGATGGAATCGTACAGGTCTGCGTTTATGGGTACAACTTCGTTAGGACTACCAAAGAAGGCCATCTCAGAGTATCATCACATCTCATAGAAGTCCCGTACTTTCTTCCAGTTCTGCACTCCCTTCCAATCCTGTCAAATAATATGTTGGATGTGGTCCTACTATGTCTCAAGACACTTGCAATGATATACCTCGTTGGGCTCTTCATTGCGGATTCCTTCGAAGTGGTCAAGGTGCACCTCACCATTTTATTATTAGACCTTATGTCTAATCTTTCAGTACGCACTTTACTTACCCTACAAGAAAATATGTATATAGCGGCAGATTTTTAGCATCGGAAAATTCCATCGCAAACTAGCGATGAAATTTCGTGGACTTTGTAAGGGATAATATTTTGGATTTTATATGTTAACTTATTCTAAATTATTATCGTTGAATCTAATTTCTGTCGCTATATCATTGGAAATTGCAGAACTTTACCATCATTAAAAATTTAACGCTAAATTTCATTGCAGATAGAGGTTGTTTATCGTTGCCAAAATTTTGACGCTATTTCAGCAGTTTTTCAAGAGATTTGGAAAGGATTTTAGTATTTATCAATTATAAAATGTTTTGCAATTATGTTTATACTTAGTAAGTAAATATAAATTTTATAATATTTAAAATCTTATAAATGATAATTTATTATTTTTAATTATTATATAAAATAAATAATATCTAAAAACTTATAATATTCAAACATTACCATATAAGTTATGATTTTTACACCGATTGATAACAAAATGTAAAAGATGTAACTTTACAACGTTTTTGACAGAAATGTTAGAAAACTTATGTTTTCAAAACATTTTTGTGGCAACCCAAACTTCCCCGTGAAGGAAAGCCCAGATTGCTTCAAGAACAAGACGAATCAGAACACAAACAGAAGAACATTTTATTGCTTATTACAACGATTCCATCAGAATACAAGAATATAACAGAGTATAAATGAATAAATATTATACATCATAAAAATTTCAGAGATTTAAATTACATTTAAATATATTGCAGCGGAAAAATAACACAAAACACAACTGAATGAATTACACTGATATAGAGCGTTCCGAATATAGTTCCAGCTGTAAATCCAGGATCCTATAAAAATGAATCTGCAAAACCAATACTACTAGCTGCCCGTGTGGAAAATAAGGGCACCCAGAGTTTAGGTTAAAACAATAAACTCCGGGTCAGTCATAGGACTGGTGTGAGAACTAAAACAGTTATTTAAAACTTTACTTTCAAAATAAGGTAAATCAAGGGACAACGCCGTATAACACGGAACGGGTTTACCCCCAAGAAAACCAGTGCCTAAAACAAATAGCGCAATGCTAAATAAAGAAAAATGAAGCTATTTTAAGACTCAGGTCCCATCACACAATGCAACGCAAGCCGGAGGATAGAGTTTACCTTATAATAGCCAAATATGCTTGGTACATTTTAAAACAAATCTTTTATTATTATGATAAGTGAAGAAATCAACTTCAAATATAAATGTATCAATCATAGATGGCATGAGCGCCCCATCCCACTATGTCGCCATATATAGTATACAATCAAAACTGAAAAATGTCGTATTTGGAAATTGGATTTCCATACTGGCGGCTCCTGATCCGAAAGATCTATCGCGTAGTACAATTCCCAACGGCTTACGTCGCAGGCATGCGAAAACGCCGTAATGCACATCTGCACTATCCAGGAAAACAAGTTACCGTGGCTTACATCGCAGACATGCAAAAACACTGCTAACTCTATCCATCAGGGAATCGAGGGGTGTGCCCTATCCCTCACCTCGGTCAACCAAATCCATGACACAACTAAGGTGTCTATCCTCATCTCAAAAGCATACCGATCTAACCATCAGTTTACCACCATACCAGTGTGTGAGGCTCGCGAATTAACGCTACACAAGTTATGCTATATTAAAGCTGTGCTTTGACAATCAACCACAAGACTCTGCTTTACAACAGAAGCCTTGATCATTTGCCACTTAGGCATGCCACACAAGCAATTTACGCCATGCGATTGATGTCGATCGATATACAATCTCTGATCCCGTACGTCTCAGAGAAGGGTGAAGTAAGGGAATAAATTCCCCTTCACTAGGCAGATGTATATTTAATAGAGATCAATAAGCATAGAATAAAATCCATTGTCAGACACACCATCCATTTATAAGTCCATTCTAGGTCTGAATGAAACCGGAGGCACCTTATTCCTCGTCCTGTATGTCCAATACAGGAGAGAGGCCCTTGCATATCCATACAATCAACAAGTATATCCGGACGGCTATCGCTGTAGCCCCTTCAAGGTAGCTACTCCAATCATGAGCAACAGTAGCAATCCATCCATTCGATGTGAAGATCGTTGGTCTTGCATCATCTTCAATTTCTTTGACTTTTCGTCGTATCAGTTGTTCAGAATGGGTTAAACCCGGCCTTCCGAATAACTCGCGTATCTTATAATCAAGTGTTATAACAACACATCATACGCCTCATTCCAAACCAGAATATTCTTTTATTCAAATATTCTTTTCCTTTGGGAAAGGTTCCCATTAATTTTATCAAAGATAAATTCTTTAAATTTATACTTTAATCTTCCTTTGGATAACAAGCCATATTAAGGTTTTCCAAACTAGTCAGGATTAGCGAACCACAGCAAAGTAATCATTTATTTTATTTCCTAATCGCAACCTATTCATCCCATGGATCAAAACTGGTAGTACTCCATATCTAACACCACCGTATTATTAGTAAACAATAACTACCATTTCACGTTCAAATCTAATTAAAGATTTAACTCTCGCTTGGAGCAAAACTGGTGTTACTCCTTTCTCGATCATTTTCTTGAATTGATAATTTTAATTATCACATTCACTTTTAAATCTAATCAAAGATTCATTAAAACTCCATTTAGTTTTAATCTTCCCAAAAATCAATATTAATGATTATTCAAAGCTAAGAAATTAGTCTTATCTTTAACTGGGTTAAAGAACCAATGTCATTTAAAACATGGTTCACGATAAACCCAAAATCACATTCCGTTCCATCAGTCTCTAATCGTAAATTAGTAAGAGAACAATTCCCTAAGTATTAAACCCGAAGGCCGAAACCAACATCAGATCAGTACCCACGAAACCTTTCAACTTAGCTAATCTCCGGTTAGTTTCTAATTTTCTCAACTCCATCGGGTTTTAAGAACAATATTTTTAAAGATACCATTCACTACAAACCCAAAATCCAATTTGATATCAAATACAAAGCTCTGAATAGAAAATATATTGGCTTATATTCAATATCAAATTTTGAAATCAACAAATATCATATTGGAATAACGATATATATCTTCCAAATTCCTCCACAATGTCTGTATAATCACGGAACCCAATATTAAAAAATTACGAAGATAATTTCGATTCAAATCCAATCTAATTCATATATTGGAAATTCCGATTATTTTTAATACCCTTTCAAATCCAATTTATTTATTTAAAAATATTGGATTATAATTCTAGTTCATAACCAGTTCATTTCGATAAAAATATATTTTTACCTTTTCTAATATTGAATTTTTCATCCCAATTCTTTCCAAATCATTTATTATGATTTTACACAAATTATTAATATTTTTAATAAATTTATTTAAGGCCCGTACAGTCGGTCTTCATAAAGGGTCATCGAACTGCACTTACATCGACCTTTTCCAAATTTGATTTGGAAATATCTCCAAATCGAACCGTTATATTTCAAATCTCTTATATTCTTGGAAAGCTCTTTTCGATACGAACCCAACGATTCCGATTTCAGGAGAATCCGACGGTCGGGTCTCCCGTAACGTCCATTTGAAATTAATGATCGAAATTCGCGAACTGCCGCTGCACGACGCGTTCTATTCAGGCCATTATAATATAATATATATATATAATATATATTTCATCGATTTTCATTTAAAATGAATTTTATAAATCATTTTAAATTCGTTTCAAAAACGATTTCCACTTCCATTTCAAATTCATATCAAAATTGAATTTTCCATTATAAACTCGTTTATAAATTCATTCCAAATCAATTTCAGTTCAATTTCAATTCGTTTTAAATTCATTTCAAATCGATTTCAATTCCATTTGAATTTATTCTTAATTCATTTCAAATCGATTTCAATCCCATTTTCGAATTCAAATCAAAATTTAATTTTCCATATTATTTCAATATTAAAACGATAATATTTTCCAACATATCCGATTTTGAAATCACTTTTCGATCTTCATTATAAAATGAACAAAATCGAAAAAATTCCCATTCGTGTTAAAACGGCGTTTAACTACTTAACACGGCTTCACATTTCAATATTCACTGAATATTATTTTAAAATATTCATTAATTATGAACTGGAATTAGACTCAATCCATTACCATATAATTTTAGTTATATGGATTTCAACATCACATATATACAATAATAACGATAAACAATCATTAAAAATTCATACAACATCCAGAGTGCATTTTACAACTGTATAAGCATTAAAATAAATAAATAACGCTTATACAGTCTGTCAACCCATCGATTGATATACCACTAATTATTGGGATCAGCATATGTCAAATATTGTCCCAATACTCGTGTGGGGTTTTCAAAAACAAATACTGTTTATTATTTGTGTAGTTGGGCGATGCATAAAATTTATCGTCCCAATCAATATAAAATAAACGGGTGTATATAAATAAATCGTCCGATTTGTTTATATATATTCATTTCAACACATGACTATGTTATACAATTCATATATACAATAAAAATGGTATTTTTATTATTCAAATATTTTATTCCATTTATATTTACAATAAAAATGATATTTTTATTATTCAAATATTTTATTCCATAAATGAATATTTTATATATTATATTCATTCAATAAAAAAGATATTTTTATTATTCAAATATTTTATTCCATACATGAATATTTTTATTCAACACAATACAATCAACAAAACAGTCCATTTCCACAACACAATATAATCAAACAAGTCGTCCATGGTCTGTGGACGACAGGGAGTAGTTCATATATGCGTTATAAAATAAACAAATAACTATACAGAAATTATTTTAATGAGAAGTTCTCACTTTGGGTTCCACTCTGTCAGATTTTATCTGAATTTCTTTTCCGTTTGGTTTAGTTTTTTATTGTAATTCTGATTTGCTCCAAATTGGATACGGTCAGTCTTGTTGTGAAGCTCTTGGCTCCACGATCGCAATGGACCCAAGATTGCATTTTTCCGACCTCGTATAAGAGAGATATGAGCTTTAGTGCATTTGATTATATTTCAATATAATTAAATTTTAATTAATTAAATAATTAAAACTTAACCCTTCTTCTTCCTCTACAATGCTCCAGCCTCTTAAAAATCCAACCCGTCGACATCACAAAGCTCCATCGCACTACCACCAGAGCACGTCAGAGATCGATCAGCGCTGACCACTTGGAGCGCCCTTCCTTCCTCTCCCCGCTGCCAACAACGAGGTCAGATTCGATTCCCCCTTTGACCGGAAAACGCTGATGAATGATGCTACTTCATACCCGGAATTCACGAAATCCATGAAGTTAAAACAGATCATAGCCATCAATATTATGGATCTCACTTAGTATTAGAACTTTTGACTTATGGATTCTCGATTTATTTGAGTGGATTAACAGAAAAGGATTGAAGAAAACTAGAACGATTTGATCGTTCGGTGTGGAAGGCAGCACTCAGGACATAAGAGGAATTAGGGTTTTCAAGGCTTTGACCAATCTTGACCTATATATATATAATATATTTTAATTAATTTAATTCCAAAATGTGTTATTTTGCATTTGAACCCCAATTCAAACCCAACGACTGTCACCCCTAGCTAAATACCCCTATTTTGAACACAATGGAATATGTTTGGCAAGCCGGTTCAACTGTTTATATCAGTTTTCCTTTAATTTAAAATAAAATCAATATATATTAAATTTGAACGTACACTTTAGTTTACCGGGGCCACATACTAACTCCAAAAATTCCGAAAAATAAATCTGGCTATGTTTTGACGATACGGTCCTAACAAAACAAACTTCGTCAAATTTGGAGATTGTTTGAAAAATGGTCATTTTCTGGTCGATTCAAATTGACTAAAACTGTTAAAACACGTTTTCTTTTGCCACGCTCACATATTGATTCCAAAAATTATGAAAATTGGATTCCAACAATAATTTTACATCCTGGATCCAACAAAAGTGGTTTCATCGAAAACGGAGGTCGTTTGTAAAATGACTATTTTCGAGAGCTATATATTATATAGTATATATATATAAATTTTACCGCGACTTTTCTAAATTTTCAACTGGACGTAACTTTTTATTCCCATTATGAAATCTGAATTTTTCACATCCGTTGGAAATATATTTTCAAATAGATTCTAATATTTATGATTTTACTAAAATCCAATTTGTTTTGAATCCTATGCATTCATTTGAAATTAGAAATCGAATTTTCAAACTACCGCGCCCTTTTAAACTCCTTTTATAATTAAATTAAAAAAATTCGTTCTAACTTCGATTTAAATAAATTATACGTTCTAATTCTATTCAAAATAAATTTCTAGTCGTTATTATTTAAAATAAATCATTTCAAAATATTCAAAATCCGTTAAAATTGCTAAAATAAAAATTTTAAATTGGTTCTGATTTTTCGGGTTGTTACAATCTCCCCCACTTAAAATCTTTTCATCCTCGAAAAGGAACGGAGCTGAAAGTTGTTTAACTAACCAATTCAACTTTCATTCTGGCTTTCATCTTTCAACTTTTCAGTTTTTAAGAATTTTCTAATTCTTCAAAAATTTGGCTAACACCCTAAATTTTCGACTTTTTTGCCATAACTTCCTTTCTACGGGAAGCACGGGGAAAGTCCCCAACCGCCACACAGGCCCTCTCATCTCAAAAAGAAAAAGCCAAGCTGCTAGCCAATTGGCTCATAAAATCATCTAAACCCAATAAATTAGTAAATATGTACCTATTTGTCGGGCATACAATTTTATTCCTCTGCTTAGCTTCCCTGCTATGACCTGTTCAATGTATATACATGTATATGCATGCAATTTCAATCAATTTTCCAATTCAGTTCAAATTTGATTCTATTTGTCAAAATTGTTCAAAATTTACTAAATCAAACCAATAATCAAACAACACAATCAGCAATCAATTAGTTGATTTGTTTTTCAAATGCATTACTTTAATATATATCAAAAATCATATTTTTGATGCCAAATCACAACAAATAATCCTATCTAAGTTTTGGTTCTCACACCAGTCGATTGGAAATATATAGATATTCCACTTTCGAAACTCGAACATAAACACTGATGATATATATATCACCAGAATCATCTCCGGGCGACTAGAGTGTGATTCTATTTCTACCCTGTATATTTGAGACTTCGAATACAGGTTAATTATGCGTATATTCAAAATATCATATACTCGATTATCCAAATTCAATCTAAAATAAATATTCAAATATGTATAATATGGTTTAAATTTTCAAAACAAAATTTGTTTTCATCTTTATTTTAAAAATAACACTCTTTACGCTCGTTCTAGGATACTACTTATCCCATCTCTAACAAGTCATTCTCATTGGATATTACTAATCAAATCTCTAATGAATTCTTTCATTCGGTTCTAATATTTCATGTTCTCGAGCTCTGTAAACCAAAGCTCTGATTCCAAATGTGGTGACCGAAACTTCCCCATGAAGAAAAGCCCGGATTGCTTTGAGAAAAAGAAGAATCAGAACACAAACAGAAGAACCTTTCACTACTTATTACAATGATTCCATCAGAATACAAGAATATAACAGAGTATATGTTAGACCAAAAAATGGCACTAACACCCAAATGCAGATCACAGATCACAGAATGCAGAAAGTGATAAATAAGAGGAGACACATGAAGTTTTTATAGTGGTTCGGCTGTAGATGTAGCCTACGTCCACTTTATAATCTTATTGTTATACTGACAGATTACAAGAATTAGTTACATGCAGACACACAATCCGTGTGTTAATTGAGATTACAAGAGGAGAATTTAGATGTAGAGAGGTGCAAAGTCCTTGCACTTTAGTAATGGTGGAAGCCGTGAAGAAGAATGGCGAAAAGTCCGAGAATCTCCTTAAAATTCCATGTAGAGGTGTATTTATAGCTGTAGGAGGGCTTCTGGGTTGATCGGTTCGTGATGCGGCACGTGGCACCCGATCCAGGAAAGTAGGAGCGGGAGTAGCCTTGAGAACAGGTCAAAATTGAGTGATGTTGTTGTTATTGTATAGGAGGTTTGTGGACATGGGTGGGCGAGCCAAGCCGGTTGTATGATGATGTGGTGATGCTGGTGCTGACACGATCGGGTCGTGATTATGAGGATCGTGACCCATACATGCCTCACGAGCCGGGGTCGTGATCAATGAGTGGATCACGAACCGGGTTGCATCACGAGCTGAGGATGCTGCTTCACGAGCCGAGGAGACTCCACGAGACAGGCGTGCGTCAAGAGTCGAGGAGGGGCGAGCCCAAGGTGGAGCCCATGAACGAAAAGGCGTCGACCCGAACAGAAATGTCTCCAATTCTCAAAATCCAAGTTCTGCGTGTGTTTAGGAAAACAGGCATAACTTTCAAACTGTAAGTCCGTTTTGACAAAACGAAAGCTCAACCTGAACCTAATTCAAAGGGCTACAAGAGTTATCAAGCTCAGCTCCGTAATTGCTGTTTTTGGGTCCAAGCAAGGTCGTCTGATAGGAGTTTTAGGCCTGTTTATGTTGATGATGTGATTTTGACCAAATTGCTTCATGTTTGTTGACGATTTTCTCAATGCCTGAGTGCGATGCTATCCAGAAATTACGTGTATGACATCTTTTACCAAAAAGTGTGTCAACAAGTTTGCCCCGCAGAACATATCTTGCTGATAAGGAAGATGTGTTCTGGGTAATCTGTAAGATCCATAATCCGTACCTGCAAAAAGATAAGATAAACAATGCAAAAATGGTTCCGAGACGGCCTTACCGGAGTAAAATGACCAAGGAAATGCTGTGAGGATCCACAACGGCCTTACCGGAGTAAGATGACCAAGGAAATGCTGTGAGGATCCATGACGGCCTTACCGGAGTAAGACGACCGAGGAAATGCTAATGCGGTTTTTTTATACTGGATGGATCTAGTTGGGAGCCGGAGCTCATCAATGATCTTTATTGATTCATGAAAGCTAAGCGAATGTTATTCTAACCCTGAACACGACTAGAGACTATGGGTCGGTTCCGTGCGTGTGGGACGATGTTGCCGTGTTTATTGCATGTAGAGAAAACAAAGGAGGACGAGAAGTCGCCTTAATTCCTAAAAAACATGAACTACGGACTGGAGTCCAGCAAACTGAAAAGATCCGAGGAGTGGGATCAGCATATGATAATCCCTCGATTGCTCGATCTAGGATCGTTCCCTCTCTGGGGAATAGGCGGTGGCAGCGCAGGTGTAGGCACTGTTGGTTGAGTGACATACTCGGCTAGCTCTCGTCGTCTGACCTGGTCCTCAATAAGGTCCCGCAAGTGTCTGCAGTCATCAGTGTTGTGATCGTCTATGTCATGAAATACACAATGCCTTCCGGAGTTGCGCTGTGCTTGTGTTGGCTCCCTCTTGGGAGGCCTTGGATATGAGGTAGCGCCTACTGTATCCATGTAGATGTTGCTCAGACTGTCATTTAGTTCAGTGTATCTTTCATATTTGGGCCCTCTTCGAGGTTGATTGTTGCGATCATTCTTGGCATTGGCTTTTCCTTTGCCTTTTCCGGAATCAGACGGTTCTCCGTCTTTAAGCATATTGACATCGAGAATGTGTTTCTCGGAAGTTGCATCTTCTTCCTGCAGAAATCTATCTGCTTCAAGGTAGAATTCGCCGAGATTTCGTGGTGGATCTCGGTACAAGGATTTTTTAAACTCCGAGTTATCCAGAACGCCGGATACTGCTTCCATCAATACCACGGATGGTTCAGGGCGATCAACTGATGCTGCTGCAACGTTGAATCTTTCCAGGAACGAACATAGAGTTTCTCTGGGCCTCTGCTTGATTGTAGTGACTGACATGACATTCTTGGGCTGTGCAATGTGAACCCGAAATTGTTCAATAAAGCGTGCGACCAACATGTTCCAACTGCTGATCGATTCTGTTTCTAGCTGTCGAGTCCACATAGCAGCTATATCGGTCAGAAAGAGAGGAAAGCACTTTGCCCTAACGTTTTCTGATGCTGACTAAACTTCCATATGCCATTTGTTGTGCATCAGGTGCACAGTAGGATCTGTCATGCCATTGTAGGGCTCCAGTTGTGGAAGTTTGAAATCCGGGGGATTGCGGGAATTCCTGATTTCCTGAGTGAAAGAAGTGTGGTTGACGTCATCCACATCATTCTGATAAGTACGGCCTCCTGAGAGGCGTTCAATCAGATCTGCTAGCCGATTTCCTTCGAAAAGTTGTTGCGAGTTCCCAAGATCAGAGCTGGTGCCCCCGGCGTAGAGTGCAGGATAAGCAGGAAGTTGTTGGGCTGTCAAGAGCGGCTCGTGGGTCACGGTTAGTGGTTCAGGGGGGCAACCTGACCCGGTCGTGAGCCATGGAAGTTAGCTCGTGACCCAAGGTCATGTAGGATGGTTCGTGAAGCAGGAGGGGTGAGCCGATCGGGTCGCTGTGATAGGTCACGAATCGGGTCTGGATGTCCATCACGAGCCGGATCCTGGTGCAGAGTGGGAGCTTGCATTCTGGTATCCGTTGGAACCGTAGCGGAAGTCGGTTGAGCCTGACCATTTCCAAAAGCGAGGGGGTTGCTCCCGGGTCCAAGCAATGCATGAGCTGTTTCAGTAGCTTCATTTTCGATGCGCTGTTCGTTGCTGCTCGGCCTACCGTCCATCCAAGAGAAGAATCCATCGATCTCTCCTGTTGCTTCCTGAGGAGATCTTCTTGCCTTACCATCTAGGTTCTTAATTCAGCAAGAACACCATCCATCTCTTCTCGAGTCAAGTATGCCGATGGGTTTTTGTGAGAGGAAGCTTCCTGGCTTGCCTCGTTTCTCGTGCCTTTATTGCCAACATCCTCAGCACCCTCAGCACGGGAGAAAGTTCCATCCTTTTTCTTTTAATCATTGTTCCAATAGCCAAGCAAATCGATTCCTTTAGTGCTAGAAATTGAAGTAGTATCGTGTGCCCCTACCTGGCGCGCCGAAATGTTAGACCAAAAAATGGCACTAACACCCAAATGCAGATCACATATCACAGAATGCAGAAAATGACAAATAAGAGGAGACACGCGAAGTTTTTATAGTGGATCGGCTGTAGATGTTGCCTACGTCCACTTTATAATCTTATTGTTATACCGGCAGATTACATGAATCAGTTACATGTAGACACACCTGTGTGTTAATTGAGATTACAAGAGTAGAATTTAGATGTAGAGAGGTGCAAAGTCCTTGCACTTCAGTAATGGTGGAAGCCATGAAGAAGAATGACCAAAAGTCTGATAGAATCTCCTTAAAAGTCCATGTAGAGATGTATTTGTAGCTATAGGAGGGCTTCTGGTTTGACCGGTTCGTGATGGGGCATGTGGCACCCGATCCAGGAAAGTAGGAGCGGGAGTAGCCTTGAGAACATGTCAAAATTGAGTGTTGTTGATGTTATAGTACAGGCGATTCGTGGTCATGGGTGGGCGAGCCGAGCCGGTTGTGCGATGATGTGGTGAAGCTGGTGCTGACACGATCGGATCGTGATTATGAGGGTCGTTACCCATACATGCCTCACGAGCCGGGGTCGTGATCAATGAGTGGATCACGAACTGGGTTGCATCATGAGCTGAGGATGCTGCTTTACGAGCCGAGGAGACTCCACGAGACAGGGTTGCGTCATGGGTTGAGGAGGGGCGAGCCCAAGGCGGAGCCCACGAACCAAAGGGGGCGACCCGAACAGAAATGTCACCAATTCTCAAATTCCAAGTTCTACGTGTGTTTACGGAAACGGGCATAACTTTCAAACTGTAAGTCCGTTTTGACCAAATGAAAGCTCAACTTGAAGCTAATTACATGGCTACAAGAGTTACAAAGCTCGGCTCCATAATTGTTGTTTTCAGGCCCAAAAGAGGTCGTCTGATAGGGATTTCGGGCCTGTTTATGTTGATGACGTGATTTCGACCAAACCGCTTCATGTTTGTTGATGATTTTCTCAGTGCCTGAGTGCGATGCTATCTAGAAATTCTTGTGTGTGACAGCTTTTACCAAAAAGTGTGTCAACAGTATATGAATAAATATTATACATCATTAAAATATCAGAGATTTAAATTACATTTAAATACATAGCAGCGGAAAAATAACACAAAACACAACTGAATGAAATGCACGGATACAGAGCGTTCTGAATTAGTTCCAGCTGTAAATCCTGGATCCTGTATAAATGAACCTACAAAACCAAAACTACTAGCTGCCCATGTGGAAAATAGGGCCATTCAGAGTTTAGGTTAAAACAATAAACTCAAGGCCAGTCATGGGACTGTTGTGAGAGCTAAAACAGTTATTTAAAACATTACTTTCAAAATAAGGTAAATCAAGGGACCACGCCGTATAACACAAAATAGGTTTATCCCCTAGAAAAACAGTGCCTAAAACAAACAGCGTAGTGCTAAATAAAGAAAAATTAAACTATTATAAGACTCGGGTCCCATCACACAATGCAACGTAAGGTGGAGGATAGAGTTTTACCTAATAATAGCCAAATATGCTAGGTACGTTTTAAAAAAAATCTTTGTTATTACTATAAGTGAAGAAATCAACTTCAAATATAAATATATTAATCATAGATGGCATAAGCGCCCCATCCCACTATGTCGCCATATATAGTATACAATCAAATTCGAAAAATGTCGTATTTGGAAATTGGATTTCCATACCGGTGGCTCCTGATTCGAAAGATCTATTGTGTAGTACAATTCCCAACGGCTTACGTCGTAGGCATGCGAAAGTGCCATAATGCACATCCGTAATATATTAATCATAGATGGCCTCACTCACCTCGGTCGACCGAATCCATAAAACCACTAAGGTGTCTATCCTCATCTCAAAAGCATACCGATCTAACCATCAGTTTACCACCTTACCAGTGTGTGAGGCTCGCGAATCAATGTTACACAAGCCGTGCTATATTAAAGTTGTGCTTGGACCATCAACCACAAGACTTTGCTTACCAACAGAAGCCTTGATCATTTGCCACTTAGGCATGCCACGCAGGCAATTTACGCCATGCGATTGATGTCTATCGATATACAACCTCTGATCCCATACGTCTCAAAGAAGGGTGAAGTAAGGGAACAAATTCCCCTTCACCAGGCAGACGTATATTTAATAGAGATCAATCAGCACAAAATAAAATCCATTGTCAGACACACCATCCATTTATAAGTCCATTCTAGGTCTGAACGAAATCGGAGGCACCTTATTCCTCGTCCCTTATGTCCAATACAGAAGAGAGGCACTCGCATATGCGTACAATCAACAAGTACGTCCGGACGGCTACCGCTGTAGCCCTTTAAAGGTAGCTACTCCAATCATGAGAAACAGTAGCAATCCATCCATTCGATGTGAAGATCGTCGGTCTTGCACCGTCTTCAATCTCTTTGACTTTTCGTTGTATCAGTTGTTCAGAATGGGTTAAACCCGGCCTTTCCGAATAACTAGCGTATCTTATAATCAAGTGCTATAACAACACATCATACGCCTCATTCCAATCCAGAATATTCTTTTATTCAAATATTCTTTTCCTTTGGGAAAGGTTCCTATTAATTTTATCAAAGATAAATTCTTTAAATTTACACATTAATCTTCCTTTGGATAACAAGCCATATTAAGGTTTTCCAAACTAGTCGGGATTAGCGAACCACACCGAAGTAATCATTTATTTTATTCCCCAATCCCAACCTATTCATCCCATAGAGCAAAACTGGTAGTACTCCATATCTAACACCACGGTGTTATTGGTAAATAATAATTACCATTTCACGTTCATATCTAATTAAACATTTAACTATCGCTTGTATCAAAACTGGTGATACTCCGTTCTCGATCATTTTCTTGAATTGATAATTTTAATTATCACATTCACTTTTAAATCTAATCAAAGATTCATTAAAACTCCATTTAGTTTTAATCTTCCCAAAAATCAATATTAATGATTATTCAAAGCAAAGAAATTAGTCTTATCTTTAACTGGGTTAAAGAACCAATGTCATTTAAAACACGATTCATGATAAACCCAAAATCACATTCCATTCCATCAGTCTCTAACCGTAAATTAGTAAGAGAACAATTCCCTTAGTATTAACCCCGAAGGCCGAAACCAACATCAGATCAATACCCAGGAAACCATTCAACTTAGCTAATCTCCGGTTAGTTTCTAATTTTCTCCACTCCACTGGGTTTAAGAACAGTATTTTTAAAGACACCATTCACTTCAAACCCAAAATAGAATTTGATATCAAATACAAGGCTCTGAATAGAAAATATATTGGCTTATATTCAATATCAAATTCTGAAATCAACAAATATCGTATTGGAATAACGATATATATATCTTCCAAATTCCTCCACAATGTCCATATAATCATGGAACCCAATATCGAAATATTACGAAGATAATTTCGATTCAAATCCATTCTAATTCGTATATTAGAAATTCTGGTTATTTTCAAAACCCTTTCAAATCCAATTTATTTATTTAAAAATATTGGATTATAATTCTAGTTCATAACTAGTTCATTTCGAAAAAAAATATTTTTATCTTTTCAAATATGGAATTTTTCATCCCAATTCTTTCCAAATCATTTATTATGATTTTACACAAATTAATAGTATTTTTAATAATTTTATCAAGGCCAGTAAATCGATTTCCATAAACGGTCATCGAACTGCAATTACAACGACATTTTCCAAATTTGATTTGGACATATCAACAAATGTAATCGTTAGAATTAAAATCTCTTATATTCTTGGAAAGCTCTCTTCGATACAACCCAACGGTTCCGGTTTTAGGATAATCCAGCAGTCGGATCTCCCGTAACGTCCATTTGAAGTTAATGGTCGAAATTCGCGAGCTACCGCTGCGCGGCGCGTTCTATTCAGTCTATTATAATATATATAATATATATATATTATATATTTCATCGATTTTCATTTAAAATGAAATTTATAAATCGTTTTAAATTTGTTTCAAAAACGATTTCCACTTCCGTTTCAAATTCAAATCAAAATTGAATTTTCCATAATAAATTTGTTTACAAATTCATTTCAAATAGATTTCAGTTCAATTTCAATTCGTTCTAAATTCATTTCAAATCGATTTCAATTCAAATCAATTTCAATTCCATTTCAATTCGTTTTAAATTCATTTCAAATCGATTTCAATTCCATTTTCGAATTCAAATCAAAATTTAATTTTCCATATCATTTCAATATTAAAACAATAATATTTTCCAAAATATCCGATTTTGAAATCACTTTTCGATATTCATTATAAAATGAATAAAATCGACAAAAATCCCGTTCGTGTTAAAATGTCGTTTAACTACTTAACATGGCTTCACATTTCAATATTCACTGAATATTATTTTAAAATATTCGTTAATTCTGAACTGGAATCAGATTCAATCCATTACCATATAATTTTAGTTATATGGATTTCAACATCACATATATACAACAATAACGATAAACAATCATTAAAAATTCATACAACATCCAGAGTGCATTCTATAACTGTATAAGCATTAAATTAAATAAATAACACTTATACAGTCTGTCAACCCATCAATTGACATACCACTAATTATTGGGATTAGTGTATGTTTAATATTATCCCAATACCCGTGTGGGGTTTTCAAACAGCAAATACTGTTTATTATTTGTGCAATTGGGCGATGTGTAAAATTTATCGTTCCAATCAATATCAAATAAATGGGTGTATATAAATAAATCGTCCGATTTGTTTATAAATATCCATTTCAACACATGACTATGTTATACAGTTCATATATATAATAAAAATGATATTTTTATTTTTCAAATATTTTATTCTATTTATATATTCAATAAAAATGATATTTTTATTATTCAAATATTTTATTCCATACAGGAATATTTTATATATTATATTCATTCAATAAAAATGATATTTTTATTATTCAAATATTTTATTCCATACATGAATATTTTTATTCAACACAATACAATCAACAATACAGTCCATTTCCGCAACACAATATAATCAAACAAGCCGTCCATGGTCTGTGGACGACGTGGAGCAGTTCATATATGCAGTCATAAATTAAATAACTATACAAAAATTATTTTAGTGAGAAGTTCTCAATTTGGGTTCCACTCCGTCGGTTTTTATCTGAATTTCTTTTTAGTTTGGTTTAGATTTTTCCTGTAATTCTGATTTGCTCCAAATTGGATTCGGTCTGTCTTGTTGCGAAGCTCTCGGGTCCACGATCCCAACGGACCCAAGTTTGCATTTTTCCGACCTCGTATGAGAGAGATATGGGCTTCAATGCATTAGATTACATTTCAATATAATTAAACTTTAATTAACTAAATAATTAAAACTTAACCCTTCTTCTTCCTCTACAACGCTCCAGCCTCTGAAAAATCCAACCCGTCGACTTCACAAAGCTCCATCGTGCCACCACCTGAGCACGTCGGAGATCGATTAGCGCTGACCACTCAGAGCGCCCTTCCTTCCTCTCCCCGCCGCCAGCAGCGAGGTCAGATTCGATCCTCCCTTTGACCGGAAAACACTGATGGACAATGCTACTTCATACAAGGAATTCATGAAATCCATGAAGTTAAAACAGATCATAGCCGTCCATATAATAGATCTCACTTAGTATTACAACTTTTGTTTTATGGATTCTCGATTTAATTGAGTGGATTAACAGAAAAGGATTGAAGAAAACTAGAATGATTTGATCATTCGGTGTGGATAGCGGCGCTCAGAACATAAAGAGGAATTAGGGTTTTAAAGGCTTTGACCAATCTTGACCTATATATATAATATATATTTTTATTAATTTAATTCCAAAATGTGATATTTTGCATTCGAATCCCAATTCAAACCCAACGACTATCACTCCTTGCTAAATACCCCCATTCCGAACATAATGGAATATGTTTCGTAAGCCGGTTCAACTGTTTCGATCAGTTTTCCTTTAATTTAAAATAAAATCAATATATATTAAATTTGAACGTACATTTTAATTTACCGGGGCCAGATAATGACTCCAAAAATTCCTAAAAAATAAATCTGGCTATGTTTTGACGATACGGTCCTAACAAAACTAATTTAGTCAAATTTGGAGAATGTTTGAAAAATGGTCATTTTCTAGTCGATCCAAATTGACTGAAACTATTAAAGCACGTTTTCTTTTGCCAAGCTCACATATTGATTCCAAAAATTATGAAAATTGGAATCCAACAATAATTTGACATCCCGGATCTAACAAAAGTGGTTTCATCGAAAACAGAGGTCGTTTGCAAAATGGCTATTTTCAAGGGCTATATATTATATAAAATATATATAAATTCTACAACGACTTTTCTAAATTTTCAACTGGACGTAACTTTTTATTCCCGCTATGAAATCTGGAGTTTTCACATCCGTTGGAAAGATATTTTCAAACAGATTCTAATATTTCTTGTTTTACTAAAATCCGATTTGTTTTGAATCTTGTACATTCATTTGAAATTAGAAATCGAATTTACAAACTACCGCACCCTTTTAAACTCCTTTTATAATTAAATTAAAAAAATTCATTCTAACTTCGATTTAATAAATTTATACATTCTAATTATATTCAAAATAAATTTCTAGTCGTTATTATTTAAAATAAATCATTTTAAATATTAAAAATTCGTTAAAATTGCTAAAATAAAATTTTCAAATTTGTTCTGATTTTCCGGGTTGTTACAATTTTGTTTAGAAACATTGTAAAATATAAACTTTTATAACATTTTCACATAAAACAGTAAAGCAACAAGTTTTGACAACATTTATTCCTAATAATTATCTGCTAACCTTTTAATTGCTATTCAAAAGGTTATAAAAAACATTGGCTCCAACTAGATTATAAGTTACCATAAATTGTTTAGAAGTAATTTTACTTTATACATATGTTTATGGTAAAAGAATTAATAATATTTATTATTTCTTATAGTAACAAATAATTTATAGTTAATAACAAGTATTAAGTGTACAGTTAATTAATTTACAAATGGTAATTAATAATTTATAATTGAAAACTTAGAAGGATCAATTATCCATAAATTATAATAAATGATTAAAAATAAATAATCTATAATTCATATCATTGTTTATAATCACTAACTAAATTTAAATTTAATATTTTATTATGGTTAATTATGAATAGTTAGTAAATCAGACATAATAATTTATACTTTAAATCTTGTTTGATGCTAAGTTAAAGCTTTTGGCTCTAAGTTCAAACTTTTGGCTTAAATTTAGGCGGAAAGTGAACCCCAAACATTTTCGCCTACCACAATGAAATCTAATGCCTCAGATCCATTACCCACTTTCTCATTTACTTATTTTTCCCTATAATCAAAATTTTCAACCGAAACATTTTTTCCCCTAAAATCAAAAATTTCCATTCACATTTTAATGGCCTCGTTCTACTGAAAATTCATGGCTGCCTTCACCACGAAATCAAATCGTTCCTCCATCAACAATTCAATTTAAAACAGTGTCTTGTTCAGCTCCCATCGCAAATCAAAGCCGCGAGCTCCTTCAATATCACTGACCCGTCCACGTGAGCCATCGAGCCATAACCACCTCCACGCGATTCTGAATCCGTCAAACGCAGCTGCTTGAACCACTGTAAATCGAAGATCGGTCACTGCTCCTTTTCTTTCATTGCCTGTCTCCATTGTACATTGTTTTAAATGTGAGTTTTTGGCCTTTTTTCCATGACTATACGGGTTGCTTATTCGATTTTTGCATTTCGATTTCTTGTGTCTTTTGCTGCCTTGGCTTGTGAAAAATTGATTGCAATGGAATCCAATAGTTTTGGTGAGTTTATGTTATTCACTCTTTTTTTGTTCGAATTAGAACTGGAAAATTAAATGGACGGGAATAAGTAAGTGCTATGACTGGTTAATTTCGTTGTGCCTCAATATGTATGTTTACCACTAGGAAACATTAAGATGCAAATAGAAGAGCTAACAAAATACATTGAATCCAAGTATATTCTTGCAGGATGCTCACAAGAAACACGCATGGCATAGGTACTAGAAACAAGGGTGCTTTTAACTGTGAAATAACCCTGCAATATTTCAAAGATTTAAATACATGAATGAAAGTGATGATGCTATGGAAAATCGCCGAACTAGCAAAATTTTTGACCACACACTATAAGTTCTAGCGGTAGTGGAAAGCAACCATTGGTTATTAATCAAGATAAAAGTTTGGATAAGATTCAACACCCCTTTGTTAAATTCGTTGAAATTTATCTATGATTATGAGAAGCTCTTGATGTTCAGCCTTTATTTGTTAGTTTCTGTTTTTGTTCACCTCCAACATATGGCAGGTCCATTATGCCTGCATTGTATTCCAAGCACTATAAGAGTTATAAGTTGTAAAAATGATTTCGTATATGTGCATACTAATACTGGCATATGAATCCAATAGTTTTGGTGAGTAACATGCTTTTCCATGAATTGAACCTAGTTTGTGAGGTATTGAATAAAAAATGGTTTGTTAATTTGTTGAAAACATTGTAACCATTTAACTGCTAATTTCTTATGTTTTACATCAACTATTTTCTGAACATGACATAAAAACAAGAGTATGTACCAACTTGGTATGCAAGGATGCAAATATATGAGTAGTATGTTAGTCAGTAGTGGAACTTTACTTTGTAAGTTAACAGGCCTATCAGTAGCTGACATTTCTATGGCGGAAGCATATGTCTCTGACATGAGTCCGCTTGGTAGGTTGGATCAAAATGGTCCAAGCAATTCAGATATTTCAAATGCTGGTATATGTTACCTGAGTATATTTGTTTTAATTTCAATATTTTTTTAATTAAATCACTACATTAGATTACTTTAATTTTGGTGTTATTGCTGGAGTAGAGACGAAATCGACCGATGTGGATTTGGATGCTGAGCTTGATCTGAATGTTCCGAACGACGATGAGTGCAAGTGCTATCTTGTTCTTTTCACGATTTCATGTCATATATACTAGATGTTGATTTGGATCGCATTTTTCTATTATAGTTAATATCATATCTGACTAGTACTAAGCAATACACATCAATTATATAATTTACAAATATATATATATATATATATATATATATATATATATATATGTGTGTGTGTGTGTGTGTGTGTGTATTTGCAGAAAAGAATGCTGAGGTTGTTTATTTTCAGTCATCATCACATGGTTTCTTTTATATGAGAAATTTGGCATGTTTTTCTCTTTGATATGGGAACTTGGCGCTTACATGAATTTGCTTGAATGCAAGCAATGTGAAATTGTGCGGTCAGTCTCAGTTGGATCTGAATGTTCCAATTAGTGATCAGTGTAAATGTTTTCTTGATCTTTTCAGGGCCTCACGTCATATATCCAGCAAACATCATTTGAAACTGAGTCTAATGGAAAAAAGTAATACATGATTCATGATTTCAACGTTAAAATTCTTTTTCTAACAAATTCGACCCATATATTTCTTTAGTTTTGATGTTGTACATTCATAGATTACACAAAATAAAATCTTTTTAATTGATCTATATTTCATTCGTTGGAACTTGGAAACAAGTTTTTTCTTCATTCCAATATATAGTAGTTCCGACAACATTTTTTTTTGTATCAAAATACTTAATAATTAAGGCATACACAAAATATGATTTCATCCAAAATTTTATTACATGCACCAGAATACCCACGTTTTGCTTAATTACAAATTGTAGCTGCAACATTGCATGTACATCAGCTTGAACATTATAGTTTTGCTTTCGCCTTTGTTTTGTGTTTGCTTGCAAATTCATCGTCGCCATCTTCATATGCTGGTTGGGTGTGTTAGTTAGACTTATTTTGGTGTATATATGACGTTGTATGGTTTTAGTATGATTATGGATGATATGTGCTTGTATTTGGGATAATGCTAGCACCAATTGAATAGTTTTGTTGTTCATAATTCAGCTTGGTGTAAGAATTGATGAAAGATTATGGATGTTACGGGTTTTTTTGTATGCGATTATGAATGTTCTTTTTAGTTCTAAATTAATATTGTTGGCTAATTTATCTTTGTTTTTTTAATATATTATTTATTTCAGTATTCACAGTTGAATGATGTTTGTTGTGTGTGGATATATATATACATATATGAATTTGTAAATGTATATGTATGTATGTATATGAATATGCGTGTGTAATATATGTATATGTGTGTGTGTATATATATGAGTGTGTATATGTTTTTGTGTGTGTGTGTATATCATTATTCGTTAATTGCGACAGGTGGAATGATTTCCCCTGCTTTCGTTATGCGTGAGTTCTCACTAATCTTTTAATTTTCATCCAATTTCTTTTTATAACCTTCAACGAATACCATTATTCGTTAATAAAACAAAAGATTTTTATTCGATTTTCACAATTAAAAGCCAGATCTGCAATCATGCTAGATCTAGGGTTCTTAATTGCCGATATCCAATAATATCAATCACTCTGCTCGTTCTAGTTTGCTTAGTTTCAATCATGGAAAGACAAGTCTTTGTGGGTTTGGGTTCTGGCATTGTCGGCGCAACTAAACAAGTTTCAGTTCTAAATTCTTCAACCGTTCTTTCATCATTTGAACTAGATCATCACCAGATATAGGTGTGCCAAGAGTTGATTTTGGATAATTAGAATTTTATTTTGTCCAGATCTGGTATCTGCGATTAGATTATATATACAGATTTAATTCATGTAATAGTTTTGACAATCAATTGGATTGAATTTCCACTTGGGATCTGATTTGGGTTTGAGCGACCTAGTTTTTAGCAATTGTTTTTCCATGGAACTGTGCGTTTGCTACTTGAAGTATTAGTTGGTTTCAGATGTAAAGTATAAGGGCTTTTACTGGTTATTAAGTGTATACTCAAATGATTGATGAATGTGATATGAGATCGATTTATCCCTCCTACCATTTGTATGAGCTGAATCCAGTGGTATTTTTAATTGATGATTTCAGTATGTCTTTTGGGTTATTTTCAAAGGATTATTGTGCATGTTATTGATAACTAAGTGGTGGTGATATGTATTAGACGGTTTTACTTGATATCCTTGTTTCATGATACTGAAATAGTGCAATAAGGCACGGTCCCATTCAGATTCAGTTAATTTTGCTACTATTTTTGTCTAGATCTGATAACCACTTATTATAGCACACTATATTTGGATTTCTTCTGATTAAAATGGAAGTAGCCCCAATAACCTGGTATACATTTAAGTTTAGTATACTAGCTCGGTAATTGTT
The DNA here is from genome assembly GCA_030737875.1 of Allium sativum. NCBI lineage: Eukaryota > Viridiplantae > Streptophyta > Magnoliopsida > Asparagales > Amaryllidaceae > Allium > Allium sativum. The sequence goes on along the minus strand of CM060919.1, from coordinate 881,946,630 downwards.
TTTTCTTCTGATTAAAATGGAAGGCACAGTTCCAATGTATACCAGCTCAAGCAAAGATGCAATCTGAATTGTTTCTGCTATAAGTTTAGTGTTGCAGTTAGCCTCTTCAGAATTTTCATTGTTCATGGTTCCAGTATACATATTTTCCCCAATGACCTGGTATACATTTGTTGTTTTTCTTGATGGGTACCAGATGATTTGGAAGGCAGTTATTCAGTTATATTGGGGAACATGGAGTTATTGTGCATATGTTTGGTCTTGTGCTATTAAGGTTTAAGTTTCGTTATATGAATCAGCAGCAGCAGATATTCGAATACTGTTTGTGTTCAGCAAACTAATTTTTGATTCCATTCTAGGTACTCATTTATTTGGGACTGCATGAGTTGCCTCCCAGTTAGTTTTCATTGTTTCAAATTGTCGAGGACACACTGTTTTGGAATAAACAGTTGTTAATAGCATTAATGCTCAAAGGTGCTAAACTTGCATCTGAGTATTGAAATGGAGTGGCATACTGTATCAGGTGTTAATTATCATGTTATATCTGGTGCATTTTCGATCTGATTGATGCATTATAGGGCCGAATGGACCTGGAGTCAATAAAGACATGAGCTTCTTTGCTACCGATGTCCAAAATTCTGGATATAGGATATTGCTATGGAAACTGCGCCTTTGCGGAAGCGTCCAGGATCTTATTCACCCAATTACTTAAAGATGATTTCTATGGAAAACACAGATATGAAATCACACACGCAAACACAAAATATTCCACCCAACCACCCTCTTTATTGATTCTCAAAACGAATTTTGTTTACACACACTGGTTCAACAAACAATAAAAAACAACCTACAAGAATCAATAACCTTATTGAGAAAGGGAAAAAATATCTAGATGACCACAACTCTTGTTGGAGAAGGAGAACAACGAAGAACGACGGCTAACCCTTGGATTAATTAATTCGGTCTCAATCCCATACTTTTAATCCAACCCTAGATGCTGCTTTTATAGGAGAATAGAAGCCCTAGGAAAACACCCAATTTGCCCCTTCATTACGTGCAGAATAAGTCATAGAAAGACCAAGTCAAAAACGCAGGAAACCCCGCTCAGACGTCTGACCCAGATTGGTCAGACGTCTGTCCCTGCTCTCAGCTTACCAAAACCCTGACAATAGATGTCTAACCAAATGCTGTCAGACGTCTGTGCTAAAATGCATCACAAAACCGCTTCTCCTTGCCTTCTTTCTGCCACTGCTCCATCTCCTCTATTGCCAAGCACATCCACGCCTCGTCTTCATCAACATATGTGATTTCATTTCACAAATCACAACACTCCGCCTTGATATGAAATCGCATCACATCAAACTAACTTCAACACACAAGTCATCTAGCTCTTTCAACGACACCTGCTCTCAATTAAATCATTACAACCACAAACCACCGCCTGCCAAAGATGCATCTTCCCCTCGAGATGCACCACGCAATACTAACGGTCTAAAAGTGCTTGTAATACCATAAGGATCTCCACCTTGTGGATTTTCTACAATGACACCATCTATCACTTGACCTGAGCTCCTTCCTTGATCACCCCGGATCCCTCGAGCATCATCAACATGAAGACCCCTGTCTAACACATCAGCAGTGACCAAATTAACCTCTCCACCTTGTTGCGAACTAGGTTCTTCAACCATCACTCGCCTTCTACTGTCGACCACAAAACTAACCAATCTATACACAACCACGGCGATCTAACTGACCGAGAGAAATGAGGTTATGCGAACTAGTGGGTACATCTCTAACTCTAGAGACTTCTCTCACCACACCATCATGCATACGAAACCGGATAAATCCAATACCACAAACTAGTAGCTCTACTCCATTGGTTGTTGTAATCATGTCGACATTCTTCTCATAAGAAGAAAAACACTTCACAACCTTACAAATGTGAAAACTGGCTCCTGAATCCATCTTCCAAGGATTAACTTTGTTACAACTCGCATTCTACGCATCGAAGGATCGTAGAATATTTATTTCTTTCAAATAGGAAGTCGTATGGTCATGTAACTTGGGAGATGACTATTGGGGTCATTTCCCATGTTCATGATTTTTGCCGATTTTTAAATGACCGTTTTACCCCTAGCTGATCTTGTTTTGGCCATAAATTTTGATTAGAAAGGAGTTTTGACCTGAAACCACTTCCATTGGCTCCGGATGATGGTTTACCTTCCCGTAGAGTGGTCACATTACCAAAAGGCCTCACCGTTTGGGAGATATGGCTGAAACGAGTTTCATATGGTGAAAAACTGCTTAACGAGGCCAAATGAGGTGATTAGTAAATGGGTCCATAACCATTTCGGGATTAGGGGTTTGGGGAGGCTGAAATGAGTTAGGTTTTCATTTCATTTCAGTTTTCCAGCCGCCACAAACCGTCTCTTAAACCTAACAATGGCCTCCAACATCTAAATACACCTCTAATCACTTCTTAATCAAGTTTTGGCTCAAACTACATCAAATTAAGCAGAGAAAGCACCAAAGCAAGGTTAGAGCTACTGTGTTACATTGGGAACAATGCCAAACAGGGGATCATTTCAGATTTGGTATTTTATTTGTGGCCAAGGTGAGTGATTTGCATTGTTTTTCACTAATCACGGCTAATTAGGGGTGATTAATGATAATTAGCGAAATTATAGCTCAGAAAAATCAGGAAAAATTTGTAAAATTCTAAAATGATATTCTAGGGCTCTGATAGAAATTTGGGTTGATTTGGTTAAGTTTTGCTAATCCTATCATTAGTTGGTGTTAAACATGATTAAGGGTAAAACATGGGTTTTTAGGTATGTTTGATCCATTTAAACATGTCATATTGTTGTTTAAGTGTTTGTGGATGATTATACATGTTGCTATGACCGTATGGTATGTTTTGTGATTGCATAGAAAAGTTAGAATGATTGAAAACGCCGTCGTTTTGCAAAAATAGCTTGCTGGAAAAACTTGCAGGAAATCGGATAGGAGCACTCGGATAGGAGCATTCAGATAGGAGCATCCGTATAGCAGTATTCGGATAGGAGCATTCGGATAGGAGCATTCGGATAGGAGCAACCAGATAGGGGCATCCGATCCGAACCAGATAGGGGGTTCCGATCCAAACCGGATAGGGGCATCCGATCCGAACCGGATAGGGGCATCCAATCCGAACCAGATAGGGGACTCCGACCCGAACCAAATAAGAGCATCCGAGCACCCGAACTGAACTAGAAAGGAGCATTTGAACCGAACCAAGTAGGAGGAGGCGAACCGAATCGAACCGGAGGATCGAACACCAAGTAGACCTAAACCCGAGATGCAAAGGAAGTCCAAATAAGGAGTTGTACCTCAGGATCCAGATGGGAACCAAGGAAGGAACTTCATGAGTTTGGCTTTGCTGCAGGATGTGTGCTAAGGGGTTGTCGATGTCTGTAACTTTAGATCGCTATGTGTAGGGGGTAAGTGAATGGATTCAGGGCCACAGTGGCCTATGTACGACTAAAGAGCTATAAACCAATGAAGTGGGGTCATTTGTGAAGATTTGGTCGTGACTCCATGGGATAAGCTTGGTAGTAGCAGTAGTTGTACAAGTCGAACTCCGTCACTACTTCGATGGGTCTAGTTATTGGCAATGGTCGACATCGTATGCTTTACGCACTGAGTGAGAGATGTGAGAATGGTTTCTATGTTTGATTTTTTTCCTTCATTATGACATACACACCCTCACCCCCGTATTCTTTATACCATGTGTTAGTGGCACCTTAGATTATTGTACAATATGTAGTGTTAACTCTTTGGTTGTAGGTCCAGGTTCAGGTATGGTTTAGTATACCTGTTATTGTTCTGTTTAGCTGCTTATCGCTCATACCAGATTTTTTGTCTGACCCAGAGTTTTATGTCTCTTCTTATTACTCTGGGTGCTCTCTCGAGCAGACTAGAGACAGGTTAGGTGGTATGCACTAGTAGCTGTACCGAAGACGAGTAGGAGGCTTCCACGTATGATATATATATAGACATTGTGTTGCTGCGGTCACTACTTTGGGTATTAGTGGGGTACCTTTCTTTCTTTTGTTCAGAGACAGTAATTTGGAAAGTTATAATAAGCTGTATTTGGATTTCCGCTACTCTGATGATGATGTTGATGTTGGTTTTAGTTATCAGCTTATGCACTGTCTCACCTGTTTTATGTCAAGTACATTATTATTATATTTTGTTCCATGAGCTGTGAGACATTCTACAGGGTTTCTGATTAGTTCATTCTCTCCTTTCCTTACTTTGGCGACCATTCCGTGCTAGTCGAGCATGTGTACAGCGCACTTTCGGAGGAAATGCCGGCTGGTGCGGGGTGGGCCATCACACTTGGTATCAGAGCTCTAGGTTGCGTAGTTAACCTAGGGAAAGACACTAAGGGGAGATAATACGTATATGAGAGCACGTATTTGTGATTATTTTGGTTTTCAAAAGTTATATATGTACTATTAATATATCTAAGGATGAAGTCGCACTGCACTGACACCACAAAGAGGATGGTTAATCGTTTTCTCTTTACAGATTGAACGATGAGCCGATACGCAAGAAGTGCCGGTGGAGGAGCCAATAATGGGAATGTTGCTGATATAAGGACGATGTTTACTGACCTCATGAGAGAGATGCTTAGAGATGTTCAGAGGGCAACTCCCAATGCTGGTAATGGTGGTGGTCCAATAGTGCAGGCGCCTAGGGCCGATTTCGCCAAGCTGAATAAGGATTATATGAGTCGGTGGGAAGCCATTCCATGGAACGGAGTCGGCTACGGATGTTCAGGATTGGTTGGATAGCTGCGAGCGTATCTTCGAAGATTTGGGTATCGAGGATGCGATGAAGAGAAGGCTAGCATCCCGTCAGCTGCAAGGATGGGCAAAGAACTGGTGGAATGCTATAAAGGCAGCTACTCCCGAGGATCAGATTACTTGGGATCAGTTTAAGGCTCGCTTTAGCGATAAGTTCATTCCGGCTGCTCAGAAGTCCATGCTATTTAAGAAATTCTTGAAACTCAAGCAGAATGGTAGAGCTCTCTTAGAGTATATTGCCGAATTCGACACATTGTCGAAATATAGGTTATCTCTTATTGATACTGCCGAGAAGAAGAACGATAAGTTCATAACTGGTTTGGATGGATACTTGGGGGAAAGGCTTATTAACCATATCGATGAGACGTTTGAATCGATTGTGGGGAAAGCATTGAGGTTAGAGAGTCTTTGCCCTAAGTCGAAGACTGAGGTTGCATCTGCAGAGGAGCCAAAGCCACAAGCAAGCGGTGGAGGCAAGAATGGTTCTCAGAATAAGAGAAAGCAGAATCAGACCTAGGATGGCCAGAAGAAAAAGAATAAGCAAGATGTTGAGTGCTTCAGCTGTGGTAAGAAGGGCCACTATGCCAAAGACTGTCGGGCCAAGCCAGCGGATAGTAAGTGCTTCAACTGTGGCCAAGTGGGACATCACAAGGACAAGTGTCCGCAACCCCCTAAAGAAAAGCAGATGGTGAAATCATATGCCCTTAATGTTATTCCTTCTTCGTCGAATGCCCCAACTGCGGCGGAGAAGGGAAAGAATGTCGTTATTCAAGGTATGCTTTCTGTTTATGATGTTCGTGTTAGAGTTTTGTTTGATACCGGGGCTTCCAGTTCTTTCATATCTAGTGACCTGGTAGATAGGTTGGGATTGGAGCCCGAGATTTTCGATAGGCCTTTAGTAGTGACGAACCCGATTGGTGGTTCAACCAAGCTTAGCATGATTTGTCGTAATGTGGCCTTATCGTGTCATGGATGCATGTTTTGTTGTGATTGCTTTGTTTTGGGCTTTACTGGATTTGGCATTATTTTGGGAGTCGACTGGCTCCAAAGATATGGGGTGGCGGTAGACTGTAATGGCTTTTTGGTGATTGCTAGAGCGGATGATGGGAAGAGGGTAGTGTTTGGTGGTCTACCTAGTGATGGGGTAATGTCTAGTTTTCTAAATTCCCTCGACATCCCGCATAGTGAGTTATCAGGGTTGCCCATGGTTGGCCAGTATCCAGACATCTTCGAGGAAGTGACCGGGCTTCCACCACACCGAGAGATTGAGTTCCGTGTTGATTTAGTGAAAGATGCCAGACCAATAGTGATGCCACTTCGTCGTATGGCACCAAGGGAGCAGCAAGAGCACGAGGTGCAAGTCAGCGATCTTTTGAAGAAGGGATTTATCAGAAGGAGTGTTTCTAAATGGGGAGCACCAGTTGTGTTTGCTACCAAGGCGGATGGTTCCCTTCGTTTGTGTGTAGACTACCGCGAGTTGAATAAAGTGACGAGGAAGAATAAGTATCCTCTACGGCGGATAGATGATTTGTTTGATCAGTTGAGTGGCGCGAGAGTATTCTCTCAGTTGGATCTCGCGACAGGTTTTCATCAGCTTAGAGTGGAAGCTGGGATTATAGCTAAAGCGGCATTTCGGATGTTGTCTGGATTTTATGAGTGGTTGGTCATGCCATTCGGGCTGACCAACGACCCAACATACATTGTGGATCTTATGAATAGGGTATTCAGAGATCAGTTGAATAAGTTTGTCCTTGTGTTCGTGGATAATATTTTGGTATATTCGAGGACAGAGGAAGAACACAAGGAACATTTGAGGATAGTGATGGAGGTGATGAGAAAACACCAATTGAAAGCAAAATTCTCTAAGTGTCACTTCTGGAGGAGGGAAGTGAGATTCTTGGGCCATGTTGTTTCAGAGAATGGTATTGCCGTGGACCCTGCGAAGGTGGCTACGGTACAAGATTGGTCTACGCCCAAGAATGCAACGGACATAAGAAGTTTCTTAGGATTAGCTGGATATTATCATAAGTTTATCCAAGACTTCTCCATGATAGCAGCACCGTTGACTCAGTTGACCAAGAAGAATCAAGCCTTCGTCTAGGACGAAAGGTGTGAGAATGCATTCAAGATCCTAAAGGAAAAGTTGACATGTGCACCAGTGTTAGTCATTCCAAAGGGGAATGAAGAAATGACGGTATATACAGATGCATGTAGTACTGGACTATGTGCTGTATTGATGCAAGGAGGTAGGGATGTAGCTTATGCAAGTCGGCAACTGAAACCGCATGAGAAAAGATACCCTTCCCATGATTTGGAATTAGCAGCGATCGTGTTTGCACTGAAGATGTGGAGAATTATCTTTTGAGAGAAAGATTCGAGTTGTTTACCGATCATAAATCGTTAAAATATCTCTTCTCTCAGAAAGATCTAAATCTCCGGCAGCAAAGATGGTTAGAATTCTTGGCTTCCTATGATTTCGCATATACATGAGGAAAGTGCAATGTGGTGGCTGATGCGTTGAGTAGAAGACATGCCAGTTTAGGGGCTATGTTTCTAGAATGGAAGCAACTGGAGTGCATTGCTGGGTATGATTTCATACCAAAGTGCGAAATGGATCCAGAAATGTTAGCAAGTTCGACAATCAGACCCACTTTGATTGAGCAGATTGGTTCCGGTCAGAGGAACGATCCTAACCTATTGGAAATCATCTCAAAGTTAAAGATGGGAATCGACGGAGATAGGAACAAGTATGGGCTTGATCGACATGGATGGCTTAGAAAGAATGGAAGACTAGTTGTACCTAATGTCAATGGATTGAAGATGAAGTGCTTAGAGAATGTCATCACTCAAAACTGTCTATACATCCCAGTGGTAACAAGATGTACTGAGACATGAAGCAGACCTACTACTCGGAAGGGATGAAAAGAGACATTGGGAAGTTTATATCCAAATGCATGAACTGCCAGCTAGTTAAAGTTGAGCAAAAGAAGCTTAGTGGTTTGCTACAACCATTAGAAATTCCAGAATGGAAATGGGAACAATTGTCATTGGATTTCATTAATGGGTTACCAAGTACTAGATCGGGCCATGATAGCATTTGGGTGATTGTCGAACGATTGACTAAGAGTTTAAGGTTTATACCCGTCAGGTCAAATAGGACGACAACTAAGTTAGCGAAACTGTATATAAAGTGTGTAGTGAGATTTCATGGAATACCCAAAGGCATTGTGAGTGACCGAGATTCGTTATTCACTAGTGGATTTTGGAGGAGCTTACAAGAGGCGTTAGGATCAGAACTACATCTCAGTACCGCGTATCATCCTCAAACCGACGGACAGACAGAGAGGGCGAATCGAGTGTTAGAAGATCTCTTGAGAGCTTGCATATTGGATTTTGGTGGATCATGGGATGACCATTTGCATCTAGTAGAGTTTTCATATAATAATAGTTATCAATCCAGTATTGGTATTTGAAGCTTTGTACGGAAGACCGTGCAACACACCGTCATGTTGGGTAGAAACTGGTGAGAAGTTTGTGCTTGGACCCGATGTGATAAGAGAAACTTCAGACAAGATTAAGGTTATCCAACAGCGAATGAAGGCTACCAAAGTTAGGCAGAAGAGTTATGCTGATAAAAGGATAAGAGAATTAAAGTTCTCCATTGGCGACTTGGTGTTTATCAAGATTTCTCCATTGAAGAGCGTGATACGATTTGGCAGGAGAGGCAAGTTAGCACCAAGATTTGTTGGTCCATTCCCTGCTCTTGAGAAAATTGGGAATTTGGCATACAAAGTTGAATTACCAGAGAAGATGGCAGGAGTTCACAACGTATTTCCTGTTTCCCAGTTAAGGAAGTTCGTGCACGACCCAGGTGTGACTATTTCACCTGATCAGTTGGATGATATCAAAGTTGAACCCGAGGCGGTTGGGAACCGCAAGCCTATGTGCATTGTTTGGAACGATACGAAGCAACTTTGAAGGAAAGCGGTGAATCTAGTCAAAGTCCAGTGCGGCGAGAATGAGAATGACTGTACATGGGAGACAGAGGAGAGTATTAGGAAGATGTATCCAGAACTCTTCGCCTGGTAAGATTGTAACTTTGATTTAGTCTTTCTGCATGAGGCTTATTTGTTTGTTTTTTATGTTTGATTGTTGTATGTGGCTGGTAGGCATGCGGGATCATTTGTATGTTTTGGGTTAAGGAATTTCGGGGACGAAATTTCTTAAGGGGGGGAGAGTGTAACGACCCCCATTCTACGCATCGAAGGATCGTAGAATATTTATTTCTTTCACATACGAAGTTGTATGGTCATGTAACTTTGGGAGACGACTACTGGGGTCATTTCCCATGTTCATGATTTTTTCTGATTTTTAAATGACCGTTTTGCCCCAAGCTGATCTGGTTTTGGCCATAACTTTTGATTGGAAAGGAGTTTTGACCTGGAACCACTTCTATTGGCTCTGGATGATGGTTTACCCTTCCGTAGAGTGGTCACATTAACCAAACAGACTCACCATTTGGGAGATATGGCTGAAACAAGTTCCAGAAGGTGAAAAACTGCTTAACTGGGCCAAATGAGTTGATTAGTAAATGGGCCCATAATCCATTTTGGGATTAGGGTTATGGGGAGGCTGAAATGAGTTAGGTTTTCATTTCATTTCAGTTTTCCAGCCGCCACAAATCCTCTCTTCAACCTAACAACGACCTCCAACATCTAAATACACCTCTAATCACTTCTTAATCAAGTTTTTGCTTAAACTACATCAAATTAAGGAGAGAAAGCAGCAAAGAAAGGTTAGAGATGCTATGTTACATTGGGAACAGCGCCAAACAGGGGATCATTTCAGATTTGGTATTTTATTTGTGGCCAAGGTGAGTGATTTGCATTGTTTTTCACTAATCACGGCTAATTAGGGGTAATTAGTGATAATTACCGAAATTATAGCTCAGAAAAATCTAGAAAAATTTATAAAATTCTAAAATGATATTATAGGGATCTGATAGAAATTTGGTTTAATTAGTTAAGTTTTGCTAATCCTATCATTAGTTGTTGTTAAACATGATTAAAGGGAAAACATGGGTTTCTGGGTATGTTTGATCCATATAAACATGTCATATTGTTGTTTTAGTGTTTGTGGATGATTAACATGTTGCGATGACTGTATGGTATGTTATGTGAATGCATAGAAAAGTTAGAATGGTTGAAAATGCCATCATTTGGCAAAAATAGCTTGCTGGAAAAACTTGCAGCAAATCGGATAGGAGCATTCGGATAGGAGCATTCATATATGAGCATTCAGATAGGGGCATTCGAATAGGTGCATATGGCTTGGAGCATTCGGATAGAAGCAACCGGGTAGGGGCATCCGACCCGAACCGGATAGGGGCATCCGATCCGAACTAGATAGGGGCATCCGATCCGAACTGGATAGGGGCATCCGATCCGAACCGGATAGGGGACTCCGACCCAAACCAAATAAAAGCATCCGAGCACCCGAACAGAATTAGAAAGGAGCATTCGAACCGAACCAAGCAGGAGGGGGCGAACCGAACCGAACCGAACCAGAGGATCGAATACCAAGTCCTAAACCCGAGATGCAAAGGAAGTCAAAATGAGGAGTTGTACCTCAGGATCCAGATGGGTACCAAGGAGGGAACTTCATGAGTTGGGATTTGCTGTGGGACGTGTGCTTAGGGGTTGTCGATGTCTGTAATTTTAGATCGTATGTGTAGGGGGTACGTGAATGGATTCAGAGCCACAATGGCCTAGGTACGACTAAGAGCTATAAACCAATGAAGTGGGGTCACTTGTACAGATTTGGTCATGACTCCATGGGATAAGCTTGGTAGTAGCAGTAGTTGTACAAGTCGAACTCCGTCACTACTTCGATGGGTCAAGTGATTGACAATGGTGGACATCATATGCTTTACGCACTGAGTGAGAGATGTGAGAATGGTTGCTATGTTTGATTATTTGCCTTCATTATGACATACACACCCCCACCCCCGTATTCTTTATACCATGTGTTAGTGGCACCTTAGAGTATTGTACAGTAGTGCTAACTCTTTGGTTGCAGGTCCAGATTCAGGTATGGTTTATTATACATGTTATTGTTCTGTTTAGCTGCTTATCGCTCATACCTGACTTTTTGTCTAACCCAGAGTTTTATGTCTCTTCTTATTACTCTGGGTAGGGCTGGCAATTAGAACCGAGAACCGAAAACCCGAACCGAACCGACCCGAAAAGACCCGAACCCGAACCGAACCCGATGGGTCTCGGGTCGGGTCTGGGTGATGAAAAATGTCATCAAGACCCGATCAAACCCGACCCGCATAGACCCGACCCGCATAGACCCGAACAAAAAGTATTGAAATACATGTATTTTTAGTGTTATTATTCAACCGGACCCAAACCGACCCGACCCGACCCGAGCTTCGACCCGACCCGACCCGAACCGAACCTCGGGTCGGGTCGGGTCCAGATTCTTAAAATGTATAGTTTAGACCCGAAAAAACCCGACCCGCCTAGAACCGAGACCCGACGGGTCGGGTCCGGGTCCATCGGGTCGGGTCTAATTGCCACCCCTAACTCTGGGTGCTCTCTGGAGTAGACTAGAGACAGGTTAGGTGGTATGCAGTAGTAGCTGTACCGGAGACGAGCATGAGGCTTCCTCGTATGATATATATACATACATTCTTCCTGTGTTGCTGCGGTTACTACTTTGGGCATTGGTGGTGTACCTTTCTTTCTTTTGTTTAAAGACAGTAATTTGGAAAGTTGTAATAAGTTGTATTTAGATTTCCGCTACTCTGATGATGATGTTGATGTTGGTTTTAGTTATCAGCTTATGCACTGTCTCACATGTTTTATGTCAAGTACATTATTATTATATTTTGTTCCATGCGCTGTGAGACATTCTATAGTGTTTCCGATTAGTTCATCCTCTTCTTTCCTTTCTTTGGCGATCGTTCCGTGCTAGTTGGGCATGTGTACAACGCACTTTCGGAGGAAATGCCGGCTGGTGCGGGGCGGGCCGTCACACTTGGTATCAGAGCTCTAGGTTGCGTAGTTAACCTAGGGAAAGACACCAGGAGAGATAATACGTATAAGAGAGCGCGTGTTTGTGATTATTTTGGTTTTCAAGAGCTATATGTATATACTATTAATATATCTAAGGATGAAGTCGCACTGCACTGACACCACAAAGAGGATGGTTAATCAGTTTCTCTTTACAGATTGAACGATGAGCCGATACACAAGAGGTGCCGGTAGAGGAGCCAATAATGGTAATGCTGCTGATATAAGGACAATGTTTACTGACTTCATGAGAGAGAAGCTTAAAGATGTTCAGAGGGCAGCTCCAAATGTTGGTAATGGTGGTGGTCCAATAGTGCAGGCGCCTCGGGCCGATTTCGCCAAGCTGAATAAGGATTATACGAGTCTTGGTGGGAAGCCATTCCACAAAACGGAGTCGGCTACGGATGTTCAGGATTGGTTGGATAGTTGCGAGCATATCTTCGAAGATTTGGGTATCGAGGATGCGATGAAGAGAAGGCTAGCTTCCCGTCAGCTGCAAGGATGGGCAATGAATTGGTGGAATGCTATAAAGGCAGGTACTTCCGAGGATCAGATTACTTGGGATCAGTTTAAGGCTCGCTTTAGCGATAAGTTCATTCCAGCTGCTCAGAAGTCAGTGCTGTTTAAGAAATTCTTGGAACTCAAGCAGAATGGCAGAGCTGTCTCGGAGTATATTGCCGAATTCGACACTTTGTCGAAATATGGGTTATCTCTTATTAATACTGCCGAGAAGAAGAATGAGAAGTTTATAACTGGTTTGGATGGATACTTGGGGGAAAGGCTAATTAACCATATCGATGAGACGTTTGAATCGATTGTGGGGAAAGCATTGAGGTCAGAGAGTCTTTACCCTAAGTCAAAGACTGAGGTCGCATCTGCAGAGGAGCCAAAGCCACAAGCAAGTGGTGGAGGCAAGAATGGTTCTCAGAATAAGAGAAAGCAGAATCAGATCAAGGATGGCCAGAAGAAAAAGAATAAGCAAGATGTTGAGTGCTTCAGCTGTGGTAAGAAGGGACACTTTGCCAAAGTGTGTCGGGCCAAGCCAGCAGATAGGAAGTGCTTCAACTGTGGCCCAGTGGGACATCACAAGGACAAGTTTCCACAACCCCCTAAAGAAAAGCAGATGGTGAAAGCATATGCCCTTAATGGTATTCCTTAATGGTGAAAGCATACATTTTATTCAAGGTATGCTTTTTGTTTATGATGTTCCTGTTAGAGTTTTGTTTGATACCGGGGCTTCCAGTTCTTTCATATCTAGTGACCTGGTAGCTAGGTTGGGATTGAAGCCCGAGATTTTCGATAGGCCTTTAGTAGTGACGAACCCGATTGGTGGTTCAACCAACCTTAGCATGATTTGTCGTAATGTGGTCTTATTGTGTCATGGATGCATGTTTGGTTGTGATTGCTTTGTTTTGGGCTTTACTGGATTTGACATTATTTTGGGAGTCGATTGGCTCGAAAGATACGGGGTGGTGATAGACTGTGAGGGCTTTTTGGTGACAATTAGAGCGGATGATGGGCGGAGGGTAGTGTTTGGTGGTCTACTCGGTGATGGGGGTAATGGCTAGTTTTCTAAATTCCCTTGACATCCCGCATAGTGAGTTGTCAGGGTTGCCTGTGGTTGGCCCGTATCCGGACGTCTTCGAGGAAGTGACCGGGCTTCCACCACACCAAGAGATTGACTTCCGTATTGATTTAGTGAAAGATGCCAGACCTATAGTGATTCTACTTCGTCGTATGGCACCAAGGGGGCAGCGAGAGCTCGGGGTGCAAGTCAGCGATCTTTTGAAGAAGGGATTTATTAGAAGGAGTGTTTCTGAATGGGGAGCACTAGTTGTGTTTGCTACCAAGGAGGATGGTTCCCTTCGTTTGTGCGTAGACTACCGCGACTTGAATAAAGTGAAGAGGAAGAATAAGTATCCTCTACCGTGGATAGATGATTTGTTTGATCAGTTGAGTGGCGCGAGAGTATTCTCTCAGTTGGATCTCGCAACAGGTTTTCATCAGCTTAGAGTGGAAGATGAAAGTATAGCTAAAACGACATTTCGGACGCCGTCTGGATTTTGTAAGTGGTTGGTCATGCCATTCGGGCTGACCAATGCCCCATCATACTTTGTGGATCTTACAAATAGGGTATTCAGAGATCAGTTGAATAAGTTTGTCCTTGTGTTTGTGGATGATATTTTGGTCTATTCAAGGATAGAGGAAGAACACAAGGAACATTTGAGGATAGTGATGGGGGTGTTGAGAAAACAGCAGTTGAAAGCAAAGTTCTCTAAGTGTCACTTCTGGAGGAGGGAAGTGAGATTCTTGGGCTATGTTGTTTCATAGAATGGTATTGCCGTGGACTCTGCGAAGGTGGCTACGGTACAAGATTGGTCTACGCCCAAGAATGCAACGGACATAAGAAGTTTCTTGGGATTAGCTGGGTATTATCGTAAGTTTATCCAAGACTTTTCCAAGATAGCAGCACCGTTGACTCTGTTGACCAAGAAGAATCAAGCCTTCGTCTGGGACGAAAGGTGCGAGAATGCATTCAAGAGCCTGAAGGAAAAGTTGACATGTGCACCAGTGTTAGTCATTCCTAAGGGGAATGAAGAAATGACGGTATACACGGATGCATGTGGTACCGGACAAGGTGCTGTATTAATGCAAGGAGGTAGGGTTGTAGCTTATGCAAGTCGGCAACTGAAACCGCATGAGAAAAGATACCCTACCCATGATTTGGAGTTGGCAGCGATCGTGTTTGCACTGAAGATGTGGAAACATTATCTCTTGGGAGAAAGATTCGAGCTGTTTACCGATCATAAATCATTAAAGTATCTCTTCTCTCAGAAAGATCTAAATCTCCGGCAGCAAAGATGGTTAGAATTCTTGGCTTCCTATGATTTTGACATCGCATATACACGAGGAAAGGGCAATGCGGTGGCTGATGCATTGAGTAGAAGACATGCCAGTTTAGGGGCTATGTTTCTAGAATAGAAGCAACTGGAGTACATCATTGGGTATGATTTCAGACCTAAGTGCGAATTGGATCTAGAAATGTTAGCAAGTTTGACGATCGGACCCACTTTGATTGAGCGGATTGGTTCCGGTCAGAGGAACGATCCTAACCTATTGGAAATCATCTCAAAGTTAAAGATGGGAATCGACGGAGATAGGAACAAGTATGGGCTTGATCGAGATGGATGGCTTAGAAAGAATGGAAGACTAGTTATACCCAATGCCAATGGATTGAGAGATGAAGTGCTTAGAGAATGTCATCAGTCAAAACTGACTATACACCCCGGTGGTAACAAGATGTACCGAGACATGAAGCAGACCTACTACTGAGAAGGGATGAAAAGAGACATTGGGAAGTTTATATCCAAATGCATGAACTGCCAGCTAGTTAAAGCTGAGAAAAAGAAGCGTAGTGGTTTGCTACAACCATTAGAAATTCCAGAATGGAAATGGGAACAAGTGTCAATGGATTTCATTGATGGGTTACCAAGGACTAGATCGGGCCATGATAGCATTTGGGTGATTGTGGACCGATTGACTAAGAGTGCAAGGTTTATACCCGTCAAGTCAAACAGGACGGCTCCTAAGTTCGCGGAACTGTATATAAAGTGGGTAGTGAGATTTCATGGAAAACCAAAAGACATTGTGAGTGACCGAGATCCGTTGTTCACTAGTGGATTTTGAAGGAGCTTACAAGAGGCGTTAGGATCAGAACTACATCTCAGTACCGCATATCATCCTCAAACCGACGGACAGACAGAGAGGGTGAATCGAGTGTTAGAAGATCTCTTGAGAGCGTGCATATTGGATTTTGGTGGATCATGGGATGACCATTTGCATCTAGTAGAGTTTGCATATAATAATAGTTATCAATCCAGTATTGGTATGGCTCCGTTTGAAGCTTTGTAGGAAGACCGTGCAACTCACCGTCATGTTGGGTAGAAACTGGTGAGAAATTTGTGCTTGGACCCGATGTGATAAGAGAAACTTCAGACAAGATTAAGGTTATCCAATAGCGAATGAAGGCTACCCAAGATAGGCAGAAGATTTATGCTGATAAAAGGAGAAGAGAATTAAAATTCTCCATTGGCGACTTGGTGTTTATCAAGATTTCTCCATTGAAGAGCATGATACGATTTGGTAGGAGAGGCAAGTTAGCACCAAGATTTGTTGGTCCATTCCCAGTACTTGAGCAAATTGGGAATTTGGCATACAAAGTTGAATTACCATAGAAGATGGCAGGAGTTTACAACGTATTTCATGTTTCCCAGTTTAGGAAGTTCGTGCACGACTTAGATGTGACTATTTCACCTGATCAGTTAGATGATATCGAAGTTGAACCGAGGCGGTTGGGAACCGCAAGCCTATGCGTATTGTTGGTAACAATACGAAGCAACTTCGAAGGAATGCGGTGAATCTTGTCAAAGTCCAGTGGGGCGAGAATGAGAATGACTGTACTTGGGAGACAGAGGAGAGCATTAGGAAGATGTATCCAGAACTCTTCGCCTGGTAAGATTTTAACTTCGATTTAGTCTTTCCGCATGCTAGGATAGGCTTGTTTGTTTGTTTGTTTTGCATGTTTGATTGTTGTATGTGGCTGGTAGGCATGCGGGATCCTTTGTATGATTTGGGTTAAGGAATTTCAGGGACGAAATTTCTTAAGGGGGGGGGAGAGTGTAACGACCCGAATTCTACGCATCGAAGGATCATAGAATATTTATTTCTTTCACATACGAAGTCGTATGGTCATTGTAACAACCCTGAATTTTGGAGCCAATTTAAAATTTAAAATTTAGTAATTTTAATGAGTTTTGATATTTAAAATAATCTATTTTAAATAATAATGATCACAAATTTGATCCAAATCGAACTTAGAATGAATAATTTAATTTTAATTATAAAAGGAGTTAGAAATAGCGCTGTAGTTTGAAAAGTCAAACTTGAACTTTGACTGACCGTACAGGATGCAAAATTTAACGGATTTTAGTGAAACCAAAAATATTAGAATCTATTTAAAAATATCTTTCTAACGAATCCGAAAAATCGAAATTTCATAGCGGGAATCAAAAGTTATGCCAAGTTTAAAATTTAGAAAGGTCGCTATGAAATATATAAAGGTCAAAAATGCTACTTTTTACATATGAAGGAATTTGGACTCGAAACCACTTCCATTGAGTTCAGAATGACGTTTCTACATTGAAAAATAGTAAACACTTATATATTTCGAGTTTCAGAAATTATTTGTTTAAAAATGTATTTTTAATATTAAATATATTGGCCTTAAAAATAGTCATTTTTTAAATGATCTCTATTTTCGACGAAACCACTTTTGTTGGAACCGGAATGTCAAATTATTGCTAGGTTTCAATTTTCAGAATTTTTCGAATTAATATGTGAGCGTGGCGAAATAAAATGTGTTTTGACTATTTCAGTTAAATTTAAACGCCTTAAAAATAGCCATTTTTCAAACAGTCTCAGAATTCAACGAAAATAATTTTGTTGGGTTCGTATCATCAAAACAAAGCTAAAAATGATTTTTCGGTAATTTTTAGAATTAATATATAATTATAATTGGTTTCTCAGTGTGAACGGATAATTTTTGACTTTAAAAATTCATTAAAAATTCGTACGAGCTCAGAATTGAACAAAATTAAATTTTCTAGGTCCGCAATGTCAAAACATAGCTAAATATATTTTTCGGGAATTTTTGAAGTTAATTTGTGGCCCCGACATATTTAAATGTACGGTAGAAATTAAATTATTTATTTAATATTGCATTTTTGAATTAAAACCCAAAAAAACTTTACAGACATTGGAATTGGGCCACGAGACTTGTGCCATCGCGTTCAGTAGGCGTCAAAACCTTAAGTTTGACGGTCGTTGGGCTGAAATCTGAGTTCGGAGCTAATCGGGCCTTAATGGGCTTAATTAATTAATATTATAATATAAATAATAGGCCAATAACCCTAAGACACTATTCACCCTTCTTCATCAGCCGCCGTTTACCCCATTCCATGGCCGAAAATCACCAAGCTTTCCCCCTTAAATTCTTCCAATCCACAGCGAATTAGAATCCAAACTCCATCCCATACTGAACTTCCTCTCCATTCTCATACGGTCGGATCTCACCGAGTGCCACCGTTACCTCGAACGACGCACCCAAACCCGCCGCCTAACAGCCCTGCCGCACCCCCCTAGGCCCCACCCCAACCTAGGCGCAAGATCCCCTCCCTCCCCTCTTCGATTTGACACCCTCTGATCGACTGATAGTTGCACCAATTTCAGCATAAAGGCAAACCTAAATTTGAACAAATTGGGTTCTCTAATTACGAAAGTGACGGCCTGTGTCTGTAGGTAGGAGAAGAAGGTTAATTCCCTTTTTAATTAATTCCTTAATTACTTTTAAAATGTTGTAAATATTCAAACGACCATATCTTTTGCAAATCAGATCAGAATTACGCAAAACGAATTTCGTTGTAATCATGAAGCCGAACCCTACAGCATAGAACTGATTAGAGCGTAAACAGAGCAGATCGGATTTTGAGAAAACTTTCAGATCTGAAATGTAAAGCAAGGTGAGAATTCTATTTTAAAATATAATTATTTATTTATTCAATTCAATGCAAAATCAATATTTATTATATAAGATTTATATGATATTGTATATTCTCGTTGGGGTGTTGATTTGTGTTATGATTGCGATTGACTGCTGTATTGGATTGTTTGTACAGTTGAAATTACACATCTCATGTTCGTGTAGACGGAAATACATATCTCCTGTTTGTTTGTTGAATTATATTAGCACCAAAACAAAATATCCATTTTATTGAATCATGTTAGATTAAAACAAAAACATCATTTTTAGCTATGGATGTTATGCAACATAAAATGTCATCTTAGATAGATCCATGGTTTGCTACATAAAAACATTTATTTTTATGTGGATTAGAATTGTCAACATGAACTTGCATTTTAAATGAAATTCACATTTTATATGTCACTTGTAATGGAAAATTTGTTAATGAATAAGATTCATTTTTTTCATTAGAAATGAAACAAATTTGTTAATATATAAATTCACTTCTTATATGTCGTTAGGAATGAAATGAGTCTGTTAACATATAAATTCACCTTTTACATGTCATTTGTAATGAAATGAATTTGTTAACATATAGAATTTTTTTTTTATGTAGTAGGAATGGAAAATATGTTAAGATATAATATTTACTTTTTATACATATCATTTGAAGAAATAGAAAAATGTGAATATGCATAATATCATTCTTATATGAAATTAAGATCCATAGAGATGATTAGTGTATTAAATATCATTTTTTTTATGACATTTGAATACATTGAATTTGTAACATATAAAATATCATGGTTATTTGTTCGTTGAGTTAGAGTTGACGATAAACAAATATATCACTTTTTCTGTTAATGTTCAGTGTTAGAAACGATGTAACATAAAAACTATATTTTATGTTGATATGAATCATGAGAAAAGGATTGACGATTTTAAAATTTCATTTTTTATAAAAAAAGAGGATTAGACTTTGGAATGTAAATTACATTTTAATGCAATAATAAAGAAGAGATTTTGTCAAATATAAAAATATAAGAATGATAAATTATTCATTTTGTCAAATATAAAAGAAACCATTTTTGCTCGCTACTCTTTTGTTATCAAAATTTGTTCACATTCCTTTTGTCATGCAAAAGTAAAAAAATTGTTCATATTTCTTTTCTTTTGGTCGATAAAAAGAAACCCTTTTTGTCAATATTTCTTTTGTCGATAAAAAGAAACATTTTGTGGCTATTTCTTCTTAATGGTAAAAAAAGAACATTTTTGTCGCTAATTCTTTTTAACATTAAAAGGAATCATTTTTATTGTTATTTCTTTTCAATGTAAAATAAAAAAAAATCCTTTTTGTGTCATGATAGTTTAGATAAAAGTAGACACCTTTTTAGTGTCAAAATTG
Source organism: Allium sativum (assembly GCA_030737875.1). Lineage (NCBI taxonomy): Eukaryota > Viridiplantae > Streptophyta > Magnoliopsida > Asparagales > Amaryllidaceae > Allium > Allium sativum. The sequence continues at coordinate 881,926,719 of CM060919.1, read as the reverse complement.
ATGAATTAAAGAGTTGCATTGTCTACTTATATAAAAAAAAAAAAATTATGAATTTAGCAGTAGCATTTTCACTTACCTTTTAGATGTAAGTAAAAGCATGTTTTGAAGAGTCATATATTTATTTACATGTCAGATGTAAATAAAAGTATAAATTGGAATGTTTGTATTTTTATCAATATTTTGATGCGGTAAAAGAGAAATTTTGATATCACATTTTTATCAATATTTCTAGTGCGATAAAAATAGCGATGTTAACATTTCATTCTTATTGTCATTTGAGTTACGATAAAATGAATACATTTCAAACTGCATTTTTACTGCAGTTCTTTTGGTTAATAAAAGTTCATTGTTATGCTGCATATAAAGAAGATATATTTAATTGGTAATGTCATGTATTGCATATGAAGAAAATATATTTATTTGTTATATACTACATATGAAATGAAATGCATGGTTAAGATCGTATTTTTGTCAATGAAAAATGGTAGCGATAAAATCTACTTTTTTTATTATGTAAAACAAAAATATGAACTTGCATTGTAAATAGAATTTGCATTTTTATATGTAAACAAAAGTAGGAATGTGCATTGATAATAAAGAATACATTTTTATTATGTAACTTAGAATGAGAACTTGCATTGCAAATAAAAATTACATTTTTTTTTATTTGAACTAAAGTTATGATATTTGCTTTGCAAATAAAAATTACATTTTTAACTATGATGTGGAATTGGCATTGAAAATAAAAATTATATTTTTATTTGTAACTATGGTATGAAATTTGGCAAGCGAACAAAATTTACATTTTTATATGTAACTATGAATGAGAAATTGCACTGTAAATTAAAATTACATTTTTATTATGTAATTAAGGTATGATATTACATTGTAAATTAAAATTTCATTTTTATGGTGTAACTTAAGAACGGAATTTACATTGCCATTCCAAATAGTCAAGATCATTTTGGTTTTGCATTGAAAGAGGTAAAAATTATTATTTTTGTTTGGCATTTAAAAGAATAGCAAAATTATTATTTTTGTTATATTGAAATTAAACAAACAAAAATATATTCATTTGTAGTGGACACCAAATATGCATGTTTGTTGTAATGGAAATGAAACACAAAAATACTTGTTTTTGGTTATAATTGGAATGATACACAAAACATACATTTTGTGTATAGTATATTTATGGAAATTGAAAAATAAAAGAAAACAATGTTGCGTGTGATGATATATATATATATCAATATTGGATATAAATAAGAAGATTTGTTGTTGGCAAAATATAGTAAAATGAAATGGACGAGGAATTATATTTATATAAATTATATATATATATATATATATATATATATATAAATTGAAAGTACTTGAATCGAGCGTGGTATTTAGAATCGTACTTTTAATTGATTATACCGTTTGATCCGACCGACGGATTTTCCCAAAACTGAAACCGATAGGTTCGCCTTGGGAAGATCTTTCTAATGATATGAAGTATATTAAAATCCAACGGTTAGATATAGAGAAACGTGTAAAACAAATTTGGGTGAAAACAGCGCCAAAGTCGCCTGTTGACATGAGACGTCGTTAAATAGAATTTAATTATTTTTATATAAGTAAAAATAAAGACTGATCGTTATAAATTAATATTAACGATATGAAATTGTTTTCAAATTTATATATGCGAGAATTATTTGGAAAGTCCGAGTTTACTCTCATTCCAAATAATGATACGACGTTCGAAGATTTGAAGACGGTGATTGAAGGCCGACGATCTTCACATCGAATGGGTGTGTTGCTATTGAGACCCATGATGGGAGTAGCTACCTTGAAGGGGCGACAGTAGTAGCCGTCCGTACGTAGTGTTGATTGCACGGTTTTGGCTTTCGCTCAAACCCAGAGCATAAGCGCGTAAATGGATTGTATGTCTGACATTGTATTCCTTTATACTGTATTCGTTGATCTCTGCTAAACATATATCTGCTTGGTGTTTTACACCCTTCTCTGAGACGTACGAGCTTAGAGGTTATATGTTGGTAGAAATCAATGGTACGGTATGGATTGATGATGTGGCATGCTAAGATGCATATGATCAAGGCTTTGTTGAAAAGCAGGCCTTGTAGGATGATCAAAGCATAGCCTGTTTAGGCATAGCTTTGTGTATAGCGTGACTTCGCGAGCCTCACACACCGGTGGAGTCTAAAACGGGAGAAGGGAACGCAGGGAGAGCAGCACGTTTCTTTCTAGCTAGAAGTGGTGTCATGGTACGGAGCCTAGACATTTTACTTATGTGGATGATGGAATGAGGCGCCTCGGATAGGTCCTATAGGATCGGGAAACGTGTGTTTAGGTATAACTAATCCGCTAAGCTGTATTTGCGGACCGGCCCTGCAGCTATCCAAGGGTTCTCCGTGGGGAATCCTGAGACATTAGCTAGAGTGTCTCGAATCGGTAAGGAGCTCCTCCCTAGCCTTGACTCATGATGGATACACAAATTCCAAATACGACCCTACGGATTTGATTGTATTACTAGTATGGAGGCATAGCATATGGTACCTATGCTTCCTAGGATTGATACATTTACTTTGAAATGGTTTGAAACATATACACACTAATAATAATATCGTTTTTATCGTATCAAGCATTTTTGACCATTATAAGGTAAAACCCTATCCTCCGGTTTGCGTTGCATTGTGTGATGGGACTTGGGTCTTATGATGGTTTCATTTTTCTACAAAGCATTGCGTTGTTTTGACGATTTATTTAAATTTTGCACGGCAATCCATTGGAATAAAACCCGTTCCGCTTTAGTGGCGTGGTCCTTGGATTTGCCTTATTACTATTAGTTATATTAGTTAAGAATTTTCACACCAGTCCCACGACTGACCCGTTGTTTGTTTCCACTTTTGCAAACTCGGTGCCCTCTTTTCCACACGGACAGTCGAGTAGCTTTTTGCAGATATTTATCTCTTTAGTAGGATCCTGGATTGAAGCTCAAAGCTGTGTCCAGAGCATAGAAAAGTCTTCCGCTGTCTTAGTTATTTTATTTCCGCTGTACTGTATTAAAGTAATGTAAAATTTTCTTCCGCTGTAAATTTATTTAATGTACTCTGATATATATTCTGTACTCTGATGTAACATTTACTATGATGTTATAAAAGTCTGTTGTATTTGTTCTAATGTGTTGTATTCCCAAAGTTAAAGTATTCGTGGATTTCCGACCTTTGGGTCAGACTTGTGTGGTTTATGGTCGATCCAAAGAGCGGGAATTTATGGTTCTTTACAGTTGGTATCAGAGCTTTGGTTAGCTCAAATCTTTGGGATACAACTTATTAGAACTGAACAAAAGACTCATCAGAGATTGGATTATTAATATCCAATAAGAATACTCATTAGAGATAGGATCGGCAGTATCCTAGAATGGGAAAACTCATTAGAGATGGGGTTAGTAATGCCCTAAAATGAGTTGAGAGTAACAAGACTATAATATACGTATTTGTAATTATAATCTATTTTAGAAAATATGATTTTGAATGGATAAAAGATTATATATTTGAAAGTTAATCAACTATAAAATTATTTAAACCAATAAGGGTGGAAAAATGGGGTAGGATAATTAAACACTTTTAGCTTCGTTCCTTTTCGAGGACGAAAAGTTTTTAAGTGGGGGAGACTGTAACAACCCTGAATTTTGGGGCCAATTTAAAATTTTAAATTTAGTAATTTTAATGAGTTTTGATATTTAAAATAATCTATTTTAAATAATAATGATCACAAATTTGATTCAAATCGAAGTTAGAATGAATAATTTAATTTTAATTATAAAAGGAGTTAGAAATAGCGCTGTAGTTTGAAAAGTCAAACTTGAACTTTGACTGACCGTACAGGATGCAAAATTTAACGGATTTTAGTGAAACCAAAAATATTATAATCTATTTAAATATATCTTTCTAATGAATCCGAAAAATCGAAATTTCATAGCGGGAATCAAAAGTTATGCCCAGTTTAAAATTTAGAAAGGTCGCTATGAAATATATAAAGGTCAAAAATGCTACCTTTTGCATATGAAGGAATTTGGACTCGAAACCACTTCCATTGAGTTCAGAATGATGTTTCTGCATTGAAAAACAGTAAACACTTATATATTTCGAGTTTCAGAAATTATTTGTTTAAAAATGTATTTTTAATATTAAATATATTGGCCTTAAAAATAGTCATTTTTCAAACGATCTCTGTTTTCGACGAAACCACTTTTGTTGGAACCGGAATGTCAAATTATTGCTAGGTTTCAATCTTCAGAATTTTTCGAATTAATATGTGAGCGTGGCGAAATAAAATGTGTTTTGACTATTTCAGTTAAATTTAAACGCCTTAAAAATAGCCATTTTCAAACAGTCTCAGAATTCGACGAAAATAATTTTGTTGGGTTTGTATCGTCAAAACAAAGCTAAAAATGATTTTTCGGTAATTTTTAGAATTAATATATAATTATAATTGGTTTCTTAGTGTGAACGGATAATTTTTGACTTTAAAAATTCATTAAAAATTCATACGAGCTCAGAATTGAACAAAATTAATTTTTCTAGGTCCGCAACGTCAAAACATAGCTAAATATATTTTTCGGGAATTTTGGAAGTTAATTTGTGGCCCCGGCATATTTAAATGTACGGTAGAAATTAAATTATTTATTTAATATTGCATTTTTGAATTAAAACCAAAAAAACGTTGCAGACATTGGAATTGGGCCACGAGACCTGTCCCATCGCGTTCAGTAGGCGTCAAAACCTTAAGTTTGACGGTCGTTGGGTTGAAATCTGAGTTCGGAGCTATCGAGCCTTAACGGGCTTAATTAATTAATATTATAATATAAATAATAGGCCAATAACCCTAAGACACTATTCACCCTTCTTCATCAGCCGCCGTTTACCCCATACCATGGCCGAAAATCACCAAGCTTTCCCCCTTAAATTCTTCCAATCCACAGCGAATTAGAATCCAAACTCCATCCCATACTGAAGCTCCTCTCTTCCTCTCCATTCTCATACGGTCGGATCTCACCGAGTGCCACCGTTACCTCGAACGACGCACCCAAACCCACCGCCTAACAGCCCTGCCGCACCCCCTAGGCCCCACCGCACCCCACCCCAACCTAGGCGCAAGATCCTCTCCCTCCCTCCTTCGATTTGACACCCTCTGATCGACTGATAGTTGCACCAATTTCAGCATAAAGGCAAACCTAAATTTGAACAAATTGGGTTCTCTAATTACGAAAGTGACGGCCTGTGTCTGTAGGTAGGAGAAGAAGGTTAATTCCCTTTTTAATTAATTCCTTAATTACCTTTAAAATGTTGTAAATATTCAAACGACCATATCTTTTGCAAATCAGATCAGAATTACGCAAAACGAATTACGTTGTAATCATGAAGCCGAACCCTACAGCATAGAACTGATTAGAGCGTAAACAGAGCAGATCGGATTTTGAGAAAATTTTCAGATCTGAAATGTTAAGCAAGGTGAGAATTCTATTTTAAAATATAATTATTTATTTATTCAATTCAATGCAAAATCTATATTTATTATATAAGATTTATATGATATTGTGTATTCTCGTTGGGGTGTTGATTTGTGTTATGATTGCGATTGACTGCTGTATTGGATTGTTTGTACAGTTGAAATTACACATCTCATGTTTGTGTAGACGGAAATACATATCTCCTGTTTGTTTGTTGAATTATATTAGCGCCAAAACAAAATATCCATTTTATTGAATCATGTTAGACTAAAACAAAAACATCATTTTTAGTTATGGATGTTATGCAACATAAAATGTCATCTTAGATAGATTCATGGTTTGTTACATAAAAACATTTATTTTTATGTGCATTAGAATTGTCAACATGAACTTGCATTTTAAATGAAATTCACATTTTATATGTCACTTGTAATGGAAAATTTGTTAATGAATAAGATTCATTTTTTTTCATTAGAAATGAAACAAATTTGTTAATATATAAATTCACTTCTTATATGTCATTAGGAATGAAATGAGTCTGTTAACATATAAATTCACCTTTTACATGTCATTTGTAATGAAATGAATTTGTTAACATATAGAATTTTTTTTATGTCACTAGGAATGGAAAATATGTTAAGATATAATATTTACTTTTTATATATATCATTAGAAGAAATAGAAAAATGTGAATACACATAATATCATTCTTATATGAAATTAAGATCCATAGAGATGATTAGTGTATTAAATATCATTTTTTTAATGACATTTGAATACATTGAATTTGTAACATATAAAATATCATGGTTATTTGTTCGTTGAGTTAGAGTTGACGATAAACAAATATATCACTTTTTCTGTTAATGTTTAGTGTTAGAAACGATGTAACATAAAAACTATATTTTATGTTGATATGAATCATGAGAAAAGGATTGACGATTTTAAAATTTCATTTTTTATAAAAAAAGAGGATTAGACTTTGGAATGTAAATTACATTTTAATGCAATAATAAAGAAGAGATTTTGTCAAATATAAAAATATAAGAATGACAAATTATTCGTTTTGTCAAATATAAAAGAAACCATTTTTGCTCGCTACTCTTTTGTTATCAAAATTTGTTCACATTCCTTTTGTCATGCAAAAGTAACAAATTTGTTCATATTTCTTTTCATTTGGTCGATAAAAAGAAACCCTTTTTGTCAATATTTCTTTTGTCGATAAAAAGAAACATTTTGTCGCTATTTCTTCTTAATGGTAAAAAAAGAACATTTTTGTCGCTAATTCTTTTTAACATTAAAAAGAATCATTTTTATTGTTATTTCTTTTCAATGTAAAATAAAAAAATCCTTTTTGTGTCATGATAGTTTAGATAAAAGTAGACACCTTTTTAGTGTCAAAATTGATGAATTAAAGAGTTGCATTGTTTACTTATAAAAAAAAAAAAATGAATTTAGCAGTAGCATTTTCACTTACCTTTTAGATGTAAGTAAAAGCATGTTTTGAAGAGTCATATTTTTATTTACATGTCAGATGTAAATAAAAGTATAAATTGGAATGTTTGTATTTTTATCAATATTTTGATGGGGTAAAAGAGAAATGTTGATATCACATTTTTATCAATATTTCTAGTGCGATAAAAATAGCGATGTTAACATTTCATTCTTATCGTCATTTGAGTTACGATAAAATGAATACATTTCAAACTGCATTTTTACTGCATTTCTTTTTGTTAATAAAAAGTTCATTGTTATGCTGCATATAAAGAAGATATATTTAATTGGTAATGTCATGTATTGCATATGAAGAAAATATATTTATTTGTTATATACTACATATGAAATGAAATGCATGGTTAAGATCAAATTTTGTCAATGAAAAATGGTAGCGATAAAATCTACTTTTTTTATTATGTAAAACAAAAATATGAACTTGCATTGTAAATAGAATTTGCATTTTTATATGTAAACAAAAGTAGGAATGTGCATTGATAATAAAGAATACATTTTTATTATGTAACTTAGAATGAGAACTTGCATTGATAATAAAAATTACATTTTTTTTATTTGAACTAAAGTTATGATATTTGCTTTGCAAATAAAAATTACATTTTTAACTATGATGTGGAATTGGCATTGAAAATAAAAATTATATTTTTATTTGTAACTATGGTATGAAATTTGGCAAGCGAACAAAATTTACATTTTTATATGTAACTATGAATGAGAAATTGCACTGTAAATTAAAATTACATTTTTATTATGTAATTAAGGTATGATATTACATTATAAATTAAAATTTCATTTTTATGGTGTAACTTAAGAACGGAATTTACATTGCCATTCTAAATAGTCAAGATCATTTTGGTTTTGCATTGAAAGAGGTAAAAATTATTATTTTTGTTTGGCATTTAAAAGAATAGCAAAATTATTATTTTTGCTATATTGAAATTAAACAAACAAAAATATATTCATTTGTAGTGGACACCAAATATGCATGTTTGTTGTAATGGAAATGAAACACAAAAATACTTGTTTTTGGTTGTAATTGGAATGATACACAAAACATACATTTTGTGTATAGTATGTTTATGGAAATTGAAAAATAAAAGAAAACAATGTTGCGTGTGATGATATATATATCAATATTGGATATAAATAAGAAGATTTGTTGTTAGCAAAATATAGTAAAATGAAATGGACGAGGAATTATATTTATATAAATTATGTGTATATATATATATATATATATATATATAAATTGAAAGTACTTGAATCGAGCGTGGTATTTAGAATCGTACTTTTAATTGATTATACCGTATGATCCGACCGACGGATTTTCCCAAAACTAAAACCGATAGGTTCGCCTTGGGAAGATCTTTCTAATGATATGAAGTATATTAAAATCCAACGGTTAGATTTAGAGAAACGTGTAAAACAAATTTGGGTGAAAACAACGGCAAAGTCGCATGTTGACATGAGACGTCGTTAAATAGAATTTAATTATTTTTATATAAGTAAAAATAAAGACTGATCGTTATAAATTAATATTAACGATATGAAATTGTTTTCAAATTTATATATGCGAGAATTATTTGGAAAGTCCGAGTTTACTCTCATTCCAAATAATGATACGACGTTCGAAGATTTGAAGACGGTGATTGAAGGCCGACGATCTTCACATCGAATGGGTGTGTTGCTATTGAGACCCATGATGGGAGTAGCTACCTTGAAGGGGCGACAGTAGCCGTCCGGACGTAGTGTTGATTGCACGGTTTTGGCTTTCGCTCAAACCCAGAGCATAAGCACGTAAATGGATTGTATGTCTGACGTTGTATTCCTTTATACTGTATTAGTTGATCTCTGCTAAACATATATCTGCTTGGTGTTTTACACCCTTCTCTGAGACGTACGAGCTTAGAGGTTATATGTTGGTAGAAATCAATGGTACGGTATGGATTGACGATGTGGCATGCTAAGATGCATATGATCAAGGCTTTGTTGAAAAGCAGGCCTTGTAGGATGATCAAAGCATAGCCTGTTTAGGCATAGCTTTGTGTATAGCGTGACTTCGCGAGCCTCACACACCGGTGGAGTCTAAAACGGGAGAAGGGAACACAGGGAGAGTAGCACGTTTCTTTCTAGCTAGAAGTGGTGTCATGGTATGGAGCCCAGACATTTTACTTATGTGGATGATGGAATGAGGCAGCTCAGATAGGTCCTATAGGATCGGGAAACGTGTGTTCAGGTATAACTAATCCGCTAAGCTGTACTTGCGGACCGGCCCTGCAGCTATCTAAGGGTTCTCCGCGGGGAATCCTGAGACATTAGCTAGAGTGTCTCGAATCGGTAAGGAGCTCCTCCCTAGCCTTGACTCATGATGGAAACCCAAATTCCAAATACGACCCTATGGATTTGATTGTATTACTAGTACGGAGGCATAGCATATGGTACCTATGCTTCCTAGGATTGATACATTTACTTTGAAATGTTTTGAAACATATACACACTAATAATAATATCGTTTTTATCGTATCAAGCATTTTTGACCATTATAAGGTAAAACCCTATCCTCCGGTTTGCGTTGCATTGTGTGATGGGACTTGGGTCTTATGATGGTTTCATTTTTCTACAAAGCATTGCGTTGTTTTGACGATTTACTTAAATTATGCACGGCAATCCATTGGAATAAAACCCGTTCCGCTTTAGTGGCGTGGTCCTTGGATTTGCCTTATTACTATTAGTTATATTAGTTAAGAATTCTCACACCAGTCCCACGACTGACTCGTTGTTTGTTTCCACTTTTGCAAACTCGGTTCCCTCTTTTCCACACGGGCAGTCGAGTAGCTTTTTGCAGATATTTATCTCTTTAGCAGGATCCTGGATTGAAGCTCAAAGCTGTGTCCAGAGCATAGAAAAGTCTTCCGCTGTCTTAGTTATTTTATTTCCGCTGTACTATATTAAAGTAATGTAAAATTTTCTTCCACTGTAAATTTATTTAATGTACTCTGATATATATTCTGTACTCTGATGTAACATTTACTATGATGTTATAAAAGTCTGTTGTATTTGTTCTAATGTGTTGTATTCCCAAAGTTAAAGTATTCGTGGATTTCCGACCTTTGGGTCAGACTTGTGTGGTTTATGGTCGATCCAAAGAGCGGGAATTTACGGGTCTTTACAGTCATGTAACTTTGGGAGACGACTATTTGGGTTATTTCCCATGTTCATGATTTTGCCGATTTTTAAATAACCGTTTTGCCCCTAGCTGATCTTGTTTTGGCCATAACTTTTGGTTGGAAAGGAGTTTGGACCTGAAACCATGTCCATTGGCTCTGGATGATGGTTTACCTTTCCGTAGAGTGGTCGCATTAACCAAACGGACTCACCGTTTGGGAGATATGGCTGAAACGAGTTTCAAAAGGTGAAAAACTGCTTAACCGGGCCAAATGAGGTGATTAGTAGATGGACCCATAACCCATTTCGGGATTAGGGTTATGGGGAGGCTGAAATGAGTATGGTTTTAATTTCATTTCAGTTTTCCAGCCGCCGCAAACCCTCTCTTCAACCTAACAATGGCCTCCAACACCTAAATACACCTCTAAACACTTCTTAATCAAGTTTTGGCTTAAACTACATCAAATTAAGGAGAGAAAGCACCAAAGCAAGGTTAGAGCTGCTGTATTACATTGGGAACAGCGCCAAACAGGGGATCATTTCAGATTTGGTATTTTATTTATGGCCAAGGTGAGTGATTTGCATTGTTTTTCACTAATCATGGCTAATTACGGGTGATTACTGATAATTAGCGAAATTATAGCTCAGAAAAACTTGGAAAAATTTGTAAAATTCTAAAATGATATTCTAGCGCTCTGATAGAAATTTGGTTAAGTTTTGCTAATCCTATCATTAGTTATTGTTAAACATGATTAAGGGGAAAACATGGGTTTTTGAGTATGTTTGATCCATATAAACAAGTCATATTGTTGTTTTAGTGTTTTTGGATGATTATACATGTTGTTATGACTGTATGGTATGTTTTGTGATTGTATATAAAAGTTAGAATGGTTGAAAACGCCGTCGTTTGGCAAAAATGGCTTGCTGGAAAAACTTGCAGCAAACCGGATAGAAGCATTCAGATAGGAGCATTCGAATAGGAGCATCCGTATAGGAGCACTCGGATAGGAGCATCCGGATAGGAGCATTCAGATAGGAGCATCCGGATAGGAGCATTCAGATAGGAGCATCCAGATAGGAGCATTCGAATAGAAGCAACCGGATAGGGGCATCCGATCCGAACCGGATAGGGGCATCCGATCCGAACCGGATAGTGGCATCCGATCCGAACCGGATAGGGGCATCCGATCCGAACCGGATAGGGGCATCCGATCCGAACCGGATAGGGGACTCCGACCTGAACCAAATAAGAGCATCCAAGCACCCGAACTGAACTAGAAAGGAGCATTCGAACTGAACCAAGCAGGAGGGGCGAACCGAAATGAACCGGAGGATCGAACACCAAGTAGACCTAAACCCGAGATGCAAAGGAATTCCAAATGAGGAGTTGTATCTCACGATCCAGATGTGAACCAAGGAGGGAACTTCATGAGTTGGGCTTTGCTGCGGGACGTGTGCAAAGGGGTTGTCGATGTCTGTAACTTTAGATCGCTATGTGTAGGGGGTACGTGAATGGATTCGGGGCCACAGTGGCCTAGGTACGACTAAAGAGCTATAGACCAATGAAGTGGGGGTCATTTGTAAAGATTTGGTCATGACTCCATGGGATAAGCTTGGTAGTAGAAGTAGTTGTACAAGTCGAACTCCGTCACTACTTCGATGGGTCTAGTGATTGACAATGGTGGACATCGTACGCTTTACGCACTGAGTGAGAGATGTGAGAATGGTTGCTATGTTTGATTGTTTGCCTTCATTATGACATACACACCATCGCCCCTGTATTCTTTTTACCATGTGTTAGTGGAACCTTAGAGTATTGTACAGTATGTAGTGCTAACTCTTTGGTTGCAGGTCCAGGTTCTGGTATGGTTTAGTATACCTGTTATTGTTCTGTTTAGCTGCTTATCGCTCATACCAGACTTTTTGTCTGACCCAGAGTTTTATGTCTCTTCTTATTATTCTGGGTGCTCTCTCGAGCAGACTAGAGATAGGTTAGGTTGTATGCAGTAGTAGCTGTACCGGAGACAAGCAGGAGGCTTCACATTCTCCCTGTTTTGCTACGGTCACTACTTTGGGTATTAGTGGTGTACCTTTCTTTCTTTTGTTTAGAGACACTAATTTGGAAAGTTGTAATAAGCTGTATTTGGATTTCTGCTACTCTGATGATGATGTTGATGTTGGTTTTAGTTATCAGCTTATGCACCGTCTCACCAATTTTATGTCAAGTACATTATTATTATATTTTGTTCCATGCACTGTGAGACATTCTACAGGGTTTCCGATTAGTTCATTCTCTTCTTTCCTTTCTTTGGTGACCGTTCCGTGCTAGTCGGGCATGTGTACAGCGCACTCTCAGAGGAAATGCCGGTTGGTGTGGGGCCGGCCATCACAAACTTCGCTAAACAGGACATCACTCGAAGCATTGCTAATGGAACTTGCGGCAACATCTGCCTGTGCCTCATTACTTCCATCACCAACCACAGCCTTCTTCTTATCCCTCTGATAAGCATAACAATTCTTGCGTATGTGACCTTCCTTTCCACAATAATAACAAGCACCTTTACCATTAGCCCCTTTCTTCTTCCTTCTTGTATCTTTCTCCGAGTCCTTTGCTACCATGTCTTCACCTTGAACTAATTTAAAATCTGACCCTTTTCTCCTTAGTTCCTCATTCAAAAGACTGCTTCGTACCATTTCCAAAGAGATGGCTCCACCAGCATTGGAGTTACTCAATGAACAACCAAAGTCTCCTGACTTTTTGAAAGCGAACTCATCAGCAAAAGAGCCTGCAACTCATCATCAAAATTGACCTCCAGATTTGCCAATTGATTGATCACATCTTGAAATTCATCCAGTTGCCCTGCAGCAGACTTCTCGTCATCCAATCTCAGCTGAACAAGCTTTCGAACCAGAAAAGCCTTACTTGTAGCACTCCTCGACTCATACAAAGATACCAACTTATCCCACAAATCCTTTACGGATTCACAACCAGCCACATGATGGAATACCGAATCATCAAGGTACTGCCGAATCAAGGCAATAGCCTTCTTATCCATCTTTTTCCACGTTCCCTCATTCATACCTGAGGGCTTCTCCGCATTTCCAACAATCGGATCATGAAGATCATTGAGGTAAAGAACATCCTCCATCTTAGGCTTCCAAATCCCCCAATTTCTTCCGTTAAAAACAGTCATCTTCGGAAACGCCATCATATCCGTCATTAAAAAAAATGATTTTTCCAATCCAAAATCACTCTAAGCTTTGCGGTGATCTCGCTCTGATACCAACTGTTATGAAAACTATGCCTTTGCGGAAGCGTCCAGGATCTTATTCACCCAATTACTCAAAGATGATTTCTATAGAAACAAACACAAATATGAAATCACACGTGCAAACACAAAGTATTCCACCTAACCACCCTCTTTGTCGATTCTCAAAACGAATTTGGTTTACACACACTGGTTCAACAACCAACAATAAACAAACTACAAGAATCAATAACCTTATTGAGAAAGGGAAAAAATATCTAGATGACTACGACTCTTGTTGGAGAAGGAGAACAATTGAGAATGATGGCTAACCCTTGGATTAATTAATTCGGTCTCAATACCATACTTTTAATCCAACCCTAGATGCTGCTTTTATAGGAGAATAGAAGCCGTATGCAAATACCCAATTTTCCCCTTCATTACTTGCAAAATAAGTCACAGAAAAGACCAAGTCAAAAACGCAGGAAACCCCGCTCAAATGTCTGACCCAGATTGGTCAGATGTCTGTCCCTGCTCTCGGTTTACCAAAACCCTGACAACAGACGTCTGACCAAATGCTGTCAGACGTCTGTGCTGAAACGCATCACAAAACTGCTTCTCCTTGCCTTCTTTCTGCTGCTGCTCCATCTCCTCTATTGCCAAGCACATCCACGCCTCGTCTTCATCAACGTATGTGATTTCATGTCACAAGTCACAACAGATATATCATATGTAACAACAGTAGTATGTGTGCTTCAATTAAAGTTCCATGAAGATGAAGATGTTCTGCTTAGTGAGATGGATATTGCTGAACTCTGTAGTTTGTATTTGATCAATATTGTACTGTACTTTGGCTTTATCTTTCACACTACCATTCCCCGATTATTAAAAGGTTATGGATTATCTCAACTGGTGCATTTTGGGGGCAGACTTCAATTCGTCCCAATGAATAGCGACACATGGCGGTTCTCACATGCACCAGTAATATGATTCAACATGGTTTCAATATGGCTTATCTGCATATTGCATTTGATTAATGTGTCGTACATATGGAATGCATAGATATGGGTGCTAAGAGGGTAGTCCTAGTTGTGCAGATATGAATGAATCCATCCAAATCAATTAAAAAATGCTACTGAAGTGGATGCTATTTGTTTATGGGCTTGGCTTTTGATCAAGCATAGAAGGAGCAATTGGCTCGGGGAGGTGCAGCGAGTCGCACATTAGAGCGGGATGATGGCCTCATCATAGGCCGAACTTATGCTTTTTAGATTTTATTTTACTTGTATTTCCTGTTTTTACGCTTTTGATTTTATATTGTAATTTGTACTGCTTTTTTAGTAAATAATAAAGTGAACCAATATATAAATATACACACACACACAAACACACACACATATATATATATACATATATATATAGGCAAATCAGAAGAGGAATAGCTGCGGATTACCAATAAAAAAAGTGAGGTTAAGTCTACCACAATTTTTTTTTCTGTCGCTAATCCTTTGGAAATTAGTAAGGGTTTACCAACGCCTTTTATAAATAATAATTTATTATAAATTACTTATCCATCGGTAAATAAATTAAAAATAAAATTATAAATAAAATTATATTTTTATTATATAATTAGTAAAATGACGGCAAACTGATGCTAAATTTCGTAACAAAATCTGACACAATTATTATCATGGTTTTTACCGACTACAGTATTATGTAGGAAATTCATCGCTAAGGCCAATATAGCGATGGATTAAAGCGGATACTACAGTTGCTATACGCAGTTTTTCTTGTAGTGTTACTTTACTTGTCGCTAATTAACGAAACATTTTACATGTTTAGTCTAAACAAGAACAATTTGTTTATTTGATTCGTTAGCTACTTATTTTCCCTAATCAGTCTTCGTTGCTGGAACGAACCACCATTATCATATTAATTTCATTGGCCAGTTATTTTCCCTAATCAGCCTTCGCTGTAAAATCGGAGCACCTTTATTCATTTTATTAACCAATTATTTTCCCTAATCTGCTTTCGTTGCCGGAATGGACCATTGCTCATTATTATATGCTCATTAAACTTAGTTTCCAAATTATAAGTTTATTAATAATAAGCCCTCTCAATATCCTTTTTCCATTTTAATTATAATCATGTTATAACATTACCATATCCATAGTTTGTTAATTCTCTTATTAAACTTAATCCCCATTATTTTAGTTCATTTATAATAAGCTTCACTTATTTCATTTACTCTTTTAGTTATAACCCGTACATCGTAATTTTACTTGTCCATGTGAGAAGTTTACTTATTATATTTCATTCTCATTTCCATATGACTAATAGTAGGTCACATTCCCCATTCATTTCACATTACCATGGTTTCTTATTTTCCTTAACATAATCTCATACAGTTATATAATTATTTTTCTTACTGCCTTTGTAAGTTTACTCATTTAGAGGAAGTTGTTCACACATCTTGTCCAGTAGGTTGTTGGAAATGTATCAAAATCTTTTTCCATAATATAAGTTAACCGAGACCTATGATTGCAAGAAACTCTTTTTTCTTCTAAATTATTCTAGGGATTTTATTCGTGTGCAATACAATTATTCCCCTATTTCGCACTAACCCATATCATTTCTCTTTTTCTTGCAATTACATTCTCCTTATTCATTATGAATCTAATCATGGAAATGTATCTTTTTTCCACAACCAACTAATTTAGCTTATTACTAACTTCCAGATATAATTCTAATACCCTTCCCCAACCCATTTGCAAGTTTTTCTCATAGTTATTATAATTCTGAATATAATCATGTTTATACCTGTAATGTAACAACCAAGAAAATGCGAGCCAATTAAAATTTTTTATTTTGGCAATTTTAGCGAATTTTGATTATTTAAAACAGATTATTTTAAATAATAACGACGAAAAATTTATTTTGAATGGAATTCGAATGGATATATTTATACAGATCGTCGTTAGAATATAAATAATTATATATAAATATAAAAGGAATTGAAAATGGCGTGGTAGTTCGATAATTCGATTTCAAATTTCAAAAGAATGTACCGGGTCCAGAATAAACCGGCTTTCAGCGAAACCAAAAATATTAGAATCTATTTGAGAATATCTTTCCAACGAATCCGAAAAATCAAAATTTCATAGCGGGAATCAAAAGATATGTCCAGTTGAAAATTCTGAATAGTGGCTATGGAATTCAGGCCCTTAAAAATGGTAATTTTGCAAACGACCTCAGTTTTCGACGAAACCACCTTTGTTGGAACCAGAATGTCAAGTTATTGCTAGGTTTCAAATTTCGTAATTTTTCGATTCAATATGTGAGCGTGGCAAAGGAAAACGCGTTTGACCAGTTTTAGTTGATTTTAATCGACTGGAAAATGACCATTTTTCAAACGGTCTCGAAATTCGACGAAACAAGTTATGTTAGGACCGTATCGTTAATACGAAGCAAGAAAATATTTTTCGGGAATTTTTAGGGTTAGTATGTGGCCCCAGTAAATTGAAATGTGCGTTCAAATTCAATATATAGAGTTATATGTTGATTTTGACGAAAACTGATCGTAATGGTCGAATTGCCCTATGATACATATCCCATTGTGTTCGGAATGGGGGTAAAACGCTAGGGATGACAGTCGTTGGGTCTCGTTTGGAGTTCAAATAAAATGTCAACTTTTGGATTATACAATAAAATAAAATATAATATAAATTATAATTCTCTCCCTTCCCTCATCCCTCTCTTTCCCTTTTACTCAGTCACCCCCCCGGTTGATTTTTCAAAACCGAAATAAGAAGAAAAAAAAAAGAAACCAACGACGGATCGCGTCGCCCCTTTCCTGGCCGGAGCAACCGCGCCTCCGGTGGTAGCCACCCCTCCACCTTCGATCCTCCTCTTCCACCGCCTCCTTCTCTATCGATTCCCCCCCACCGATTAGCAGAAATCGCGAGCCCCCCATCCAATCCTAGCAGACGCGCCTCCGCCCAAAGCTCCATCCGCCGGTGAACTGCCCCCTCCCCTCTGACGTCCGCAATCGAGAGCCAGACCGCCTCCTGCTCGCTTGACCAAGGCCGCGCCCAGTCCTCCAGCAACCGACGACACAGACAGCAGCTCCACTGACCACCCATAAACGACGTGAAAACCCCCTTCTCACTGAAAAAGAAACTGTAAGTTTTAATATTATTTTTACTTATTTATATCTTTAAAAATGTGATTTTTATTTTAATAACCTCGCTTTAAAAATGTGGTTTTGATTTTTATAACTTCACTATAAAAATATAATTTTTAATTTACATTGAGGTCGATTTTTTTTTTGTTTATATGATGAGGATTAGATGTTTGTAGATAAAGATTTCAGTTTTATATTTATGAATGGAATATAAAAATTGGATTTTCATGTATATGAATGAAGTGAATTTTTCTATATACGAATGAAGTATAAAGATTAGATCTTTCATGAAGTAAAGATTAGTTTTTTTTATCTATGAAGTAGAGTTTTAAAAATATAATCTTTTACGTATATAGAGAATAAAATATAATTTTTGTGTAGAGAATAGTGCGATAAAAATATAAACTTTATTATATGAACACCGTTATAAAAATAGAATTTTTATCTATATAGTAGCGGTGTAAAAATAGAATTTTTATCTATATAGTAGCGGTATTAAAATAGAATTTTTATCTATATGGTAGCAGTGTAAAAATAGAATTTTTATCTATATAGAGAACATAAAAATGTGATTTTTATATATGTAGCAAACACGTACGATGAAAGTGATAGAAGGCGAGCACGACAAACATTCTCTCCATAAGAAGAGTCGTGGCGTTTGGCTTAGCTAGTCAGTGAGAACTTCTCAATCTAAATTTTCTTTCCTAGTTTAAATTATATATTAGGATGTAGACGGTGTTTAGTAGCACTCGATACCCGTCGTCCACAGACCATGGACGGCTTGTTTTTTAGGCTTATGTGTTGTGAAAATTGATTGTGTTGTGGAATGATTGAAAAATAAATATTCATGTGCTGAAATAAATTAATTGTCGTTAAAAATATATTTTTTAACGTGAATGTGAATAAATAAATATTTATAAACAAATCGGCCGATTTGTTTATATACACTGATTTGACTGATATTGATTAGGACGATAAATTTTACACATCGCCCAACTGCACAAATAAAAATATTTGTTTTTTGATTTGAAACCCCACACGGGTGTTGGGATGATATTTGGTGTACACTAATCCCAATTATTTAATTGTATGTCGATCGATTGGTCGACAGGCTGTTATAAGCGTTAAATATTTATATTTAATGCTTATGTAGTTGTGTGGTGCACTTTGGATGGTGGTTGATTATTTATCGTTGCTATTATATACATGTGTTGTATGGAATCCATATAATTAACATTACATGGTGATTGATTGGGCATCATTCCAATTGGGAAAACAAAGAATATTATAACAAAAATAGTCATGTGTTGACGATGCTCATATGTTGGAATACTCATGTGTTGAAACTATTCACGTGTTGAGTAAAATATTTTAACAATAAAATTTACATCTTTATAATATTTAAGATTAGAAACTACTTTACGGTTGGAGTCTAATTAAAAATCAAACGATAGATACCATAATTTTATAATATATATTACACAACAAAAATAGTGATTTGTTGACAGTACTCATGTGTTGAGATTAGTCATGTGTTGAAAGAAATATATATTCATTTGTCGAATGGAATAACGAATTTGTTGAAATATATAAAGCCGTGTTGATTAGAGTTGCACTATTTTGACGTGAACGATATTTATATCGATTATATTCGCTTTTATAATGAGTGTGAAAAGGTAGTGATTTCAAAATATAACGTTTTGAAAATATTATCATTTATATGATAATGATATGAAATATTCAATTTTGATTTGAATTTGAATATAGAGTTGAAATGGTTTTGAAAACGAATTTAAAACGATTTATAAAATATGTTTTAAAAAGGAAATCGACGAAATATATAATATATATATATTATATAAATAATGGCCTGAATAGAACGCGCCCTCCGCGGCAGTTCGTGAATTTCAACCATTGACTTCGAATTGACGTTGCGCGAGATCCGACCGTCGGATTCTCCTGAAACTGGAACCGTTGGGTTCGTATCGAAAAGAGCTTTCTAACGAATACTAGAAATTTGAAATCTAACGGTTGGATTTGGAATAATGTCCAAATCAAATTTGGAAAAGGTCGCTGTAAGTGCAGTTCCATGGCCGTTGATGGAAATCGACTGTACGGGCCTTGATAAAATTATTTAAATTATCTATAATTTGTGTAAAATCATAATATGTGAATTGGAAAGAACTGGAATGAAAAATTCCGCATTTGAAACGATAAAAATATATTTTTATCGAAATGAACTAGTTTTGAACTATAATTAAAATCAATTTATTTTTGAAATAAATAAATTGAATTTGAATTGGTTTTGAAAATAACCAGAATTTCCAATATATATAAACTGGAAGTGGATTTGAATCGAAATTGTCTTTGGAATATTCCGATGTTGGATTCCGTGATTATACAGATATTGTTATGGGAATTTGAAAGATATATTTATATCGTTATTTCCAATACGATATTTGTTGGTTTCAGAATTTGATATTGAATATAAGCCGGTATATTTTCTATTTAGAGCCTTGTAATTAATATCAAATGTGATTTGGGTTTGTCGTGAATTGTGTTTTAGATGAGGTTCTTTAACCCAGTTAAAGACAGGATATTGATTTTTGAGAAGATTAAAACTAAGTGGAGTTTTAATGAATCTTTAATTAGATTGAAAGTGAATTGATAATTTAAATTATTAAATCTGAAAAGTGATCGAGAATGGAGTATCACCAGTTTTGCTCCAAGGCGATAGTTAAACCTTTAATTAAATTTGAACGTGAAATGGTAATTAATTTTACCTATAACACCATGGTGTTAGATATGGAGTATTACCAGTTTTTCTCCAGGGGATGAATAGGTTGGGATTGGAAAATAAAATAAATAATTACTTCGGTGTGGTTCGCTAATCCCGACTAGTTTGGAAAACCATAATACGGTTTGAAATGATATCCAAAGGAAGATTAAAGAATAAATTTAGAAGAATTTATTGTTGATAAAATTAATGGGAACCTATTCCCTAATGATGTGAAAATTTGAATAAAAGAGTATTCTGAATTGGAATGAGGCGTATGTTGTGTTTGTGTAACACGTGTTTATTATATACGCGGGTTATTCGGAAAGGCCGGGTTTATACCCATTCTGAATAACCGATTCGACGATATGTCAAAGATGAAGACGGTGGTTGAAGACCGGAAGTTTTCACATCGTTTGGGTGATTACTGATGATCTTGATTGGGCTGTACACCCAAGATGAGGGAATCAGTTGGTGATCGTCCAGACGTACTTGGAGATGGATGGGTATGTGAGGAAAGTGCCTCCGGTTTCGTTCAGACCTAGAACGAACTTGTAAATGGATTGTGTGTCTGACATTGGATTTTATTCTATGTTAATTGATCTCCATTAAATATACATCTGTTTGGCGGCGGAGAATTTATTCTCTTGCTTAATGCCCTTCTCTGAGACGTACGAGCTTAGAGGTTGTATATCGATGAACATCTGTCGCATGGAGTGAATTGCCTGTGTGGAATGCCTAAGTGGCAGATGATCAAGGCTTCTATTGAAAAACAAAGTCTTATGGTTGATGATCAAAGCACAGCCTGTGATGCATAGCTTTTTGTATAGCGTGAATTCGCGAGCCTTACACCTCGGTATGAGTCAAAAACGGGATAGTGACTACAGGGAGAGCACGACGTTTCTTTCTAGCTAGTGGTGGTGTCAGTGCTTAAACTGGCTCGCATTTATATACTTTTCACCTGTGTGGTTGTTGGAATGCGAGGCGCCTCAGATATAGGTCTGTTAGGACCAGGAAATGTGTGTTCAGGAATAACTAATCCTCCAAAGTTAGGTGAGGATCGACCCTAAAGATCCAAGGATCATAGCGGGGTCCTGAGACATTTGCTAGAGTGTCTCGAATCGGAGAGGAGCTTGCCCCTTGCCTCGACTCATGATGGAAATCCAATTTCCAATACGTGATATTGCGGTTTTAATTGTAGAACTAGTATGGCGACATGATATATGGTACCCGTGCCGTCTATGATTGATATTTATGATTGAAATTGTTTTGACACTATACACCTATATTAGTATCAAATGATATGTTTTTAAACGTATCGAGCATTATTTGGCTATTATAAGGGAAAACCCTATCCCCCGGCTTGCGTTGCATTGTGTGATGGGACCTGGGTCTTATAATAGCTTCATTTTTCGAAAAAGCATTGCGCTGTTTATTCTATGCACTGGTATTCTTGGGAGGAAACCCGTTCCGTGTTATACGGCGTGGTCCCTTGAATTACTTTCTTTTAAAGTGAAGTTTTAAATAACCATTTTAGTTCTCACACAAGTCACATGATTGACCTGGAGTTTATTGTTTTAACCTAAACTCTAGGTGCCCCTATTTTCCACACGGGCAACTAGTAGTTTTGGTTTTGCAGATTTATATTCACAGGAACCTGGTTTACAGCTGGAATGATATCCGGAAAGCCCTGTATCCGTATATCTCTTTCTAGTTGTGTTTTGTATATTTTCCGCTGCTTTGTAATTTATTGTAATCTCTGATATTTATCGAATGTGTAATATTTATTCATACTCTGTATATTCCTATAATCTGATGGAATTGTTATAATAAATAATGAAATGTTCTTTTGTTTGTGTTCCAATTTGTCCTGTTCTTAAAACGATCAGGGGTTTCGAACGGTCTTGGTCGGTTTAACGATCGATTCGGATCGAGCGAAATTCCTTACCGTTACAGTTGGTATCAGAGCTTTGGTTTACAGAGCTCGAGAACAAGGCACATTAGAACCAGACGGAAGAATTCATCAGATATTGGATTAGTAATATCCAATTAGAATGACTCGTTAGAGATAGGATCAGTAGTATCCTAGAACGAGTGTGAAGAGTATATTTTTAAAATGAAAACAATATTGTTTTGAAAATTTAAACCCTTTTACACATATTTGAATATTTATTTATATTGAATTTGGACAACCCAATATATAAAGATTTTGCATATACGTGTCATGAACGTATATTCGAAGTTTTAATATACTAGATAGATATAGAATCACACTCTAGTTGCCCGGGAATGATTCTGATAAGGCTGCAGCATTATCAGTGTTTATATTCGAGTGATGAAGGTGTGATATCTATATATTTCCATTGGATTGGTGTGAGAACCAAAATATAGCTAGAATACATTGTTGTGAATTGGCACCAAAAATGTGATTTTTGTATATATATCAAAATTATGATTTTGAAACGATAATCAACTAATTGATTGATGGTTGTGTTGTTTGTTTATTTGTTTGATAATTTTGAACCGTTTAGCGTAATTGAACCAAATAGTGAGTGTATCGAAAATTAGTCGCATTGCTTGCATATACATGTACTTACATTGAACAGGTCATTGCAAGGAGGCTAGAGCAGAAGAAAAAATTGTTTGCCCGACAAATAGGTACATGTTTACCATAATTTACTGTTTTGTTTGGGTGATGATGATTTTATGAGCCGATTGGCTAGCCGCTTGGCTTTTTCTTTTTCTTTTTGATTGAAGAAGGCCATAGGAGGCTATATGAAATATCCCGAAGTCCCCGGTGCAGGGAAGGTTATGGCGAAATTTTTCGGAAATTTAGGGTGTTAGCCAAAATTTTGAA
This sequence comes from Allium sativum, assembly GCA_030737875.1. NCBI lineage: Eukaryota > Viridiplantae > Streptophyta > Magnoliopsida > Asparagales > Amaryllidaceae > Allium > Allium sativum. The sequence goes on along the minus strand of CM060919.1, from coordinate 881,903,463 downwards.
AAGTTCTTAGAAACTGAAAAGTTGAAGAACTTACGCCGTAAATAAAATAATTAAAGTTGAGTAGGTTTGTAAAACAACTTTCGGCTTCGTTCCTTTTCGGGGACGAAAAGTTTTAAGTGGGGGAGATTGTAACAATAAGGAAAATGCGAGCCAATTTAAAATTTTTATTTTGGCAATTTTAGCGAATTTTGATTATTTAAAATAAATTATTTTAAATTATAACGACGAAAAATTTATTTTGAATGGAATTCGAATGGATATATTTATATAGATCATCGTTAGAATATAAATAATTATATATAAATATAAAAGGAATTGAAAATGGCACGGTAGTTCGATAATTCGATTTCAAATTTCAAATGAATGTACCGGGTGCAGAATAAACCGGATTTCAGCGAGACCAAAAATATTAGAATCTATTTGGGAATATGTCTCCAAAGAATCCGAAAAATCAAAATTTCATAGCGGGAATCAAAAGATATGTCCAGCTGAAAATTATGAATAGTCGCTATGGAATTCAGGCCCTTAAAAATGGAAATTTTCAAACGACCTCGGTTTTCGACGAAACCACTTTTATTGGAACCGGAATGTCAAGTTATTGCTAAGTTTCGAATTTCGTAAATTTCTGATTCAATACGTGAGCGTGGCAAAGGAAAACGCGTTTGACCAGTTTTAGTTGATTTTAATCGACTGGAAAACAACCATTTTTCAAACGGTCTCGGAATTCGACGAAACTTGTTTTGTTAGGACCGTATCGTTAATACGAAGCTAGAAAATATTTTTTGGGAATTTTTAGGGTTAGTATGTGGCCCCAGTAAATTGAAATGTGCGTTCAAATTCAATATATAGAGTTATATGTTGATTTTGGCGAAAACTGATCGTAACGGTCGAATTGGCCTGCGATACATATCCCATTGTGTTCGGAATGGGGGTAAAACGCTAAGGACGATAGTCGTTGGGTCTCGTTTGGAGTTCAAATAAAAAGTCAACTTTTGGATTATAAAATGAAATATAAATTATAATTCTCTCCCTTCCCTCACCCCTCTCTTTCCCTTTTACTCAGACACTCCCACCCCCCCCCCCCCCCCCCCCGGGTTGATTTTTCAAAATCGAAATATGAAGGAGGAAAAAAAAGAAACCAAAGACGGATCGCGTCGCCCCTTTCCTGGCCGGAGCCACCGCGCCTCCGGTGGTAGCCACCCCTCCACCTTCGATCCTCCTCTTCCACCGCCTCCTTCTCTACCGATTCCCCCCTCCACCGATTAGCAGACATCACAATCCCCCCATCCAACCCTAGTTGACGCGCCTCCGCCCAAAGCTCCATCCGCCAGTGAACTGCACCCCTCCCCTCTGACGTCCGCAACAGAGAGCCTAACCGCCTCCTCCTCGCCTGACCAAGGCCACGCCCAGTCCTCCAGCAACCGATGACGCCGACAGCAGCTCCACTGACTACCCATAGCCGACGTGAAAACCCCCCCTTCTCACTGAAAAAGAAAATGTAAGTTTTAATATTATTTTTACTTATTTATGTCTTTAAAAATGTGATTTTTATTTTAATAACCTCGCTTTAAAAATGTGGTTTTGAATTTTATAACTTCACTATAAAAATATGATTTTTAATTTACATTGAGGTTGATTTTTAATTTTGTTTTGTTTATACGATGAGGATTAGATGTATGTAGATAAATATTTCAGTTTTATATTTATGAATGGAATATAAAAATCGGATTTTCATGTATATGAATGAAGTGAATTTTTCTATACACGAATGAAGTATAAAGATTAGATCTTTCATGAAGTAAAGATTAGTTTTTTTTTATCTATGAAGTAGAGTTTTAAAAATATAATCTTTTACATATGTAGAGAATAAGAATATAATTTTTATGTAGAGAATAGTGTGATAAAAATATAATATTTATTATACGAACACCGTTATAAAAATAGATTTTCTATCTATATAGTAGCGGTGTAAAAATAGAATTTTTATCTATATAGTAGCGGTATAAAAATAGAATTTTTATCTATATAGTAGCAGTGTAAAAATAGAATTTTTATCTATATAGAGAATATAAAATTGTGGTTTTTATATATGTAGCAAACACGGACGATGAAAGTGATAGAAGGCGAGCACGACAAAGATTTTCTCCATAAGAAGAGTCGTGGCGTTTGGTTTAGCTAGTCGGTGAGAACTTCTCACTCTAAATTTTCTTTCCTAGTTTAAATTATATACTAGGATGCAGACAGTATTTAGTAGCACTGACACCCGTCGTCCACAAAACATGGACGGCTTGTTTGTTTGATTGATGTTTGTGAAAATTGATTGTGTTGTGGAATGATTGAAAAATAAATATTCATGTGTTGAAATAAATTAATTGTCGTTAAAATATAATTTTTAACGTGAATATGAATAAATAAATATTTATAAACAAATCGGCCGATTTGTTTATATACACTGATTTGACTGATATTGATTGGGATGATAAATTTTACACATCGCCCAACTGCACAAATAAAAATCTGTATTTGTTGATTTGAAACCCCACACGGGTGTTGGGATGATATTTGGCGTACACTAATCCCAATTATTTAATTGCATGTCGATTGATTGGTCGACAGGCTGTTATAAGCGTTAAAAATATTTATATTTAATGCTTATGTAGTTGTGTGGTGCACTTTGGATGGTGGTTGATTATTTATCATTGCTATTATATACATGTGTTTTATGGAATCCATATAATTAACATTATATGGTGATTGATTGGGCCTCATTCCAATTGGGAAAATAAAGAATATTATAACAAAAATAGTCATGTGTTGACGATGCTCATGTGTTGAGAATACTCATGTGTTGAAACTATTCATGTGTTGAGTAAAATATTTTAACAATAAAATTTACATCTTTATCATATTTAAGATTAGAAACTACTTTATGTTTGGAGTCTAATTAAAAATCAAACGATAGATTCCATAATTTTATAATACATATTACATAACAAATATAGTGATGTGTTGAGAGTACTCATGTTTTGAGATTAGTCATGTGTTGAAAGAAATATATATTCATTTGTCGAATGGAATAACAAATTTATTGAAATATATAAAGCCGTGTTGATTAGAGTTGCGCTATTTTGACGTGAACGATATTTATATCGATTATATTCGCTTTTATAATGAATATAGAAAAGGTAGTGATTTCAAAATATAACATTTTGAAAATATTATCATTTATATGATAATGATATGAAATATTCAATTTTGATTTGAATTTGAATATAGAGTTGAAATGGTTTTGAAAACGAACTTAAAACGATTTATAAAATACGTTTTAAAAAGGAAATTGACGAAATATATATTATATATATTGTATATATATAATGGCCTGAACAGAATGAGCCGCGCCGCGGTAGTTCGTGAATTTCAACCATTGACTTCGAATTGACGTTGCGGGAGATACGACCGTCAGATTCTCCTAAAACCAGAACCGTTGGGTTCGTATCGGAAAGAGTTTTCTAACGAATATTAGAAATTTGAAATCTAACGGTTGGATTCGGAATTATGTCCAAATCAAATTTGGAAAAGGTCGTTGTAAGTGCAGTTGGATGGCCGTTAATGGAAATCGACTGTACGTGTCTTGATAAAATTATTAAAAATATCTATAATTTGTGTAAAATCATAATATTTGAATTGGAAAGAACTGGGATGAAAAATTCCGCATTTGAAAGGATATATTTTTATTGAAATTAACTAGTTTTGAACTAGAATTAAAATCAATTTATTTTTGAAATAAATAAATTGAATTTGAATTGGTTTTGAAAATAACCAGAATTTCCAATGTATATAAAGTGGAAGTGGATTTGAATCGAAATTGTCTTTGGAATATTTCGATGTTGGATTCCGTGATTATACAGATATTGTTATAGGAATTTGAAAGATATATTTATATCGTTATTTCCAATACGATATTTGTTGGTTTCAGAATTTGATATTGAATATAAGCCGGTATATTTTCTATTCAGAGCCTTGTATTTAATATCAAATGTGATTTGGATTTGTCGTGAATCGTGTTTTAGATGACATTGGTTCTTTAACCCAGCTAAAGACAGGATATTGATTTTTGAGAAGATTAAAACTAAGTGGAGTTTTAATGAATCTTTAATTAGATTGAAAGTGAATTGATAATTTAAATTATCAAATATGAAAAGTGATCGAGAATGGAGAAATTAGGCCTATGTCCACTTATTGCAATCCACTTTTTATTATACTATATGATTACAACACACTGATATGCATGTAAGAATTGTAGAGAAAAGTAGATGAATTAATGGCAACAAAGTCCTTGGTTATATTAGCTAGAGAAGTTAAGTTTTGATCCTATGTGAAATGCAAAAACCAGCTATTTATAGTAGCATTCATATCCACTTCGACTAAGATACGTGAAGGCCGATCCGAAAGCATAGGAATAATGGGTTGACCATGTTTTAGCAGTGGAACGCATCCTCAGGTCATGCTCCAATAATATCCCATTCGGTTCAATATACTTGAACCGACCCCATTCGACATAGTCAAATCAAAAATGCTGATCCGGGGAGACATTATTCCCTCGCTTTCTTCTTTAAGGTTTTGACTCAGTAATGCATGGTAGGACCCATATTATGCCCGGATCATTAACCCGAGATAGCCGAGCCATAAAAATTTGGTGAGTTGAGGATGTTAGAACTGACTTTGCAGAATCGAATTCCAAGCATTTAATTCCCATGTCTTTGAGAACTTTGTGACTTCAATTAAGTATATCCAGGCTCACCTAAGCACATGTCCAAGTCCTGAACACTTCGATAACCAGAAATACTAAACCTGGTTACCTTGAAAAAAGACAGATTAACACTTGCCTCCCAATATTTCTTTCTGTGGAAGATGTGTTTTGGATAATCTAGAATCCATGATCGTACCAGATTGTAGTATTAATTATTATGTCCACAACAATCTCATGCTGACGATTCTACCTTTGCCGGGCTCTTAGTAGATGTTGACTAGCTTTTTGGCAAAAGTCGTCACAACTCAAGATCGAGGCTCACTGCTAGATATCAACCTAATTCTTTACCTCCAAGGTCGACTTTCATCCTAGGACAATCGAGTATAATTTGACCCGAACCGGCATCACAGCAAATTAAAGCTCTCTTCCTCAAGATTTGCATTCTTCCGATGTCAAAGCCAAACCGGTCAATCGGGTCATCAACCGATCGATCGAACTATTCATAAAAGATCGGATCAAATCTGGAATACTGTGTCAAAATATCAAGACAAATTATGCGCTATTAAACGAAGTCCTACTCCCAAGGCTATAGAACCGGTAAGCTTTATCTCGCACTACTTTTTAAGTGCCAAGTCCTAGGCTCCCTTTATGCTGCAGCTTTTGAGAAGAACTATTCATTAGCAGTAGACCGGGTCCCTCCTCCTACAACTGCTTAATAGGATTAAGTCACACGTGTCCAAGCCCGAAAAAGATTTGTGACACGCTGCATACAAACTTGGCCCACCTTCTCACTTATAAATATATTCTTTCTAGAAATAGAAAGGCATCTTGGACAATCTGAGGTAATCTTGGGTTCACCGCAAAAAAGCTCATATTCGGCACTCTTAAAATAGCATGTCGTATACTCAAGATTCAATACAAGGATTTTGTGCATAAACCATTTCTTTCTCTACTCTCTTTCAATCAAGAACAACTGTAACCTGTAATCGATAGCATAAACAGAGATTATAAAGTGGACATAGGCATAGTTTAAGCCGAACCACTATAAAATATTATGTCTCCTATGTTCATTTACTTTTTCTTACATTCTGTTACTATTATTGTGTGTGGTTAACACACTTTGGGGGTTGATTTCCATTAGACCAATTTTTGACGGCAACACTTTTGCGCACCAGGAAGGGGAAGCACGGTTATACCCTACAACTTTTGGCAATTCGTAAAGAAGAAATGGCAAAACAAGAGAAGGATCCAGCACCTTCTCATGCTCAATCTCTACCGCTGGTGCAGCGGACGCAACAACAACGGGAGAAAGCTAAGAGGCTTCCTCCCACGAATACCCGTCCCAATACTTTACTAGGGATGAGATGGATATAGTTTTGGCTGAGCTCAGATGGCACACTAGGACGGACTTCTCACAAAGCAGCAGGAAATAATGAAGGATTTCCTCGCTCGGGTGGAGGGAGACCGAGCAACCAAGCATCACTTCCTGCACGAAATGAAGCCGGGGCTGTAGTTAATCTACGATATGGGGAAATCCAAGGCTTATATAGGTCTATAGTTCTTCTTGGCTCAACTTCACTTCCCGATCGAACAGATCTAAGATCATCACTTCCGGTATCAATTAGCGTTGAAGTAGTTGCAGATTCTCAGGTCGGCCTGAGCCATGTTTCGGATCGGTCGGCCATTTTGCCTCCAGTCCAGGGTTTGACTCAACTCCCTGGACAAATAGCTTTTGAACCATTGCAACTTCTGAGTCGACCAGAACATGGATCAATGCAACTTCGTCTTATGCAACCTCTAGCATAGCCTTCCCAACATGTCCATCCAAGAAGGGTTGGGGGAAATGACCTTCTGTGTCAACAAGCCCACTTAACCATACCAGTTCCTGGCCAAACGAAGGGAAACACTACCAAAGACCATTATGATATTTCCTCATGTAGGGGCAATGCCGATCCCTGAGCAGAAAATGCTATCCCGAACTGGTCCAATCCAACTGGAGCGGATATGGTTCGGCCCAATCCACATTCCACCTTAGCGGCTCCAGTTACTCCCGAATCAAAAAGTAAGGCTGGGAGCCACCTTCACTCAACTCTTGTGCGTCGAACCGAACTTACCCCAAGAACTCAAACTATGCTACTGTCCCGTGTCTGGGGGTTCTCACCAATATCCCCAATGGAGAATTCGATTCATGGCAACATCTCCTTGGGGATGAAAGTCAGATTGCAAGCATCATTAAACGCTTCACCATAGGCACCTCTTCTCAACAGGATGTGGACAGCATCCATCGCTGTCCATTCGCATGGAAAATCAAAAACTCGCGCAACCCTTCAGACTTCAAGCTTCCGGTTCGGGAGTCCTACAACGGTAGGACCGACCCGACCATACATCTCATGTGATACATGCACCACATGGAAGTACTATCAGCATCGACTAACATCATGACCAAGTGCTTCCCTCTATTTCTTACCGATATAGCTAGCATGTGGTTTCGACAGTTGACAATAAAATCGATCAATATCTGGACTATGTTAGTCACCCACTCTATTGAGTGGTTCAGAGTTCATATCTCTCAACCGAAAAGCGTCATGTTCCTAACATCCATCAAGCAGTGGTCCTTCGAGACCCTACACTCCATTTTAGAAAGATTAAATGCGGCTCTAGCATCATTCGATCGACCCAAGCCATCGATGGTGCTTATGGCCGCCATAGCCGGTGTTTGGAGTCGAACTGATTTCAAGATCTCCTTAACCAGAGATCCCCTCAACGATATAGAGTATTTCTATAGCGAAGCAGATAGATTCCTCCGGAAAGAGGATGCTAACATCGAGATGGAAAATCTCGAAGTGCTTGCTACAAAAGACGGAGGACCATCCAATACCACAGGCTAGAACAAAGGAAAGGTTAAAGCCTCGGAAAAGTACGATTGGAATGTACGAAATACACCGAGCTTAACTCCTCCCTACTGGATATCTTCCTCGATGTGCGAGGATCAATACCTTTTCCAAAGCATCCCAGGAGGGAGCTGACCCAAAGAGAACGTGAATCAAAAAAGCACTGCACGTATCATTATATGGTAGGTCAAAGCACCATTGACTGCAGGAATTTGCGCGTTCTCATCGAGGAACAGGTCAGACATAGAGAGCTTCCCGAGTGTCAAAAAACATGCAACTACCGGTCCACCACAACAACCTTCCCAAACTCCTTAGGTCAGTCCCTGAGCTCCTCGAAATGGGAAGGACCTCGAGCCTAACAACCGCGTCATCATCATCAACTGATCCGGTTTATATCATTGTGGATACATCCCATTTCTTAGGACATAAGAAATGTATTTTTATTATTTTTTAATAATGTGGTTATGTTGAATTACACATGTACAGAATTAGGATTTAATCCCTAGGCGTGCTCGGGATTCAACCATAAATCCATTAGGCTCTGTTTTAATTTTTGTAATAGCTTCTTAGAAGCAATTAACTTTTCTTTCTCAAACATGGATTATATTTGATCAATTCAAGCATCTTGTCCGGATTCGACAAGTGCCTCAAAATCGAGTATGGTTATTGCTCGTGAACCTAACAAAGTCGAGTATGGTTAATGCTCGCTAACCTAATTAAGCCAGGTATGGTTAATTCTCACCCACATAACAAAATCAATTATTGTTTATGCTCCTCACTAGGGTATGGTTTATACCCTTTCTTCTAAAACCGGGCATTATTTATGCTCGCCTTCAAGGTATGGTTGATACCTCTCCTAAAAACCTACTTGTCAGGATATGAAAAACCTATCCCCTTCCCAATAAGAGTGTAGCTTATACTCAACCTCGTTAAATCACACCACGAGCATGGCTGATGCTCGATCCTTAACTCGGGTATGGTTTATACCCGACCCCTAAGTATGGCTTTTACCTAATAAATCAAGCTTGGTTCCTTATCTAATAAGTATGGTTTGTACTCACCTATTGCTAAGGTTATGGTTTATACCCCACTTCACAAAACCGAGTATAGTTATGCTCGTCCTCCGGTATGGTTTATACCTCACTCCATAAAATCGAGTATGGTTTATAGTCGTATTCTGCGTATGGCTTATACCCCCTCGCTAAGACTGAGCAAGGTTTATGCTCGTCCTCCTTGAACTCTGGGTATGGTTGATACCCCACTTCAAACTTTCAGGCATGGTTTATTCCCCTCTTAGAATTTCTAGGTATGGCTTATACCTGACTACCCAGGCGACATCGTCAGGATCTGGCATATCTAACTTAAACCCTTTTACAGGAACTACTTTGCTCGGCAAGATCTCGGTTCTACTCTCTTCTCTGAAGTAGTATGGTCGATTAGTTTTCTAGCATTCTCGAAGGACCGACCTTAATACGATCAGTGGTGATTGTCGGTTTTCCGGCTTTAATACGATCCTCAATGGTCTTCGATTTTCTGGCCTTAATACAATCATCAGTGATCGTCCGTTTTCTAGCCTTTCTCATATTATGGTTTGGCGTAACGATGGCTTCCCGAATCACAATATATCGGACTTCTATCCAACATCTTTATGAAAATCCAGAACATATCTTTTTTATAGAAAAAGATACGTTTTGGGGGGCAAAGTGTTGATCGACTTTTTGGCAAAAGCCGTCACAACTCAAGATCGAGACTCACTGCTAGATATCAACCCTGTTCTTTACCTCCAAGGTTGACTTTCATCCTAGGACGATCAATTATAATTCGACCTGAACAGGCTTCACAGCAAATAAAAGATCTCTTCCTCAAGATTGGCATTCTTCCGAAGTCAAAGCCAAACCGATCGATCGGGTCATCAACCGATCGGTCGAACTATTCTTGAAAGATCGGATCAAACCTGGAATACCAGGTCAAAATATCAAGCCAAAATTATGTGTGATCAAACGAAGTCCTACTCTCATGGCTACATAACCGCTTAGCTTTATATCGCACTATTTTTTATGCGGCAAGTCCCAAGATCCATGTATGCAGCAACCTTCGAGAAGAACTATTCATTAGCAGTAGACCGGGTCCCTTCTCTTACAACCACTTTATAGGATCGAGTAACACGTGTCCAAGCCCGAAAAAGATGTATGTTATGCTGCATACAAACTCGACCCACCTTCTCGCACTTATAAATATATTCTTTCTAGAAATAGAAAGGCATCCTGGCAACCGAAAGTAATCTTGGATTCACCACAAAAAAACACATATTCGACACTCCAAAAATAGCATGCGATATTGTAACGACCTGGCGGAAATTCGACTCCTGAATTCCGACAATAATACATAATCCTGTGTTATTTGCCTAAATTCGAGTATCGAAAAACACCAGATAGTTATTAGAAAAAATTTAGAGGGTGAGATAAGAAAGAAAGAAATATTAAAATAGAAGAAGTAAAAGAACCAACACAACATAGAGTCTCACATCGCAACAAAACAAAATATAATATAGAAATAAATCTTTATTGAGAGCATGGAAAATACTTACAATCATCATATTACATCAACACATCTGGATTGTTATAATAACATGTCCTCATATACAACACACAGTGGAATAATAACTATAATATATCATACGTCTGAACTCTTCTGGCTCGTCTCTTCATTAACTTGGCCTAACCTGAGCATTACAAATGTCGGATCAGTCTGATGAACCATAGTGAGAAATTCACTAAGTTTATAAGCAACATTCAACTTGATTTTAAAGTCAGCAAATCTTTTTTGAAAGAAAAGGATAATCGTAAGACCGATCCACACATAAACAAGGATAAACCTTAAACTATGTTTAATTACTTTACTTAATTAAGTATAAATTTTGTTATAATTAAAAAAGCCTCGTTTATTGTCTAATCCAGGAGCAAGGAACGTGAAGAGTAATCAAGGCCTGATACTGTGAACCAAAGCAAGGGATTATCATCCTATAAAACAGGGTTAACAGTAATCAACTATGTTAATCATTAACTAAGGAATTAAATTAAAAATCCTACTAAAACATGTATTATTTTTCATGATGTGAACAGGAACAATGTTTGAGAATGAGAAGAAGCGTGTGAACAATGGAAGTATCAGCCGAGATTTGGAATTGAAAGTAACTAGTAAAGTTTAAAAATAAATTAAGTAATTAAATTTATATTAATTAAAATCGTATACTATTATGGTCATAATTCTGATATATTTTAACAGAGTTGGATAAAACAAGTTACATCGGGATCATGATGATGAGATCTACATTTTTGAACTGACTTGGACAAAACTGGAGATAGCTGGGATTTTCCATTAAATTAAACACCTGTTTAATTTAACTAAAATGAGCCGATTAAACAACGGTATGAAATCAAGGTGAGTTAAACTCACTTAGTTCCTCCCACTTATAAATATAAGTCGGGCATCATAATTGTGTGTTATGGTTGCTAATGGTTGGCTGTTTGTTAATATATATTCGTATACTGATTGAACCGATGAAACTAAACGTTGTTTGATTTCAGTGAAACACCAAAGCGTTATTTTAATGATTGGAACTAATTGAGGTAACTTACCTTGTTGGTCACGTTTATAAAATATGGGTTCATAGTTCTTGTTTTACTAATGCGTTTAATTGGATTTCTTATACGAACAAGGAAAAGGCTTATATAAATATGTATTAGTAGATTGCAAAACAATTTGTAAAATAATTTTGTTTAGTGAAGTTGCATTAGAAATCATTTTAGTAATATATTTGGTATCTACTGATAATATAAAACCCTTTATAGTTTGAAGTGGGAAGCCTCATAAAATATCGATTACAATAACAACCTACCTCAAAATTCATGTTTAAATAACGAAAACCAAATCTCATAAATATCAATCACAAATTCGTTCACAAAGAATAAATAGAAAATCCACAAAATTGAACCATAGAAATCTATGAATTAGAGAAACTAAAAAGTCACATAAAAAGGCCGAACGTGCCAAAACTCAGTCAGGAAAAAGCCTAAATGGGCCTAAACCGTTGACCAGGATTTTGACCGGCAAACAGCAGAATTCAATCCACAGAACCATTGGGGTTAGTCGAATGACCTACAGTAGATAATTAAAACAGTGAATGTACACCATTTCAGTCGACTGAATAACCTCATTTGGTCAACTGGCTAGCAATTAGTCAACTAAATGGAGTATTCCAGTCGATTGAAATTGCTCCGAAATGAAACAAAGAGAAACTAATGATTCAGTCGAGTAAATAGAGTCCGTTCAGTTGAATGACTTAGAGATAAACACATTCCAGAGAGCCATCTTCAGTTTTAGTCGACTAACCCTCTAAATTCAGTCGAATGAACCTGCTTCAAGATGCAGTTTCAACCCTTTTTATGAGAAAAGTTGCCATCTTATTATTCCGAACAAGTACACATGAAGGGCGAAGGCTTATAGGATTATCCAATTGAAAACAAATCTTATAATGCTCGCCGAAACAACTCATATCACAAGAATTAAATCTGCATAGATTTACACTAGAATTCATATAAACAAACTTAAAACTCGTTAGTTGGATAGTTCACACATAACAATCCAAATCACACAATGCATACTCAACACAAACGTGCTAAGGGCACACAAGCCAAGCCTATAGGCTTGTGTTATAGATATGAGTTCAAAAGAATTTGATTGTTAGAAGCAAAGAGTAGATGCACAACCAAGCTAAACCACCTTATCTTCCAATATAACTTACTAATCTTCAGTCTACACACAAATACCCAAAATTTCATAAGGGTTGGGTCTAGGAAAATCCCAAAATTGAAGAGAAAACAAGTGGAAGAAGATAGAGATGAGCTTACTCACACTTCACCTTTAGTTTGCAAAGCAAATCACTCAAATCCCCTAAGATTGGAGCTTAGGAATATTTATTTCCCATTCTTACTAAGGCCATAATAGTTAGGAAAATAAATGAAGAGTAAAATGAAATGAGGAGGTGGGTGTAGTGCTATATAAAGGGGGGTGTCTATTTTGGGTTAGTAGGCAAGTTCAACTAAACAATGCCCTACCAAAGTCTTGATTCACCAACACCAAACATAGTGATGTTTACATTTTTTATGTCATAAATGACATTTTGAACTCAATGGAAGTGGTCTCGAGTCCAAATCCATCCATATGCAAAAAGTGACTTTTTGGACCAATACTTGATTAACGAGATTATATTTAAACAACATATTCAAGTACGTTATCGTAAATGATGCAGGTTGCTATAAAGCAGTTCTTAAAGCCTATAAATAAATGTACACAGCTAGCCATTGAACTCATATTTTTCTAAGCAATCACGGAGGCCCTGCCATTTCATTTCTTCTCTAAACTCTCCTGATATAGAAATTATTAGTCTTAGGGTTTCTAATTCAAAATTTGGATATGGAGATTCACCATTTATAATGTATTATTTCCAACAGAAAGAGGTAAAGGAAGGGATTATATTGGTGAATGGTTCTAGTAATATAATCCCTTCCTTTACCTCTTTCTGTTGGAAATAATACATTATAAATGGTGAATCTATAATGTGATAAGGATATGGGATGAATACCTAATTAAGGTAAATTACACTACGTCCTTGGGAAAGGGAAAAAGCGGTATTGTGATGACCCACCCCTAGGCCATCATTAGTAAAGAACATTAACTAGTAATGTTGTCTACTAATGAAGAAAATATGGTCGGTTAAGGGCGACCATCCATAAGTCTTGCATTGAATAAACAATAGGAGCACCAATATATGGTGTGTCTCCTTTTCCCCATAAATTGTTGCCCTTATTGAAATACACCACGCCCCTTAATCTCACACATATGAAGATGTGCTAAGATTTATGAACCTCTTAGGTATAATGTAACAACATAGAGGCTAAAATTGGCAAGACAAAAATGTAAAATATAGCAAAAAATTTAAACAATTATTAAATAAGAAAGTCAAATCACAGTGCTTATTACATTTCAAAATATCATATAGTCAACATCATAAAACGAACAAACTGCCTTATGGAAAATATCAGAGTACATAAGTAAAACCATAAAAACAATTTATCTTATAAGTCAATACAATGATCAGAAATAGGAACTGAGCCAATGTATGAATCTGAAAAGAGTTTGAATCAAAGCTGAATCGAATAATCAAGAGTCAATGCTGAGACCCTCCACCCTACGAACCGGGGGCAGGAAGAGAGAAGGAGAAAACAAACAATGTTAGATGTTAACGATATTTTTCAGCAACACTGGCGATAGGTCTAAGGAAATGGACCTATGTGAAAAATGGGGTTATTTAGTCTCCACGAGCTTGGGTTAGTTCACCATTTCCTAGATATCAAGGTCTAAAGCCCAAAAGATTAGTTACTCTTCCTCAAAGGGGTGAGCATTTAAGCGACTTAAGAACCAACAGTTATCTTAGGACAAGGGTTCCCTAAGTAGAACCCTTGGTAGAATGCTAAATAGCTTGTAGGAAGGGTTTCTCTACAACTTTGCGGAAGAGTTTAGACATGGATATGAGACCATGACCATGTATAAAACATATGGTGTGTTGAGTAGGAAATAACTAAGAAAACTCATAAGAAGCTCATAAGAAATATGCTGAGTGTCGATCCACTCTTTATTGATCTATGATACTAAATACATAAGTGATTACAATAGAAATCCCTAAACCGATTTGGAAATTAGAGTTTACTCTAAAAGAAAAGAGTACAAGAATGGGAAGTGAGAAATCAATCCCGAAAATGAGACCCCTAGGGTCTTATTTATAGACAAATTAGGGTCCCTTTTGTTATTGGGACAGCAGAAGACCCTTGTCGACTGCTTTTGCCTTTGGATTCGGTTGCTTTGGCTTTCGACTTCTCTTTTGGCCTTATTGACGGATGTAATAATGCTTTTAAGGTAACAGTCTTGACTCTTGGGAGGGTGGTCTTGGTTTTTGGAGCTTCTCTCTAATGTTACTTCATTTCCTTTGTATCAATACGAAGACCGTTGATATGGATAGCTTTAGGAAAGGCTTTTGTCTTTCGATTAAGAGTGTTTCGGTTGCGTGCTTCCGGCCTTGTTATTAATCAATCGTGAAATTTGCCTTCATGCTTCAAAAGTATGGTTGCAGACCGGCCACCCCTTTCGGTATCAACACTAAGTAGATTAGTCTAGACAGCTTGTCTCTCTTCGAGGCTCTGACTTGCCTTTTGGTAGATCCCTGAAGTGTGCTTTGGCTTTCTGGAGGGGTGCTTCCAGTCATTTATTGGTTGTTTCTAAAGTGGCCTCTCGGTGATCATCTGACTGAGGTCTCGGTAGTTGCCTCCTAGAAAATTTTCCTATGTTTCAAACTCTGTGCTTTTGATGTTCTCGTCTCTTGATGTATCGGCATCAGGCAATTTAATACCGATATCCCTATCGTCCCTCTGGGTACCAGATTGTGGAATACTTTGTCTTTCTTTTCATCAGCTTCCGGTTTTGGATGACTTCTTATTGGTTACCCTTCATGTCGGGACTAACATAATGGTACTCTTTCTTCTTGCCGGATCTGAGGTACCTTCTTTGATGATGGTGTCGGTTGCTTGCCATTCCAGATACTTCCCTTATGCTCTCGGTTTTATCATGTTCCTGGTCGTTCCTTATGTATTACTCTTCTATGCTTGTGATGGTTTGATACCCATTCACCGTCAGTCTGTCTCGATGCTAATTTTGGTGGTAACATTTTCCCCCCTTTGTGAAGGGGTAATTTCGACTTTTCAAGTCAAATTTTGACTTTCTTTTGGTGTGTCGAATCCCTGTCTCTTGGCATCATTCAATTGTACCCGTTGATGAATTTATACCTGTACGGCTTGGATTTACCAAATAATCTGATATAGATACTTCTACATCTTCGTCTTCCTTCTTTTTCCTACAAATTAAGCGCTCAAGCCAGATTATCGTTTTTCAAGAAATTACTCAAGCTCTTTTAAAAATTTCGAATTTAACTCTCTATAGGTGTCTTTATTCCGACTACAAGTAGAAATCTAAATTATGCATTTAAATCGACTAGGAATTCGATTAAGATTTTATGTTCTTAATGCGAATTAAACAACGATGATTGCTTGAACAATAATTAATGGCCAATATGATGGGTTACTTATTTACCTAATGCATCCCTATTAGAGGATTTGATATGCAAAATTTATCGTGTAAAAGGTCAATTTATCATGAATTAAGATGTTATGCTTCCGGTATGAGTTAATTCAATTGCCACTACTGCTAATTTACTTTATTTTCGATTTCGACATTTATGCCTATTTAGCTTCCGTCTCAGGGGTGTTGTGCTAACTCGAAAATGTGATCGATACACTTATTTATCACTATTTTCTGTCTAGTGTCAGTAAAGTCTAAACTTATCATCAAGATGTCTTGGACTTGATTCCACTAGTACCATGTCTGAGAACCTTCAGTGACAATATTGAATTATTTGGTTTCGGTTGAGCCACGATTAGACACCATTGACAATTTAATTTTTCCTGGTATCGGCCTTCCTTCCTTTAATTTTTTTTTTTTTTGTCAGAGTAGATGATTTTACCATCACCAAAAGCTTAACTGTTTCTAAGTAGATATAAGTTATGTATAAACCTTTCTAAGGTCAATACTGAGGATCCACTCGATATATGACAAAACAGATCCCCGGCATTAGCAAGTTATGTTATTATTTATCCATTTACGGATCCTATGTGCTTATTTATGTAAAAGAAACTAGTGCTAATACATATGTTATGAAATAATATCACTTGGAAGCATCATGTCTAGTAAAAACAGTCTCGTCAAGCCAAAGTTCGAGGGTTCTAACACTCCTCGAACCTAGAAGGAATTCTCTTGGAATCCTTCCTTAATCACCCCTTAAAACAAGGTGAAGACCATTCTTGACAGTTTTGGAATATATGGCATAGATCTTATTGCAACCTCTGCCTAAGGTTTCATCCAAAACCCTCGAAAAGAGTATTTCGTATACTCAGCGATCCACATTTGGCATGGAGGTTTCCTTCCCTTTCCACCCTTCATGTTTAGGCTTTTGCGCGATCTGAGAGTTGATCCTATCCAACTCTCACCTAACACCTACACCTTACTTCTATGCTCAGAGGTTTTAGCACTTGTATTTGATCAGCCCTCTCTTAGGCCTAAACTTATTCGTCACATGATCCGATTCTCCAAAAGTGCAGAGTCTCCTATATGGCATGTAAATCCCATAAAGAGGTTAATAAGCGACAACATTATCAAGACTAAGCCATGGGAAGACCAATTCTTCTACATTAGATGCCCTCCGGTATATCGAGGAAATTCGTTGAACTTGGTAATTTTCTCGTTCTCCGAAAGCAACTATATTATCTTCGTACTCCTTGTTTAACCCTTGTTTCTACATGGATACTCCTTCCAAAAGCGTAACTTTGTCGGAAGTGGGGAGTCGGGTTGCTGACGCTATCTTCAAAGAGCTAGAGGAGCTAGGGCGCCGCACATCCCTACTTACTACTGACAGGCTTCTCTAATATGGTCTTCTTCCCCCGAGGCAAAAGATTCTTGGATAACCACCCATTCAATTCTCTGGTGCCAAAGTTTTATCATCGAATTCCAATACATTTAATGCAACATCTCCTATATTCCCAGGTATTTTCACTAGTACAAATCTGACCAATTGCTTCAGTTGTTTACCCCCCTATTGCATTGGTTCAACAACCGATGCAAAAAAACTTTTAATTGTTGCATCAGTTGTAAAATCGATGCAAAATCAGTTACAACCGATGCAAATCAATTATTTGCATCAAATGTTTGAAATCAGCCGATGCAAAATGTGACTTTTTTGCACCGGTTTTCAGTAATAGACGATGCAGAAATGGTTCTTTTGCTTAGTAAAGTCTTAAATTTTGCACCGGTTGTTTAAAAACTTGATACAAAGAAATTTCAATTTTGCATCAAATTTTATTTATAGCTGATGCTAAAAAAAGTATCATTTTCGATATTTTATTTTTGGATTGGCTAATCTAGCAACTGATGCAAATTGTTCGTCTTCTGTAGAAACCTCCTTCCCTATCTAAATCACCGAAATTTTCAAATAATATAGCTACACACACACACACAGATATATATATATATATATATATAATAGTAGACAAGCTGTTAATTGCATAAACATTTAAAATACAACTAAATGACATACATATTGGACATATATAACTATAAAACATATATATTTCAAGTATAATGTTTTCATAATCCATACAAAATAGTAATGTAATATAGTTGACATTGTTAGCTACATTAATATAATTGGATAGTAACCATTACTTAATGCAAATCCATAGATGTCATCCTTCTAAACGACAACATCAATCCAAAACAAGAACCTGAAGGATGATGTGCTGCAGCAGCTCCTACTGCTGCTTCCTCATAGAATGATTGTTGTTATGCAGAACAAATTGGTATGAAATTGGATCGTTTGCTTTTAACAAAAAAAAATCCCAAAATGAAGTTTTTAACCTCTTCGGTTGATGCTTTATCAATGGTTGTTCTTCCATACACATCCTTAACTGTATATTGTGCACCTGCTACAAAAAGTTCTTCAATTTTTGGTAGGTCACTTTCTGATGCTGCTAATAGTAGCAAAATATCTATTGGATGAATGTTTTGATTCAACAATACTTCCATTTTATCGTATGCGCCTTCAACTGCTAGCATTCCCATATAGTTAAAGTACTACATTCTAATTAAGTTCATCAAATCTTACACAAAATAATCAAAAAATTGGGGTAAAATAGAAAATAATGGAAAAGGGAACCTGCTCAACGTCATCTCTGTCAAATTTGCCCCTTTTTTGGCTACCGTAAATTTCAGCGCCTTCCGTGCCATTCCTCTGTTACCGAATTTGAACCAACACCTACTTCTTGTGCACCCAGAACTGAATTTTAAGCGCCCAAATGCATCGATTCAAAATGGGTTTCAAATGCCATTGCATCCTTAAACCCATTCCAATCTCTGCTAAAAGTGACAACCACAGTTCCTGTGAGTCCATATTAAGTCCATAAAGGAAACACTTTTAAAGGATTGAATCACTTATAAAGTTCTCTTGGTTTTCGATTAGCAGAAGCGCCAATTCCACTTGCATGCTAAAGCAGATACTTGTACCTGTAGTACTGCTACTTTTTGGCTGTTGTTCCCTCCTCCAAACGACATCATCGACGACGACCCCAGTATAACATCGGACGGGATGGAAAGAACTGCCTTTGCTGGTGATGGAGTGGAGATGGCGGTGAACAGGATGAGGAGGTGGGAGGGGGAAAGGGACGGAGACTGATCTCGCATCGACTTTTTAGATTTGAGAAGAATGAAAATTCCATTTTAATGATGTGGATTTGATTTTGAGCAATGGGTTTTTGTTGGAAGGACAGGACGAAGAAGATAGCGGGAAACGAAAAGTTAAGCGGGAAATGAAAAGTTATTTTGGAGGGAATGTACTCTCTATTTGCAAAGCAGAAATTTGAAAGGGAAATGAATTGTTTCTTTATTTAATTTTGTTTGACAGCATGGATTATCTGTGGTGAAAATAGCACATACCATAGTATGCTATAGTACAATTACAAATGTACAACTGTACTAAAATATTAACAAAGATAGTACTCCAATATGTTTTGAATGATGACGGACTGTAAAAGTCTAAAATACAAGAATATAAAATGCGTTAAATCTTGGTTAATTTCCGGTGAAGCAAACTGAGAGCTTGATTTCTTCAGTAATTGGAAAGCTTATTCAAAATATAAAGAGAAGTGATGTTAAGGAACAAATACATATATGCATAAGATTGATTAAAGGTAGCAAGTTGCATAAATTGTAGTAAAAATATACTGGAAGTAGACCACCATTTATTAACTATTTGAAATAAAATATAGCCCCAAAGTATGTGTAGAAATGATGAAATGAATACCCTTGTATGAGCAGCCCCAAAATATGCTCCTTTAATTAGCTATATGATCCACTATTCGTTTAATATTTCTAGAGTACTACTAATTAGCTATATGCACAGCTAAGCGCAGTTTTGAATACCTAGTCATATAGCAGCTCAGTGGCTTTGAATGTTGAATAGGTTAGACTATTAAAACCATGACTAGTTCTTTTTTCCTTCAATATATGCACGATCAAAAATTAATGCAATACCTAGTCACCTACTGCTGGTGGGTTATCTCTAGCTGAACACATTAAAGGAGAGGGTTATAGTGAAGTCAAGCTTTACTACATATTGCTTCACGTCTCAATAAGAAAGGAATAGCTGCGGTATTGTGTCAGCTAATTTTAGCATGAAAGTAAATAGCCAAAAATTAACATGTTTTTTTCCTTTACGAAAGAAAAGATGTTAGCATATGTCTGTTTGGAATTGAGTAACGTGATCAGCAAGTGCGACAAGGTTGCACTCAGCCGTTCTCATTTAACAAGTACGTTTTTAACGTATTGATTACTTAACGGTATGCACAAGGTTGCATTATATGGTGTAGTCAAGAATATCCGAAATATTCAAAATTCATCCTAATATCCAGAAAAACAAATAAATATCAGACACCTCCAATTGAAAATGAAAATTTATGCAGAGAAGAAGAGGATGGGAGGGGAGCTCAACGGCTCCAATTGAAGTCGTAGTGTTCGGGGGTCCAGAAAGTGTCGCTACTCGATGGACGCGTCTGTCTCCAAAGCAGTCCATTTGGGACCGTCGAACAATACCTTAATGTTAATATGAATAAATGACCATGATCATTGATGCTTTCCTTATGACAACGAAAATATAGCATTAACGCTTTCTCTAATATTCCATAAATGATTATTTATATTCATTTCAAGTTTATCAATAAAGAGTTATTAATTATATTTTAAACTATTAAATACAATTAATATATATTAAATATGACATAGTAACTAATAATAATTAACAATAACAATTAATTATATATAAACAGTTAACTCTTATACATTTTCAAATTTTCTAAAAGTTCTAAATTTATTTTACATTGTAATTCGATGAAATTTTAATATTTTGTTTTTAGTTTTTATAAATTATTCTAAATTTATTACATAAATTTTGAACTTTACTAAAAAAATTACTTTATACTATTAATTATTTAATAGTAATTATTAATTCCAAGTTTTTATTTATTATTAGATATTACTTGTTAAATATATTTAATTATTATTTCTTTAATATTACTAATTATTAATTATTAACTATTAGTCTAAATTATTACATAATTATTAAAATAATTTTTTTATTTTTTATTTAACATTAAATTTTTTAATAGTCATTATTATTAAAAATTAACTATTAAATACAGAATATCACATTATAAGTATAACTAAATATTATTTTTAATTATTATAAAATTGTAAATAATTACTTATTTGATAAAAAAGATTAATTTGTAATTACTAAAAACTAAATATTAAGTGTTACTTCTTTATAATTAAATAGTACTTATTAATTATTGAATATTGCTTATTAATTAAATATTACATGTTAAATAGATGATATTGAATATTGTTTATTGATTGCTAATTATTAATTTATTAGTTAATTAATTTTTCAATAAATTTTACATGTGATTTACTAATTATTAATAACTAATCATAATAAATTGTTAAATAAAAGAATAATATTGATTATTATAATATTTAATAGTTGTAAAGTATTTGTTATAATCATTCATTATAATACACAATGAATAATGATATATATATATATATATATATATATACACACGAGTTACTTCTAGTTTTTGGCTATTATTCATTACTTACTTTCAGTTTATTCATTATTATTTTTATTTATTAACTATTAGTTAATCTTTTAATAGAAATTATTAATTAATAATATTTTTAATATAATAATTATATTAAATGTCACTTCATAAGTATTGAACTTTATCATTAATTATTAAATATTTGTCTTAATTATTGAGTAATTAATAATTTTAGTTAATAAATATTTTCTGGTGTCGTATAATTAACTTTGGATGTATTTCAGGTTTTTTACTATTGTTTCATTTTAATTAAATGCAATTATAAAAAATAAATAGTTATTAAATATATTTACTATTACTTATTTGAAATTATATATATGTGTATATATATATATTAACTTACTAATTTTTAGTTTAGCAACTACATTTTGCTAATTTACTTCTAGCTTTTTTAGTTATTATTCATTATTTATTACTTACACACTTTCAATTTATTAATTATTACCTTTATCTATTAAATATTAGTTATTAATTAGTAATCTTCAAATGGCCATTTTTAATAATTAATATTTTAAATTTAATTATTATATTAAATTTCACTTCTTAAATATTAAACTTTATTATAAATTATAAAATATTAGTCTTCGTTAGTAAATAATTAAAAATAATTAAGTACTACTTACTAGTAATTGTTAGTTAATATATTAATGATTAATTATTAATTAATTATTATTATTTATTATTATCAATTATTAATTTATTATTAATTATTAAATTTAATTAACAAAATTTAACTATAATTTACCAATTATATAATTAATTATAAAATTTAGTAAATATTGAAAATAATTATTGATTATTCATAATAATGAGTAATTAAACACTTTTATAATAATATTAAAAATTTAGCTGTTAAAAATTACCAATTTAAAATTAATTAATTAACAATTATTTAATATTAATTATCAATTTACTAATTGATTGTTATGTGTAATTATTAAATAGTAATTTACTAATTATTAATATGTAAAAATAATTACCGATTATTTATAACAATTAATTAGTGGTTGTAAAGTATTTATTGATTGTCACTGATCATAATAAATTATAAATACTAACATATGTAAGCTATTGTCTATAATTATTGATATTTGCATTTATATTGATTTACAGTTGCTTCAATGCATTTGCTTCGACTCCTAAGAAAACGATGCAAATAAGAACATTTGTCTCCCTGCAGTTCCTTCGGTTATTATGGAGCCGATGCAATTAATACTGTTTTCTTTGGTTGTAAGAACAACCGAAGCAAATTTGCATAAATTGCTTCGCCCTATTTGCATCGGTTGTTAATACAACCGAAGCAATTGACGCTATATGCTTCGATTTTGAATACTGCATTTGCCACGGTTGTATTAACAATTGAAGCATATAGTGTAAATTGCTTTGGTTGTATTAACAACTGATATAAATGAGGCGAAGCAACAAGCTTGTTTTATACTAGTGTTTGAGCAAAACTATAATTCCTTTTGGACCAGATTTCTCACCTTTACATATTAGTCTTCTCATTCTTACCTTTCTGATATGGATATTCCTGTTTAGGGTCCACAACTTCTATGATTACCTCCGCTCCCAATGCTTTAGCCCAATCCGATGTTGAAGCTTCAAAGAGGCTTGCTGATTCCAATATTGAGACATCACCCAAAAGACTAAAGCATAATAAGTCAGTTCACTTTTCAACAGGTGCTACTATCATAACTGGAGTACAAATAACTTCAAACCCTGCCATTTCCAATGTTGATAAGGTTATTGTTTTTTATCCTTCTTCCAAGATTTCTCCCAGGAACAAAACTATAAGCAGTTCTGCATCACCTGCCTTTCATAGGGAACTTGGTGCTGGTGAGCATAGTTTATTTACAACCTCCTCTTCTTTACATATTATTTTTCCCGTTTCTCCTCCGTCGGCTTTGGACTTTGATAAGCTTGTTGTTGACACACTTTTTGGTCAAAGTTGTTACACATGGAATTCCTGAGTGATAACACGCTCAAGCGGAGGAAACAACGTCAGAAGACATAGAGCTATTTGGTCGAAATCACATCGTCAACGTAAAATGGCCCGAAACTCCTATTAGATAACCTATTTTGGGCCCAAAAATAGCAATTACAAAGGTTTTCTCTACAAGTCTTGTAGCCCTCTGAATTGGCTTTAGGTAGAGCTTTCGTTTGGCTCAATCGGACTTGTGGTTTAAAAGTTATGCCTGTTTCCGTAAACACGTGTAGAAGTACGGACTGATGATCACTTGGATGAAGTGACGAAAGTTCATAATATAGACCGGCTCGTGAAGGCTCCTCGTCACGTGAAGCATCTTCCTCCGCTCGTGAGACCCACCTCCGCTCTTGGCTTAGCCCCGGCTCGTCCCCTTCGGGCTCGCCTCTTCTTCTACTCGTGAACAAGCTCCGGCTCGTGGAGCACATATGAGTCACAACCCCGGAGACCACGACTTGACCATGTTCCTCAACACCGACTTCATCGCGATCCAACTCTACTTGCCCCCTCCGGTTCGTGGTGCACCCCTAGGTCACGACCCGCTTGGGAACAGTCACGCTGCACTCTAGTTTGACCTATTCTAGTGGCTATTTTCGCTCCAACTTGCCCGGATCTTATTACACATGTCATATGATGACTTGGAGAGAGTTTCTGGACGTTTTTCACTACATTTCGGGATTCTTGGGATGCGTGCCACATGTCTCATGAACCGCTATTAGGAAATGCCTATAAATACACCATCTGAAGGCATTTTGAAGGATCCTTTGTCCATTCCTCTCTACGGCTTCCACCATTGTTCCTAGTAAAGCATTGTTGAACATAGAACCCACATTCTTCATTAAAACCTAAGCATTTAGGGAGGATTTCATAAGATAATTAATTATTGTACTACCAATTCTGACGAGTTGTGGGAATCATTCTTGTAATTCCATCATATATAAAAGCATATAAAGTGGAAGTAGGCTACATCTACAGCCGAACCACTATAAAAACCTCATGTGTTCCCTCTGATTTTAGTATTTTTTTGCATTATGTGATCAGTGATAAACATTGGGTGTTAGTGCCAATTTTTAGTCGAACACTTGTGAATCTTTCCCTTTCGTCTGCTGAAGTTGCTAATATTTCACCCTTCTCCTTACCTCCAGATTCAGAGGACTTCTACCGGCAATTGGTTAAGGCTCAACTTTTGATATGAGTTTATTCTCCTTAGTCTCTTTCCATGCTATGTTACCTTCGTATAGAGGCCAACTTGTCTTTTTTTATATCCTCCAAGTGAAGAAAGGTTGGTTCTTGTCCAGGGGAATGGCCTCTTCATCTTTTGCTGAAATCACCCTTCTCAGGGAGGAAAATAAGGCTTTGAAAGCTTACGTTGATATCCTATCGTGGGAGAAGACATAGAGAGATAGTCAACACAGAAGATTGATGGTCTTGCTAGAGGAGCATAAGGCGGCTAAGGATAACTTATCGAAACAGGTTGAGAATCTTAAGAATGAGAAGACAGAGATGGTAGCTGACCATGCCGTCAAATTGGAGAAGATGGACAACAAGCTTTCTTCCACAAAGCGAATAATATATGAAGCTAGTAACAAGATATCCGACTTTCTGAAAGTTCACCTTCATGATATCGTTATGGAATACTATGAAGACACTCTTTTCCTTGTTTTTTCGATAACCATAAGAAGTTTATAGGAATTGACTTTACTTCACTGAATCCCCCATTAGGAGTAGAGTTTTGGAAAGGATTAAGTTGGCTAAGCGAGAAGGTAAAGCTTTGCATAAGGATAAGATAATGCCCAATTCTTATCTATTTATTGAGGAGCTTCCCGAAGATTATGAAAATAAGGAAGAAGAAGACACAATTATTAGCGAAGGGTTAGGAGTTGATAGAAGCCAGCGGGATGAATCTAGCAGAGATGGCGGAGGCTCCTCTTCTGCTATTGTAGGGGTACCTGATTCCGAGGGAAATAATATTGACTCTCTGAGAACCCCGTCTTCTCGAGACCCAATTGAAGCTCCTTCAAAGGAGGGTGATTCTTCCAAGACAAAGGATAAAGAAACTCCTGCTCAACTTGATATCCCTGCCTCACATGAATGGCTTTCACTCTCGAAATGTTTTCTTTCCTCTTGATTTTGTGTTGATAATTGACTTCTACATATTACGGCAACCCCTTGCTTCTTTGAAAGTGTAAGTCACAGTAATGATTTATATTCATCGCCTTTAGCTATAAAGGGTTTCCAAAGATCTTGTTTTGTAAACCTGGGGGAAATCATCTAGCATAAAAGCTTTGTTGTGTTGTCATAAGATATTTTTAACTTCTTTATGGATTGTGGTTCAATTTCTAATAACACTTATGATCAGTTGTATTGTACTAATGTGTAATATGGCTGACATGTGAGCGTACTAGCAAACTTATACTATCATGATCTTCTGGATGTGTATATTTGTTGAGATAATTCAGGACTTGCATGGTGGAAGTTCATGCAGTTGTTTTCGTTTGATAAGTAAGATGTTATTTGTGTCACTGTTTAACAGTTAAACATTATACATCATTATGTTTTATCTTTTTTATGAGTAGGAGGACCAATTCCAAACCCCCTCCTCCCGATTCAAGAAAGAACCCTTGATAACGGCAGATTACAAAGGCATTTCTGAAGACGTTCCCCTTTCGGGATGGAAATAGTTGTATTATCTCAAAGAGGTAACCAACAAGAACCTTAAGGAACATGTATCTTTTTTGGAGAACCAACTAAAAGGGAAGGACAAGATCATCCATGAGCTACAATGCTAGCTAAAGGTTGGTACTTCTACTAGCTCAGATGCGAAGATTGGCAAATTGCCTTAAAGAATCCCAGCTTAGATTAGCAGGCTTGGCTGTCACGAAATTTTGTGTGTCAAATGTGATATATCACTGGAGTGCCTTTGATGTAGAACTCTTAAGATGGTAGTTATATGCATGAAGCAACTTATGAAATAGTTTATAAACAAGTTTGTGTATTGTGTGGATACCACCTGGTATGTGATATTCTTCCTTGACTAGGGATGTTCTCTCTTCAAAGTCTTATTGTACCATTCTTCATAAATTTAACGCACTCTATGGGGCTCTAGCTCGTAAGGCACAATGATTAGGGGTGAGCATACTTTGGTTCAAACAGAATTAACCCACCAAACCAAATTAATTTGGTTTGTTTGATTTGGTTGTCTTTGCAGATCGGTCGGGTTTGGTTTTTATTTCTGATTAAATTTGGTTTACTGGGTGGCTTTGGATTTAAGCAAAGCACGTTTGGCCTAGCCGAACCAACCGAAGTAGCAAGTGTAACAAATATTTTTTGTGTTTTTTATCCTATTATATTTTCTGACAGCTTTTCAGTTTTTTTACATGTTCCCATTTTCATTATTGTTGAAGAATTCGAAGTGTACAGCCTTAATCCATGGATTCAAACAATGCATCATCTATGGTCAGATTTCTCAATCACCACTTTATTTTTTTACAGTTTCTTCCCCAACTCAACTGTCCTCCTCCTTATCACAAATCAAATCGCATCAATATGGGCTTCCACAAAATCAAGTTCAAAGTTCGCAAAACCCTAATTTAGCCAATGCCCGCACCTTCTCCTAGGCCTGCGGTTATGCTGCTAATGCCAGTGTGTGCCTTATAATTCGCCACCAGGATTTCGAGTCTCACAATTTTTGACTTCGATCTACTACAATTCAGGGCTGCGGTCACCGGTTCACCTAGGTAAAAAACTTTAATTTTTCATATCTTTTTTTAACTGCATGGTGCAATTTCTGAATGAAAATAAAAGCATCAAGTTATATCTGTGTCTACTTCAAAAAATAACTTGTAGGAAAAGCTTTTTTCCCTGGAATGACTTTAGTTAATTCCACCTTTGCTATAGTTTAGGTTTCCTGGTAGCATATTACCTTCTTCTTTCAGTGCAGTGGACTTTTTGTCTAAATCAAATCAATGATAGCTAAAAATTTATCACCGTAGAAGTTGATACTGGTAGTTTTTAGAGATCCAGCGATTTCTAAATATAAAAGGAAAAAGCTTCAGAAAGACACAAATGATTTCAAGTTTATTTATAACGTCTTTTGGTGTATCATTCTGGTTACTTTGAAATTAATCTTGGTTGTTGTCTTTGTGCGGTGCAAAGTTGATACTGGTAATGTACCATGAAAGCTATTATAATGGGAATTTCTCAATGTCATTTTCCAGTTTCTAGTTTTGCTGTAGTGAGCTTCTTGAAGCTCAAGGCAATTAATCTTGTCATTATGGTGATGCTTTAATTGTTTAAGCGAGGTGTTGCAGTTTACTTTTGCATATGCTCTGTAATTTAGATATAGGTAATTTCATGCCTTTATGGCGTATGTCATTTTGTTAAGTGATTACATTTGGCAATAGTTTGGTATTTGTAAGAGTGGTCTGCTATTTGCAGCTAATGTTATATTTTCTCCAGTGTTATGTAAATATTTAGAGACCATTAACTTTGAAATGTAGTTTGTTTGGGTCATTGTTTTAATTTTTTTTGTACTTATGTTTTGGCCTATTGAATGTTGTATTAAGTCAGTACCCAATCCAAGTTAATTTTTCAGTGATTAATTTTTGTTAAAATGCATTGTCATTGCGTTCAATTGTGAACTGTTGTGTATCAGTTTTTATTAAGTTTTATCAAAATATAATAACCGAATAACCGACCGAACCGAACCATTCTAATTTAGTTTGGTTTGACTTTAAATCAGATCGGTTCTGTTTGGTTAAAATGTTATTTGGTTTCAGATTGATTGTATTTTTTATGTAAAACCGAACTGAACCAACCGTTTGCTCACCCCTACATATGATGCATCACCTGCTCTTTGTTGAAATTAGCAGTATCACACTATTGATTATATGATGAAATAACAAGCCTATTTATATTTTCTGCACTTGTACAAGTCTCCTAGTGTAATCGATATTCCTAGGAAATCTCCTCCCCATGAGATTTTTAAGAAAAACATAACCTTTGTCATAAGGTTTTATTGGGAAAACCTAAGGTGTTCACTAAAGCTTATGTTCTAGCGTAGTGTATTTATTTGCATCATATAGGAAACTGATATAATGAGTAATAACTTGGTGTATATAAGAGTTATGAAATCTCCTTGAGCAAAATGGAAGATCATTATCTTCATTTGAAGGCTTTCAAATAGTAGGCTCATATCAGTGCCTTCAGTGTTGACGATATATATTCCTTCTTTAAGATTAGAATTTCACACCCCAAATTAGGTTATTAAAGACAGGACCCCAGTAATCCCATTCTGGTAGAAATAGAGCATTGATCCATATCTTGGATTAAAATATCCAACAGAAGTGTGGGAACCCTCCCTTGGTAGTAGAAGTTCAGAACCAACCCAGATTCCGGTTATTTAATAGAAGATTAGAAACCCATTTCAAATAATTTAGAAGAAGGCCAGAACCAACCCATATTCGGGTTATTTGATAAAAGACCAAAAACCACTTCTAGCATAATAGAAGTTCCAAACCATCCCAGACTCGGGTATTTAGAATAGAAGACCATAAACCACCTTTGGCAATTAGTTTTTGTTACCCTCTTTGGGTCTGATTTGTGAAGCAGAGGATGTATGTGCTTTGTTGGCCACTCTTTGGGCTTGTGCATCCGATGCGCTTGGCTAGCTTATCCACAAGTAGGGCCCAAGGACTTACCCGACCTTCCTTTAGGAGGCGCGTTATCCTGACCATCGTAGGTGATGATAAGGTCTTAGATGCTTAAATCGGTCCATCGTAGACGCGGAATTAAAGCTTATTCTTTTGATGCTCTACCCTGACCATCATAGGCGCAATAGAGGCTTAATTTCCACCCCCGCTCAAGGAGGTGCCTTATCCCAGCCATCGTAGGCAATGATAAGGGTTTACGTTCCATTCTGTGGGTAACGCGGAACATAAGCAGAGGTAGGATGTGCTCTTCTACGAGCAGAGCTAGGTCATGTTTAGTTCATAGCAGAGGCAGGGCGTACTCTTCTACGAGCAGAGGCAAGTCGTGCTAATTAGATGCTTTATCACGACCATTTCTGGTGTAATTTGGAGGCTTATGCTTTCAATGCTTTAACCTGGCCCCTTTCTGATTTGGGCACGGAGAAAGGCTTACACGCCACCCCCTCTGCCGGTGCCTTTCCCTGGCCAACTCGGCAGCGACAAGGTTTTTTGTCCACTTGCTATTTGACCGACCTTGGGTTATTTCTAGTTTTCGGAGGGTTTCCGTACCGTTAGCTATGTAGATAATTCTTTTCCTAAGAATTTTATTGGAATTAGTTTGATACTTTTACAAAATCTTGTAATCGGCCTTGATTGAGGAACTCGATGATCATCCCTTTGAGAATTCAACAGTGGTTAATTTCATGTCCATTTACCATATGATAGTGACAGTAAGGCCCTTTACAATTTCCTTTCCTACTTGGGCTTCTTCTTTACGGATGGCTAATAATTGAGTTCTTTCTTAGTAAGGAAATAAAGTTTTCCATCGAGGTGATAAGGTGCCATCCATCATGCATCCTTGGTATAAAGTCCTTTCCTTGTCGTTTGAGCCTAGCACTTTTGTTACCGAACCCTGCTGTTTCACTCATATCCTTGTTTCTTCTTTTCACGGTATATTGAGATTGGAGTGCTATCCTTTTAGTCCATTTGGAAGGAAAGCGGTTATAATCCTTCATTGTTCCTTGTTCGAATACCATTCCTTTGGTTTGCTCATGGATAGTCTTCCTTATATGAGAGAAGGGGTTATGCTCCATTGATGTAGAATCACTTAGATGAAAGGTTAGTGCTTGTCTTAAGTAGGAAGGATTGTTGTTCTAAAAACTAGGATTGTATTGTCCTACTTACTTTTTCCACTTATTATTTGCAAGGTTTCCATCCTTAATCATTGTTCTTTCATCACCCTTGGGTCAGTAGTATCTGACATATCGTGTGAGATCTAGAAGACTCTTGTTGGGACCTTTTGCCCATATTCTTGCTTCTTTAAAGCTTAGTCCTATCCGAGGTGGAACAACACAGTTAGATATGTGATAAGGTTAACCACAAGGTTGAAGGTTCAATCCCTCCTTCTAGTTCTAAAATTTTAACGATATTTTTCGTCAGCACCGGAGATAGGTCTAACGAAAAGGACCTAAGAGAAAAACGGTGTTATTTAATTTCCACGAGCTTGAGTTAGTTCACCGTTTCCTAGATATCAAGGTCTAAAGCCCAAAATATTAGTTACTCTTCCCTCAAAGGGGTGAGCATCACTCTTAAGTGACTTAAGAACCAACAGTTATCTTGGGACAAGGGTCCCCTAAGCAAAACCCTCAGTATAGAGCTAAATGGCTTGTAGGAAGGGGCTTTGCTACAACTTTGCATAACGGTTTAAACATGGATCTGAAACCGTGACCATGTAGAAAACATTTGGTGTGTTGATTAGGAAATAACTTAGAAAACTCATAAGAAGCTCATAAGAAATATGCTAAGTGTTTATCCTCTCTTTATTGATCTTTGATTCCGAATACATAACTAATTACAATAAAAATTCCCAAATTGATTTGGAAACTAGTGTTTAATCTAGAAGAAAAGAGTACAAGAATGAGAAATGAGAACCAGTCTCGAAATTGAGACCCCTAGGGTCTTATTTATAGACAAATCGGCGCCCCTTTGGTTATCGAGTCAGCAGAAGTCCCCCGTCGCAGCTTTTCCCTTTGTTTTCGATTGCTTTGGTTCTCGACCGCTCTTTTGGCCTTGCATATGGATGTAATATTGCTTTTAAGGTAACACTCTTAGCTCTCGGGGGTGTGGTCTAGGTTTTTGGAGATTCTCCCTAACGTTACTTCATTTCGTTTGTATCAACACCAAGCCTACTGTTATGGATAGCTTTAGGAAAGGTTCTTGGCTTCTAGTTAAGAGTCTTTCGGTTGCGGGCTTCCGGTCTTGTAACAACCCGAATTTTAACAACATGATTAAGACAAGAATCAAGACAGAATTAAATTATAAATTCTGAATCAGGGAAAACGGGTTGCGCCATTGCGTTTGTCTCGGAAAAATACGCGAAATAGAGTCCGAAATTTCGTAAATCGGAGTCCGTATGACCGAGATATGGCCTCACGAAGTTTCACGAAAAATTCAAATTCAAAACAAATTCAAATTTCAGAAAATCAGGGTAGGCGGGAAAAATCCCGCCCAGACCAGGTCGACCAGGGGGTCGACCTGGGTGTCGACCTGGGTGGGACCAAGTCGACTGGGGAGTTGACCCCAGGGTCGACCTGGGGGTCGACCTGCCTGGTCGAACCCAGGCAGCCTGGTGCACCTGTTTTGCTGTTTGGCTCGGTTTTGGAGGCTTGTGACGATTTTTGAGGGCTTGGATCTATCCTAGGGTTAATCTAACGGCCTAAACTACTCCTAATCTCTATAAAAAAGACCCCTAAGCCTACCCTAAACCCTCACAAATCACTCATGCCACGAAGTGCTGCCCAAATGCCAAGTGATCATGGCCTCCATCTCCAATTCCTAGAGACTATGCATTCAAAACGGGTTCAAATCAAAAGGTGCAAGCTTGCTACACCAAATAGAGGCCAAATCAACGTTGCTATGCGAGTTTCATGACGGTTCTTCGACAAAGGAGCCACCTTTCTTCGTCAAGATGATGCATGATCCTTTTCCTAAGCCTCGCTATGTAAGTCTAGCTACTTCGAGATGTTAACGGTAGTTTAATCATGGCATGGAATAAAATGTGGTTAAACATGAATGCTATAACCTATGCGAGCCTAGTTTGCTCCTTTATCATGAACATATGACTTTGGGTTAGGTTTTAGCGACTAAACCATGCTATTCATGTTGCATTGGACTTAGTTTGCCATGCAAGATTGGACCTTTACTTGTAGTATGATAGCATGAACACTTAGAGCCACTTTGACTTGTGAAATAGTTGCATAAATTGGACTTTGGGGGCTTATGCATGTAAATGAAACCAACCCCCTTATGATATCATGTTTATGTGAGGTCAAATCTCGTTATGACAACATGCATGTTTGTGGCCAAATTTCCTATGATAATATGCAAGTTTGTGGCCAAATCCTTTATGACATTATGCATGCTTATGGCCAATCCCTATATGACACTATTATTCAAGTTTTAAGGCTATACCCCCTTATGATACCTTGCATGTTTGGAGCCAATCCCTTTTGTGGCATCGTGCATGTTTTGGGGTCTTCATGTAGCCATAGTATACCTACTATGTTGACTCGCTTTTACTCAAGTGGAAACACGATTTGGGGTAGGATAGATAAACATGAGAATGACAAGGAAAACTTGACATGGGGTTTGCATGAGAACACAACATTCATGATACAATTAAATATGGTCATGACACGTGGGGAAAACATGGAACTTGAACTAGACATGGGTGGGTTGTAAGTGTAATAAGACACTAGACCAAACATGAAAGCGGCCAACTCGAGGTTGGGTTGAGTTTGTAGCATAAATCTACCCGGACCCGCCCGGCTTAACTAGTGGCTACAAACAATAGGATCCAAAGTGAGAAGTTGGTCATGTCGCGCTTAATACCCGAGGTTAGACTAGGTTGTGGTGTAAAACTACCCAGACCCGGCCGGCTTAACTAGTAACCACAACAAGGTCTAATGTGAGAGGTTGAGAGTGCATTAATTAAATTAATGCCACATGATAAGGTTAAGTAAATTTGACTAATGACACTTAACCGACATGACACGAATGGGTAGGATAAGTGGGACCGGGCTTGATCTCTTAATGACACTTAACCATACAAGACAATTAGGGGATGGGGTTAAGTAATTTACGCTTAACTAATCCGACTCGGTAAATTAGATGGGGTTAAGTAATCCACGCTTAACTAATCTAACACGGTGATTAGATGGGGTTAAGTAACTTAGACTTAACTAATCTAAAAAACGGTAATTAGATGGGGTTAAGTAACCTTCACTTAACTAATCTAAACACGGTAATTTGAGGGGGTTAAGTTAAACACTTAACCAATCTAAACTTGGTAATTCAATGAGGTTAAGTAACCAATACTTAACCAACTTAACACGGTAATTTAATGGGGTTAAGTAACTTATACTTAACCAATTATACATGATGATTTGATGAGGTTAAGTAACCTATACTTAGCCAATCTAACATGTGGACTTGATAAGGGTAAGTCACAAGACCTTTTAAAATTAGGCTTAACCATTATAATACGATTAGTGGATGGGGTTAAGCTAACTCATACTTAACCAATCCGACTCGGTAGTCTGATGGGATTAAGATAATCTATGCTTAATCAATCTAACATGATAATCTGACGGGGTTAAGACAAATAAATACTTAACCAATTTGACTTGGTAAGGTTAAGTCATGAGCTTCTTGGTACACCTAACCAACCTGTAGGGCTAAGCCTTGAACTTGAGTACTTAGCCAATCTTGACATGATTCATAGGCGGGTTAAGTAATGAACTTGGATAACCACACTTAACCTATTTGGCAAAACCCTAGCTCAGGGGACTAGGTTGGAAATCGTAGTTAACAAGGATAGCGGAAAGAGGAGCTAAGTGGTAAACCTTAGTTAAGGGTAACTAAGTAATAATTCTTAGCTAAGGACATGGGACTAGTTCATAAAGAGATGAGTAACCTGGTACGGTAGGTCATCGCTTAGTATACGAGGAGGAGCAACTTATCTGACTTGGATAAAAGCTCCAGCGAACTGGGTGACGAAGCGGTAGCTTCGGGGAACGTGAGGATACTCTTGGTATCCCTCTGTGAGGTGGCAGGTGGTCCATGAAACCCGACCTCCCAGAGGTTAAGGTCTGCGGTAGAAGAGCCAAGAGTATGCCTTGGTTGCTATGCGAGCGACCTAAAGACTGGGATGGATTAGCGTGGAGTCGACGATACTTGATTTTGCCCTGGATAGCATGTCGCCGACTACATACCATCTTTAGTCAATCGTGTACGTACGGAAAGGCAGGGAACTCCCAACAGACCATATACTTGCTATCGAGTTATGGGTGAGGTTGGCTATCTGGAAGTGGGCATCGATGGGCCGTAGTGTAGTTCTCATACATGATTTTTCTTGGATTGCCTTTCAGTAGCTGAGGGAGGGGTCACGTGGGACCATAGCCACGAGTACAAAAACAGACCTTGATATCCGCATCAGCAGATGACTTAAAGCTCCCGACTGAGTTCTGTATTTCTTGATTTGCCCTGGCACGGAACTCGGATGGCACAATGAGGAACATGTGCGTCTAGACATGGAAAACGATTCATGATACATACGTGGGATAAAGGGCGCGGTTGACGGGTGGCATATTCCCTAGTGGCCCTAGGTGGCTTGAACCCAAAGCGAGACACGGAAACGTTCATTAGGTAGCATAATCCCTAGTGGTCCTAGGTGGCGTAAATCCTAAGTGAACACACGGTAGTTCATAGTAAGGAAACATAACAAGATCAAGGGTAGCAGTCCAAAATAACCTCAAGGATAAAACGTTCACATGGGAAAGCCTGTATGGCCTACGGCAAAGGACTGAACTTATACATGGAAAGAAACATAAGAGTTGGGGAAAACCTACATATGCTATATATATTAGGTTGACATGGACCATTACATGACATTGGGCAAGGGACATTCATAATTAACACAGGACACTAGTACGAGAGGTGCATAGCAAATATACATGTTAGAACCATGAGAAATATATAGGATAGATACCTTGGGATAGTATACTTGATAGAAATCTGATGATGTGATACCTTGATTTATCATGACACCGTAGTTTATCATGATATCTTAGTTTACCTTGCTACAGTAGTTCAGGCTGTTACCCTAGTTTAGTTTATCTATCTTGTCGTCATCCTTATGTTTACTTTCAGTTTATGCATGTCATGTTACCTTTATCTGTTTTTATACTGGAAGTAGATAGGACTTACCAGTCTTTATGACTGACCCCGTTTTGTTTCGCCTCTTTGTCTTCCGTTTCCCCCCTAGGTTTCAGGGAGGAAACACTGTTATCTAGTTCGGACTTCTTCTGGTTGAAGGTCATCACGCATGGCTTGGACTTTTCTTGGCTATGGCTACTTTACTGTTTTATTTGGGGAATAATTTATGAAAAAGGTTTTATGCTTCTTTACCATTGCAAGACAGGTTTTGATGTATTCTGATGTAAAAGGCTTTAGACCTTATTTTATAAGGTAATGAAATTTGTTTTACTTCCGTTGTTTTATATATGTTCTGTCTTGTAATGTTTCTGTGCATGTTTACCTCGATAATGCTTTACCAAACCTAGTGCATTCCCTTTGTGAGTGACCCTAGCGGAGGTGGGGTGTTACATTTGGTATCAGAGCAGAAGGTTACCAGACTGGGCAAAAGTTTTTAAAACCTTCTGAAAACTATTTGAGAAACCGTTTTACAAAGAAGCATTTTTCAAGAAAAGTTTGTTTTAAAAGGCTATTCCCCAAAGGCCATTAGCATTATCCTTTGATTCCTTGATTGAATCTCCTTTCCTTACTTTCCTCCATCTGTGGTCACAGTAGTTCTAACTGTGACTAATCTTTGTTTAGCCACGTAGGTGTTTCCCGTACGATGGAGGTGGTTCTCGAGAGGCCGGTTGCCGTGGTACAAGGAAGGATAATAAAAGTAAGGATAAAGGACGCAAGCTTAAGAATAAGCAAATTGTTGGTATGGCTTAGTCCATCAAGGAGGACAAGGACAAGATCATCGAAGAGGGCAATTGTACGCTCCCATTTCTAGGGTACCTAAAAGAGATGGTACCGTTTCTGGTAAAGGTTTAGCCTTTCTTTTCTATCATACCGTCCAGACTTTGTCTTGATCATCGTATCATTTAAGTCTGCTTGGATAATTGAGTCTCTGCACCTTGGTACTAGCATGGTAGAGGATCCCATTTTTTGTCCCAAAAATCTGGTTGGAGAGTTGGTCCATTTCTTCATGACTTGTTTGGATTTGAGAATGACATGTCTCGACTACGGATGGATTCTAGGGATAAAGTGGTCACCCAATAAGGGGTGCCATTCTCGGTTTTGGAAAGAGGGTAGTTAGACTCTCGACTCACCTCGGTGATACCCTCGAAGTCTCGTGTAACCTTTTGGGTTCCGTCATGGTTAGTTACCTAGAATCTTGGGATGCGGTTGTTGGTAATCCGTTCGAATAAAATTCGCCGCAAAGGAGGATGGTTCGTTTCGCTTATGCATGAGTTATGGGAATCACCCTAGTAATTACTCTTGGAAACATGGATTGGCATCGGCAAACGAGATCCAGAATTCCCTAGTGAATTTTGGAGAGCTTGCATGAGTAAGTGGATACGTTTGAGCCAAGTATACTAGGAAAAGGATAAGTGAAAGTGGAATAAGAGGCGACAATGAAATAAGTTCTAACTCATGTTTTGGAAATAGGAATCAAGGAGCTACGAGATCAGGGAGTTAAAAAGATGGTCAAGGCACCGAGGAATTAAGCTCAAGGAAATGCGACTTAGAAGACGTAAGGCCAGACACGCGCATCGTACCTCTTTTTAAAGAGTGTATCCTTGATCCCTGGTTTTTCCTGTAGAGCTTGCTTGCACGCTATCGCTTGGTGGATATCCTCTCGGTCCTGTTTTTGTTACAAACCCCGTAAGGAGTTTGTCTTGTTTATTTCCTCGATCTCATCTTGGGAACCTCAGATAGAACCCTATGGATGTAAACATGTATTTGAAACATGTTATGATTGATATGGTTGTAAATGGTTGCAAGTGATTGCTCGTGGATGCGCGAATGCACATTAGATACTAGATTGACGCGGTCACGATTCATGTTGCATATGCACGAGTATTTATACTTGTTTATGGATGAAATTGAATGTGTTATCATGCGGATGTTGCATATGAATGAATGTTTGTGCACGCATATAGTACTTATATGACTAGGACTATTTGCATACATGTTGGACTCATGGCACTAAACATATTTTGCATTAGAAAGATCATTCAGGCCTGATCATTAGCGTTAGCTAAGGAGCATGTACACACATGCTTTGCATATGTTCATATGGCATTAGAAATCGTCTAAGGACAATGGTTGCCTGTGGATGATGTTTTGAGTAGATGGATGATGGATAGAAGGATATGTTCTTCCTAACTTGGAGATTTCGGGGACGAAATCCTTAAAGGAGGGGAGAATGTAACAACCCGAATTTTAACAACATGATTAAGACAAGAATCAAGGCAGAATTAAATTATAAAATCTGAATCAGGGAAAACGGGTTGCGCCATTGCGTTCGTCTCGGAAAAATACGCGAAATAGAGTCCGAAATTTCATAAATCGGAGTACGTATGACTGAGATATGGCCTCACGAAGTTTCATGAAAAATTCAAATTCAAAACAGATTCAAATTTCAGAAAATCAGGGTAGGCGGGAAAAATCCCGCCCAGACCAGGTCGACCAGGGGGTCGACCTGGGTGTCGACCTGGGTGGGACCAGGTCGACTGGGGAGTCGACCCCAGGGTCGACCTGGGGGTCGACCTGCCTGGTCGAACCCAGGCAGCCTGGTGCACCTGTTTTGCTGTTTGGCTCGGTTTTGGAGGCTTGTGACGATTTTTGAGGGCTTGGATCTATCCTAGGGTTAATCTAACGGCCTAAACTACTCCTAATCTCTATAAAAAGACCCCTAAGCCTACCCTAAACCCTCACAAATCACTCACGCCACGAAGTGCTACCCAAATGCCAAGTGATCATGGCCTCCATCTCCAATTCCTAGAGACTATGCATTCAAAACGGCTTCAAATCAAAAGGTGCAAGCTTGCTACACCAAATGGATGCCAAATCAACGTTGCTATGCGAGTTTCATGACGGTTCTTCGACAAAGGAGCCACCTTTCTTCGTCAAGATGATGCATGATCCTTTTTCTAAGCCTCGCTATGTAAGTTCTAGCTACTTCGAGATGTTAACGGTAGTTTAATCATGGCATGGAATAAAATGTGGTTAAACATGAATGCTATAACCTATGCGAGCCTAGTTTGCTCCTTTATCATGAACATATGACTTTGGGTTAGGTTTTAGCGACTAAACCATGCTATTCATGTTGCATTGGACTTAGTTTTCCATGCAAGATTGGACATTTACTTGTAGTATGATAGCATGAACACTTAGAGCCACTTTGACTTGTGAAATAGTTGCATAAATTGGACTTTGGGGGCTTATGCATGTAAATGAAACCAACCCCCTTATGATATCATGTTTATGTGAGGTCAAATCTCGTTATGACAACATGCATGTTTATGGCCAAATTTCCTATGATAATATGCAAGTTTGTGGCCAAATCCTTTATGAAATTATGCATGCTTATGGCCAATCCCTATATGACATTATTATTCAAGTTTTAAGGCTAAACCCCCTTATGATACCATGCATGTTTGGAGCCAATCCCTTTTGTG
This sequence comes from Allium sativum, assembly GCA_030737875.1. Classification (NCBI taxonomy): domain Eukaryota; kingdom Viridiplantae; phylum Streptophyta; class Magnoliopsida; order Asparagales; family Amaryllidaceae; genus Allium; species Allium sativum. The sequence continues at coordinate 881,864,513 of CM060919.1, read as the reverse complement.
GCATCGTGCATGTTTTGGGGTCTTCATGTAGCCATAGTATACCTACTATGTTGACTCGCTTTTACTCAAGTGGAAACACGATTTGGGGTAGGATAGACAAACATGAGAATGACGAGGAAAACTTGACATGGGGTTTGCATGAGAACACGACATTCAAGATACAATTATATATGGTCATGACACGTGGGGAAAACATGGAACTTGAACTAAACATGGGTGGGTTGTAAGTGTAATAAGACACTAGACCAAACATGAAAGTGGCCAACTCGAGGTTGGGTTGAGTTTGTAGCATAAATCTACCCGGACCCGCCCGGCTTAACTAGTGGCTACAAACAATAGGATCCAATGTGAGAAGTCGGTCATGTCGCGCTTAAGACCCGAGGTTAGACTAGGTTGTGGTGTAAAACTACCCGGACCCGCCCGGCTCAACTAGTAACCACAACAAGGTCTAATGTGAGAGGTTGAGAGTGCATTAATTAAATTAATGCCACATGATAAGGTTAAGTAAATTTGACTAATGACACTTAACCGATATGACAAGAATGGGTAGGATAAGTGGGACCGGGCTTGATCTCTTAATGACACTTAACCATACAAGACAATTAGGGTATGGGGTTAAGTAATTTACGCTTAACTAATCCGGCTTGGCAAATTAGATGGGGTTAAGTAATCCACGCTTAACTAATCTAACACGGTGATTTGATGGGGTTAAGTAACTTAGACTTAACTAATCTAAAACACGGTAATTAGATGAGGTAAAGTAACCTTCACTTAACTAATCTAAATACGGTAATTTGAGGGGGTTAAGTTAAACACTTAACCAATCTAAACTTGGTAATTCAATGAGATTAAGTAACCAATACTTAACCAACTTAACACAGTAATTTAATGGGGTTAAGTAACTTATACTTAACCAATTATACATGATGATTTGATGAGGTTAAGTAAACTATACTTAGCCAATCTAATAGGTAGACCTGATAGGGTTAAGTCACAAGACCTTTTAAAATTAGGCTTAACCATTATAATACAATTAGTGGATTGGGTTAAGCTAACCCATACTTAACCAATCCGACTCGGTAGTTTGATGGGATTAAGATAATCTATGCTTAATCAATCTAACATGATAATCTGACGGGGTTAAGACAAATAAATACTTAACCAATTTGACTTGGTAAGGTTAAGTCATGAGCTTCTTGGTACACCTAACCAACCTGTAGGGCTAAGCCTTGAACTTGAGTACTTAGCCAATCTTGACATGATTCGTAGGCGGGTTAAGTCATGAACTTGGATAACCACACTTAACCCATTTGACAAAACCCTAGCTCAGGGGACTAGGTTGGAAATCGTAGTTAACAAGGATAGCGGAAAGAGGAGCTAAGTGGTAAACCTTAGTTAAGGGTAACTAAGTAATAATTCTTAGCCAAGGACATGGGACTAGTTCACAAAGAGATGAGTAACCTGGTACAGTAGGTCATCGCTTAGTATACGAGGAGGAGCAACTTATCTGACTTGGATAAAAGCTCCAGCGAACTGGGTGACGAAGCGGTAGCTTCGGGGAACGTGAGGATACTCTTGGTATCCCTCTGTGAGGTGGCAGGTGGTCCATGAAACCCGGCCTCCCAAAGGTTAAGGTCTGCGGTAGAAGAGCCAAGAGTATGCCTTGGTTGCTATGCGAGCGACCTAAAGACTGGGATGGATTAGCGTGGAGTCGACGATACTTGATTTTGCCCTGGATAGCGTGTCGCCGACTGCATACCATCTTTAGTCAATCGTGTACGTACGGAAAGGCAGGGAACTCCCAACAGACCATATACTTGCTATCGAGTTATGGGTGAGGTTGGCTATCTGGAAGTGGGCATCGATGGGTCGTAGTGTAGTTCTCATACATGATTTTTCTTGGATTGCCTTTCAGTTGTTGAGGGAGGGGTCACGTGGGACCATAGCCACGGGTACAAAAACAGACCTTGATATCCGCATCAGCAAACGACTTAATGCTCCCGACCGAGTTCCGTATTTCTTGATTTGCCCTGGCACGGAACTCGGATGGCACATTGAGGAACATGTGCGTCTAGACATGGAAAATGATTCACGATACATACGTGGGATAAAGGGCGCGGTTGACGGGTGGCATAATCCCTAGTGGCCCTAGGTGGCTTGAACCCAAAGCGAGACACGGAAACGTTCATTAGGCAGCATAATCCCTAGTGGTCCTAGGTGGCGTAAATCCTAAGTGAACACGCGATAGTTCATAGTAAGGAAACATAACAAGATCAAGGGTAGCAATCCAAAATAACCTCAAGGATAAAACATTCACATGGGAAAGCCTGTATGGCCTACGACAAAGGACTGAACTTATACATGGAAAGAAACATACGAGTTGGGGAAAACCTACATATGCTATATATATTAGGTTGACATGGACCATTACATGACATTGGGCAAGGGACATTCATAATTAACACAGGACACTAGTACGAGAGGTGCAGAGCAAATATACATGTTAGAACCATGAGAAATATACAGGATAGATACCTTGGGATAGTATACTTGATAGAAATCTGACGATGTGATACCTTGATTTATCATAACACCGTAGTTTATCATGATATCTTGGTTTACCTTGCTACAGTAGTTCAGCCTGTTACCCTGGTTTAGTTTATCTATCTTGTCGTCATCCTTATGTTTACTTTCAGTTTATGCATGTCATGTTACCTTTACCTGTTTTTATACTGGAAGTAGATAGGACTTACCAGTCTTTATGACTGACCCCGTTTTGTTTTGCCTCTTTGTCTTCCGTTTCCCGCCAGGTTTCAGGGAGGAAACACTGTTATCTAGTTCGGACTTCTTCTGCTTGAAGATCATCACGCATGGCTTGGACTTTTCTTGGCTATGGCTACTTTACTGTTTTATTTGGGGAATAATTTATGAAAAAAGTTTTATGCTTCTTTACCATTGCAAGACAGGTTTTGATGTATTCTGATGTAAAAGGCTTTAGACCTTATTTTATAAGGTAATGAAATTTGTTCTACTTCCGCTGTTTTATATATGTTCTGTCTTGTAATGTTTCTGTGCATGTTTACCTCGATAATGCTTCACCAAACCTAGTGCATTCCCTTTGCGAGTGACCCTAGCAGAGGTGGGGTGTTACATGTCTTGTTATTAATCATTCGTGAAACTTGCCTTCATGCTTCAAGTGTATGGTTACCGATCCTCTACCCATGTCAGTATCAACACTAAGTAGATTAGTGTGGACAGCTTGTCTCTCTTTGAGGCTCTGACTTGCCTATCGGTAGATCCCTGGAGTGTGCTTTGGCTTTCTAGAGAGGTGCTTTCGATGCTTTAATTGTTGTTTGCTAAAGTGGCCTCTCGGTGATCATTTGACCGAGATCTTGGTAGTTGGCTCTCGGACAATTTCCCTATGTTTCAAACCATGTGCTTTTGATCCTCTCATCTCTTCGAATTAAGCAAGTTAATGCCTATAATCCTTTCGTTCCTCTACATCTCGGATTGTTGAATTCTTGGTCTTTATCTTCATTAGCTTCCAGTTTTAGATGAATTCTTGTTGGTTACTCTGCATGCCAAGACTACCATAACATTTTTCTTTCTTCCTGCCAGATCTAAGGTACCTTCTTTGATGATGGTGTCGGTTGCTTGCCATTCTGGATACTTCCCTTGTGCTCTAGGTTTTATCTTGTGCCTGGTCTTTCCTTACAGATTACTGTTTTATGTTTGTGACAGTCTGATACCCCTTCACCATCAGCCTGTATCAGTGCTAATTTTTGTAGTAACAATAGACATATGTCTAGTGAGTTTTAGTAATTTTTAACATAAGCATAAGTTATGAAGCATTTAGACATAATAATAGTTCTAAGAGCAATAGACATAAAGCATAAATGAAAAAGAAGGAAAGATAAAAACGATTAAAGATATACTTCTCATTAATATATAAGATTGTTGCACCAACTACCAAAATATCATAATCATGCTTTACCTAATTTCTACCTGTCGATCGGCTACTTTACCCAAAATGTGATAACCTGGGCCAGCTATGGAATTTGGGGTTATCATTCCTGATCCCATAAACTGAAGGACATAGCTGTTAATCATATGCGTTACAATGGCTTATTTTTTCCAATCGTGACGATGCATGCTCATCGTTCCACCGGAATACGTCCGTACCCACCTCGCTTGAACCTCTTACTATCCAGTTCAGTAAAGTGTGCCCTAGCCTCTACCTAGTGTGAGACCTCGATGATAATCAAGGGATACTGACTGATATGGGTTCCTAACTAAAAATGAAATTGACACAAGTCACCCCTAGACTTGGTCCCTATTCATTATTTTAATATTCTTCTTATCTTCACCAATCAGCCATATGCTGCCGGAATGGACCTAAAATAGGATTTCATTATACAATTAGGGCTCTTATCTTCCCCCATCAGCCCCATGCTGTCAGAATGTACCTAATATACGAGACACTTATCTTCGCCAATCATCCGTACGATGCCAAACAGACTCACACTATATTAGCTTATTAAAATCATCAATTTTTAACTTAACACAAATTAAGTTTATTAATAAGCCCAGCATAACCTCATGTTATATTCCTAGGTTGTATTAACATTTCTAATGTTATTCTCTTCTTACGACCTATTCCCTTGTTACTTAACGTTCAGTTAAGCTCAATATATTCCATTCTACATGTTCTTTAATTACATGTTAAGATTTATCCCAATTTACAGTCCAATCTAATTACACTACTTAGTCACTTCAGTATGCCTAAAAATCCCTTTATATTCAATTTCAATATTATTCCAATTTAACGAAAGCAACGATAAAGGTCTGGGCTCTTTTTAGGCCTAGGCTCAGCACTAAAAAAAGGAAATGGTCTAGGCTACTCGCAAGGACTAGACTCAAAACAAAAAAAGTAGATAAAATAGGCATAAATATAACTATCAATAAACTAGAGCAAAGAAGGGGATATAAAGTACAATTACTTATAAACAATAAACAACTAGAGACAAATAGGCATAAACATTAAATAAATTATAGTAACTTACAGAAATCTAAACTTATAAATACTGTAAACATAAAACTTGCAAATTAAAACTATTTAATGTCTAAACATTCCTACGAAAATCACTAATCTAAAAATTACGTAAAAACTCTAATATCTGATGATCCAAGCTTCCCCTATGGTCTTCTACTTAAATCTAGCAGAACCTCGGCCTGCAGAAGTGTTTATAAAAATAAATAATAAAAAATAAAAAACTTCTTCACCCGTTTAAAATTTAATTAGGCGGCCTTTCCTAATTTTGAAGATAGGCCTAGGGAGGAAGAAGAAGTAGAAGAAGAAGAGAGAAGTGGTAATGGATGTGAAGAAATGAGAGAGGTTGTACTAGTCTATTTATAGGGTTTACTGAATGCCCTCAACCGCTCAAATCTAAGATTAGTTCGGTCCAGCCATGTTATTGGACCAATAAGAAAGCATCACGTTAGCCTTTTGTTCAAATTAAACCAATATAACTAAAAAAAATTAGCAAACTAATGGTGTAAATAAATTAAACTTTGCTGCCTTGCGTGTAACAACCCGTATTTTAATAACATGTTAAAACCATAAATAAAGGCAGAATTAATTTTTAATATAAGAATCAAGGGAAATGGGTTGCGCCATTGCGTTCATCTCAGAATTTTGCTTGGAAATGAGTCCGAGTTTTCGAAAATCGGAGTTCGTATGAGGGAGATATGACCCTCCGAAGTTTCAGAAATTTTCAGAATCAAAGACAGCTCGTAAATTCGGATTCAAATTCAAATTCAAAACCCAAAACAGGTTGGGTGGGAAAATGCCTACCCAAGGACCAGGTCGACCTGGGGGTCGACCTCCCAGGGACCAGGTCGACCATAGTGTCGACCTGGGGGTCGACCTCCCTCCCGAACCCAGTTTTTGAACCAAATGCATTCTGATGTATCTGACCTCATTTTCTGTCCAGATTTGTCTGCCTAATCTTATATAAACAGCCTCCTAGCCTCATTCTCTTTACACCATTCTTCTCTAACCTTATGTTGCACAAACTCTTGATGATCATGGCTTCTTCTTCTTCTTCCTCTAAAATAGATTAAATTAAATTAAAACACGAAGATTATTTCTTGAAGACTACGGCTAGGAATTTCTTATTGGGGATTTGCTTCTACAATCATAGCAAGATTCAACAATTCAACAACAAATTTCTAGACTTGACTTCTGCATCTAAATTTTTTAGACCACGATCTGTAAGTTCCATTTACTTTTAGATAAAAACTATAAACTTAATATGGACATGTTATTAATTGGGATTAATCTATATATGATTCATATCTATTCTTGTTCATCTTGGATCTTGACTTTTGGGAATATTGCCTATGACATTAGAACTATTGTTAAATGGCATAAGACTATGCCTATGCCTATGAATGTGAACATAAGACTATGCCTATGCCTATGACTGTGAACATAAGACTATTGCCTATGACTATGACAAGGACAATTGTGGCTAATCACCTATGATTCATGACAATGAGGTTATTGCCTAGGATTGTGACTATAAAATTGGATCTAATCTGGATTTTCTATTCAGACCTATTTTCTTTATTTGTCTTTGGATCTTGATTTTGGGGATTTTTCTATTTAAGTTAGATCTATCCATGTTCTTGAACCTAGATTATTATTCAAACCTTTTTCATGTTCATAATGTTATCCGATCTATATGCCTGCGATGTATTACTCAATTTATTCAGTTATGTTATGCCTTGGAGATAAATTGATAATAGAACAACATTTATTATGTTATTGAATGATATTCTATTTTATTATCGTGTTGGATTGGGAATTAAGGAATAAGTCTATTCATATGTATGTTGTGGTATAACCTGTTATGATAAGTTGTGTAGTTTATCATGTTATGCAAGTTCTAGGTTGAAAAATCATATCACATATGTGACCACATGTTAGATCTACATGTTTATGTGTATATGTTAAACCTATGTCGTATTTCAAGTTCACACTTATTCATATGCTCGTGATTGAATTGCAAGTTCACATATATGTAAGTTGATTTAGTCTATGTTGTAAATTCACATATATGTATGTTGATTTAGTCTGCGTAGCAAGATCACACCTATGATATTCATGTTGATTATTTTGCAAGCACACACCTATGGTGTTCATATTGACTATGCCGAGAATGCCAAGTTTACACCTATGTCATGTTTATGTTAATGAATTTCTTTATGAAAATTTTGTGTATGTTAAATTAGGCTAAGTTTTTAGCATAATATTATATGTCAAAAATCATGCGGACGGAAAATTAGGCTAAGATTGTTAGCCTAATATTTAGGTGTGGTATCGTTGGGAAAAATTGGTAATTATAGGAAAATTGACATGAAACTTGCCATGAAACTCGACATGAACCTTGAACATGGACATGACACTAGAATGAACTTGAAAATGACAAACTCGAGGTTGGGTTGAGTTTGCAGTGTAATTCTGCACGGAACCGCCCGGCAAATCCAGTTACTGCAAACAATAGGATCCAATTTGAGTAAATGGTCGTACCGCACTTGAAAACCCGAGGTCAGACTGGGTTGTGGTGTAATTTTGCCCGGAACCGCCAGTCATATCTAATGACCACAATAACAGGTCTGATGTGAGGGGTTAGGGTGCATTAATGAATTAATGCCACATGATAGGGTTAAGTCATGAACATGAAAGACAACACTTAACCAACCTGATACATGATTCGTAGGTGGGTTAAGTCACGAACTTGAATGACAACACTTAACCAACATGACATGCTAGACTGATAAGGGTTAAGTCACGAATTTAAGTAACAACACTTAACCTATTGGATGAAAACCCTAGATACGCGGTCCATTTCAACAGTAACCTACTAGATGTATCATGGTACCCTGGAACTAGGCAGGGTGGGGCACAATTACTAGGCCGATTGTAAGCGACAAGAACGACGGCTCTGTTGGTGCGCCAGTGTAGGTTCAGGCGGGCTATGGTTGTGCACATGGTTCGGAGTTGAAAAACAGGCATCGGGCATCAGTAGGTTTATCTGTGCATGCTTGATTCGTGTCGGTGGTTGACACCCTAGGGATTGATACACCCTATGGTGGACCTAGCACAGATGACTACATTCGTGATAGGGTCGTATGACACAGACACACAACGAGCTAGAACTTGTAGGGAGTCGATCGATTAGTGGATCGTTCCGTTGGACTTAGTAATAGGTCCTTTCATGATATAGGGCCAAGGGATCATTTCATGATTAATATAAGACATGAGTTTGGGATTCTAGAACAGTTGAGGTAGAGACCCTTGAATATGTGATGCTATACTTGATTTATCATGTTATCTTAGTCTATGTTGGCCATCTTGTCATTATCCTTGTGTTTACTTTCAGTTTATACATGTCATGTTACCTTTACCTGTTTTTATGTTGAAAGTCACTAGGACTTACCAGTCTTTATGACTGACTCGTTTTCTTTCGCCTCTTTTTCTTCCGTTCCCCCAAGGTTCTCAGAGAGGAAACTCTAGCACTTAGCTTGGATTTCGCTTGCTTTCGGTTCAACTCATGTACGGTTTGATCTTGAGCTATGCTATGGCTGCATTTCTGCTACCTTTGGGGAATTAAGCTACTTTTGTTGTTTTAAGATTATGCTTCTTTAGTTATGCAAGACAGAATTTGTTGTAATGGAAAATAATGACCTTGGCTATTTGATGTAAAAGGTTTTTACTCTTTTTGAAAGTAATGAAATTTATCTCTTGAATCATTCGCTGTTTTATTTATGTTTTGTCTTGTAATATTCCTGTGTTTGTTTACCTCGATAACGCTCCTCTAAAACTAGTGTATTCCCTTTGTGAGTGACCCTGGCAGAGGTGGAGTGTTACATTTGGTATCAGAGCAGAAGGTTACCAGACTGGAATTTTTTTTTAAAAAAACCTTCTAAAAATATGTTCAAATCTGTTTACAAAGAAGCATTTTTCAAGAAAAATCTGATTTTATTTAGAGGCTATTCCGCAAAAGCCATCAGCACTATCCTTTTTTTCCTCGTCTTGCTCTTCTTTTTCATTTCAGCATGTTTGGGAATCTTAACTTTCCAGAGGGCATGCCAATACCTGGCTGGTTCAGGAGGTACTTAGAGGTTTGGGCCAACGATGCAGGCCCAGCACATGTTCCTCCTCCAGCTGCAGCGATTCCTCCTCCTCCGCCCCCTACTCATGCAATTGCTTTCTCTAAGATCTGTAAAGATTTTAGGGCCATGGGTGGAAAGGATTTCAAGGGAACTGAATCATTCGTAGAAGCGAGGAACTGGCTCAAAGAAACTAAGGATCTGTTCGTTATCTTCGAGGTTGATGATAGGCAGAAGGTACAGTTGGCAGTATGGTTGTTCAAAGACTAAGCTTCCTATTGGTGGGAAGTCACTAACGCCGAGAGGCCAATTGAAACATGGATGGATTTCAGAATAAGTTTCGAGATGAAATTCCTCTCGCAAGCTGAACGAAGTCTACAGCTGGAAAAATTCTTATCTGTTAAGCAAGGAAGTATGACGGTCAAGGAGTACGTCAATCAATTCAATCAACTAGTTTGGTTTGGACTATACTTAGTGAATACCCCTCATAAGAAGGCTCTCCGTTTTGTCAAGGGATTGAATGAGCCGCTTCATAGCTTGGCTATGACCCACGTACCTATAGGGGCTTCTTACGAAAAGTTAGTAGACATGGTGCTCTTAAATGAAGAAGACAAGAATGGCAAGAAGGAGGTCAAGGCAAATGAGTCTCCAAATAAGAAGGTAGACTCCAAGAAAGGAGGCAAGAACAACAACAACAATAATGATAACAAGAAACGTGAGAAAAGAAAATGCCACTTCTGTGGTATTGAGGGGCACGTAGTCCAGGATTGTAGAAAGAAGAAGATGAAGATGGGAGCATGCTTTTAGTGTGGTTATACTAGATATATCAGCAAGAACTGTCTTAAAAAGCAAGGGCAAGCCCCGCAAGCAGGACCTTCTGGGGGTACATCTTTAACTTCTTCTCCTAGAGGCTTTGTTTTATCTTGCTTATCTTCTCAATCCTATCTTGAGAACCTTAGGTAGAACCCTTTTGGATGTAAACATGTGATTGAAACATGTTATGCTTGATGTTTGCAAATGGTTGCAAGCGGTTGCAAGTGGTTGCTCGTGGTTGCATAACACACATTAGGCACTAGATCGGCTCGGACACATTTTCACATTGCATATGCATGAGTGTTTATACTTGTTTATGGATGAAATTAAATGTGTTATCATGTGGATGTTTCATATGGATGGATGGATGTGCACACATATAGTGTTTATGTAACTAGGACTAATTGCATACATGTTGGATTCATGGCACTAAACATATTTTGCATTAAGAAGATCTATCAGGCCTGATCATTTGCATTAGATAAGGAACATATACACACACTTTCTTCATATGTTCATATAGCATTAGAAATCTTTTAAGGACAATGGTTTCTTATGGATGATGTTTTGAGTAGATGGATGATTGGATGATAGGATTCATTCTTCTTAACTTCAATATTTCGGGGACGAAATCCTTTAAGGAGGGGAGAATGTAACAACCCATATTTTAATAACATGTTAAAACCATAAATCAAGGTAGAATTGATTTTTAAAATAAGAATAAAGGGAAATGGGTTGCGCCATTGCATTCGTCTCGGAATTTTGCTTGGAAACGAGTCCGAGTTTTCGGAAATCGGAGTCCGTGTGAGGAGGATATGACCCTCCGAAGTTTCAGAAATTTTCAGAATCAAAGACAGTTTGAAAATTCGGATTCAATTTCGAATTCAAAACCCAAAACAGGCTGGGCGGGAAAATTCCCTCCCAGGGACCATGTCGACCTGGGGTCGACCACAGTGTCGACCTCCCAGGGACCTGGTCGACCATAGTGTCGACCTAAGGGTCGACCTCCCTCCTGAACCCAGTTTTTGAACCAGATGCATTCTGTTGTATGTGACCTTGTTTTCTGTCTAGATTTGTCTGCCTAACCCTATATAAACAGCCTCCTAGCCTCATTCTCGTTGCACCATTCTTCTCTAGCCTTATGCTGCACAAACTCTTGATGATCATGGCTTCTTCTTCCTCTAAATTAAATTAAATTAAATTAAAACGCAAAGATTATTTCTTGAAGACTACGGCTAGGAATTTCTTATTGGGGATTTGCTTCTACAATCAAAGCAAGATTCATCGATTCAACAATTCAACGACAAATTTCTAGACTTGACTTTTACATCTAAATTTCTTAGGCCACGATCTGTAAGTTCCAGTTACTTTTAGATGAAAACTATAAACTTAATATGGACATGTTATAAATTGGGTTAATCTATCTATGATTCATATCTATTCTTGTTCATCTTGGATCTTGACTTTTGGGAATATTGCCTATGACGTTGGAACTATTGTTAAATGGCATAAGACTATGCATATGCCTATGACTGTGAACATAAGACTATGCCTATGCCTATGACTATTGCCTATGACTATGACAATGACAATTGGGGCTAATCACCTATGATTCATGACCATGAGGTTATTGCCTAGGATTATGACTATAAAATTAGATCTAAGCTTGATTTTCTATTCACACCTATTTTCTTTATTTGTCCTTAGATCTTGATTTTGTGGGTTTTTCTATTTAAGTTAGATCTATCCATGTTCTTGAACCTAGATTATTATTCAAATCTTTTCATGTTCATAATGTTATCAGATCTATATGCCTGCGATGTTTTACTCAATTTATTCAGTTATGTTATGCCATGGAGATAAATTGATAATAGAACAACATTTATTATGTTATTGAATGATATTTTATTTTATTATCGTGTTGAATTGGGAATTAAGGAATAAGTCTATTCATATGTATGTTGGAGTATAACTAGTTATGATAAGTTGTGTAGTTTATCATGTTATGCAAGTTCTAGGTTGAAAAATCATATCACATATGTGACTACATGTTAGATCTACATGTTTATGTGTATATGTTAAACCTATGTCGTATTTCAAGTTCACACTTATTCATATGCCCGTGATTGAATTGCAAGTTTACATATATGTAAGTTGATTTAGTCTATGTTGTAAATTCACATATATGTATGTTCATTTAGTCTACGTTGCAAGATCACACCTGTGATATTCATGTTGATTATTTTGCAAGTACACGCCTATGGTGTTCATATTGACTATGCCGAGAATGCCAAGTTTACACCTATGTCATGTTTATGTTAATGAATTTCTTTATGCAAATTTTGTGTACGTTAAATTAGGCTAAGTTTTTAGCCTAATATTATATGTCAAAAATCATGCAGACGGAAAATTAGGCTAAGATTGTTAGCCTAAAATTTAGACGGGGTAACGTTGGGAAAAATTGGTAATTATAGGAAACTTGACATGAAACTTGCCATGAAACATGACACGAACTTGAAAAAAATCTTGAACATGGACATGACACTAGAATGAACCTGAAAATGGCCAACTCGAGGTTGGGTTGAGTTTGCAGTGTAATTCTGCCCGGAACCGCCTGGCAAATCCAGTTACTGCAAACAATAGGATCCAATGAGAGTAGTTGGTCATACCGCACTTCAAAACCCGAGGTCAGACTGAGTTATGGTGTAATTCTGCCCGGAACCACCAGGCATATCCAGTGACCTCAACAACAGGTCTGATGTGAGAGGTTGTGGTGCATTAATGAATTAATGCCACATGATAGGGTTAAGTCATGAACATGAAAGACAACACTTAACCAAATTGATACATGATTCGTAGGTGAGTTAAGTCACGAAATTGAATGACAGCACTTAACCAACTTGACATGCTAGACTGATAGGGGTTAAGTCACGAATTTAAATGACAACACTTAACCTATTGGACGAAAACCCTAGTTACGCGGTCCATTTCAGCAGTAACCCACTAGATGTATCATGGTACCCTGGAACTAGGCAGGGTGGGGCACGATTACTAGGCAGACTGTAAGCGACTAGAATGACGACTGTGTTGGTACGCCAGTGTAGGTTCAGGCGGGCTTTGGTCGTGTACATGGTCCGGAGTTGAAAAAGTAGGCATTGGGCATCAGTAGGTTTGTCTGTGCATGCTTGATTCGTGTCGGTGGTTGACACCCTAGGGCTTGATACACCCTATGGTGGACCTAGCACAGGTGACTACATTCGTGATAGGGTCGTATGACACAGACACACAACGAGCTAGAACTTGTAGGGAGCCGATCGATTAGTGGATCATTCCGTTGGACCTAGTAATGGGCCATTTCATGATAGTGGGCTAAGGGATCAATTCATGATTAATATAAGACATGGGTTTGGGATTCTAGAACAGTTGATGCAGAGAACCTTGAATTTGTGATGTTATACTTGATTTATACTTGATTTATCAAGTTATCTTCGTCTATCTTGCCCATCTTGTCATTATCCTTGTGTTTACTTTCAGTTTATACATGTCATGTTACTTTTACCTTCTTTTATGCTGAAAGTCACTGGGACTTACCAGTCTTTACGACTGAACCATTTTCGTTCGCCTCTTTTTCTTCCGTTTCCCCCTCCCCTCCAGGTTCTTAGGGAGGAAACTATAGCACTTAGCTTGGATTTCGGTTCAGCTCATGTATGGTTTGATCTTGAACTATGTTATGGCTGCATTTCTGCTACCTTTGGGTAATTAAGCTACTTTTGTTGGTTTAATATTATGCTTCTTTATTTATGCAAGACAGAATTTGTTGTAATGGAAAACAATGACCTTGGCTATTTGATGTAAAAGTTTTTGACTCATTTTGAAGGTAATGAAATTTATCACTTGAATCTTCCATTGTTTTATTTATGTTCTGTCTTTTAACATTTCTGTGTTTGTTTACCTTGATAATGCTCCTCCAAAACTAGTGCATTCCCTTTGTGAGTGACCCTTGCAGAGGTGGGGTGTTACATTGCATGTCAGGCAAGGCACGCTAATTCTCCCATCTGGGTTGATCCACCTGCTTACTTGGGTCGACACAGGGGTCGACCCAATTGAGCTGGGTCGCCCATTGACTGTTGGTTGCTATATATGTTTTTATTAATTTTTCTGAATTCTTCTTTAATTCATAAACAATTCATTTTAACTCTATTTTAGCAAACAAAGTGTCCATTTTGATCAGAAAATTATAGTAGACCTAATGGTGTTAGTCCCATTGTCTAATTCGGAATTATTCTAATTAATATTTAGTTTATTAATCTTTTACATCTAATTAATGTTTATTTAAATTCGGGTAATTACACTTAATCTCTATCCAATACAATACTACAATGGCTAAAATATAATACTGAACATATGTGAATAATAAACAATATACAAATCACTGAATAAATCATGAAACTTTAGATACATATACATATAATATACAATAGATAGTGTCACCAAAAGGTTGTATACAACCAGGATAAAGTATATTGAGTAATATTGATAAAGTATAACACAAAAATACAAAGACCTAGTATGTAAGTGTACTCAAAACGGGTAACGACATGGCCCAATGTGGAGATATATCCACAACCGAAGTAATACATGCCAACAACAGTTAGGGCAGTACTCAAAAAGCTCATTCTGACCCAAGCATTAAACACACGGGTCTGTCCAATCAATAATGAGTAATAACAGGTATAAGAATGAATAATACATGGCTCTTTTACTCAAAAAATTGAGAATACGATAACATATCAAAGTGATGGGGCTAAATCCACAAATCTCATTATAAGGGTACCTAGTGGTCCCATATGCAGCCCGTAGGATAAGTTCAACATTATTCCCGATATACAAGGGAGCATAATATCGAAATCAACATAAAATTCTCAAGAGAGATAAAAACATCAATATAAGGAGTACATCACTCCATAACATTGGAGATCTCAAATATGTATGGATTAGAAATCCAATTACTTTTTGCAAGGGTATGATCATCTTTGTCGAAATAAAAACTTCAAAATCCAAATGCACTACGCAAACGTAGGGTCATCCCAATCTAATTAAAATTATAAAAACCCAAATCGTGAAATGAATAATGATAAGAAATGTGCACGAGCTCTCATAATAAAATATAGCCCAATTCGAGCGCTTTCCCACTTCGGGCTTTAATAAGGCCCACTTCGAGCCTAACCAAGTACTTATATGTATTCGAATTAGGCGTCCGTCATAGCGACCCCCTAGCTGAGTGTATCTTGACCACTTCTATCTAGTGAGTACGTATAGATGACTCCTGCCAGCCATGACTCTCCTTAGAGTGAGTACTAGTTCAACGTCCCCAAAACACGTCACTGGATCTTGGTTAGTAACCCAAGCAGTGGTAATAGCGAGTCCCGTACCACACGTTCTCACTGTTCGGTTTACCAGCAGGTTATCAACTGCGCACTAGAAAACTCAGAAAATCATTAAATCATCATCTACTTAACTTCAATCAAACTATACTAGAAGTAACTGACTTCATAAACAGTTGTGTCCCACACTATGGGGTTTACGATGTCATTTATCATCCAAAATGTCATCTTGAAGAGTGAGAAAAAGTGTGGTTTTTATACAAGAAAATACTTGACGTTTGAAAACAAGTTTATATAATGATTTCGAAAATTGATTGTTCTCTTTTCTTAAAACCATATATAATGCAAAATAGGCATTTATAGTGTTGTTCCAAGGCTAGTTATAATTAAACCTTAAATCACGATAATCATTTAGCCTCAAAACTATACAGAAAACGCTTATTAATTTATTTATCGAAAACTGGTTCAAAATGTGCACTTATGCTCAATAACACCAAAAATTCACTATAAAGTTTCAACAAACAAAATCATCAAACATCATCCAATCTATAGTTTTGATAGATGCTAAATAGCTTAGATTACTAAGCTTATACATTGGCAAAGCTTGAGTGAAAAATGTCGCAAGAATCTATTAAATAAATGCTCTAAGATAATGCATCAGATTTCGCATACAACACCACACATTACAACAAAAGAGTGCATGCTCCTACGTCCAATCAAGGCAAGGGGTCGACCCCTTGCCTAGGGGCGGTCGACAGTACAGTCGACCCCTTCGAAGCATGGGTCGACCTAGGTATACCCTTTCGCTACAAGTTAAATCACAACAAAACCCTGACTTCCATGATCAATTTCACCATCTTTAGTAATCAAAACCGAATGTTATTTTGCAGGTGAACTCATCAAACATTACGTTACAACATCCAAAAGGATTCATACCAAAATACCCAAATATCATGAAGTTATAATGGCTCAAAGATGGACTTAGGCTGTGTTTTCGGCTCATAAATTCAAAACAATGTTGAAACACCCCACCTCCGTTAGGGTCACTCTAAAAGGGAATGCCCTAATTTTGGTGGAGGTTTATAAGTATAAATCACAGATATACAAGACAGATATAATAACACATATTTTTGAACAACGGAAAACAACAACTTTTATTTCATTAAAATACGTGTTACACCAACCATACCATAATTGTCTTACAATACTTCCAAAAACATAACATCTTCATAACTGTCTTGATTACATTATTTAAAGAAGCATAAAGAAAACATAAATAAACTGCAAAAGTCCCATAATTGCTGTCCAAAGCCATAGTCCAAAACGAAAAGATCCAAGCAATACATTCATTCTCTTCAAGCTGGATATGAAGGCTGGTCAAGCTGCGGTATTCCCTCCCTGTGGACCTGGAGGGGGAGGGAACGGAAGAAAAGAAGACGAAAGAAAAGTAGAGTCAGACATAAAGCCTGAGTAAGTCAAGGACTATTCAGTCTATGAATAAAGAACTGGGTATGATAAGTATAAACTAGAAATGGGAAAGCACCATAAACTAAGTTAAGTTGTCTAGAGTTGAATATACTATCGTACCCCATATTAATCTCTATACCCATATAAACTAGTCCCCAACAGGCACCCCATAATCAGGGTGAAGTGATCCATTTTTATGATGATCGGCTCCTACTCGCATAGTTACATGTGTCTTACGGCCCCCGATGTTGTAGTTACCTATGCTGGTCCCACCATGGGGTGTATCAAGTCCCATGGTGGCGGCCCGACACAATCCTAGAATGCACAGGTATACTACTGGTGCCCAGTGCCTTATTTTTCTGCGCCGGAGTGTGTGCACGCCCACACCCCGTTAGAACCTACACTGCTGCACCACCGCCGTCGATTTGACCTCTTACAGTCAGCCCAGCAATCGTGCCCCACCCTGCCTAGTTTCAGGGTATCATGATACCTTGTAGGGTTACTGCTGAAAAGGGTCCTCCGCTACTAGGTTTTTCTATTTCTAGCCAACATGCTAAGTTGGTGAAGTGTTTTATAAACCTAACCCCCAATCAGTCTGTTTAGTTTAGCATGTTCCATTTTGATTGAGTCTTAATTCACTTAATCCTATCAATCCTGACTCAGCCTTAATTGTCTTATTGAATCCTTGACCTCTCAAATTAGACAGGTATTATTGTGGCTTCCTGTTGCCGGTTGGGTCCAGGCAATCTTACGCCACAACTCAGTCTAACCTCGGGTCCTTATTGGGCTCTGTGTTTAACCACCCACATTGGATAGGTATTGTTGTGACTACTGGACAGCCGGGCGGTTCCGGGCAGGTTTACATCACAACTCAATCCAACCTCGGGTTAAACACATCGTATTTTCTACATTTACATATTTTGTCTCTTTTCTTTTTATATGTAAATATTTGCGGCCCATTATTCAAATTCATCTTTATTGATTAAGATTTATTTATGCCACTTAATTGTTTTTCAAGGTTGTTGGCATGCGTCAAACATGCCAACACATATGTTCTATATTTTAGCCAGAACGTCATTACCCCCGTTTTATACGTTCGCTCCAATGTAAGGTGTGTTGGGTTTAACACTTAAACCCAATTTAGCCATATGAAAAGGGGAGGCTTATAACATGGTGTTTATAAGGTAACATAAAAAGGGGGGTGTGAACGCATGAACTTGCAACGAACGATTCAGTTAACATAAAGTAGGCACATGTGAACTTGCAATTGTAACATCATATAATATAAGCAATACTTAAACATGAATCATTCTATTCACATAATCATGGTATAAACAAAACATGAATCATTCTATTCATGTAGCCATGGCATAAATAATACTTAAACATGAACCATTCTAATCATATAATTATGGCATAATCACAATTGAACATGAGTCCTTCTATTCATATAGTCATGGCATAAACATAATTGAACATGAATCCTACTATTCATATAATCATGGTTTTTATCCTATCTATGTAACTTGTAAGTGGGATGTAATTCTAGTGTAATTCTAATGTAACTTAGGTGTCAAATATATTATCATATGATTATGATAACAACATAAGCCTAAAAACATGTTTTCAACTAGGCATAATAACAAACATAGTTTAGTCATGTTCATAAAATTAATACAAGCTTACAAAGACGCTTGCTTTTGTCACTATCACAAAATCATGATTTTTATACTTGAACTATGATGCCAATTCCAACATAACCTTCATATGAATCATAATACTAAAGTGGATCAAATTACACTAAAGATGACCATAGAATTATACATCATGACCATAGAATTATCACAAAATCAGGGGCCAGGTCGACTCCCCAGTCGACCCCCAGGTCGACTCTAGAGTCGACCTGCCTGGGGCAGGTCGACACCTAGGTCGACTCCCAGGTCGACCTGGCCTGGCAGGTCGACCCTAGGGTCGACCTGGTGGGTTTGGGCGGGAATTTTCCCGCCTACTTTGATTGTGCTGAAGTTCAAATCTGTTTTCGAAATTTGAATTTTCTGAAACTTCATCGGGCCATAATTTGGTCAAACGGGCTCCGTTTTTCGAAAACTCGGACTCTATTTCGCGTATTTTTCCGAGACGAACGCAATGGCATATCCCGTTTCCCTTAATACTTTGATTTGAAATTTATTATACTTAAATTGTGAATTTCACTGTTATAAAATACACGGGGTGTTACATTCTCCCCCCACTTAAAAGGATTTCGTCCCGAAATCTTCAAGTTCAGGAAGAATGTACATCATAACATCCAAACATCCATCTACTCATCCATCAAACATGAGCATCCATTGTCCTTAAAAGACTTCTAATGCTTCATGATAATATGCGAAGTGTGTGTGTGTGTACATGTACTTATCTAATGCAAAATGAGGCGGTCTACTGATTCAGTTGACCTCCTTAATGCGAATTATGTAAGTGCTATGAATCCATTATGCATGCAAACCCTCCTATTCATGATTCTACTTGAGTGCACAATCATTCATACAAATGCAACATCCATATGACACATATTAAAGTTCAACCATATACGAATGCAAACATATATGCATATGCAATATGAAGTGATTGAGCCGATCTAAAACCTAGATTGTGTGTGTATATGCAACCACGAGCAACCACTAGCAATCACTTGCAACCACTTGCAATCATCATCCATAACATGTTTCAATTACATGTTTTCATCCAAAGGGTTTCTACCTAAAAGATAGGGTCGAGGAGATAAACCTAAAAGGATAGATAAAAGCGCAACTTAAGGAAAAAGGAAAGATCAAAGATGTACCCTCGAAAAGAAAAGGGTAGGCAGCGCGTATTCTAGCTTCAGTTTCCCAAGTTGCGTCTTCCTCCGCGTCGCTCCGCTGAACTTTGACGAGCTTGACTTCGCGGTTGCGTAGCTTCTTCACTTCCGTTCCTAATATGCGGGTTGGAACTTTCCTTACGGTTGCTTCGCGTTCCACTTCAGCTTCTTCTAGGATATTTGGCTCTACCACTTCAGCAGACTCATGTAGACATTTTCGGAGATGTGAAACGTGAAAGGCGTTGTGAACTCCGGCCAATTTCTCGGGTAGCTCTAATCTATAGGCCATTTTCCCCATTTTCTCAATGATAGGGAATGGCCCTACGAACCTTGGTGCTAGCTTTCCCGTGGTTCCAAAACGAACAACGTTCCTTAGTGGAGATACCTTAAGAAAAACTCTGTCCTCAACCTCAAATTCAAGGTCGGTCCTCCTCTTGTCGGCGTAGGACTTTTGTCTGTCTTGGGCCATCTTCATCCTTCTTTGTATTAAGTCTACTTTTTCTGAAGTCTCTCGGATCATATCTGGTCCAAGTATGAGCTTATCAGTAGACTCCCACCGACAAGTGGACGATCGGCACGGTCTTCCATATAAAGCTTCGAAGGGCGCCATTCCGATGGTTGCTTGATAGCTGTTGTTGTAGGAAAATTCAACCAAAGGAAGATGGTCTTTCCATGTCCCTCCGAAGTCAAGGACGCACAATCTTAGAAGGTCCTCCAAAACTCTGTTCACTCTTTCTGTTTGGCCGTCGATTTGGGGATGATAGGTTGTGCTCAAGCATAACTGTGTGCCTACCGCTTCTTGCAGACTTCGCCAAAACTCACTTGTGAAGATAGGGTCTCGGTCACTAACAATGCTGGATGGTATTCCATGGAGTCGAACGATTTCCTTGAGGTAAAGAGATGCTAGGGATGAGGCGGTTCTTTTACTTTTGACAGGTAAAAAGTGGGCGCTTTTAGTAAGCCTATCCACTATTACCCAAATGCTAGTGTTGCTTCTCCTAGACCTAGGCAGCCCATCGATGAAGTCCATTGAGATGCTATCCCACTTCCACTGTGGGACCTCTAGAGGATGTAGCAAACCGCCAGGCTTTTTCTTTTCCGCCTTAACCTGTTGGCACACCATACACTTAGAGACGAATTTTGCCACGTCCTTCTTCATGCCGTTCCAAAAGAAAGTTCTTTTTATGTCCTTGTACATTTTATCGCCGCCTGGGTGTATCGTCATCTTGGAGTAATGTGATTCTTCGAGAACCTTCTTTACTAAATCCCTTGTCTGTGGGACGCATAGTCTTCCGTCTCGCCTTAGCCAACCCTTATCGTCGATGGAGTATCTGTTGAGGTGACTTGAAGTCTCACCACTAATTAGCCTATCAATCGTCTCCACAAGCTGAGGGTCCTCGCGTTGTGTTGTCCCTATCGAGTCCACTAAAGTCGGGCGTACTTCGAGAGATGCTAGCAAGCCTGGTACAAAATCGGAGGAAGGCCAAAAGTCGAAGCTGGCTATAAACTCTAGGCTTTGTCTTTCAACAAACAACGGGCTTAGGGTCAGTTTCTTTCGGCTCAACGCGTCTGCCACTACGTTGCCTTTGCCCGGAGTATAGGAGATCTCGAAATCATACGAGGAAAGAAACTCCATCCACCTCTGTTGCCTCAAGTTAAGGTCCTTCTGCGAGAAAAGGTATTTCAATGATTTATGGTCAGTGTAAAGTTCAAACTTCTCACCTAGGAGATAGTGTCGCCAAGACTTGAGTGCAAAGACAATGGCAGCTAACTCAAGATCGTGGGTCGGGTAGTTTTTTTCATGCACTTTCAATTGTCTCCCGCCATAAGCTACTACCCTTCCTTCTTGCATTAAGACGGCGCCTAACCCTGTCCCACATGCATCTGTATAAACGGTGAACATCTTGCTTCCATCTGGCAACGTCAAAACTGGGGCTGTTGTAAGAGCCCTTTTTAGTTGCTGGAAAGCAAACTCGCAATCCAAGTCCCAATTGAACACTAGATTCTTCTTGGTCAACTTTGTGAGCGGAGCTGAGATTTTCGCAAAATCCCTTATGAACTTTCGATAGAAACCTGCTAGTCCTAGAAAACTTCGGACCTCAGTTGCATTCCTTGGTGTCTTCCAATCCTGTACCGCTACTACCTTAGCAGGGTCCACAGCTAACCCTTCTTCGGATACTATGTGCCCAAGGAACCTCACTTCTTTTCTCCAAAAGTGGCATTTGGAGAATTTGGCTTTTAGCTGATGGACTCACAGAGTTCCCATGATTGCCCTTAAGTGCTGAGCATGCTCTTCCTCATTCTTTGAGAAGATCAAGATATCGTCTATGAAGACCACTACGAACTTATTGAGGAAATCTATGAATACCCTACTCATCAGGTCCACGAAGTAAGCAGGTGCATTTGTCAAGCCGAAAGGCATGACAAGCCATTCAAAGAAGCCGTCTGGGGTTCTGAATGCCGTTTTATCGTTACTATCCTCAGCCACCCTAGCTGACGAAAACCGGTCGCTAAATCGAGTTGGGAGAAAACAGACGCTCCTACAAGCTGATCAAACAGATCGTCAATTCTGGGGAGAGGTTGCCTATTCTTTTTCGTTAGCTTGTTGAGCTCCCTATAGTCAACACATAGACGGAGTGAACCATCCGCCTTTGTAGCGAACACCACTGGAGCGCCCCATTCTGAAATGCTCCTCCTAATGAACCCCTTTTCTAGAAGCTCTTTAATCTGTTTACTGAGCTCTTTCCTTTCCCGTGGAGCCATGTGTCTAACGGGTAACGCAACGGGCTTTGCATTATGTACAAGGTATATGCGGAAGTCTATCTCCCGCTTCGGAGGCAAGCCCTTCACCTCTTCGAAGACATCCGGATATTCCCGGACCACTCTAACCGATTGCAAATTTTCAACGGAGGCATCTAGCGATTCAAGGTAACTAAGCATAACCGCATATGAGGGATTACAGGAAATTTCCAACGTATTACTGAGCTGGGTTAGGAGCCTAACAACCCTTTTCTCACAATCAAGGATGGCCCCATTACTGGATAGCCAATCCATGCCCAAAATCAAACCATATCCCGAAAAGCCCAAAACAAAGGCACTACACTTAAATTCTACACTTAGAATAGAAATTTTCAATCCCAAACAGATCATAGACAAATGAGCTGGGCCCCCAATTGGGTTTGAAACAATTAAGGGGTCCTCTACCATACTAGTTTTTAGGTGCAGAGATTCAACTAAAGCAGACGAGATAAAGGAGTGTGATGCACCAGAATCAAATAAAGTGCGAACGGGGTGATCATAAAGATAAACTACACTTTCTACAGAAGTATTTATACCTCGCTGTTGCAGAGGTGGCACCTCTAGCACATGAACTTGTGCCCCTGAGGTGGATCCAGCCCTCTGCCCCTGTCCTCGTTTCTTTGGGCAGTCCTTAGCCATGTGGCCTGTCTCACCACAAGAAAAGCACCCACCATTCATCTTGGCCTTCTTTTTCGGCAATCTTTCACTAAGTGCCCCACTTTTCCACAGAAATTACACTTCCTCTTCTCTTTGTTGCCTTTCCCGCCCTTCTTCAAGTCTGCCTTCTTAGGCTGCAAACCCTCTTTCTTCCCCTGAGAGTTTTCTGCCTTTGTCTCCTTCTTGCCCTTATCCTCTTCGTTCAGCAATGCCATCTGTACCAACCTTTCATACGTAGCTCCCATGGGAATATGGGTCATGGCCAAACTGTGTAATGGCTCATTCAACCCTTTCACAAAATGGAGAGCCTTCTTGTGCGAGGTGTTGACTAGGTCCAGTCCGAACCTAGCCAGCTCATCGAATTGATTAACATACTCTTTGACTATCTTGTTCCCTTGCTTAAGAAATAAGAATTTTTCCAACTGCAGACTCCTTTCCGCGTCTGAGAGAAATTTAGCCTCAAACCTTGCCCTAAAGTCCTCCCAAGTTTCCACTGGTCTTTCTGCATTAGTGACTTCCCACCAGTAGGAAGCCTCGCCCTTTAGTAGCCACACTGCCAGTTGTACTTTCTGCCTATCTTCTACCTCAAAGATGATGAATAAGCCCTCGGTTTCTTTCAGCCAATTTCTAGCTGCCACGAAGGACTCAGTTCCATGAAAATCCTTTCCTCCCATAGCTTTAAAATCTTTACATATCTTAGCAAAGGTGTTTCCCCGTGGAGGAGGTGGAGGAAGAGGTGCTGCTATAGCTGGATGATTTCCTGCAGCTGGGGGAGGAGGAACGGTAGGACCTGGCTGAGTGGCCCTTGCTTCTAAGAGCCGTCTAAACCAACCAGGTATTGGTACACCCTCTGGCAACTTAAGTTCTTTGGACATGCTGAAACAAAACGGATAGATTCAAAACGAAGGACAAGAGATAGTTCCTATGGCTTTGGGGGGGACTTTGCCTTTTAAAATAAAATAATATTTTATTTTATTTTAAAATGCTTCTTTAAATTTCCTTTTTGAAAATAAATTTTCAAAAGTTTTTATCTTATCTGGTAAACCTATGCTCTGATACCAAGTGAAACACCCCACCTCCGTTAGGGTCACTCTAAAAGGGAATGCCCTAATTTTGGTGGAGGTTTATAAGTATAAATCACAGATATACAAGACAGATATGATAACACATATTTTTGAACAGCGGAAAACAACAACTTTTATTTCATTAAAATACGTGTTACACCAACCATACCATAATTGTCTTACAATACATCCAAAAACATAACATCTTCATAACTGTCTTGATTACATTATTTAAAGAAGCATAAAGAAAACATAAATAAACTGCAAAAGTCCCATAATCGCTGTCCAAAGCCATAGTCCAAAACGAAAAGATCCAAGTAATACATTCTTTCTCTTCAAGCTGGATATGAAGGCTGGTCAAGCTGCGGTATTCCCTCCCCGTGGACCTGGAGGGGGGAACGGAAGAAAAGAAGACAAAAGAAAAGTAGAGTCAGACATAAAGCCTGAGTAAGTCTAGGATTATTCAGTTTATGAATAAAGAACTGGGTATGATAAGTATAAACTAGAAATGGGAAAGCACCATAAACTAAGTTAAGTTGTCTAGGGTCGAATATACTATCGTACCCCATATTAATCTCTGTACCCATATAAACTAGTCCCCAACAGGCACCCCATAATCAGGGTGAAGTGATCCATTTTTATGATGATCGGCTCCTACTCGCATAGTTACATGTGTCGTACGGCCCCTAATGTTGTAGTTACCTATGCTGGTCCCACCATGGGGTGTATCAAGTCCCATGGTGGCGGCCCGACACAATCCTAGAATGCACAGGTATGCTACTGGTGCCCAGTGCCTTATTTTTCTGCGCCGGAGCGTGTGCACGCCCGCACCCCGTTAGAACCTAACTGCTGCACCACCGCCGTCGATTTGACCTCTTACAGTCAGCCCAGTAATCGTGCCCCACCCTACCTAGTTTCAGGGTATCATGATACCTTGTAGGGTTACTGCTGAAAAGGGTCCCCCGCTATTAGGTTTTTCTATTTCTAGCCAACATGCTAAGTTGGTTAAGTGTTTTATAAACCTAACCCCCAATCAGTCTGTTTAGTTTAGCATGTTCCATTTTGATTAAGTCTTAATTCACTTAATCCTATCAATCCTGACTCAGCCTTAATTGTCTTATTAAAGCCTTGACCTCTCACATTAGACAGGTATTGTTGTGGCTGCCTATTGCCGGTTGGGTCCGGGCAGTCTTACGCCACAACTCAGTCTAACCTCGGGTCCTTATTGGGCTCCGTGTTTAACCACCCACATTGGATAGGTATTGTTGTGACTACTGGACAGCCGGGCGGTTCCGGGCAGGTTTACATCACAACTCAATCCAACCTCGGGTTAAACACATCGTATTTTCTACATTTACATATTTTGTCTCTTTTCTTTTTATATGTAAATATTTGCGGTCCATTATTCAAATTCATCTTTATTGATTAAGATTTATTTATGCCACTTAATTGTTTTTCAAGGTTGTTGGCATGCGTCAAACACGTCAACACATATGTTCTATATTTTAGCCCAAACGTCATTACCCCCGTTTTATACGTTCGCTCCAATGTAAGGTGTGTTGGGTTTAACAATTAAACCCAATTTAGCCATATGAAAAGGGGAGGCTTATAACATGGTGTTTATAAGGTAACATAAAAAGGGGGGTGTGAACGCATGAACTTGCAACGAACGATTCAGTTAACATAAAGTAGGCACATGTGAACTTGAATTGTAACATCATATAATATAAGCAATACTTAAACATGAATCATTCTATTCACATAATCATGGTATAAACAAAACATGAATCATTCTATTCATGTAGTCATGGCATAAATAATACTTAAACATGAACCATTCTAATCATATAATTATGGCATAATCATAATTGAACATGAGTCCTTCTATTCATATAGTCATGGCAAAAACATAATTGAACATGAATCCTACTATTCATATAATCATGGATTTTATCCTATCTATGTAACTTGTAAGTGGGATGTAATTCTAGTGTAATTCTAATGTAACTTAGGTGTCAAATATATTATCATATGATTATGATAACAACATAAGACTAAAAACATGTTTTCAACTAGGCATAATAACAAACATAGTTTAGTCATGTTCATAAAATTAATACAAGCTTACAAAGACGCTTGCTTTTGTCACTATCACAAAATCATGATTTTTATACTTGAACTATGATGCCAGTTCCAACATAACCTTCATATGAATCATAATACTTAAGTGGATCAAATTACACTAAAGATGACCATAGAATTATACATCATGTTGGCATAACAATAAATCATATACCTGCATGAATTTCAAATAAACTATTACAACATATAGTTGTTATTCTCAACATGAATCATATACTTGCAATTATCAAATGGGTGTTGTAAATAACTACCACAAACATGTAGTTTTCAATATGAATCATATGCTTGCATGAATCCCAATTAAAATTCCACAACATGTGGTTGTCAACATAAACCATATACTTGTATGAATCCAATCGTACACCATAGCATTGCCAAATTGTTTAGAATCAAAATAACATACAAATATAAGTTATTATCACCACAATTCCATTTTGTTGTTAACTTCCAACGCAAATTGCGTACTTGCAAATATCCAATCGTATACCATAATATTCCCAAATTGTTTAGCATCAAAGCAACGTACAAATATAGATTATTATCGCCACAATTCCATTTCTTACTTTACACAAATCAACACAATTATTTAATTCACATCGGAATAACACTCTACTTACAACGTATGATGAATCTTCAATTCAGGAATCTGAATTATGAATTTGGAGATGTTATCCTTTGTTGTAGGCGTTGCTTTGATTTGATTAACGTTGCTTTAAGCTTTGAATTATCTCCTAATTGTCTCTCTATTTCTGACGGCTATCCTCAGTCTCTCCTCAGTAGCATGACGGCCTCATCTCCATTTTAGTTTGTGTAAATTAGGGTTAGTCTTAGGTCCTTTTTATAGAGTTTGTGAGTTGATTTAGACCGTCGATGGAGCTTGGTTTAATAATAGCCGTTCGTTCAAAGGAGAGACCAACCAGGAGCTGACACCTAGCCCTAGTGACAAGGCAAGGCTCAGAAAATCGACTAAACACAGACTAGGCCAGCCAGGGTGGGCTGGGTTTGACCTGGCTCAGGGGCCAGGTCGACTCCCCAGTCGACCCCCAGGTCGACTCTAGAGTCGACCTGCCTGGGGCAGGTCGACACCTAGGTCGACTCCCAGGTCGACCTGGCCTGGCAGGTCGACCCTAGGGTCAACCCCCAGTCGACCTGGTGGGTTTGGGCGGGAATTTTCCCGCCTACTTTGATTGGGCTGAAGTTCAAATCTGTTTCAAAATTTGAATTTTCTGAAACTTCATCGGGCCATAATTTGGTCATACGGGCTCCGTTTTTCGAAAATTTGGACTCTATTTCTCGTATTTTTCCGAGACGAACACAATGGGATATCCCGTTTCCCTTAATACTTTGATTTGAAATTTATTATACTTTAATTTGTGAATTTCACTGTTATAAAATACACGGGGTGTTACAAATGTATTCTGCACAGAAAAGCTTCAAGAAAATCAAAAAATTTGCTCTAGAAATTTGTGAGGTTCACTCACCTAAAGACGATTTTCAAAGAAGATGGAAATTTGCACCAACTTAAAGATTCAAAGATAAAAGGAAGGCTTCTTTTTCCCTGTAGGAACGCTGATTGAAACACGTAAAATGAAACTTCACAAAAAATGAACGATCCTCAATGAAACTGGTGAAGATCTTAGACTAGATCCAGGTTTGAGATGATTTACTAATTGTTAAAGAGTTTGTACAACTAATTTTTTTCAAAATGTAGGTGTAATTGAGGCTGTTGGAATTTTATAGTGAAAGGTTTTGTTATTTTCCTCTTCTCTCTAACGATGAACTAAGGAGGAAGAAGAGTTGCCTTTTAAAAGTTACGTGTTGTAACTAGAAATCTGGAGTGTTCCCCCATTAAGCTGCTACAACAAAAGTGGCTTTCAACAATAGTGGAAGACAACTTTTTTTAGTCAATGTTGTTTAAGCCTTGTAGAAACCAACTTGAATAAACAAAAAATGTTGCTTTAGCTAAATCTAAATATTTAAAGGCGGGCTTAATAATAATTTTTGGAGGCTGCGTCCTTTCTTTATTTTATCATTCATCATTTCATTTCCCTCTTATCCATTTCGAGTTCTATTGGCCTACTCTAGAAATCACATTAAGATATGTTTATCTTAAGCATTGGGCAGACGCTAATAACAACACTCCTTCTGGATCTCCTTTAACCTCTCTTTCTAAAGAGGAACGTCAGAAGCTCCAGCTTCAATCCATCAGATTAACTTTCATATGTTATATTTCATTCTTCCTGTTGGAGAATGAAGTTTTGATGACAACAACCATATTTCAAATATCATTATTAATTGAATATAAAATATATACTAACATTTCTATCGAGAATATACATACATGCACATATATATATGCAGGGTTTGTATATAGCACTTAAATACTGAAGACTGTATAGTTTTAGAGTTTCAAGAGATTCAAGATTCATAAGAGATTCAAGACTCATGAGTAATCAAGTTATCAAGATTTCAAGAGTTCAATAAAAATATAGTAATAGAGTCTAGTTTATATGTAAGGCTCTGAATAACACTCCAAGTTCAAATTCTTTTTTTTTCAAATTCTGGTTTCCAAATTATTTTATCTTACTTATGATTTCAAATTATCTTATGATTTCAAATATATATGTTTCTAAAGTTTTTTATATATATAGTTATATATATATATATAGTTCTATAGCTTTATAATTTTATAGTTTTAAATATTATAACTTTATAAATATGTTTATATATTATATTGTTATGATTTCATATGATTTTGCACTTTAGAATATTCATTTATATTACTACGATTTGATTCAATAATTTCCACAATAATATATATGTTTAAACACTTGAAAAATAGTTTTAAAAATAAAATATACTATACATATGTCGACATACATAGAAGGCTATATCGACATCCAACTGTCATTTTTCCAATTTTCAAAGGAAGTGTCTTTTCACTATTTGTAACGTTTTTGAAATGTTGCAACCATTGAAATGCTATAAATAAGGGCTGATTTCAAATTTTTAAACCATTCTAATTCTCCACCTTCAACCCTCTTCATACAACCATTAATATTTATCATATTCTTGATTTCTACACTTGTACTTTATTGATTTCTACTCAAATTATATAAAACTTCATCTCTTCTCAATCTTTATCTACTACTATCAATTTGGAAGTTCTATTGAAAAGATATAGGGCTGCTATAACCATTTGAGAAGTGTTTGGGAGAGAGTGTGTTCCTTGTAGCCCTGAAATCAAGAAAAGGGAGCATTGTTAACCTTATAGCCGTGAAATCAAGGGTGTTTGGAGCAGTGTTAACCTTGTAGCCGTGAGATCAAGGGGTAGTACTTGGATATTGATAATAATAATAAGACTCTACGCAATCAAGCATTACACGGGACTGGACGTAGGAGTAATCCGAACCGGTATAAAATCTAGTGTGTTCTTTCCTTTTTTTGCATTATATATATATATATATATGTTTCTATGTTTGTGTTTGATTCTGTGTTTGTGATCATCTCTGGTGTATGTGATTCATATAGTAGATTATATAAGTATAAGATTTTCATAAATTCCTCATAAACACTATTCACCCCTATCTATTGTTTGTTTTGCCTTAAGATCTGCATTTCTCAATCAATAACAATTGGTATGAGAGCATAGGTTTTCAAAAGTTCATCATCTGAATTTTGGAAATATTAAACGGCAAATCTTGAAATGGTTTATTATATTAGTTAAAATTCATGCATTGTTTTAGTATTAGATGAGTCTGCATTCAATTTATTGATAAATCAAGTAATCATGATATGATTTCTTGAAATGTTTAAATGGGTATATCACATAATCATTATGTTGTTATTATTTAAAATTACAATCAGTTATTTTGAAAAGTCACATGATTCTCTGAAAAGTTGTGTAGCTTTACTGGAAAAGAAGTTATGGCTATTGGTCAAAGGACAACAAGATGTTCATTCGTCAACCAAGAAGAAAAAAAGAAAGACACCAAGGTGTTCATTTAACAATCAAGAAGTAAAAGAAGAATGTTGATAATCTACAATGAAATGGGTACCAAATCTTCAAATTTATTTTTCTTCTTCAATGTGATCTAATATTGTATTTCTCTTCAAACTCTCTGCAATGCCTCTGGCTTCATGCAAATCCTTCAAGAATCGCCATGTTATGATCAAATGAAGTTTTGAAGCACAAAGGGGAAAAGAAACCAAAACTATCCTTGGTATTTCTCATATTTCTCCCATATATTTGTATTATTTCATCCCAAATCCTTTTCCTAGATTGTAGTTCTTGTTCTTGCAGTCGTTTTGATGGGTACATCATCAAATTTCGATCAAAATTGAGTGAAATATGGAAGTTCGAAGTTGGCTATCCAAAACAGAAAATTAGATACAGGATTTTCTGTTTTCGTCTTACTGTTTCGGTCTGCTGCACCATAATACCATACAAATTCATCATCAAACTATTATTAAAAGATAGCTCTTGCCTTCCTCTTCGATTTTCGGCTGGTTTCATCCAATTCCGTTAAGAAATGAAGAAGTTATGTCTTTCGGAAGTTTGATTGAAAGTGAAAAATGAGAAGAAGAAGAAGAGGAGGAGGAGGAGGAGGAGAAAATTTATGAAAGGACATGGCTTTTGGGCCTATTTAAAGTAGTTGAAGTGTCCATTCATTCAAATTCGAATTTTTGGTGCCAAGATGGTTAAACTATTAAATCATTAACATCTTTCTCGTACGCTCTTCAAATTCAGCAAATGAATATATTATACTGATCAGAAAAACGTACATGTCGCAATAAAGCAGATATCGTCATCAAATTTTGGAATATGTAAATGTATGATTCATGATAATGAACAACAAAATGGAGGATTACAAAAAAGGTACGCTTTACAATATTTTCATAAATATCCTTACATTTAGGAATATACATTTATGCACATAGTTAGGAATATAAATTTATCTCTTTTATAATTTTGGACATTTTGGTTCATATGTTGATAAACCATAATATACATAACAATATACCAATCTAATTAAAATCTTTTCTAAAATTAAAATTCATTACTCTTTGATTTGGTTTTGAAAAATTGAAAGGACATTGTTGATAGCAAAAAAAGTCGTAAACACCCAACATTCCAATTAATTAGGAATTATAGTTTCGGTCGCAAAAGTAAGTGCAGAAAGCAATAAATAACATAAGCGATTTGTAGTGGTTCGTCCCTGCGAGAGACCTACGCCCACTTTGGAAGAGTCATTGGAATATTATTAATAACCAAGAGCTATAAAGTTTAGAACATCTCATGACATCTCTTTACATACATCTCTAAGTTATATGATGTCATAATTATCATATATTAATATTTTGGTAAAAGACACTTTTTCCCTTCTTCTTCTCAAAGTTGAGATGCCATTAAAGAGGCTCCTTGGAGCACTCTAGAGGTCTCAAATCACCAAATCCGAACCCCTTTGAAATGTGAGGTCAAGGGGTTTTTATAGTGGAGTGGTTAAGTGGGAGTAGGTAGGAGTAGGAAGAAGTAGGGGACCACATCAGGAATTTCGTATCCCCTATAGCCGACCTCTAGTATTTCATATCCCATAGTGCATGCATCCATAAACTTTGTACCCCTCCCAAGGGTACGAAATTCGTACTCTGAGGGATACTAAGTATATATGAAAGTGGGCTAGTGAGTTCAAAAATAAGACTCGTGACTCTTTGAGGTTCGTGGTCTTGGTTTGGAAATATTTAGAGGAGCGGTGAGGTTCTCGTTGGCGCGATCACTTCTCGGTCCATTTCCTTTACTCCCTGGCGACACTCCCGGCTTTGGCTTCACGCGATGCGTTGAGTCGAGCGTGCCTTGTGTACTTTTGGGAACCGGACCGAAAGACCGGTTAACATTTGCCTCCAAAGTACGTCTTGTCTTGACATGATGTGCTTTGTGTTGGTTGAAGTAGTTGTCGAGTCATCGACTTTTCCTGTGTACTTGAAAAAACGACGTTAGCTGTCGATCTCGTTTACTGTAAAGCCGTGAACGAGTCGTGGTAGACGCGACGGTGGTATATTTACGTCACTAAGTATGCGCGTTGCATTGCGCTTGCGTGCTTGTGACGATTTGTATACACGTGGATGGAGTATGTACACGCGTATGTATCGCCATTACTTCTCATATTCACTCATGATTCAAGAAAAAATTCTTTTTTTTTCTTTTTTGGTTCGTAACCCAGTTTGGGTACGAAATCTAATACCCTGGTGGGTACAAAATTTCGTACCCCAGAGGGGTACGAAAAGGCATGCGGAATTTGAAGGGGCACCCCCTTTTCTTTATAAATAGCTCCCCTACTTCATTTCCTCCTTATTTTTCGCCCTGACTACCATTGATTTGAAGCTCCAAGCTTTTCTACTTAGAAAATTTTGAAAAGGTTGGACTCAAAGGCCCTTAGCGGCATAAGCCCAATCGGAGAGGAAAAGAGGAAGAGAGAGACGAGCGGCGACAGAGAGTAAGGCGGAGCTCGTACCCCGACCTAGTACGAGATTCGTACCCAGCGGGTCCTACCCCGAAGGGTACGAAATTCATACCCTTTGATGTACAAATTCTCGTTCTCTTGTCGGAACATGAGGCCTTTGTGCCTTTTTGGGAGCCCCGATCTTTGTTGTTGTGTAGTGGGTATCCTCCGGAATCCTGAATTTATGACTGCCCACCTTTGGATTCACATTTTACTTGTGCACTTGCGCGACTGCACTAAAGCATATGCAAATGATCACATGGTTAATGACTTGAGTTACACATAGGATAGTGCATAAACTTGGACTATGACCGAACTATTTGACTTTTTGGATATCTCTTGTATATCTTGACTTTGCATGACACTGCATGCACATGTTAGTTTGCACCAACACGAGGCATATAGGTTATTTCACCGCGATGTGTGACTATAGTGGCCCCGGATATGATGCCCGATGCAGTTATTCTTGAAAATCCGACAGATTCGCTACCGTCGCATATGGACGCGACGACAGTTAGGAAAATGGCGTTGTGATTCAATATTCATGTGCATCATGTCCATGCACTGGGAGAGGGAGGTAGGGCTCATGCACCGCCCGAGGTCTTACTGCTTGGAATAGACAGGCTTTTGTTTCTGGGTGCGTGCCCCCAGCCAGTAACTTCGTTCAAGACATGTTGTGCTACTTCCGTATTGCGCCGTCGCAGCTGCATCCCAATGCGTATGCTTCACTCTTGGGCACATATGTTCTCTATCGAGAGTATTTGCATTTGGAACCTACTAAAGAAGATATTGGGTACTTTTTTCAGTTAAAGAGAAGGGTCAATGTATCGCCTTCTCAGTGGTTCTTGGAAGCATCACCTGCCACTAAGTTTTTTGTCGGGATGTGGCCCAAGCCATCAATGTTCAAAAATGAATGGTCTTTATGCGTTTTCCTCCTGGTTTTGCGAGGAGATGGTTGGAAGAAAGTAAGATTTCTTGAACACCGCCTTTTACAACAAAGTTTGCAGATTCAATGTCTTATATCCGACTTCGCTTTAATCATGATAGGGAATCCTGAGGTGCCCACCAGCATTGAGTACCAACAACGTCTCGAGACTTTACGAGCGATTCCGGGTAAGGCGCTTTCCATTGATTTATTCACAAATCAGGATCACCTTCGTCATGCAGGGCTATTTCCTGACAATCAAGCTATAATCAGGCCTGCAGTTGGAGGCAGCAGACTGAAAGGGAAGGCAGCGAAGGGCAAAGGATCTCCTTATCGAAAGAGAAAGATGCCCACTGCTAAGCCCAAACCGCTAAAGGTTGCCAAGTCCCAAGGAGATATCGGTAGGGATGAGGCTGACGGTGAGGAGATCATTATTGGGGACAAAGGTTTGTTGAGTGCTCATGTCCTACCTCCGATAGGAGAGGCAGGGGTAGAGGCGTCAGACAAGCTACAATATCCTGCAATTCCATCTGAGACTGCAGCTTCACTCGAAGCTGAGGACCAGTTTGACGATCTTAATAAACTCACCCTAGACTTGTCTCCTTGGCTTGGTACGACCAGTATGTAAGAGCTAGCCTTGGCTGCGGAGGGGTTGACTCCTTCGGGCGTACCACAACCTATTCTATTAAGAGAACACTTAGGGTATACACTCACAAACACTGGATAACATAAAGTTTGTCTGAGTATGTGAATTATCCGACTTTGACTTGCTTCTTTGACAGGTGATATGGCAAGAGGACATGGAGGACGAGGTTATGGGCATGGAAGTCGCCGATATTCTAGGAATCCCTTTGTTGACAGGTTTAGAGAGCGACGAGACTATATGGTGACTCCTCACCTCCACAAGATCGTAGCAATTAGAGCCGCCATCGAGATAGGCCTCGACAATCTTCGACTCCCCCTCCTCCTCCTTCAATCCGAGTATCTGTAGGAGATTCCCGATTTAAGTTAGGGGGATCAAGACACTTGTCATCGACATCGCCTTCACACACAACGTCTTTAGCTCTCTTTCAGACCACTATGGGGAAGGAGTTGGTGCTTGGTCATTCGAGGCCGGTGGGAACGACTATAGCGAGGTGGAAGGATCCAGTAGAGCCTGGGAAGCGAGAGCTTTCCTTGGATGAGAGGAAGGCGTTGCTGAAGTAGAATTTTCCTCTGTATTACTTTGATGAGCTGGTATTCCATCTGAATCTTAATCCGCCTCTTCCTAGGGATTCTAGGGAGATATGAATGCATGTGAGGGATGCGTACCATTAGGCTAACAGCTTACTAAATATTCATACCATCTTTTAGAGCTGATTAGGAGGAAGAATTTGGAGCTCATCAATCTGAGGTTGACTATTGATGGTGAGCGGACCACTACTGCTAACCTGGAGAATGAAATAGGTATAACTGCTACTTAAGTCGTAAAACATTCCTTCGTTCATCTTTGTATCTTCGAATGGTAATTCCTAGGCTTTGTTGTCATAACGAAGATGAAGCACGCATACGAGATTGCGACGAAAGAGGCTGAGCATGCAAGATTGTCTTTTAAGTATATTGTGGCCTCTCTAACTACTGAAAACACGGCCATAAAAAGGTACAAGGCCAAGATGGAGAAGGCGTGTGCATATCTGGAAAGGGATAATGCGAGAGTAACCCAGCTCCAAGATGATAACGACACTTTGACAACAGAGAAAGAAAGGATATAGACAAAGAACACAGAAGTTGTTGATCTAAGGAGGTAGCTTGAGGCTATGAAGAAGGAGAAGGAGGATGTCGAGGCCAACAATAGGGATGTGTTGAGCGCGGCGAATGGATTAAAGGCTGAGCAACTGAGAGAGGTGGAACAGTTAAGAGAGGAACTCGAGGATATTGAATCTTAGGTGGAGGAACCCTTGGTGGAACATATCAGGAATATGTATGTCAAAGTTCAGAAGTTCCATGGGCTTTTCGTGGGTTGAGGATTATCTCTGAGAGCTGGATCGGACCTGGGACAGGCTGGTACCTTATGAAGCTTATTTGTGTCAAGTGGACGTCAAGTCTTTGGATAAGCACCAACTTATAATTGACCTCCTGACTATTGAGCAGCATGAAAACCTAGAGGAGGGGAAGAAGCTGTTGCAGGAGAATGCAGAGAGAGAGAGAGGCTGGCGATGTCGGCGAGGCTTACTGTTGAAAAAGGGTAGTCCTCCGTGACTCAGAACGTGTTGGCAGCGGAGACATTCGCAGAAGGGAGCTCTTATCGGCCATTGGTCCCTGAATCCGTTATGAAAAGTTACCCTGTAGCCTTGGCTCGTGCAACGACTGAGTACAATCCTGAATATCGGGGACTAGAAGAAATAAATTTACTTTATCAGTGACGATGAACACACTTCCCATCATTCCTACACCATCCTTGACTAGAGGTAAACTCCTGTTACCATGTATTCCTGAGGACGATGTAATTTCTGAATTTTCAGACGAAAATGTTGTGTTTTTGTTGTGCAGCCCTTCCTAGATCTGTCATGACACCAGGCTTTGCCTCTGTGATTACACAAACAACCGAACAAGGACCGGGCCCCCAAGGAATGCAATTTGGAGAGGGTGGCCTTCAGCTGGACATCTTTTAAGATATCCGACTAGGGTCTAGCATCCATGAATGTTTTACAGTGGAAGGAGAGGTGGTTATTGGCCAGAGTACCCCCGCCATGGGGCCAGTGGATGTTGATGTACCTTCAATGCAAGCTATGGTTGATAACATGAAGACACGGACGATGGCTAAGTCTGAGGAGATGGAAGAGAGAGTAAGCAGGAGGCCCTAATGAAGGCCAAGACGGATGCTGAGGGGAGAGCCGTTGCTACTGCTGAGAAGAGAAAGGTGGATGATGAGACAAAGAGGAAGAGGGCTGCGGATGAGTCCCAGTAGAAGGAGGACGATGAAATCCAGTGGAGGGCCACCGAAACCCTTAAGAAACTCAAAGATGATGACGCCGCGAAGCTTAAGTCGCAGAAATTGGCTAACCGACGAGCTACCAAGGAGGCGAAGGAGAAAGTGGAGCAGGAAGCCAAGGAGATGCCAAGAAATAGCAATGTTGTGGTGGCCCTTGCTGCGGGGAATGCACCCAAGCCATCGCCGCATACTGTTCCCACTGATATCGCTGAGATTTGGAGCGGTGATGGGGAAAGCGATAGACGCCTCTCAAATTTTCATGATTCAACAGCTCCTCAAAAGGTCAGAGGAGGAAAGATCGGGTCAGGAAAGAAGTGGCCTAGCATGGGTGGAGATCCATCTAGTGTTGAATCTGCATAAAAGATGAAACATAGGAAAAGGAAACCTGATCAATGTTAGTAACTACAGTAAATTTTACCGCTATTTTGGTTATGTAGGCCGATAGTATACACTAGTACGACCCTCACTGTTGGTTTTTAAAAGCATGGTGTGGTTCTTATGTACATCCTGCTATTAAAAAGGAGAAAGTGCTAGATACTTAGCTTGTTTAGCATGTGTGTGGGAAATGAAATATGAATTAGTAAAAGTCACAATTTATGTCAAGTGTTCAAATGTTCTTCTTTTGTTTTCCAACGTCCTATAATTGCATAAGCGTACTTATCATTGCACTTAGCAGAAATGCGATCATAGATCTCGCTCTGGGTCATTTCCAGATGGTTGAGATTGAGCGTGGGTTTCAGTATGTTTCCCTCAACTCAGGAAACCCGTAGTTTCAAAACCAGGCAAGTCGCCTTTTGTCTTGGGCTGCCCGAAGTAAGTCCCAAGTAAAGCGAAGACGTAGGATGTCATAATTCGTCCTGTGGGAGGCTCTCCCGTCGCTCATTCGGGTTATAAGCGCAAACGTCATTTAATCGCTAGAGTAAGCCTAGATCATCAGCCCGTAGGGTCCAGTCGTGGACATTAGCTGCACCTAAGCCTTGAGAGCTTCAGGGAGAAAATGATTTAAGGTCAGTCTTGGTGCTACACCGAGATTTGACTGGCACCCATAGCCAGGTGAGAAGTTTGCATCACATTAGGTTGGCTGTTGAGCGGTTCGAAGCCCTCGGGCTTGGGCATAGAACTATTTATCCTCGATGTCGGTACGGAGCCGAGATTTGAGTTAGTGGTTATTCATACTCGATTACGTCATGGGCTGGGGCCTCAAGTGGCATTGTCGGCTCCTATGCCCCATGCGCCGATCATAGCTAGTGTTGTTTGCCCTCGATGTTGGCTTGAGGTTCGGACGGGGGCACAGGCTCCCGTGCTTGGGGTATCGATGTGGTGATTGATTGTTTGTATGCAACCTAGTTGTCAGGATTAATCAAATATGCCATGCACGGAGTAAACATGGAAGGAATACAGGAAACTGAACATCATTTCTATAGATAACTCTGGCAGTAGCAGCCTTTACAATGCCTTGAATTGTAAGAAAACAAAACCTCGTTGGAAACAATAAACAAATATACACTAGGTTATACAAAGTAGCAATGGAGATGTTCATTGTTGCATGCCATTGGGAGTTCGGCTCCATCCACGGATGCGAATTTGAAAGTTCCATCGCTGAGCTTCCGTTGTATGTAGTACGGAACTTCCCAATGAGGAGCGAGTCCTACTGGCAGAGTAAAGACCCATTTTAAGATGAGATCGCCGATGTTGAGGTTATTATGGCAGGCTTTGGAGTTGAAGTATCGGGCTACTCGTTGTCGTTGGGCGGCGGCCCTGAGGTATGCTTCGTCCCTTTTTTCCTCTAGTAGATCAAGTGACTCCAAAAGTAAGTCTTGGTTCATCTTTGGATCATAGTATGTA
Organism: Allium sativum; assembly: GCA_030737875.1. Lineage (NCBI taxonomy): Eukaryota > Viridiplantae > Streptophyta > Magnoliopsida > Asparagales > Amaryllidaceae > Allium > Allium sativum. The sequence goes on along the minus strand of CM060919.1, from coordinate 881,825,918 downwards.
ACTCAACAAGACTGATGCTTTAGCTCAATGGGGAAAATGGCTTCGGATCCATAAGCAAGGGAGAAGGGAGTATGTCTAGTTGCTGACTTGTGAGTGGATTGATAGGCCCATAGGGCCAGATGGAGTTCGTCCGCCCATATGCCACCGACTTTTTTCCAAATGCTTCTTGATGATGGATTTAATTACTTTGTTAACAGCCTCGACTTGCCCATTAACTTAAGGATAAGCCACCGTTGAGAATCTCTTTTCGATTTTGTGCCACTTATAGAAGGCTTTGAATTCAGCGCTCTTAAACTAGGTGTCGTTGTAAGAAATGATAGCTCTAGGGACTCCATAGCCAGTGATGATGTTGCAGACGATGAAGTTGATAATTTTCTTGGTGGTTATCGTGGCGAGTCTTTGGCCTCTACCCATTTGGTGAACTAGTCAACTGCGATGATAGCATAGTGTGCCCTACCTCTGGCCATTGGAAGAGTTCCAATGATGTTGGTTCCCCAAATGGTAAACGACCAAGGGACAACCATTTGCGTTAATTCACTAGGCGGGGATCTTGAAATTTTAAGAAGCACTGGCACTTGTTGCACTTTCGTGTGTGGTCTGCGGCATCCTGATCGATTGTGAGCTAATAATAACCATGCCTAATGATCTTCCTTGCTAGAATCTACCCCCGGTGTGTTGCCGCACACGCCTCTGTGCACTTCTATGAGTACACGATCGGCGTCATCAAGGGCTACACACAGCATTAGTGGGACGGAGAAGCCTCTGTGGTAAAGTATTCCATCCATGAGAATGTAGCGAGCTGATTAGCAAGTGAAAGCCCATTTTTCCTTATAGTACCCCGGGAGGGTCCCCTATTGCAAGTAGTTCTTTATCGGGGTCATCCAAGACTCGGGTTCGGTCTCGATGCCCATGACTGTGTTAATCTTTATCTGGCCAATGCTTGGTGAGTCGAGTACCTCAACTGGGGTGAACCTCATAAGCTGTGCATCTTCGGAGCTTGCCAACTTAGCCAATGAGTCCGCTTTTTCATTCTGCTCTCAGGGGATGAGTTTTATGATAAAGTGGTCAAAGTTGGTGAGCAGCTCCCGGACCTAGGTGAGATACAAGGTGAGTCGTGCCCCATTGTGTTGGAATTCTCCATGTACCTAGTTCATGATGAGCTGAGATTAGAGAAGACCTGGATGGCCTTTAGCTGAACTTCGATAGCAATTCTGAGCCTGGCTATTAAGGGTTCGTACTCTGCGTCGTTGCTGGTAGCAGGGAAGTTGAGCTTTAAAGCGTAACATATTGAGCGCTCTTCTAGAGTGATGAGCACTACTCCGGCTCCGGAGGATTTATAGTTAGAAGATCCATCCACAAACAGCTTCCATTGGAGATTCGGCGCTTCGACGTCTTCGGGAGGCGACACCTCCGAAGTGGTGAAGTCTACTATGAAATCAGCGAGGGTCTGCCCAAGGATGGTACGATGGGGGATGAAAGTTATCCCAAACTGACTCAGCTCTATGTTCCACTTCAATAGCCGCCCTCATTATTATGGTCGCTGCAAGATTGGTCGCAGTGGTTGGTCAGTGAAGACTTTTATGGGATGAGATTGGAAGTATGAACACAAATTTTGGGAGGAGATTAGCAGGCAGTAGGCCAGCCTTTCGAGCTTTAGGTAATTATTTTATGCCCTCGTTATTCTTTTGCTGATGTAGTAGATGGGTCGCCGGACACGATCTTCGATGCGTACCAGTGCCTAGCTGATTGCCTGTATGGAAACAACCAAATAAATGTATAAGTCCTCATGGTCCACGGGATTGGACAAGATAAGTGGTCTTTCTAAGTGATTCAGAAGGTCCTTGAATGCAGAAACACATTCTGGGGTCCATTTGAAGTTGTGCTTCCCCTTTCAAAGTAAGTCGAAGAAAGGAATGCATTTGTCGGTAGCTTTAGAGATGAACCGACTTAAAGCGGCGACCTTTCCGTTTAAACATTGGACATCTTTGATGTTCTGGGGTACTTGAATATCCCAAATAGCTTTGATCTTATTGGGGTTGGCTTCGATGCCTCGGGTGTTGACGATGAAAGCCAAGAACTTTCATGAGGCAACTCCGAAGGAGCATTTTAGGGGATTGAGTTTCACGTCATATTGGCGGAGGACATCGAATGTTTTAGATAGGTCGTGGACGTGGTTGCTTGATGTATTAGATTTTATTATCATATCATCCATGTTTACCTCCATGGAGTTTCCAATTAGCTTTTTAAAGAGGAGATCAACTATTCGCTAGTAAGTGGCTCTAGCATTCTTGAAACCGAAGGGCATGACGCGATAGCACTAAAGTGCAAGATCGTTTATGAAAGTGGTATTATCCTGGTGGCGAAGACACATTGGAATCTGATTGAGCCGGAATAGGCGTCCACGAAAGATAATAGCTGGTATCTGGCGGTCGAATCAACAAGTCGGTCGATCTTCGGATGTGGGAAGCTGTCCTTGGGACATGTCATGTTTAAGTCAGAGAAGTCGACATATGTTTTCCATTTTCCATTTGCTTTTTTGGCCAGAACCGGGTTAGAGAACCATTCGGGGTAGTCAACTTCGCGGGTGAAGTTGTTATTGAGTAGATGGTCTACCTCTTCCTCGAGTGCTTTGGACCTTTCGGGTCCAAAGAAGCAGCGTTTCTGCTTGACCGGAGGCATCGTTGGATCAAGATTTAACTGATGACGTAAGTCCATGCAAACACGTCTATGTTAGCCTTTAAAAAATTCACAAGATCTTCTTTTATTGCAGGGTGGAGTTACAATCCAATTTTTAGCATCTTGATGGGTCATCTGGGGTCGATCGGAACGTCCACTGTAGGTTCAACTAAAGTAGCCTTCTCGTACTCGGGCCTTTTGTCCTTCCTTAGATCGAGGTCATCAGAAAGATAACAATGGCGCATGAGCCAGGGACGAGACGCTGCTGATTGGTATGCGGAAAAGGTCTTGGCGCAAGTAGGCGTGGGCACAGCCTTGCCCTTGTCCTTATTGCATGAGTTCTTCCACAATATCGCGTAGCATTCTCTAGCATTTTCTTGGTCACCTCTAACCGTTCTGATCCCATTCTCCATCGGGAATTTCATTAGGAAGGACTATGGTGACATGCAGATCTGAAATTCTGTAAGGACGGGACGTCCAAAGAAGATGTTGTAAGGGGAGACGATGTCGATAACCACGAAGGTGAGGACTCAAACTCGGCTCCGGTCCCCGTCACCAAGTTCGACAGGTAGATCGATCATTCCTACTGGATGACTGGAGGCTCCATTGAAGCCATGGATCGTAGCATGATATGATTTTAAGTCCTTTGTTTCTAATTTCATTAGATCGTAGGCAGCCTTGAAAATGATGTTGACCGAGCTTCCCAAATCAATCAATACCATTCAGATGGAAGCAGCACCGATTTGAGCTGTGATAACAAGTGGATCTGTAGTTGGGATCTCGACTCTCGTGGAATCTCTTTCGCAGAAGACGATGTCTTTCGCATAGATTTCTGAAGCTCGGCTGGGACAGATTTGTTTGGAGCGGAGCAAGGCTTATAAGTGGCATGCTTTATAGAACTCACATATGCTTCCATTTTCCGAAAGCTGTCATGCGTAGGGTAAGGCCCACCGCAAATAGTATTGATCACAATCCCATGCCAAGGGTTGGATGGACCAGGAGCTGCTTTGGCGGGTGTTGGAGGTGCTGGCGTTGGAGGTTTTGAGTTTACTTCGGGAGGAAAGGGCTCTTGGACATATTGCTCGAGGAGCTTCTCACGGATAGGCTTTTCAATTACATCCTTGAGCTAGCACCATACATTGGTATTATGACCAAACATGTCGTGGTATCGCCAGTACCTGCCGGTGTTCTTTTCGAAGTCAGTGGATTCCCTGGTGTGTGGCTTCTTGTACGGCCGCGTGTTACACGTCTCTAAGTAGATTTTATCTAAGTCTTCGTTCAGCGGGGTGTAGATCTCGTAAGCACAGTAGGATCCGGGTTTTCTTGGCTCCGTCGGGACCTGTCCCTTGTCCTTATTGAAGGGCTCTTCGATCCGTTACCCTTTAATGTTGTTATTCATAGCATCCGTGCACGGGATGTTAGGGCGACCGGTTTCGGAAAGCCGGTTCCGTCTCGCTTCTTTCTGGCATAAGTACCGCCCTGCCTTTTCATAGAAAGCGTCAAGGCTTTTAGGTTGCTTCTTGTCGATCCATGCACCGAACTCGAAAGTAAGGATGACAACTTTTGCTAGTTGAAAAAGTATGGTGTGAGGATCTGGGTCCTCGACCTTGGCGAGGGCGGTGTTGAACCGAGAAAGGTAACTTTTGAGCAATTCGGCGGGTCCTTGGTATAGATTGGACAGAATGAGCGCGTTCTTTGGAGTCAGGATGTGTACTCTGAATTGCTTGATCAATTTTGTTGCTAACTGGACAAAGTTTTTGATGGAATCAAGTGAGAGACGAGAGAACCAAAGTAAAGTTGTTCCAGACAGGAAGATGAGGAAGCACTTGCACTTGACTAGGTCGTTTCTCCGACTAGAGTCCATTTGCCATTCGTATCAATTCAGGAAGGCACAGAGATCGGTCTTACCGTCATAGAGTGGCATTTGCGGCACGCTGAAGCGTCATGGCCATTCAACTTCATTTACCCTTCTTGTGAAGCGGTTACGCCTTATGTGGGCTTCCCATGATTCATTCACGTTCCCTCGCATTTCCCTTATGATCCTTCGCACCATGTTGAGAGATAAGTTGGATGGGGATCCGCCATCGGAATCCACAGATTTTGGCAAGGTTTAGTAGTTCTATTGCCAGGGCATTTCCTATGATGATTGTCCGGGTCGTCTTCTTCCATATCCTCAATATCTGTGATTAGATTTTGGTATGAATGTCGAGGTAAAGCTGGTTGATGCGCATCTTGTTCTGGAAGTGCGTGGGCTACTGGGAAAGTAGGTCCATCATCCCGGGTGGCGACAATTGGGTTCTGTCGAGAAAGGGGTTGGTTGTTCAGACCCTGTCCATCATTGATAATCAATCAGGAGCGATCTCGGGACTATAGCCCCTCGCTATAAGTGACTGCAGTTAGGTCGTCGTTTCCAGTCCCATTGCCGTTGGCGAAGCCATTGTCATTGCCGTTGTACAGGGCATTGGATCGGATGGTGACATTATTGATGAGACAAAATCTCCTTCTTTGATGTGGGCCCTTTGACTCGGAAGAGGAAGTTTTTGAGACAGAAGGTCGAGGTTGTGCGTTTTTCCATGCTAGCTGGAACCGAGCGATGACGCGCTGACTTTGCTGAAGCTTTCGCATAAGGTCAGTGTTATTTATCAATGCCTGATTAAGCTCGACAACTGTGTTCTCATATTTTGACTAAGTGCGTGGATCTGCGCTTGTGATGCGGAAGCTTCAGGGTCCAAAGAAGGAATGGTTTCCATAGTGGTCCGGATATCCATCAGCTGAGCCTGTTGGGATGTTCCGGCTTCGCTGCGGTTGTAACCCCCCACCTCCGCTGGGGTCACTCACAAAGGGAATGCACTAGCTTTGGTGGAGTATTATCTAGGTAAACATACACAGAAATATTACATGACAGAACATAAATAAAACAGCAGAAGGAAAACCCAAATTTCATTGCTTTAAAATCTAGTAAGGTCTAAAGCCTTTTACATCAAAATGCTATTAAGTCAATTACATCGAAATCTGTCTTGCAATAGTAAAGAAGCATAAAACTATAGTTATAGATCATTCCCCAATAAATCAAAGCAAGCCATAGCCAAGAGAAATCCAAGCCGTACATGAAAGAGCTTTGGAGCTTGGTAAGATCCGAACTAAGCTGTATTCCCACCCTGCGAACCTGGGGGGGGGGGGAACGGAAGAAAAAGAGGCGAAACAAAAAGGGTAAGTCATAAAGACTGAGTAAGTCCTAGTGACTTTCAGCATAAAAACAGTTAAAGATAACATGGCATGAATAAACTGAAAGTAAACATAAGCATGATGACAAGATAAGCTGCAGGAAAGATAACTAAGAATAACCTCATATGGTTTTTGTCAAGTATAACATCGCCAGGTTTCCATTCAAGATAAACTAAGTATAATTTCGCAAAATTTCTATCAAGCATCGCAAGATTTCTCTGCTTTACCATTAAAATATTTCTATGATATCTATTTGCTCTGCACCAACCGTACTAGTATCCCAACCCGTGTCATGTGTTGACTATAAAATGATCCCTTGCCCAATGTCATGAAATGATCCATTACTTGGTCTCACGAAACGATCTATTAATCGATCGGCTCCCTACAAGTCCTATCTCGTTCATGTTTCTGTGTCATACGGCCCTATCACGAATGTAGTCACCTATGCTAGGTCCACCATAGGGTGTATCAAGCCCTAGGGTTCCAACCACCGACACGAATCAAGCACGCATAGTGTAAACCTACTGGTGCCCAATGCCTGCTTTTTCAACTCCGGATTACGTGCACGACCGTAGTCCGCCTGAAGCTACAATGGCACACCAACTCAGCCGTCATTCTGGTCGCTTACAATTAGCCCAGTAATCGTGCCCGACCCTGCCTAGTTCCAGGGTACCATGATACATCTAGTGGGTTACTGCTGAAAAGGACTTCGTAACTAGGGTTTCTGTCCAGCAGGTTAAGTGTTGTCATTTAAATTCGAGACCTAACCCCATCAGTCTAGCATGTCAAGTTGGTTAAGTGTGGTCATTCAAGTTCGTGACTTAACCCGTCTATGTGTCATGTCAAATTGGCTAAGTGTTGTCGTTCAAGTTCATGACTTAGCCCTACGAATCATGTGTCAAGTTGGTTAAGTATGTTCAAGCGGTTCGTGACTTAACCCTACCAAACAATCGTGTCAAATTGGTTAAGTATATTCAAGCGGTTAGTGACTTAATCCTATCAAGTCATCGTGTCGAATTGGTTAAGTATATTCAAGCGGTTCATGACTTAACCCTATCAAGCCATCGTGTCAAATTGGTTAAGTATATTCAAGCGGTTCATGACTTAACCCTATCAAGTCATCGTGTCAAATTGGTTAAGTATATTCAAGCGGTTCATGACTTAACCCTATCAAGTCATTAATTCATTTATGCACCACAACCTCTCACATCAGACCTGTTGTTGTGGTCACTGGATATGCCGGGCGGTTCCGGGAAGAATTACACCACAACTCAGTCTGACCTCGGGTTTTCTAGTGCGATATGACCAACTACCCACATTGGATCCTATTGTTTGCAGTAACTGGATTTGCCGGGCGGTTCCGGGCAGAATTACACTGCAAACTCAACCCAACCTCGAGTTATCCATTTTCTAGTTCATTCTAAATGTCATGTCCATGTTCAAGTTTCATGTCAAGTTCGTGTCTAGTTTCATGGCGAGTTTCATGTCAAGTTTCATGTTTTCACTTATGCCTATTATCAAGTAAATGATTCATATTCATAACCAATTCATGTTTCAAGTTCATAAGCATGTTTACGTGCCTTCTAGATGTCCAATACATACCAACTACCCAGAACCCAACTTAGGCGCGTTCATATTAAACTTTCTCAAGCCATAAATTATCATATATGTTTCTACTCCAAATTTTACATAATTAACATATGCCCAAGTCCTAGGTTACATGTCAGTTTTTACATATGCCCAATTCATACCAGATTTACATATGTTCAATTCATGTCGTTTTACATATGTCAAGATTCATGATTTTCATGTTTACAAAGCTATGCTCAATTTACATAGATCCAGTTTTATACCCAAAATTACATGTATAACATGTTTACACCAATTTACCCATAACGAGTTCTAGCCAAATTACATATATCAAGATCCATGTCATATTACATATATCAAAATCCATGTCAAATTATTTATGCCAATCCCCATTCTTGCAATTACTCTTATAACGATAATACCCAAATATTCAATTTTATGTTATGCCATCAATTCCACCAAACACATATATCCAAATAGGTGTTATCCCAAGATTCCCCCGTATTCAATCGTACGCAAATCGCGGTTTAGGCCTAGATCCGAAATTGATCTAGGTTCATCAAAGAAATTAAATAGGGGAAGGTAGAACTTGTATAACAATAGGTATAGAGAGGAAACTGGCATAAAAACGTCATCTCAGGCATAAAAGATAGATCTTGAGAATAACATTAACATGAACTGATTTACAACAGGCTGAAAAGATCATGAACTTGACAAAAGAATAAAGATAGAAAAGCCCAAAACTCAAGATTCAAGAGGAAACAGAAATAGACTTGAACCGATGAACATGCTTACATCCAATTACACTTTATTCCATGGCCATATTATAATTAAGCATTTCAATCTAAAAAGTAACTAGAACTTACATTGATTGGCTAAGAGAGGTCAAATCGATTCGTTGTCGCGTTAAAATGTCTAACTTGATTAATCTTCTGATTTGATTCAATATGGTCTAGGCGTCGTTGCTTGAAGCCGTTGAATCTTTACTTGAATCCTAACTAGATTTGAATCTCCTCTTGAACGACTTGAACAGCATATCGTCGTCTCAGACTTATGTATTGTTTTATTCATTTTCTCAGAGGCAGCATAAGGACAGAATGAAATGGTGTAGAGAGAATGAGGTGAGAGGCTGTTTATATAGGATTAGGCAGACGAACCTAGGCAGAAAACGAGACCAGGTACATCAGAATGCACCCAGGCCCAAAAGCAGATTCGGAAGCCAGGTCGACACCCAAGTTGACTGCGCAGTCGACCTGGTCTTGGGGGTGTCGACTGCCCAGTCGACTCCCCAGTCGACCTAGGTGATGGGCGGGAAATTGCCCGCCCAGTCTGTCTGGGTTTTGAAATTCGAATTTTGAACTCGAATTCGAGCTGTTTTGAACTCTGAAATTTCTGAAACTTCAGAGGGTCATATCTCCCTCATACGGACTCCGATTCTCGCAAACTCAGACTCGTTTCCAAGTAGAATTTCGAGATGGACGCAATGGCGCAACCCGTTTCCCTTGATTCTGATCTTAAAATTTAATTCTGCCTTGATTTATTATTTAAACATGTTGTTAAAATTCGGGTTGTTACATTCTCCCCTCCTTAAAGGATTTCATCCCCGAAATCTTCAAGTTAAGGAGAATGTGTCCTACCATCCAATCATCTATCTACTCAATCATCAATCACAGGCATCCATCGTCCTTAATAGATTTCTAATGTTGTATGAACATTTGTAGAAAGTGTGTGTATATGTTCCTTGTCTAATGCAAATGATCAGGCCTGATTGATCTTCTAAATGCAAAATACATCTAGTGCTATGAGTCCAACATGTATGAAAATAGTCCTAGTCACAATAACACTACATGTATGCACAAACATTCATCCATATGCAACATCCACATGATAACACATTCAAATTCATCCATAAACAAGTATAAACACTCAAGCATATGTAATATGAAAGGTGACTGAGCCGATCTAGTGCCTAATGTGTAAATGCATCCACGAGCAACCACTAGCAACCACTTGCAGCCACTTGCAGCCTCTTGCAACCATCAATCATAACATGTCTCAAACACATGTTTACACCCAATTGTTCCTACCTAAAGGTATAGCCGAATGATAGAAGTAAGTAAAAACCTTGTGCCCATTAGGCCATGTCAAAACTGGAAATATATGTCACATATATGCTGATCAGGAGAAGAACTCCCTAAGCACCAGCCCCGGAGACCGAAATCAACATCAGGCTGACACCCAAAGAATTACTCAATCAAACCAATTTATGTTTTGAGGAAACTAAGCATCATGTACTCCTTTTAGGTCACAAGGGAATCCCTTCCTAAAACCAACCTGTATCCTATACAACCCAAAGAGTTTAGTCAACCCAACGGACACCCTCAAGCCCCAAAATGTATTACTAACAGATGAGTCATACTCCCTATGGGGTTTGCAACAGAAATTTGATTGAGAATAGGACCGAGAGGAAAAAGATAACACGCAAGTAAGCTCTACAGGAAAAGAGGGACCAAGGATATACTCTTAAAAAGAGATATGATGCACGTATCAAATCTTCAATCTTCTAAGTCGCGTTTCCTTGAGCTTAACTCCATTGTGCTTTGACCGTCTTTAACTTCACAGATTCTTAATTCTTGTTTCCAAAATATGAGTTGGAACTCATTTCACTGTTGCCTCTCGTTCCACTTTCACTTATTCTCCTTCTAGTATACTCGGCTCAAACTTAACTACGTACTCATGGTTTCATGCAAGCTCTCCAAAATTCACTAGTGAATCTTGGATCTCGTTCACTTACTAGGAGGTATTCCACGCAGAAGAACTATCTCCTGAAAATAACAAATATCAACCATGTTGCCAAATGTACTTACTAAGGTGACTTTCTACAACTCATGCATAAGTGAAATGAACCATTCGCCTTAGTGGTGAACACTTCTCGAGCGGATCAATAAATGTATCAAGAGATTCTAGGTAACTAATCATGAGAGAACCCTAAGGGTTACGCGCGACTTCGAGGGTATTACCGAGGAAAGTCAAGAGTCTAACTACCCTCTTTTCAAAACCGAGAATGTCACCCTTACTGGATAACTACTCCATCGCTAGAATCAACCCATAGCCCAAAACATAGACATAAGCATTACTTCTAAACTCAACATTTAGCATATACATTCTCAAATCCAAACAAATCATGAATACATGAGCCGATTCCCCAACAGGATTTGAGACAAAAATGAGATCCTCTACTACGCTAGTACTAAGGTGCAGAGACTCAACTATCGAGGCAGAATTAAAAGGATGCGATGTATAAAAACAAAGTTCACATGGTATGATAAAAAAGAGAAGCTAAACTTTTAACAGAAACGTTACCACCTCTCTTAGGTATGCTAGTAATGAGAGCATACAATTGCCCTCTCGACGATCTTGTTCTTTGCCCTTGTCCTTGTCCTATGGTACTTAACTACATGTCCCTTTTTACCATACCAACGATGTTCTTTCTTGTCATGGGTTTTATTATTCTTTTACTTTGACCTCTTCCCTTTCACCTTTTCCTCCTTCGTGGATTACGCCTTATCAACAAGTTTCTCATCCTTAGGCTTGTGTTCTTTATCCTCGTTCTAACTATCCTTGTATAGCTTGTTGACAAGTTTCTCAAAAGCTACCTCATCGCACAGCAACCCTACAAAGCTTGAAATAAGATTGGTCGCAGATGGAACTACTACGGCTACAGATGGAGGTTGGGCACTACTTTGCCCTCCGACATGTGTTGTATGCCTACAAAATATGGTGAAAAAGAATGCGAGAAGAGACTCAAGGAGAGAATCAAAAGATAGTGCACATGGCTTTGGAGAACATGCCTTTCGTAAAACAAAACTTTTCTTTAGAAAAATGCTTCTTTGTTAACGTTTTGAAAATAGTTTCAGAAGGTTTTTTAAAAGCTTTTGCCCAGTCGGGTAACCTTCTGCTCTGATACCAAATGTAACACCCCACCTCTGCTAGGGTCACTCACAAAGGGAATGCACTAGCCTTGGTGGAGTATTATTTAGGTAAACATACACAGAAATATTACAAGACAGAACATAAATAAAACAGTTGAAGGAAAACCCAAATTTCATTGCTTTAAAATCTAGTAAGGTCTAAAGCCTTTTACAACAAAATGCTATTAAGTCAATTACATCGAAATCTGTCCTACAGTAGTAAAGAAGCATAAAACCATAGTTATAAATCATTCCCCAGTAAAGCAAATCAAGCCATAGCCAAGAGAAATCCAAGCCGTACATGAAAGAGCTTTGGAGCTTGGTAAGATCCGAACTAAGTTGTATTCCCACCCTGCGAACCTCGGGGGGGGGGGGGAACGGAAGAAAAGGAGGCGAAACAAAACGGGTAAGTCATAAAGACTGAGTAAGTCCTAGTGACTTTCAGCATAAAGACAGGTAAAGATAACATGGAATGAATAAACTGAAAGTAAACATAAGAACGATGACAAGATAAGCTACAGGAAAGATAACTAAGAATAACCTCATATGGTTTTTGTCAAGTATAACATCGCCAGGTTTCCATTCAAGATAAACAAAGTATACTTTCACAAGATTTCTATCAAGCATCGCAAGATTTCTCTGCTTTACCATTAAAATATTTCTATGATATCTATTTGCTCTGCACCAACCGTACTAGTATCCCAACCCGTGTCATGTGTTGACTATAAAATGATCCCTTGCCCAATGTCATGAAATGATCCATTACTTGGTCTCACGAAACGATCTATTAATCTATCGGCTTCCTACAAGTCCTATCTCGTTCATGTGTCTGTGTCATACGGCCCTATCACGAATGTAGTCACCTGTGCTAGGTCCACCATAGGGTGTATCCAGCCCTGGGGTGCCAACCACCGACACGAATCAAGCACACACAGTGTAAACCTACGGGTGCCCAATGCCTTCTTTTTCAACTCCGGACTACGTGCACGACCGTAGTCCGCCTGAACCTACAATGGCGCACCAACTCAGCCATCGTTCTGGTCGCTTACAATCAGCCCAGTAATCGTGCCCCACCCTGCCTTGTTCTAGGGTACCATGATACATCTATGGGTTACTGCTGAAAAGGACCGCGTAACTAGGGTTTCCATCCAGCAGGTTAAGTGTTGTCATTTAAATTCGAGACTTAATCCCATCAGTCTAGCATGTCAAGTTGGTTAAGTTTGGTCATTCAAGTTCGTGACTTAACCCGTCTACGTGTCATGTCAAATTGGCTAAGTGTTGTCGTTCAAGTTCATGACTTAGCCCTACGAATCATGTGTCAAGTTGGTTAAGTATGTTCAAGCGGTTCGTGACTTAACCCTACCAAATCATCGTGTCAAATTGGTTAAGTATATTCAAGCGGTTCATGAATTAACCCTATCAAGTCATCGTGTCAAATTGGTTAAGTATATTCAAGTGGTTCATGACTTAACCCTATCAAGTCATCGTGTCAAATTGGTTAAGTATATTCAAGCGGTTCATGACTTAACCCTATCAACTCATTAATTCATTTATGCACCCCAACCTCTCACATCAGACCTGTTGTTGTGGTCACTGGATATGCCGGGCGGTTCCGGGAAGAATTACACCACAACTCAGTCTGACCTCGGGATTTCAAGTGCGATATGACCAACTACCCATATTGGATCCTATTGTTTGCAGTAACTGGATTTGCCGGGCGGTTCCGGGCAGAATTACACTGCAAACTCAACCCAACCTCGAGTTGGCCATTTTCTAGTTCATTCTAAATGTCATGTCCATGTTCAAGTTTCATGTCAAGTTTGTGTCTAGTTTCATGGCGAGTTTCATGTCAAGTTTCATGTTTTCACTTATGCCTATTATCAAGTTAATGATTCATTTTCATAACCAATTCATGTTTCAAGGTCATAAGCATGTTTACGTGCCTTCTAGATGTCCAATACATACCAACTACCCAGAACCCAACTTAGGCGCGTTCATATTAAACTTTCTCCAAGCCATAAATTATCATATATGTTTCTACTCCAAATTTTACATAATTAACATATGCCCAAGTCCTAGGTTACATGTCAGTTTTTACATATGCCCAAGTCCTAGGTTACATGTCAGTTTTTACATATGCCCAATTCATACCAGATTTACATATGTTCAATTCATGTCGTTTTACATATGTCAAGATTCATGATTTTCATGTTTACAAAGCTATGCTCAATTTACATAGATCCAGTTTTATACCCAAAATTACATGTATAACATGTTTACACCAATTTACCCATAACGAGTTCTAGCCAAATTACATATATCAAGATCCATGTCATATTACATATATCAAAATCCATGTCAAATTATATATGCCAATCCCCATTCTTGCAATTACTCTTATAATGATAATACCCAAATATTCAATTTTTATGTTATGCCATCAATTCCACCAAACACATATATCCAAATAGGTATTATCACAAGATTCCCCTGTATTCAATCGTACCAAAATCGCGGTTTAGGCCTAGATTCGAAATTGATCTAGGTTCATCAAAGAAAATAAATAGGGGAAGGTAGAATTTGTATAACAATAGGTATAGAGAGGAAACTGGCATAAAAACGTCATCTCAGGCATAAAAGATAGATCTTGAGAATAACATTAACATGAACTGATTTACAACAGGCTGAATAGATCATGAACTTGACAAAAGAATAAAGATAGAAAAGCCCAAAACTCAAGATTCAAGAGGAAACAGAAATAGACTTGAACCGATGAACATGCTTACATCCAATTACACTTTATTCCATGGCCATATTATAATTAAGCATTTCAATCTAAAAAGTAACTAGAACTTACATTGATTGGCTAAGAGGGGACAAATCGATTCGTTGTCGCGTTGAAACGTCTAACTTGATTAATCTTCTGATTTGATTCAATATAGTCTAGGCGTCGTTGCTTGAAGCCGTTGAATCTTTACTTGAATCCTAACTAGATTTGAATCTCCTCTTGAAAGACTTGAACAGCATATCCTCGTCTCAGACTTATGTATTATTTTATTCATTTTCTCAGAGGTAGCATAAGGACAGAATGAAATGGTGTAGAGAGAATGAGGCGAGAGGCCGTTTATATAGGATTAGGCGGACGAACCTAGGCAGAAAACGAGACCAGGTACATCAGAATGCACCCAGGCCCAAAAGCAGATTCAGGGACCAGGTCGACACCCAAGTCGACTGCGCAGTCGACCTGGTCTTGGGGGTGTCGACTGCCCAGTCGACCTCGGTGCTGGGCGGGAAATTTCCCGCCCAGTCTGTCTGGGTTTTGAAATTCGAATTTTGAACTCGAATTCGAGCTGTTTTGAACTCTGAAAATTCCTGAAACTACGGAGGATCATATCTCCCTCATACGGACTCCGATTCTCGCAAACTCGGACTCGTTTCCAAGCAGAATTTCGAGATGGACGCAATGGCGCAACCCGTTTCCCTTGATTCTGATCATAAAATTTAATTCTGCCTTGATTTATGATTTTAACATGTTGTTAAAATTCGGGTTGTTACAGCGGCTGAAGAGTCAACCATTGCGTTCTTTGGTCGCTTTACCATTGTACAAAGGAACCTAAAGCTTGTCGAAGTTGAGACGATAATGTGCGACAAAGGAGCAAATCTGAGTTCCCTCAATGAAAGCACCAAAATGTTGATGGCAAAAAATGTCGGAAAGACCCAATATTCTAATTACTTAGAAATTATAGTTTCAGTCACAAAAGTAAGTACAGAAAGCTATAAATCACATAAGAGATTTATAGTGGTTCAGCCTCGCGAGAGACCTACATTCACTTTGGAAGAGTCGTTGGAATATTATTAATAACCAAAAGTTACAAAGTTGAGAACATCTCATGACATCTCTTTACATACATATCTAAGTTATGTGATGTCACAATTATCATATATTAATATTTTGGAAAAAGACACTTTTTCCCTTCTTCTTCCTCAAAGTGGAGATGCCATTAAAGAGGCTCCTTGGAGCTCTCTAGAGGTCTCAAATCAAAAAATTCCAACCACTTTGAAGTGTGAGGTCTAGGGTTATTTATAGTGGAGTGGTTAGGTGGGAGTAGGTAGGAGTAGGGGATCACACCGGGAATTTTGTATCCCCTGCAGCCAGCCTCCGGTATTTTGTATCCCATAGTGCATGCATCCATAAACTTCATACCCTCTATTGGGTATGAAATTTGTACCCCGTTGGGTATGAATTTTGTACCCCTAAGGGGTAAGAAGTATATATGAAATTGGGCTAAGGGGTTCAAAACTAGGACTTGTGACTCTTTGGGTTCGAGGTCTTGGTTTGGAAATATTTAGAGGTGCGGTGTGGTTCTCGTTGCCGCGATGGTCCAGCCTATTTCCTTTACTCACTGGCGACATTCTCGACTTTGGCTTCACGCGATGCATTGGGTCGAGCATGCCTTGCGTACTTTTGGGAACCAGACCAAAAGGCCGGTTAATAAACATCTTTTCAATATGAAAATGTCAGTTCAAACTATAATTATCAATTTTGTTATGTTTCACGTATTTTGTTTCAAAAATATTTATTAAAGTTATATAAATCAATAAAAATTGTATATAATAGGAAGATATGTTAATATGCTTGAAATAATTTAAAATTTTCAAACGTTAGATATTTTTATAAAATATAAAGTTATATATCTTTTATATTCAGTTTAAACATCCATAGTTTAACTTATATATTTTTCATATATAATTTCATATATAATTTTATAACAAATTTGGGTTACATTATCACAAATACTATTTGTTTTGATTTCTTATTAAGATCTATAAAAATTTTATATTTAACTTAAAATTTTGGTAATATATATGTATATATATGATTTCTTTGTCATAAATATATAGTTTAAATATAAGAAGTTATAGTTCTATAGTTTACTTTATATTACGAAATCTCATCAAGAATAATTTTATTATAAGTATAGATTTCTTTTATAGTTTTAACATAAGTTCTTTAGCAAATTAATATGTTTCGATTTCCAAAGTTTAAATCTAAAATTGATTTGTATTAAAAGATTAAAAATAAATTAAATTTTAAGTCCTTTTAAAATCATTTTTTATTTACAATTATGAATGTATGTTTATAGTTCACTTCATATGATAAGATTTTATATTGTCTTTAAAAAGATCTTCAATATTTACTATATTATTTTTAAAGAAGCACCCTACTTAGATTATTTAACTCCATATTGCTCATTTAATTATTTTGATACTACCTGTCATGAATATTTTTAATAACCATTAAATTCTTATCTTTACTATTCTTTCAGTCTCTTTCATTTAAAATAATTAACCTAAGTCTAGAGATTGATATATGTTACCTTTGTTTAATTGAAATAATTTATAGTATGTATGCATATGCATAATAGTTAGATAGTACTTTGAATATCTTTTACCGAAATAGATATCATCACCAAATCATTCCGCATATTATCATTACACATATTATTTCATATCATACATCATTATTATAAATTACAATGCATCTCAAATTAAAATCATTCACATCACAAGTTGCATTTCATTCAATGTATCATTTCATATTGCATCGCATAAGACATACATTTCATATTGCGTTATAACCAAACATACTACACACACTACATATTAACTTTATAACTCCACACATAACAATTATACTATATGGGGAGTTGTTTTCTGGTAAATATATAGTATTATTAATTAAACACATTTACTTTGACTTAATTAACTTGATTGACTGGTTTGATTTGTTTGAATTATTTGATTTGATTGACTTATTTGAATTGTTTGACTTGTTTTACATGGTTGATAGATTTGTTAGAATTATACTTATACATATGAAGTATTATATTAATACAAGAGCTTTATAAGTTTTTAGGATAAATAGTAGTTACAAGAAATGTCTAGCTTTATGGTTAATTGTTTGGATTGATTGTTTGAATTGCTTCTTTGGATTGCTTATAAATTTATTTAGGATTGCTTGCTTAGTTTACACAATGTTTGTATTGATTATCCTCCTATTTTAGTTTACTTAGTAGAATTATGTTAGTATTATCATAGAGTTAGGGGGATTTTTAGGAAACTTATAGATTTACGGAGTATAATAGATTCAGTGGGAGTTATACATAGTATTAATTACTAGGATCATTTGTAACATAGATTTACAGGGAGTATAATTTAGTTTAGTCTAGTCTATTATAGTCTATGATAAGTATAGTATAGTATAGGTTCGTTTTTTGATAATGACAAAGGGGAAGAAATTATGAAATAAGGATTAATTAGGCTTAGTTTAAAGGTGAGTATATAGGATTCATGGTGAAAGGTGAAGTTTGTGGGCCTTTATGTAAAAAGATTGCATAACCCCATAGGTTACGTTTGTGGGCCTATATGTAAATATTACCCACCACCCAAAGATATGTTAACCCTCCCACTTTTTCAAACAAGTTTACTTGACCCCTAATCAAGTTAACATGTTCATGTAATCCTTACGGATTCAAACAGGTTAAGTATTACAGGTTATCCCCATTCACATTGAATTCTTTTCAAATTACCAAGTTCCACTCGCTTATTAATTTCATATATATATATATATATATATATATATTGCTTAATCCATTTAAGCTTATTAATAAGCCCATCACATGTTATTCTCCAAATTGTAATCCAAAATATGTAATCTACATTCTATTATCCCCGGATTTTAATTAACGAAAATAATCCGTAATTATTCATTGTCTGTTTCCATAGTTACAATAACAGTTTTACTTAATATGTAATTAAGTATACTTCATCTCAATCCACCTGTTTTCTGTTTAAGATGGCACTACAACTTTTCGTTGTTCACTTGTTAACTTAGTTCTCTTAACTAAAGTTTACTAATAAGCTTCCTTTCCTTTTATATTACTTATGTTATAATTTTCACTTCTCTCTAGGATAAGCCTACCTACTATATAACATTCTCACTAAAGTAATAAATTATAATAGGTTACTATCATTCCCCGTTTATTCCAATTCATTTCCATTTATCACAATTAATCCCATTTATTTCTATCCCTTTATATACATATATTCATATATATGTTTATGCACTAAACCTCTCACATTAAATCTACGACTTGTGGATGTTGGATATGCCGGTTGGTCCGAGCAGACTTCTTCCACAAGTCGGACTTAACCTCATGTCTTAGCACATTACATGTTTATGCACTTAGACCCCTCACATTAGATTCACCACTCGTGGATGCTGGATATGTCGGCTGGGTACGGGCAGACTTCCACCACAAGTGTAATCTAACCTCGTGTCTAAGCACGATTATAGTTTCTAATTATTGTAATCCTAGGCATTTCCATTATTAACCGATTATTCCTATGTCATTATAGGTTTTCATGCCCCTTTTCCCAACTCAAGTTCATAATGAACCATATGCCTCAAATTAAGGTTTTTAATCACAATTGATGTTTATGCCCAAATCCACATTCATGTATTACATTCAATTTATGCCCAAGTTTCCCAATGCAAGTTATGTCTCAATTTTATCATTTTTCCCTCGTTCTTAATTTTACGCGTTCGCATATTTCAGCGGCATGCCTAGGCCCGAAGGTAGCCTGGCTATAAAATAAAAAGGGAAAAGAAGAATGGAAGAGGACAGAAATGATCAGAATAACAGGATTAACATATGACGGTAAAATAGGCATAGCAAATAATAAGTATACAGTGACAAAGTTGGCCATAATGATAAGATAGGCATAAAGGAACAGATCTGATGAACATGTGATAACATGACTGATTCTAATATCATAAACAGGCATGAAGAGTTCTAAATAATGAATTATATATCCAACTAATAACAGATCTATTGTGACAATAAGACTGATTTAACCATTGACATCAAAGGGATAGGCATGATGAGATCTAAACAGTAAATCAAATCTACAAATAATGATATATCTGACATGATTCAGTAGGTATAGGCTTAGATCTAGTTCGTAGTCAAGTCAGAATAACTTAGATACACAGGTTATAGCAGATCTGATATGATTCAAATAGTCACAGGCTTAGATCCAAGTTATAGTCATGTCAAGATTAACTTTTAAGTATTTAGATCTAAAATTAACGTAGACTCGCTTTGATTGGATCTAAGAAATAGAAGAAGAATTTCAGATGTTGAATCACATATCTCTGAATTAGCCTGCCTCCTGTTGCAGAAGAAGAACAAGTTATTTTAGTCTAGGCAAAGGAAGTATCTAGTCCTCCATTGTTTTTGTGTGAAGAAAACAATGCTATAGTTCCTATTTATAGCCTTGAACCAACGAATTTGGTCAAGAAAGGAGTCCATGTTCAGAAAAATGAATTCTTTCTCGAATCTGGTAGGGGTATCGACATGGGGGCCGACTCCCCTGTGTGGGTAACGACATGGGTGCCGACACCCCTATGATGGTGTCGACCCCTAGATCGACACCTAGAGCGGGAAATTTCCTGCCCAGGCCCTCCACGTGATTTTGAATTGTTTTGAATTTCTGGACTTATTTTATTCATATATATTCTTCTTATGCGTATACAAATTTCAAACCTTAATAACTTCTTCATACGGTGTCTGTTTTATGCAAACTCTGAGCTTTTCTCAAGCAGAATTTCGAGATGAACGCAATGGCACAGTCCATTTTACTTACTTCAGAATATTTAATTAATTATTCTTTAACTTATCATCTTTAGTGTTGTTAAAATTACGGGGTTTTATAATATGAACCGAAAAAGTAATGAAATCCATAGATAGCCACTCGATCATTCTACGAAGGAAACATAAAGCACTAATTCTGAAATTATGTACCTAGATGTTATGGCTCAAGAATCATACGAGTGGATAATAATACAGGCTCAGGGTATGAACCCCAATGCAATAACACAATACAGATGATCACAAAGGAGTTCCCAAGTATTGTTACCATTAATTTTCCTTTACTATTCTGGAATGACCCTGTTTTTACGTTGAATTTTGGCACGCTAATTTTTTTAAGATGTGTGGGTGATACATCCAATAATTGAGTTAAAAGCCAGAGCCATTCTTTCTTAAAAAAAAGGATCACTAATGTTACTACCAAAATTAACAATGAAATAGGCCAACGGTGAAGGGGTTTCGGATGACCAAGAGCTCATAGGAATCCTTCAGAAAGTAGGTCCAAATATGAGGAGGAGTCAAGAACAGGGAGAAATGGTCTGAAAGCTACATCAATCAAGACCTTCCTAAAGGAAAGGATCATAAGAGCTGCAAGATCTAGCCGGCGGGATTTATCCACAGAGTCAATCCAATGGGACCTTTCCAACGACATCAACCCGATAGGAGATTCTATAGCAAAAAGGCATCCTGATAAGAAACCAAGAAAGATAAAGGCAAGAAATCCATCAGTTGAGGTCCGAAAGGACCTTCTGTATTAACCTACCCAATACCAATACGTCAAGAGATTAAATCACCGGGAGCATCAAGCCAGAAACACATAAAGATTATCTGGAACCAATTTCCAAGACACATACTCTATAAGTCCCGAAAGGTCGTTTTGATAAACAATAGACGAATCACCTAGAGCAACCTTCCAGAGCATCAGGCTATACCTGGAAATCCCACTGAAAAGCAAACCGAATCCCAGGAAGGGATACAAGCTATCTACACTAGTTTGTTTAGCACAAATACCACAGTGATTCTGAAACGACAGCTATCCACGTATGTAATGAGGGCAGGCTCCTCTAAGTATTCATAGGATAACCAGAAGCCTATATCCAAAAGTCTATGATCGAGTGCATGCAACCGAGAACTCAAAACAACTTCCATAGAGCTATAATGACTGCAAGCGCATATCAGTCTCAAAGAGGCTCTTGGCTAGCAGAAACCTCCATTGTGGAAGATATAATTAACACCGTAAAATGACCGGAAGCGAAAAACATTCAAGGCCAAGGAAAAAGGTGGCCAACAAAGACTCCTAAAGGCCCACGACCCAACAGCGGAGCCTCCCCCCTCCCCCCTCGAATTCCCAATAAATACGACCCCAAGTTTTACATTAGGAGGATGGAAATTTCTTGTACTCTTCCTCTTAAAAAGAAAACCCCAAAAATGGAGATTTATTTAAGGATCTCTTCAATTCTATTCATGTAAGAAAAGTTGAAGGTTAATAAATAGAAAATCTACTCTTATGGTGTTTACAGTGAGTTTATCGTACTGATTCTTAATTACTATTGTTTCAGTTTGTTGTTTACTCTCTATGCGTGCTTGCATTTGATCCCTTAATCTATACCTATAGTCAAAGGAAACGACTCTTCCCTATCAACTTGAACCCTTCCTCCAAGCTTAGGCATTATCAACAAGCTTAGATTTCCCAGTGAATTTGGTCCTGACACCTAGAAATTGTAATTCGACCCAAGCCCATGAAGGATAAGCGGACCGTTTCCATCCTAGGTCTATTCCCGTCGACCTGATTCCGATATTGACGAAAAATATCATTAACAATAAAACTTTACTAATATAAAAATATCAGTTTATATAGAAGAAACTTTGATATATAAATGAAGATATATACATTCTTTTTGCTTTAAATCAGAGTAAAATAAAACAAGAGATCCGTTGACCCTGTTTAGATCAATGTTATATACAGATCATATTGATGAGCTTGTGCTTATTGTATGCATTATGGACCTACTATGATGTATTAATTATGTAAGGAAAAGAATTAAGATAATGAGATGGTTTATTCTTTTTTAGCAAGGCTTCTTACTTATTTCCGATATTCAAAATGTTGAAATGATGCATTTGCTTTTTCAATAGGATTATTGTTTTATAAATACTACTGCATTTTATAAAATTCAAAAGAATCATATTTACACTAATATAATGCCATGTATATGCTCAATATCCTGAGTCTTTAGTGCATGTGTCCACATTGAACATTTGGCTAGCCCTTTTCAGTATTGTACCGAGCCAATTGGCGCCAATGTGCACCATTTTTGCATTTTGAATTCAAACTAATGGATGCACCAAACAACCAGACTTTAGAGACATGTACATGCATACTCTTCTTTATATAATGAATTCATATTGACTAATATAAATTATGTTAGTAAATCTCTATAATCCAAAATATTTTTCCCTAAATTTTGTTTGCAAAGAGGTCATAGAAAATAAAACTGGAAATTCATACACTTGCTTAGTATATTAAACTTAACCCTGCCATTACATACATATAGTTTCAATAACCATTTATAACAACATTTCATTACATAACTGATTAACAAAGTAATTCTTAAGGATTCATGCAGATTCAAACAACTCAGAAGCTCTTATTCTTCTAAACTTAAGCATTCCAACAACCATAAAAATAAGCCACATTCCTAATCATGTTTTACTTAGCTTCTTTATTACCTAAAAAGCAATAGCGGCTGCCTCATCATGGAATGAGACACCCTATTTGCCATAAGTAAACAAGGTCAGACTGATGTGTCTGGTATGAGCATCTCAAATCAAAACTTGAGTGATAAAAATGAGATAAAATTCTATAAGAAAATTCTATTTTGAGAGGAAATTTTCTAGTGTTCATGACTGATCATGTTGCGCTATTTTCTTAAATTAATACATACTTACTCCAGTGCACATACACTATTTTCTTAAATTAATACATACTTACTAATAAAATTCTTGCAATTACATATATAAACCATTTCTACCAGACTTAATTATGGTGAAACCAACCTGATAAAATCATAAATATAGACAAAATACTATCATATTTGCCATAACAAATTTCCAAGAAACTCAAGTTCCTTTCCACCATTTCTTATCATATTTTAATTGGTTAAACTCTGGTCTCATCTACATGTATGAATCACTGGACACACTATAATGATTTAATTCACATCATTACACAAGGATCTCATGACCAAATCAGGTCATGTGACAAACCTGCAGCTCAAGTGCAAGCCATTCAACAGTCTTCTTGACCACAAATCCTTCCATTTATTCACTAAGTGTTTTTCTTATATTTTCAAGCATTCATCAAACTGAATATGGTAAAACAACTCAGTTTGACTCATCTCATGATGCCATAAGCTGACAATAACTAATGTTACTCAAACAAATATAATAGTCGCCCAATTAGTAACACAATCAACCAATAGTTCAATCAACAAAAGAATTAAACATTTGGGTTTTTTATAAGATAATCACTTACATCTGTTTGTGTGTCTGTGTATATATATATATAAGCGACCTTTGGCTTCTGATATTGACATATGGCTATTTTGAGGTATTGTTAGTCGTTTATGCCACTATGAATAAACTGGTTTCAAATGAGCTTCAAAACACAGTTGAGATATAGCTTTTTGCATTTGACAAGAGATCAACACTTAGAAAATTCCATTTCTCTCTTAATTAATAATAAGTAGAGCCTCAACATCTATACATAAGTATATTGCAGCCCATATGTTCTTCATGTGAGAGTTTTGCCATATATCAACACCATTAGCATAATCAGTTTAGGGTTATAAAATACTTTGTTTCAATAAATCAGCACAATGTAAATGTGTTTAAGCAAAGAACTTAAACCCATGATTTATAAACAAACAATGCATAATAACATCCATTCCCAAGCCTGAGCAAAGCATTCTAACTCATGATTAAAACAAAATATAATGGGTATAAAATGTATTGGCTGCCTCTTTATTTTTAGGACTTAATGCCAGTTATTGTGAGTGATATTGCTCACTAAAACCTTCTTCTTCAATACTAAAAAACCCAGAAGTTGTTGCCTTGTTCCCCAAATTTTTCTCCTTTGTATTCAAATAAGTTTTTATGTATTTTCTCTTGTTTTCACTAGGCAACTTAATTCTGCCCGTATACCCATACTTATACCATTCCAATTCCTAGGGTTTTCAGGTTACTCAAAGTCAGTTTTTCCCTTACCAAATCATACCATTTGTGTGAGTATTGTACACATTATTTTTGCTTCATTTTCTTTGTAGTGCTTAGGGTACAAAGTTGCTAGGAAAAAGTATGAATTAATTTTCAGAAATAAAGGAAAGATTTTTAAAGCATTTCCCCTCCTTATCTCAAGTCGTGACAAAATAGTGACTTATACAAAAAAAGCTCGTTTTATTATATCTGCCTATACACTCTTTTATACTTGCATAACACATTATTACTACCTTATGTGCGTGTATGTATATACTATCTTAAATCAGATCACTTAGTTTAATAATACTGATAATACTAATAGCTTTAATAATATTCTTATATATATATATATATATATATTCAGATTCAAACCACATTGCTTTTTCCTGAAATTCAAGGATCTGCCTTGTGCATGTCCCTCTTGTACGCATGTGCACACCCATGTACATGTACATAGACCAGACCCTCTCTAATTCCATTTAATTTTAACAAGCTATTTAAAACAAAATTAAAATAATCTGGGTTATTGCATATTGTCAATTAAATTTCATAACTATCCTTTGGTTAAATTTCAAATTTTCATTATTACCCTGGTAAACCTTTAATTTAAAACATCGATAATTAAGTGTTCCTCATTTATAAGAGATAGTAAAATCATTACTCTTTGGTTTTTCTCAAGCCTTTACTTTCTAAATCAACTTAGTTCTGCTTTCAGTTACTGTATTAAAGAAACTCAAGTATTCCAAAAAATCAACATTCATGGGCTAACTTTTTAAAAATTGAGGATTTTATTGAATCAAGATCTTTAGAATCGTAATCCTATAATACATATAGAAGAGGATATAGATAAATGAAAATTTCATTTATATAATTACATCATCTCCATATTAAATCATAGATTTATAGTTATATATATAACTTGAACATTTAGAATCACTTCGTAATTTAAGTTACAAAAGAATCATGTCTCAAAATCTTATTCGAATTCATGTACCATTTATCCTCTTTACACCTTAGCATTGTTCAGTTAGAATTTATTTTTTAAAATACGTTCATTAAATGTATAAAATTAATATCAATTAATTTTGTAAGTTGACAATATCTCATTCGTAGTTTTGGAACTCTTATCGACCCAAGAAGTCCCTTGTCTTGGTCGGCATTCTTGAACCCCGCCTAGACTGATTAACTCACCAATAAGATTGATAATAGACAAGGCTAATAATGAATAATCTACAAGATTATATGAAAACTAAATTTACAAAGGTTTTGAAAATTTCAAAAATTCCTCTTAATAGACCTTGATGAGAAAAAAGAATCAACTAAGTTCGAAGGATAAGACTACCGCAAGGGTTCGATTGCCTATGCAGGTGGTAAACCTAACAGTCCCAACCAAAGATATTTGAAATTAAAGAATATGACTTCAAATTTGAGTAAGCCAACTCTTACTCACTCTTTGATGTCCCACCAGGAAAACTACACTGTATAAGAAAAAGGAAGAAGCCGAATAAATTAAATAGAACATGGAATCTGGTTACGGCAGCACAACACAAAAAGGAAGGTGAAAAATGCTTGATTGCCATGATTAGCATCTCACAAATCAAGAACAATACATCATCAACTATAAAGCATGGCAATTTATTTTATTTTATCTTTGAAATAGAGGTTCTAAAAGAAGGCATTATAAATCAACGAAGAACACTTAGATGAAAAGGATACTTGCAGGCTGGGATGGACTACTAGAAGCTTCTTCCACCTCAAGATTACTACAACTGACCTCCTTTCGCTTCCTAGGGAAAGAAGATACCTCAAGACCTTCCTCCTTGCAATAATGGCACACCTGTGGTAACAGGCAAACTATAGCAAAGTGACCAGGTGCTCCACGAATAAAACATCCGTATTGCAATGGCTAAGCTACCCCGGTATCAGAGACAATACAAGAACCGCGAGAATGCATTTTAATTTTTTTAAAAGGGGAGAACGTTGAAGACTCAACAATCGAAATGCCTTCTCCAAACCTTATCATCTACGAGCTCCTTCACAGCATCGGGGACAAATTTTTAATGGAAATAGTTTTTAAATCAAGCCTAGGTCAAGTGAGTATCATCCACCTCCGATGACAACGACTCATACCAATCAAGGGATTTTTTTCCGTAGCATACTCATTACCACAAGAACTCGTTGTTGACTATACAAGTCCAACTCGTTCAAGATTCGTTCACAAGAACTAAGCCAACCCACAACTCCATGAACACTTTTTGGTCAGTAAAAGAAGGTGCCCAGGATGGTTATAGTCACTACAAATCTAAGAAAACTCGAATCTACGACAAGGGCAAGAAAGGATATCAATGGGAGGCCCGTGAGCTCAATCCAATGATCGGTAGACAAATAAACATCATATGGATACGGTGGACGGGCCGGTCCCTTTATAGTATAACAACTATAGCAACTGGCAGCCATAAAGAATCTGAAGGAAAAACGAGAATAGATGTGGATCACAACAAGGTGGAATACAAAATAATTAGCAAAAGAATAATAATTTAGGCATGACTTGAGATGATTCAACTTGAGGTTAGATCACAAGGGTTTAATGTTCCACTTGCATTTTATTTTAATGTAAAGTATTTTTCTTGTATTCTAATCGCATTTTGGTCTGAATTCTGCTCTGATACCCAGCTATGACGCCCCACCCTGAGACCTACATCAGTAAAGAAAATTAACTAGTAATGTTGTCTACTAATGCAGAGAATAGGGATGGTTAAGGGTGATTATCATAAATCTTGTATTGAATAAACATTAATAGCATAGATATATTATGCTATATCTTTTTTTTGTGAATCAATGCCCTTAATATCTATCCAATACAATTCTATGGTGGCAAAAAGGTAACCATGAAAATCTGCGAATAATAAATAACATACACATCACAGAAAAGATGACTCAGCAGTAGATATATATACATAGAATATACAAAAGACATTGTCATAAAAAAGTGGTATCGATAAAGTACATAGAGTCATAGTGATAAATACAACACCAAAATACAAAGATCCAGTACAAAAGTCTAATAAAAAAAGGGTAACTACAAGGCCCAATGTAGAGAGGTATCCACCGCTAAAGTAATACCTGCCAACAACAGCTAGTGCGGTAGGTGAAAAGCTCTTTTTGACCCAAACATTAACACATATGGGTTAGTCTATTCAACAGTGAATAATAAAACGCACAAGAATAAGCATACGATACATGACTCTTTTACTCAAAAATTTGAAAATGCGATAACATAATGAAGTGATAGGGTTAAATCACATCATAATATATGGGTACCCACTGGTCCCTTATACTAGCCCTCAGGCCAAGTTCCACATTATTCCCGATCTACGAGGGTTCACAATATCAAAATCATTAAAATCATCATAAAATTCTTAGGATAGATTAAAATATCAATATAAGGAGTAATTCACTTCAAAACATCGGAATCTAAAATATGTATGGATTAGCAATCCAAATACTCTTAGCAATGGTATGATCATCCCAATCAAATTAAAATCATCAAAATCCAAATGCACTTCGCAAATGTAAGATCATACCAATCTAATTTAAATTATCAAAATCTAAATCGTGAAATGAATCATCATAAGAAATGTGCATGTGCCAAGTGTATCTTAAATGATTTGATCATAGCCAAGTATTTATACGTATTCAAATTAGGCATTTGTCATTGTGACCCCTGGCCGAGTGTAACTTGAATGATTCGATCAATTGAATACATATACATGACTCCCTCGGGCCATGGCCCCCCTGGAGCGAGTACTGTCTCAATATCCCCAAAATTCATCATTGTCTCCCGATCAGTAATCCAAACAGTGGTAATGGTGCTTCCCATACACACTTCTTGTCGTTCGGTTTGTTAGCCGCTTGTCAACTCCATACTAGAAAATTCAGAAAATCATTATCTACAAGTCATTAAGTTCAATCAAACTATATTGGAAGTAACTGACTTCGTATGCCACCATGTTTGATACCTCGTGGTTTAAGATGTCGATTATTATCTAATATGTCATCTTTATGAGTGCGAGAAAGTGTGAGTTTTATATAAGAAAATACTTGACTTTCAAAAACAGTTTTATAAAATAATTTCGAAAATTGATTGTTTTCTTTTCCGAAAACCATATATGATGCAAAATAGATTTTCATACTATTATTCCGAGGACATTTATAATTAAAACTAAAATCATGAAAATCGTTTAGCGTCAAAATTATATACAAAATACTTATTAATTTATCAATCAAAAACTAGTTCAAAATGTGCACGTATATGTTTTTTTCTCTACTATTCATTTAAATAGAATCATAGCATCCTTGCTACCCACTCCTTCCACTCCTCCCTTACCTCCGCAACCAATCTCCTTCGTTCCCAACTACTACAGGACCATTTTGCCATGCCAACACAAACCGAAGCCCATCCCTCCTCCTCTTCCATCGAATACTCCTCCACCGACGTCATCGCAAGCTAACCAACACTCACGACCTCAGAATGCCCGTCCACCATCTTCTCAACCTCCTATATCGGTGTCAGTTCCATATCATTCTTACGCTCAAGTCGCTGCCTCACCGTCTCCGCCTCTGCCTCCGCCTTCTAAACCTAAAGCCTATTATAGTGTCCTTCCAAAATTTGAATCTTGCAAAATTACTATTGAGTATCTGAAGAAGAACCGACGTTGTCTGAAGTATGCAGACAGAAGACATGGGGCAGGAGAATGTAGGAATCTAAAAATATGCAATTATTGTTATCTCTCGGTCCATACAAGCACACATTGTTCCAAGAAAAAATCCACTAATTCTCTGCAAAAACTCGACACCCGTACGTATTCTTCAAGTCGAACTGATGCATTGTGGTCCCGAAATCCCTTAATCAAATCAACACTAATTACGCGTCACCTCAACCACCTGCCAAAACTAATATTGCACCTTCCCTACATCATTCTCCAAAATCTGAACTTAAACCTTTTCCTAATAAATAAAACAAAATGGTAGATAGATCGCTTTACTTTATTGTAGAGATCGTCTCTGGTCACTGGACGCTTAATCAAGTTCGCTCCTCACTCACTCGCCATTTTGAGAGGGATGACTGGGCAGGGTGGATTTTGAATAATAAGGATTTTCTATTCTGTACCCCCACTAATGCAACTTACGCTCAAGCTATGCAATTGGGTTCGCTGTCTAAATCAGCAAGTTTCTTTGGTTGAAAATTAGACCTACGCCCTTGGGATGATTATGAAGATGATCTGTAACACCGCGTAAATTTCAATGTTAATGTTCACAAATTAAAGAATAACTAATCTCAGACATGAGAACTAAGGGAAACGGGTTATGCCATTGTGTTCGATTTGGAATTCTGGTTGAGATAGAGTCCGAGTTTGCGTGAATTGGTCTTCGTATGAAGAAGTTATGGCCATCGGAAGTTTCAGAAAAATTTAAATAGATTTCGAAAATTCAAAATTCAGAGTCAGATGGGCTAGGCGGGAAAATTCCCGCCAGCGCCAGGTCGACCTGGTGGTCGACCTGCCAAACCCGGTCGACCTGCCTGAACTAATCCTAAACTCTATAAAAAGACATGTAGACTCAAACCCTAAAATCAAATCAAAATTAATCAATGGCCGTCATGTTGTCACTCCAAACCCTAGAGTAGCCGCCACCAATTAGAAGTAAAGTAAAGCAACTCAATTCAAATCAAATCAAGCCTAAAACTACAACAACGAAATTGTCTACAACAAGAGAACGCTAATCAATTATAGAATTCAGATACCAAAACTCAAGACCCTCTTTTTCGGTGAGTTCTAGTCAGTTTTAGGTTTAAATAAATAAAAGTGAATCGTGGTAGACTTTGATTTGGGTATATGTTGTTTGTAGTCATGCAAGTTTATTTTTGTTGTGGGTCATGAAATTATGCAAGTCATTATTATAAATCTATGCAAGTCGTTATTATGAATCTATGCAAGTTGTTATCATGAATCTATGCAAATTGTTATGAGATCATGCAAGTCACCTATACAAGTTATTATTCATGAACCTATGCAAGTTATTATTCATGAAACTATGCAAGTTTTTATGTTATGCAAGTTGATAAACATGTTGTAAATCATGAATCTATGTGAGTTGTTAATTATGTTGTTAATTCATGAACCTATGCAAGTCACCTACGCAAGTTGTTATGTTGTGAATCCTAAACCTATGTTAGTGTTAATTTTGTTGTTAATTCATGAACCTATGCAAGTCACCTATGCAAGTTGTTATGTTGTGAATCCTGAACCTATGTTAGTGTTAAATATGTTGTTAATTCATCAACCTATGCAAGTTGTTATGTTGCAAAATCACGAATCTATGCAAGTTGTTAATTATGTGGTGAATCATAATTATATGCAAAGTTATCGTGTCATTTTCCCTAGTTGTCATGCTTATGCCAAAATTGTACTGAAAACAATCATCTTGTCATTCCCTTTATTTTGTTGTGATGGCGAGGCTACCTTGTAGCCTCGATGACACCAAAAACGCAAATGGTTACGCTAGTTAAGAAAAGGGGAAAAAAGGGAATTTGTAATAGGCATAGTGATTATGTAAATTGGACACATGATTCTAGTAGGGAAACATATAAATAATTACCTATTATGACATGGGTAAAATTGGGTAAAAATGGTATAATTTGAATATGACCATTTATGGATAGGAAATTCAAATTGTTAATAAAATAGGTAATGACACCTATAAAAAGGAAAGAGTTAATTAATTAACTTAATTAATCAAATAAGGAATGTTTAAGCAATTGAAGCCTAAATATTTAATTGTCATAAATGCCTTAAATGGCATAAAATAAATTTGTGATGAAATTGGTATGATTTTACATACCATAAATAGATGGACATAATTGAGTCAATTATGGCCACAGTTAAATTTCGAATTGATTGATAATTTGAATAGGGAAATTAATTCAAATTGGGGAATGATTAATTAGGAGTAATTAATCATCTAAGACACGAGGTTAGGCCCTTTTGTGGTGTACGACTGCCCGGACCCGCCCGGCAAATCCAGCTGCCACAAATGCCAGTCTAATGTGAGAGGTCTTAGGCATAAATTAAATACGTAACAGTTGTAAAGACACGATGTTAGGCTCTTTTATGGTGTAAGACTGCCCGGACCCGCCCGGCAAATCCAGCTGCCACAAATGCCAGTCTAATGTGAGAGGTCTTTATAAGGTTACAGTTTTAATGAATTAGGAAACACTTAGCCAGATAAACATGTAGCGGGACATGAGGGGTTAAGTGGGCGCCTTGGGTGGCATGTGGAATTAAGTGGGTGCCTTGGGTGGCATGTGAAATACAATTAGGTGTCTCAATAATTAATTAATGCTGATTAAAGACTACTTAACCTAACTTAATACATTTGGACTGCATGAAGATAGACATAAGTTAGGGTTATGTAAAATAAGTTGGATTGTGGGTGGGTTAAGTACAACTGATGGGTAGGTGGGTAATATTAATATCTATAGGCCCACAAACTAAACCACTAAATAAATAGAATTAAATCAGTGGGATGGTTAAGTATAACTGAAGGGTAGGTGGGTAATATTAATATATATAGGCCCACAAACTTAACCGGATAAAAAGGGTTATGTAATTAAAGACACCAAATGGTATACATAACCAGGGAAAAATAGTAAAGTTATGTGTTAAAGACACCCTTAGGGTTATGCATAACTAATGGGAATAGATAGACTTATGTATTAAAGAAACCTATAGGTACGCATAACTGATTGAGGGCTATGTAATTAAAGACACCTTAGGGTATACATAGTCAGTAGAAAACCTAATGGGGATACATGACATAGGGGAGAGCTTGTAACATGTTGTGTGGGACCCATTTCAGTCAGTAACCCGGAGGGGTATCAAAGTAAAGAACTCCGTACTAGGCGGGGAAGGGGCACGCTTACTGATTGATTGTAAGAGATCCAAAATGAGATGGATGGTGTGGGCGGCGCAAACCGACTGGGGACATGTGCGTGCATGGGCCGGGCAGAGGAGGACAAGACGACCATGACACCAGTAGGTATAACTGTGCACACCTTAGGTTGCCTCTTTAGGGAAGTGATACCCCCTAGTTGTGGGACCAGCACAGGGTGTCTTCAGAGTAGGAAGCCGATCGATTAGGGTAGTGGTTAGGGATACCCGGACGTATGCCCTAAGCCTACCAATTTATAGTAGGAGGGTAGTTGGTACGACTAGTTGAGATAGGAGCAGGCAACACCTATGATAGCGGCTAGGAGTACACGAAACTACCACCATCATTATTGTTATTAAGGTTAGTGGAAGGGATCATCCTATCTTGATTTTACTACTAATAGTGCAGAGTATTTGTAGTGAAGCATACATCTTACCTTATTTGTCCCGTCATACCTGCCATCTGTACCATGAATCCTCTTACCCACTTTGTATGCATGTTATGTTTACCTTTATTTATTTACTGGCTAAAAGTTACTGGACTCACCAGACGTATGTCTGACCTAGTTTGTTTCGCCTCTTTTCTTCCATTCCCCCCCCCCCAGGTTCTCAAGGAGGAAACACCGAGGTTTGGTCAGGATTTGGATAACATCTTCTAGGAGCTACTTCTGAAGTATGGCTCGAGTCTCTGTCTATTATATGGCTTGCTCTTTAATCTGGGGAGTGATGTTTTTCTTTTAAATACCTATGTACTCTGATAATGTAAGACAGAAATGTTTTGTTGTAAGGGTTTTATGACCCATAGTATTATGTAACAAAGTATTTTGATGATTTATTAAAGCTATTTGTTTCCATTGCAATATTTTTAATATCTGTCTTGTGATATTCTGTATCTATTTACCTAAAACGCTCCACTGAAGTTAAGGCATTCCCTTTATGAGTGACCTTAATGGAGGTGGGGTGTTACACTTGGTATCAGAGCTGAAGGTTACCAGATTAGATAAAAGTTTGAAATTATTTTTCAAAAAGGTTTTAAAAGAAAGTATTTTCAAAAAGGAAAGCCTGTTTTGAAAAACATTCCCCGAAAAGCCATATGTAGTATCTTTCGGTCCTTTTTCAAAAATCTCTCCCTTTTTCTTCTTAGCATGTCTGAGGATCTTAACCTTCCAGAGGGTGTACCGATACTGGGATGGTTTAGGAAGTATTTGGAAGCTAGGGCTACTGCCGCAGGTCCAGCAAATGTTCCTCCTCCCCCAGCTGCACCCGTTCCTCCTCCTCCCCCTCCTCGTGTTGATACTTTTGCAAAGATATGTAAGGACTTTCGGGCAATGGGCAGGAAACCTTTTCATGGGCCGGAGACGTTTGTTGAAGCTCGAAATTGGCTAAAGGAGGTGGAAGAATTGTTTGGAATCTTTGAGGTATAAGATGGAAGAAAGGTCCAGTTAGCTGCCTGGTTAATGAAGGATGAGGCCTTGTTTTGGTGGGAGGTCACTAATGGAGAGCGTCAAGTTGATACATGGCCGGATTTCAGGCGTAGGTTTGAGGCGAAATTTCTCTCATGAGTAGAAGAAAATCTATACATGGAAAGGTTCTTGGCATTGAAGCAGGGGGATTTTTCAGTAAAAGAGTATGTCAAAAATTTCAATTAGTTGGCGAGTTTTGGCTTAGACTTGGTGAACACACCTGAGAAGAAGGCTCTGAGATTTGTTAAAGGCTTGAATGAGCCGCTACATGGGTTGGCTATGACCCACGTTCCCATGGGGGCCACTTTTGAAAAGCTGGTGGATATGGCCCTAATGCATGAAGAGGACAAGGAAGCAAAGAAAGCGGAAAAAGTTGAAGGGACATTAAAAAATTGAGAAGGCGGGACCCAAGAAAGTACAACAACATCAATAGAATATGAAAAGCAAGAAGGATGACAAGGGAAAGGACAAGAGTAAATGCCACTATTGTGGGAAAGAAGGTCACCTAGTCAAAGAATGTAAAAGGAGGAAGTTCAATTGCTTTATGTGTGGAGAAGTCGGACACTTCTCCAAGGAATTCCCAAAGGCGCAGGGATCGCAAGGGACTTCTAGAGGGCAGGCGAATGCTCTTGTGGCAGATGGATAGGATAAAGATAGGAAAAATTTATGTAAAAGGTTTAGTTTCCTTATGAAGTAAAGACTCTTTTGGATTTTGGCATTTTGATTTTGTAATTGAGACTCTGCACTTTAAGACTAGTCTTGTTTCTGATCCCCTAGTTGTTTCAAACCCCTTTAGTGGTTCGGCTCATTTATTGGTAAGGGTTTGAAATTATCTGTGTTAGGCATCAAAAATTTGAATGTGACATTTGTGTGCTCAAGTTTATGGGCTATGGGTTGGCTCTAAATGGACCAACTTTCTATGTAGAGGGCCGTTCTAGATTTTGAGAGAAGGGTCGTTAAGTTTCTAACTTGTCATGGGAAGACCCCCAAAATTTCTTGTGACCCGCAAGGGTCTGTTATGCTTAGCTTTCTGAGAATCATTCTGTAATCTGATCTGTACCA
Source organism: Allium sativum (assembly GCA_030737875.1). Classification (NCBI taxonomy): domain Eukaryota; kingdom Viridiplantae; phylum Streptophyta; class Magnoliopsida; order Asparagales; family Amaryllidaceae; genus Allium; species Allium sativum. Next base: position 881,790,972 of record CM060919.1, on the reverse strand, counting down.
GTAGTCTGTAAGTATCTAGATATTTCAGAGGGATAGAGGTTTCTACTCGAAGGATGAAGTAGATCTCTAGTTTTGACATTGTTTAATGGGGGTAATTCCTTGGGTGTCAGTCTGATGTTGATTTCGGTCTTCGGGGCTGAGACTTCTCTTAACCGATGTCAAATAGGAACTGAGCTTTTGTTTTAGTTATATCATTTGTTTATATCCCATCGACCGGATCTTCGACCTTTAGATAAGAAATCCATGAATGTAAACATGTGCTTGGGACATGTTATGTTTGATGGTTGCAAGTGGATGCAAGTGTTTGCTAGTGGTTGCTCGTGGATGCATTTACACACACATTAGGCACTAGATCGGCTCAAATCACTTTCATATTGCATATAAATGTGTGTGCATATTTAGGTTAATGGATGAACAATGGTTGTGTTATCATATGGATGCTGCATTTTGATGAATGGTTGAGCATACATGTAGAAATAATATGTATCGATAGGATTCTTTCGCATACATATTGGACTCATGGCACTGACATAATTTGCATTAAAGAGGTCAACTGAATCAGCAGACCGCCTGATTTTGCATTAGATAAGGAACATATACACACACTTTTTTCATATGTTCATATGGCATTAGAAATCTTTTAAGGACAACGGATGCATGTGTTTAATGTTTGAGTAGATGGATGATTGTATGGTAGGATGCATATTCTTCTTGACTTGAAGATTTCGGGGACGAAATCCTTTAAGGAGGGGAGAATGTAACACCCCGTAAATTTCAATGTTAATGTTCACAAATTAAAGAATAACTAATCTCAGACGTGAGAATTAAGGGAAACGGGTTGCGCCATTGTGTTCGTCTCAGAATTCTGGTTGAGACAGTGTCCGAGTTTGCGTGAATTGGACTACGTATGAAGAAGTTATGGCCATCGGAAGTTTCAGAAAATTTTAAATTGATTTCGAAAATTCAAAATTCAGAGTCAGATGGGCTAAGTTGGAAAATTCCCGCCAGGGCCAGGTCGACCTGCCCTCCCCCCTCCCCCCGGGAAGATTTGTTTAATGACCTGTTAGTGACTTGACGCTGACTCATTAGGGTTTCTGATCCGCTCTGATTGGTTGGGATTAATTCTGGGTTGATCAGACGGCCCAAACTAATCCTAAACTCTACAAAAAAACATGTAGACTCAAACCCTAAAATCAAATCAAAATTAGATCAATGGCCGTCATGTTGTCACTCCAAACCCTAGAGTAGCCGCCACCAATTAGAAGCAAAGTAAATCAACTCAATTCAAATCAAATCAAGCCTAAAACTACAACAACGAAATTATCTACAACAAGGGAACGCTAATTAATTACAGAATTCAGATACCAGAACTCAAGACCCTCTTTTTTGTCAAGTACTAGTCACTTTTAGGTTTAAATAAATAAAAGTGAATCGTGGTAGACTTTGATTTGGGTATATGTTGTTTGTAGTCATGCAAGTTTATTTTTGTTGTGGGTCATGAAATTATGCAAGTCATTATTATAAATCTACGCAAGTCGGTATTATGAATCTATGCAAGTTATTATCATGAATCTATGCAAATTGTTATGAGATCATGCAAGTCACCTATACAAGTTATTATTCATGAACCTATGCAAGTTATTATTCATAAAACTATGCAAGTTTTTATGTTATGCAAGTTGTTAAACATGTTGTAAATCATGAATCTATGTGAGTTGTTAATTATGTTGTTAATTCATGAACCTATGCGAGTCACCTACGCAAGTTGTTATGTTGTGAATCCTAAACCTATTTTAGTGTTAATTTTGTTGTTAATTCATGAACCTATGCAAGTCACCTATGCAAGTTGTTATGTTGTGAATCCTGAACCTATGTTAGTGTTAAATATGTTGTTAATTCATCAACCTATGCAAGTTGTTATGTTGCAAAATCACGAATCTATGCAAGTTGTTAATTATGTGGTGAATCATAATTATATGCAAAGTTATCGTGTCATTTTCCCTAGTTGTCATGCTTATGCCAAAATTGTACTGAAAACAATCATCTTGTCATTCCCTTTATTTTGTTGTGATGGCGAGGCTACCTTGTAGCCTCGATGACACCAAAAACGCAAACGGTTACGCTAGTTAAGAAAAGGGGAAAAAAGGGAATTTGTAATAGGCATAGTGATTATGTAAATTGGACACATGATTCTAGTAGGGAAACATATAAATAATTACCTATTATGACATGGGTAAAATCGGGTAAAAATGGTATAATTTGAATATGACCATTTATGGATAGGAAATTCAAATTGTTAATAAAATAGGTAATGACACCCATAAAAAGGAAAGGGTTAATTAACTAACTTAATTAATCAAAAGAGGAATGTTTAAGCAATTGAAGTCTAAAGATTTAATTGGCATAAATGCCTTAAATGGCATAAACTAAATTTTTGATGAAATTGGTATGATTTTACATACCATAAATAGACGGACATAATTGAGTCAATTATGGCCATAATTAAATTTGAAATTGATTGATAATTTCAATAGGGAAATTAATTCAAATTGGGGAATGATTAATTAGGAGTAATTAATCGTCTAAGACACGAGGTTAGGCGCTTTTGTGGTGTAAGAATGCTCGGACCCACCCGGCAAATCCAGCTGCTACAAATGCCAGTCTAATGTGAGAGGTCTTAGGCATAAATTAAATACGTAACAGTTGTAAAGACACGAGGTTAGGCTCTTTTGTGATGTAAGACTGGCTGGACCTGCCCGACAAATCCAGCTGCCACAAATGCCAGTCTAATGTGAGAGATCTTTATAAGGTTGTGGTCTTAATGAATTAAGAAACACTTAACCAGATAAACATGTAGTGGGACATGAGGGGTTAAGTGGGTGCCTTGGGTGGCATGTGGAATTAAGTGGGTGCCTTGGGTGGCATGTGAAATACGATTAGGTGTCTCAATAATTAATTAATGCTAATTAAAGACTTCTTAACCTAACTTAATACATTTGGACTGTATGAAGATAGACATAAGTTAGGGTTAAGTAAAATAAGTTGGATTGTGGGTGGGTTAAGTACAACTGATGGGTAGGTGGGTAATATTAATATATATAGGCCCACAAACTAAACCATTAAATAAATAGAATTAAATCAGTGGGAGGGTTAAGTATAATTGAAGGGTAGGTGGATAATATTAATATATAAAGGCCCATAAACTTAACCGGATAAAAAGGGTTATGTAATTAAAGATACCAAATGGTATGCATAACCAGGGGAAAATAGTAAAGTTATGTATTAAAGATACCCTTAGGGGTACGCATAACTAATGGGAATAGATAGAGTTATGTATTAAAGACACCTATAGGTAAGCATAACCGATAGGTAGATTAAGGGTTATGTATTAAAGACACCTATAGTTACGCATAACTGATTGAGGGCTATGTAATCAAAGACACCTTAGGGTATACATAGTTAGTAGAAAACCTAGTGGGGATACAAGACATAGGGGAGAGCTTGTATCATGTTGTGTGGGACCCATTTCTGTAACCCGGAGGGGTATCAAAGTAAAGAACTCCGTACTAGGCGAGGAAGGGGCACGCTTACTGATTAATTGTAAGAGATCCAAAACGAGACGGATGGTGTGGGCGGCGCAAACCGGCCGGGGACATGTGCGTGCATGGGCCGGGCAGAGGGGGACAAGACGACCGTGAAACCAGTAGGTATAATTGTGCACACTTTAGGTTGCCACTTTAGGGAAGTGATACCCCCTAGTTGTGGGACCAGCACAGGGTATCTACAGAGTCGGAAGCCGATTGAATAGGGTAGTGGTTAGGGTATACCCAGACGTATGCCCTAAGTCTACCAATTTAAAGTAGGAGGATGGTGGGTACGACTAGTTGAGATAGGAGCAGGCGACACCTATGACAGCGGCTAGGAGTACACGAAACTTCCACCATCATTATTGTTATTAAGGTTAGCGGAAGGGATCATCCTATCTTAACTAGTAATAGTGCAGAGTAGTTTGTAGTGAAGCATACATCTTACCATATTTGTCTTGTCATACCCGCCATCTGTACCATGAATCCTCTTACCCACTTTGTATGCCTATCATGTTTACCTTTATTTATTTACTGGCTAAAAGTTACTGGACTCACCATATATATGTCTGACCTAGTTTGTTTCGCCTCTTTTCTTCCATTCCCCTCTCCCTAGGTTCTCAGGGAGGAAATGCCCAGGTTTAGTCAGGATTTGGATATCAACTTCTAGGAGCTACTTTTGAAGTATGGCTCGAGTCTCTGTCTCTTATATGGCTTTCTCTTTAATCTAGGGAATGATGTTTTTCTTTTAAATACCTATATACTCTGATAATGTAAGACAGAAATGTTTTGTTGTAGGGGTTTTATGACCCATAGTATTATGTAACAAAGTATTTTGATGATTTAATAAAGCTATTTGTTTTCGTTGCAATATTTTTAATATCTGTCTTGTGATATTCTGTATCTGTTTACCTAAAACGCTCCATTAAAGTTAAGGCATTCCCTTTGTGAGTGACCTTAATGGAGGTGGGGTGATACAGGATCTAAGACCAAACTTCGATCCCATCTCCTGGGATAAGGTTGAAGGTTTCCCTGAATTTCTGAGACAATTTTGAAGCTGTAAATGAAGCACTAAAAACAGTGCGTAGAGTAAATGAGTTAGACACATGTGAGCATTCTTTTATTGATCATCGTTATTTATTTCTGAAAATGCACCTCTATACGAGAGTGGAAAATCAATCTTCATTTGTTGCACATATTAACAATTCTGAGTATTACTTAAAAGTGAAACATTGGAATCATTCTCACCATTCTAATAGGCTTTGAAGGTAATGAGTAGAATTTTCTTAATCAAATGGTGTATAGTAAAGATCCAAAGGACCTAAATACTAGCGATCGATATGATGTCATGGGTTATGAGCCAAAATCTCATTCATCTCAGATGAGAGGGGCTTTATATGACAAGTCCATTGAAGTTATTGGTCCAGAGGCAGAATGGAGGGAATGGTCGGAATCTCCCCAGCAGCTTATGCATAATTTTGATTTTCAGGAAGAGTATATGCCGCCGCCGCCACAACCAGACTCACTAGCCACTCCAGAAAACAGATCAGCGGAGCTTGGGCTTATGAAGACAATGGTCAGACGTAGCTCAAGGAACAACAAGGCTAATTCGTTTCCATGAGCATCATGTGTTTCTCTCTCAGCTCCATTCAGACCGATGATCCGCATTGAAGCACAACACGAAAAAGATCAGGGAAGCTCTAACGCTGGTTGGCTGGATGGAAGTTTTTATAACGTGCATGCTACTGTAGATTTGCGTTGTTGTTTTACTTTTATATACATATTTTTGCTATTACTATGCTACTTTAAACTAATGGGATGATACCTTAATCCCTAACTTTTATTTTGGTTACCGATCAGGCTTGTTGATCGAATATATTTTACCTTCAATGTTATATAATCGGCTGTGCAACCTTATGCTGCATATCTGTCTCCTCTAAAAAAAATGTGCATGTATGTTCAATAACACCAAAAACTAACATCAAAGTTACAACAAACAAAGTCATCAAACATCATCCAATCCAAAGTTTTGATTTAGATGTTAAATAACCTAGATTACTAAGCTTATATTGGCAAAGCTCAAGTGAAAATGCCACAGGAATCTACTAAAGCAAAGCATTAGGATAAGGCATCAGACCTCACAAACAACACCACACATCACACCAAAGGAGTGCATGCTCCTTTGTCCAATTATGCCTAATGGTCGACCAAGGGGTCGTCCCCTTGCCCGGGGCGGTCGACCATACGGTCGATCCCTCTGAGGCACAGGTCGACTTCATTGTCGACCTAGTTACACCCATTTCACAACACACGGAATCACAACGAAACCCTGACTTTGATGATCAATTTCACCAACTTCCGGTGATTAAAACTGAATGAAATTTTTCAGATAGACTCACCAAGCATTACACTACAGCATGCAAACGGATTCATGCCAAAATACCCAAGACCAGGAAGTTATAACAACCCAGAGATTGATTTTGCTGTGATTTTAGCTTAGAAACTAATTTGAACAACAAAAAACTCAAAACAACGTATTTTGCACAGAAAAGCCTCAGGAAACTGATAAATTCTATGGTTAGCTGGAAATTTTTGAGGCACACCCACGTGAAGATGGTATGCAATTAAGATGGAAGGAATTTGCACCAATTTAAAGCTTTAATGATCAAAAGAAGGCTTCTTTTTCCCCTATAGAAACACTGAATAAGACATGCAGAATGAAAGTTCACTATAAATGAACAATGCTCAACAAATTATTGAAGATCTTGGATTGGATTCGGGTTTAAGATAATTTACCTACTATCACTAGTAGAAATAGTGCCTACAACATCACTCTTTTAACATCAGCTTGTAAAGTCACCGATGTTAAAAGTTTATTTGACATCAGAAAATACAAAAGCGTTGTTAAATGATTCTTTAGACATAGGTAGTTAAAATAATCGTTGTCTATCTTAAAAAACGGCCGCTCTTATTCTTTTTTATTCATCCCTTTTATTTCAGCCGCTATTATTCCCTCCTTTTATTTTGTTTCCTGATTCTTTTCTTTTTATTTCCTCTACATTCCTCCCCTTAGAAAATAGTCGGCTTCTTCCTCCTTTAATGTCTGCATTCTAAAAATTAGGGTTTTGGTCTCCACTCCTAATCGCGACTTCGGCATCTCTAATTGAAATTGATTCACAGATGCTTTCGATTACTGTTGTGCCTTATTCAAACAATTTGGACTTACTGAAGTATTCAAGAGTGACCGAAACACTTGAAATTGTGAGTTCTTCTGATTTTAATTCTCCGATACTAGATTTGATTTTCTCTCGGTTTTGATACCTTTGCCTCTAATGAACAGATGTTGTTTATATGGTATTTTAATACTCTAATTCCTCGGATTTCACTATTGATTCGGTTATTTGAATTGCTTCGAATATTCACGTTCAATTTTTTCACTTTTTATAGATTTATTCAATAAAAGTTTGTTGCTGAAAATTACTACGTGCGTATTTGAATAATTTTTCTTTCGAAAATTAAAGATTTGATTTTCATTTTTGGGAACCTTCGCAGGATAGAATTTCTCCTCCTTGCCGAAAATAAATTCTTCTGAAAAATAAATTTTGGAAACTAGAAATCTTCCTCCATGCCATAAATAATCCTTGTGAAATATTTCTGAAAAATCTTTCCTTTTTTCTATGGTTTGAAAATAAGCTTTGACTTGTTTAGTAATTATGCTTCCTATATCTGTTAGAACTAAAAAAAGTTACTCTGCTATTTTTCTGTTAATTGTTACTGATAATAACAGATACTATAATTTGATTTTGCTATTAAAAAAATACCACTATTGGTTTCTGGTTGTTGCATTTCTTGGTTGTTTATAAATCAGATGCTTCACTTGATCACTGGTGTTTGATACTGACGTCTTGCGTACGTGATTTGAGCTTAGCACTGTCTTTGCACTTGTATATTGTTGCATTTGTATACACTTGCATGTGACTTGATCATGCACTTGTATACATGCACTGATTTGTTTCATCTTGAACTTTGCATTGTGTCGTATGCATCTTTGCCTTAATCACAACTACTTTAAAATTACATTGATGTCGTGTCTTAAACTTCCTTTGTCTATTTGTCCCTTGTCTTTGCGTATGCCAGTTTTGTTTCCTTGAGCATGTTCTTGGTCATTTGAATTACTGCACTTCCTTGTGTGTATAATTGTCACTGTCATATCCTTGAGACTATTTTCACTTGGTGCATTTCTGAAACTGCCTTGGTACACTTGTCCTTCTTGAACTTAAATGCATGTGTCATTTCTGGCTTTATACACGTATATGTTGTGCCATCTTGTATTGGTTTAAGTGTGCTTTTACTTTTGCATTTTCCTAAAAACTTTTGTGTTGGTCTTGGATATTTTCCCCTTGGTTTGTACCTTGACTTTGTCGTGCACTTGTCTTGTTGCACTAGTTTTGTTTGCTACCCTAACTTGAACCTGTACCTGTCTTTTATTTGCGCAGTTTTGTGTTGTGGCCTTTCTTGTATTACACCCATCACATTTTCTCCACTTCCATGTTTTACTTGCCACTTCATTGGTTTGAGCTACACTGTTTTTTGTTGGCATTCGACACATTTTTACTTGCCGCTTCACTTGAATGTAACTGTCCATACTGATGTTTTGCTGTTGCGTTTTTCTGATCATTTAAACTAAATATTGGTCTTGGGCTCATTTTTTGCTGCTCTTGTGTACAATGTGACTTGCACCATGTCTTGCAGACTGCCATTTTGCACCTTTGCTTAACTAGTGCAACCTATAGTAATTGGCATGCCATGTCTTTCTCTGCTACTCCTTGTATATACATTACTTTGTTCCTTGTCATCATTTTTACCAGAACATACTTGTTACCACTGTTCTACATTTACTTGATGTACCTCTTATGTATGGCTTGACTTGAATCTTGTTTGCATTTGTACCCATTTGTCCCTCTTTAATTTTATTACTACTTGTTTCACTGCACTTGTCACTTGAGTCTTGATCCTTGCTTCACTTGTGTCTTGAGTATGCTCTTTTCACTTGTGGTGTTGGATTGTTTACTTAATGGCATGAGCTTCTTTTGCACTTGTATTTTGTCATTCTTCTACCATTTTGATTTGCATTACATTTTGTATGCACCACCTTGTACATGTGCACTGCAATGTTGTGAGCATGTATTCATTGCCATTTTTATATGCTGAAACTTAGTTGCTTTGTGCATTGCCATTTGACTTTGTTGTTGTTGCACATAGTCCTGGTTGCCTGTACTGTCTATTTTTTAGCACTATTCTCTGGCTACATTGTTTCTGGTCATTTCTATAAAAAAAATGATTCCATGTTGGTTTGATTTGAACATATACACTTGTACATTGCTTCATATGCCACCATATCGTTCACCTAGAAAACACTTGTGTACATGTACATATATATTTCTATTTAAATCAGCAGACCAACTATTTGTTGTGTTGTGGCTGGTCAGGATCAACAGACCAACTATTGCTATATATACAGGTGACTGAACTGAATTGGAAGCAAATGAGGACTCAGTGTGTCAATGAGTGTGTTTATAAATTTGTGTATAAATGGAGTGTACTGTTGTGAGAGATGTAATGTATATGAAATAAAATGTATAAATAATAGTGTAATTTACAATAGTGAGTTATGAAAGTTAAACTATTTCGAATATTGAAATAAAATATTTTATTGAATAAAAAATACTGTTTGAATATTTAAATTCTATGCAATAGTATTATCATTCAATATTAATATTAGTTATGTCTAAACAAACTGGTGTAATAAGGAGCCTGGCGCATCAGACATCCAGAAAAAAATTGATGTAATAAACCAACTATTACATCAGAAAAAAGTGATGTAATAGACAAAAAAGCAATGTAATAGACCATCTTAGACATCAGCCAAATACCGATGTGAAAGACCCTGACCTTTCTCTACACTCGCAAAAACATTGTTTGTAAATTAATTAGACATCGGCCAGAGATTGGTGTTGTAGGCTATTTTTCTAGTAGTGTGTTAAAGAGTTTATACAACAAATTTATTTAAACTGGACGTGGAATTGAGGTTGTTGGAATTTTACAGTAAAAGATTTTCTTAATTTCCTTTTCTCTCTGAGGATGAACTAAGGAGGACGAAGAGTTGCCATCTGAATGCTACGTATTATAACTAAAATTCTGGAGAGTTCCCTCCTTAATCATATCCTTAAGCCCAAATTAGGCTAAGTCAATCTTAATGCACCATAATTAATGATTGATTAGCCTATTAGGCTATGTTAGAATGCAATTAGCATATAAATCCAAGTATTACACAAGTTCTGCCAAAATCTTACAAGTGTTTACCACCAAATGGTGAAATAAATTTAAAACAATGTTAATAACTTATTTTAAAAAGCTTTTCAAGATTATTAAATTTTCTACCCAATTACACAAATTACATCAATATAAATATTTTGCTTATATTTGTGTAACATTTACAACACATAAAGTTTAAACATTTTAAACGACTTTTTTTAACATAATAAATTATCAAAACTTAGTAAAGTACATATTTCACATTTTTCATGTTATTTACATTAAAATAAACTTTACAAAATGGCTTAATACACTTGTAAAACATTTCTAAAGCTTTTTACCCTTTAACATTCATTTTACAACAAATTTTACACAAGTAACAAAAAATATCACTTTTCTTATATTTGTACAATATTTATAAACAAAATATTTCAAAAAGCTTATTTTTACACCATAAGTCACTAAAACTTATTAAACACATGTTTTACACCTGTTATTGTTTAAACAAATTTACTACTCATTTATGCATTTTATATTTGCGAATTCCTTCGACACATCATGTAAGTATATTTAATCTCAAAATCCATGCTAAATATTTCAAGTAATACATTTCTATGGGCTTGGTGCTAGTAATATATGATAAGGAAATATTCAAAAATCTTATTTCAATATTACAACTAATATTAACATCCGTTAACTTTTTATGTTGTCAAATTATTTAAATTTCATCCAAAAGTCAATATTTCATCAAAATCTCGATATTTTCCATTACTGATATCAAGCTGCTATGAAAATGGTTTCACCCATTAACTACTTTGCCAAAAACATTTATTCTTTACATATTAACACTCATCTATATTTTTAAATGATTCAAATGTCCAAATTCTCACAAAATCCATATGACTCATTTTAGCTCAAATTCTGTAATTAATTGCTTAAGCCTTAATTTAATCACTTAATGTGGTTAAATTTCACTATCAAATTGCAAAACATCATTTTATCTAAATAATCAAATCGAATAACTAGGCTAAAATTTATCTAAATTAATTATATTCCCAAGTATTATCTTTTAATTGATTATTTATTATAGGAGGTAATCAGTGAGTACTCAGTTGTTACATGTAACGGTAAGGAATTTCGCTCGATCCAAATCGATCGTTAAACCGACCAAGACCGTTCGAAACCCCTGATCGTTTTGAGAACAAGACAAATTGGAATGCAAACAGAAGAACATTTCATTGTCTATTATAACAATACCATCAGATTACAAGAATATACAGAGTATGAATAAATATTACACATTCGATAAATATCAGAGATTACAATAAATTACAAAGCAGCAGAAAATATACAAAACACAACTAAAAAGAGATATACGAATATAGGGCTTTCCGGATATCATTCCAGCTGTAAACCAGGTTCCTGTGAATATAAATCTGCAAAACCAAAACTACTAGCTGCCCGTGTGGAAAATAGGGGCACCCAGAGTTTAGGTTAAAACAATAAACTCCAGGTCAGTCATGTCACTGGTGTGAGAACTAAAACAGTTATTTAAAACTTCACTTTAAAAGAAAGTAATTCAAGGGATCACGCCGTATAACACGGAATGGGTTTCCTCCCAAGAATACCAGTGCATAGAATAAACAGTGCAATGCTTTTTAGAAAAATGAAGCTATTATAAGACCCAGGTCCCATCACACAATGCAACGCAAGCCGGAGGATAGGGTTTTCCCTTATAATAGACAAATAATGCTTGATACGTTTAAAAACAAATCATTTGATACTATTATAGGTGTATAGTGTCAAAACAATTTCAATCATAAATATCAATCATAGACGGCATGGGTACCATTTATCATGTCGCCATACTAGTTCTACAATTAAAACCGCAATATCACGTATTGGAAATTGGATTTCTGTCATGAGTCGAGGCAAGGGGCAAGCTCCTCTCCGATTCGAGACACTCTAGCAAATGTCTCAGGACCCCACTATGATCCTTGGATCTTCAGGGCCGGTCCTCACCTAACTTTGGAGGATTAGTTATTATTGAACACACGTTTCCCAGTCCTAACAGACCTATATCCGAGGCGCCTCGCATTCCAACAACCACACAGTATATAAATGTCAGCTAGTTTAAGCACTGACACCACCACTAGCTAGAAAGAAACGTCATGCTCACCCTGCAGTCACTATCCCGTTTTTGACTCATACCGAGGTGTGAGACTCGCGAATTCATGCTGTACACACAGCTATGCCACACAGGCTATGCTTTGGTCATCAACCACAAGACTTTGCTTTTCAACAGAAGCCTTGATCATCTTCCACTTAGGCATGCCACACAGGCAATTCACTCCATGCTACTGATGTCCATCGATATACAACCTCTGAGCTCGTACGTCTCAGAGAAGGGCGTTAAGCAAGAGAATAAATTCTCCGCCGCCAAACAGATGTATATTTAATAGAGATCAATCAACATAGAATAAAATCCAATGTCAGACACACAATCCATTTACAAGTTCGTTCTGGGTCTGAACGAAATCGGAGGCACTTTCCTCGCATACCCATCCATCTCAAAGTACGTCTGGATGATCACCAACTGATTCCCTCAGCTTGGGTGTACAGCCCAATCAAGATCATCAATAATCACCCAAACGATGTGAAGACTTCTGGTCTTCAACCACCATCTTCATCTTCGACATATCGTCGAATCGGTTATTCAGAATGGGTATGAACTTGGCATTTCCGAATAACCCGCGTATATAACAAACACGTGTTACACAAACATAACATACGCCTCATTCCAATTCAGAATATTCTTTTATTCAATTTTTCACATCACTAGGGAATAGGTTCCCATTAATTTTATCAAAGATAAATTCTTCTAAATTTATTCTTTAATCTTCCTTTGGATATCATTTCAAACCGTATTATGGTATTCCAAACTAGTCGGGATTAGCAAACCACACCGAAGTAATTATTTATTTTATTTCCCAATCCCAACCTATTCATCCCCTGGAGAAAAACTGGTAATACTCCATATCTAACACTATGGTGTTATCGGTAAAATTAATTACCATTTCACGTTCAAATCTAACTAAAGGTTTAACTATCGCCTTGGAGCAAAACTGGTGATACTCCAATCTTGGTCACTTTTCAGATTTGATAATTTAAATTATCAATTCACTTTCAATCTAACTAAAGATTCATTAAAACTCTACTTAGTTTTAATCTTCTCAAAAATCAATATCCCGTCTTTAACCGGGTTAAAGAACCAATGTCATCTAAAACACGATTCACGACAAACCTAAATCACATTTGATATTAAATACAAGGCTCTGAATAGAAAATATACCGACTTATATTCAATATCAAATTCTGAAACCAACAAATATCTTATTGGAAATAACGATATAAGTATATTTTTCAAATTCCCATAACAATATCTGTATAATCTCGGAATCCAACATTGAAATATTCCAAAGACAATTTCGATTCAAATCCACTTCCACTTTATATATATTGGAAATTCTGGTTATTTTCAAAACCAATTCAAATTCAATTTATTTATTTCAAAAATAAATTGATTTTAATTCTAGTTCAAAACTAGTTCATTTCGATAAAAATATATTTTTATCCTTTCAAATGCGGAATTTTTCACCCCAGTTCTTTCCAATTAACATATTATGATTTTATACAAATTATAGATATTTTTAATAATTTTATCAAGGCCCATATAGTCGATTTCTATCAACGGCCATCGATGCACTTACATCGACCTTTCCAAATTTGATTTGGACATAATTCCAAATCCAACCATTAGATTTCAAATTTCTAATATTCATTAGAAAGCACTTTTCGATACGAACCCAATAGTTCTGGTTTTAGGAGAATCCGACGGTCGGATCTCCCGCAACGTCAATTCGAAGTCAATGGTTGAAATTCATGAACTGCCGCAGCGCGGCGTGTTCTATTCAGGCCATTATATATATATATATTATATTTCGTCGATTTCCTTTTTAAAACGTATTTTATAAATCGTTTTAAATTCGTTTTCAAAACCATTTCAACTCTATATTCAAATTCAAATCAAAATTGCATATTTCATATCATTATCATATAAATGATAATATTTTCAAAACGTTATATTTTGAAATCACTACCTTTTCTCTATTCATTATAAAGGCGAATATAATCGATATAAATATCGTTCGCATCAAAATAGCGCAACTCTAATCAATACGGCTTTATATATTTTAATAAATTCGTTATTCCATTCGACAAATGAATATATATTTCTTTCAACACATGACTAATCTCAACACATAAGTACTGTCAACACATCACTATTTTTTTATGTAATATATATTATAAAATTATTGTATCTATCATTTGATTTTTAATTAGACTCCAAACGTAAAGTAGCTTCTAATCTTAAATATGATAAAGATGTAAATTTTGTTGTTAAAATATTTTACTCAACACATGAATAGTTTCAACACATGAGTATTCTCAACACATGAGCATCGTCAACATATGACTATTTTTGTTATAACATTCTTTATTTTCCCAATTGGAATGAGGCCCAATCAATCATCATACAATGTTAATTATATGGATTCCATACAACACATGTATATAATAGCAACGATAAATAATCAACCACCATCCAAAGTGCACCACACAACTACATAAGCATTAGATATAAATATTTAACGCTTATAACAGCCTGTCGACCAATCGATCGACATACAATTAAATAATTGGGATTAGTGTACGCCAAATATCATCCCAAAACCCGTGTGGGGTTTCAAATCAACAGACACAGATTTTTATTTGTGCAGTTGGGCGATGTGTAAAATTTATCGTCCCAATCAATATCAGTCAAATCAATGTATATAGACAAATCGGCCGATTTGTTTATATATATTTATTTATTCACATTCACATTAAAAATTATATTTTTAACGACAATTAATTTATTTCAACACATGAATATTTATTTATCAATCATTCCACAACACAATCAATTTTCACAACACATCAATCAAACAAACAAGCCGTCCATGGTCTGTGGACGACGGGTGTCGGGTGCTACTAAACACGATATGCATCCTAGTACATAATTTAAACTAGGAAAGAAAATTTAGAGTGAGAAGTTCTCACCGACTAGCTAAACCAAACGCCACGACCCTTCTTATGGAGAGAATCTTTGTCGTGCTCGCCTTCTATCACTTTCATCGTCCGTGTTTGCTACATATATAAAAATCACAATTTTATATTCTCTATATAGATAAAAATTCTATTTTTACACTGCTACTATATAGATAAAAATTCTATCTTTATACCGCTACTATATAGATAAAAATTCTATTTTTACACCGCTACTATATAGATAAAAATTCTATTTTTATAACGGTGTTCATATAATAAAGATTATATTTTTATCACACTATTCTCTATATAAAAATTATATTTTTATTCTCTACATACGTAAAAGATTATATTTTTAAAACTCTACTTCATAGATAAAAAAAAACTAATCTTTACTTCATGAAAGATCTAATCTTTATACTTCATTCATATATAGAAAAAATCACTTCAATCATATACATGAAAATCCGATTTTTATATTCCATTCATAAATATAAAACTGAAATCTTTATCTACATACATCTAATCCTCATCGTATAAACAAAACTAAATTAAAAATCAACCTCAATGTAAATTAAAAATCATATTTTTATAATGAAGTTATAAAAATCAAAACTACATTTTTAAAGCGAGGTTATTAAAATAAAATTCACATTTTTAAAGATATAAATAAGTAAAAATAATATTAAAACTTACAGTTTCTTTTCCAGTGAGAATGGGGGTTTTTACATCGGCTATGGGTGGTCAGTGGAGGGCGGTGGAGCTGCTGTCGGCGTCGTCGGTTGCTGGAGGATTGGGCGCGGCCTTGGTCAGGCGAGGAGGAGGCGGTCTGGCTCTCGGTTGCAGACGTCAGAGGGGAGGGGTGCAGTTCACCGGCGGATGGAGCTTTGGGCGGAGCCGCGTCAACTAGGGTTGGATGGGGGGCTCGCGATGTCTGCTAATCGGTGGGGGGGAATCTGTAGTGAAGGAGGCGGTGGAAGAGGAGGATTAAAGGTGGAGGGGTGGCTACCACCGGAGGCGCGGTGGCTTCGGCCAGGAAAGGGGCGACGCGATCCGTCATTGGTTTTTTTTTCTTCTTATTTCGATTTTGAAAAATCAACGGGGGGGGGGGGGGGGGGGGGGTGACTGAGTAAAAGGGAAAGAGAGGGGTGAGGGAAGGGAGTGAATTATAATTTATATTTTATTTTATAATCCAAAAGTTGACTTTTTATTTGAACTCCAAACGAGACCCAACGACTGTCATCCCTAGCGTTTTACCCCCCTTCCGAACACAATGGGATATGTATTGCAGGCCAATTCGACCGTTACGATCAGTTTTCGTCAAAATCAACATATAACTCTATATATTGAATTTGAACGCACATTTCAATTTACTGGGGTCACATACTAACCTTAAAAATTCCCGAAAAATATTTTCTAGCTTCATATTAACGATACGGTCCTAAGAAAACTAGTTTCGTCGAATTCTGAGACCGTTTGAAAAATGGTCATTTTCCAGTCGATTAAAATCATCTAAAACTGGTCAAACGCGTTTTCCTTTGCCACGCTCACATATTGAATCAAAAAATTACGAAATTCGAAACCTAGAAATAACTTGACATTCTGGTTCCAATAAAAGTGGTTTCATCGAAAACTGAGGTCATTTGCACAATTTCCATTTTTAAGGGCCTGAATTCCATAGCGACTATTCAGAATTTTCAACTGGAC
Organism: Allium sativum; assembly: GCA_030737875.1. Taxonomy (NCBI): domain Eukaryota; kingdom Viridiplantae; phylum Streptophyta; class Magnoliopsida; order Asparagales; family Amaryllidaceae; genus Allium; species Allium sativum. The sequence goes on along the minus strand of CM060919.1, from coordinate 881,774,215 downwards.
ATATCTTTTGATTCCCGCTATGAAATTTTGATTTTTCGGATTCGTTGGAAAGATATTCTCAAATAGATTCTAATATTTTTGGTTTCGCTGAAATCCGGTATATTCTGCACCCGGTACATTCATTTGAAATTTGAAATCGAATTTTCTAACTACCGCGCCATTTTCAATTCTTTTTATATTTATATATAATTATTTATATTCTAACGACGATCTATATAAATATATCCGTTCGAATTCCATACAAAATAAATTTTCCGTCGTTATTATTTAAAACAATCTATTTTAAATAATCAAAATTCGGTTAAATTCTCATAATAAAAATTTTAAATTGGCTCGCATTTTCCTTGTTGTTACAATCTCCCCCACTTAAAACTTTTCGTCCCCGAAAAGGAACGAAGCCGAAAGTTGTTTTACAAACCAACTCAACTTTAATTATTTTCTTTACGGCGTAAGTTTTTCAACTTTTCAGTTTCTAAGAACTTCTCAAAATTTTCAAAAATTTGGCTAACACCCTAAATTTCCGAAAATTTTCGCCATAACCTCCCCTGCACCGGGGACTTCGGGATATTTCATATAGCCTCCCATGGCCTTCTTCAATCAAAAAGAAAAAGAAAAAGCCAATCGGCTAATAAATTCATCATCACCCAAACAAAACAGTAAATTATGGTAAACATGTACCTACTTGTCAGGCAAACAATTTTTTCTTCTGCTCTAGCCTCCTTGCTATGACCTGTTCAATGTAAGTACATGTATATGCAAGCAATGCGACTAATTTTCGATACACTCACTATTTGGTTCAATTAGGCTAAATGGTTCGAAATTATCAAACAAATAAACAAACAACACAACCATCAGTCAATTAGTTGATTATCGTTTCAAATTCATAATTTTGATATATATACAAAAATCACATTTTTGGTGCCAATTCACAACAATGTATTCTAGCTATATTTTGGTTCTCACACCAGTCTAATGGAAATATATAGATATCACACCTTCGTCACTCGAATATAAACACTGATAACGTTGCAGCCTTATCAGAATCATTCCCGGGCAACTAGAGTGTGATTCTATATCTATCCAGTATATTAAAACTTCGAATATATGTTCATGACGCGTATATGCAAATTCTTTATATATTGGATTGTCCAAATTCAATATAAATAAATATTCAAATACGTGTAAAAGGGTTTAAATTTTCAAAACAATATTGTTTTCATTTTAAAAATATACTCTTCACACCCGTTCTAGGATACTACTGATCCTATCTCTAACGAGTCATTCTAATTGGATATTACTAATCCAATATCTGATGAATTCTTTCGTATGGTTCTAATGTGCCTTGTTCTCGAGCTCTGTAAGCCAAAGCTCTGATACCAACTGTAACGGTAAGGAATTTCGCTCGATCCGAATCGATCGTTAAACCGACAAAAACCATTTGAAACCCCTGATCGTTTTGAGAACAGGATGAATTGGAACGCAAACAGAAGAACATTTCACTGTTTATTATAACAATTCCATCGGATTACAAGAATATACAGAGTATGAATAAATATTACACATTCGATAAATATCAGAGATCACAATAAATTACAAAGCAGTGGAAAATATACAAAACACAACTAGAAAGAGATATACGGATACAGGGCTTTCCGGATATCATTCCAGCTGTAAACCAGGTTCCTGTGAATATAAATCTGCAAAACCAAAACTAATAGCTGCCCGTGTGGAAAATAGGGGCACCCAGAGTTTAGGTTAAAACAATAAACTCTAGGTCAGTCATGTGACTGGTGTGAGAACTAAAACAATTATTTAAAACTTCACTTTAAAAGAAAGTAATTCAAGGGACCACGCCGTATAAAACGGAACGGGTTTCCTCCCAAGAATACTAGTGCATAGAATAAACAACGCAATGCTTTTTCGAAAAATGAAGCTATTATAAGACCCAGGTCCCATCACACAATGAAACGCAAGCCGAAGGATAGGTTTTTCCCTTATAATTGCCAAATAATGCTTGATACGTTTAAAAACAAATCATTTGATACTATTATAGGTGTATAGTGTCAAAACAATTTCAATCATAAATATCAATCATAGACGGCATGGGTACCATATATCATGTCGCCATACTATTTCTACAATTAAAACCGCAATATCACGTATTGGAAATTGGATTTCTGTCATGAGTCGAGGCAAGGGGCAAGCTCCTCTCTAATTCGAGACACTCTAGCAAATGTCTCAGGACCCCGCTATGATCCTTGGATCTTCAGGACCGGTCCTCACCTAACTTTGGAAGATTAGTTATTCCTGAACACACGTTTCCCAGTCCAAACAGACCTATATCTGAGGCGCCTCGCATTCCAACAACCACATAGGTGAAAAGTATATAAATGCCAGCCAGTTTAAGCACTGACAACACCACTAGCTAGAAAGAAACGTCGTGCTCTCCCTGTAGTCACTATCCCATTTTTGACTCATACCGAGGTGTGAGGCTCGCGAATTCATGGTATACACAAAGCTATGCCGCACAGGCTGTGCTTTGATCATCAACCACAAGACTTTACTTTTCAACAGAAGCCTTGATCATCTGCCACTTAGGCGTGCCACACAGGCAATTCACTCCATGCGACTGATGTCCATCGACATATAGCCTCTGAGCTCGTACGTCTCAGAGAAGGACATTAAGCAAGAGAATAAATTATCCGCCACCAAACAGATGTATATTTAATAGAGATCAATCAACACAGAATAAAATCCAATGTCAGACACACAATCCATTTACAAGTTCGTTCTGGGTCTGAACGAAACCGGAGGCACTTTCCTCGCATACCCATCCATCTCCAAGTACGTCTGGAAGATCACCAACTGATTCCCTCAGCTTGGGTGTACAGCCCAATCAAGATCATTAGTAATCACCCAAACGATGTGAAGACCTCCGGTCTTCAACCACCGTCTTCATCTTCGACATATTGTCGAATCGGTTATTCAGAATGGGTACAAACCCAGCATTTCCGAATAACCCGCGTATATAATAAACACGTGTTACACAAACACAACAAACGTCTCATTCCAATTCAGAATATTCTTTTATTCAAAATTTCACATCATTAGGGAATAGGTTCCCATTAATTTTATCAAAGATAAATTCTTCTAAATTTATTCTTTAATCTTCCTTTGGATATCATTTCAAACCGTATTATGGTTTTCCAAACTAGTCGGGATTAGCGAACCACACCGAAGTAATTATTTATTTTATTTCCCAATCCCAACCTATTCATCCCCTGGAGAAAAACTGGTAATACTCCATATCTAACGCCATGGTGTTATCGGTAAAATTGATTACCATTTCACGTTCAAATCTAATTAAAGGTTTAACTATCGCCTTGGAGAAAAACCGGTGATACCCAATCACTATAATTTCCTATGTCTTATTACTCTTATATGCATCTCTATGATCTATGATTTTGAAGTTCTTTGAGAATTCTATTCATTTGAGTGTTTAACTTGAGAATACTAACTTTAAATTTAACAATCTGGGTGCGTTGCATTCATTGGTATGGAAGGAACTCATTGATGATTTACAGTCGGATGTTTTTTGCATGATTAATTCTTTTGAGCTTTGCGGATCCTCCACAATTACTTCCTTAAGGATTGTGAATCCTAATGAAGGATCTGCAACCTTTAGTTTGCTTTGCGAAGATGCTGAAATTCTTATTTGTGGTTTTCTTTCCATGCGAATTTGCGTATGATTCCTTCTCTTGGTTTAGATATGATATTTTGTATGGACTGGCTAGTTTGATACGATGTCAGGATTCTATGTTTGAAGAGTCTTATATCTTCGACATCTGCTCAGTTGCCCTTATGCTTTAGTAAAGTGTTCGTGATCCCGTAGATTCACCATTTTCTCTTGAATCTCAAGATGAAGATAATGACATGTCTTGGATTCTCATTGTTTATGGATTTCTAGGTTTATTTGAGCCTGTTTCAGGATTAACACCCAAGCGGGCTATTGATTTTTGCTTTGACCTTTTTCCTGGCGCTCAGCCTATTAGTTGTCCTCCCACGGAGATGTCTACCAAAGAGAATGGGAAACTCAAGAAGAAACTCCATGAGCTCGAAGCCCATCATTTTATTCAATAGTTCTTCACCAAAAGGATCCGTAGTGGTGTTGATGTTGAATTCCAATGGGACTCTTAGGCTATGCATCGACTATCGTAAGCTTAATGAGTTAACTATCACAAACTACCATTCATTTCCTAGGATCGAGATATATTCGATCAGTTATGTGGCGCTAAGGACTTTTCACAGCTTGACCGTGCCATGGGATTTCATCAGCTTTGAGTGGAAGAAAAGAGCATTCCACTTACAGCTTTCCGCACTCACTATGGCTCGTATGAGTGGCTCATCATTCCGTTCGGCTTGACGAACGCATCTACTTATTTCGTCGACCTTATGAATCGAGTAATCTAGGAATATCTCGACATATTTCTTTTCCTGTTTATCATGACATTATTGTATATTCTAAGTCTGAAATAGACAATGCTCGAAATTTTGGAATTGTTTTGAGTACTCTTCAACAATATCAACTCAAAGAAAACTTTCTAAGTGTAATTTTTGGAAAAAGCAGGCAAAATACTTAGGTTATATTGTTTCTTCCGAGGGTATTTCAGTTGATCCTTCTAAGATCGAAGTCATCCAGAATTGGAAGAGTCCTAAGAATCTTCGTGAGGTTCGTAGCTTTTTGGTTTTGGCAGGTTATTACCATCGCTTCGTCAAATACTTTTCTCATATTGTGCTTGCATTGACTAGCCTTACAAGAAAAGCTGTCCGCTTCATCTAGTCAGATAAGTGTGAGGATTCCTTCCAGATATTGAAGGAATCCTTCACTAATGCTCATGTTCTTCTAGTTCTTGAAGAGGACCAAGATCTTATTATCTATAGGGATACTAATCACAGTGGCCTTAGTGTTGTTTTTGTGTAGAGGGATTGGGTGGTTGCCTACTCTTCAAGGCAATCACATCCGAATGAGGTTCGATAAGCTACCCATGATTTAGAGTTAGTCACCATTGTCTTTTCTTTGAGGTTGTGGTGCCATTATCAAATGGGTGAACACTTTACTCTCATCACCGACCACAAGTTTCTTAAGTATTTGTTTTCCTAAAAGGATCTTTAAATGCGACAGCAGCGTTGGCTCGAGTTTATAGATTCTTACCATATCAACATCCAGTTTACCCTTAGCAAGGGGAATCGAGTAGCATATGCTTTGAGTCGAAAGCATTTAATTATTGTTTCTATGATGATTGTAGAGTGGAAATTTCTTGAGACTCTTACCATATGTGATATCTAGGATCATGCTTCCACGTCAAATTCTCCTATTCTATTATATAGCATGTGAGTTCTTCCTACTCTTCTTGATTGGGTTGTTGAAGCACAATGACAAAATTCCAATATATCCATTATTCAGATGTGTAAGTCTGAAACCTACGGTGATATTTAATGAGGGATTTCAGCATCGATTCTCATGGGTGACTTTGAAAGAAGAATCATCTAATCGTTCCATCTATTCTAGAACTTAGGAAGGACATTTTAACGGAGTGTCATTGTTCTAAATATACTATCCATCTTGGCAGCAGTAACATTTATGCTGATATGTGATGTCTCCACTACTGGGAAGGAGTGAAACGACAAATTACAAGTTATGTAAGTAGTTGCATGACTTGTAAGTTTATTAAGGCTGGGCATCAACGACGTAGTGGTCTTCGCCATCCTTCAGAGGTTTCAAAGTGGAAGTGGGACCAATTTTCTATGCATTTCATCAATAGGTTACTACATTCGAGATCATGCCCCAACAATATTTCTGCTGTTATGGACCATCTCATCATGTCCACCCATTTCATTCCTACCAAATCTAATTGGAAAACATCTCTTTGATTGAAGTTTTATATCAAGGAGATCATGCAATTACATTGTTTTCCTTCATTTATTGTGTGAGATCATGATCCTCTTTTCACGATTCATTTCTGGTGGAGTCTCAAGCAAGCTTTTGACACAAAGCTTAGCATTAGCAAAACCTATCACCCATAGTTTGTGTAACACCCCGAAATTTTAACAAAATTAAAGAAGATAAATTAAAGAATAATTAATTTAATATTCAGAATTAAGGGAAACGGACTCTGCCATTGCGTCCGTCTCAAAATTCTGGTCAGGATAGATACCTGGCTCGCGTAAAACGGATAACATATGAAGAAGTTATAGGCGATAGAAGTTTGGCAGAAAAGAAGAAATTCTCGGCGCACTTGACAAGTGCGCCCATCTATTTTTACATTGGCACACCTTTAAGTGCGCCCAAAATATATTTTTTTGGGTATTCGGGCCTTTGTCCATGTGGGAGGCAACCCGCGACCTGATTTACCCTAGGGCTTATGTGGCAGTCGGTTCTAGAGGGTTCTACAACTATAAATACATAGTTATTTCACATATTTCTTCATTAGAAATCATGGCGGCCAAGCTCTGCCGGAGTCTGAACCGAACTAGGGTCTCTCATCTTCTTCTATCAAGTAAAGCATATCAAATTCTGAGATTCAAGCATAGGCTCAGCACCAACTTTTTTTTATCATCTTACAATCCAATCACAGTGAGTTTCTAGTTGCTTTTAGGTTTAGATAAATAAACGTGAGTTATGAAAGACTGTGATTTGGATACATTGTAAATCTGGAATCTATGTTATTGTTAGATCTTATGCTATGTCATGATAGATCTATTTCTCTATATCCAATTCAATTATGATTATTCTACTATGTTATTTTTGTGGATCTTGATTTGTAACCATATTGTGGTTAATATAAATCTGTTAATTTGGACAGTTATATCATTGGATAGATTTAATCATTTTTGTAAATCATGAACATATGTCACCTTGAATTGGTTAGGATTGGATCTAAACCTTTACCTTAATTGTCACTTCTATGAAATGCTACGATGTGGATTTGTGTAGATTTATTTCTAAACTAGTAGTTCTAATTTATGTGGACATTGAAACTATTAGTCAGATCTAGATTATCACCTTGTGTTATCAAGATAGATCTATTTTATGTGATCTAATTTATCACCTTGTGTTATCATTTTAGATCTATTTTATGTGATCTAATTTATCACCTTCTGTTATCATGTTAGATCTATTTTATGTGATCTAATTTATCACCTTGTGTTATCATGTTAGATCTATTTTATGTGATCTAATAGATCACCTTGTGTTATCATGTTAGATCTATTTTATGTGATCTAATTTATCACCTTGTGTTATCATGTTAGATCTATTTTATGTGATCTAATTTATCACCTTGTGTTATCATGTCAGATCTATTTTATGTAATCTAATTTATCACCTTGTGTTATCATGTTAGATCTGAATTATGTGATCTAATTTATCACCTTGTGTTATCATGTTAGATCTATTTTATGTGATCTAATTTATCACCTTGCGTTATCATGTTAGATCTATTTTAACATCTAGATTTGAATTATGTGATCTAATTTATCACCTTGTCTTATCATGTTAGATCTAAACTGATTGGACATCTAAATTACAAATTCTGATCTTACTATGCTTATTATTACATAATAGTTTTTGACTGCCAACCGTTCATCAGTTTATGTCCATCTTGTTATGATGGCAATTTTATGTCCATGCCAGTATGTATGTTCACCTTATTATCATGCTAGTTTTGTTTATGCCAAGATGATCATTTTAGTTATATTTCCATTATTTTTCCTATAATCGTTTATGACTAGTGTATTGTCTGGCCTAGGCATGTTGCCAATTTTGTGAGGGCGCGAGTTAAGGAACGAGGGAAAAAGGGTTATAAGTGGCATGATTTTGAATATGAACATTTTTGGATGTGTAATTCAAATTATTGGGTAAAATAATTATTGACACCTATAAAAGGAAAGGATTAATTAATTGGTTAATTAATTAAAAATGGAATGTTTAGTAATTACAATTAGGAATTGTAATTTTACTTACGACACGAGGTTAGGTTGCATTAGTGGTGGAAGTTTGCCCGAACCCGACCGGCATATCCAGCAGCCACTAATGTTGAACCTAATGTGGGAGGTCTAAGAACACAAAGGTTAGGCCCAACTGTGGAATAAGACTGCCCGGACCCAACCGGCATATCCAGCATCCACACGTTGTAGGCCTAATGTGGGAAGTCTAGCCCAATATAGACCATAAATGGACATGGTAATAAACTGGACTACTTTACCTAATCTAATTTATAAGGGATTGTATGAATATGAACTAAAGTTAGGGTTAAGCAGAATTGCTTGAATCGATGGGAGGGTTAAGTAAATCTTTGGTAGGTGGGAAATATTAGTATGTATAGGCCCACAAACTTAACCGTTATATAGACATGCTTGAATCAATGGGAGGGTTAAGTAAATCTTGGATAGGTGGGTAATATAAGTATATATAGGGCCACAAACTTAACCGTTAAGTAGACATGCTTGAATCAGTGGGTGGGTTAAGTAGATTTAAGGGGGTGTGTAATATTTACATATAGATCCACGAACTTAACCTAATAAGGTTATGTAATTAAAGACCCCTAGTGGTATACATAATCGGTGGAAAATATAATAAAGTTATGTAATTAAAGACAACTTTGAGGGTAAACTTAACTTGTAGAAATGATAGGGTTATGTATTAAAGACACCTATAGGTAAGCATAACTGGTTGGAAGATTGAGGGTTATGTATTAAAGACACCTATAGGTAAGCATAGTCGGTAGAAAGATTGGAGTTATGTAATTAAAGACACCCTTTAGGTAAGCATAATTGGTAGAAACAAATAAGGCCACGTAATTAAAGACACCTAGTGGTACACATAGCCAGTGAAAACCTGGTGGGGGGATACAAGACAAGGGGAGAGCTTGTATCATATTGCGTGAGACCCATTTCAGTCAGTAACCCAGAGTTGGCGTCAAACAAAGTACTTCGTACTAGGCGGAGAAGGGGCACACTTACTGACTGATTGTAATAGATCCAAACATGGAGGACAGTGTGGGTGGCACAAACCGACCGGGCCATATGCATGCATGAGATGGGCAGAAGGGGATAAGATGACCGTGACACCTATAGATATGGTTGTGCACATTATTACAATGAGGGGTTGCAACTTTAGGATGCAATACCTCTTACTATGGGGCCAGCACAAGGTATCTACGAGGGTTAGGGAACCGATCGATCAGGGTAGTAGTTAGGATACATTAGGACGTATACCTAAGTCTACCACCTTATAGTTGAAGGGATCGTCTCTTTCTGGATATACTAGTAACAATGCAGAGTAACTATTAGAAGCATGTACACCTTATCCTGTCTACCTTGTCACACCTTCCATCTATGTAGTGATCTCTCTTATCCACTTTATATGCCTATCATGTTACTTTTATTTATTTACTGGCTAAAAGTAACTAGGCTCGCCAAACTTTATGTCTGAACCTTTTTGTTTCCTCTTCTTTTGTTCCCTCCCTCCCCTCCCCCCCCAAATTCTCAAGGGAGGAAATTCTCAGGCTTAGTCAGGATTTTGCTATTGTCTTGCTTGGAACTTCTAGATGTATTGCTCAAGCTTCTATCTTTGCTACTATGGCTTATAATTTGGGGATTATGCTTTCTTTGTTATTGTACTCTGATATTTAAAGTACAAGACAGAAATTTTAATGATATACCGAGTTTACGTATTTTCTGACATATGGTGTAACCATGCTTTATGATTAATAAAATTTTTAATTCCGCTGCTATTTTATATCTGTCTTTTAATGTTTCTGTTCTTTTTACCTATAACGCTTCATGAAACTTAGTGCATTCCCTTAGTGAGTGACATTAACGGGCGTGGGGTGTCACACTTTGTATCAAGGCTTAAGGTTACCAGATTGGATAAACGTTTTTGAAAACTATTTTCAAAAATGTTTTAGAAGAAAGCATTTTCAAAAGAAAAGTCTGTTTTGAAAAATATATTCCCCAAAGCCATAGGAAGTGTCTCCCGATTCTCCGCTTGATTCCTTTTTCCTTTTTGTTTGGGGGACCGATTCTTCCCGAAAGGTGTCCCCATACCGGCATGATGCCATAGGTATGTTTAAACTGCGACACATATCGAAGGGCGGTGAAGTGCCTAACCTCCATCTGTAGCTGTAGTAGTATCACCTACGACTAATTTTCTCAAGCTTCGTAATGATTTCCGTGCAATGAAGGAAACTTTCGAGAGACTTGTTAGCTTGTTACACAAGGATGGTAAAAAGGGGAACAAGGGAGTTAAGGCTAAGGAGTACAGCCCAAGGATGAGGGAAAATGATGTCCCGAGAAGGGAACATAGATAAAGTTCAAATAAAGGTGAAAACGAGAAGTTAGGGTTGAGGAAACACAAAATAAAAAGGTATGGCCCAAGAAAGGATGACAACAACAGAAGAAGGGCAGAAAGAATGACAAGGCTAAGGGGAAGAGGAAGTGCCATAGTTGCAGGCGAGAGATCACTTGGCCCAGGACTGCAGGAAAGGGAAGAATGCTTGCTTCGTTTGTGAAGATGTTGGACACTATTCTAGGGAGTAGCCAAGGAAGCAAGGGCAAGGTCAAAGGATAGGAACCTCTAAAGGGAAAGCGAATGCTCTCGTGGCCAGTGCACTAGATAGAGGTAGGAAAGTTTTCATGGAAGGCTTGATTTCTCTTTCCAATCTTCCTATAAGAACACTTTTTGATTCTAGCACTTCGCATTCATTTATATCTAGTTCTGTAGTTGAACATCTGCACTTAATTAATAGTATGGTAATGGATCTCATAGTTGCCTCAAACCCCATTAGTGGTTTGGCTCATTTGTCTATGATTTGTCGGGGTTTGATAATATTTGTGTTAGGCGTCGAGTTTAAGTGCAACACATATGTGCTCGGGTTTATGGGCTTTGGGTTGATTCTAGGAATGGACTAGCTTACCACATATGGTGCAATTATGGATTGTGAAAGGAGGGTCGTTAGGCCTCTAACTTGTCATGAGGGGACCCTCGAGATTTCTTGTGACCCATAACGGTCAGTTATGCTTAGTTTCCTAGAGTCTCTTGATGCATTTGTAAATGATCTGCAATCTGTTCCAGTAATCCGAGATTATTCTGATGTTTTTGATGAGGTACGGGGCTTATCACGTTGGCGCGAGATCGATTTTCGTATATATCTAGTGGACAATGCAAAGCTGGTTGCATTACCAGTGCGCCATATGGCTCCAAGGGAAAGAAGGGAGCTGAGTGAGTAAGTATGGGAGCTACTTAATAAAGGGTTTTCTTTGGGATGGGATGAAGAAAGATGTAGCAACATTGATTCACAATGTTTGATTTTTCAGCAAGTCAAAGCTGAGCCATGGGAGCCCGCTGGTTTACATCATCCTTTAGAGGTCCCACAGTGGAAGTAGGAGATCGTCTCCATGGATTTCATCAAAGGTTTGCCTAGATCAAGGAGGGGCAACACCAGCCTTTGAGTGGTAGTAGACAGGCTTAAAAAGAGCACTCATTTCATTCCCGTTAAGAGCAAGAGGACGACAACATGGTTGGCAGAACTTTATGTTCGTGAGATAGTTCGTCTTTGTGTAGTACCTTCTAGTATCGTAAGTGATTGAGATTCCATTTTCACCAATGAATTTTTGAAGGAGCTTGCAAGAATCATTAGGTACACAGTTGTGTTTGAGCACTGCTTATCATCCCTAGACCAATGGGCAGACGGAGAGGGTGAACAAAATTCTTGAAGATATTTTAAGGCTGTGTATCCTAGACTTCGGAGGGACTTGGGAAGAGCATCTTCATTTAGTAGAGTTTGCCTATAACAAAAGTTATCAATCTAGCATTGGCATGGAACCCTTCAAAGCATTATATGGATGACCGTGTAAACCACCGACTCGTTGGTGGGGATCTATAGAAAGACTTTTACTTGGATCAGAGGTTTAGAAGTTACACAAATGAGAAGTCAAGTTGGTAAAGGTCTAGTGGGGAGACAACCAAGAAGATGCAACTTGGGAGACCGAAGACAAGATTTTTGCGCTTCGTACCCTTTTCTTTTCAAGGGAATGTTCTTAACTACTCTTCCAAAATCTTTTATTCGCACTTGTTTCTATCATTTGAGTATATCCTGTCCATAGTATTTTCGAACTGTAGATAGGATCCTATGGATGTAAACATGTGTTTGAAACATGTTATGTTTGACGGATGCAAGTGTTTGCTAGTGGCTGCCTATGCATGCATATACACACACATTAGGCACTAGATCGACTCAATCACTCTCATACTGCATATGGACGTGTGTGCATTTTCTTTTCTTTCATGGATGGAAATGGACGTACTAGCATATGGATGTTGCATTTGGACGAATGAGTGTGCACAAGTATAGAACTTACATGTTATAATAGGATTATTTTCATACATATTGGATTCATGGCACTAACATACATTGCATTAAGGAGGTCAACAGAATCAGCAGACCGCCTGATCTTTGCGTTAATATTGGGACATATACACACACCTTTGAATATACTCATATAAGCATTAGAAATCTTTAAGGACAATGAATGCCAGTGTTGGGTGGATGAGTAGATGGATGATGGATGGTAGGATGCATTCTTTTCAACTTGAAGATTTAGGGGACGAAATACTTTGAGTAAGGGAGAATGTAACACCCCGAAATTTTAATGACATTAAAGTGGATAAATTAAATAATAATTAATTTAATATTCCGAATTAAGGGAAACGGACAGCGCCATTGCATCCATCTCAAAATTCTAGCCAAGATAGACACATGGTTTGCGTAAAACGGATAACGTATGAAGAAGTTATGGACGATAGAAGTTTGGCAGAAAAAGCAGAAATTCCCGACGCACTTGACAAGTGCGCCAATGTATTTTTACACTGGCGCACCTGTAAAGTGCGCCCAGAATAGTTTTTTTGGGTATTCGGGCCTTGTCCCTAGTGGAAGGCGACCCGCGACCTAATTTCACATATTTCTTCATTAGAAATAATGGTGGCCAAGCTCTGCCGGAGTCTGAACTAAACTAGGGTCTCTCATCTTCTTCTATCAACTACAGCATATCAAATTCTGAGATTCAAGCATAGACTCAGCACCAACCTCTTTTCTATCATCTTAGCAATCCAATCACAGCGAGTTTCTAGTTGCTTTTAGGTTTAGATAAATAAAAGTGAGATATGAAAGACTGTGATTTGGATACATTGTAAACCTTGAATCTATGTTATTGTTAGATCTTATGCTATGTCATGATAGATCTATTTCTCTATATCCAATTCAATTGTGATTATCCTATTATGTTATTATTATGGGTCTTGATTTGTAACCACATTGTGGTTAACATAAATCTGTTAATTTGGACAGTTAAATCATTGGATAGATTTAATCATTTGTGTTGTTCATGAACATATGTCACCTTGAATTGGTTTGGATTGGATCTAAATGTTTATCTTAATTGTAACTTCTATGACATGCTATGATGTGGATTTGTGTAGATTTATTTCTAAACTAGTAGATCTAATTTATGTGGGCATTGAAACTGTTATTCAGATCTAGATTATCACCTTGTGTTATCATGTTAGATCTATTATATGTGATCTAATTTATCACCTTGTGCTATCATGTTAGATCTTTTTTATGTGATCTAATTTATCACCTTCTGTTATCATGTTAGATCTATTTTATGTGATCTAATTTATCACCTTCTGTTATCATGTTAGATCTATTTTATGTAATCTAATTTATCACCTTGTGCTATCATGTTAGATCTATTTTATGTGATCTAATTTATCACCTTGTGTTATTATGTTAGATTTATTTTATGTAATCTAATTTATCACCTTGTGCTATCATGTTAGATCTATTTTATGTGATCTAATTTATCACCTTGTGTTATTATGTTAGATCTATTTTATGTGATCTAATTTATCACCTTGTGTTATCATGTTCTAATTTATCACCTTGTGTTATCATGTTAGATCTATTTTATGTGATCTAATTTATCACCTTGTGTTATCAAATAAATATGAATTATGTGATCTAATTTATCACTTTGTATTATCATGTTAGATCTATTTTATGTGATCTAATTTACCACCTTGTGTTATCATGTTAGATCTATTTCAACCTCTAGATATGAATTATGTGATCTAATTTATCACCTTGTGTTATCATGTTAGATCTAAACCGATTTGACATCTAAATTGCTAATTTAGATCTTACTATGCTTATTGTGACATCATAGTTATTGACTGCCAACCATTCATCGGTTTTATGTCCACCTTGTTATGATGACAATTTCATGTCCATGCCAGTATGTATGTTCACCTTATTATCATGCTAGTTTGTGTTTATGCCAAGATAATCATTTTAGTTATATTCCCATTAGTTTCCCTATTACGTTTATGACTAGGCTATTGTCTAGCCTAGGCATGTTGCTAATTTTGTGAGGGCGCTAGTTAAGGAACGTGGGGAAAAGGGTTAAAAATGGCATGATTTGAATACGAACATTTTTACTTACGACACGAGGTTAGGTTGCATTTGTGGTGGATGTCTGCCCGAATCCGACAGACATATCCAACAGCCACTAATGTTGAACCTAATGTGGGAGGTCTAAGTACGCAAATACGAATCGAGCTATGACACAAGGTTAGGCCCAACTATGGAATAAGAGTGCCCGGGCCCGACCGGCATATCCAGCATTCACATGTTGTAGGCCTAATGTAGGGGGTCTAACCCATTATAAACGTTCATTGGACATGGTAAGAAATTGGAATACTTAACCTAATCTAATCCATAAGGGATTGTATGAATATGAACTAAAGTTAGGGTTAAGTAAAATTGCTTGAATCAGTGGGAGGGTTAAGTAAATCTTGCGTAGGTGGGTAATATTAGTATATATAGGCCCACAAACTTAACCGTTAAATAGACATGTTTGAACTAGTGGGAGGATTAAGTAAATCTTGTCTAGGTGGGTAATATTAGCATATATAGGCCCACAAACTTAACTGTTAAATAGACATGCTTGAATCAGTGGTTGGGTTAAGTGGACTTAAGGGGGTGGGTAATATTTATATATAGACCCACGAAATTAACCTAATAATGTAATGTAATTAAAGACACCTAGTGGTATATATAACCGGTGGAAAATATAATAAAGTTATGTAATTAAAGACAACCTTTAGGGTAAACATAACTTGTAGAAATGATAGGGTTATGTATTAAAGACACCTACAGGTAAGCATAACCGGTTAAAAGATTGGAGATTATGTACAAAGGACACCTGTAGGCAAGCATAACCGGTAGAAAGATTGGAGTTATGTAAATAAAGACACACTTTAGGGTAAGTACAACTGGTAGAAATAAATAAGGCTATGTATTTAAAGACACCTAGTGGTCTACATAGTCGGTGAACACCTAGTGGGGAATACAAGACAAGGGGAGAGTTGTATTGTAACGACCCACATTTTATGCATCGAAGGATCGTGATATTTATTTCCTTTTTGTATGAAGTCGTATGGTCGTGTAAATATTTTACCGATTTTTTAATGACTATTTTGCCCCTAGCTAATCTTGTTTTGGCCATAACTTTTGATTGGTAAGGAGTTTTGACCTGAAACCACTTCCATTAGATTTGCATGATGGTTTGCAATTCTATAGAGTGGTCATATTAGCCAAACGGACTCAACATTTAGGAGAAATGGCCGAAACAAGGTTTAGAAGGTGAAAATCTGCTTAATTGGGCTTAACCAGGTGATTAGCAGCTAGGCCATTGGGGGATTTCGGGATTAGAGATATATGAGAGTTGATTAGGGTTAGAGAAACCCTTCTTTGTCATTTTTATAGCTGACACTTTCATTCCTTCAACTGTAGTAATGGTTTCTACCTTATAAAAACACCTCTAATCACCTTCCAAGCAAGGATTAAGCTAATAAACATCTAATCAATTTAAAATAGCATCAAATCAGAGTTGGAGCTGCTGTGTTGTATAGATATTCGACCCAAATCAGAGATATTTTCAGATTTAAGATTAATTTGTGGCTAAGGTGAGTGATTTGCATCGTTTTTCACTAATTACGGCTAATTAGGGGTGACTAGTGATAGCGAAATTATGGCTTAGAAAAATCCGGAAAAATTTGTAAAATTCTAGAATATTATTTTAGAGCGTTGATAAAAATTTAGGCTAATTTGGATAAGTTATGCTAATTGTCTGCTTAAATATGGTTAAGGGGGATTAAGGAAAAAACATGGGTTTTTGGGTATGTTTGATCCATTTTGACATGGTTAATTTTCATTTTGGTGTTTGTGGTTGATGTGATATGTTGCTATTACTATTTGGTATGATTTATGATTGTTGAGAAAAGTAAGAAAGGTCGAAAACGCCATCGTATGGCGTAAAAACAGTCGCTGGAAGTCGTAGGAAAATATGCAGGAAACTGGATCGGATAACACCCCTCCGAACCGACCCGATCGTGACACTCACCCTGATCCGACCAGGGCCACCACGAGACACCACTGCCAGAGCCCAACGAACTGACCCACTCGTGGCCTGCGTACCACGACCCGAACCGAAGACCACGACTGACCCGGTGCTTGAGGAAGAGGATGAAGGAGCCACGAACCAGTGGGAGGACGCCCGACTCGAACCTGGTTGCTGATCACAAATCGTACCGCTGGGGGAGCCATGAAGCCTGGATCACGACCTGATGTGATGACCACGAACCGACCAGAGTTCATGAATGGTAGAGGGACAACCACGACTGATCCGAACCATCTTAGAAGAACCGAACCGATCCGGGGAAGACCAAAACCCGAGATGCAAAGGTAGTCCAAATGGGAAGTAGAACTCAAGATCCATATGGGAACCAATGAGTTGACTTCATGATTGGACTATGCTGCGGGATGTATGCAAAGGGGATTATTGACGTCTGTAGCTTTGACTCACCACTGAGAGATGGGTATTGGCTATGGATCAGTGCAGTGGAGTTGTTATGACTCCATGGGGTAGAGTGATCGTAGCAAGGAATTGGGTGACCAAAGTGGTAGATAGCGTATACGTTACGCACTAAGTGAGAGATGTGAGGATGATTGCTATGCTTGATTGTTTTCCATCACTATGACATGCACAACCCCTCCCCCATTATCTTTACACCTTATGCTAGTGTCACCTTAGAGTATTGTACATCCTGTTATTTTAACTCTTTGGTTGCAGGTCCAGGTATGATTGGATTATACATGTTATTGTTATGTTTTCTTTCTTATCGCTCATACCAGACTTTTGTCTGACCAGAGTTTTATGTCTCTTCTTATTACTCTGGGTGCTCTTAAACGGGAAGACTAGAGACAAGTTAGCTGGTTGTGCCCGAGTAGCTGTCCGGAGATGAGCAAGAGGCTTACAGGTATTATCCTCTATATATATTCTCCCTGTGTCACTGCTGGTCACTACTTTGGGCATTAGTAGTGTACTTTTCCTTTACTTTTCTTTAGAGACAGTTTGAAAAGTTGTAATAATGATGATATGGAACATAAGCTGTAATTGGATTTCCGCTGCTATGATGGTTTAGTTTTCAGCTTGTGCACTGTCTCGCCTGTTTTATGTCAAAATTATGTTATTATCATGTTTTATTCCATGAGCCGTGAGATATTCTACAGGTTCCTTGTTAGTTTGAGCTCCCTTCTTTCCTTTCTTTTACGACTGTCCCATGCTGGTTGGACATTGGCATAACGCACTTTCATTGGAAATGTCGGCTGGTGCGGGGCGGGCCGTCACACTTGGTATCAGAGCTCTAGGTTGTGTAGTTAACCTAGGGAAAGACAACAGGGAGAGATAGTACGTATATGAGAGCGCGTACTTGTTATATTTTGGTTTTCGAAAGCTATATATATATACTATTAGTATATCTAAGGATGGAGTCGCACTACACTGGCACCACTGAAGAGATGGTTAATCGTTTCCTTCTTATAGATTGAATGATGAGCCGACATACGAGGGGTACTGGTAGAGGAGCCAATAATGGGAATGCTTCTGATATGAGGATGATGTTCACTGGCCTCATGAGAGAGATGCTTAGGGACGTTCAGAGGGTAGTTCATAATGCTGCAAATGGTGGTGGTGTAGCGGTGCAGGCGCCTAGGGCCGATTTCACCAAGCTTAACAAGAATTATACTAGTCTTAGCAGGAAGCCGTTCCACGGAACGGAGTCGGCTACAGATGTTCAAGATTGGTTGGATAGTTGTGAGCGCATCTTCGAGGACTTGGGAATCGATGATGCTATGAAGAGAAAGTTATCGTCGGGTTAGCTTCAAGGACAAGCTATGAATTGGTGGAATGCTATTAAAGCAGCAACTCCTGAAGATCAAGTTACTTGGAATCGGTTTATGACTCGTTTTAGCGAAAAGTTTATCCCAACTGCTCAGAAATCAGAATAATTTAGGAAATTTCTGGAGCCTAGGCAGAATGGTATGGCAGTATCGGAGTACATTGCTGAGTTCGATACTTTATCGAAGTATGGATTATCCCTTATTGACACTCCCGAGAAGAAGAATGAGAAGTTCATAACCGGTTTAGATCGATATTTGGGAGAAAGACTTATAAACCATATTGATGAGACTTTTGAGTTGATTGTTGGAAAAGCACTGAGATTAGAGAGCCTTTATCCTAAGCCCAAGACTGAAGTCGTTGTTGCATCTGCAGAGGGGCCAAAGTCGCAAGTAAGCAGTGGAGGCAAGAATAATTATCAAAACAGAAGGAAGCAGAACCAAGCTAAGGATGGTCAGAAAAAGAGCAAGAAAGATAAAGAGTGCTTTAGTTGTGGCAAGAAGGGCCATTATGCTAGAGATTGTCAGGAAAAGCCTGGGGAAAGAAAGTGCTTCAATTGCAGCCAAGTGGGATATCACAAGGATAATTGCCTGCAATCCCCTAAAGAGAAGCATATTGTGAAAGCATATGCTATCAATGTTGTTCCTTCTTCATCGAATGCCTCAACTGCAGCGGAGAAGGGAAAGGGCATCGTTATTCGAGGTATGCTTTATGTTTATGATGTTTCTGGTCTAGTTTTGTTGATAGCGAGGCATCCCATTCCTTCATATCTAGTGACCGGGTAGATAAGTTTGGATTGGAACCTGGGATAGTTGATAGACCTTTAGTTGTGATGAACCCGATAGGTGGTTCGACTAGTCTTTGCATGATTTGTTGTAATGTGGTCTTATTGAGTTATGGATGTATGTCCACTTGTGATTGCTTAGTTGCTTTGCTAGTATCATCTCACGTAGATTGTATGAATTCAGAGGAGATGTTCCTTGAGTGCTTGTCTGATATTGGTTTAGGCCTTCGGGGCTTGTGCTTGGGGAATGTCGAGTCCGACTAGGATGGTTTGCATGAGATATAAGTAGTTGTTGTGATTTCCACTGAATGAAATCTCGGCTTACTCGAGGAGTGATGTGTAACCGTGACATGATAAAACAGTTCAATGGTATGGATTGCCCCGAGTTGGATTCGATAGGGCTAGGAGATGACTCGAGTGGGACTTGAGGAAGCTGCAAGGTAGTGGATTGTTTAGAACCCTATGTTGATGTTCTCTTTAGTTCAAGAATTGTAGAACTTCGAAGGAATAAGATGTGCTCGTTGATCATGGAGATGCAATGAGGGTTAGGACGATTCAAGTTGGACTTGAACTCGTAAAAAAAGGTTGTTCTTTGATCTTGGAGATGCAACGAATAGAGAGACGACTCACACTGGACTTGAGATTTGTCAGTAATGGATACTCGAAACTGGGTCAGAGTATGTGGGTAGCTCTTCTGATGAGAGTACCAAGAAATCATCGATACTTAGAGTGTTCTAGGTGGACTCGAAGCAGGGGTATCTGGGGACGCCCGTTACCTTGGATCCGTT
This sequence comes from Allium sativum, assembly GCA_030737875.1. Classification (NCBI taxonomy): domain Eukaryota; kingdom Viridiplantae; phylum Streptophyta; class Magnoliopsida; order Asparagales; family Amaryllidaceae; genus Allium; species Allium sativum. Next base: position 881,754,283 of record CM060919.1, on the reverse strand, counting down.
GGACGTGATCTAGTTTTTCTTGGAGGATAAACGTACGTTGGACGTACGGTAGTCCGTATGGATGCGTGGCTTCCATTAGCCTTGGGATTGGTTAGACCAGTCAAGTAGGCATCAATGTATGTACGAAGGCGGGGCTTCCATTAGCTATGGTATTGGTTGGACCAGTCAGGTGGGTGTCGACGTATTTATGGCTTTAGCAGGTGATAGATAGGACGTGTTTGATGGATGCTATGTTTGTTCCTATTTTTATTCCCTTGAGTAGACTATCACCTATAAGATTCAGGTAATAGAGAATGAAGAGACGACGACATACATGAATGGATGTGCTATTGGACTAGGTGTGATAGCTGATGCATTGAATAGGAGGCATGATAGTTTAGATGCTATGTTTCTTGAATGGAAGCAACTGGAGTATATTGTGAGATATGATCTCAGACGTAAGTATAGATTGGATCCAGAAATGCTAGCAAGTTTGATGGTAGACCGACTTTGATTGAGCGGATTGATTCCAGTCAGAGGAACGATCCTAACCTATTTGAAATCATCTCCAAGGTAGAGATGGGTATCAATGGAGAGAGAATGAACAAGTATGGTCTTGATCGAGATGGATGACTTAGAAAGAGTGGGAGAATAGTTGTACCCAACGTTAATGGATTGAGAGATGAAGTGTTTAGAGAATGTCATCACTCAAAACTGACTATAAACGCCGGTGGTAACAACATGTATTGAGACATGAAGCAGACCTACTGCTGGGAAGGGATGAAAAGAGACGTTGGGAAGTTTATATCCAAATGCATGAACTACCAGCTAGTTAAAGCTGAGCAAAAGAAACCTAGTGGTTTGTTGCAACCATTAGAAACTCCAGAATGGAAATGGGAACAAGGCTCAATGGATTTCATTGATGGGTTACCAAGGACTAGATCGGGCCATGATAGCATTTGGGTGATTGTGGACCGATTGACCAAGAGTGCAAGGTGTATACCCGTCAAGTCGAATAGAACGACAACTAAGTTAGCTGAACTGTAGATGAAATGGGTAGTGAGATTTCATGGAGTACCCAAAGGCATTGTAAGAGACCGAGATCCGTTGTTCAATAGTGGATTTTGGAAGAGCTTACAAGAGGCATTAGGATCAGAATTACATCTCAGTATCGCGTACCATCCTCAAACCGACGGTCAGACAGAGAGGGTGAATCGAGTATTAGAAGATCTCTTGAGAGCTAGCATATTAGATTTTGGTGGATCATGGGATGACCGTTTTGCATCTAGTAGAGTTTGCATATAATAATAGTCATTAATTCAGTATTGGTATGGCTCCATTTGAAGCTTTGTACGGAAGACCGTGCAACTCACCATCATGTTGGTTAGAAACCGGTGAGAAATTTGTGCTTGGGCCAGATGTGATAAGGGAAACATTAGAAAAGATTAAGGTTATACGATAGCGAATGAAGGCTGCCCAATATAGGCAGAAGAGTTATGCTAATAATAGACGAAGAGAGTTAAAATTCTCCACTAGCGACTTGGTGCTTGTCAAGATTTCTCCGCTAAAGAGCGTGATTCAATTTGGCAGGAGAGGCAAGTTAATACCGAGATTTGCTGGTCCATTCCCAGTTCTCGAACAAGTTGGGAATTTAGCATATAAAGTTGAATTACTGGACAAGATGGCGGAAGTTCATAATGTATTTCATGTTTCCCAGTTAAGGAAATTAGTGCATGACCCCGATGTGGCTATTTCACCTGATCAGTCAGATGATATTGAAGTAGAACCTGAGGTGATTGGGAATCGCAAGCTGATTCTTGTTATCGAACACGATACAAAGAAACTCAAAGGAAAGCAGTGAATCTAGTCAAGATTCAGCGGGGCGGGGATGAGAATGACTGTACTTGGGAGACAGAGGAGAGCATTAAGGAGACATATCCGAAACTCTTTGCCTGGCAAGGTTTTCATTTCGATTTAGTCTTTCCGCATGCTAGGACAGGTTTGTTCTGTTTGTTTTGTCTGTTTTGTCTGTTTGATTGTTTGTGAATGACTGATAGGCACGCGGAACACCCTTGTATGTTTTTAGTTAAGGAATTCCGGGGTGAAATTTCTTAAGGGGGGAAGAGTGTAACGACCCGCATTCTACGCATCGAAGGATCGTAGGATATTCATTTCTTTTTCGTATGGAGTCGTATGGTCGTGTAACTTTGGGAGACGACTATTGGGGTCATTTCCCATATTCATGATTTTTGCCGATTTTTAAATGACCATTTTGCCCCTATTTGATCTTGTATCGAATATAACTTTTGATTGGTAAGGATTTTTGACTTGAAATCACTTTCATTGGATTTGGATGATGGTTTACAATTCCGTAGAGTGGTCACATTAGCCAAACGGACTCACCGTTTGGGAGATATGGCTGAAACTAGGTTTAGAAGGTGAAAAACATCTTAATTGGGCTTAACCGGGTGAGTAGCAGCAAGGCCCATTGGGGGATTTTGGGATTAGAGCTATATGAGGGCTGATTAGGGTTAAAGAAACCCTTCTTTATCATTTTTACACCCGCCAATTTCATTCCTTCAACCCTAGCAATGGCTTCTACCTTCTAAAAAAATCTCTAACCACCTTCTAATCAAGGATTAAGCTAATCAACATCAAATCAAGTTAAAATAGCATCAAATCAGAGTTGGAACTGCTGTGTTGCATAGATATTCGACCCAAATCAGAGATATTTCCAGATCTAAGATTAATTTGTGGCTAAGGTGAGTGATTTGCATCGTTTTTCACTAATTACGGCTAATTAGGGGTGATTAGTGATAATTAGCAAAATTATGGCTCAGAAAAATCTGGATAAATTTGTAAAATTCTAGAATATTATTTTAGGACTCTGATAAAAATTTGGGTTAATTTGGATAAGTTTTGCTAATTGTATGCTTAAACATGGTTAAGGGGGATTTAGGGAAAAACATGGGTTTTTGGGTATGTTTGATCCATTTTGACATGGTTAATTATCATTTTTGTGTTTGTGGTTGATGTTTTATGTTGCTATGACTGTTTGGTATGATTTATGATTGCTTAGAAAAGTTAGAAAGGTCGAAAATGCCATCGTATGGCGTAAAAATAGTCGTTGGAAGTCGTACGAAAATATACAGGAAACCGGATCAGATAGCACCCCTCCGAACCAACCCGATCGTGACACTCACACCTTCCGACCAAGGGCACCATGAGACACCACTGCCAGAGCTCCACGAACCGACCCACTCGTCGCCTACGTATTACGACCTGAACCGAAGACTATCACTGACACGGTTGCTTGAGGAAGAGGATGAAGGAGCCACGAACCACTGAGAGGACGCCTGACTCGAACCTGATTGTTGATCACGAACTGAACCGTTGGGGGAGCCACGAAGCCTGGATCACGACTTGATGTGATGACCACGAGCCGACCAAGTTCACGAATGGTAGAGGGATAACCACGGCCGAGCCGTCTTAGAAGAACCGAACCGATCCGGAGAAGACCAAAACTCGAGATGCAAAGGTAGTCCAAATGGGAAGTAGAACTCAAGATCCAGATGGGAACCAACGAATTGACTTCATGATTGGACTTTGCTAGGGGACATGTGCAAAGGGGATTATCGACGTCTATAGCTTTGATTCACCACTGAGAGACAGATATTGGCTATGGATCAGTGTAGTGGAGTCCATGGGGGCAGAGTGATCGTAGAAAGGAATTGGGTTACTAAAGTGGTAGATACCGTATACTTTACGCACTGAGTGAGAGATGTGAGGATGATTGCTATGCTTGATTGTTTGCCATCACTATGACATGCACACCCACTCCCCCATTATCTTTACACCATATGCTAGTGTCACCTTAGAGTATTGTACATCCTGTTGTGCTAACTCTTTGGTTGCAGGTTCAGGTTCAGGTATGATTGGATTATACTTGTTATTGTTTGTTTTGTTGCTTATCGCTCATACCAAACTTCTGTCTGACCCAGAGTTTTTGTCTCTTCTTATTACTCTGGGTGCTCTTAAACGGGCAGACTAGAGACAAGTTAGCTTGTTGTGCACGAGTAGCTGTCCGGAGACGAGCAGGAGGCTTACACGTATTATCCTCTATATATATTCTCCATGTGTCGCTGCTGGTCACTACTTTGGGCATTAGTAATGCACTTTTCCTTTACTTTGCTTTAGAGACAGTTTGGAAAGTTGTAATATTGATGATGCGGAACTTAAGATGTAATTGGATTTCTGTTGCTATGATGATTTAGTTTTCAGCTTATGTAGTGTCTCGCCTGTTTTATGTCAAAGTTATGTTACTATTATATTTTATTCCATGCGCTGTGAGACATTCTACAGGTTCCTTGTTAGTTCGAGTTCCCTTCTTTCCTTTCTTTCACGACCGTCCCATGCTGGTTGGACATCGGCACTGCGCACATTCATTGGAAATGTCGGCTGGTGCGGGGCAGGCCGTCACATGTATCGTATTGTGTGGGACCCATTCCAGTCAGTAACCCGGAGTAGGTATCAAACAAAGTACTTCGTACTAGGAGGAGAAGGGGCATGCTCACTAACAGATTGTAAGAGATCCCAACGTGGAGGAGGGTGTGGGCAGCGCAAACCTACCGGGCCATGTGCGTGCATAAGCCGAGCAGAAGGGGAAAAAACGAACGTGACACCTACAGATATGGTTGTGCACATTATTACGACGAGGGGTTGCCACTTTAGGAAGTGATACCTCCTATTGTGGGGCCAGCACAAGGTATCTACGAGAGTTAGGGAGCCGATCGATCAGGGTAGTAATTAGGATACATTAGCACGTATACCTAAGTCCACCATACTATAGTTGAAGGGACCATCTCTTTCTGGATATACTAGTAGCAATGCAGAGTAATCATTAGAAACATATACACCTTATCTTGTCTACCTTGTCACACCTGCCATCTATGTAGTGATCTTTCTTATCCACTTTATATGCCTATCATGTTACTTTTATTTATTTACTGGCTAAAAGTAACTAGACTCGCCAGACTTTATGTCTGACCCTTTTCGTTTCCTCTTCTTTCTTCCGGTCCCCCCCTCCCCCACCCAAAGTTCTCAAGGGAGGGAATTCTCAGGCTTAGTCAGGATTCTGCTGTCGTCTTGGTTGGAGCTTCTAGATTTATTGCTCAAGCTTCTATATTTGCTACTATGGCTTATGATTTGGGGATTAAGCTTACATTATTAATGTACTCTGATATTTGAAGTACAAGATAGAAGTTTTAATGATATACTGAGTTTATGTATTTTCAGACAAATGGTGTAACCATGCTTTATGATTAATAAAAGTTTTTAATTCCGCTACTATTTTATATCTGTCTTGTAATGTTTCTGCTCTGTTTACCTATAATGCTTCACGAAAATTAATGCATTCCCTTAGTGAGTGACATTAACGGACGTGGGGTGTCACAGTTTGATAGACAAGCTCAACAAGTGAATCGTATCTTGGAAGACTTACTTCGTACATGTATCTTAGACTTTGGTGGTAGTTAGGAGGATCATCTTCCTTTAATTTATTTTTCTTACAATAATAGATACCAATTTGCCATCGACCTAGCTCCTTTTAAGGCCTTATATGGAAGGCCGTATCATTCTCTTTCATGTTGGCTTAATTCGAGGGAAAAGCTCATTATTGATCCTGAGTCTACCGGGAATCATCCAAGAAGATTCAGCTTATTTAAGAAAGAATAAAAGAGTCCCAAAGATGATATAAATCCTACGCGGACAATCGTAGGGGGCCTTTGAATTATCGATTAGCGAATTTTTTATATTATTTCTGCTCTGAAAGGAGTAATACACTTCACTTAGACATGAAAATTAACTCCAAGACATATTGGTTCATTTTCTATTACGGAGTTTGTCGGTCATGTTGCATATCGTGCTGCACTTCCTGAGTAGTTATCAAGAATTCACAATATTTCACATCTCTTAATTGAGTAAGTTTTGTAACAACCCAATTTTTTGATACATAACGATTAACTAACAAATTGATTAATAAATTAGTAAGTTATAAGATTGTCCGAATTTTGCAGGGACTTAAAACATAGGTTCGTTGCGATTTCCAAGCTCAACTACATATTTGTTTAAAAGAATCAGACATAAAACGAACAAGTTATGGTAATTTGAATTTCAAACCAAAAAAAAACAAGGGTCATGTCGAACAGACCCTTAGCCAGGTCGATCCACCCCCTTGCCTGGCACGAAATCAAGGAACAAACATGATTTTTCCAGCGTGTTTTTCTAAATGAGCTACTTATGATTGGCCAATATTCAAATATTAAATGACGTGGCACGTTCTGATTGGCCCAACGAAGTGGCTGGCCTAGATTTATACCCTAAATCTAACGACCTAGGATCCCCAATCTAACCTATAAATAGACCTCCATAACTCCCTCATTTCTTGAAACACAATTTCTTCTGTGCCCAGGCTAGTTTTTTTATTTCAGAGACTGAACAACTTAAATTTTTAAATTTTAGGAGAAGAGGTTTATAAGTAAAAATATTTATACGTGGATTCTACTGAGGCTATGGAGGAAGCTTTATGGTAAGTTTTATAATTACGTAGATTTTTGATATCTTTAGGTAATTAAACATTATAATAGTTGAAGAGTTTATGTAGTTTTTATTTACAGTTTTCTTATAGTTTTGTTCATTTTATGTTAGTTAATTAGTTTTCTGTAAATTTATTTCTGTAAATTATCCCTATAGCTTTTCGTTCTTTTTATTATAGTTTTTATTTGGTTCATATTTGAAATACTATAAGATATCTTCTTAGTTTTCTTTCCCGCTTTCTGCGTTTGACTTTACAATTTTATGTTTATTTATGTCTACGCCCTAAACACACTTGGATCTGTAATATTGGCATATATATACGACTGATTTTGACGACTGATTTTATACAACTGATTATAATCCATTTTATTTTATGCACATTGGAAAATATAATTCAAATTGAATTGTGTAAAAGAGGATTTATGATTTTGGGGCTAAATTAGCAGATAATAAACATGTAGCACAAAAACTGTAACAAAAAGAAATTGGACTGTAAATAGGCAAACAAAATATTATTTTCCAAATAATTATGACATAGGTTATAATGGATAAGGGATTTAATATATTTGCACACATAATGATAGACAATATAGATACAAAGTGTAACACCCCGTAATTCTATGACATTAAGATTCACAAATTAAAGTATAATTATTATTTTTAAAAGAAAAATTAAAAGAAAAAGATCCATGCAGTTGTTTAATTTAAGTATTGTAACTAACATGAAAAAGAGAAGTAAGGAGAGAACAATAATTATTATTATTCTAAGACTTATTAACTAAAGCCTCTGTAGCTCAGTTGGTTAAGGCATTGGATTTGTAGCATGGAGGTCGGGGGTTCGAACCCCGGCGGCGGCATAATTTTTTTATCTTTGTTTTAGAGAGGGCCAACTGAACATGCAAATATATGTACGTATACAAATTCAAAATTTGAAAGGATAAGAACGTACATATAAGGAAATAAAGAATATATATATATACATATGAGAATATAAATATATATGTATGCAAAAATATATGTATACGAAAGATAAAATTCAAGATAAGGCTACAGTCAATGAAATATGGCAACATCATTTGAATTTTGAAAATAAAATGAAAGTTGTGCGTACATATATACGCGTAAAATGGTCATTAGAGGAATTGTATACATATAAGAATATTTCATGTGAATAAAACAGTTAAATAAATTCCAGAAATTCAAAAGTTCGAAAATCAAACTTCTACGCCAAAACAATTCATTCGAAATTCAAATTTCTACGCCAAAATAGCTTGTGGGACCCAATGCTGACTCAGCACTGCGTGTATGATAAGGTTTGGCTAGATTGATCTACGTACCTGGACTATTTTCTTAACTAGGTTCAATGCTGACTCAGCGCTGCGTGTACGATAAGGTCTTGAGCAACTATATAAACAGCCCTAGTCTTCATTCTCTTTGCACCAATTCTCTTCTATCCTTATGCTGCTAAGATTCATGGCTTCTTCCCCTCCTCTAAATTTTCTTAAATAATTAAAATAAAATATAAATTCAAGACATGGAGATGCTGCTCAAATCTGTTCAAGAGAAGATTCAAATCAAAGTGAAGAATTCAAAGGCTAAATCAACAAACCTCGAGCAACGACATACGAATCTTAGCATCGCCATTCTTCTATTCTCGATCTAATTTCTGTAAGTTGGTTATTTCTAGACTTGAACGTTTTATTTTTATTTGTGACATGAAAATAAAAGGATATAAGAAAAATGCCTAATCTCTTCACTTGGATCTGTGTTTATTTAAGTTTTTGGATCTAATTCTTGACTATGGCCCAGAACATACTATGACTTTGATTGACGGCCTATGACTATTGAACAAAGAGGATATGCCTATGCCTATGATCATGATTATGAGAACTATGACCATGAACCTATTGCCTTTGAATTAAGAACATGAACCTTGATTTGGGACGTACAACATATGACTATGACGTTGCCTATGACAATGACTTATGACTATGGGAATTATTTTCCCTTTTGGACTATGAACATTGCCTATAACTATGAACTTTGCCTATGATTCATAATTAGGAAAATTGTTGCTTAAGTTTTGTGGCTATGAAATTGGGTCTAAACCCGATTATCTTTTTTATCTGTTCCTTGTTTTTCTTTGGTTTTAGACTGTGGGAATTTACCTATTCAGTTAGGTCTACCCATGTTCTTGAACCTATTCTATCTATTGGTTTTAGACCGTGGGAATTTACCTATTAAGTTAGGTCTACCCATATTCTTGAACCTACGTCGTTATCCAAACCTTTTTTGCCAGTTATTATCCCTTTTCATAGCATCTTTGGTTCATTCCCTATTTTCTACGAATCTAGATTTATTTACAATCTAGGTTAAATCACGATTATACGAACGGTGGGAATGCAATTTGGGGAAAATATGAAAATGAACATAAATGTAGTTATAAGCTTGGAAATTGGCATAAATTGGCAATATGTATTATGGCATGTTCATAGGAATGCAAATTGGATAAGTTTGACATATTAAATTTAGTATTAGCAAGTAAGCTAAATTTTAGGCATGAAATGTAAACTAGAATAATAATTCTAGTCTTACCATAAACTGTGAATTAGGAATGTTAAATCAAAATTGTGTTAATTAAAGATTTGGAATAAGTATATTAGCACAATTTTGAATTTAGTCATAATTGTGAGAAATTGTCATGTTTAGAATAAATTATGGTTAGTGACACTTAATTTGGTATAATTTACATACCAAAAAGTATAAATATGATAAATAAGAGGGAACAGGCCATAATAATAAATGTGACAATGTACATTAAAAGTGTAATAATGAAATAAGTAAATTAGGAGTAAATTTACTTATAGAATTTGTCCTAAATGATAAATTGTTCATTTACCACAAAATATGTAACTTGCATGTAGGTAAAGTTTTGGCCATAAATTATAAACTAGGATATTTAATCTAGTTTTGGTAATGAAATAGGAAATGGCCTGAACTGCAAGTTGGGTTAGGACTTGGGCCTAGAATATAAGTATACTAGTGGGCAGGACAAAATGAAAATGGTATAGGCCAAGTTTATTTAAAAAGGGAAAATGGACTTTGAAGATAAATTGTTGACAATTTATATATGGACAAAAGAAAGGTTTTCTCTTTGAATAACACATACACCTGAAAGTGCTAGGGTGACAGAGAGGATAGTGTCTAGGCTTGGGTTTGGAAAACACAAGTTTCCTGCCCTCCCTGGCTATCCCTAACTGATCCGAAGGACGGGATGGTTGTTTTCAAAACCAGATTTGGAAATTAATCAAAAACCCTTTGAACTAAGAAAACATGAATATGCCTAACCCGAGGTTAGACTGAGTTGCGGTGTAAACCTGCCCGGAACCGACCGGCACATCCAGTAACCGCAACAATATCTCTCTAATGTGAGAGGTTGCGGCTTTAATTTATTAATTAAAGCTAGAACAAGAATGGGAGAGTTAAGTCCATAGAAACACTTAACCAATTTAACACAGTTAAGCAAGAATGGGTGGGTTAAGTCCATAGAAACACTTAACCAACTTAACACAGTTAAGCTAGAATGGGAAGGTTAAGTCCATAGGAACACTTAACCAACTTAACACAGTTAAGCTAGAATGGGAAGGTTAAGGAACACTTAACCAACTTAGCACAGTTAAAGCTAGAATGGGAGGGTTAAGTCCATAGGAATACTTAGCCAAATTAACATGTTGACTAGACTAGAAGGTGGGGTTAAGTAAAGTTAATACACTTAGCCAATTTAACATGTTAATTAGACTAGAGGTTGGGGTTAAGTAATACACTTAGCCAATTTAATATGTTAGCTGGACTAGACCATAGGGTTAAGTAAACTTGAACGCTTAACCATCAGAATATGATAAATGAATAGGGTTAAGTAAAAAGCATAAAGGGATAACACTTAACCAGTTTAACAAGATAAGGGAAGAGGGTTAAGATAGCTTGAATCGACTAAAGACACTTAACCAATCCAACCTGGCGAGAAAGAAAACTAAGTAGTAAACCTCAGTTGTAAAGGGGACTAAGTAGTAAACTTAGTTAAGAAAACAAGGAATTTGGAAACTAAGTGGTAAACCTTAGTTAGTAGAACTAAGTAGTAATTCTTAGTATAACACGAAGGAGCGGACGTCCATCTGATTTTAAAGAAGACTCCAACGAATTGGGATACGAAGCCCGAGGCTTCGAGGGGACGTGAGGGTACTCTTGGTATCCCTATGTGGGGCTGCAGATGATCTGCCTGGGCGCACAGAGGTTAAGAACTGCGGTAGAAGAGCCAAGGGTATGCCTTGGTTGCAATATATGGCAACCAAAAGACTAGGATGGACCAGCGTGATTCGGCGAGAAGACGGAAGCCCTGTGATAGCAACTCGTCGTCTACCTACCATCTTCAGTCAAGCGAGACACGTGAAGCGGGAAGGCTGGAGGACTCATACGGACCACATACTTGCTATCTAGTTGTGGTTGCGGGGTGTTGTTGGCCATAGAATTAGTGGGGCAGATAGGGGCCTTCGTACAGTTCTCATTTTACGAGGGTGGCCTTCCATTAGTTGAGGGAGGGGTCGAGTGGGACCATAGCCACTGGAAAAACAGACCTTAGCATCTTCATCGGCAGATATTGAAAGCTCCCGACCGAGTTCCGTATTTCTAGAGTAGCCCTGACAGCGGAACTCGGACCGCACATTACTGGACATGTGCATCTAGACAAGCGATAACGATTCGCGATACATGCGTGGGAAAAGTCTAGGAACATGTACCACCCTAGGTGGTGTGTCCTAGACTAAAGGGCATCGTTCGACAGGTAGCATAATCCCTAGTTTGGAACTAGGTGGCATAAACCCTGAATCCAAGAAGCATTCAGAAAAATAGCGTAAGTTCTAGTTGAATCTAGAAGGCACTTGATAGAAAACCCTAGATTAAATCTAGGTAATTAAATAATAAACGGATGCCTGAAGGAGACGGAAACTACAGGGATTGGGATCACGTTATCGTTACTAGTAGGGACACTAGTTAGGCGGTGCAGAGATATAGAAACCAGAATAATAAGGTAATAGCGAAGCAGAGAAAGTATTAAAGTATATCCAGTTTATCTTGCCTTAGTATATCTTGTGGTAATCTTATCTTATCCTGTTGACCCTATCATCATGGTATTGTCTTGTATTCAGTTAATTCATGTCGTTTCATTTTTCCCTGTTCACATGCTAGAAGTTACTGACTTACTCAGGCTTTATGTCTGACTCTGTTTTTCTTTCGCTTCTTTTCTTCCGTTCCCCCCCTAGGTAGTTGAGGAGGGAATAGTATAACTCAGGATTAGATTGGACCGTTGCTCTTTCCCCAGCTTGAAGATTTGACGAAGTCGTCCTTGGATTCTCTTTCAGATGCTATGGCTGGCTCTTGCTACATTGGGGAATATAAAATGTTGTTTTATGCTTCTTTATTTTGTAAAGACAGATGATACTCTGATATTGTAAAAGAATCTTGTACAGACTATTTTATCAATAAAGCAAAGTTCTATTTTCCACTGTTTAATATTTGTCTGTCTTGTAATTTATCTGCATCTTTTACCCCAAATGCTCCACAGAACTTAGTGCATTCCCTTTGTGAGTGACACTAATGGACGTGGGGTGTTACACAAAGAATCAGAATAAACGAATGTGGTTTAGATGTAGATATAATTATAACATGAGGTTATAAATGATCAAAATGACTTATTACAAAATCGAACTTAAAATGATGTTAAGCTTATAAGCCAAGTTCTATGGTGGCCCCGTAAATAGGCATTCTATGGTTCTATGGTGGCCTCGTAAATAGGCATTCTAAGGCTATTCCATGGTTTTATGGTAGCCTCGTAAATAGGTATTCTACGGTAATTCTATGGCTATTGTTCTATGGTAAATCTATAGTGGTCCTAATCCAAGGGGATGGGGTCAAGTAGCTAGCTTTTGTTATGGGGAATCCATACTATGTATTATTACCTTATCACTGATGATCTCACACGATGGAGGAGGCTAGGGAATGCTTATGTTGAGCTAGATATGTAACAACCCACATATTTCACGATAATATATTTAATTATAGTATCGTTAATCGAGAATATGTCTGAAAAGTCACTTTTGTATATGGATGAATTTAGACTCGAGACCGCGTCCATTGAGTTCAAAATACTGTTTGCGTGATTAAAAATAGTAAACATTCATAAAATTTGGAACTTCAGGTAGGGCTTGGGTTAGTAAACCTAGCCCATTAGCCCTCTCCCTTATAACTCTCTTAGCAACATCTCCTCATTCATTTCATTTTCTAACACTTATGCAAAAATGGAGAGATGGATTGGAAATCAGAATTCCAAAACTAGGGATTGTTTCTAGAGATCCAAATCAAGGGAAAAATCAAAGAGACAACTTGAGTAGGCTTCTCCATCTCAATCTCTATCTTCTCCAACTCAACTTCTCTATGATTCTTGTGATTTCCTAAACCTATTCTTTAAAAAAAAAATGTATATGCGTCTAAATTGGAGATTCTAGAGTTCATGTTGAAAGGAGGTTGATATAGCTTAATTTTGGTTCATCCTGCTTGTTAAGTTCAAAGGTGAGTTCTTGCGAACTCACATTTATGTAATCAAGCTTATATGCTTAGCAAGTGTACCCTTGGCACATATAGGTTGTGTGCGCGCATCTGGTTGATCGGTTTGTTGTGTGTGAACTTCCTATTGTGAGTTTTTATTTTACTATATAAATTTCTTGTGTAAACAATTGTATCACAACAATACAAGCTTTTCATGGCGTTTAAAAAACTGAATTGAAACGCTATGAAAAGTAATTTTTCTATAGTGTTTTACGTTTGCTATTGAACAAAAGCATTACAGAATATATCATCCGATATTTACTTTCAATGGCATTTGTCCTTATGTTTCAATAGCATCTTATCTAGTTTTCCTATTGTTTGTTTAGTTATACTATACCATTTCCAGTGTGTGTTTCTATAGCATTTTTTATTCAATAGTGTTTATGAAACACTTGCCTACAATATTAATTTATAAATTTTATTTATTATCATTTTAGCTTGTTACATACACACTATGTACGTATATATGAGATAGGATCAAAAGCACCCCAATCGGTACAACACCCCCTTTAACACTATGATTTCCACCACACATTTTTGTTTCTCTCTTCTCCCAACATATTTTAACATGAATGACTATAAATGAGGTGCACATGGGGTGCTCCTAAATAATGATGTCATGCAACCCTCCTTTGTATATGTCTGTGCAGCTTGTTCGCCGCTATTTTCCTACCATATCTCCGCTATATCGTGTAGCGGATTTCCACCACTATGCTATTTTCAAATAGCATCTGAAATAACCTCTCCGCTTTAATCCCCGTTACATTTCGATATTTCCAATATATCCTATTTTTTCAGCTATATTCTTCTATTTTCTCTTTTCTATAAAAGAAATTAATTTGAAAGTGACATTTGTACATTATAAATTTATAAAATTAGTTTTTTTAATATAATATTTTTAACATGTATTTTTCTAAACAGAAAATAGTACAAAATTCTATTAAATTTAATCAAGCTAATTAAGTAAAAGTTTATATTTATTTACATATATTTGCATTAGCTTTTATTTAAAATTAAAATTGTACTAATTATAATTAAGTTCAACGTTAATTTTCCATTTATTTATCATATATATGTTTGTATAAGCATAAAATATGAGTTTTGTATGTTATTGTAGACTCATCCGCTATTCCTTCGCTTTATCCCCGCTATAACTTTTTTGCACCTCGACTGCAAATGATCCGCTAAGCGCTTTACCTGCACAAGTATATGCATATATTTGCACACAAATGTGCACACAACATATTTTCACAAATAACAAATATATAAATTGCAACATAATATTTCACATACATCATTCAATTAATGACTATTTATATACAAAACATAGTATGTCATACACATCATTCAAACAGCTTTTAATATATTCAAACTTAATATTTCATATATATTGCTTTATCAAGTTTTTCATGTTAATATCATACAATTTTACCATCAGCAAGTTACAAAGCGGACAAACAGTAGATCTAATCTTGTTTTGTTTATGATATTTTCTTCTTAACATCAACAATAGCGGTCCTGTTAATGTCAAATAAAGAGAGAAGGTATTAATAATTGTTATATCATATATTGTCAAAGTAATAGAAACCCAAAGAAGAAGAAAAAATGACGATATACTATATAAAATCTTAATTGCAAATATGTAGTCGTTTTTTAGATTGCCCATGATTAGAGCCCTCGTAAAAATGACGATGTATAGGATGAAGACAATAAGCGATGCTCATTTAAGAAATTTAACCAGCTCGCTCACAAAAAAATGTCTCCAAAATCCAGCCAGCAATTATACGAAAATCAGATACAGAGTTGTAGCATAAAAACAATCTTATACCCTTGCAACATTGCTAGTTGATCTAGTTATGTGTTCATAGCTCCATGTCAATAAAGAATATGTTTTTACTAGGATATAAACTCATCAATTCAACTATTTTCAATTCCATTTTTAGATGCAAAAGGGCACAAAAATATTCAGTGTCAAGCATATCAGTACATAAAATAGAAAAAGAAACTTTGTTTTTGGGGCATATAGAAGAAAAAAGTGTGTAAATTGAACCTGCACTACAAGAAAAATACCCTATTGCAACTAGCTATTTGCAACAAGCCTCAAATGTCAGTTGCAGTAAATGATATTTAGCAACAGGCCTTTCGTACCTGTTGCAATAGATAAGATTTAACAACAGGCTTTTCCTTCCTGTTGCGAAAAGTATATTTTTTGCAACAACGCTTTCATGCCTGTTGCGAAAACATACTTTTAGCAACAGCTCTTTCATTCCTGTTGCAATAGACATATTATTTGCAACTACACTTTCAAACCAGTTGCAAAAAATATATATTTAGCAATTGTTTTCACCAGTTGCGATAACTTTAATTTTTTTGCAACAGGTAAAGCCACTTGCAAAAAACACACACTTTTAAAAATTATTTTTCCCCATGTAATATTTAGTTATAATATAGGAAGTATAAGCATAATAGTTAATATATATATATATTATATATTATATACACACACATATACATATATATATAATTTGTAACCGCGCTTCCAGACCTGTTGCAAAAAGTTATCTTTAGCAAGTGTTTTCACCACTTGCAATAATTAATAGTATATATTCAATAATTTATAATTAGTCATTAATACACACACACACACTTATATATATATATATACGCGTAATTAATTTTCAAAAATATATATACATAATTACTTAATAATTTTTAATAATTATATTAAAAGGTAATAAATAGTAATTAAGAGGTAATAGTTAATTTGTAATACTTTAGAAGTAGTTTTAATATATTTTTAAAAAATATTCAAGAAATTCATATTATAATTAATATAAATTTCACTTGTTAATTCTTGTTTCTAATCCGTGCCGTACAAAATGGTAACAAAATTTGGGTGGCAATTAATGAAAACTGGGCGGCATTAATTCAAAATTTGGGCGGTAACTAATGAAAACTGGGCGGCAACTAATGAAGTGCCAAAATAATTCGCTCCAAAAGCTCACGTCATTTTTCTTTCTACGCGGCTCCACCCATGTTTTTCCTCTTTTCTTCTCCTTCTCCTGCTCCCAAACTCGTGCAACCCCTGCCAAAGTACCATTGGCTTTCCTTACTAAAACCGATACTCTGCAAATCTCTAATCTCAAACGCAACAAGAGGGGCACCAGTCTCAACCGCTAAAAATAGATTTCCCCTCAGAAGGTCTGACAAACCCAACTTCAGCATGCAAAAAAAGGACGCCAAAACCTAATTTACTTGCAAATCCAACATACGTCTGGACAGCGAACTCACTGCTTATGACGATAACTCACCGCAGCTCGGTCTCCATGCCAAAGCTAGGTGATTATTATCTGAAATTTAATACCTTCGTTTTTAGTTATTTGATTTTTGATGTTATTATGGATCGTGATTTACAGTTCAGCAATAGGAAAACGTTTCCTTGCCATGGTGAAACTATATAATTTTAAGATGTAGTGGGTTACTGGGATTTACCGAATATGTAGATAAAGTGTTTGTTAGAAGTACTCAATCGGATTTGGATTATGATATTGAAATATGTCATACTGATGTCCATTAAGGAGGTTCTTGTTTGACATTTTAATAGCATGGGATTAATATAGAAGGGATGCATACTTAAAACTGCAGTAAGTACTATATGTTGCATTTCCCTTAGAAATGTCTTCTTTTATAAAGAAGAAGAGTGTGAAGTAATTACATACTTCTCTTCAGTACATTTTATAACAGCATATAAGTTTCAATATAAGAGTATATAAAACCAATACATGTCAAAGAGAATGAGAATTAGCATTATTTGCTTTCCTAGAGTAGGGTATAACCAAGCATATGACTACCTAAAGTGAAACTTTGGATATATATTAATGACTAAGTTGGTTTTCTTATTTTGATCAAGTGCATGTGCAACAGGTACAGGTAGTATATTTGTATTAGGATATATGGTATATGGGCCCGTGTAAAAGACATCATGAGCTGTCACATGACCCACATAGATCTAGACTGGTCCTAGATTATCCATACGCTTGATACATATAGTTTGAAAAATACATATGCTTATGAATACTGTGTTTTTGGTTAGTTTTTTCCTTTATGCTACAACCCTATTTCTTTCAATTGTTTCTCAATTATTTAGCCCGAAAACTGATTTTACTGCTCTAGCAATGACCCATGAATTTGGCTTGGTTAACTGAAACTATGCCAATTGGCATGCGTATGATTGATGGATTGGATGAATTGTAGGCAGCAGACTATGACTTCAGAAATGAATTGGATGAGTCTTATTTTCCATCTAATTCTGCACTCATGTTTGTGATGTCTTAGACTACAGCTTGTGTTAAATTGTGAATGTAATTAGTAGGATCGATATTAATATCATATTAAATAGCTAACACTGATGATTTAGAAAATGTCATCCAGTTAAGCAGTGGTAGTGAAAGTGAAGGAATTAGCTTATTTTATTTCAGTGCTAAATGTATATCAAATTTCAGTGCTGAGAGCATAATAATTTACTGTGTAAGAGTACAAACAGACATCGATTTCTAAAAATAAATCTAAAAAGCATCCTCTAAAATATAAAATATGCCTTCAAGTTAAGTTGGAGTTTAGTTAATTTCCTGACATGATTTTCTCTCTCAAGGTATTACAATGTGTGGTTGCTTTATTGTAGTAAAATTAACCTTTTCAATTTTGTGCATAGCAGAAAATTTTCAATTTTTTTTATTGCATGACAAAAAAATTCTAGTTGTTGTATGGTCTAAAAAGCTTAACAATGGTTCCTATGATAGGATATGCAAAGTTTGCTAAACAATTCACTGTCCCGATGCATTATCAGGATATATCCATCTAAGCTTTCACGGATCACATTGTTCCCAAAAGTTTATGTCGCTTTTTTGTTCATTCTTGAAATTCAACTTATGCTTGGTATTAGTTCAAGATGCTGTAATGTTCTTGACTCATTTAATTGAAGAACAACATTGTTTCCAGAAGTTTATGTCGCTTTTTTGTTCATTCTCTTAGATTAATAACCAGTTGGTTTACAATAGCAAACGTGAATGTTTAATGAGAAATTTAAAGTGATTAATTTGTGTGTTTCATGGTTTTCAGGACGAGCAGGAAGCTTACTAGAGATTATTTTGTTTTTCATTTGTCTTTTCTTGTGATTAACTCGGTGGCTGATGTTGTGTACTACTTGCATGTTTTTTAGGTGTTGTTAATGTTGGCCATGATGGCTTGGTTATCCTTGTAGTTTGCTTATTAATTAGGGAGTAATAATATTTCGATTATCGGTATGAAAAGCTAATTATGGTATTATATGATTGATGGACGTTTCCTCCATGTTGAACTGCAGTTCATAGCTCCACATTTGTTTAATGTTTTGTCTTTTGCCTTTACAGGTTATGATATTCAGATGTGATTATGTATTGCTTACACAGGGTGGTGCATGTTTATGATTGAGAACAAATATGGAGCATGAACTGCAGATTTGTTCTGGTGAACCGATGATATTTATTTTCTTGTTATAGTATATGTATGATAGAGTAGAAATATGATTAGAAAATACTCTATTCGAAAGAAATGTATTATGTGGAAGAAGAAATTGTTATACATGAATGGTGTATGAAAATTGTAGAAATTTTTGTTGTAATTGTTTGTAATATTAAAACATTGTTAAAATAAAAAATTTATTTGTTTATTTCATTTTGTGATATACACTAATACTAAAACGAACACATTTAATATGTAGTATCTATAAGCTGCAATTTTTTTTATAGATTTATAAATCTATTGCAACGGGCATTTACTGTTGCAAAAGGATCTGTTGCAACAACAAAAGCCTGTTGCAAAAAAGTATACCGTAACATCTTATTGCAACAGGCAAAAACTGTTGCAGACCTTTGGCAACTTCGGCTATACCAACAGGCGCTGCCTGTTGCAATAGGCCTACTGCAACAGATTTTGCCTGTTGCGATAGGGTATTTTTCTTGTAGTGCTGCCGTAAGGAACAGGAAATCTTCCCAAGTTAGAACTCAGTCAGTAACAGAAAGAGACGAATAGAACAGCATCACAAGCGTATATGTTGAACTCGCAACCTGCAAAAGCATGCATGCAAACAAGTTCAAAAAAAAATTTCTTGTCAATTATTTAAATAGAAAGGAGATCTTATATCCCATAATATGTACTTCTTAGGACTTTTTTTCAGTTATAGATGTATGTACCTGTAATATTATAGATTCTTCAGCAAGGTGGACCTATAATATCTTTGAGCCAGGTACTTCATGGAAATAACTTTAAACATCAGCATATAGAAAAGGATTACTAGATTTGATCCTTGCAATAAAAAAAATGATCAAATTAAACATAAACTGATACTATCAAAATGTCAACGGTGTTGCTAGGCGTCTCAAAATTAAACACAATGCAGCGACGGCGCGACGCTAGCGTGTTAGCTACCAATCAAACCAAAGCATGAACAAGGTAGGCCAACTTATGGATTTGCATGTTTGATGTAACTTTTCCGCGAACTGAAACCAGATTCCCAGTCTTCTGCATACTGGAAATAATAGATAGTCAACAAAGCTCACATAATTAGAAAACTCACAATTTTATGCGAAAAATGGGAAATGCACCTTTAAAAGAAATAACGGCTATGAGAAAGAGATTAGAAATAACGAGAACCTTCGTGCTCCACATTGATGTAGCGTAGTTATTTAAAGGACAGTCAATGTGTTGGGTACTGTTTTAACTGACATTACTTGCAGACTCGTAATTTTATACAAGAAAGAGATTAGAAATAACAAGCACCTTCTTATTGATTGCTCCACATTGTTGCCACATAGTTGTTTAGAGGACTGTAAATGTTGGGTTCTGCTTCAGCTAACATAATCAGCAAACTCAAATTTTGTAAAAAAAAAAAAGGGGAAATGCACCTTTAAACTCATAATTAGCCCAACTATTTTTAGTTCTGGAATTTTACATTTTATACTATTGGAGTACCCACTGCCTTGAACAGAAAATTAGCACATGTTAAAATGGTTTCAATCAAACTGAAAAACATAAACAATAAATATAGGTTTAAACACACATAACCGACAATTCGTAAACCAAAATCTAACGCAAATTTTGAACCATTCCCAAATTTCCAAGGAACGAAAACCAAAAAGAAACCTAACTTTACATAATGCCAATTGAATCAAAGATTATTAGAGTTCAAATTCGCACAAAGAACGACAAAAAAAGGACTAAAAAGGACAAAATGCTCAAAAATTCAGCAGTCATTCCGACTATATCATGAAGTAAAATATACGCCAATTAACTACAGCCATAAAACTTGATCAAATTGATAAGGTAACGTAACAATTACGCCCTGAAAAGCAATATTAATGGTGTGTTCTGTGCAAGCGGAAGAGGAAAGTTTGAGCGGAGAATTTAAGCGGAGAATTGTAGTCAGCGGAGAATGTGTTTGGCGCGTTAAACGAAGTATTTAAGCGGACCATTTTATTTTGTAATTTAATTAATTAATGGTTAATTAATTAATCATTTGTTTTTAATAAATAATATATATCAATAATATACACAAATAAATAAATAAAATAAAATTTTGAAAAATTATAGATTGCTCCAATTCAGTTCAAACCAGCTCCATTACGTAGAGCATTTCGATATGATCGCAACGCAAAAAACCGCATCTCAAACAAATCTCATATGCACAGGTTATCTAATTTTAAAATTTATAAAACCTTAAATTAATTAATTAAACTAAATGATTAGTCTAAATAAACCAGTTTAATTAAATTAATGTATTAATTAATTAAATTAAATCCGACGCGACCAATGCGTCGGACCCCAACGGATCGATTTTGATCCGTTGGGAAACTGTCCAAAATGGACAGATTGGAAATGGACGCGTCCGTTTCCAAACTGTCCATTTTGGATGAAAGAACAGGCCCTAAGTCAATATTATCAATATAAAACATGAACATGTTACGTGTATTGACCCACTTTAGCTCTCTTGATTTTCTTATCTAAAACACGATTTTACCTTGTATCTTGTCATGTTTTTACTTCGTAATATTCTTGTCTAAATTCATAATATGTACTTTTGAGGACTTTTTTTTTCTAGATATGTACTTATAACTTATCCCATAAAAGTTCAAAGATACTATAAGTCCTCCATTTTCTGCAAGAGCCATGCTAATTACTTTACTTAGAATATACACAGAAAAATCTGGATAATGCTATTGTCACTAAAGCAGGAGCAATTAGCAAAAAAGTGTACCGTTATGTACAAACCAGTCACCTAAGTATATACTATATAGTATATGCACATAAACATACTTGCGTATTACCAGGAACCTGTTAAAAATTCTTAATTTCCCTCCTACATAACCTATAATGAAACTTCAGTTTTTGTGGAACAACAGTTTAGCAGTAGTTTATCACATGTGTTTACAAGTATAAATTGATTAGATGTTCTTAATTAATTGATGTTTATATGTGTATACTTCCTATCACGAAGTGATAATCAGACCCCTCCCCAACCCTCCCCGTCCCGCCCAAAAAATAATAATTTACGAGCATGCTTGAATTCTGTTAAAAAAGAATAATAATGATAATAAATTATTTACATACCTATTCAGCTCCAAACAACCTAAAAAATCAAAAGCAAAATGAGTCCCAAGCGTAATGTCCAAAGGTTGTTACCTAAGGTTGTTACCTGGAGATCATTTATTGTATGACAACACACAAATTGATATGTGTTAACCGGTTTTTTGGGTCCAGGAGAGCATCAGACACGCTCAACTCATTGTATCTCGTGAAGCTGAGG
Source organism: Allium sativum (assembly GCA_030737875.1). NCBI lineage: Eukaryota > Viridiplantae > Streptophyta > Magnoliopsida > Asparagales > Amaryllidaceae > Allium > Allium sativum. Next base: position 881,732,214 of record CM060919.1, on the reverse strand, counting down.
CCGGAAAGGAACACATAGAAGTGAAGGAAGCAGGATCAAGAAGGGATTACACCGCTTGTGGCCTCACGACATGTAGAAGATGCCCGCAAACCAAGGCTTCGGACCTCGAAGGAGTTACGAGCCTCGACCACCTGGTCCTGGGACCCTCGCGCCCCTCGGAAGGACCTCATCCAGGCATGACGCGGAATTCGCACCCAGCCGGGTGCGAAATCTCGCTCCCATGCCTGGGTTCGGAATTTCGAACCCATGCTTGGGTTCGAAATTTCGAACCCAATGGGTGCTAGGTCTCGAGCCTAGCGGGTGCGAAATCTCGCACCCATAACTGGGCTCGAGATCCCGAGCCTAGCGGACACGAAATCTCGCGCCCACGGCTGGGTTCGAGATCTCGAGCCCAGTGGAGCAAGATTTCGTGCCCACGCCTGGGTTCGAAATTTCGAACCCAACGACTCGAAATTTGAACCCATGCTCGGGTTCGAAATTTCGAGGCGCACGGGTGGCAGGCTCGAATTTCCTGCATGTGGTCCCTATTCCTACCTAATCCTACCTACACCCACTCCTATAAATAGCCTATGGCCTCACACTTCAAGGGGGTTGGATTTTCTTTACTTGAAACCTCCCTAGAGCTTCATGAGCTCCATTAATGGCATTTCCTATTTGAAGAAGAAGAAGAAGAATTAAATATTCTTTTTCCCAAATACCTAGCACATTTCAATTATGAAAATGAACGTAATGAGCATGGCTCTACCCTGTAATTCTTGAGTGATTAATAAAAGTTCAACAACCTTCCAAAGTGGGCGTAGGCCTAATCCACGGCCGAACCACTATAAAATCTCGTGTCATTCACCGCTTTCTCTTACTTAGTCTTGGGATCAAATTAACTATTCCTAGTAATAGGAATCTTTGGTGTTTACGACATTTTTTTGCCGTTAACATTTGGTGCATACACTGAGAACCTTTTATCGAGATTTGCGTCTTTCTTCCACATTTTCATCTCGACTTTGACAAGCTTGAGGTTCCTTGCCTAACCTGCTGTCGAGTCCGCTTACGATGGTAAAGAAGTCAAAGAACGCAATGGTCGGCTCTTCAGCCGTAGCCGAGGCCGGTACCTCCCAAAAACCTTAACCGGAAGATGTCCTAGCCCCTAACGAAACCATCCCTCATATTGTGCATCCCGAAGCGCCCGTTACCTAAGCTCAAATTCGTGCGCTTAATGAAAGATATGAGAACACCGCGGTCGGGCTTAACCAAGCATTAAGGGATAACATCGGTCTTATGTGCCAACTTCAAGAATGTCAACGCGTCGTCGCCCGACTTAAATTGGCTTGGAACAATGCTCGACCCCCACCAACCGCATCAGAAACTTCCTTTTCTGAGTCAAGGGGCCCACACTAAAGGAGAAGGTTCACCCTCATCAACAATGTCGCCGCTCGCAACAATGCCCTCGATAAAGGTAATGGTCATGCCAATGGAAACGGTAACAGCGACCGAACTACAGTCACGTATAGCGAGGGGCACAACATCGAGATCGCTCTCGCTTGATCATTAATGATGGACCAGGTCCTACAAACCAACCTTTTCCTCGACACAACCCGATGGTCGCTAATCAGGGTGATGGGCCAGCTGTTCAAACAGGCCATGCTCCTCCGGAACAGGATCTGCATCACCCCGCTCCACCTCATCATCAACACCAAGACCCAATCATAAATGTCGAGGACATGGAGGAAGATTATCCAAACGTCCATCATAGAAGACGGTCTCGCAATAGGACTCTAAAGTCGCGTCAAAATCCGTGGATCCCAATGGCGGATCCCCATCCAACCTACCTTCCCGACATGATACGAAGGGTCATGAAGGAAATGCGAGGGGGCGCACACGGCACATGGGAAGCCCATATTAGGCGTAACCCCTTCACAAGAAGAGTAAATGAGGCCGAATGAACAAGGCGCTTTAGCATGCCACAAATGCTGCTCTACGATGGTACCACTGCTCCTTGTGACTTCTTGAATCGCTATGAATGGCAGATGGACTCGAGCCGGGGTGACGATCCCAAATGTAAATGCTTTCTGATCTTCCTGTCTAGTACCGCTTTACTTTGGTTCTCGCGCCTCCCTCTCGATTCCATTAACAACTTCGAAAAACTAGTAACAAAGTTAGTCAAGCAATTCAGGGTGCATATCCCAACTCCGAAGAATGCCCTCACCATATCCAACCCATACTAGGGGACCGTCGAGTCTCTTAGGAACTACCTTTCCCGGTTCAACACAGCTCTCGCCGATGTTGAAGATCCAGATCCTTGCACCATACTCTTTCAGCTAGCAAAAGGTGTCCTTCCTACTTCAGAGTTCGGAGCCTGGATCTATCGAAATTAGCCAAAGAGCCTCGACGCATTTTATGAGGAGGCAGACCAATACCTGTGCCAAGAAGAGGCAAGGCGGAAATTGCTTTTCGCTATGAGTCGTCCCTACGACTCCCAAGCAGATACCACCAATAACCAATTCAGAGGTAGGCGAGGCGGGGAGCTCTTCGACCAAAACAGGAGGCAAGTCCCCAAAGGAAAAAACCTAACAATGGCAGGCCAGATGGAAAAAACAATGAGAAAGCCTCAGCAGAATTAAGAAAGCCCGGCGCTTGCCAAGCTTTCGAGACCTACACCCCGTTGAATGAAGAAACAGAGACAATCTACTTGGAAACGTGTAACACCCTTCCATACAAGAAGCCGCGCATCAGAGAATCAACCGACCACAAGAAGAACTCCGGGAGGTACTATCGATACCACGACGTGTACGAGCACGACACCAACGAATGTCGGTAACTTAAGGATGCAATCGAGAAACTTATTCATGAGAAATGGCTCGAGCAATATGTCCAAGAGCCCTTTCCCACCGAGGAAAACTCGCAACCTACAGCGCCAGCTCCACAAGCAGCCGCCAAGGGAGCTCTAGGACCGTCTAACCTAAGACGAGGAATTGTGATCAACACCATGGCGGACCTTACCCCACACATAACAGCTTTCAAAAAATGGAGGAATATGTGAGTTCCATAAAACATGCTACTTACGGAGCCTGCTCCTCTCTCCCTGAGTCCATCCCATCCAAGCTACAAAAATCCATGCGGGATGACGTCATCTTCCGAGAAAGGGAATCGACAGGGGTGGAAATCCAGACCACCGATCCATTAGTCATCACTACCCAGATCGGTGCCGCTTCCGTTTGGAAGGTCTTTATCGACCCAGGAAGCTCGGTCAACATCATATTTAAGGCCGCCTACGGCCAGATGAAATTGGAAACGAATGAGTTGAAGCTATGTCATGCCGCAATTCACGACATCAATGGGGCCTCTAGTTCCCCCGTAGGGATGATCGACCAACCCGTAGAACTGGGCGAGGAGGACCGAAGTCGAGTCCGAATTCTCACTTTCATGATCACAGACATTGACTCCCCCTACAACGCTTTCCTAAGGAGCCCCTTTCTCACCGAGTTCCGAGTTTACAAGGCACCACAGTCTCTCCTAATGAAATTCCCGATGGAAAATGGGATCGGGACCGTTAAGGGTGACCAAGTAAGTGCCAGGGAATGTTACGCAATAAAATGGAAGAATGCGTGGAATAAGGACAAGGGCAAAGCCATGCCCACTCCTTCTTACGCCAAGAATGTCTCTGCATAGCAATCAGGGCGTCTGGGCCCTATATCAGGTGCCACTCATGTCTTTTTGATGACCTCGACCCACAGAAGGACGAAGAGCCCAAACATGAGAGGGCTACCCCGGTCCAATCCGTAGTGGACGTTCCTATCAACCTCGACGACCCAACAAGGGTATTGAAGGTAGGGTCACAACTCCACCCAGCAGTTAAAGAAGATCTCATATGCTTCCTAAAAGCCAATTTAGACGTGTTTGCGTGGACTCACTCCGACATGAAAGGCATCGACCCTGCAGTTGCTTGTCATTCCCTTGGCTTAGATCCTGGAATACCTCCAGTTAAACAGAAATGCCATTTTTTATGACCCGAGAGGTCCAAGGCACTCGAAAAAGAGGTGGACCGTCTGCTCAACAATAACTTCATCCACGGGGATGAGTACCCCAAATGGGTTTCCAATCTAGTTCTGGTTAAAAAGGCCAACGGTAAGTGGCAAGCATGCATCAACTTCTCCGATCTGAGCAAGGCATGTCCCAATCACAGCTTCCCGCTCCCAAGATCGATCGACTAGTCGATTCGACCGCCGGATACTAGCTATTATCCTTCATGGACGCCTACTCAAGCTACAACCAGATCCCAATGAGCCTCCGCAACCAAGATCATAAATATTTCATAACCGACCTTGGGCTCTATTGCTACCGTGTCATTCCTTTTGGCCTTAAAAATGTTGGTGCCACTTATCAACAAATGGTTAATCAACTCTTTAAAAATTAAATCGGAAAGTCCATGGAGGTGTATGTGGATGATATGCTAGTAAAATCTAAAATATCAAGCGATCACGTCCATGACCTCTCCGAAATGTTCAATGTCCTTCGCTAGTACGACATGAACTCAACCCCCTGAAATGCTCCTTCGGAGTCGCCTCGGGAAAGTTTTAGGTTTCATTGTCAATTCACGGGGCATGGAAGCTAACCCAGAAAAAATCCAAGCTATTCGGGACATCCGAGTCCTCGAGAACATTAGGGATGTTCAAATTCTGAACGGAAAGGTCGCCGCTTTAAGCCGGATCATCTCTAAGGTAACGACCCGCATTCTACGCATCGGAAGATCGTAGAATATTTATTTCTTTTTCTTGGTAAGTCGTATGGTTGTGTACTTTTGGGAAACGACTAGTGGGGTTATTTCCCATATTCATGATTTTTGTCAATTTTTAAATGAACGATTTGCCCCTAGCTGATACTGTTTTGGCCATAACTTTTGACTAGAAAGGAACTTTGACCTAAAACCACTTCCATTAGATTCGTTTGATGGTTTACTTTTCCGCAGAGTGGTCATAATAGCCAAACGGACTTACCATTTGGGAGATATGGCTGAATTAAGGTTTAAAGGGTTAAAAACAGCTAATTATGGCTAATTATGGCCAAACAGAGAATCATTTCAGATTTGGTATTTCATTTGTGGCCAAGGTGAGTGATTTGCATTGTTTTTCACTAATTATGGCTAAATAGAGTAATTAGCAAAGATTAGCGAAATTATAACTCGGAAAAATTTGGAAAATTCCAGAATATTATTTTATGCCACTGATATGAATTTGGCTTAATTTGGACTAATTTTGCTAATCTCGGAATTTAGGGGATTAAGGGGTGATTAGTGATAATTAGCGAAATTTTGCATCATAAAAATCTGGAAAAATTTGTAAAATTCTAAAATATTATTTTAGGGCTCTGATAGAAATTTGAGTTGATTTGGTTAAGTTTTACTAATCTTATCACTAGTTGTTGTTAAACATGCTTAACGGAAAAATAAGGGTTGTTGGGTATGTTTGATCCGTTTTGACATATCATATTGTTGTTTTGCTGTTTGTGGATGTCTATACATGGTGCTATGGCTGTATGGTATGCTTTGTGATTATTTAGAACAGTTAGAATGGTCGAAAACGCCATCGTGTGGCGTAAAAAAGTCGCTGAAAAGTTGCAGGAAAATATGCAGGAAACCAGATCGGATCGCCCCCAATCTGAACCGACCCAATCGTGAATGTAGAGACCACGAGCTGGAGGACTGTTTCTGACACGAACCACCACGTGGAGACTCCGAGTACCATCACGAACCGATTAGGATTCCACGAGCTGCTCGCACCTAAAGCTCCGACCCGATCCGAAGTCACGACCCGATCCGACGGAGGAAGCACGAACCTATCCGATGGAGAGCGAGCACCACGATCCAACCCGAACCTAATGGGTGCCCACGATCTGAACTAGAGGAGTTGACATTGACGAACCGATCCGAAGAAAAGTGAAGAGAGAAGACCGAACCGAACTGGTGACGCACAGTGGGCTTGAAGATGACCAGGAACCGGACCATGGTGAATTGCATCCGAGCCGAACCGAGGGAAGAAGAAGCCGAACTAATCCGGGAAAGAAGACAAATAACCCGAGATGGAAAGGTAGTCCAAATGGGAAGTTAGAGCTCAGGATCTAGTTGGAACCAATGAGTTCACTTCATGAGTTGGGATTTGCTGCGGGACGTGTGCAAAGGGGTTATCGATATCCATAACTTTGGTTCACCGCTGAAGAAAAGGGGGCATGTAGACGAGCCAGAGCTAGGCTGGTTGGCCCATTTGGGTTATTGACTATGGACCAGTGTAGTGGGGACAGTGTAATACTTGTACGGAGTTGCCGTCATAGCCCCAAAAGAGCAAAGTGGGTCGTAGCAATAGTTGTACAGAGTTGCCGTCATGACCCCAAAGATTTGGTGGCTAGGGAAATGGATATCGTATGCTTTATGCACTGAGTGAGAGATGTGAGGATGGTTGCTATGATTGATTTGTTTGTTATCACTATGACATGCACACCCCCTCCCCCGTTATCTTTATACCATGTTTAGTGGCACCTTAGAGTATTGTACGGTATGTAGTGCTAACTCTTTGGTTGCAGGTCCAGGTTCTGGTATGGTTTAGTATACATGTTATTGTTCTATTTAGCTGCTTATCACTCATACTAGACTTTTTGTCTGACCCAAAGTTTTATGTCTCTTCTTATTACTCTGGGTGCTCACACGAGCAGACTAGAGACAGGTTAGGTGGTATGCACGAGTAGCTGATCCGGAGACGAGCAGGAGGCTTCCACGTATGATATATATAGATATTCTCCCTGTGTTGTTGAAGATCACTGCTTGGGCATTAATAGTGCATCTTCTACTTTAGCTTTCTTTTGCTTTAGAGACAGGTTTAAAGTTGTAATAATGATGATGGATCATAAGCTGTATTTGGATTTCCGCTGCTATGTTGGTTTAGTTTTCAGCTTATGCACTGTCTCGCCTGTTTTATGTCAAAGTAATATTACTATTATATTTTATTCCATGCACTATGAGACATTCTACAGGTTCTGTGTTAGTTCTTTATCTTCCTTCTTTTCTTCTGACGACCGTTCTGTGATAGTTGGACATGTGTACAGCGCACTTTCGAAGGAAATGTCGGCTAGTACAGAGTGGGCCGTCACATCTAAGGCCATCGATAAGTGCATCCTCTTCTTCGATTTACTCCGAAAAGGGAAACACAACTTCGAATGGACCCCTGAATGCGTCTCTGCATTCAAGGAACTTCTGGATCACTTAGAGCGACCACCTATCCTCTCTAAGCCTATAGACCATAAGGACTTATATATTTACATGGCTGTTTCTACGCAGGCAATCAGCTCGACACTAATACACCTCAAAGACCGTACTCGACGACCCGTTTCCTATATCAGCAAGCGGTTAACAGGGGCAGAGAAGGACTACCTGAATCGAGAGAAGCTATCATTCTTCTTGTTGATTTCCTCTAGAAAGCTCCGACCGTGCTTCTAGTCGCATCCCATAAAAGTTTTCACTAACCTGCCACTACATCCGGTCCTACAATGACCCGAGGCATCAGGGCAATTACTAAAGTGTAGCATAGAGTTAAGCCAGTTCGAGATAACATTCATCCCTCGATGAGCCATCCTCGGCCAACCCCTCACAGACTTCATCCTGGAGTTCACAGCCCCCGAGGAGGAACCACGGTGAACGCCGGAATTCTCGATGCCAAGTGGAAATTGTTTGTAAATGGATCCTCTAATAGAAAATGCTCCGGTGCCGGAGTCGAGCTCATCACCCCTGAGGAACGCCCGATGTATTACGCGTTGAAGCTAAATTTTCCTGCTACTAACAACGACGTGGAGTACGAGTCCTTAATCGTCGGGCTTAGAATTGCGATCGAACTCAAGGTGGAGATCATCACATTTTCTCCGATTCACAGCTTATCGTCCGAGAAGGACTGGGAGAGTATCAAGAGGAAGTAGGACGGCTCACCCGGTACCTGGCCCTAGTTCAAGGGCTACTCGTCTACCTCAAGCACTTCACCATCACCCATATCTCATGCGAACAAAATGAAAAAGCAGATTCCCTCGCCAGAATGGCAAGCTTTGAAGATCCGCAACTTAATGAATTCTCCCTAGTTGAAGTCCTTAATTCTCCAAGCACCAAGTAAGGGCAAGACGAGACGATTATAAGCACCAAACCCAAGCCCGAGTCCTAGATGACACTGATCAAAAATTACCTACAGCATGGGATCCTAACAAAGCATTACAAGGAAAGGTGCGCGCTCACTCGCCAGTCATCCCGTTACCTTCTTATGGATAGGGTACTCTACCGTGGAAGTTTTTCCGTTCCCTTGCTCCAATGCGTAGCTCACGGCGACGCCCTCCAAGTACTAAGCAGTGTGCTTGAAGGCGAATGTGGCGATCACACTAAGGGCAGACCCTGGCCAGAAAGATTCTTAGACATGGTTATTACTGGCCTACGCTTGATCAAGACGCCGCAGACTACGCTCGCAAGTGCGATAAGTTCCAGCGCTTCTCCAAGATTCCACGAGCCCCGCCTACGGAACTATCTCAAATGGTCAGCCCGTGGTTGTTTTACATGTGGGGATTCGACATCATCAGAACTCTTCCAATGGCTAGAGGTGGGGCATGATATGCCGTCGTCGCAGTGGACTATTTCACCAAGTGGGCAAAAGCTGAAGCTCTCGCCACCATAACCACGAAGAAGATGATCAACTTTGTCTTACGCAACATCATTACCCACTATGAAGTGCTTCAGGCTATCATCTCCGTCAACGGCACTCAATTCGAGAGCACCAAGTTTAAAGCTTTCTATCAGCGCCACGACATCGATAAAAGATTCTCAGCTGTGGCTCATCCCTAAGCCAATGGGAAAGTCGAGGCAATTAACAAGGTCATCAAATCCACCATCAAGAAATGTCTGGAAAAGGCTGGGGGCATGTCGGCAGACGAACTCTCTCTAGTTTTATAAGCTTACCGCACCACCCACAAGACAGCAATCGGCCATACTCCTTTCGCCCTCGCTTATGGACTAGAAACTGTCATTCCCATTGAGCTCAAGTTACAATCCCATCGAGTCACGTATTTTGATCCAAAGACAAACCAAGATTTACTTCTGGGATCACTCGACTTGCTAGAAGAAGAAAGGAACGAGGCCAATATCAGAGCCGCTGCCCAACGACAGCGAGTAGCCCGATACTTCAATTCCAAGGTCCGCCACAAGGACCTCAACATCGGCGAACTAGTTCTAAAGCGGATTTTCCCCCTGATAGTAGGCCTCTTGCCTCGCTGGGAAGGCCCATACTCCATACATAGAAAGCTCAGCGATGGAACCTTCAGGCTCGCCACCGTCGACGGAGCTGAACTCCTAAGGGCATGGAACAGCGAACATCTGCGCCGCTACTTTACATAACTCAGTTTACGGTTGTTCATGCTTTTCGAGCAATGTTCTGTTTTGTCAGAAATTCAAGGCATTGTAAAGGCTATTACTACCAAAGTTATTAGCAGAAATGGTGTTCAATTTTCTGTATCGCTGTTGTTTACTTATCACGTAATGCATCCTGTTTTCCAACAACCAACTCAATTCACACCTGTGAAAACTGCATCGGCATCCCAAGCACGGGATGTGACGACTGCCCACAGCCCCCACACTCTACAAGAGGAATAATGCATTGAAAGGTGTGCTAGGCAGCTATGGACGATCATCAAGGTATGGTAGATAAACGAAATCTGTCGTAAACTCACAACGCAAGGATAAAATATAATAGAACATATACAACAGGTAATGATAGTGAAGCAGAAAACACTAAACTTTCATGACAACTAGAAAGTATTCCATACACATGGATAACAATAGTAGTGTTTGTACAATTTTCCTCACTACAACACTCATAAAAATAGCATACAACAGAAACAAATACTAAATAGTATTAAAAATAGTACACCAGCCTCATGCTCGCCTCCGAACAGCAGCATCGTCCTCACTTAAGCTACCTGTTACCTGCTACTTAGTCTTCCCGTCCAACAATCGGGTGAACAGCCCAAGGTTATAAGAGGAAACATAAAACCTTGAGTCAGACAACAGTCTTAGTGAGCGATAAAACAACTAACAAACTTCAACAATAAAGTATATGAGAAGGGATAGATAAGCATACTAGTCTACCCACTACACCAGAGAATAACTCAATCTTATATTCCCCATATCAGACAGTGATAGATTAACTATAAACAATTCAATCATTCATCCATGGAAACCAAAACACCCATTCAATCACGGAAATCACTCATAACATCCAGATTATATATATCTCATGTAGACCATCCTAATCGAATTTAACATCCCTTTAGTACAAGCCCCAGAGGCCTAAACCAATATCAGATAAGCACCCATGAAACATCTCCTTCGACTTTGGACAACCTACATGAGACGGTATAAACCGAACAACCAATCATCCATGACTAACTCTGGCTATCACCGCTAATCTAGCTTTGAAACCATCGTTAATCATATGGCGGCCAATCTTGCTAAAAGTCAAGGGCTAATGGTAACCCTAGTTCTAGCATAAACTCCATATGTCCAACCTTGACAATGTCCAACCTTGATAACTAGGCCTTTCGACGATACCCAAGGTACTCGACCTACAATCGGTCTTTTGGGTGCCCCCATTGTACCCCCACTTTGAGCCTGCTAGAACTTGCGACAACGATAATCTCTCAGCCCTCAATATCTCTAGTCGCCCAACCTTGACGACTATTTACTTCTCGAGCTACCATTATCCACCAACTGACGACATTTGAGTATTTTGCCTATTCATTGCTTTTCGCCGATCAACGAACGTATCACATAACTTCGAACATCCCCTTCTGGACTCTTGTCGAAGCCACCACCATCGTTGAACCAACCAACATCTTTATAAGGTTCAAAGCAATCCATAGCATTATTTCAGCACTTCCCGATTAAATTTACTTTGAAGTCACACCATCACTGGAAATGTCCAGGCCACTTTAGTCTGAATCATTTCTGGCTGATCCAATTCTGGCTGAGCCAATTCTGGTTGAGCCAATTCTGCCTGATCCAACTTCTACCCGATCCAACTTCTGGCTGAGCCAAATTCTACCTGAGCCAACTTCTGCCCGATCCAACTTCTGCCTGATCCAACTTCTGCCCGAGCCAACTTCTACCCGATCCAACTTCTTCCCGATCCAACTTCTGCCTAATCCAACTTCTGCCCGATCCAACTTCTGGCCTATCCAACTTCTACCCGATCCAACTTCTAGCTGAGCCAACTTCTGCCCGTTTTCGACCAAAACTTCGCCAAACGACGAATCGAACGAAACCAACTAAACCAAAATCATCAAACATAATTATACATATCATAACATTACTAATCACACGAATATCATGATTTCCACAAAAATGATGTAAATCTCACCAAAAACCATTAAAATGAACATATGATCAAAATGAGAGATCTAACTAACACAAATATGTAAAATGACATGAAATTAACGAGTAAAACTTGTTAGATTAGATTGTAGGGTGATGCATACAAATGAACATGTAATAGTTTAAATCTATGGTAAAACATTCAAATTTGATAATAAATATGCACAAACACTCTTATACTTCATTGCATTCATGTGAGAGATGTAAATCACTTACCGATTCTCCAAAATAAGCTAAAATGATATAATTATGAATCTGAACAACGAATACTTCGAACCATGCTCCTTGATCCGATGAATTTTCCCTTGGAATGATGTAGATCTAGCCTCGAATGGTGTAGATCTTCGATTTCCCTCCTTGGATTTGGATTTTTAATGGTGGAAAGTTGTTAGAGAAAGAAGAAGCACAAGGTCTCCAAATGAGAGAATGAGAGAAGTAGCCTATTCTCTAAACCCCTCAACCTCTATTTATAGTTTTCACCAACCCACTAATGGGCCTCCCCAATTCAGCCCACTAGGCTCTCCAAACCTGAACAACCAACTGAAAAACCCTAAAACAACGATTTCTCCCAAACCGCTGAGCCAAATCCTTAATGTAACCACTCTACGAAAAGGCAATCATCAATTCCTTTCCAATGGCACAGGTCTCACCCTTTGATTCGACTTGAGTCAAAAGTTATGCCCTGTACAAGACTGATACTGGAAAAATGTTCACAAACAAAATCGGTAAAAATTATGGACATGTCTCAGATCCCCATAAGCAACATATTAAAAGATGTGAATGGTCTAACCCCCAGGGATTAAAATAAAAATATTTTACGATCTTCTGATATGTAAAATGTGGGCTGTTACATTCTTCCCCCCTTAAGAATTTCGCCCCCGAATTTCCAAGTAAACATAAGCAACTACAACAATTACCGCATGCCTATCATCCATGAGAAGCCAATTCTATCACCCAAACTAGAAAACAACAAGCCATACATCCATAGCCTTGTCCTAGCACGCAGAATTCTATCAAACAACCCCCAAAATAACAACAATATCAACAAGTAACAATAAGAACAACAAGTAATAATGATGTGATGATGGCACGATATCAATGGGTCCTATGGACGAAGAATTTTGGATGGGTCTTCCTTATACTCTCCTTCGTCCCCCATGTACCAACGTCGCCTTCTCCACTCCATTATAACTTAACTAAATAAAACGCCCTCTCCCTAAGCTGTTTCGTGTTATTCTCCATAACACGAAGCGACTTTTAAGGTTTTGTAACTGCAAACTAGACTACAAGGTTGACATACTACTCCGGAGGTACTACCACATCCGGACCATGCAAATATTTTCGCAAAAACAGCTCACAGAATATTGTGCACATTCTACATCCCTCGCGTAAAATCACTTTATACACGAGCTTTCGGATTTGCTCGTCTATCAGAATCGGTCTAACAACCAACCGCACTTAAGCTACCCACCACAACATTTAGAAGCATTGTTGATAACTCCTCCAACATGACCGACCCATTTCCTGGCTTGGTTCTAGGTAGTCCAATGATAAAATCCATTGATACTTACTCCTACTTCCATGTAGGAACTTCTAATGGCTGAAGAAACCCACTCGGCTTCTTCTGTTCAGCTTTCACCAACTGACAACTCATGCACATGGAAATGAACTTTCCAATATATTGCTTCATCCCTTCCCAATAGTTGTTTCATTTCATATCTTGATTCATTTTATTACCACCGGGATGAAGCGTCAAGTTCGAGTGATGACATTCTCTCAGAACCACATCTCTCAATCCGTCAATATCAGGAACAACTAATGGCATATGCTTTCGAAGCCAACCTTCCCGATCAACTTCGAACTCTTTGTCTTTCGGTTCCAGCTTCGGGATAAACTCAACAAGCTTTGCATCTTGCCTTTTGGCTATCGCCAATCCTTTCGATGGGAGTAGGTCTTATCATAAGCTTGCCAACATTTCAGGTTCCAACTCGCACTTTGGCCTGAAATCAAACCTTGCCAAATACTCAAGGCTCTTCCATTCCGAAAACATCGCTCCTAAACTTGCGTGCCTTCGACTCAACATATCCGCAACTGCGTTACCTTTACCAGGAGTATATGCTATATTCAAAATCATACGATGCCAGAAACTCCAACCATCGTTGCTACCGAAGATTCAAATCCTTTGGGGAGAAACGATACTTTAACGACTTGTGATCCATGGACAACTCGAATCTAACTCCCAATAGGTAATGTCTCCACATCTTCAGAGCAAACATAATCGCCGCCAACTCTAAATCATGAGCTGGGTAATTTCTCTCATGCGGCTTCAGCTGTCGACTCGCATGGGCCACAACCTTATCCTTCCGCATTAGTACTGCTCCAAGTCCAGTACCACATGCATCGGTGTATACCACTATCTCTTCATTCCCACTCGGAATGGTTAACATAGGAGTACTTGTTAGTCTCTCTTTCAAGATTCCGAATGCTTGTTCACACATTACATTCCATGTGAACACTTGGTTCTTCTTCGTAAATCATATTAACGGTGCAACCATCTTGGAGAAATCCTTGATAAACCGTTGGTAATATCCTACCAACCCAAGGAAACTCCGAATATCTGCTGCATCTTAGGTTTATCCCAGTCCCAGATTGCTGCAACTTTGGCGGGGTTAACTGCTATCCCATTTCCAAAAACAACATAACCTAAGAACCTCACTTCATCCTTCCAGAAGTGACACTTCGAAAACTTAGCTTTCAACTGATGCTTTCGCAAGATCTCTAACACAACTCTCAAGTGCGTCTTGTGCTCTTCGTTATTCCGAGAGTAAACCAAAATGTCATCCATAAACAAATCACGAACTTGTTCAACTGATCTCTGAAAAACCTATTCATAAGATCCACAAAATATGCTGGCGTGTTAGTTAACCCGAATGGCATCACAAACCACTCGAAGAATCCGGATGGTGTCCTAAAAGCAGTCTTTGTTGCACTATCCTTGGCCACCCTCTATTGGTGAAATCCAGTTGCCAAACCCATTTGAGAAAACACTTTGGCTTCGTGAAGCCGATCGAACAAGTCATCAATCCTTGGCAACGGATACTTGTTCTTCTTATTCACCTTGTTCAGCTCACGATAGTCCACACACAATCTTAACGAGCCATCTGTCTTGGTTGCAAACATGACTGCTGCAACCCGTTCGGAAACACTTCTCCGAATGAATCCCTTTTCCCAAAAGGTCACAAATCTGCACCTCTAACTCTCGCTGTTCCTTAGGTGTCATCTTCCTAAGAGGCATAACGATTGGTCTAACAACCTCAAACAAGTCGATCGTAAACTCGATCTCTCGATGCGGCGGCAACCCTTTGTCCTCATCAAAGACATCTTTATACTCCTTGGCGATCAACATAGATAACAAGCCTTCTTGTGGAATCACAAGCGAATATAACAACTTATAAGAACACCGTCTTCAAGTTACCCCGAATCAACACCTCCCGCCCTTCCACATCCCCGACTGTCATCTCTTGCTTTTCATAACTTACTTTTCCTACACATCTCTTAGGCCAATCCATGCCCAAGATGATTTCAAACCCAGCGAAAGTTAAAACTAAGCAACCACTCTTAAATGAGCATTCACGATCAACAATACTAGATCCACAAAGCTTGCATAAAGCAGATGAACCCATACTAGATCAATTACAACTAAAGGCCTATTACAACTTTAAGTTCCGAACCCATTCAACATACAATCTTATTATAGGTAAAAGATGACGATTCTCTAGTACCAAATAGAACTCAAACAACTTCACTGGTTGGAAGCACATCCAGACAACAACTTCTCCTAGTTCTCTTTAGGAATACAATAGGAAATTGGAATAACTTCTACAACACATGCTTCCTTCGGTTGCCTATTCTTTGGAAGGTTTGGACAATCTTTCTTCTTATGTCCAGGCTTGCCGCATTCAAAGCACTTACTTTCGGTTTTCGGCTCCTCACAATCGTTGGCATAATGACCCTCCAATTGACAATTAAAGCAAGTGACATTCTTCTTAAATCTCTTCTTCTTGCTTTTCTTCGTATTAGCACTAGGGCCAATAAAGGTTTCTTCGTCTGTAGGAGAATATTCCCTCTGTCGCTTAACCGAATCCCTTTTGGGTACTTGCACAGGAACACCATGCTCTACTGACGCTTCTGGAACAGGCCTCCTTATCATGGCTACTTCCATCATGGCTGCCCCAAACATAACTAGATACTCCGGTGCAATAGCTAAAGCTCCCAATTGGCATCCAACTCCTACTCTTCCAGTCTCAGGCTCACTCCTAAAGGTTTGACGACTCATTATAAATCTAAAATAGAATGATTAGTCCAGTTACAAGATAAACTACTAAAGGAAAACAACCGCTACTACTATATATGCTTATATATACAGTAAACATCCAACTGAAATCTACAAGTACGTCTCTCATACGTAATTACGCCTTCGAACTTTGACCACGATCGTTGACCAGAGCTCTGATACCAGATGTGATGACCACCCACAGCCCCCGCACTATAAAAGAGGAATAATGCGCTGAAAGGTGTGCTAGGCAGCTATGGACGATCATCAAGGTATGGACGATAAACAAAATCTGTCGTAAACTCACAGCGCAACGATAAAATATAATAGAACATATACACCAGGTAATTATAGTGAAGCAGAAAACACTAAACTTTCATGACAAATAGAAAGTATTCCCATACATGTGGATAACAACAGTAGTGTTTCTACAATTTGCCTCACTACAACACTCATAAAAATAACACACAGCGGAAACAAATACTAAATAGTAGTAAAAATAGTACGCCAGCCGCCTGCTCGCCTCCGAACAGCAACACTGTCCTCACTTAAGCTACTTGTTACCTACTACTTAGTCTGCCCATCCAACAATCAGATGAACAACCCAAGGTAATAAGAGAAAACATAAAACCTTGAGTCAGACAACAGTCTTAGTGAGCGATAAAACAACTAACAAACTTCAACAATAAAGTATATGAGAAGGGATAGATAAGCATACTAATCTACCCACGACACCATAGAAAAACTCAACCTTATCTTCCCCACATCGGACAATGATAGCCTTTACTATAAACAATTCAATCATTCATCCATGGAAACCAAAACACCCATTCAATCACAGAAAGCACTCATAACATCCAGATTATATATATCTATTGTAGACTATCCTAATCGAATTCAACATCTCTTAAGTACAAGCCCCAGAGGCCTAAACCATTATTAGACAAGCACCCTGAAACATCTCCTTCGACTTTGGACAACCTACATGAGACGGTATAAACATAACAACCAATCATCCATGGCTGATTCTGGCTATCACCGCCAATCCTGCTTTGAAACCATCGTTAATCTTATGACGACAAATCTTGCCAAAGGTCAAGGGCTAATGGTAACTCCAGTTGTAGCATAAACTCCATAAGTCCAACCTTGGCAACTAGGCCTTTCAACGATACCCAAAGTACTCGACCTACAATTGGTCTTTTGGGTGCCCCCAACGTACCCCTGCTTTAAGCCTGCTAGAACTTACGACAACGATAATCTCTTTGCCCTCAATATCTCTAGTCGTCTAACCTTGACGGCTATTTACTGCTCAAGCGACCTTCTCGAGCAACCACTATCCACCAATTCACGACCTTTGAGTTTTCTACCTATTCCTTGCTTTTCACCGATCAACGGACGTATCACTTCACTTAGAACATCCCCTTCTGACTCTTGTCGAAGACACCACCATCATTGAACCAATCAACGTCTTTATAAGGTTCAAAGCAATCCATAGCATTATTTTAGCACTTCCTGACTTCCCGATTAAATTTACTTTGAAGTCACACCATCACTGGAAATGTCCAGGTCACTTTAGTCCAAATCACTTCCGGCTGATCCAATTCTGGCTGAGCCAATTCGGCCCGATCCAACTTCTGCCCGATCCAGCTTCTGGCTGAGCCAACTTCTACCCGAGCCAACTTCTGCTCGATCCAACTTCTGGCCGAACCAACTTCTGCCCGATCCAACTTCTGCCCGAGCCAACTTCAGCCCGATCCAACTTCTGCCTAAGCCAACTTTTGCCCGATCCAACTTCTGCCCGATCCAACTTCTGGCTGAGCCAACTTCTACCCGATCCAACTTCTGGCTGAGCCAACTTCTGTTTGATTTCAAGCAAAACTTCGCCAAATGACAAATCAGACGAAACCAAATCAGACGAAACCAAATCAGACGAAACCAACTCAGCCAAAATCATCAAACACAATCATATACATATCATAACATTACTAATATCATGAATATGATGATTTCCACAAAAATGATGTAAATCTCACCAAAAACCATTAAAATGAACATATGATCAAAATGAGAGATATAACTAACACAAACATGTAAAATGACATGAAATTAATGATTAAAACTTGTTAGATTAGATCACAGGGTGACGCGTACGAAAAATGAACATGTAATAGTGTAAATCTATGGTAATACATTCAAATTTATGAGAAATATGCACAAACACTCATATACTTCATTGTATTCATGTGAGAGATGTAAATCACTCACCGATTCTCCAAAACAAGCTAAAATGATATAATTATGAATCTGAATAGCGAATACTTCGAACCAAGCTCCTTGATCCAACCAATTTGCCCTTGGAACGATGTAGATCTAGCCTCGAATGGTGTAGATCTTTGATTTCCCTCCTTGGATTTGGATTTTTAATGTGGAAAGGTGTTAAAGGAAGAAGAAGCGCAAGGTCTTCAAATGAGAGAATTAAAGAAGTGACCTATTCTCCATACCCCTCACCCTCTATTTATAGTTTCCAACAACCCACTAATGGGCCTTCCCAATTCAGCCCATTAGGCTCTCCAAACCTGAACAACCAACTAAAAAATCCTAAAACAACGATTTCTCCCAAACCGTTAAGCCAAATCCTTGGTGTAACCACTCTATGGAAAGGCAATCATCAATTCCTTTCCAATGGCATAGGCCTCATCCTTTGATTTGACTTGAGTCAAAAGTTATGCCCTGTACAAGACTGACTGTGGCAAAATGGTCACAAACAAAATCGGTAAAAATTATGGACATGTCTCACATCCCCATAAGCAACATATTAAAAGATAAGAATGATCTGACCCTCAGGGAATAAAATAAAAATATTTTACGATCTTCCGGTATGTAAAATGCGGGCTGTTACATGGGAGCCTGCGCGACCATCCCAATTTCTTGGCAACATTGAGTCTGAAATGCTTGGCTACGCCCAGCACCCCGAGCACGAGAGCTGGCAACGCTACACGAATCGCCGGCTCGTGGCGCGACCGAGCCTAAACATATACTAACTCGAACCCCGACCTAGTGCCGAGGCCAAGGATAAATCTTTCCGCATCCTAGTCCAGGTGGCTTGGCGCCACTCAGCGACCGACTAAGATCGATGCAAATCTCTCTTCACTGGTTGCGGGTGCCAGTCAAATCTTGGCACAACACCAAGACTGACCTTAAATCGTTTCTTCCCCTTAGCTCTCAGGGCTAGGGGCAGCCTGTGGCCAAGATCAGACCTTACGATCTGATGATCGGGGCTGAAAACTACACCGGCAAATAAACAACGTCTGGCGGCTCGCCTCAACCCGATGAACGACGGGAGAGCCACCCACCTGGCGGACCGCACAATGCAATGCTGTTCGCCTTTGCTATATTTGGGTTTAACCCCGTGCCACCCAAAACAGCAGGCGCACAACCTTGTTTCGCAAAGTACGGGTTCCCTAAGCTAAGGGGAACTTACTAAAACCAATGCTCTACTCCACCTCTCTGGAATAATTTACCCAGAGATGGCCCTTAATCGCTTTTGTGACAAGTGTAACGATAAATAAGTTTATGCAAGTACAGGACGCTGGAAAACATAAAAAGAACATCCGAACAATTGACATAAATAGCGATCTTTATTAATTCATATTTCCTTTTCACACACATATCCTAAACAAACTACGTGTCTAGTACTTTTACTTTCTAATGACAGGGTTTACATGAGAACCACGCCGTGTCTTGAAAAACCAAAAGCGAGGGCAGTACTCGCGTAAACTATCGGCCTACACGACCAAAATGATGGTAACTCCTACTAAGATTGCTAACGCTAAGCATGTTTTCTTTTCTTGTGCTTGTGCTTGTCCTTTTTTGCAGATTCCACGCTTGATGGTTCATCCTTTGTTCTAGGTTTCTTCTGGCCAGACTCGCTCTTTCCATCTCCGCGCCTCTGGGAAGTAGTCGATTCATGAGAAGTCGGGAGGCGTCTCTCACCCGTCCCATCGCCACTAGAAACCTCGGTAATGTCAATCAAAGTGGACTACAGAAAAGGCTTGGGGCACCCCCAGCGGTGAGGCCAACCATAGCGCCACTTGTCTCCGGGACCGCCTTGCTTTCCCGCTCAGCTTTTTCCTTGGCTTCTCTGGCAGCCATTCGGGCAGCAAGCTTTTGGGACCTATGAGGCGTGACGCCGCCAGCTTTGGCCTTCTCAAGGGACTACGTAGTCCTCTGTTGTGCCTCCTCGTTCCCCCTCTTCTTCCTTCCCTCATCATTAGCCCTTTTCTTCTCAGCATCTTCATCGGCTTTTCTCTTCGTGACATTGTCAGCAGCCCTCGCCTCGGCCTCCTGCCGAGTCTTCACTAGGAGCTCCTTCCTTGCAGCCTTGTCGTGCTCTCACTTCTCCTCTACTTCTTCATGCTTGGCCACTATCTTGGCATGTTGCCTCACCACCAAAGCCGCCATCAAAGCTACATCAGCTTCTACCGGGCCTTTGGTGTGTGCACTCTGCCCATCGACCACCTCTCCTTCTTCGTTAAGAATGCCGACCATGCTAGAAGTTACTCTTATGTCGGAGAAGGTGTCGAGTGGGTAGCCGCCTTCTCCAGTTTGTGTCCCTATGAGGCCCCGCCCAGTTTCAGTTATTGGAGGAATCATGGGAGAAGGGTCCGCTGCAGTAGTAGACTCAGGAGGAACTGCATAAGAAAAGATGCAACCTTTTTTAGTCCATAAATTCGGTAATCACTTCATCCTCAGGGATGCAGGGTAAAAGGAGTTTACCTATGGTCAAGGATCGCGTTGGAACGTTAGGAAGGATGCTTGCAACTATGGGTAAGGTGAATCTGGTATCCCGTAGTGCCAGGAAGTTAGGATTATACTCAGTAGCAATTTGGGCCAAATTCCCAGGACCACTCACCATGACAGATCTGGGGTCCAGGCGGGATGAGAGCTCCCCTCTGGAAATGCTTCTGCCACAACTGCGTGCCCGATCACCGCAAATTTCCTTTCTCTTTGGCAAGCCTCACCAACCTTTCATTCTAGGCGTCCTCCTACAACAATCTCCTTCCCTCGTCCAGCTTCTCACATTCGTCGTTGTTCAGAAGGACGTCTGCAAGTTGGCACTCGTCCAGAGTGCTTACATCCACTTGACGCAAGAAGGCCTCGTAAGGGATTAACCTCTCCCAGGTTCTATCTAGCTCGCGAGGGTAGTCCTCGACCCACGAAATCCCTCGGAGTCTTAAAGCTTTCACGTACATGTTGTGGATACTCTCCTCGAAGGAGGAGCCGAAGCGAAACTCCGCATCATTCAGTTGTTCCCTCAGCTGCCCTATCTCCCTTTCATGTTCAGCTCTAACACTCTCGGTCGTACTCAATACGTCCCTATTGCTAGCCTCAGCATCCTCCTTCTCTTTCTTCATCGCCTCGAGCGGCCTCTTTAACTCAGCAACCTTGGCATTCTCATCTCGCAACCTCTCGTTTTCCCCCCTTAAGGCGGTATTGTCGTTCTGGAGCTGAGTAACCTTCCCAATTTCCATTTCCATCTCGGCGTACACTTTGGACCACTCATCCTTATCCTTCTTAAGGGTTGTATTTTCAAGGGCCAAGCGACTTATGATATCGCTAAAAGTCTCATGGTCGCACGCAGCCCTTGTCTTTAAAGTTGTATAGGATTGCTCCAGCTCTGCTGCAATAGCATAGTCGAAAGTTAAAACTGGGAAATGCACGAAGTAATGATAAATTAACCACAACGCAAAAGAGAAACCAACCTATCTCGGCTTCCAAACAGGTGACCGAGGTCTTTTCACTATCGATGGTCAACTGACGATTGATGAGCTTTAGACTTTTCCACTTAATCAACTCAGAAAGATGGAGGGAATACTTGGTAAGTTCATTGGCCTGGTGATACGCAGCCTGTACATGCATCCATATATCTTCGGATTCCCTACTGGGAGCAGGACAGTGATCAGGGAGACACGATAGCTCGTCAAAATGATATTGCAGGAAGTACAGCTTCAAAAACCTCCTCCTATCCTCTACAGAAAACGATCGAATTTGGGACTATGTCAGATTTTGCATTCCCGTCGCGACTTCCATGCCTAACCTTGGTTGACCAAGCAGCAACTCCCTCTCCCTAGTAGGTTGAATGGGAGCCAGAGGGGCTACTGACGGGGGAGATGTCGAGGGCAAAGATGAAGACCCACCTATGTTGAGCCGAGTATCTCCTATTTATACGCGAACAGGAGGAGAAGGAGGGGGTCTCAGAGATTTCCTAGATTGATCTCAGTCTCGATGACTGCTGCCTCGATCTAACGGAGTTGGAGCACCATACAAGCCGGTGGATCTTTGGAATCTCCCGAAGGATGAACTCTAGGGATGCTGGCGATCCCCGTGCCCATAGCTTCGTGCGCCGCATCCACCAGCCATATCACCTGCCAATGGAATGAGCCAAAGTAAGTCAAGTAACTCATAAAGGCAAAACGTCTATGCAATGCAATGTTATGGATATATGCCCTAAGTGTTCTCTCAGCAGACCAGATTGTGGTCCAATCGAGGGAGTTAACCCCTCAACAACATAGGAAAGTTCTTCCAGGCTCATTATATTCGGCCATGGAGTCACTACTAAAGCAAGTCCCTTTAAGCCATCAAATTGTCCCGTGGGTTCAAGAGAGGCAGTGACCCCTGAGTGAGTCACAGGAGACTGTGGTCTAGCCACCACTCCTTCCCCCTCCCCTGTCGGAGGCAGGACGGGAGTGCTCAGCAACCCCTCGTCTCTGGCAACCTTCTCGGGACCATGAACCTCAACCCCGTGCACATCTCCTCGAGGTGGAGTAGTCCTTTGCAATCCTCCTCCCGTTGGGGGCATTTTCCTCTTTCGCTCAAAGGGGTAGAGCTTGTCGTAACTCCCTCCTTTGGCACACTAATAGCAACCGCGGGCCTTATCATGGCCTGGTTGTCCGGCAGCAACCCAACGCGGTGGAGGCGGTCTTGACTTGCCACATTACTGGTGTCACGAAGATTCTCCGTATTGCCCGCAAAGCAATAAGGCGTTGCCGGTATTCATCTCCCATGGGCGCTTTTGGATTTCCTGTCAAATCCCATTTAAAACCATGAATAAAGGAAGGGATCCTAAAGTTATGACAAAGAATGGAGTTAGAGGAATACTTACTTCCCTCAATCCACCTCTTGGCAAAGCCCGAAGGGCAACTAACAAAGAATCACTCGCGCTTAAACACAGACAGCCTGGGCCACATCCCAACAAAGAATTTTGTGGCAGCCGTCGCTTCCAGAGACCATTGGGAGGGAGAGTCCGCACTCGTTTTCCTCAAGTGGAAGAAGTATCAAATATTGTCCCCAGTAGGTTCCCTGTTCAAGAACTCGCGGAGGAGAACGTATGTTCCCAGGAGAGAAGCATAAGCATTGGGGTGTAGCTGTGATCGCGTGAGACGAAAATAGAACAACATATCCCGAATGAAGTCGTTGGCCGGGGCACGCACCCGGAAAGGCAAGCTTGTCGGTTCCATGCAGTAAGGCCCTCGGGCAGTATATGGGCTCTGTCATCTCTCCTGGGGGCATAGGCATCGCCCACTGGAATCTTAAATCGGGCTGACATTTTCCAGACTACGGCAGCATCCATACATGACTGAACTGAGTCGATTGGGTTCTCCAAGATTATCGCTTCAGGCAACATGTCCGGGGCCACCGGAGGTACGGGCTCATCATCGCCCATGATATCTACATTCTCGGCCTCTTCAGTCACGACCGGGGAATATTGTCTTTCAGGTTGTTCCCCATGCTTAGACGCTTCGGGCGAGCTAGTTAAATGAGAAGAAGTCGATCCTTCGCTGGTGGTCTCAAGCTCGTTGCCAGACGAGTCGCCTCTAAGGGTAGGGTCAGATGTGTGCAACGTGGGCTGGGAAGCATTGGATTCTATAGTCTTTCCGGTCCTTGATCTGGTTTGCATATTTAGCTATACTTTAACGCATCAGTGTTAAAACGGGCAGTACAGTGACCTGTACCCCTCGTGTTGGTGACAACTAATATGTGTGTGTAATGCTATGCAAGGATGAGCTACATAAAGAATGTTCAGAATGATTCGTAATAGTCTAAGTCCCAGTGCGGTTGTATGCTCTACCCTATGTGAACAGTCCTAGAACCAGCTCAGTAGTTAGCAATATATGCATCGATGCTAAGCATGCAAATCCAGAGGCTAATATTCGAAAGTCAAAGTCCATCGGTGTGACAAGGTGGAAACCAGGCAACGGCCATGTCCCGAACCCTATCGGACTCGAAATTTTGAGCTCCGGGTTCGAAATTTCGAAACCAGACGGGTTTGAAGTTCTGAACCAGCCTGGGTTCGAAAACTCAAACCCCTCTGGGTTCGAAATTTCAAACCCAGATAGGGACTCAAGAATTCGAACCCACGGAGTTCGAAAATCCGAACCAAGAAGGGTTTGATGCTTCGAACCCCCCGGGTTCGAAAATTCGAAATTGTAAGGGCTCGAGACTTCGGACCTGGTGGGTTTGAAAATCCAAACCCACTGCGGTTCAAAAATTCGAACCCATGGGGGTTTGAAAATTCGAGCCTGGATGGGTTCGAAAAATCAAACCTGCAAGGTCGCGAGGCCTCCGATGTGGCTCTTCGGCCTCCTCCTCGTCTCAACTCCTCATTTCGAGGTCTCACCTCGCTTGGTTCGAAATTAGTGGGCTTCAAAATTATCGAGTATGAAGCTTTTAGCAATGGCGACCAAAGATAGAAAAAGTAGAAGGGAAAATTGAGGGGGCCTATTTATAAAAGGAAAAAGAGTCCCTTCATATTCCTGTTTGGGTTCGAGATTTCCAAACCCAAAGGTTTCGAAATTTCGAACCCCATAGGTTCGAAATTTCAAACCTCAAGGGGTTCGAAATTTCAAGCCCTATGGGTTCGAAATTTCATACCCCCAGGGTTCGGAATCCCGAACCTCTGAGCTCGAAATTCCAAACCCACTAGGTACGAAATTTCAAGCTTACGAGTTTGAGAGTTTCCAATATATATATATATGTGTGTGTAACGATGGTCGCACCTCCAGGATCAAAAACGCTGCAACACGTTGCCTCGTGCACACACTCCGCACACGCGCATGCCAACTCCTGCGCATCGACGGAGACTACGCACTACGGACACTTAGCGATTTGAGAGCGGCACATACCCAAATGACTATTCATCTACACCGCCAGGGGGAATGAGCCCTAGAGCTAACACCTATTTACCTTTTGAATCACAGGAAAAACTAACAGCTTCGCCACTCCCTCAACCTACGCAAAGCACATCATGTCAAAGACAAGACGTACTTGAGGGGCAAATGTTAACCGGCTTTTTGGTCCGGTTCCCAGGAGAGCATCACACACGCTCAACTCAACGTACCTCATGAAGCTGAGGCCGAAAAGGAACATATATGAGTGAAGGAAGGAGGATCAAGAAGGGATTACACCGCTTGTGGCCTCACGGCATGCAGAAGACGTCCGCAAACCAAGGCCTCAGACCCCGAAGGAGCTTCGAGCCCCGACCACCTGGTTCTGGGACCCTCACATCCCTCGGAAGGACCTCACCCTGGTATGACGCGGAATTCGCACCCATCCGGTTGCGAAATCTCGCACCCATGCCTGGGTTCAAAATTTCAAACCCATGTCTGGGTTCAAAATTTCAAACCCAGTGGGTGCGAGGTCTCGAGCCCAACTGTGAAAAATCCCGTACCTATAACTGGGCTCGAGATCCCAAGCCTAGCGGGTGCAAAATCTCGCGCCCATGGCTGGGTTAGAGATCTCAAGCCCAACGGAGCAAGATTTCGCGCCCGCGCTTAGGTTCGAAATTTCGAACCCCGGGGCTCGAAATTTCAAACCCATGTCCAAGTTCGAAATTTCGAGGCGCACGAGTGGCAAGCGCGAATTTCCTGCATGTGGTCCCTATTCCACCTAATCCTACCTATTCCTATCTACTCCCACTCATATAAATAGCCCATGGCCTCACACTTCAAGGGGGTGGATTTTCGTCACTTGAGACCTCCCTAGAGCTTCATGAGTTCCATCAATGGCATCTCCTATTTGAGGAAGAAGGAGAATTAAATATTCTTTTTCCCAAATACCTAGCATATTTCAATTATGAAAGTGAATGTAATGAGCATTGCTCTACCTTGTAATTCTTGAGTGATTAATAAAAGTTCAACATCCTTCCAAAGTGGATGTAGGCCTAATCCACGACTGAACCGCTATAAACTCTCATGTCATTTACCGCTTTCTCTTACTTATTCTTGCGACCAAATTAACTATTCCTAGTAATAGGAATCTTTGGTGTTTATGACTTTTTTTTCTGTCAACAATATGCTCTAGTATTATTGAAAGAGAGAATCAAGTTGTTTTAATCAAAATATGATCAAACACCAAATACGATACTTCCAAAAGTGCGTCGCCCGTTCAGTGGCAAGGTGCTAAGAAAGCATGTTTCCAAATTAGGGGAGAGACACTATGAAAAGCACGTATGAAGAAATATGAGACCGCAATTCACAAAAACAAAGCAATAAGAGAGAGCACACAATTTTTAGAGTGGTTCGGTCAAGCATGACCTACGTCCACTATGCAAACACTTTCCATTATCACTTTCATGTCACCAAGTACAATGCCATATAAATCTCTCTCAATTTACAATGTATCTCTCATTTTCTCCCTCTTTGATGTGGATCGCACTCGAGTTCGCTAGTGGAACGGTTGGATCTCCCCAAGTATTGATTGAAATGGATGAAAAGTCTTCAACACTTCACTTTAGAGGTAGATCTCTTTGATACCATAGCATTTTGATGGTGGATCTAAGTTTCTAGAGAGGATTAATGGAGATTTGTGTTGTTTGAGAGGAGTTGAATGGATTTTACTAGTGAATCCTCAATGGAAGTGATCGATTAATGGATGGAGATGAGTGGAGCTTTGGAAGCCATGGATGGATCTTGAAAATGCCTTTGAGAAATGATTTTAGCAGCCCTTCGGGGTAGTGGACTCCTCCTCCCTTTGTCATGGAGAAAGGGGGTATTTATAGTTGGAGATAAGGGGTAGTGGCACACTTGTAATTTGAAGTGTATAGTTGGCGCTGGGTTGGCGCTTGGTTGGCATCAAGCAGGAGTTGAAGTGGTCAGCTTTTGGAGCGACCAGCATTTAGGGCGAGCAGCACTCGGAGCGATCAAGGAATGAACGACCAGGAATTGCAAAACATAAGCAAGTCCCCTTTTACTGTGCAAAATGGGGTTCCATAATTAAGATATTTGCCATCCATTCTTTTATAATATCCTGCTCGTTCTTTCTTTGAGGAACACAGCTCGCTTCAGGATCTTCAAGGCGCTCGCCCATGAAGTGGAGGTGCACTCGACCCAGAAAGATGCCATCACCGACCAGATGAGGAAGCTGCCATGACCGACCAAATTTCTTCATTTCCTGGAGCCTCCGCCTTTTGCTTAGGACCGACAAGTGTGAGCACCGACCAGAATTGATCATTAACACCGACCGGCTGATGGAAGGCTCAAGACGACCCTATTTTGCCAACGCCGCAGACCGACCGGCTCTTGTGCGACCAGACGACGATGTTGTGAAGCTGGTGTACGACCGGGTGCCCACGTGCTCGACCGAGCTGATGTTGGAGGTAGCGACCGACTTGCGGATTCGAGCCTGTGACGGGGCGATGCTCTGTTCGACCCACTTTCAACTACCGTGCTCGCCCGACCTGATGGAGGCTATAGCTGCTAGACCGACCACCAGCGATGACCAAGGTTTGATGTAGTGCCTTTATTATGTTTGTCAGAATGTTTGACTGAACTTTCTAGCTAGTTAACAGCTCATTCCTTTGCCAATACCGATCGACTTCATAAGCCAGGTCTTTGGAGAGCAGACCGACCAACTCGCTGGAGAGCAGACCGACCAAATGGTGATGCTGGTGACCGATCAGTAGATGAAGACCGACCAGGTGGAGCTGGCCTCGTGACCGACCAGATGGAGCTTGTTTCCTGACCGACCAGGTGGTGATGTTGAGCTGACGACCGGAGCTTGCCGATGTACTGCCCGTGTATGAGGTTCCTGACCTTCAAAGTGATCGAGCAACGCTGAGGTCGACCAGGTGGTGCTCCTTTCGACCGACCAGGTTGGTGTTCGTCTTGTGACCGACCAGTCTAGGTGGTGGTGCTTTTCCCCACTAGTCCAGGTTGGTGAGCTTGTATTGTTCGACAAAATTCTCAAGTGAGTTTTTTGGTAGTTAACATTTGCCCCTCGAAGCTTGTATTTTTTGCTTGCGAGAAATGCGGGCTTCGAAACGAACATGTTTTGAATTGAGATTCAGTCGTAGCATTTTGTTTGCTATGGCAAATCTTGCTTTGACTTGCTGATTCCAGACGATCCAAGTTTGAAATTGTTGACTGGACTTATATGTTCCGTAGCACCTATTCTGTAGTGAAAACAAGCACTTGCACGGTTTTGGACTTATACGTTGTTATTGATCGTCCACATCAATAACAGGTTAGTTGATCATTAATGAATGATGTATAATAAATTGAATGTCATATCTACGTAGAACTGCTTTACTTAACAGTTATGATTTGTTAAACGCTGTTTGCATAGACATGGTATCCGCGTTCGAATTCACAATGGCGCTTGAGTTCTGAATTGCAGATTTCAAGTTACGCCTTTGTGATGAATTACGTGATCTCATATGACGGTTTACATTTTATGAAACGTGTACCTGATCGGATCAATACTTTGCTTTGTGCTTCTGATGCCAAGGCGGTTGCGGCCGTTGGATGGATCAGAAGTTTGAATTTAATTGATTAATTTGGGACTTCTACTTGGAGAAGTCATTGCATCTTTCTGCCTTCGCTTGAGAAGGTCTTGTGTGAGGTGCCCCCGCTAGGGGAGGACTTTGGGTTTTATGCCCCCGCTCGGGGAGGACTTTTATGTTGGATGCCCCCGCTAGGGGAGGACTTTAGATTTGACGCCCCCGCTCGGGGATGACTTTTGTCGTTGCTCTCACGAAGAGAGGCTAGACTTTTTCGTGCCACGCATGGGGGGTCTTAGGGTTTAGTGCGCAATAACCTGTCATGTCTGAAATGATTAGATGTCACGTGAATGGATTTTATTCTTCACATCCGCGGGAATCCAGATGCTACGCAAATGGATTGACACTCTTTGCATCCGATCATATCGGATGCTACGCAAATGGTTTTCATTCTTCACATCCGATCATATCGGATGCTACGCAAATGGTTTTCATCCTTCACATCCGTTCATATCGGATGCTACGCAAATGGTTTTCATTCTTCACATCCGTTCATATCGGATGCTACGCAAATGGGTTTCATTCTTCACATCCGAGCATATCGGATGCTACGCAAATGGTTTTCATTCTTCACATCCGATCATATCGGATGCTATGCAAATGGTTTTCATTCTTCACATCCGTTCATATCGGATGCTACGCAAATGGTTTTCATTCTTCACATCCGTTCATATCGGATGCTACGCAAATGGTTTTCATTCTTCACATCCGTTCATATCGGATGCTACGCAAATGGTTTTCATTCTTCACATCCGTTCATATCGGATGCTACGCAAATGGTTTTCATTCTTCACATCCGTTCATATCGGATGCTACGCAAATGGTTTTTATTCTTCACATCCGTTCATATCGGATGCTACGCAAATGGTTTTCATTCTTCACATCCGTTCATATCGGATGCTACGCAAATGGTTTTCATTCTTCACATCCGTTCATATCGGATGCTACGCAAATGGTTTTCATTCTTCACATCCGTTCATACCGGATGCTACGCAAATGGTTATCATTCTTCACATCCGTTCATATCGGATGCTACGCAAATGGTTTTCATTCTTCACATCCGTTCATATCGGATGCTACGCAAATGGTTTTCATTCTTCACATCCGTTCATATCGGATGCTACGCAAATGGTCTTCATTCTTCACATCCATTCATATCGGATGCTACGCAAATGGTTTTCATTCTTCACATCCGTTCATATCGGATGCTACGCAAATGGTTTTCATTCTTCACATCCGTTCATATCGGATGCTACGCAAATGGATTTGACACTCTTCACACCTAAGATTCCAGATGCTACGCAAGTGGTTTTGAGCGGCTGTTATATCGTTTTATGGGACAGCTACCAGTTTCTTTGTCAGATTTTCGACATGGCAGGATATTTCTGTTTAGAAACTGGTGTTGTGAATTTCTCACTTACGGAAGTGCCCCTTCGATAAAAGCTACTGCTCTAATGTTTGTTTGTCGTGGCGCTTGTTCGTTGTTTGGATCTTTGCGACTGTCCCGTTCACTTTTCAAGGCGGTGCTTTTCTATTTTTTCATTTGTGCATATCGATATTTACAGAATTCGGCACTTGAACTAGCATTGTTGGGGTCGTGATGTTACAAGAACAAGCGCTCGACTGATGGCCTGCAATATGAAATCGTCTTTTAAGAAAGTTTTGATTTGACATATAATTTTGCAAGCAAGAAATTCATTCAGACTAATATGCTCTTAGTCATAGAGCTAATGTTTAGTGCATCATTTGCAGATTATTACAGACTGTTTACAAGGAGTCCAGAATATAACAGAAAGTAAAATGCAAAGTAAAGCATGAATTAAAGCAGAAAATAGAGCATGAAGTAAGGCGGTAGCGATGTTGATCGCTTATTCTCAGCCATTGAAATTGGAGCTGCATTAGCGATTATCAGTTAATAATCGGCCTTGGCATGATTTGAGCAGTTGCTGCATTACTTGGACCAGACTGATCATTTGATGCCCCTTGCTGCTGGGGAGCTGTAGAAGGATTCATGGCTTGCGGATTCTTTACATACTGCTGTAGCCTGTTTTTCCTGATCAACTCCGCAATGAGGTTCTTTAGGTGGCGGCACTCATTAGTGTTATGACCAGGCTAGTTGTGAAATCTGCAAAACTTTCCCGATTTTGCCGCTTTGTCGCTTATCCTTATCGGGTTTGGCTCTGCATACTCTTCGCAATTCTTTGTTGCAAGAAAGATATTTTCAGGAGTGTCATTTAAAGGCGTCAGCTCTGATGAGTTGAAAAGACGAGACTTTTTATTAGCCTTGTTGCCATTCCCATCATTGGCGCGCTTCTGCCCCTGAGCGTTATTCTGATTATAATGAGCTGCGGCATTTTTGGGAGCTTCAAGAAGCGGGTTAGCATTGATAATCTGAAGAGGTACTGGACCAGTTTCGACTCTCATGTACTCTTCGTCTTTCTTATAGAATTTCTCGAGCGTACTTGGCTCTTTCATTTTGATCCATTTACCAAATTCGCTATTTTTGTCTATAGCGCCGATTAGAGACATTAAGATCATGCGAGGTTCGGGATTCCCTAATTCCGATAAAGCATCATTAAACCTCTTGAGGAAGGCTTTGATAGATTCTCCTGGATCCTAGCTCATTGATGTAAGAGAAATGACATCTTTAGCCTTCGTAGCCTGCAACCTGAACTGCTCTTTGAATTTCAGAGTCAAGTCATCAAATCTGTCAACGGATTTGGGCGGGAGCCTTGTGAACCATAGCGATGCGACGCTTTCTAGATAAAGAGGGAAGCACAAGCACTTGATCTCGTCCGTTGCGTTAGCCACATTCATGTGCCACTCATATCTGTATAGGAAGTGATTTGGATCAGCAGTCCCATCGTATGGAGGCAAGGTGGGATGTGCGAACTTCTTCGGAAGCTCAGCTTTGCGAATTCTCCTGGTGAATGGGTTTCTGCTCGGAGAAAAATCCCATTCCCTTTCGCTATCTTTGCGGGTTAGGCCGTCTTTCATCATCCGCTTCACCACGTCCTCGATGTCCCCTTTTGAGTAGTGTCGCTTGGGAGAGCGGACCTCGATTTCCTTTCCGGATGCTCGATCGCGATTAGAGTGTATGGGTCCTTTTCCTTCAGCAAGGGAAAGTGCTACCCTTTCAGGACTTGCGACTCGCCGGGCATCTCGATTGGAAACGCTTTTGGCTTTCAGCTTGGAAGCATGAATGTCGGCTCCGTTGAACCCTTCAATGTTATCATTGCAATAATGATCGGAAGTTGATGAACTTGTGTTTCCCTCAAGGTTGACATGAGCCTTTTGAGGAAGAGTGGGATTGGCTTGAGCGTTTAGGAGAGCGCTCACTTTATCCATCAAAGTTTGATTAGCATCCACAAGAGTTTTGTTAGCATCCAACAAGGCTTTACTGGAAGCTTCCATCCGTTGGTGTAGATTAGCGACAACGACATCTAGCTCGGCCCTTGTTACTCCAGCTCCGGTTATGGAATTTTGACCAACCTCGAAGCGGTTAGTAAGAGGTGTAGCTTCGTTGTTAGCAACATTGTTGACGTCGTCGTTGTTGTCGTTTTCTCCAACGGTTTTACTTGCGGTTTTCTTGGACTTAGCCATTATCTCGGACATGGATTTGACTTTGGAAGATAATTCGTCGTCCGGCCTAGTTCTTAGATTTGCGAGATCTATGATTGAAGCAAGCCTGGATCTCACATGCGCAAGGCTCTTAACCTTGTTGAGTTTGGGGGAAGTGCGAACGCGGCCCCACGGTGGGCACCTAATGTTTTAATCAAAATATGATCAAACACCAAATACGATACTTCCAAAAGTGCGTCGCCCGTTCAGTGGCAAGGTGCTAAGAAAGCATGTTTCCAAATTAGGGGAGAGACACTATGAAAAGCACGTATGAAGAAATATGAGACCGCAATTCGCAAAAACAAAGCAATAAGAGAGAGCACACAATTTTTAGAGTGGTTCGGTCAAGCATGACCTACGTCCACTATGCAAACACTTTCCATTATCACTTTCATGTCACCAAGTACAATGCCATATAAATCTCTCTCAATTTACAATGTATCTCTCATTTTCTCCCTCTTTGATGTGGATCGCACTCGAGTTCGCTAGTGGAACGGTTGGATCTCCCCAAGTATTGATTGAAATGGATGAAAAGTCTTCAACACTTCACATTAGAGGTAGATCTCTTTGATTCCATAGCATTTTGATGGTGGATCTAAGTTTCTAGAGAGGATTAATGGAGATTTGTGTTGTTTGAGAGGAGTTGAATGGATTTTACTGGTGAATCCTCAATGGAAGTGATCGATTAATGGATGGAGATGAGTGGAGCTTTGGAAGCCATGGATGGAGCTTGAAAATGCCTTTGAGAAATGATTTTAGCAGCCCTTCGGGGTAGTGGACTCCTCCTCCCTTTGTCATGGAGAAAGGGGGTATTTATAGTTGGAGATAAGGGGTAGTGGCACACTTGTAATTTGAAGTGTATAGTTGGCGCTGGGTTGGCGCTTGGTTGGCATCAAGCAGGAGTTGGAGTGGTCAGCTTTTGGAGCGACCAGCATTTAGGGCGAGCAGCACTCGAAGCGATCAAGGAATGAACGACCAGGAATTGCAAAACATAAGCAAGTCCCCTTTTACTGTGCAAAATGGGGTTCCATAATTATGATATTTGCCATCCATTCTTTTATAATATCCTGCTCGTTCTTTCTTTGAGGAACACAGCTCGCTCCAGGATCTTCAAGGCGCTCGCCCATGAAGTGGAGGTGCACTCGACCCGGAAAGATGCCATCACCGACCAGATGAGGAAGCTGCCATGACCGACCAAATTTCTTCATTTCCTGGAGC
Organism: Allium sativum; assembly: GCA_030737875.1. Lineage (NCBI taxonomy): Eukaryota > Viridiplantae > Streptophyta > Magnoliopsida > Asparagales > Amaryllidaceae > Allium > Allium sativum. Next base: position 881,698,770 of record CM060919.1, on the reverse strand, counting down.
CTCCGCCTTTTGCTTAGGACCGACAAGTGTGAGCACCGACCAGAATTGATCATTAACACCGACCAGCTGATGGAAGGCTCAAGACGACCCTATTTTGCCAACGCCGCAGACCGACCGGCTCTTGTGCGACCAGACGACGATGTTGTGAAGCTGGTGTACGACCGGGTGCCCACGTGCTCGACCAAGCTGATGTTGGAGGTAGCGACCGACTTGCGGATTCAAGCCTGTGACGGGGCGATGCTCTGTTCGACCCACTTTCAACTACCGTGCTCGCCCGACCTGATGGAGGCTATAGCTGCTAGACCGACCACCAGCGATGACCAAGGTTTGATGTAGTGCCTTTATTATGTTTGTCAGAATGTTTGATTGAACTTTCTGGCTAGTTAACAGCTCATTCCTTTGCCAATACCGATCGCCTTCATAAGCCAGGTCTTTGAAGAGCAGACCGACCAGGTCGTTGGAGAGCAGACCGACCAAATGGTGATGCTGGTGACCGATCAGTAGATGAAGACCGACCAGGTGGAGCTGGCCTCGTGACCGACCAGATGGAGCTTGTTTCCTGACCGACCAGGTGGTGATGTTGAGCTGACGACCAGAGCTTGCCGATGTACTGCCCGTGTATGAGGCTCCTGACCTTCAAAGTGATCGAGCAACGCTGAGGTCGACCAGGTGGTGCTCCTTTCGACCGACTAGGTTGGTGTTCGTCTTGTGACCGACCAGTCCAGGTGGTGGTGCTTTTCCCGACTAGTCCAGGTTGGTGAGCTTGTATTGTTCGACTAAATGCTCAAGTGAGTTTTTTGGTAGTTAACACAAGTTCTGTTGAAATGTTCATTTATCATCGTATACAACCAAATTGTTATGTGCTAGGAGATGAGGTTATAATACATAAATGACATATAGTAGGACATCTAAGAAATTGCTGACAACTGAGAAACATACTGCTCTCGTTATAACTTGCATTTTTATGAATTATTTTTTAATCATTTGGACCACTTCTTATTCTAAACAAGGATGGGCGTGGTACGGTTCGGTGCGGTTTGAAGCTCAAACCGCTTCCGCACCGCATCAAATGGTTGATCAAAAATGCAAACCATTATAATAATCGTTCAAACGGTTCGGTTTTGGTTCGGTTTCGATGTAATACGGTCTGGTTTGAACCCGTATTAAATATGAAACAAGAAAATTACTTCCATCAACAAACAATTTATGATTGTATGACATTGTGTCACCTGAAGGTTAAAATACATAGTGTTATCTTTAATTAATATAACTACAACATACGTTGAAAATAGAATATATATCGTTAAATTAAAAGTTAGATAGGAATTTGTTAACTCTTTTATCATAACATTGTCGGTGTAGCTATGCGGTTCGGTTTAATATGGTTTAGTAAAAGTTCAAACCACAACCGAACCGTATCGTTGCGAGTCAGTTTGGTTTGGATTGTTTGGTTTAGATAGAGAATCCGATGCGGTTTTCCGCACCATTTTTATGGTTCGGTCTTGGCGGTTTCCGCATTGCGGTGCGGTTTATGCCCACCCCCAAATTATAGAGGCCTACCACTCAGCTCCATTCACTTTGTTGAAGCTTAGTGAAATACAAACGCCTATGATTCAATATATTTGTTGAAATTTTGTACAACTATAGATACATATTACGGATACAATTTGAAGCCAAGCAATGAAATACATATAATAGTTTAACCCCGTATTTAAAGCCAAGCAATGAAATACATATAATAGTGTAACCCTGTATTTAAATCCAAGCAATGAAATACATATTATAGTTTAACCCCATAATTTAAAGCCGAGCAATAAACACACATCCCATACTTCAAATTCTCTACAGTACTAGTAACCCTAGTCATATCCATTGGAATGCAATACATAAAATTTTAAAGTATCTTAAAGAACCATAAATTATGGAATACATTACAATGATTATTCAAGTGTAATAGAGGGATACACAGATGCTAGTTTATACCACTGGCTTCAAAGAAACAAACATGTATCTTAAGCGAAGATAATAAATCAACTAGTGGATGGTTATTCACTCTTGGTAGGGGAGCAATATCCTGGGCCTTGAAGAAACAAACATGTATTGTTGATTCAACCATGGTTACTGAGTATATTGCACTGGCTTTAGCCTTCTGATAGCAAAGAAGCAGAATGGTTAAGGAATCTATTATTAGAAATTTCTGGGTGGCCAAAACCTATGCCACCAATATCTGTGCATTGTGATAGTCAATCTACATTATCACATGCATACAACCAAGCTTATAATGGTAAATCTGGACATATTGGTCTAAGGCACAGTTTGGTTAGGCAAATGCTCACTAAAGGGGTAATTACTATAAATTTTGTGACCAAAACCTATGCCACCAATATCTGTGCATTGTGATAGTCAATCTACATTATCACATGCATACAACCAAGCTTATAATGGTAAATCTGGACATATTGGTGGCCAAAACCTATGCCACCAATATCTGTGCATTGTGATAGTCAATCTACATTATCACATGCATACAACCAAGCTTATAATGGTAAATCTAGACATATTGGTCTAAGGCACAGTTTGGTTAGGCAAATGCTCACTAAAGGGGTAATTACCATAAATTTTGCGAGATCTAGCCAAAATTTGGCAGATCCATTTACTAAAGGCCTTGCAAGGAACTAGTGATAAAAACATCACAGGGAATGGGTTTAAAGCCTATATAATACAATCGCCAATGAAAGAAACTCAACTCAACATAATAAAGAAATTTGTTATCTTGAGTTCAAAAAGCAAAAGTACTTCATATGTTTGCGGTTGGAAGCACTATAATATTTAGTCTGAAAAACTAAGTATTATCATACATTCCAAGGAAAAGTGCTTGGTATTTATAATGAAAAAGAGAGGATGTTTTGCTTAGAATTTATTAGGTTTATAACAGCTATACTATTGAGGTGTGTGTTATAAGGCACTTCTGATAAACCTACCTATATGAATGCAACGAAGGTGGTGCCGCCTTCTACGAGATTTTGGCTTGATCTCTAAGGGCATTTCATGAAAGAAGATACTGAGCCAAAGCCAATCCACGGGTCGAGAAAACATACTATTTGGAAAATATGAAAATGAGCATGTGATAATAACATCCTGTAGATCATATAGGATCGATGGTTCAATGCTTAGTCAACCATGATATACTTTGATGAATTTTCAATACGTATAGATTCAAGTCTGTAAGACATCTTAACTTATGCACAAATTTTCCTGCATATAAATGACAAGAGGAATTTATTTAAAATTTGGTCGAGGATTGTTGGAAGAAAATTTAAAATAAACGGGAAGAGGGAAAGCATAAAAGGGAGAAGTTAATTTGTCCCATATCATGAAATATAAGTATGTTTGCTAATACTTATATGGCATTCTCATTAGCATGTTGGGGCCTTGTGGCTCCCACATGTGTGCTTTATTCAGAGGGGAGAGGTCATGCAAGACCATGCGCGCGTCGTCCGTCCAACCAAACTGAACCGGGCTGGGTCAAATAAGGCATATTTTTCGACCGGAATAAACAGTAGCGGGCCAAGCCTATTAAGGATCCGAAAACAGATAGCCCAGAAACGAATTTGAATTAGGCGGGCTGATTTAAAATAAAAAAGAAGCGGGAATTCTGACGTTTAATAAATGTTGGAAAAAGACACGCGAAATTCAAATTCGTAACACTTCAAAACCGCTGCAAATGAATAGACATGTCTGTTCATTTAAATTTGCAATGCTTTTGAACCGTTGCAAATGAAGGGATGTCACTATTTGGATTCAAATAGCCATAACCGTTGGAAAACAGTTGCATCCCTTGATAGCCTATATAGGCTGCCCCAGAACTCATTTTACTCACTCGAAATTCTATCTTCTTCTTCTCCTTCCTCTGTTTTCTTGTCACTGCAGCGATCAATTCCAAGATAGTGAATCGCCATGTCTGTGCAAACACGCCGATTAAAAGATATTCGATATCTACTCCGTTGTATCTTCGAACATATTTTCCATTACTCGTGCATAGAATTAAGAGGGAAAATACTGTTTTAGGATAGCGATCACCACATCTTGCCTTGAAGAATTGTGTATAAAGAGATCTAGTGAATAATTCGACATCCAATAATTTAAAGTCGAGCAATGAAATACATATTATCGTTTAACCCCATAATTTAAAGCCGAGCAATGAACACATATCCCATTCTTCAAATCCTCTACAACGCAAAAAGCCTTTAACACACCAATCATTGTAACAAAGTCGAGCTTAATATCTGTAATCTTCATCATAGACTCAAAACCTGAATACCCTTTAATAAATTAATGCATATCCATTTTAGAAAAAACCCAGGTAGAAATGAAGTACATGAAAGCAGACTTTTATCCACAATTGTACCAAATGCATCAACTGGAAAGACCAATTTCACCACATCTTGCATACTTTTATGTTCCTGGGTCTTATTCATGTTTCTGTCCAACATATTTTAGGTATTTTGTTATCAACTACTGATTGATATTACAGTGCAGTGGTGGCATCCAATAACCAGCAGTGGCCACTAGCTAACAAGTACATGGCTTTTCAACATCATTCTAGCGGGTACCAGCAGTGGTCACTGGCTAACCAACATTATTTTGTTATCAACCAGTAGTGGCCACTAGCTAACCAACAATATTTTTGTTGGAGAGAATGATAATTTTTATTAATACTTCAGAAATAGCAGTACACAAGTGCATAAAAAAGACGCTAGAAAATAAAATGACAAACCACTAACCCACTAACTCCTGACACTTCTCTAATACACATACAAGCAGTTGACAAACCAGAACACGGTAAACATGAACAACTAATTTGAAGCATAGACAAACACTCCCGCGGCTTCAAATATTTGTAATTCCCGTCAGTAGCCCAAAAAAATGATGCTTCGCATTTAATATAGATTTCGTAAGATCATCAACAACCTGTTGATTTGTGTTGCAATATTTCAGGACTATTTCTCCATTGGTAACCAAGTCACGAATGAAATGATAATGAATATCAATGTGCTTAGTACGGCTGTGAAATGCTGGATTTTTTTGTCATTGCAATGGTTGCTTTGTTGTCACAAAAAATCTCAGTTGCACCTTCTTGCACTAGAAGAAAATCAATTAATAGTTTGCGCAACCAAACTGCTTGGCAAGCTGCTCCTATGACAACAACATATTCCACTTCTGAAGACGATAATGCAACAACATCTTGCCTTTTTGAACTCCACGATATAGCACCAGACCCAAGTGAAAATATATACCCAGATGTTCTCTTTCTACCTTCTAAACATCTGGCCCGGTCACTATCGCAAAATCCGACCAACCTGAAATTTGACACCTTCGTATATCCAATTCCAAGGGCTACACTTTCGCAAATATACTGCGAAATCCACTTCGTTGCACGATAGTGAAGTTGAGTAGGATTATGCATGAACCTAGATATTACACTCACAGAAAATGTAATATCAGGCCTAGTATGAGAAAAGCAATTTAAACTTCCAACAACTTTTCGATATTGTTTTGCATCTGCCATTCCAGTACCATCTTCACTGACCAGCTTTTCATTGATATTCGTAGGTGTAGGGGCTGGATTACAGTTCAACATATTGAATTTTTTCCGCAAGTCAGTTGCATATTTTCTTTGAGAAATAAAAATTCCATCGGAACTTTGCATAACTTCGAGTCCAAGAAAATAACGTAATAAGCCCAAGTTAGTCATCTCAAATTCACTCATCATGGAAGACTTAAATTCTTCAGTGATAGCTTCATTAGACCCCATATAGATCATATCATCAACATACAAACACAAAAACAGAAAATCATAATTACTACCTCTTTTCTTCGCATAGAGAGTTTGCTCAATTGGACTTCTTTCAAATCCATTCTCCAAAAAATAAGAGTCCACCTTGTTGTACCATGCTCGCGGAGCCTGCTTGAGGCCATATAGCGCCTTTTTCAGCTTGTAAACTTTGTTCCGTTCACCATTCACTATGAATCCGTTGGGTTGAGCAACATAAACTTCTTCGGATAGCTCCCCATTAAGGAAGGCAGACTTGACATCAAACTGGTACACATGCAACTGGAGTTGAGCAGCTAAAGCTAGGAAAGTTCTCACCATCTCAAAGCGAGCAACAGGAGAGAACGTCTTATCAAAATAACACCTTGTTGTTGTGCATACCCCTTAGCAACCAGTTGATCTTTATACTTCTGAACCTCTCCTTCGGCATTATACTTTTGCGGTACACCCACTTCAAACCAATGACATTCTTCCCTTTAGGTAAATTTCTCAACTCCCATGTTTCATTACGTTCGATTGCTAAAATTTCCTCGACCATTGCATCCTGCCAAACCTAACTACCTGCAACATCTTCATAATACATAGGATCTGAAGCAAGAAAGGAAAAACAACACGAAGCATAAATATCCCTTACTAAGTGGTATCTTTGAGGAGGTGTTCCGGATGAATAGCTTGAAGATGAGCATGGATTACTTGGTAAAGGAGGTGTTCCACTGCTACTTGCATTTGGTGTTGATGTGACACGACCCGAACTTCCCCGTGAAGGAAATCACAGATTGTGTTGAGGACAACACACATCGGAACGCAAACAGAAGAACATTTCATTGCTTATTACAACAATTCCAGCAGAATACACGAATATACAGAGTATGAATAAATATTATACAACAGAGAATATAAGAGATTTAAATACATTACTACAGTGGAAAAATAATACCAAACATAACTGAAAGAAATACATGGATACAAAGCTTTCCGAATATCACTTCAGCTATAAACCAGGATCCTATGAAAATAAATCTGCAAAACCAAAACTACTAGCTGTCCATGGGGAAAATAAGGGCACCCAGAGTTTAGGTTAAAACAATAAACTCCAAGTCAGTCATGTGACTGGTGTGAGAACTAAAACAGTTATTAATCTTTATTTTTAAAGTTAGGTAAATCAAGGGACCACGCCGTATAATACGGAACGGGTTTCCGCCCAGAAATACCAGTGCATAAAACAAACAGCACAATGTTAAATAAAGAAAATGAAGCTATTATAATATTCAAGTCCCATCACACAATGCAACACAAGCCGAAGGATAGGGTTTTTACCTCATAATAGCCAAAAATGCTTGGTACGTGAAATTTCATATTTTATTATTACTATAGGTGAAGAAAACAACTTCAATCATAATGTATAAATCATAGACGGCATAAGTGACCGATATCACTATATCTCCGTACTAGGCTCTACAAATAAAACCGAAATATCACGTATTGGAAATTGGATTCCATCATGAGTCGAGGCAAGGGGCAAGCTCCTCTCCAGTCGAGACACTCTAGCAAATGTCTTAGGACCACACACAGCGATCCTTGGATCTTCAGGGCCGGTCCTCTCTTACTTTTGAGGATTGGCAATTCCTGAGCACACGTTTCCCGGTCCTATCAGACCTATATAATGGTCTCTGCGTCGGCTCACATCGTGCCAGTTATCGACCATTTATTCGAGGCGCCACGCATTCCAACAACCACACAGGTGAAAAGTAAATAAATGTCAGCCAGTTTAAGCACTAACACCACCATTAGCTAGAAAGAAACATCGTGCTCTCCCTGCAATCACTATCCCGTTTTTGACTCATACCGAGGTGTGAGGCTCGCGAATTAACGCTAAACACAAAGCTGCGCCACACAGGTCGTGCTTTGATCATCAACCATAAGACTTTGTTTTTCAATAGAAACCTTGATCATTTGCCACTTAGGCGTGCCACACAGGCAATTCACTCCATGCGACTGATGTCCATCGATATACAACCTCTGAGCTCGTACGTCTCAGAGCGTTAAGCAAGAGAATAAATTCTCTGCCTCCAAACAGATGTATATTTAATGGAGATCAATCACACGAAATAAAATTCAATATCAGACACACAGTCCATTTACAAGTTCGTTCTGGGTCTGAACGAAACCGGAGGCACTTTCCTTGCATATCCATCGATCTCCAAGTATGTCTGGACGATCACCAACTGATTCTCTCCTCTTGGGTGTATAGCCCAATCAAGATCATCAAAAACCATCCAAACGATGTGAAGACTTCCGGTCTTCAACCACCATCTTCATCTTCGACTTATCGTCGAATCGGTTATTCAGAATGGGTATAAATCCGGCCTTTCCGAATAACCCGCGTATATAATAAACAAGTGTTACACAAACACAACATACGCCTCATTCCAGTTCAGAATATTCTTTTATTCAAATCTTTACATTCTTAGGGAAAGGTTCCCATTAATTTTATCAAAGATAAATTCTTCTAAATTTATTCTTTAATCTTTTTTTGGATATCATTTCAAACCGTATTATGGTTTTCCAAACTAGTCGGGATAAGCGAACCATACCGAAGTAATTGTTTATTTTATTTCCCAATCCCAACCTATTCATCCCATGGAGAAAAACTGGTAATACTCCATATCTAGCACCACGGTGTTATCGGTAAATATTAATTACCATTTCACGTTCAAATCTAATTAAAGATTTAACTATCGCTTTGGAGCAAAACTGGAGATACTCCATCCTTGATCACTTTTCAAATTTGATAATTTAAACTACCAATTCACATTTTAATCTAGTTACAGATTCATTAAAACTCCACTTAGTTTTAATCTTCTCAACAATCAATATCATGCCTTTAACTGGGTTAAAGAACCAATGTCACCTAAAACACGATTCATGATAAACCCAAAATCACTATCTATTGTTAATCGGGTTAAAGAACATGTGTTATTCAAAACACCGCTCACGATAAACCTCAAAAACCAATTCAAATTCAATTCCAATTGAATACTAATTAACTGGACAATTTCACTAAATCTTAATTAAAAGATTTATTCTCTTCTAAACTGGGTTCAAGAACAGTGTTATTTAAGACACCATGCATGACGAACCCAAAATCCCATTTGATATTAAATACAAGGCTCTAAATAGAAAATATACCGGCTTATACACAATATCAAATTCTGAAACCAACAAATATCGTATTGGAAATAACAATATACAATATATCTTTCAAATTTCCACCACCATATCTGTATAATCACGAAATCCAACATCGAAATTAAATATTCCGAAGATAATTTCGATTCAAATCCATTCCAATTCACGTATTGGAAATTCTGATTATTTTTAAAACCACTTTTAAATTCAATTTATTTATTTCAAAAATAAATCGATTTTATTCTAGTTTAAAACTAGTTCATTTCGATAAAAATCTATTTTTATCTTTTTGAATATGAAGTTTTTCATCCTAATTCTTCCCAAATCATTTCTTATGATTTTACATAAATTATTACTATTTTTTTTTACAATTTTATCAAGGCCTGTACAGTTGATTTCCATCGACGACCATCGAACTGCACTTACAGCGGCCTTTTCCAAATTTGATTTGGACATAAATCCAAATCCAACTGTTAGATTTCAAATTTCTAATATTCATGAAAGCTCTTTTCGATATGAACCCAACGGTTCCAGTTTTAGGAGAATTATACGGTCGGATCTCCCGTAATGTCCATTCAAAGTCAATGGTCGAAATTCACGAACTACCGCAGCGCGGCGCGTTCTATTCAGGCCATTATATATATAATATATAATATATATATATATGTATGTATGTATATTTCGTCGATTTCCTTTTAAAACGTATTTAATAAATCGTTTTAAGTTCGTTTTCGAAACGATTTCTACTTCATATTCAATTTTGAAACAAAATTGAATATTCCACATCATCGATATACAAATGATAATATTTACAAAACGATATATTTTGAAATCACTTCCTTTTCTATATTCATTATAAAAACGAATATAATTGATATAAATATCGTTCGCGTCAAAATGGCGCATCTCTAATCATCACGGCATTATATATTTCAATAACTTCATTATTCTATTCAACACATGAAACTATATTTCTTCCAACACATAAATATTTATTTTTCTTTCAACACATGAATATTCTCAACACATGAGCATCGTCAACACATGATTATTTATTCTATTCAACACATGAATCTTCATTTTATAATGTTCTTTATTTTCCCAATTGGAAAGAGGCCCAATCAATTACCATATAATGTTAATTATATGGATTCCCATACAACACATGTACACAGTAGCAGCGATAAATAATCAACCATCATCCAAAGTGCACCACACAACTGCATAAGCATTAAATATAAATAATTAATGCTTACACAGTATGTCGACCATTCGATCGACATACAACTAAATAATTGGGATTAGTGTACGCCATATATCACCCCCAACACCCGTGTGGGGTTTCAATCCACAAACACTGAATATTATTTGTGCGGTTGGGCGACATGTTAAATTTATCATCCCAATCAATGTCCTTCAAATAGGTGTACATAAACAAACCGTCCGGTTTGTAAATGAATATTTATTTATTCACATTCACGTTAAAAATTATATTTTTAACGATAGTTAATTTATTTTAACACATGAATATATTATTATCTACTTCACATCAACATCACAAACAACTTTCACAACACATCAAACAAGCATACAAGTCGTCCATAGTCTGTGGACGACGGGTGTTGAGTGCTACTAAGCATCGTCTACATCCTAGTATATAATTTTAATTAGAAAATAGAATTGAAAGTGAGAAGTTCTCACCGACTAGCTAAACCAATCGCCACGACTCTTCTTATGTAGAAATCTTCGCCGTGCTCGCCTTTTGTCTATTTCATTGTCCGTAGCCACTACATATATAAAAATCACATTTTTATATTGTTGCTATGTATATAAAAATTCTATTTTTATACCGCTACTATATAGATAAAAATTCTATTTTTATTTCTACTTCATATATATTTACAACGCTTCTTTCTATATAAAAATTATATTTTTATATTTCTACTTCTTTTATAAAGATCGAATTTTTATATCATCGCTATAAAAATCACATTTTTATTTCAACATATAATAAAAATCAGATTTTTATTCTTCTTCATAAACAAAAATCGTATTTTAACATAACTAAAAAATCAATCCTTTTTATAGCTAAAGATCATATCTTTGTATGATCAAAAATCCTAGCTTTATATAAATAAAAATCTAATCTTTTCTTAAATAAAAATTCTATCTTTATATGACTAAAATCATATTTTATACCATGAAAAATACGTTCTTTATATAAGTAAAAATCGTAACTTTATATAAGTAAAAATCAAATTTTTACTTCGCTATATACATAAGAAAAATCAAATTTTTACTTCAACGTAAGGCATAGAAAAATCTAATTTTTTCTCCATTGTGAAACATAGAAAAATCTAATTTTTTCTTCATTGTAAAACATAGAAAAATCTAATTTTTTCTTCATTGTAAAACATAAAAAAAAATCTAATTTTTTCTTCATTGTAAAACATAGAAAAATCTATTTTTTCTTCATTGTAAAACATAGAAAAAAAATCTAATATTTTTCTTCATGGTAAAACATAGAAAAAAATCTAATTTTTTCTTCATTGTAAAACATAGAAAAAAAATCTAATTTTACATAGAAAAAAAATCTAATTTTTTTCTTCATTGCTATTCATATAAAACTGATTTTATACTAAGCATTCAAATTAAATTAATTAAACAAGAAAAAAAACTCACCTTTTCCTTGTAAAATTCATTTTTTTTCTCTTTGGATGTAGGAGGGGCCATCCTCGGAGCTGGGGGTTGTGGAGGCGGCGAGGGCTGAGGGGGTGGTGTGGTGGTCGAGGTTTGGCCAATGGTGGTGGCGGTGGGCTGATTTGGGGGTTTAGGGATTTAGAAATTGAAGAGAGAGAGAGAAGGAAGGAGATGAGAGGGAAGAGGAGGATTGGCGGCGGCGGCTGGTGGTGCGGCTGGAGCGCGACGGTTGGAAGGGGGAGGGCGACGCAGTTCCTTTTTTTTAATCGTGAGCGTGAGCAACGAGAGAAGGAAAGAGGAAGAAGGGGGGTTTGACCGTGGTATGGGGAAATAAGGCTTGGGCCCAACATATATAATTTTATATTTAATAATTTTAATTCCCAATAAGTAACTTTTTCTTTTGAACCCCGAATCGAATCCAATGACTTTCGCCCCTAGCTAATTACCCCCATTCCGAACACAATGGGATATGTTTCATAACCCAATTTGGCTGTTGCGTTCAGTTTTCATCAAATTTAAAATATAAATCATTATATTGAATTTTAAACGTACATTTCAATTTACCGGGGCCACGTGCTAACTTTAAAAATTCCAGAAAAATAGTTTCTAGCTTCGTATTGACGATACGGTCCTAACAAAACTAATTTCATCTAATTCTGAGACTGTTCGAAAAAAGGTCATTTTCCAGTCGATTAAAATCAACCGAAACTGATCCAAACACGTTTTACTTCGCCACGCTCACATATTGATTCAGAAAATTACGAATTTTGGAATCTAGCAATATCTTGACATCACGGATTCAACAAAAGTGGTTTCGTCGAAAATCGAGGTCGTTTGCAAAATTTTCATTTTTAAGGGCCAGAATTCGATAGTGGCCAATCTAAATTTTCAACTGGGCTTATCTTTTGATCCACGCTATGAAATTTTGATTTTTTGGATTCGTTGGAAAGATATTCTCAATTAGATTCTAATATTTTTTGTTTCGCTAAAATCCGGTTTATTTTGATTCCTGTACATTCATTTGAACTTTGAAATCGAATTTTCAAACTACCGCGCCATTTTCAATTCCTTTTATATTTAAAATAAAATATTTATATTCTAACGATGATTCAGATAAATATATACGTTCTAATTTCTATTAAAATTAAATTTCTAGCCGATATTATTTAAAATAATTCATTTTAAAAAATTAAAATTAGCTTAAATTGCCAAAATAAAAATTTTAAATTAGCTCAGAATTTCCGGGTTGTAACAATCTCCCTCACTTAAATCTTTTCGTCCCCGAAAAGGAACGAAGTCGAAAGTTGTTTTACTAATCAACTCAACTTCCTTTATTTTCTTTATGGCTTAAATTCTTCAACTTTTCAGTTTCTAGGAACTTTTCATTTTTTTTAAAAAATTTGGCTAACACCCTAAATTTTCGAAAAATTTCGCCATAACCTCCGCTGCACCAGGGACTTCGGGATATTTCAAATAGCCTCCCATGGCCCTCATCAATCCAAAAAGAAAAAGAAACAGCCAAGAAGCGGCTGGCCAATCGGCTCATAAAATCATCCAAACCCAATAAATTTGTAAACCTATACCTATTTGTTGGGCAAACAATTTTATTCTTCTGCTTTAGCCTCCTTACTATGACCTGTTCAATGTAAGTACATGTATATGCATGCATTTGTAATCATTTTCAATACAGTTCAATATTCGGTTCAATTAGGCATAATGGTTCAAAATTTCAAAAAAATAAACAAACAACACAACCATCAATCAACTAGTGAATTAACGTTTCAAATTCAAAATTTTGATATATACACAGAAAATCACGTTTTTGATGCCAAATCACAACAATAAACCTATCTAGTTTTGGTTCTCACACCAGTCTAACGGAAATATATAGATATCTCACTTTCGAAACTCGAAAATAAATACTGGTGATGGCGCGCCATCATCAGAATCATGTCCGGGTGACTAGAGTGTGATTCTATATCTACCCAATACATTAAAACTTCGAATATACGTTCATGACGCGTATATGCAAAATCTTTATATACTCGATTATCCAAATTCAATACAAATAAAATATTCAAATACGTATACTTGAATTTAACTTTCAAAACAATATTGTTTTCATTTGAAAAATATACTCTTCGCACTCGTTCTAGGATACTACTGATCCTGTCTCTAACGAGTCATTCTAATTGGATATTGCTAACCAATTTCTAATGAATTCTTTTGTTTGGTTCTAATGTGTCTTGTCCTCGAGCTCTGTAAACCAAAGCTCTGATACCAAACTGACACGACCCGAAATTCCTCGTGAAGGAAAGCACGGATTGTGTTGAGGACAACACACATCGGAACGCAAACAGAAGAACATTTCATTGCTTATTACAACAATTCCATCAGAATACACGAATATACAGAGTATGAATAAATATTATACAACAGAGAATATCAGAGATTTAAATACATTACTACAGCGGAAAAATAATACAAAACATAACTGAAAGAAATACACGGATACAGAGCTTTTCGAATATCACTTCAGCTATAAACCAGGATCCTGTGAATAAAAATCTGCAAAACCAAAACTACTAGCTGCCCGTGGGGAAAATAAGGGCACCTAGAGTTTAGGTTAAAACAATAAACTCCAGGTCAGTCATGTGACTGGTGTGAGAACTAAAACAGTTATTAATCATTATTTTTAAAGTTAGGTAAATCAAGGGACCTCGTTGTATAACACAGAACGGGTTTCCTCCCAAGAATACCAGTGCATAAAACAAACAGCGCAATGCTAAATAAAGAAAAATGAAGCTATTATAAGATCCAGGTCCCATCAGACAATGCAACGCAAGCCGGAGGATAGGGTTTTTACCTTATAACAGCCAAAAATGCTTGATACGTGAAATTTCATATTTTATTATTACTATAGGTGAAGAAAACAACTTCAATCATAATGTATAAATCATAGACGACATAAGTGACCCATACAACTATGTCGCCGTACTAGGCTCTACAAACAAAACCGAAATATCACGTATTGGAAATTGGATTCCATCATGAGTCGAGGCAAGGGGCAAGCTCCTCTCCAGTCGAGACACTCTAGCAAATGTCTCAGGACCACACACAGCGATCCTTGGATCTTCAAGGCCGGTCCTCTCTTACTTTTGAGGATTGGCAATTCCTGAGCACACGTTTCCCGGTCCTATCGAACCTATATAATGGTCTGTACGTCGGCTCACATAGTTCCATTTATCAACCATATATTCGAGGCACCTCGCATTCCAACAACCACACAGGTGAAAAGTATATAAATGTCAGCCAGTTTAAGCACTGACACCACCATTAGCTGGAAAGAATCGTCGTGCTCTCCCTGCAGTCACTATTCCGTTTTTGACTCATACTGAGGTGTGAGGCTCGCAAATTAACACTATACACAAAGCTGCGCCACACAGGCCGTGCTTTGATCATCAACCACAAGACTTTGCTTTTCAACAGAAGCCTTCATCATTTGCCACTTAGGCGTGCCACATAGGCAATTAACTCCATGCGACTGATGTGCATTGATATACAACATCTGAGCTCATACGTCTCAGAGAAGGGCGTTAAGCAAGAGAATAAATTCTCCGCCGCCAAACAGATGTATGTTTAATGAAGATCAATCACATAGAATAAAATCCAGTGTCAGGCACACAGTCCATTTACAAGTTCGTTCTGGGTCTGAACGAAACCGAAGGCACTTTCCTCGCATATCCATCGATCTCCAAGTACGTCTGGATGATCACCAAGTGATTCTCTCCTCTTGAGTGTACAACCCAATCAAGATCATCAATAACCATCCAAACGATGTGAAGACTTTCGGTCTTCAACCACCGTCTTCATCTTCGATTTATCGTCGAATCGTTTATTCAAAATGGGTACAAACCCGGCCTTTCCGAATAACCCGCTTATATAATAAACAAGTGTTGCACAAACACAACATACGCCTCATTCCAATTCAGAATATTCTTTTATTCAAATCTTCACATTCTTAGGGAAAGGTTCCCATTAATTTTATCAAAGATAAATTCTTCTAAATTTATTCTATAATCTTCCTTTGGACATCATTTCAAACCGTTTTATGGTTTTCCAAACTAGTCGAGATTAGCGAACCACACCGAAGTAATTGTTTATTTTATTTCCCAATCCCAAACTATTCATCCCATGGAGAAAAACTGGTAATACTCCATATCTAACACCACGGTGTTATCGGTAAATACTAAATACCATTTCACGTTCAAATCTAATTAAAGATTTAACTATTGCTTTGGAGCAAAACTGGTGATACTCCATCCTTGATCACTTTTCAAATTTGATAATTTAAATTATCAATTCACATTTTAATCTAGTTAAAGAATCATTAAAACTCCACCTAGTTTTAATTTCTCAACAATCAATATCCTACCTTTAACTGGGTTAAAGAACCAATGTCACCTAAAACACGATTCACGAAAAACCCAAAACCACTTTCTATTGTTATTCGGGTTAAAGAAAAGGTGTTATTCAAAACACCGCTCACGATAAACCTCAAAAACCAATTCAAATTCAATTCCAATTAAATACTAATTAACTGGACAATTTCACTAAATCTTAATTAAAAGATTTATTCTTTTCTAAATTGGGTTCAAGAACAGTGTTATTTAAGACACCATGCACGATGAATCCAAAATCCCATTTGATATTAAATACAAGGCTTTGAATATAAAATATATCGGCTTATATTCAATATCAAATTCTGAAACCAACAAATATCGTATTGGAGATAACGATATAAAATATATCTTTCAAATTTCCACCACCATATCTGTATAATCATGAAATCCAACATCAAAATATTCTGAAGATAATTTCGATTCAAATCCACTCCAATTCACATATTGGAAATTCTAATTATTTTTAAAACCACTTTCGAATTCAATTTATTAATTTCAAAAATAATTTGATTTTAATTCTAGTTTAAAACTTGTTCATTTCGATAAAAATCTATATTTATCTTTTCGAATATGGAGTTTTTCATCCCAATTCTTCCCAAATCATTTCTTATGATTTTATACAAATTATTACTATTTTGAATAATTTTATCAAGGCCCGTACAGTCGTTTCCATCAACGGCCATCGAACTGCACTTACAACGACCTTTTCCAAATTTTATTTGGACATAATTCCAAATCCAACTATTAGAATTCAAATTTCTAATATTCATTGGAAAGCTCTTTTCGATATGAACCCAACAGTTCCGGTTTTAGGAGAATCGACGGTCGGATCTCCCGTAATGTCCATTCGAAGTCAATGGTCGAAATTCACGAACTGCCGCAGCGCGGCACGTTCTATTCAGGCCATTATATATATAATATATATATTATATATATTTCATCGATTTTCTTTTAAAACATTTTTATAAATTGTTTTAAATTCGTTTTTGAAACGATTTCAACTTCATATTCAATTTTGAATCAAAATTGAATATTCCACATCATTGATATACAAATGATAATATTTTCAAAACGTTATATTTTGAAATCACTTCTTTTTCTGTATTCATTATGAAAACGAATGTAATCGATATAAATATCGTTCGCCTCAAAATGGCGCATCTCTAATCAACACGGCTTTATATATTTCAATAACTTCGTTATTCTGTTCAACAAATGAATATTTTCTATTCAACACATGAATCTATATTTCTTTCAAAACATGAATATTTATTTTTCTTTCAACACATGAATATTCTAAACTTATGAGCATCGTCAACACATGACTATTTATTCTATTCAACACATGAATCTTCATTTTACAATATTCTTTATTTTCCCAATTGGAATGAGGCCCAATCAATTACCATATAATGTTAATTATACGGATTTCCATACAACACATGTATATAATAGCAACGATAAATAATCAACCATCATCCAAAGCGCACCACACAACTGCATAAGCATTAAATATAAATAATTAACGCTTACGCAGTCTGTCGACCAATCGATCGACATACACTAAATAATTGGGATTAATGTGCGCCATATATCACCCCAACACCCGTGTGGGGTTTCAATCCACAAACACTGAATATTATTTGTGCGGTGGGCGACATGTTAAATTTATCGTCCCAATCAATGTCCTTCAAATAGGTGTACATAAACAAACCGTCCGGTTTGTAAATGAATATTTATTTATTCACACTCACATTAAAAATTATATTTTTAACGATAATTTATTTATTTCAACACATGAATATATTATTATCTACTTCACATCAACATCACAAACAACTTTCACAACACATCAAACAAGCATACAAGTCATCCATGGTCTGTGCACGACGGGTCTTGGGTGCTACTAAGCATCATCTACATCCTAGTATATAATTTTAATTAAAAAATAGAATTGAAAGTGAGAAGTGCTCACCGACTAGCTAAACCAATCGCCACGACTCTTCTTAAGTAGGAATATTCGCATGCTCGCCTTTGTCTATTTCATTATCCGTCGCCACTACATATATAAAAATCACAATTTTATATTGTTGCTATGTATATAAAAATTCTATTTTTATACCGCTACGATATAGATAAAAATTCTATTTTTTTTACTTCATGTATATTTACAACGCTTCTTTCTATATAAAAATTATATTTTTATATTTCAACTTCTTCTATAAAGATAGAATTTTTATATCATAGCTATAAAAATCACATTTTTATTTCAATATATATATATATATATAATAAAAATTAGATTTTTATTCTTCTTCATAAACAAAAATCGTATTTTTACATAACTAAAAAATTGATCCTTTTTTTTGGCAAAGCCCACCGGTTTTTATAGTGATCCGTAACACTCTTTTATTCATTAAAAATAAAAGTACAATACAGCACAGGTGATATGCCATACACATATCAACGAAATAGGTTTTGAAGTGGACCGACCACTCACATAATACATCGGTACAATATGGCAAGCAAAGCTTAACAAGAATACCTACCCACACAGGGGACAAACTACATATGTTAGGACAAAAATAGCATACAAATTATATAATTAATTCATAATGAAATGTCCTGTGCCAACAGACTGCACGTTGACAGCAAGAGTATCAACCATTGTCGAACACAGTATTCTCCATTGCTCTCTTCATGCTTCGGGTGACCGGAGACATACCAGTGTTGCACGCAGATAATGGGGCAGCCTGGTAGCAACAGCAACAGCTGGAGGTGCCTTGTATCCTGGAGGTGGTGGAATATCCGCATAAGGATTATTGAAGGCCGGTTGTTTTCCTTTGTCAGTGTTGTAGTTCTTGATCATGTTTTCCATCACTTGCCTTTTTATTTCACATAGATCAGAGCTGAGCTTACCACTTTCGATCTCATCTCTCAGGCATTGTATCGTCTCCAACACTATTTTGTCTTTAATCACAGTTTTAGTTCTCACCTTGTCTAGTGGTTTCTTTGTTTTCGGTTCAGGCCCAACAACATTGAAGTTTTGTTTCAGAAAACTATCCAGACTCTCTGCTACATGCTGGGTGTTAGAAGAGATCGGCACAGTAGAATCAGTCATCACAGCACTGCCATTCACTTGATTGTTGAAGCTTCTAACATCATCTATAATTTCCTGCAGAGGATTCTGCAAGACACTTGCTTGTGGATACTTGATGGGAGAAGCCGTGGGGTTCAAAAATACAGGTTTGAAATTGCATTCAGTAAATGTTTCTGCTGATGGATCAGTAAGTGGTAAAATGACATCGAATCCACCCGCATTCATGGTTTCAACAAAATCAGTTTCTTCTCTGCTCATCGCTTGAGTTTTAATGTCTATGGTATTATCTAATTCCTTTCCTTCAGACTGCTTTCCTATCTCAATCCCTCCCACATTATCCACATCAAGAATGGACTTATTGGGGCTGACAGCGTCAACGCTCAATGTATACCCATTCCTAGTTTTGTTTCCCATTCTCCGTGCCTTAGAAGATTCACATAACTCACCTTCCTCATACTCATGCATGTCAGTTTGTTCATCAATGTCTTCACAAAGGTTGTTCAATGTGCCAAAACTATTATAGCTTTGTATGATCAAAAATCCTAGCTTTATATAAATAAAAATCTAATCTTTTATTAAATAAAAATTCTATCTTTATGTGACTAAAAATCATATTTTATACCATGAAAAATCCGATCTTTATATAAGTAAAAATCGTAACTTTATATAAGTAAAAATCAAATTTTTACTTCGCTATATACATAAGAAAAATCAAATTTTTACTTCAATGTAAGACATAGAAAAATCTAACTTTTTCTTCATTGTAAAACATAGAAAAATCTAATTTTTTCTTCATTGTAAAACATAGAAAAAATCTAATTTTTTCTTCATTGTAAAACATAGAAAAAAAAATCGAATTTTTTCTTCATTGTAAAACATAGAAACATCTAATTTTTTCTTCACTGTAAAACATAGAAAAAAAATCTAATTTTTTATTTATTGTAAAACATAGAAAAAAAATCTAATTTTTTTCTTCATTGTAAAACATAGAAAAAAAATCTAATTTTTTTCTTCATTGCCATTCATATAAAACTGATTTTAAATGAAGCATTCAAATTAAATTAATTAAACAAGAAAAAAACTCACCTTTTCCTTGTAAAAATTTATTTTTTTCTCTTTGGATGTAGGAGGGGCCATCGTCGGAGCTGGGGGTTGTGGAGGCGGCGCACGGCTGAGGGGGTGGTGCGGTGGTCGGGGTTTGGCCAATGGTGGTGGCGGCGGGCTGATTTGGGGGTTTAGGGATTTAGAAATTGAAGAGAGAGAGAGAGAGAAAGAAGGAGATGAGAGAGAGGAGGAGGCGGATCGTCGGCGGCGGCTGGTGGTGTGGTTGGAGCGCGACGGTGGGAAGGGGGAGGGCGACGCGGTTCCTTTTTTTTTATCGTGAGCGACGAGAGAAGGAAAGAGGAAGAAGGGGGGTCTGACCATGGTATGGGGAAATAAGGCTTGGGCCCAACATATATAATTTTATATTTAATTATTTTACTTCCCAAAAAGTAACTTTTTCTTTCGAACCCCGAATCGAACCCAACAACTGTCGCCCCTAGCTAATTACCCCCATTCCGAACACAATAGGATATGTTTCGTAACCCAATTCGGCTGTTACGATCAGTTTTCATCAAATTTAAAATAAAAATCATTATATTGAATTTTAAACGTACATTTTAATTTACCGGGGCCACGTGCTAACTTTAAAAATTCCAGAAAAATAGTTTCTAGCTTCGTATTGACGATACGGTCGTAACAAAACAAATTTCATCTAATTATGAGACCGTTTGAAAAATGGTCATTTTCCAGTCGATTAAAATCAACCTAAACTGATCAAAACACGTTTTACTTCGCCACGCTCACATATTGATTCAAAAAATTACGAATTTTTGAATCTAGCAATATCTTGACAACACGGATCCAACAAAAGTCGTTTCGTCGAAAATCGAGGTCATTTGCGAAATTTCCATTTTAAGGGCTAGAATTCCATAGCGACCATTCTAAATTTTCAACTGAGCATATCTTTTGATCCCCGCTATGAATTTTTGATTTTATGATTCGTTGGAAAGATATTCTCAATTAGATTATAATATTTTTGGTTTCGCTAAAATCCGATTTATTTTGATTCCCGTACATTCATTTGAACTTTGAAATCGAATTTTCAAACTACCGCACCATTTTCAATTCCTTTTATATTTAAAATAAAATATTTATATTCTAACAACGATTCAAATAAATATGTACGTTCTAATTTTTATTCAAATTAAATTTCTCGCCGATATTATTTAAAATAATTCATTTTTAATAATCAAAATTCACTTAAATTTCCAAAATAAAAATTTTAAATTGGCTCAGAATTTCCAGATTGTTACATGATGGCTCCAATAGTTCTAACAATTCGCTGGCAGGAATGATGGGAGTTCCGTAAGGAGGAGCTGCATGAGCCATTGATGTTGTGACGGTTGTGCTGTTATCCCATTTCCATGTCTCTGCTTCATTGAACTTAACATCTCTACTAATAATTATCTTACCATTTGTCGGGTTATATAGTCTATATGCCTTAGATTGATTACTGTAGCCAATAAAAATACATTTTTCTGATTTTCTTTCTAGTTTTTGGCAAGAATTAGACAAATCTAAGGCATAGGCTATGCAACCAAATATTCTTAAGTGGCTTACCTGTGGCTTCCTTCCCTTCCATGCTTCATATGGAGTTCTATTGAAGACGTCCTTTGTAGAAGAAATATTTAATATATATACTCAGGTTGATACTACTTCTTCCCAGAACTCCTTAGCCTACGGATGAAATCATGCTCCTCACTATCTCAACGACTGTTCGATTTTTGCATTCAGCAATCCCATTTGTTGTGGGGTATAGGGTGTAGTGAGCTCTCTATGAATACCATGCATCTCATAATAATTATTGAAGTCATTAGAAGTAAATACACTATCTCTGTCTGTATGGAGCACCTTAATACTATGTTCGCTCTCATTTTCCACCAGTGCCATAAATTTCTTGAAATGTTCAAAAGTTTATGATTTTGACTTCAAAAAGTATACCCAACTTAAACGGCTATAATCATCCGTAAACAACAAAAAATACTTGCTACCTCCAATTGACTCCATACTCATAGGACCACACAAATCTGCATGCAAAATTTCAAGACAAGCCGAAGCCCTGTAGGACTTGTTTACAGGAAACGAGTTTCGATTGTGTTTCCCATAGACACACCCTTCATAGAAACCGATATAACATACACCAGGTAACCCCACAACCATTTTCTTTTTGGATAACAATTGCAGACCTCTCTCATTCAAATGCCCAAAACATAATTTTCACATCACTAACATTCAGAGGAAACATTTTAACTTTCTCTCATTGGTATGCTAACTACTAGGATACCAGATTTCTTATCATGAATTGAGCATACACAATTATCAAACACAATAGAATACCCAGTATCAAGAATTTGTCCAACACTTAGTAGATTACGAGCTAAATTTGGAACATATTGAACATCTTTTAAAAATTTCACGTTACCAGAGGCTATTTTAATTCCAATAGTTCCATTTCCATCTACTTGCATTAGCTTGTTGTCTCCAATATGAACTTCACATTTCTTAGACTCGTCCAACTCTTTGAATAGTGTCTTCATGCCCAACATATGATTTGAGTACCCACTGTTTATGAACCACAACCCATCATTTGTGTCTTGTGTAGGAGACTGCACTACAAATAGCTTGCTTTCGTCGTCAATATTTTCTGCAAGACTGACTTGCTACTTCTCATCCTTTTGCTTGATCCAACATTCGAACTCTTTGTGGCCATACTTCTTGCAATACCGGCACTGAACGAAGCTCTTGTTTTGACGATCACTAGATTGACCACGTCCTCTGCCACCACCTCGACCTCGTCCGCGGAAGCCGCATCTGCCTTGTCCATGGCCTCCAAAATATTCTGACATTCCTTTGAATGAAGACTCCCCCTTCACTTGGAAAGCCTAATCCCCCCTCTTAATGCTAAATTTTTTTAACCTTCCTTTATGAGCTAAAAAAGAACTCATCAGTTCATCAAAGGTGTATGCGGATAGGTCCTTTGATTCTTCAATTGCTGGGACAACTCGATCAAAGGTTTAATTCAAGGTTCACAATACTTTGCTTACAACAATTTCATTGCTAATGTCCTCTCCATAAGACCTCATTTGGCTAACAATTTCAGTTACTTTAGCTAAATAATCTTGAATAGATTCCTTCTCTCCCATGTTCAATTCCGCAAAATTTACCAGAAGAGTTTGCAATCGTACTTTAATTACTCTTTCATCACCCAACTCCTATATGAGTATCTCCCATACTTCATGTGCATTGTTTGCGGATGAAATTCAAGAAAAAATAACATCATCTAGTGCTGGTTGAATGAGGAAGAGTGCCTTAGCATCTTTCTTGCGGTTCTCCCTCAACTGCGGATTAGGAATGGTCCGTGCTGGGTCGGGTTCGACATAGCTATTCTCCACCAAATCCCATAACTACTGAGATCAGAACATGGTCTTCATTTTGAGACTCCAAAGATGATATTTTTCATCTTTGAAAATGGGAATCAAAGGTTGGGATGATGAGTTCATGTCATGGTTTGCCATTGCTTTCTCTTGCTGGCTCTGATACCAAAAATATATTGGAGAGAATAATAATTTTTACAAAATCCTTCAAAAACAGTAGTACACAAGTGCATATAAAAGACACCAGAAAATAAACTGACAAACCACTAACTCACTAACTCCTGAAACTTCTCTAACACACGTACCAGCAGTTGACAAACCAAAACACTAACTACAACAACTAATGCTAGAACACAGTAGACATGAACAACTAATATGAAGCATAGACAAACAATTTTGTTATCAACTAGCAGTTGCTACTAACTATGACTCCATGGAACCTGATTATTTTATCTTAAGTATACAAAGACTTGAGAACTACTTTTCAAGCTAGTGAAAACCTGATATCTATATTTAATAGGATAAGACTCTTCAAAGAAAAGAAAACTCTATATTAAGTTTCATTTAAAACTAGTTTAGATTTCTCAAAAATAAGTTGACAAGTAAGTTTGCATGTGCAATATTAAATTGTTTATGTACTAAAATAGCTTTGGAAAATAATGGTAAATTATGATGCATGTGAAATATTAACATTAGTAAGTGAATAAATTTCAAACAATTTTTCTTTGATGTGTAGTTTTCCAAGGGCTCTTACCTTCATGCTTCATATCTTTATTTCATAATTAACATGGGTGACGAATGTCTGGTACAAATTTTGGTAGCTTGTTTCCTATTATATTCGCAGATAACCTTTTATATTAAACAAGAAATAATCAACAACATGGAAGTTCAAGTCAAATATTGCTGCTCTTCTGGTGGCATTGAAACATAAAACAGCGGTGATTAAAAATAATCAAATAATAGGACTACAAGCATCGCCTACCTATATATCTACGAGCATAGCTTGCATTCACATATCAAAATTGACCAGTGATAAAGAAGAACACTTACATAATAAATAACGTGCATGTTTCTCTACCTCTTTGTTTCTTTGTCCTCTAATTGAACATAAAGTTCAACCTACGAAAATAACCATCATATATTAATTTAAAATGTTAAAATCTCTTTAAAAAATTGTTTGGGAAGATCAAACCATACGCGTTACTAGGAAATTAACACTAAGTATATTGAATCCCTAAGAAATATTTGATAAACCTTACACAATATTTACCCTTCATCATATAATTACTATCAGTTTTGATATATATGTATCGAAGGTGCTGCATGCATATATTGTTGGAACCGTTGTGATTAATCCGACTCAAGACCACTCGAATCTGATATCTAAACCACAAAGCGCTAGCGAAAAACTAGATCATTGTTAAACATGCGAAAACAACAAAAACAATAACTCTGGTCACCAAACAAAGATCAACCAATCACGAACAATCCAAATCTCAATCACAAGCGAGAAACTAATGACAATAGTAGCAAAAGTAAATCATACAAGGATTTATTATGGTTCCACTAACATCTTGTTAGTATACATCCACTTTGGCGAGAGTACTTTATTACCATGATTAAAGGAATACAAGAGATTGATCCAATGATCACTATATCTTACTATAGAAAAGAATTTGTGGATAATAGAATTGAATAATTGGAATTAGGTTATAAACCCTAATTCACCCTTGAGAATAAACCCTTGATTCCTATCAAGTCTCCAAGCTCTCCCTGTAAACATCTGAAAATAGATTATATAGAGATAGGCCAATTACCGAAATTACCCCCAAGTCTTTTCAAATCAACATACAAAGTTTTCATCCTCAAATAGCCCAAAACAATCGTCAGACATCTGTCAAGGGAGACAACAGACGTCTGTCTCTCCCAGGAAATTATTTGGGCTTCAGCTCTCAGGTCAGACGTCTGTCGTAGGCCCTGGCAGACATCCGTCCCTCTTAGACGTCTGTCGTGGTGATGATAGATGTCTATAGGAACTCTCGGGAAAATCCATCCTGACAACTCAAACGTTTGTCGTACCCCAAGACAGACGTCTATCGCACCAGCTAGATTACAGCCTGCACCTTCTCAGCTCTAACTCTCACGTCCGAACTCCGATTTGCAAACTGTTACCTTCGACTCGAAGTTATCTTCATCCTCTTTATTCTAACATATAGTATCACGTGCTTCAATACTCCACCTCGATATTATAACCATCTCCGTACTACAAACTCCAATGCACCTAAGCATTTCCTTCTACCTTCGACTAAGCACCATAAATACTTTCCCAATGAGCTCTGGCAAAGCCACCACCCATTGCACTCCGTTAACTGGCTCCGGCAAGGCCACCGCCTGCCAAGGAAGTGTTGAAAGTATTCAAACCAACACCGTCACCAAAAGACAACGTACTTGAGAGTGTAACGAGTTCTAACCATGAAGATAGATTTCAATCTCTTGCCGCTGTTCCCTTCCATCAAAACCAACAAAATCACGCTCTCTAACCCTGTGTGCCACCCTGTGGCACTTAGCAACTCAACAAGCGAATTAAGTTCAAGCAATGCTCGAACTTCCCAACCGACAATGCTGTAGTAAACATATACGTTGCACTATTCTTTGTGTGCACTTTCCGAAGGTATACTAGCTTATCCTCATCCATAGCTACAAGCAACGACTCTCTCACTTCAATATGCTTGGCCCGTGGGCTAAACGCCAAATTCTCCGACAAATGTATAGCATTTTGGCTATCACATCGAACATCAATACTCTCGTGTTCGAAACCCAAGTCACACAACAATCACTTCAAGTAGAGTGCCTCCTTGGTCGCTTCCACGTGGCAATCAACTCCGCCTCCGTAGGGGATAAAGAAACTATGGTTTGCAATCTTGATCTCCAAATAATGGCTATCCCTCTAAGTGTGAAGACATACCCGAAAGTTGATTTCCTTCGATCCCTATCATCGGCATAGTCCAAGTCACAATAACCAACCAACTTGCAACTCCTCATATCACTACCGCCAAAAACAAGACCATGAGATGTTGTGCCTTCCAAGTATCTCATAATAGCCTTCACGGCTTCGCAATGCGATTTCCCCGGATTAACTATATACCGACTAACCAACCCGACTACATTTGCAATATCGAGCCTTGTACACACCATGGCGTACATTAAACAACCAACTGCACTTGCATATGGCACCTTTTCCATATAAGCCTTGTCTTTATCCCCGATAGGTGATCCCATGTCCAAAAGCTTCATATGCAAAGGTAAAGGTGTATTTAACGCCTTTGCATTCTCCATGCTAAACCGGCAAAGCACTTTCTTAATGTACTCCTTTTGAGTCAATCTTAATTCAAAACACTTTCAGTCCCTTTCAATATCCATGCCCAAGATTTTCCTTGCTTCTCCAAGATCTTACATATCGAATTCCAATTTCAAAAGCTTCTTCAACCTATTGATTTCATTTTTATCTTTGGAAGCAATGAGCATATCATCCACATACAAGAGTAAATACACCCAACAATCATTTCCTAACCTCCCGAAATATACACAAGCATCCTTAATGCTTCGATGGAAGCCACTTTTAAGCATGAAATTATCACATCTCTTGTACCATTGTCTTGGTGATTGCTTCAACCCATATAGTGATTTCTTCAAGTTGCAAACCATTTTAGACTTACCATCTATAACAAACCCTTTCGGTTTCTCCACGTTGATGTCTTCATCCAAGTCTCCATGCAAGAAGGCGGTTTTCATATCAAGTTGCTCCGACTCCAAGTCATGGATAGAAACTATCGCTAGTAAAACCCGGATAGAAATATGGCATACCACCGGTGCAAAAATTTCATCATACTCCTTTTCTTTTCCTTGTGAAAACCCCTTTACCACTAACCTTGCTTTGTACCTTCCATCATCCTTCACCTCATAAATCCATTTGCACCATATAGCATGGTTTCCTTGAGGAAGTGGAACCAACTCCCAAGTTCAGATCTTCATTAACGATTGCATTTCTTCCTCCATAGCACAAATCCACTTCGAGCTCTCACTCGACTCCATGACACCATCAAGGTCCATCGACTCATCTTGGACTACACTGAGAGCATTGTCCATATGATCACAAAAGCTAAGGTCGTTCCAATCACCATATCTTTCGGGAGGCCTTATTGCACGTCGACCTAACCGGGTAGCAATACTATCACCCAAACCTCTTTCGGCTCCACCATGAGTCGAAACTTCTCTAGTATCATGTACATCGCTAACATCACTAGAGGAACCATGTGGACTATGCGATGTTTCATCAACCGCTTTAACCCTACGAGCTTCTTCTTCAACTCTACTACCACTTGGACGGATTGTGGGAATGACTTCCTTCTCCTTTGATTCACCGTGAACCAAATACGGAACATCCGATGACCTCTCATTCTCTTTGAATAAAGCCGACTCATCAAAAGTGACATGACGTGAATTAACAACCTTCTTTGTTTTTGGATTCCAAATCCGATAGCCTTTCACGCCATCCGTGAAACCAAGCAAGACCCCATTGAATGATCTAGCTACAAGCTTATCATTCCCCGGATCATGCACATAAACGAGATACCAAACATACGAAGATATCTCAAGCCAACACTCTTCCCCTTCCACACTTCCTCCGAAATTTTGTTTCCAATAGACGAGCACAGAATTCGATTCACAATATGCACCGCGGTTGACAAAGCTTCGGCCTAAAATCCCTTAGACAAACCCGATGTCAATATCAAGCATCGAGCTTTCTCAAGTGGAGTTTGGTTCATTCTCTATGCGGCTCCATTAGATTGCGGATCTCCTGGTGTAGTAAAATGTCTCTGGATTCCGTGATGCTTACAATACTCTAACAATTCCCGAGAAACATATTTTCCGCCATTGTCAGTCCTTAACACCTTCAAAGTCTTGCCACTCTCATTCTCAACAAGAGCCTTCCAAACTTTGAACTTAGCAAATGCCTCCGACTTGGCCTTCCTTACATGCAGCCATACTTTTCGAGACAAATCATCAATGAAAGAAATATAATAACAAGCTCCACCCAAAGAAGCAACCGGTGTCGGTCCCCAAACATATGAATGAACATACTCAAGAACCTCCTTTGAGTCATGTTTGCCTTCATTGAATGATATCCTTGTTCGCTTCCCCATGACACATTTCTCGAAAAACTCTAGTTTGTTGAAACTCTCACCCTCGATCACCTCCCGCTTCCAAAGAATATCCAGACTCCTCTCATAGACATGACACAATCTCAAACATCACAACAGTGTCACATCCAAGTCACGAGAACTATCAACACCCACACAAGTCTTACCTCCTATGGTCACACCTTGAAGAAAATATATACCATGAGTCCTAGAACCTTTAATAACCATAAGCCCCCCTTCGAAACCCTGAAGCAATCGTTCTTGATAGTGATCTTGCATCCTAGAGAATCCAATTGCCCCAAAGATATAAGCGACTTCCTTAGTCCTGGAACATAGCGAACATTGGTGAGCATGCGAACTACTCCATCAAACATCCTTAATTACACGAAGCCACTACCCATCGACTTGCAAATAGCACCATTTCCCATAGCAATTGCATTTCCCTCTTTGATTTCAAAAGACGAAAAACAATTTCTATTCGGCATCATATTATACGACACATCCGAATCGAGTACCATTCGTTACTCGAAACACCCATTGCTACCGCCATCAACACATTCTCATCTATCTCACCATCCCCACTCTCCACCACAACAGATGAAGATGCTACTTCCTTATTATCGTTGTCCGGATATTCATTCTCCCAGTGCCCCAGTTTCTTACAAATAAAGCACTTTCCATTTCTCTCTTTTGATTTACCTCTTCCATCGGGTTTTCTTGATTTAGAACGCCCTCGGTTTCCTTTCTTCACGTTCTTTTCTTTATCCATAAATAACCCGTGACCA
Source organism: Allium sativum (assembly GCA_030737875.1). Taxonomy (NCBI): domain Eukaryota; kingdom Viridiplantae; phylum Streptophyta; class Magnoliopsida; order Asparagales; family Amaryllidaceae; genus Allium; species Allium sativum. Next base: position 881,669,021 of record CM060919.1, on the reverse strand, counting down.
CTACTAGCTCCAATACTACCCTCACTCATCTCCTTCATTTGATCTCTAAACTCCTCAGTAAGAAGACCCATTTGATTTCATCTAGAGTCAAGGTATCCCGGCTATAAATCAAACTATTTGGGAAACCCATATAGCGGTCCGACAACGAACACAATAATATCATCGCCTTTTGTTGTTTCTCAATCTTCAAATCTACGTCCTTCATCTTCATAAGCAAGTCATCAAAGGAATTCAAATGTGCCTTAGGTGAATTACCCTCCTTCATTTTGAAGGTGAAAACATCTACAACAAGATCAAACGGTTAGTGAGTGACTTCTTCATATACAATTCTTCCAACTTATTCCAAATACCTTTAGCGGTAGTCTCACAACTAATTTTGGAGATCACATTCTCCCTCATAGAAGAATAGTAGTGTAAGCCCATTCCTCCATCTCCTCTTTCGCAACATCCGAGATATCACTTGGCAATAAGTGAGTATCAAATACTACTCGGTGCACCCGATTCCGCCTAAGAACCATTTTCATTTTCCATTGCCACTTATCAAAGTCATTATCACCATTTCACTTGTCAATTAACAATCGAGAACCCGACGCCGCATACGAACCCCGCACATAAGGCGCTACACTATTCGGACTTCCGGTTGAAGGACGTACCAAGCTATTATCCGTTTCCGGCATTTTGACGAACCCCTAACAAGCACCAATTTCTCGGATACCCAATCTTGGAACCGTTGTGATTAATTCGACTCAAGATCACTCGAATTCAATATCTAAACCACAAAGCGCTAGAGGAAGACTAGACCATTGTTAGACTTGCAAAAACAACCAAAACAATAACTCTAGTCACCAAACAAAGATCAACAAATCTTGAACAATCCAAATCTCAATCTTAAGCGAGAAACTAATGACAATAGTAGCAAAAGTAAATCACACAAGGATTTATAGTGGTTCCACTAATATCTTGTTAGTGTACATCCACTTTGGAGAGAGTATTTTACTACCATGATGAAAGGAATACAAAAGACTGATCCAATGATCACTATACTTCAATATAGAAAAGAGTTTGATGAGAATAGAATTGAAGAATTGGAATTAGGTTATGAACCCTAATTCACCCTTGAGAATAAAACCTTAATTTCTATCAAGTCTTCAAGCTTTTTCTTTGAACCTCTGAAAATACCTTATACAGAGATAGGCTAATTACCAAAAAATTACCCCAAGTCTTCATAAATCAACATACAAAGCTTTTAGCTTGAAATAGCCCAAAACACTCGTCATACGTCTGTCAAGGGAAATGATAGACGTCTGTCCCTCCCAAGGAATTATTTGGGCTTCAACACTCAGCTCAGACGTCTGTCGTAGGCCCTGACAGTCGTCTCTCGTGAGGACGACAGGCGTCTATGGGAACTTTCGGGAAAATCCATCCTAACAACTCAGACGTCTGTTGTACCCTACGCCAGAAGTCTGTCGCACCAACCAGCTGACGCCCTGCACCTTCTCAACTATAACTCTCAAGTGTGAACTCCAATTTTCAAACTGTCACCTCCGACTCGAAGCTATCTTCATCCTCTTCATTCTAACATATGGTATCGCGTACTTCAACATATATCTCCGTCATTTGCTTGTGGTTAGAATATATCCCTTTTATTTGCTTGTGTAAGACATGCCCTGAGAAAGAAACAATAAATTAAAAAATTAAATACTTAATTATTATGGAATTAGACTATCAAACTCGGATGCTAAATTAAGGATGCGGCATGTGTGGCAGACAAACATCTTTGTGTTTTTTCATACAAACATATCCTCCTTGAAATTGACTCCTTTAAGCTGCTTTCGTTTGATTAAGTATCAATGTATTCATATGGCTGGGTATGCATGCGCTTGAACTTCGTTTATCAATCCCTTTATTGAAGGAGAGATATTTCACTTTGTTGTTCCAGCATATTGACTTTCCTTCTTTACTTCCATGTGATGTATTTAAATGTTGTTTTGAAGTTATGTTAACTGTAGTGTTAGACATACACATGCTGTTTACAATCATGACCCATACCTAATGCCAATAGAAGAAAAAAACTTACAAGAAACCAATTAACTCATCTAATATTCAAAGGTTGTTTGCCGCTTCTAACCCCTGTGGGAGATATATCGTTTATTGAGCATAGAATCTGGTTCTTTTCGGAAAAAAAGTATGGAAACTTAAAACTGAGAATCTCAACCCAAGAAAACTAGTGGGTTTTAGGCAGGACATAAGAAGCATTAAGCATTTCGATTTTTTTTTGATTATTTACTAAGGATACAGCCAGCTTCAACAAACTCCATTAAAGAATGGAATATGTGGATTGTAGAAAAGGTATATTTATGCATCTTGCACAGATGCAAATGAACAAAGGAATACAAGGGTTGTATATTTTCTTAACAAAAAAGAAGACAATGACGAGAAAGGTACGTATCTACTAGGCAAATAAGTTGCAATCTTCTTTACATTCCAACTCGTAAGGGTACCAAAAATATTGTAATATGGAAATATACCACAATTTTCGTCTTCCTATAGATGAACGAAACAGGGTGGGATGATATGGAATGCGTCCCATGAGTCAAAAGGCTACCCAATTGGTTATTACACTGGTTCTACTAATGTAGGATTGACATGTAAGTTCACAAAATTAGACTTTTCCCATGTAATGCATATACTTCTAACATGTAGAGTGTAGTTTTCACAATCTTGAAAAGTGTGCCCTTTGGGTTATTTGCATTGGTTGTCCCTAAAATTTTCTCATATCCCTTACAAGGGAAAGAAAGGGATACATTTTCCCTTGAAATTAAAAGATTCACGCAACAAAACTACTATGTAGATGGTCTTAAGCAATGCTAACAAATGAAACCAAATTGCTAAGACACAAATTTAATCTTACAGTATATATGAGTTTAATCCTACTTATAAAAATTGCAGCATGTACAACACCAAATCTAATGCACAATAATGGGAAAAGACTCAAGAATCTATATTGGACATAAACAGAGAAATTATAACACCATATTCTAAAATTACTAGGTGTTCATTATCATGTTAGTTGTCACTTTCTATGTCCCAAGTCCTACACAGATATTCAGTTGATTACTTTTGTAGTGCTGGATCTGAAAAAAGCACTTATTATGATCCAAACATATGTTTGTTGCTGTAACTACTGATGACGTGAATTAAGAAAATAAGAATCTAATCATAATTACGTCATCTTCAATGACCAATTAAGAGATAATAGGGGTATAAAAATCCTCATGACCAAATCCATGTTATCATAATTTAATTTAAATGTTAGTAATAAAATATAAATGAGACAAATGTTGATCAGTCATATGGAAGAATATTAAAAGATGCCATGATTTAATTTAGAAGTTCATATATTAGCTTTTAGAAGGCCCAAACAAGAACCAACCTGCACTCAAAATGAACAAATTCCTCTTCGTTGCTTCTTCCTCCTCCATGATCATTTTGTCTATTACAAGTATCCTTTTTTCGTTCCACCCTCTCTACCTAAGTAATATACTCCCTTCCTGTATTTTACGTCTAAAACATGCGTCCTCTTCATACAACCTCACTTGTAACAACCTGCCTTTTCGACCACTTCAAGTCGGTAATTAAACCAACTCAGAACGTTCAAAACGACAGGTAGTTATTTAGCTTAGCAGGTTTAAACATAATAACGCAGAATCACAGACACAAAATAAATAGTTTGCAGCGGAAATAAATTTTATACAATAATATCAGAGTTTTTTTTTTACAAAATTTATACAGCGGAAAATATTAGATATATAGATACATGCATAATTTTTTTTTTACAGTTTTGATGAGTGCGTGATGTATGCGTCTTCACATTCCTCTCCAATTTTGCGTTGAATCTTCAAATCTGGAACACTTAGGACCTGACCCGAGCGTTCCATGCAAAACACAAAACACCCGAGTCAGGATTAAACTTATTTCAAGTTAGAACACTTCGATAAACACATATATATAATCAGTATGTTTCCTAACAATATATTAAATAACTTGAGTATACCAATTCAGTGAACTGCCGAAAATAAATGGAAAAAACATGGCATCTAATGTGGCACACATTTATTTCCAAATAGTAGGAAGCGGGTGTAGCAAAATGCTATAGTAATTATTTTTATGGTCAGAATGAAAGGGACACACAACATAATTAAACATCAAGTGAGGTTACAAATGGCAGGCAACAACTTGAGTTAAGGGTGAGACTGAAAAGTAGAGGCATAAGGAAATCACCTAGTTCAAATATATGCAATGGCAGTAACCCCAAATAGCAATAGTATATAGTTAAGTGAAATAGCAAGCTAACATGAAGACAAAGTACAAGTGTACACATATTTTCCAAGCATGTGTTCATACAGAAAAATGCATGGTAACCAAAAGTGGGACGTGCATGGAAATTTCAAGTGTAGCATGTATGCGGAGTAAATTCCATGGGAAACGAGTTTTGGAAGAAACAATGCAACTTGACTAGGCAGACATGAATAATAAGACATGCATACAACATGCAAAATGAGCGAGGGTTTCAAGTGCCAGGAACACAGTATTATTTCATATGTTAAATCTTAAAGGAACCCATTCGCCCAAAATATAAATGAATGTGCCACCAGACTCCGGTATGCATGTGTATTTCATGAACACATGCAATTTATGTCAGACATGAAATGCAAAAGTTTGTGATTTTTCACAGCAAATGGTTTATTTAATTTCCAACGGTTTGGAAATCTCATGGTAAATCAACATCAAATGACTAAAGCATGTTGTTTTCTTTCTTTATTCAATATACTATATTTTGTTGACACCAAGAGTTATCCTTAAGAAATTATTTGAAAACCTGATTCACATTCTAGCAAAAATGGGTATGTTTCTAACACACAAAGAAGAGGTGAAAATACCAAGGGATAAACGGTTTTAGTTCACGAGTTAGATCCTAAGTCGACCACTTAAATGTTTCAAATAAGGACATTCATTATGTTGATGCTCGTATTCAAGAGTAAACCATTGAATGAATTAGTCTGACCAAAATATTCACAAATGGTAAATATAGATCCTATACATCATTACCGTACCCTTGCATCAAAACTTTTTCCAATTACAAATTCGAAAACATAACAATAAAAAGAACATGCATTGATAAATCAATTCAAGACGGCCAAAGACAACTAATAATATCATTGTAAAACCGAAGTCATATGCTTGAAATATTTTTAATCATAAGAGTACTTACTATCGTTCAGTGGAGAAAAAGGACTCGGAAATCATTATGGGTGCAGCAGGCGACATTGGACAGAGCTTCGGCGTAGTGGCGTTGGTTATCAGAGATAAGCGGCGGCGCTTCCATTTGGTGACACGGTGGCTATTGCGAGTGAGAGGAGGGATTCAGACTTTGAGAAGAGGCGGACCACGGTGGAGCAAAGTGGCGGTGGCTCCAGGTGTTGAAGGCTAACGTTGAATCATTCGAGGAGGAAACGATGGGACACGGTCAAGGCGATTTTGGTGGAAGGCGAAGCGGATCGATTATTTTGGAGGATGGAGCCATTATTTCTGAATTGGGAAAAACGATTTGGATTCTTTTTTTTTTGATCTGGATGTAATCTAATGAGGAAAAAGGCAGAAGAGATAAAAGAGGAGAGAGGCAGTAGATTTGAAATGGATCGGGAAAGACACGTTTCTTTACTATATATAATATTGCAAGGAATAGAAAAAGAATGTAGAGAAAAGGGTAGATAAATCAAATGATTCAATTTCCTTTATTTCATTTATTAAACGAATGAACGTGACCGGATTCAGAGAAAGGGATGGCAATAATTTCGAAGAAACCATAGACTTATATTACTGGTTCAAACTAGGTGTGACCTTTCCAATCAAAATGTTTACCGTTTCAATTGCTATATTAAATTCAATTTATTGGTAACAATCTAACTTATTTAAAATTTTCTCTATACTACAAACGAAACGAACTTTTGTACATTACTACAAAAATTCCTTCATTGCTATATTAAATTGCACGTATTCCTAATATCAAATTTTCATAATTAAATTTGACAGCAAAATTTTACATAACATTTCGAGTAACTTCACCATTTAAATCGTACATTATTGAAATCGTTGAAACTTCCATTATTAATGTTTAATTTAAATTTAATGAAATTAAACAAACATATGTATTTTCATGTACGGGATTAAAGTTTGAATTTAAATTCTAACGCCAACCATTTCAATATTATTACGGTTATTATTTCACGATTGACAACTATCTTTCATTTTATAAACAATACTTCAAAGTTAATAATTCCACAAAATTTAATAATTGTTTCCATTGTAATAAACCATCATTCATCCAATCATAGATTTCTGTTTATTAGAAATAAATTTGAAATCATTTATTAATAATATCCTAAATTTATTTTTAAACCATTTTAAATTCAAGGATTAAATTCAATTAATTCAATAATTAAACGATCAAATTTTTTGGGATGTTACATTCTCCCTCACTCAGAACTTTTCAACCTCAAAAAGGAATGTAGTAAAGAACTAGTAATTTAACGATATATAATTCATTCGCTTATCAACCTCAATTGCTTGTTTAAATACAAAATTATGCTTCCTATTAGTATTGATAACCTGATCACTCTAGTGCGAACTTCAAATTCGACTTCTTGACAAGAAAATTCTATTCACCTTTCACAGCAATAAGTTATGATAAACAATTTCAGATTCATATCAAAACTCATTTTAGAAATTCATCGTCGAAAATCGAGCAAGCAATTCTTTTCAGAATCAACATTTTATATTCAAACTAAACCCAAATTGTTATGCGAATAGAATGATTTGTGTTTAACTACATATTCATTCCATTAGTTCTTTTCCTTTCTGGAGACGAAAATTAGTATTTTGATTTATTTCAAAGTTGTGACCTTGCAAAACATTTAAAATCTCTTTCTTATTTTACTATGTTGGGGTGATACAATGTTAAATTTTTATGTCATTAATTTGTTAGTTAACTCCAAAATACTTTATAACTCGAAAAGGAATTGCTAAAATTATGGCAGATAAATATATTTTTCCCTCTCTAACTTCTAGATTATATAACATAAATGACATCAAATATACAAAGTATGAGCCAGGGGCATGGTCATTACAAAAACCTATTGATACAAACATAAAACAGAGTTTTTGAAGCGTGCGAATAAATGAGAAATTTTTCCAATGTTTTTGCTAAATAGTAACATATTCATAAACATAACCGATCTACATGAAAAAGCAGGTAAGTTACTGTTAGACCAAAATTTGGCTCTAACAACAAATTGTTCAGATTTGTAGAGAATTATATCCAGAAAAAGCAGAAAACATGCAAAGTTTATGGTGGTTCGGCGTTAACGAGCCTACATCCACTTTATATGTCTTTGATTATACGTTGAATGCTAGTACAATCAAATATTTCTCTCAATCTCACTCTTACAATTATGATTCTCTCAATAATTTCGAAGTAATTCTGATCAGGAATAATGAAAGGACAATAATGGTGAAAACAACACTTAGGATTGCTAAAAATATCCTGAAAAATGTCAATTATGGGGCTATTTATAGCTGATATCTGCAATCGGTTCATGGTCACACATGGCACGAATCCCAAGGATCTCGGACTGGTTCGTGGCTCCATGGAGAAATAGCCAATATGGCCGTTACGGACAAGTGTCATTAGATCATGCTTTTGTGGATCGTGGTGGACTTAGTCCTACCCTTCGTGTTTAGGCTTTTGGGATCGGGGTGTGGAAAACTGGCGTGGACGGATCATGTCGCGATAAGGCACCACGAGCAGGGTCGTGGTAGTAGCACCATGAGACGATGACAGCAGGGTGGCCAAGAACGAATTTGGAGGGTTCTAGGAGCGAGACTTCGTATTGGACTTGTGTATGAGTCTTGGAGGCTTGGTCAAAAAGCTAATCAACATTTTGCCGCCTCAAAGTATGTTTTATCGGGGATATAACATGCTTTGAAGATTTTGAATGGACCTTTTCACGAAACAATATGAATCAGTAGTGACATCCATTTATTGTGTTGCACTGTTTCAAATGGTTACGCCTCTTGAGGAGTATAAATATTAGATTAATCCTTCAATCGCCTCTTTATTCATCGGCTGATTCCCATCTCTTAAACTTCCACAAAACATTACGATCATTCAGTCGAGTAAGTTTTTAGATCTTTATAAGTATTTCCTTTTTCATATTTCGCGATCATTATCGAGTCTGGGCATTTGGAATTCCACACGGTTTGTGACCGTGGTGCGTGTCACAGACCAATCAGGTGAGAGGACAACCATCTAAGTTTCGAGCAGACTGATCCTAGATGAGATAATGACTTGGTTCATGGCAACAGTAAGATGGAGGGACCAAAGAGGAAGTCATAGTGTTGTTCTAGACAATGGATCGGGTCGTAGCCGCCCTCAGGTGCTAGGTTGAGATGTGGTTCGGTTTGATTCAGAAGGAGGATGCAGTCTTTAGGTGGAAGAAAAGGGTGCATGAAGAGGAAGACGAGTTTGAGCAGGCTGATCCTGAATGAGATAATGACTTGGTTCGTGGCAACAGTGAGATGGAGGGACCAAAGAGGAAGTCTTAGTGTTGTTCTAGACAATGGATCGGGTCGTAGTATTAGGGGAGCATCGGTTCGTGGAAACAAGAAGTAAAGTGGATCGTGGAGGGGGGGTCTGTCACGATCTGTTCAAGTAAAGCAGAATGGGTCAAGAGCTTAAGTGTCCCACGATCCGATGTCTTTCCACAAGCTGATGCTTCCCCACGAACTAGGAATTGCTTCAAGAACCGATGATGTATCACGGGCCAAACCCTGTCTTACGAGCCAGCTTGACCAACGATACAATATACATGTTGACTAGAAAATACAATGTAATTCTGATATACTAATGGACAGTTAGGTTAGAGCCTTCAACATGAACCTTTTGAACTGGAGAACAACATAAATCAACAACAAATCATAGCAAATATCCCGATTTTCTAATTAATTTTGTGCTTTTCTTAATGTCTGCACATGCACACATTTGCACTTACACACATGGTGTAACACCCCGTGTATTTTATAACAGTGAAATTCACAAATTAAAGTATAATAAATTTTAAATTAAAGTATTAAGGGAAACGGGATATGCCATTGCGTTCGTCTTGGAAAAATACGCGAAATAGAGTCCGAGTTTTCGAAAAACGGAGCCCATATGACCAAATTATGGCCCGATGAAGTTTCAGAAAATTCAAATTTCGAAAACAGATTTGAATTTCAGCCCAATCAGAGTAGGCAGGAAAATTCCCGCCCAAACCCACCAGGTCGACCTGGGGGTGGACCCTAGGTTGACCTGCCAGGCCAGGTCGACCTGGGAGTCGACCTAGGTGTCGACCTGCCCCAGGCAGGTCGACTCTAGAGTCGACCTGGGGGTCGACTGGGGAGTCAACCTGGCCCCTAAGCCAGGTCGAACCCAACCCACCCTGGCTGGACTGGTCTGTGTTTGGTCGATTTTCTGAGCCTTGCCTTGTCACTAGGGCTAGGTGTCAGCTCCTGATTGGCCTCTCCTTTGAATGAACGGCTATTATTAAACCAAGCTTCATCGACGGTCCAAATCAACTCACAAACTCTATAAAAAGGACCTAAGACTAACCCTAATTCAAACAAACTAAAATGGAGATGAGGTCGTCATGCTGCTGAGGAGAGACTAGGAATAGCCGTCAGAAATTGAGAGACGATTAGGAGATAATTTGAAAGCTTAAAGCAACGTTAATCCAATCAAAGCAACGCCTACAACAAAGGATAGCATCTCCAAATTCAGAATTCAGATTCCTTAATTGAAGATTCATCATACGTTGTAAGTAGAGTGCTATTCCGATGTGAATTAAATAATTGTGTTGATTTGTGTAAAGTAAGAAATGGAATTGTGGCGATAATAATCTATATTTGTACGTTGCTTTGATGCTAAACGATTTGGGAATATTATAGTATACGATTGGATATTTGCAAGTATGCGATTTGCGTTGGAAGTTAACAACGAAATGGAATTGTGGCAATAATAACCTATATTTGTATGTTATTTTGATTCTAAACGATTTGGCAATGCTATGGTGTACGATTGGGTTCATACAAGTATATGGTTTATGTAGACAACCACATATTGTGGAATTTTAATTGGGATTCATGCAAGCATATGTTTCATATTGAAAACTACATGTTTGTGGTAGTTATTTACAACACCCATTTGATAATTGCAAGTATATGATTCATGTTGAAAATAACAACTATATGTTGTAATAGTTTATTTGAAATTCATCCAAGTCTATGATTTATTGTTATGCCAACATGATGTATAATTCTATGGTCATCTTTAGTGTAATTTGGTCCATTTGAGTATTATGATTCATATGAAGTTATGTTGGAATTGGCATTATAGTTCAAGTATAAAAATCATGCTTTTGTGATAGTGACAAAAGCAAACATCTTTGTAAGCTTGTATTAATTTTATGAACATGACTAAACTATGTTTGTTATTATGCCTAGTTGAAAACATGTTTGTAGGCTTATGTTGTTATCATAATCATATGATAATATATGTGACACATAAGTTACATTAGAATTACACTAGAATTACATCCCACTTGCAAGTTACATAGATAGGATAAAAACCATGATTATATGAATAGTAGGATTCATGTTTAATTATGTTTATGCCATGACTATATGAATAGAAGGACTCATGTTCAATTATGATTATGCCATAATTATATGATTAGAATGGTTCATGTTTAAGTATTATTTATGCCATGACTACATGAATAGAATGATTCATGTTTTGTTTATACCATGATTATGTGAATAGAATGATTCATGTATAAGTATTGCTTATATTGTATGTTGTTACAATTGCAGGTTTACATGTGCCTACCTTACGTTAAATGAGTCGTTATGTTGCAAGTTCATGCATTCAAATTCCCCTTTTTATGTTACCTTATAAACACCATGTTATAAGCCTCCCCTTTTCATATGGCTAAATTGGGTTTAAGTGTTAAACCCAACACACCTTACATTGGAGTGAACGTATAAAACGGGGGTAATGACGTTTGGGCTAGAATATAGAACATATGTGTTGGCATGTTTGATGCATGCCAACAACCTTGAAAAACAATTAAGTGGCATAAATAAATCTTAATCAATAAAGATGAATTTGAATAATGGGCCGCAAATATTTACATATAAAAAGAAAAGAGACAAAATATGTAAATGTAGAAAATACGATGTGTTTAACCCGAGGTTGGATTGAGTTGTGATGTAAACCTGCCCGGAACCGCCCGGCTGTCCAGTAGTCACAACAATACCTATCCAATGTGGGTGGTTAAACACGGATCCCAATAAGGACCCGAGGTTAGACTGAGTTGTGGCGTAAGACTGCCCGGACCCAACCGGCAACAGGCAGCCACAACAATACCTGTCTAATGTGAGAGGTCAAGGCTTTAATAAGACAATTAAGGCTGAGTCAGGATTGATAGGATTAAGTGAATTAAGACTTAATCAAAATGGAACATGCTAAACTAAAAAGGCTGATTGGGGGTTAGGTTTATAAAACACTTAACCAACTTAGCATGTTGGCTAGAAATAGAAAAACCTAGTAGCGGGGGACCCTTTTCAGTAGTAACCCTACAAGGTATCATGATACCCTGAAACTAGGCAGGGTGGGGCACGATTACTGGGCTGACTGTTAGAGGTCAAATCGACGGCGGTGGTGCAGCAGTGTAGGTTCTAACGGGGTGCGGGCGTGCACACACTCCGGCGCAGAAAAATAAGGCACTGGGCACCAGTAGCATACCTGTGCATTCTAGGATTGTGTCAGGCCGCCACCATGGGTCTTGATACACCCCATGGTGGGACCACCATAGGTAACTACAACATCGGGGGCCGTAAGACACATGTAACTATGCGAGTAGGAGCCGATCATCATAAATGGACCACTTCACCCTGATTATGGGGTGCCTATTGGGAACTAGTTTATATGGGTACGGAGATTAATATGGGGTACGATAGTATTCGACCCTAGACCACTTAACTTAGTTTATCATGCTTTCCCATTTCCAGTTTATACTTATCATACCCAGTTCTTTATTCATAGACTGAATAGTCCTAGACTTACTCAGGCTTTATGTCTGACTCTACTTTTCTTTCGCCTTCTTTTCTTTCGTTTCCTCCCCCCCCCCCCAAGTCCACAGGGAGGGAATACCGCAGCTTGACCAGTTTCCGCATCCAGCTTGAAGAGAAGAATGTATTGCTTGGATCTTTTCCGTTTTGGGCTATGGCTTTGGACAACAATTATGGGACTTTTGCAGTTTATTTATGTTTTCTTTATGCTTCTTTAAATAATGTAATCAAGACAGTTATGATTTTGGAAGTATTGTAAGACAATTATGGCATGGTTTGTGTAACACGTATTTTGATGAAATAAAAGTTGTTGTTTTCCGCTGTTCAAAAATATGTGTTATTATATCTGTCTTGTATATCTGTGACTTATACTTATAAACCTCCACCAAAATTAGGGCATTACCTTTGAGAGTGACCCTAACGGAGGTGGGGTGTTTCACATGGGGAATGGGTAACTGTGTTCTAACTTCTCATATTTACTCTCCAACACAGCTATGTCTGATAAACGATCAACCAAAATATCAGAGAAAGATACAGAATCAGAGTCATCAAAGCATTATGATCCCGATGCTCTTCCCACAGATTCAGATTGGGAGAATTCCGACCCAGATTATGAAACAGATACCGATATAGAATCAATGACTTCTGAAATTACATCTCTTAAAGATGAGGATGAACGAGCTCCTAACGAAATACTAGGTGTTAAGGAAGTGGAGAGGGAGAAACTCTGTGATAGTCCAGCCTCCAAATTGGATGATGTAAAACTTAGGAAAATAAGCTTAAGTCATGGGATCCCTTGGGATGATGTGAAAACTCCCAAAGAAGGAGATAGGACTCATTCTGCCCCCAGAAGGGTACATGACTGTCAGTCGGCTCATGTGTTGGATAGGTGCTTTTCTTCCATTTCCTCCAGTTGTAGTTGATCTTTTAAGACGACTACACATTGCCCACATGCAACTCGACCCTAATACCTATGCAGCTTTGTACACCCTATACATTGCATATGCGGAGATTCTACAGACTGAGCTCACTTTCAAGGATTTGAAATTATACTACGATTTCAAACACCATTCTATAGGGACTCTAAATTTTTCCTTCTTCGAATCAATTGCCGGCAAAAAGGTTTTATCGGATGGCCATAGCAACACAGGGGAAGCCAAATCTGATTGGTTTTACATAAAGCATCAAGCCAGATATGCAAGGAAGTGGCTACAAGCAAGTACGTTTTTAAATTTCTCAACTTATGCTCCGACTGCATAATTAGAGTGCTAATTTGTTCCTTTATTCTGTGCAGATTACAATTTTGCGAAAATAGAAGGTTCAGTGTATGAAGATCGACTGTCCCGCCTCCTCAAAAGTATATCAGACTTCTTAAGAATCAAGAACTGCATCACCGACGAGAATCTTCACAAACACCATCTCCTGGGTATAAAATTCGGGCTTGGCACAGGTGGTAAGCCTTACAAGTATGTGCCCCCTGCTGGAAGGAACCTCAGGGGCCACGAAGACAATCGAACTTCGCAAGAGTCCTTCACCACTAATTAATCATGACAATGAGGATTTAAATGTATATAGAGGAGGTGAGGTCCGAGCCGATGAGCCAAAGGAAGTCCTAGTCTCTAAGGGACAGTCTCCCTCAAGGACTTCACCACCACCCGAGCCTCCTGCTTATGATGAACTAACAGAGGAGCAGATATTCGGAGAACTGAGCAAGATTCCTCTACCAGACGACATTTACACATAAGAAGACTTCGAGGGGGAATCATTATTTCCTATCTCTGAGGAAGTGAATGTTCCAGTCAGGGAAAAAGAAAACACATAGACGAGCTAGACTCTGGGCCTTGGTCTATTAGGGGAGATTACACGGGATGCACAAATCAACTGCACCACTCATCACAACACTTCTACACCATGAGTATTCATGATTCTAGTACATATTTGTTTCCTTTGCAGGGAAAATGCCTTGTAAACAATTATATTCTTATCGTTCTCTCCGAGCAAACGCACCAAGGCTCCTTTCTGATGCTGAGCATGTTCGCAGTGATAGTCGGCGGAGAGATAGTCATCGACCCCATGATTCTTATCAATCTTGTTCTACACGATCTCGTTCTCCATTAAAACAAGAACCTAGGAAGCCCCACGGTCATCTAGTGCCTCCGGCGGGGGGGTAAGCAACTTCCCAAAGACTTGACTCCTCCAAAAAGTACAACTTCTCATAGCAAGTCTTCTAAGAAACACCATGAGCTGAAAGATAAGAACGGAGATCTGAGCAAGGATTTAGAAAAGGAGAAAATAGCTATTGTCTCCTCTAGTCTACGCGATTTGGATGCTACCTCTGCACAGGATGTCGTCTACACCTCTGATAATCAGGTTAAGCTTGAGCATTTGCGGAAACAGTTTCCTGACATTAGATGTTTGTTCCGGATCTTGAACCTGTTCCCAAGGAGTGGGATATAGATGTCATAGGGGAAGTGAGTCATATGGCCAAACAATATAGGGCGATGGAGAAGCACGCCATCATTCTTTCTGCTGCCATCCGTCACCTAGAAACAGAAGCAGCTAGAACCAGAGTGAAGAATGATAATGAGGTAGGGCCAGGAGAAAAATCAAAAAAGAACTAGAGGATGCACAAGCTCAATTCGCTTTAGCTCAGCGGGATGCGGGAAATTATAAATCGGAGTTGGAAAGCTCCAGGAAGCGTTTCCACACTGAGCTTGACTCAAACAACCAGGAGCGTGTAGGTCTGGAAAAGGAAATAGCGAATCTTAGAATGATCAATACTGATTTAATGGCGGCATAGGACCGTTTTTCTACTGAGAAGGCTGCTTAGGAGAAAGAGAAAACGAGCCTTAAAGACAGCCTCGCTCTTGTTGAGAAAGAGAAAGCAGTTCTGAACGATCAACTTGTCCATGCTGAGGAGCATGCAGCTCTCGCTTAAAGTAACGCCAACAATTCTCTTGAGTTAGCCTCCGCCACTGCTGATAAGCTTGCTGCAGCTAAAGAAGAGATAGAAAGTTTCGATGAACTGCTATTCAACTTTTTCGGTCATGTTACTAAGACTCGAGACATCTCTTGGATTGATAACTATCACGTTACTTTGGCCAATGTATAGGATATGATTGTTGAGGGCGAGAAGCAGCGATTGAAAATTGAGGAGAATGACGAAACCCTGCTTATGCAGACCTTTCTCAAAGATGAAGAGCATGAGGCTTTGGAGAAGGGCAGATTCCTGATTCAAGAAGAAATTAAGAGGGAGAGAACTAAGCTTAAGGGCAAGGATAAAATTGACAAAGGCTCAAGCTCGACGGTGGAACCCAAGACCTCCGTAATTGAGGAATATAATCCTAATGACCCATTGATCCCCTTGGCTCCAACACCTCCTGCTATTGGAGCTACTACTATATGTCTGGGTGATGAGTCGGCTGAAGGTATCTCCATATTCTCTCCACAATTCGTCAAAGCAATTGTATCTTATCGTCGTCTTACAAAACAGTCTAGTAAGAATACAACACTTTCACCTGAACTAACAACATTTGCTTCTCATGATATAGGTGGCAAACCAGCCGAAAAGGATGTAGAAAAGAAAAACGAGGCGAAAAAAGTTTGTGTCCCATCAGGTGCCGATGCTGGAGTTCCTGAGATTCCAAAGCAGACTGAGGGCACAACAACTGAGAAGGTCATTTTGGCACAAAGCAATGATGCTCCCAAGGATGCTGAGACCACTGATACCTAGAAGGATATGGATGGTGATCATGGAGATGACGAAGAAGAGGTCACCATCATAAGGGAGACCAAGGATGATGACCAGGAGACCCTGGTGACATGCAGGCTAAGAAGGAGAAATAGTTGGCTTTAAAAAGGGAGGTACAAGTGCCTCTATATGCGCACACCATCTCAGAGGTTGATCCCAAACTGGGTTGGTTATGAAGTTCTCCTCCAGATCAATAACTTAACAGCTTGCATCACAGCCTTCCAATACTCCGAAGGATCCTCCTACTGATAAGAGGAAGAGGGAAAAGGGAGACCGATCTGACGTTGACAAGGAGGAGTTGGAAAAACAGAAGAGGGAGAAGAAGTCAAAATAATCCCCCAAGCATAAGTAGGATGTATTTGCTAGTCCATATTTTGCTTTTAGGCTTTCCACTGGCCAAGTCATGTAGTCGTGAGAATGGCCCTCACTTTTGTTTATCCTTTCCTGTAAATCTGCATTTGGTAAATGAAAATTTATTTCTTTTGCATCACTGCGTGCCTACAAGCTTAACTTTTCACACTTAGTCACAAACGTTTAGATCATAACATTTTAAAATTTATGTGCCGCATAAATGTGTGTTTATATACACCCCCCATCAATCAAGACATGATGACTGGTCAGGGCTTATTGTGAATTGATTGGAGTTATATGTATGCTGCCCCCTATTCCCGAAAATGAGGAGTTTGGGCTCAACTTTTTGTTCCTGCTCCCAGTCGTGTGACGGAATAAGAGCCATTTTTGGCGGCATATGTCACTGTTCCTTTATACTCTCCCGATCCTTCAGCGGGGTAAAAGTTCTTGCGGCGTTAAGTGTCTAGCACCTTTATACTATCCCGATCCTTCAGCAGGTTAGAGTTCGAGCTCGGTACTTTATCTGCTCACCGATCCTTAAACGGGGCAGGAGTGTTGTCAAGGCAGTTTTTATCATGGTGCACCTTCATGCCTTGTGGACATCACCTTCGCGTCCTTTATACTCTCTCTCAGATCTTGAGAGTTAGAGTATGGATGACAGTGTGATATACTTTGTTGCACCTTCGGGACTTTAGTTGTCATTCACCTTCTAGTCTGATAGAAGGCATTTTGAATTAGGCATTTCGAGATCGTCGCATAGTTTATAGAAAACCTCAAAATGGTAATGATTTATGTTAATTAACATAAAAGAGCAGATAAGTAACGGTGCAATAAAGGTAAATGTCACACGATGTTTTAAAGTGGTTTGGTCGAATCATGACCTACGTCCACTTTATAATATTTTGCTCAAGTAACCAGACTATTCTAGGCAAGTCGTGCCTTTTTACGTGGTCCTAAAAACAGAAGAATAAAACTAAAAATTTTCATGTCTTATAATGTCACAGATGCTAGGCATTACACACTCTGGGAATTACATCTCCATCCATGTTTGCTAGCTTGAAAGTTCCATTATCAAGCCTTCGTAAAATGGAATACGGTCCTTCCCATTTCGGGCCCATATGCACTGGGGGTGGAAAGACACGTTCCAGAACCAAGTCTCCAGGTTCAGATGTTTGGGCTCGTACTTTTTTGTTGTAATATCGAGAGACCTATTGCTTGTGCCTTAAGGCGCGTAGGTCGGCTTCATCCCTCTTTTCTTCAACCATATCCAGGGATTCAAAGAGCAACTTATTATTGATCATTGGGTCAAAATAAGTAGTTCTGTGAGAGGGTACTTTTAATTCAACCGGGATGGCTGCTTCTGCTCCAAAAGTGAGGGAGAAAGGTGTGTGGCCTGTTGCCGACTTGTAAGTTGTCCTATAGGCCCATAACGCCAAGGGATATTCGTCGACCCACATAGCTTTAGCCCGCTTTAATCTTTTCTTCAGAATTGATTTAATCACCTTATTTGTCGCTTCGACCTGTCCGTTCGATTGCGGATGTGCCACAGAAGTGTACCTCTTCTCGATGTGATGCTTCTGAAAAAAGTCTTTGAATTCTGAGCTATCAAATTGGGTTCTGTTATCTGTTATAACGACCTTCGGAATCCCGAATCAGTATATGATATTTCTGAAGACAAAGTTAATTACTCGCTTCGTCATGATCGTGGTCAATGGCTCCGCTTCAACCCACTTTGTGGAGTAATCCACTACCACAATAGCAAACATTGCTCCACCTTTTGCTATGGGGAGACTTCCAATAATGTCAATTCCCCACACAATGAAAGTTGATGGGCTCATCATCGTCTTCAACCGGCTAGGAGGTGCTCTAGGGATCTTGGAAAATTTCTGACATGCGTCACAACGTTGTGCATACTTGGTTGCATCCTTGTTTATGGTAGCCCAGAAATAGCCATATCGCAGTATCTTCTTTGCTAGAGTTTGTCCTCCAGTGTGATCACCACATTCACCTTCATGTACTTCTTTCAGTACGCGCTTGATGTCATCATGGCCGATGCACCGGAGAAGAGGCATCGAGAACCCTTGTCTGTATAGCACTTTGCCTTGCAATCGTATCGGGAAGCCTTTCAGATAACTACACGCCTCTCACTTTTCTTTGTCGGAAGCGTTCCATCCATTAGAAATTTCTTTAAGGGCATCATACATGACTCCCTTTCTGGTTCAATTTCCAACACGAGATCAACTTCCATCTGATCAACACTTGGAGAGTGCAATATTTCAATTAGGACTAGCTCGGTATCTTTAGGACAGTCGGAACTAGCCATCTTTGCCAACTTGTCTGCTTTTTTATTTTCCTCTCGAGGGATACGGGATATGCTATAATGATTAAGGATTTCTAGCAGTTTCCTTACTTCTTTCAAATAGGATATCAGTCTTGGGCTCTTGGCCTGAAATTTCTCATTAACCTAGTTCATAACTAACTTGGAGTCGCTAAAGATGTCTAGCTTTGTTATCTCCAACTCCTTTGCAAGCTTCAGCCCGGCGATCAGGGCTTCATACTAAGAGTCATTATTTGTAGCATGAAACTCCTACTTAAGAGCGTAGTATATTGATCGGTCTTCGGGAGTTACAAGCACAACTCTAGCACCAGACGTTTATCGTTCTTGGTGCCATCAGTATATAATTTCCAGGCATTGGGATCAAAAAGTCATTTTGGAGAATCAATTTCTTCACTCACAACATCATCTTCTAGATAGTGAACTCCGCTATAAAATCTGCCAGCACCTTCCCCCTTATTGATCGTCGGGGCTGGAAATTCAAGTCAAACTGACTCAACTCATTATTCCATTTAAGCAGTCTTCCTGAGGCCTATGGTCTCTGCAAAACTTGTCTAAGCAGATGGTCAGTGTACACAGTACTAGGATGAGCTTGAAAATAGTGGCGAAGCTTTCGGGAGGCGATTAGTAAGTTGTATGCAAGCTTTTCTATTCTTGGGTAGTTTCGCTCGGCTGCTGCCAACTTCTTACTCACATAGTACATTGGCCTCTGAATCTTATTTTCTTCCCTTACCAAGGCTAAGCTTATCACGTGGGATGACACTGCCAAATACACAAACAAGTCTTCGTGATCGATCGGTTTTGATAGTATCGGGGGTTTCTCAAGATGATCCAGGAGGTTCTGAAATGCCCCTACACAATCAGGAGTCCATTCGAACTTGCGTTTACATCGCTTTATCAATTCGAAGAATGGTATACATTTGTCCGTGGCTTTGGAGATGTATCTACTCAAAGCGGCTACTTTTCCTGCGAGACTTTGCACATCTTTGATTTGTCTGGGTTTCCGAATGTTTCTGATTGTCGTAATTTGGTTGGGGTTGATTTCAATTCCACGCGAACTGACAATAAACCCTAAGAATTTCCCAGAGGTAACCCCAAATGAACACTTCATAGGATTAAGCTTCATTCCATACCTACGGAGGATATCAAACATTTCTCCTAAATCGACAGTGTGATTAGATGATTGTCTGGACTTCACTAACATATCATCGACATATATTTCCATTGTCTTCCCAATTTAGTTGTAGAACATTCTATTTACCAGTCGTTGGTAGGTAGCATCGGCGTTCTTCAAACCAAATGGCATCACTACGTAGCAATACAGCCCTAGATCTGTGACAAAGCTGGTATGCTCATTGTCTGGGACATGCATAGAGATTTGATTATACCCTGAGTAGGCATCCATGAAGGAGAGGAGTTCGTGACCTACCGTCGAATTGACCAGCTATTCAATTCTTGGTAACATAAAACTGTCTTTCAGGCTGGCTTTGTTTAAATATGAGAAAGGTGCGCCATTTCCCATTAGCTTTCTTTACCAGGACTGGATTTGAGATACATTCTAGGTAGACTGAGTCTCGGATAAACCCATTATTTCTCAGTTTTTCTACTTCTTCCTTCAAGGCAGCGGACCTCTCTGGACCAAGCATTCGCCTTTTCTGTTTGATGGGTGGATGCATCAGATTGATTCTTAATGAATGGCTCATAATTGATGGTGATATTCCACATATGTCAGCATGGGTCCAGGCAAACACATCTAAATTAGCTATCAAGAAATTCATTAATTCACTGGCTCGAAGAGGGTCCAATTAGGATCCAATCTTTCGGATCTTTTCTGCATCACAATCATCGATTGGTACATCCATAGTTGTTTCATTAGGAGTTTAGATTCTGCCTCAGGCTCTTCATCCTCTCTGGGATCTATGTCCTCGGGCAATTCTTTGGGCGACTCTCCCAGAGTTGTTTTCTTTAGTTGTTATGACGTTTCCTCCCTTAGGGGGGAGGTACCCTTTGTTTCTACATCTCTGCCTTTACGCAACAACTTTAGTTCCACTATGTAGCATGCACGTGCAACAACTTGATCCCCTCTCATTATTCCAACACCAGCATTCGTTGGGAATTTCAATAACAAACACCAGGCGATGCAAGCCCTGAACTTCGCTAGGGCCGGTCGGCCCAAAAAGGCATTGTATGTTGATTCAATATCCAAAACCACAAAAGAAAGAATTCTCACCCTTCGGTGTTCTCCTTTCCCAAGGGTGACTTACAACTCTATGTATCCCATCGGAGAAGTTGAGGCTCTGTTGAAGCCACGTACCTATCCTTCGCAAGGCTTCAAATCCTTTGGTTCAAGTTTCATCTGATCAAATGTCTTCTTGAACAGAATGTTAACTGAACTCTCGTTATTGAAACACCCTACCTCCGTTAAGGTCACTCATAAAGGGAATGCCTTAACTTCGATGGAGCATTATAGGTAAAATATTCAGATAAATTACAAGACAGACAAATAAAGCAGCGGAAAATAAAGTCATTTTATAAACAACTTAATTCAATCAAGATTTTACAACAATTGTCCCAATCATACTTAAAAGTAATACATAGAAATTTTGTCTTGATTCAAAAACTTCCAAGTATAAAAGAAGCATAAAAATAACAATTTAATTCCCCAATGAAGCATGAACCATCCATAGCAGTGGAAGAGAGTCCAAAACAATACATTGGCTATCTTCGAAGTTGGAAGGAAAACAGAGCTAAGTGATAACATTTCCTCCCTGTGAACCAGGGGGGAGGGGGGAACAGAAGAAAAGAAGCAAAACAAAACTAGGTCAGACATAAGTCTGTAAGTTCAGCGACTTTCATCATATAAACAGGCAAAAGTATTATGACATGAATAAACTAAATATAAGACAATACCGTGATAACAGGGATAACAAGATAACATAGGATAAGCGTAATGTATGATAATGCAAGATAAACTGAATGCGCTTCTACTCTTTCTCTGCTTCGCTACTACTTTGTTATTCTGATATATATATATATATATATATATATATATATATATCCCTGCACCGCCTAACTAGTGTCCTAACTAGTAATCTGTATAAAATGATAATATTACAATGTGATCCCAATCCCCGTAAATTGTGGTAGCCTTCAGGTGTACATCTATCGCGAGGATTCTACCTCAATCAGCCTAATTGCCATGAACATCTTAGATGTACCCTTACTACCCTATCGATCGGCTCCCTTACTTGTATTCATGTTCCACATGTCTGTGTCAATCAACCCTCTCTTGTGTGTAGATAACCTGTGCTGGTCCAACCATAAGGTGTATTAGTCCTTATGATAGCAACCCGACACGATTCAAGATGCACAGTGTATAACTACTGGTACCCAGTGCTTGCTTTTTCCCACTCCGGAGTACGTGCACGCCCATAAACCGTTGGAACCTACATTGACGTACCCCCTGACGCTGCTTCGACCGCTTATAATCAGCCCAGTAATCGTGCCCCACCCTGCCTAGTTCAGGGTACCGTGATACATCTATGTGGGTTACTGCTGAAATGGGTCCCCCTTACTAGGGTTTCCTATTGGTTAAGTTTGTGGGCCTATATTTACTAATATTACCCACAAACTCGATATGTACTTAACCCTCCCACTGATTAAAGCATGTTTATTTAATGGTTAAGTTTTGTGGGCCCATATTTACTAATATTACCCACCAACCCGATATGTACTTAACTCTCCCGCACATTATGTCATATTGGTTAAGTGTTGTCCATTCATGTTAACTTAACCCACCCATTCATTGTGTCATGTTGGTTAAGTGTTCCTTATTTACTTAACCCCGTCCGTTCATCAAGTTATCTTGGTTAAGTGTTTTCTTGTTAACTTAACCCCATGTGTTCATCATATTGTATTGGTTAAGTGTCTTCAATCAATTCAAGTTAACTTAACCCACCTACTTGTCATATTACTCTGGTTAAGTGTTGTCTTCTTGTGTTAACTTAACCCTACCACAAATCAAGTTATATTGGTTAAGTGTTAACTTAACCCTTTCCATCTATCATGCTATACCGGTTAAGTGTTTCCTATTAACTTAACCCTAGTCATCCATCTTGTCATATTGGTTAAATGTTTCTCATTACTTAACCCTAGTCATCCATGTTATATTGGTTAATTGTTCCTATGAACTTAACCCTACTCATTCATCTTGTTCATTAGCATTAATTGATTTATTAATGCACCAACCTCTCACATTAGATATGTGTTGTTGCGATTACTGGATGTGCCAAGCGGTTCCGGGCGGTTTTACACAACAACTCAATCTACTCTCGGGTTTTTCTTGGGCATGATGCAGTAACCTCTCACATTAGATAGGTATTGTTGTGGTTACTGGATGTGTTGGGCGGTTCCGGGCAGTTTTACACCACAACTCAATCTAACCTCGGGTTAGGCATGTTCATCTTTAATCTACACATTTACCCTGTATACCCAAATCTAGATTTTTCATGCTAATTACCAAATTCACCAAAACTAGTCATGTTACATTTTACACCCAATCTAGATTTGCTCCAGTTACCCCAAATTCGCAACAATAACAATTTTGCCCAAAACTTGATTTATATGCCAACTTCCTACTTTGTCGTTCATGCCAATTCTAGGTTCAAAATGTCAAATTACATATTCCATAATTCATGTCAAATTACCCCAAACTTCATCTTAACAGTTATGCCATATTACATGTTCCAAATTATGCCAAATAATGCCAATTTCATGTTATACCCAATTTCCCCTGCATTCATAATGTTCGTATTTCGAGATTCAACTCAAGATTCGTAATATAAGGTGAGAAGAAAGATGGAACATCGTAAGAATAGGCATAGTCATATGATGATTAGAACTACTGGTCCAATAAACTTGATGCACTAAAAAGACAAGTTTTGCAAGGAATACATCGCATGTATATAGATATGATAAGAATTATATCTTGAACTTAAAAAGGATTACAATTCCGATATACAACAAAGATAGATATGACTGGACCAGTTTCACAGTCAAATGATTCCCAAATATATATATACTCAAGCGCAGATTTCAATGAAAGGATAGCTTACATCAGGCATATTCTCATATATATTTTATTACATGTCACAATTAGATTTAGGTGTTCAAATCTAAAAAGTAACTGACTTACAAAACAAAGGAAAATCTTGTTTTCATGCCTAAGCCATACATCACTATACGCCCTAATCTTCTTCTTCCAAATCATAAACTATCATATATATATATATATATATGTCCCAATGTTAGATCTTAGACCACAACATGTACTATGCCTTATATTTACAGTTCAATTTATGCCCCAAATCCCAAGTCATATGTCCGATACTTTATGCCTCAAAACTCAAGTCATATGTCCAATACTTTATGCCTCAAGTCTCAAGTCATATGTCCAATACTTTATGCCTCAAATCCCAAGTCATATGTTCAATACTTTATGTTTTGAATGTGTTATGTCCTCAAATCAGTTACAACTCAATTATGCCCAATTATACACAATTTAAAATTTTCCCAAATTTTAGCGCTGGTCATGTCCAAATCATAATTTATGCCCAAATTTATTTCCAATGTACATTCATCTCTTATGGGATCTGGCTGAGGCTCGTAATAGCCTGGCTATAAAACAAAAAGGGAAGAAGGAAAGAAGAGACAAAGAATGGATATAATATTATCAATGAGATAGATCCAAAGGATATAGAAAGACAGGCAAAATCTAAGATCCAGATTTATTACAATGTCAGAATCACAATTAACTTTTATTTCTGAAAGTAACGTGAACTTACAAATTACAGAAGGGTCTTGAATTCTGGGATCTGTATTATGAAACTGAATAGCTCTCCCTTGAAGTAGACTATTTGTTCTTCTAATTTAGATTTGATTTGATTCTTAGAAATAGTTGTTGAAGTCATTGAATTAGCCTTTGAATCTCTACAAGAATTCTAAACTTGATTTCTATGAAGGACTAGAGCAGCATTACCCTGTCTTAGATTTATTTTGATATGAATTAGGGTAGAGTACAGGCAAAATGAAGTTGTGTGGAGAGAAAGTGATGTTTGGGGGTGTTTAAATAGCTTAGGAGCAACGAATCTGGTCAGAACGGGCGTCTAAATGTAGAAAAATGAATCTGTCCACGGATCTGGAAAAGGGGGAAGGTTGACCCCATGGTCGACCTGTTCTACCCATGTCGACCCCCAGGTCGACCCCCTGGTCGACCTGGGTCCTGGGCGGGGAATTTCCCACCCAGCCTGGGTGTGATTTGAATTTCGAAACTTTAAATTTGAATTTGGGCTGGTTTTTATTTTAAATTCCTGAAACTTCTAAGTTCCATAACTTCTTCATACAGAGTCCGATTTACGCAAACTCGGACTCTATCTCAAGCAGAATTCCGAGGCGATCGCAAGGGCATAACCCGTTACCCTTATTTCTTCTCTTAAAAATTAAGTATACTTTGATTTGTTACTTTAATGTTCACAGAAAATACGGGGTATTATAGTTATCTGCTAAGACTTTGTGAACTATAGCTGGACCAATAGTGACTTTGATCACTAATGGGTCTTCGGTTGGGGAATGGACTCCAATACTCTCTCTACTACGGAATATAACGTCCTCGGACATTGTCTTTTGTTGTTTGACTGGAGCAGAATCGTCAGGGTTGCTGCATTCTCTGAATTCAATATGTTGTTTGGCTGCGTTGACATACTGCTCCATTGCCCTAAAGCTATGTCCTCCCAAATGAAGCCCTCCAACTATGTTACTGATTACAATATTTTTTCCTTTCTGCTGAGGGGTAGGTCTATCAACGGGTTGGTTTTGGTTCGGGGCCTGTCCAGCTTGCCTCCTATCCCTTGGAGCCACCTTATACTCGTCTGGCTTTCCTTCTCGGAGTAGCTTTTCAACCACATCTCTCAAGTGGCGACATTCGTTGGTGGAGTGACCATGAAGCTGGTGGAAGAGGCAGAACTTTACGATTTCGCACTCTTTCTCCGTTGAATCCTTGGAGGAGGCCTCTTGTACTAGAGAACATTATAAGTATCGATAAAAATGTTCTCTAGCGTGCCATTTAATGTTGTGAAATTCTCAAATGGCCTTGATCGAGGTCTCCTCTGTGAGTCATTTCCTCGGTTTCTCCTTTTGTTACCATTCCCTGACTGACGACCATTTCCCTGGTTCTTATTCCCAGCATTGACCTTCACCTTCCCTGAGATGTATCCCATCTACTTGATGGCCACATTACTTTGAATATCTTCTTTATCTGTAGCCTTTCTTTTTTGATTGGCATATATGTCGTCCTGACGCAGGCGAACATTAGCTTTTTCGTATAATATCTCTCCAGTCAACGGCGGGTTGCCAGCTAAGTACCTTCCAAATTCAGTATCTTTGTCCACCCAATCTATTAGGGCCATTAGAACAGTATGCTCGTGAGGGTCTTTGACTTCTGTGACAGCTAGGTTGAAACTTTCTAGATACGATCTCAGAGTCCCGTCGGGACGTTGTTTAATGAGGGATAACTCCATAATATTTTTAGACCTCTGAGCAAGAAGCCGGAATTGATCGAAATTTTTTCACTTAGTTCCCTGAAGCTAGATATCGATCGTGCGGGCAAGCGGTTGAACCACAGTAATGCCACATCTTCATGGAATATCCCGAACGCTTTACATTTTACGGCGTCGGAGGTTGCAGTGGCATTTACGGACCACGAGTATCTCATCAGGTGTTGGACTGGATTTTTCCTGCTAGTATAACGATTCATAGTTGGCATATTGAAGCGCCTCGGAAATGTATCCTCCAATATGTCATCGGTAAAGGGCGTATGAGTACGCCCTATACCCCAATCTTCATTTCTCTACCCACAGCTATCCACCATGATCTGCCTAGTCATTGCTTCAACCTCAGCATGAGTTACTGTAGATTCAAGGTCAGCACTCCTTGCCCTGCGGGTCCCTCCATCGTTCCTTCAACGGGCTGCCACGAAGTCTGGAGCCTGAGTGGAACTTTATTTCCCCATGTTACCATGGTCAATCACGCGGCGAAAGGGATGTAGTGGTTGATTCTCTATAGGGTCATCGACAACTTGTGCTCTAGGACGTGTCGTAGGATTATTTAAACTGCGATCGACATGACCTAGGTTTAGCGCCGCTTCCTCCCGAGAAGGGAGTTATCCGAATCGAAGCTTTATACATTTTCAACCCTCTCCAATGGTCTCCGTGGAGGTCTTGGATATTCCCCTAACGTGGAAGAGTATTCCGGGGTAAGAGGTCGAGCTGTCGGAGGTATCCTTTTCCTCAAAAGATCATCAATACGCCTATCCATAGCAGTCAAATTTTGTCGTAGTACAGAGCTCTCTTGCCTTTGAGCGGTTAATTCATCATTTGTTCTATCCAACATTTCAATGATGCGAGAGAGATCTCCTTCAGTAGCTGGGGCAACAAGTATTAATCGATCATCATCGTTCTCTCTTATACGCAAAGAACCCGAGCTAGGTCAAGCAGATGCACTAGCGCGAGCAGAATGAACAATAATTTCCTTTCCAGGTTGAGATGTGGTCCTGTGGTCAGAGTGGTTCGTTATCCCTTCCATTGCTCGGTTCGAGACTCCCTCATCAGGCTCTTAATTCGTGACATTCCTATGGACCTGGCTCATGGAGGCTCCTGCATGACGGCTCGTGCAGGCATTCTGGAGGCGGGTCGTGACACCCCCCTCGGGTCGGTCGCCCCCACGTCCTCACGAACCAAAGGATCTTCCTCGGCGTGCTCGTGCACACTTTCTTCAATGGCTTCATTTGTAGCTTCATTCGCTTTCAAAACTCGTACTTCTTTAGACTTCTTTCCAACCATGATATCTAGGCTTTGCTGAAAACTTCAAAAATCGAAACAGTGGGGTTTTGGACTGTTTTCTTCGGACTCGAATATCCAAACAATAGAGCAACAATCCAATGTACTGAAACTCCATTCTCAGTGAAAGAAACAAAATGTTAGACTAAAATTTGGCTCTAACACCCAAATTATTCAGATTTGTAGAGAATTATATGCAGAAAATGAAGAAAAAGCATAAAACATGCAAAGTTTATAGTGGTTCGGCGTTAACGAGCCTACGTCCACTTTTATATCTTTGATTATACTTTGAATGCAAGTACAATCAAATATTTCGCTCAATCTCACTCTTACAATTATGATTCCCTCAATAATTTTGAAGTAATTCTGATTAGGAATATTGACAGCGCAATAATAGTGAAAGCAACAATAAGAATTGCGAAAAGGTCCTGAAAAATCCCAAGTACAGGGCTATTTATAGCTGATATCTACAATCGGTTCGTGGTCACCATAGCACAAATCCCGAGGATCTCGGGCTGGTTCTTGGCTCCCTGGAGAAGTAGTTAATATGGTCGTTATAGACAGATGTCGTTAGATCCTGCATTTATGGATCGTGGTGGACTTAGTCCTACACTTCGTGTTTTGGCTTCTGAGATTGGGGCGTGGAAAAATGGCGTGGATGGGTCGGGTCGCGATAAGGCACCACAGGAGGGGTCGTGATAGTAGCACCACGAGAAGAGGGCAGCAGGGTGGCCACGAACGGATTTGGAGGGTTCTAGGAACGAGACTTCGTATTGTACTTGTGTATGAGTCTTGGTGGCTTGGTCAAAAAGCTAGCCAATAGTTACCAAAATAGGAAGACAAATAAATGCCTTTGCTCCCTATTCCAGATAGCCTCCAGTTCCCACTGCATAATCGAATTCAAGTTATTCGACCATAGGCAACAATCCCATGAAATC
This sequence comes from Allium sativum, assembly GCA_030737875.1. Lineage (NCBI taxonomy): Eukaryota > Viridiplantae > Streptophyta > Magnoliopsida > Asparagales > Amaryllidaceae > Allium > Allium sativum. Next base: position 881,640,527 of record CM060919.1, on the reverse strand, counting down.
ACCACCTAAAACACAAACACAAGAACTAAAGACAGATCAAAGGCACAACTATATGACAACACATTATCGTTAGTCTGATTCTAATAACACAGCATAATTGAGCAGCCAGCACATGTAAATTAATAACACAACACATTTTAGACTGAAACATACCAAATAGTGTTGATGCACTGCATGCATAGTTCATTAGTATTTCATTACAAAATTATAAAAAAGGGCATACTAATTAAATATAACTAATTAGATTTTCACTTCAAAACGAAAATGCCTTTAGAAAGTTAAGCAACATCTCAATTGCTTACTGCCTTGTTATTCCTTGTGCTAATCGCAGTCCAAATTAAGATCAAGCTAACCGATTACTGTATTTGAAAAAAAGAAAGAAGAAGAAGTGTTAGTATGAACTAAAATGGATTGTGTGTAGCCCTGGCTGAAAGTCTTTGCAGAATCAAACATTTAGTTGTATGACAAAAACACGTGAGTCGTATTAAAAAAACTGAAGTAAAGTAAACCTTTGAATGAAACATTATTTTACAAGTTAAATGGACCTCCACGGTTGTTAAAGGGAAGATATACATTTTTTTAAGCATAAGTTTGCATTCAAACTTCATCATACCGTAAGAAGCATCGAAGGGAAGAAGTAAATTAAAACTGTCAACGTTTGGCTGCATTTTACAACTACTTGAGCCAGAAAAAAAAAATATTCACAAATGCTGAAGTCGTTGAAGTCAACTAAGACTTCAAAATTTCTAAATTGATAATGTTTCAGCATCTAAGACATCCAATACACTATTGAAGAAGCTATCAGATAGACATTCTTTAGCAGTGTCATATGACCGGAGATGCTTTTCGAACAATCTAAGCTCCTTTTCATCTTTAGGTGTTCTGGCAAATGATTACTTGGTTTGCAGGATATCCACCAAATAAGTTAACTATAGAACGTTTTTCTTAGGAAAGCTCCAATCCCACCAATCCCCATTAATTTTCCTCATCTGTCGATATGTTTCCGCTTGTCTATCTCTTTTAGGACCCTCAATGAGCTCGGGGTCCTGAGACAAATCAAGAAAGAGAATCGCTTCACCAGTGTTTATTAGGGAAAGTGTAAAGTCAATAACTGATATGTTTAAACCAAATGTCTTGATACTCCTTTTCTTCCCTTCTAGGTAAATTCTAGCATGCATGTTTCTCCACATCCTAAAAGAATATTGCCCCAGTGCAAATCTCGATGTTGAAATTCACATGCAATTTCAACAACCGCCAATGCAGCAGTAGCTTGAACTATTAGACTACGTGCCTCATCACAGTTTGAAAGGACAAAGCTTTCGAGATCTTTACCACCATCAGCTGGAACAAACACAATATAACACTGTTTCTCAGAAAATCCTTCTAGATGATCATTTTCAGAGCCATGTATTGCATCCCATTCCTCCCATGCATGTATCAAAGAAGAATCATACACACCCTGACATATATGAAAATCTTTTGTTTCAATGAAATTGGTGCTGCTATTATGGACATCAGCCTCTCCTTTCTGTTCCTGCATATTATTTAGAGTCAAGCACAGTAATACTTCCTCAAGAACTTCTTCAGATCTTTTTTCTAGTTCCCTGTTTACTAATGAATCTCCATCGATAGGGACCACTTTGCAAACAGTTTGGCCATCTTTAAAGACTTCTCCATACATTCCTTCACCAATTTTTCTGTTACTACTTGGATCACAATATATGGAGAAGACTTTAGATAATTGTTCTGGAGTCGCCTGCTTACAGACCATTAAAAGTTGTGTGAAAGCACTAAAACATTCACCACCAAATGATGTTGACTGTATGCCCAATGATTCTTCTTTCACGATACCCCCATCAATCCCCTTGATTATATTATTATTTTCCAGTGCATTAAACCCATCAAACGATTCAATCTCATCTCTTATCCTAAGTGAATCAAAAGACAAAATAATGCAGGCCATGTCAAGCATCCAGTTATCGTCTAGTCTTCTTTCTGGTTTCTTTTCAATAAACATGGAGGAATTGGTATTACTAGAACTTATAGAGGGAACCGAAGGAGTTGCCATAAGTTCGTATACTAGGCGAAAAAGCGAAAGAGCAATCTTTGAAATTTTCCATTGCTCCAAAATAGCTGGTAAATCGTGATAAATAATATCATGATTTTCTGTCATCTTCCAAAAATGCTTAGGTGAAAGGCTTTCCTCGGCAAGTTCAAAAGAATCAACTTCCTCAAAGTACGCTTTTTCCTTCCTAAAATCTGGCTATGGCAGGGTCATTTTAGATTGAGGGCCTTGCTTTGGCTTCTTTTGTAGAGCTTTTTGTTTAAGTTGAGGTTTGATATCAAATCCAGCACCGGCCACGATACTTTCCCTTCCCCTAATAGAAAGTGATTTTTTTCCAGCTGATTCTCTTTGGAGCAACGAGATTCATGTGGTTTTCCCTACATGCTTGGTTTCTTTCTAGTTCAACTTCATTATTGCATTTATCCAGAGGTTTTTCTAACATCTGGATTTTCATATGGTGAAGACAAGTAAAATGTTAAGTTGGAGCAAGTTTCTGCTTGTATACAAAAATACCACAGCAAACAGGAGCAAAACCTGAATACAAGTGTCCTTCTCTTGATCCTTATTGGTTTGCTCATTTGCACTTTCACAAATGTTTCTCCTGCTAGAATTTTGATCAAGAGAGAAGAGAGAGATAAACGATAAAAACATGAAAGGACTACATTTTTATTGATTGCCTGATTGATTGCTATTACAACAGAGATGCTTGATTAATTGAATTACAATGCTATACTTTGCCTCTACTTATAGATAAGAAAGGAATAATCTAGAATAGAATATTCTAGAGCATATTTGGCCCAAATTAAAACAATACCAATTATAAACCAAATGCAAAAATTAGGCAATATATCATCTAGCTTAATTAATGCAATAAAAGAAGGCAATATATCTTCTAGCCCAATCAATGGCATCATATTCTCTAACATCCCCCCTCAAACTCACGATGCGGAAAATCCCGAGTTTGCCAAATAGAAGCTACAAAGTGAAGAGTAGCAAGATCTAACAACCATTTCAATTTTGTTAGAAAGTAACATTAAATACCAAGCACCAAACACCAATTACTTAAACCAACTCAACAACAATCTTCAATCAAATCAATTATCTTCAATCTGATCGGTAAGCAAAAGATCTGAGCGGCCAAATGACAAAACTGGTCCCAAATGAGTTTTTATGTTTGCATCCCCTAAACATACAAAGAAAACAAAATAAACCAAAATGGGATGTTTGTATGTTTGCATCCCCAACTATACAAAGTATACAAAACCAAATCAATAGAGATGAATCAGCATATGTTTCCATTCTCTAAACATACCTTACAGTAACCACCTACCACCTTCAATCAACATCAATTGCCCTCCTAATAAGTAGGGTTACTGATACAGACATCAAACGAAAAACAATTTCAAATTAATGTTACTCTCTAACAACTCAATCAACCAACAATCACCGACTTCACTTCTTGAACTATCTTGTTACTCTACAACTGCACTTCATCTTCCACCAGACAATCTGTCATTTATCCCTACCAATAACACTTCCTGTCAGACTGCACTCAATCCATTTATCAATACTCACAAACCAAACTTCTTTACAATCAACATTACTATCAATACACTGTTCCTTTATCCTTCTGCCAACATCAAAAGCCACTGCAAGCAGTTACACACATTCAATACACCAGTCAACTCCAAAATAACACTACGCTTCATCACCTTCACAAACAACCTTCCATCGTCGAACTCAACACATCAAATCGCAAACGACACACTTCCCCAAGCACAATCAACCAATCAACATACTGCAACTCTATAACTGCAACCATACACACTTCCTATTCCATAAACAAACCACTAACAAACTGCTACAACCATACATACAAACCCCAAGCCACAGACATCACCGTCCTCCTGCAAACTCTTTACTTTTTCCATCTACTCACTCTTAGAAACCAAACTCAATTCATACAAAGTCAATTTTCTCCAAACATAACATCTTTACAAACCCAACTTCAGAATATAAACCAAAACATCATCAACAGTTCACCATCATAACAGTTCACAATATACATACATCAGTCACGCAACCATTAATTAACACAATTTTTTTTCACATACAAACCCAAAACTACACCTAATAGCAAACTCCTCGATCATCAATCACAAATACAAACATCAACTATTGTCCACAATCACCAGAACCAAATTACAAAACCATGCACAAAACATCCTCCTACCTCGTAGAAAACAACAACCACATCTATACACAAACTCCAACACATACAACACCATACAACACAAACTTCAATCTCCTACGATCTCCAACAAATACACCAAAACCTAAACAACACAACTTCCATCAAGCAGACTACAACATCTCCACATTCATCTTCACAAAACAATTCCTTTCACCAATAATTTCACTATTCAAACTTTCCCAACAGCAAACCATTTTTTTTTCTCTTTTTTCTTTTTTTTTTCTTTTGTTCTCTTTTTTTTTGTTTTCTTTTCTTTCTGTTATTTTTTAACCAACAACAAATAATAGATCTCAAAATTACCAACAACGCTCGTTTACTACAATCATCTACAACAAATAACAAAGCTCAAATTCATCAACAACGCTCATCTACGACAATCGACACCTATAAATAGCAAATCTCAAAACTAACAAAGAAGAAATGACAGAAGTAAGAAGAAGAAGAAAATAACAGATCCGTGACAGCAAGCGAACTGATTAAGGAGGCAATGGAAAATCGAACAAAATCTTTTTTTCTTCTTAATACCATGTCATGTTAACAGCAACCCTCTCTCTATCTCTCTGTATAACCAAGCTCTGATACTGTTGATACCAAAAATTGGTTCAACACCCAAAAAGAAGAATTCTGTAGAGAACAAGTGAAGATAAACGATTATAAACAATGCAAAGAAATCAAAAAGGGATCACACACATATTTATAGTGGTTCGGCGTTAATGTGTCTACGTCCACTTTATAATCTTTACTTATGATCAACTAGAGTGATTACAATAATTCTCTCCTTTTTCCTTACGTCCCCTTTTCTGAACTGGAACATAAGTATTTATAGGTGATATAATACTTGGCTGTTATCAACACAAGTCATTGGATCCAGAAGAATAGTTGTGGCTGAACGAATCAGTATCTGCTGAAGAATTGGTATTCCATCCCAAATATCAAGCATGAAATAGCCTGCGATTCAGCTGCCTTGGGAAATTTGAACGAAAAGGATCGGGAATGGACTATTCTTTAGGCTGACTTTTTTGACTTTAAATGAACACATCATAACTGATCAGTCTTGGTCATCTCATGTTCCATCTGGGCCGCGCCTAATGGACAAAGTGGACCAACATGATGGGCTTCTCTGTCTTATTTACTTCGAAGACTTTGAGTACGGGTCTACCATGTTATCATGCTTTGATGGACGGTCCGAAAGGCCCATCAACAAATACCATGTTAGAATTTTGATCAATAGAGAAGAGAGAGATAAATGATAAAAACATGAGAGGACTATATTTTTATTGATTATCTGATTGATTGTTATTACTACAGAGATGCTTGATTAATTGAATTACAATGCTATATTTTGCCTCTACTTATAGATAAGAAAGGAATAATCTAGAATAAAATATTCTAGAGCATATTTGGCTCAAATTAATACAATACCATTAAAATAATCTAGAATAAAATCCGAAAGGCCCATCAACACTTTGCCTCCGAAATATGATTTACTTAATGAGAAGCAAACTTTGTTGTCATATATCTTGAATCAAATTCTACACACTGCTTGTCCCACCGGTTGCTTTGATTTTCATTCAATAGACATCACAAACTGCGTTGAGTCCCATCAGTTGCTTCAAATTATGAACGAGTTCAGATAATGATGACGCCTCCCTATCTTCCCATCTCATCAGCTGATCTTTAACTCTCCAACTTCTTCACACGTTCGCTTGGTCCAATCACATTAGCCGAATTTGAATAGCCACTCTTCTTTCTCATTATAAAAGTAAAATCCCTTTTACCCTTCTTTTTTAACCTTTTATCACTATTCCAAAAGAGAGGTGATTAGCGATTATCATCTTCCCCAAAGATAATCTTTTTTAGGTATGTATTGTTCCCCATGTCGAAACACCATTCTTGCACGGGGTCTTCCTTTTTCTCACCATAATCTAGGATTTAATTTGACACAATCGATGGAGGTCTTCCACGTCAGACCGCCGGAGTCCGCGGCAGTGCGGTTCCTAAGTGAAATTACGACCCTTTGGGTAAGACCGTTGATATCGAATCCCTAATCTTGATGAAATTATAAAAAGATCCCACCTTCCCCAAGCATTCTATGAATTAGAGTGTCTTTTGAACCCTAAGGCATGTGACAATGCTCAAAGGAGCGATGAAAAGGATATCAATTTCTGTATAACTCAGATTATACTATTGGTAATCCATCTTTTATTGGGGCCATGCTTGTAAAAAGTTTTGACTTTTTATCTTCTTCTGTACTTCTTTCTCTCCTCCTTTTCTTCTTTTTTTTAGTGCCATAAGTTCCTTGTACGCCAATGGTCAGAACGCATGACATCCGTCAGTAAGAGTTTGGTGGAGAGATAACTTTTCCATTAGAGTGGATAGTTCTTCAGAGTCCTTGAGTCAGTCAGAACCCACCATTGACAATAATCCTCAAAGTTGGTTGATAGATCCGCTGCCTATTCCTCTAATAGTAGTCGACCTACCGAAGCGATGCCCATTCCCCTAGCGCCTGACATGCTCCTAGGCGCAGAGATTCTAAGGGACCCTCCAAAAGCAGAAAAGTCCAACATCACTCTTAAACGACTACAACACTTAACAACAAAGCACAACATTCCTTTCGACGACGTCCTCATCCCTAAGGAAACTACTAGACCCATAATCCTCTGGATGGTTAGATGGAAATTTCTGTTCCAATGTGCAACGTGGGGGTCACTCCCCCTTCCCTTCTTTCATTGTCAACTTCTTGCGCCGGATGAAGTTGGCCTCGATGTAGTTTCATCCGATAGCCTATGGCAATTTGCTGTCGACCTGCTATCTATATCTGAAATATCTGGGTTATCCTCCGACCTTTGATGATACAGCCTTTCTCTTCAATTTTAGACACAATGAGAGGCAGTCTCCTTCTTTACTCTACTTTGAAGCTATTCGGGGATGGAAGATTATTGAAGAAGTTCCAAGCAAGGCGGGTGATCCCAAGCGAGACTGGTTTTGGATTAAGCAGCAGCCTGGGTGTGCTCAATACTAGCTTAAATGTGGTGGGTTCCTCTCTTTTCATTAGAATCTCTCGCTCTGATTACCTTATTATTATTATTATCTTTTATAGAGGACGAGCCTATAAGACCTAAGGAAGAAGTTTTTAAAGAGCTCATAAGCGATTGATCGAGTTTAAAAAGAACCGACGAGCATTTTGGAATTGTCTGACCGATGAAAACTTACATCGATATGCCATTCTCGACCGAATTAGGACTAGGGGATTAGTAAAAGATGGACCTGGTCCTGCAGCACCGGTTCAGGATCAGGTACCCCCAGTCACGAAGAAGTCGGGAGATGAACAGGTGATTCGTTCGATCGGAGGGTCTTCTACCCATCCCTTGCCTGGAAAGAAAGAGAAATCTAGTCCAAAGAAACCTGTTTTCAAAACTTGGGTTCGAAAGGTCAAGTTTCTAGAAGTTTCTAGTGATGAGGTCGGACATCGACAAAAAGAGAAGGTCACTGCCAAGAGAGCTCCCAAGGTAGTGCTAGGGAAAATAAACAAAGGAGGACCCCCTGAGGTTCACCCGAAAGATTCGGGATTCGAGGAAGGTTCTCCTTCGAATCGTGGTCTACAGGAGGGGTGTGGCACCTCCCCTCTTGCAGGGTTGGAAAATCTACAAATGACTAACATTGTTCTCTCACCACAAAGCATAGATACAAATCGATTCTTTGCCAACCAATCCAAAGGAATGTCTTTCCTAGACAGACAGGACGGTATTGAAGGTATGATCTCATCATGATTATGAGGTTTATTGCTCGTTACAACATTTTTCCATATACAAATTGAAGATGGCTTGTTTCATTTTGCTTTCCTTGCAGGTATTGACGGAGAGTTTTACGGAGATCTGTTCGCCTCCTTCCCAATGGACCTTGGGTTGGGTGATTCTATTTTGGCATGTACTGAAAAAAAGGCAATGACAAAGACAATGACAGCGGAAGGAAGGAAGCAGAAGATGCGAGGAAAGACAAGGGGAAAGAAAAAATGGAGAAACAAGAAAAGAAGGAAAAGCGGTCTGCCCGAGGATAAAAATGTGCAGGAAAAGAGGCGCTTGAGAAAACATGGCAGAGTGCCGGGAGACACGGAAGAGTTGGGCAACATTCCCAAGAAAAGGAAGGGGGATAAATCTACAAATTCCAAGAAGGGATAAGGAGTCGAGCCCTCTCGAACAGTAGTATATCGTTCCAGTCCCGCGGTGGGTACTTCTTCCGTCGATTGATTCCGAGAATTGGAACGAGATTTCCCCAATCTCATTTTTTTCAAAAATTGAACCAGCCCTCGAAATACAACCATTAACCCATAGCTTTCGTCGCCGCATGCGCAATAACCTTGAGTACGCCATATCTCAAAATGACGCCATGCGGAATATGCCGGGCAAGTGAGTGGAGCGTTGAAGGAAAAGCTAGCTGAAATTGCTGGCTTAAAAAGAGAGATCGATAGTCGTAAGAAAACTTTTGGATTTCTAGAAAAGAAAAACAAAAATCAGGAGTTACAAGCAGCGACAGACAAAGAAAAGTATGGGAGAGAGATCGAAGACTTGAACACTCAGGTTCAACAGAAAGGCCGGGAATGCGATTCAATGAAGGAAGAGATTGAATCTTTGAAGAGGGACATAACGCAACTCGATTTTAAAACTCAGAATTTAAAGGTTATCCTTCTTTTGTCTGAGTTATCCAAGGATCGGGCTGAAAAGAATACCGCTGCAACAGTCGAGTCTGCTAGCAATCTAAAGCTTCAGCACGATGTTGAAATCGAGACCCTTAAGTTTGAGCACGCCCGAGAGAAAGTTGAATTGAAAAAGGGGCACGCTCGTCATATTCTTTTGTTTTGCATGCATTTCCTTCATCACAGGCATCTGTCTTAGATGCCTAGATATCCCAGGTCGTCAGCCGACGTATGGAAGGTTGTCTTATGGGTGGAGAAGATAATGGCACAGGGTCATCCGGTGAATGAGGCATCCCTGATGACCCATATTTTAAATGATAAAGAACGAGCCATCGTGGTGGAGGCGCAAAGCACGGAAAAGAAAATAGCAGAGGCAGAACGCTGTAGGGCGAAAGGAAAATCGATTCCCTAAACTATATTAGGTGGTAGTCGGCCTTGTGCTCCCGCATCTTCTGCAAACATGGTTATGGAAAGTGGCTCGTCTTCGACCCTTCCATCCGATTCAGTCAATGCCACGGAAGAGCAGGTGATCGACTCCAATGTTGAAGGTAAGCTTTTTTCCTGAGTTTTTGTCCCTAATCCCCTTCTAATTTGCATACATTTCTTTTCTTCTGTAGGGATCTTTTTTGTTGCTGAGAGGGTGGATGAAGGACCTGCTGTCGAGGAAAAGGGTACCACTGAAGAAACAAACAAGGCTGCAAGAGTGGAGAGGATTGACTTGGTATCTCCTGAAGACAGGGACGTCGAGATCATTAAGGAGTTCAAAAGAGAAGATCGTCCATCCATGGCCGAGATTAAGGATCGGAAGGACAAGGAAATTTCTGCCATGAAGTCTGAGCCTGTTGAAGATCCTCTGAGCATCAAACCTCTCTAGTTCCTTCCTCTGACCATTCTTTCTTCAGCTCCAGGTCCTGCTGCTACCATTATTCCTCAGGCTTTTGCCTCAGCTCCTCGTCCTTTTGGAAGCACGCTTGGAGGGTCGAGATGCAGGAATGACCACTTAAGAGATGCAGGAGATGATCAAGCAAAAAGAGCTAGCCGAAATGGTAGAACAAGGACTAATGCCACGTCCTTTTTAGGACTTTTCCTTTCTTTGTAAATATTTGATGATGTATCTCCTATGATGTTGTCTGAATGATCCCTGTCATGCATTATTATATTGTAATGATGTCAGGATATGGAAATCTACTTGTTTTGTAAATGACGATAACGTGTGTAACATAGATGTCATGTGAATCTCATGTTTTGTTTTTAATGCTAAGGGTGAATCGCACTTCACCCTTGTCGGGGTGCTAACTAATTTTTCTGCCCCCCGTGTCAGGGTGGATGTTTGAGTGGCGAACTCCCCTGTCGAACTCAAGCAGACCCGTCCTTAATCAAGGTTTGGATGCAATCGAGCGGGAGCGCCTCTAGGCTTTTATACTTATCCTTTATTCAGTAAAGGGCAAAGTTTTATTGTTTGAGCGGTCTTTTGTCAAGGTGCATTATTCATGCTCTATTGTCATTTATACTTGTCCTCAAGTCAATGAAGTTGGGAGTTGAGTCCTGATAGTCGATCAGTATGCCTAGATAGGCGTCGACTTTACTCTTAAGTCAACCAAGGCAAAAGTCAAAAAATCAGTTAGTCAGTCACAATCGTTAGCTCTTTTACAATCACAACAACACAGAGCAGGAACAGAGACTCTTATTAATACGCTATCGCAACCAATGAAGATCACTTATTACAATACCAAATCTCCTACTTCGAAAGTCTTTGGTCGGACTTTTTTGTTGTAATATCGAGCAACTTATTGCTTGTGGGCCATGGCATGAAGGTTCGCCTCTTCTCTTTTTTCGTCGACCATGTCAAATGATGCCAGGAGAAGTGCCTTATTAGTCAGGGGATCATAGTAGGTCGTCCAGTAAGTCGGGACTTCAAGATCGATTGGGAAAACTGCTTTGGAACCATACGCTAAAGCGAAGGCAGTATATCCCATAGCGGTTTTATGGGTAGTACGATACGCCCATAATGCGAGAGGCAATTCGTCGACCCATTTCCCTTTAGCGCGCTCTAGCCGTTTCTTCAAAATAGTTTTAAAGATCTTGTTAACTACTTCAACTTGACCATTGGATTGGGAATGCGTGGTTTATTTCTTCTCGATATGATATTTTTCATAAAAATCTCGGAATTCCAAACTGTCGAACTGTGTCCCGTTATCTGTGACAATGGTTCGAGGTACTCCATATCGACATATAATATTCTGGACGATAAAGTTGATGACCTTCATTGTTGTAATCTTAGTCATCTGCTCGTCTTCCGCCCACTTTGTTAAGTAGTCTACCGCCACAATCGCATACCTGGCACCTCCTTTCAAAATGGGCAAGGTTCCGATGATGTCAATTTACCAAATAGCGAACGGCCAAGGACTTATCATTTGAGTAATCCTTGTTGGGGGTGCTCGTGGGATTTGCGCGAATCTCTGGCATTTATCGCATATTTTGACATAATTAGTAACGTCTTTGTTGACGGTTGGCCAGAAGTATCCATAGCGCAGTATTTTCCGGGCCAGGGTTTGCCCCCCGGTGTGTGCCCCGTAGTCCCCCTCATGTACTTCTTGTAGTATCTTCTTGATGTCATCGTTGGCTACTGATCGGAACATAGGAATACAAAACCCTCTTCTATAGAGCAGGCCTTACTGAATAAGGTACCAGGAAGCCTGTCGTACTAAGGCTCGCTTCTCATTTTTCTTTTCGGGCAGCTGCCCGTGGAGAAGGAAATTTTTGATGGGAGTCATCCATGATTCTTCTTCGGGTTTGATATCAGTCTGGTTGATCTCCATCGGATCAATGCTTGGTATTCTCAAGGTTTCTATGGGAACTGTCTCTGTTTTGTTCGGGTGATCTGAGCTAGCCAGTTTTGCCTGCCTATCCGCTTTCTGATTCTCCTCCCGGGGAATATGACAAATGCTATACCGGTCGAAATTCCGTAGCAATTTCTCAACCTCCTTGAGGTAAGAGGTCAGTCGTTCTTCCCGGGTAATGAACTCCTTTCAAACTTGGCATACTACAAGCTGTGAGTCACAAAAGATATCGAGTGACGTTACTTTCAGATCTTTCGCTATTTTGAGCCCGACAATCAGGGCTTCATACTCGGAGTCATTGTTGGTAGAAAAATGTTCTAATCTCAATACATAGTAAACCGAACGCCCTTCCTGGGACACAAGTACTGTGCCGGCTCTCAAGCGTTGCTTATTTCGGGCTCCATCCGTGTAAAGCTTCCAGACGACTGGCTCTTGACTAGCCTTCATAGGCCCGGGGTTGCCGTCTTGACATTCATCTTCCGGGGTTGTAAATTCTGCTATGAAATCAGCTAAAGCCTGTCCTCGAATTGATTTTCGAGGAATGAACGTTATGTCGAACTAGCTCAATTCGATGTTCCATTTCAGCAGCCTCCCGCTTTCTTCTAGTCGTTGCAAGATTTGTCGAAGAGGTTGATCAGTGAATATTTTAATTGGAAGAGATTGGAAATAGTATCGTAGCTTCTTCGACGTAAATATCAAGCTATAAGCTAGTTTTTCGATCTTAGGATAACTACGCTAAGATCTGGTTAATTTCTTACTCACATAATAAACCGGTCGTTGTACTCATTCTTCTTCGCAGACCAGAACCGAGCTAATCGCATGTGCGGATACTGCTAAATAAACAAAAAAGTCTTCTTGGTCGAAAGGCTTAGAGAGAATATGAGGTTTTTTGAGATGGTCGAGCAGATTTGGGAAAGCCTCGACATAGTTGGGCGTCTAGGCAAAGTTTCATTTCCCCCTTTTTATTAATTCAAAGAAGGGTAGGCATTTATCAGTAGCTTTCGAAATGAACCATCCCATGGCTACTACCTTCCTTGCTAAACTCTGAACATCCCTTATCTGGTGAGGTTCCTAAATTCCCTTAAGGGATGCAATCTGATAAGGATTGATCTCGATTCCGTGGGAACTCACAATGAAGCCAAGGAACTTGCCCGAAGCTACTCCAAAAGAACATTTTAATGGGTTCAGCTTCATACCATGTTTCCGAAGAATGCTAAACATCCTCGACAGGTCGCCTACGTGCTCGGTTGATTGTTTTGACTTTACCAACATGTCATCTACATATACCTCCATTGTCTTCCCTATTTGATCATGAAACATCCGGTCAACTAGCCTTTGATAGGTTGCTCCAGATAGACCGAAAGGCATCACTACATAAAAGTACAGTTCGAGGTCGGTAATGAAACCGGTATGTTCTTGGTCAGGGACGTGCATGGCAATATGAATATATTCGGAATATGCATCCATGAATGAAAGTACCTCGTGCCTGGAGGTCGAGTCAACCAACTGATCGATCCTAGGCAATGGGAAGCTTTCCTTAGGACAAGCCTTATTTAAATCGGAAAAATCGATACAGGTTTTCCACTTCCCATTAGCCTTCTTTACAAGTACCGGGATGGCAATCCAGTCAGGATAGGTTGAATCCCGGATGATTCCATTGGCTTGTAACTTCCCAATTTCTTCCTTCAAGGCTCTCAATCTTTCAGGGCCTAGCATTCGCCTTTTTTGTTTTACATTCTTGTATTTTGGGTTGATGCTGAGGGAGTGGGTTATAATAGATAGTGATATACCACACATATCAGCGAGGGTCCAGGCAAATATGTCCAAATTCGCTCGGAGGAATTCGCTTAGCTCCCTCGTCTGGAGGGGATCAAGACGAGACCCAATCTTTAGAACCTTGGTAAGATCATTATCGTCGATCGGGACCTCTATGGTGGCCACATTTGGGGCCACCTTTCTTCACCCGACTTATCATCATCTCATGGGTCGATGTCTTCGACCTCACGAGCTGACGGTCTTGGTCGGGATGTTCTCTGTAATCGCTATGCTTCCTTCCGCTCCCCTGGGGGAGATGATTTTTCAGACTCCTTGTTACCACTGAACCTTAATTCCTTCCATTCTGCCATATAGCATGCTCGACCTGTTACTTGGTCTCTTCGCACGGTTCCGATCCCACTATCGGTGGAAAACTTCAAAAGCAAGCACCAAGAGGCGATACATGCTCGGAATACATCTAGGGCAACTCGTCCCAAGAAGGCATTATAGTGCGAGTTGATATTCATTACAACAAACGGCAGAATCCTAACTCTTCATCGATCCCCATCTCCCCCCCACCGATAGTCTGACCTGGCCGATGGGTTCAGTGGATGCTCCATTGAAACCACGTTTTTGGCCTTCATACAACTCTAAGTCCTTTGCTTCCAGTTTCATTTGATCATAGGTTTGTTTGAATAGGATGTTTACTGAACTTCCATTGTCAACCAAAACTTTTCGGACAGTAGTTGGGCCAATGATAGCTGTTATCACCAACGGATCGACCGTTGGGGTTTCTATACCGGTTGATTCTTGGTCCTGGAAGATGATATCATCACCCATCATTCTTCTTTGTTTAACGGGACTCACGACCTCATGGGGATTCACTTCTTCAACATCAAGGTGTTTCGTAACGTTGACATATCGTTCCATGGCTCTGATGCTATGACCTGCGGGATGTGATCCTCTCACAATGGCGTTAATAAAAATCCCCTTCCCCTTTTCTTGGGGGGTAGCACGAGATGCAGCATGACTTGGCTTGTGAATCGAAGCTACTTGCCCCCTGCCACTTTGAATTGTTTTATATTCGTCAAGTTTCCCTTCTCGAATCAGTTTTTCGACAATGTCCCTAGATGTAGGCACTCGTTGGTCGCATGCCCGTAAATATCATGGAATAAGCAATACTTCCCAGTTGCTCGTTCCTTCTCCGTGGTCTCTCGTAGGGGCGGTTTCTTATACTGCATGGCATTACAGGTATCGAGATATATATTCTCTAGTGTATCATTTAAGGCAGTGTATGTATCAAACACCTGGAAACGGGGGCGCTTTCGGGAGCTCCCTCTTTGTTTGGAACTCCCGTTGTTCTCCCTCGACCCTCGTTACTTCGTTTGCTGCGGTTTTCAACATTTACTTTGGCTTTCCCCGAGTTGTCCCCAGATTGTTTCACCGCGACATTGTTTCGAGTTGACGGAGTGAAAGTGTCTTTCGGACCATCCTCGGCTTCCAGTTGCGCATCTTCTTGCCTCAATCGGATGTGGGCCTTTTCGTAAAAAGCTTCAATCGTGGTACGTGGCCTCCCAATCAAATATTTTCTGAACTCAGTTCGTTCGTTGATACCATCAACCATGGCCATCAAGATGGTCTCGTGATTGGGGTTGCTTACTTCAGTAGCAGCCCGGTTGAATCGATTAAGATAATTCCTCAGGGATTCACCTCTTCCCTATTTTACTACTGACAAAGCCATGACATGCTTCGATTTATTGCGTAAAGACGGAATTGAGTTAAGAATTTTTCGCTCGGATCTTTAAAGCTAGGAACTGACTTCGTAGGTAAGCGTACAAACCACATAAGGGATATTCCACTTAAAAAGATTGGAAAAGATTTGCACTTAATTGTATCAGGGGAGACTGCTACTTCCATGTGCCAAGAGTATCTCATCAGGTGCTGCTGCGGGTCCGAGGTTCCATCATACTGATTCAACTGAGGCATATTAAATCTCCTGGGGAACTCCTCTTGCAAGATGTCGTCAGTGAACAGTGTATGACTTCGATCGACCCCCCCAATCTTCATTCCTATGCCCTCGACTATCGTTCATAATCTGTCGTACCATAGTGGCTAGATTTGGTGGAATAACCGTGTCTGGTTCAGTCTCTTCAACAGATGGGCTTCTTCTGGCCCTTTCGTCAGGGAATGCCGTCCGGGCATTTCTCCTTCCCCTTCGATTTTCTTGGTCAATCACAAGATTACAAGGGGGATGTACTGGGGCTCGACCTCCTCGAGCAGCATTTCGATTTACAGGAGGGGATGCCTCCCGGTTGTGTGGAGCTATAGGATCAACAATTTCTAGCTCATCCCAATCAGCATGCCCTTGGTTGTGTTCATCCGGTAGGATCTGATGTCCCTCCATACGCAGTTGCCGGACATTTTCAGCTCTCTCTAACGGACGTCGAGGTCGACATGGGTCTCTGACTTCCTTCGATGAGGAGGAGCTTTCTGACACTCGATCCAGATGAGGAGGAGGGAGTTGATGGCCCCGGGCCTCTTGAGCTTGATTTCTGAATTCCTCTCATTGCCTCGCTATGCGAGTCATGTCTTCACGCATAGCGGCGTTCTCTTGAGACACTACACCAAAAATGCCAATTTGGCAGTGCTAATGGCCGTATCAAAATCGATTTGATATGGTTTTAAGCCGTATCAAAAAATGGCGTCTCTGTTCATTTGATACGGTTTTAAGCCGTATCAATTGAGAAATTTGATACGGTTTAAAACCGTATCAAATTTCTAAATTGATACGGCTTAGAACTATATCAAATTTCTCAATTGATACGGCTTAAAACCGTATCAAATTAGCATGTGGGCACTGCCCTGCTTCTAATTTGATACGGTTTTAAGCCGTATCAAATTGATCAATTGCTACGGCTTAAAACCGTTTCAAATTGGTATGTTGGCACTGTCAATTTCATAGATCGATACGGTTTTAAACCATATCAATTGATCAATTTGATACGGCTTAAAACCGTATTAAACGGGTATACTGATACGGCTTAAAACCGTGTTTAATGCGTCACTCCTACAATCAATTGGATACGGCTTTTAACCGTATCAAAATAGGTATATCATATATGCAATATACAAAATCACTACACCCATTGATATATATATATATATATATGCACAATAAAGAAGATACGCTACACTCATATAACAGTATATAAAGAAGACATGCTAAGAATAATTCGATTAATACATAAATCATAACTTCAGTTAATACATAACACAATATATGCAAAGCATAATGTTCACAGTTCTTTCTCTAAAAAAAAAGATAACAAAACTGCAGTTGTCGAACCCATACAACTCATGCTTGTTCCAAAGCCTGAAAAGAAATTAAAATAACAAACATCAGTTTAGTTTCGCCTCCACAACAACAAGACCTGGTTCAAATAGTAACTAAAAAAATCAATGTAACTCACTGAGCCTTACGCTCAGTTTCAACTGAGCCGAAGGCTCGGCGAAACTGAGCCGTAGCTCAGTTTAAGCTGAGCATTACGGCTCAGCGAAACTGAGCCGTACGCTCAGTTTCAGCTGAGCGAAGGCTCAGCAAAGCTGAGCCGTAGCTTAATTTTACACACTAGAGTACGCTTCTCTTCTCATAGCATTGATACTAACATTGAACGATTTTATCATAAAACTAAATATGTAATAACAGTTAACAAGAGCCACACTTATATAATGCAGCATTAGAATATAACATGCTAGTTGGAAAAGTCTAACTTGGTTCTTTTGTTTTCTAGCTAATTCATGTGGAACTGTGCTCATAAATTTCTAGCTTATGAACGTGTTATAGTAGAGCTGAAACAAATTTAAATATGCCCAGTAAGTAAATAAATCGTATATACATGATATAATAAGAGTATAATTTCAGATAGGGGTCTTACCCATATGCCCAGATAAATGAGAGAGGTAAAAAGATGCTCCACCATCAGGATGAAACCCAATATGAACTTCTGGATTAGAGAAAATCTGAGTATCGCACACATAAATTGAGCAGTATCAATTAGAAAAACATAAGGGGAAAAGGTTGTGTGCGCTATCATTTGAACATATGTAAAGGAATCTGCATCCCATCTCCTTTGCATCCTCCATTTGTGCCCGATTCAATTTCAGGTAGCTGTGATTAGTGGAATTGCACTTTCCTGTAAGTGTAATCTACTTGTCATCATTTTCGTACCTTATTTTCATATTTCTAGCCCCCAAAAAATATCAAATCGATCAATGAGTCTAATAAAGATTATTAATATACATATAATTCATTGCATAGTTACTTTTGGTCAGATGTATTGGAATAAAATATATTTTTGCATAGAAAATGTTGATGATAATTATATATTATTAGGCAAAAAAAAGGTCAAATTCTAACACCCATCAATACCTAACATCCATCAATACCAAAAATTAACTCGGGCGCAAATAGGGGATACATAAGCGATCATGATAAGTTGCACTAAAATGGGTACATACAGTTCTTTTAGTCACAACACGATATATCCCAGGAACTGACACTAGAGTGAGTACAGTATACTAAAGAACCAAAATCAAATATTAAGTGCATCAATAAGCTTAGTATCCCAGCTTAACATGTATTACCAATGAGTTGAAAAGCTGAAACACCATGTTATATGATAGAATCGGTTGTAATCAAGGAAATTAGTCATTTATAGAAGCTAATACTATAAAGTATGATAAATAAAAAGCATGAGTACGAAAAGAATAGTAATAACTACAGGTTATTTTAACAAACATAGACAGAGGCAGAAAATGACGTACAGAGATTGTGATTGTTAAAGGAGTGTCTTCTTTGTTGCAAAACGAAATACATCAACATGAAGTTACCTATATAAATGAGGTGCAGCCAATTGAATAAATAACATACACAAGAATTAATCACGGAAAACTAACATTGTTACATGTTCTACAACCTTTAAACATCAGCAATACAGATAAGAAACATCTTTGCTTATATAATAGTAAATTCACGAGGAGAAACAAAATCTTAAGTAAAATGTTAATACATGTTAAAAACCAAAAAATGCTGCAAAACCATAAAAAACTTGCTATACAATGAAACAAAATTATTTTTTAATATTCAGTAGAAAAATAATTTTTCTATACAATGCATCCATAAAGTGTTCTCCTTCTAATGAACTAAAATTTCATATAAAACATTAAATAAACTCAGATTACAAAACTAGGTAATAATAAAATACTATCCAATAGACGCAAGCTAATCAAGGGAAATTTTCATGTATTAGTTTTTGAAACAACTAACTTTTGAAACTGCATGCACAAATAATGACAAGTACATCAACGTAAGTAACAACACAACAGCTTATCATCAAAAGAACACAACTGGAAGGAGGTAACATATCTTTTCATTTAACATAACAAAAAAAAGTTGTCCTTATTTCCAGGGGCGGAGCTATGTATGGCTTAGGTAGGGCCATGGCCCTAGGTGCAAAATTAAATTACTGGCACAAAAAATCAGATTTTATCGGTTGGCCCTAGCTGAAATTAGAATTAGGCTCTCGCTGCACTTTAAATTAGGCTCCAGCTGAAGTAAATTAGATAAGAAAGCTCATTTTAATAGTTTTTCCTGGTAACATCACTGTAAAAGTTTATTTAGATGTACCAGCCTATAATTGTTGCCATCAAGAAAGTCAAGTATAATGGTCAGCTCTTCCATTTTTTCTTTAGTATTCATTTTCTTTTAAATTTTGCCCTATATGAACATTTTGGGTAGCTCTGCCACTGCTTATTTCTAAAGGTGATGAGTTTGGATCTTAAAGAAAGGTGTCAATGACCAAATCAGGATTCATTATGGTATGGCTAACCATTCCTTTGGTTGTTTTACCAAAATTTGTATGAATGTTAATTTCTACATTTACTAACTTTAGAAAAGCAAGAGATTGTAACTGATTCATTTGACAAGCATGGAAATATGAATCTCAAGACTATATATCATTCAATTAAACACAATGAGATTTTCCTTGACATAAATAAATTTCTCCTACACGCAAAGCCATTCAAATCCGCAGATTACATGTTAACAAATAACAAGTATTTGGCTGAAATAAAAATTAATGGACCAAAAATTATACTATAGACTTTCAATAGAAACTATTTGGCTGAAATCCAGATTAATGGACCAATAATCCATTTAAGTTTACAGACTTAGATGCTGAAAGCCTAAACTAACATATATGAACTTGTAATTGATGGCGTGTGATATTGTACCTAAACTATAATCTCTATAATATTTCTAAATCGTGAAATCAAAAACATGGCATCGAAGAAAAGGAGTATACGGCAACATAACTGGAAAATCAGACTCATTTTATGATCAATCCTAAAAATCCCAATTTCATCACAGGCATTAAATCATGCAAAATCGAAATCAAATCAGATCAAATTCGAAAATAAAATCATACCAAATCAGTTTTTCCTCAGAGGAAGTGATTTAACGAGTGGAAGCTGTCTATAGATCTGAAGATAAAGAATCACGATGATATATACAGCCATAACGTAACCCTAAACATGGTATCGAAAGAAATATTCATCCAATAAAATCAAAATTTACCAGATTTGTAACCTGAGGAGCGGTTCGAATTGATTAGGGCAGAAACTTTTTTAATTAGAGCAGAAATCGATTGGCATGGGTAGTGGGAAATAAAAAAAAGGGGGAATGAAAAAAAGAGCGTGAGAGGGAAATGAAAAAAAGGGAGGGAGCACGTCTCTTTTTGGCAGGAAATTTTTACACTAAGGTTACCTAGGTTTGATACGGTCTATAACGCAATCAAATTCAAAGTAGGTTCTAAGCCTTTTCTAAACAGTTAGGCACGGCTCAGAACCCTCTCAAATTTAATACGGCTATAAACCGTATCAAATTTAAAGGATAGGGGAGTGGCAAAATAAGCTTTATGGTGTAGTGAGAATGGGCCCTTAGGGGCATCGGTGGTTTCCTTAAGCCGATCTACCATAGCCAAAAACTCGTCTTGGGTGGCAAAGGCAGAAGATGGAGCTAAATCCCCTCCAGGGTGTAATGCAGACTGATCTGAGGCAGCTTCAGGGTCGATCGACCTACCAGCCGCTTCCAAAGATGTTCCAATCTGCGGATATTTTCCGGTATTACGAGCTGTTTTTCCAGCCATTACTAAATCAATGCAGTAATAAAACGGGATTTTCATCTTGGACTTGATGATCCAAAAGTAGAGAGAAAACCTGGATTGATCTGAGAAAGTTAGTCTCTTAGTGAAAGCACCAAAATGTTGATACCAAAAATTGGTTTAACACCCAAAAAGAAGAATTCTGTAGAGAACAAGTGAAGATAAACGATTATAAACAATGCAAAGAAATCAAAACGGGATCACACACAAATTTATAGTGGTTCAGCGTTAATGAGCCTACGTCCACTTTATAATCATTATTTATGATCAACTAGAATGATTACAATAATTCTCTCCTTTTTCCTTACGTCCCCTTTTCTAAACTGGAACACAAGCATTTATAGGTGATACAATACTTGGCTGTTATCAACACATGTCATTGGATCCAGAAGAATAGTTGTGGTTGAACGAATCAGTATCCGCTGAAGAATTGGTATTCCATCCCAAATATCAAGCGTGAAATAGCCTGTGATTCGGCTGCCTTGGGTAATTTGAACGAAAAGGATATGGAATGAGCTATTCTTTAGGCTGACTTTTTGGATTTTAAATGAACACATCATAACTGATCAAGCTTGGTCATCTCATGTTCCTTCTGAGCCGCGCCTAATGGACGAAGTGGACTAACATGATGGGCTTCTCTGTCTTATTTACTTCGAAGACTTTGGGTACGGGTCTACCACGTTATCATGCTTTGATGGACGGTCCGAAAGGCCCATCAACAGATACCATGTTAGAATTTTGATCAAGAGAGAAGAGAGAGATAAATGATAAAAACATGAGAGGACTACATTTTTATTGATTACCTGATTGATTGTTATTACTACAGAGATGCTTGATTAATTGAATTACAATGCTATATTTTGCCTCTACTTATAGATAAGAAAGGAATAATCTAGAATAAAATATTCTAGAGCATATTTGGCTCAAATTAATACAATACCAATTATAAACCAAATGTGCAAATCAGGCAATATATCCTCTAGCTTAATTAATGCAATAAAGGAAGGCAATATATCATCTAGCTCAATCAGTGGCATCATATTTTCTAACATCTCCTACCTAGCAATGTTAATCAATTTACATAAACAACATAAGTTCTCAAAACTCAAAATGAAAGAAAAATGTATAACTAGACCATACTTAGTTTAGAATCCTCTACTTGTTTTAGAAGAGCCTGGCTTTTACGTAGAAGCTCTTCTTTCTTTCTTGCAATTGTTTCCTTCTCCTTTTTAAGAGTGTCCCTTTCTTTTGCTAGTGTCTCATTCTCTTTCATCAGAGTATCCCTTGTGCTTTCATTTCTTTTCTGCAAACAGGATTAAAAAGTTAAATGATGAGGAACAATATAATTTCTTAGGCAGTATTGAACAAAATCTAATCCTTAAAAATCTGTGCCGTAACATTTTTTTTTGGATAGAAGCACAATTTGATGATTCCTTTAAAGCATCTTGAATCGGAAAACCAAGCAGACAACAATAACAACATAAGCAAATGGGATCTTCTTGTATTTTATATTTTTAAATATTCTATGCCATTAAATATATGCTAATATGTAGGACTGTCAAGGGATACCCGAAAAATCTGAAATTCAACCGCATCCATGTCCGAAAAGCGGATAAATATTCAATATCCGAAAAAAAGGGATGCAGATGCGGATACAAAGATATCTGCATCCAAAAAAATTCCATCCGATTTTTTTTAATGTTATACTCAAAATTATATAAAATTCAAAAAAAAATTGAAATGAAATCCTAGATTTCGTTTTACTAGTGCAATATTTGCATTTTTGTCAACAATAGATGTTATCGTAATCTTGCTACAAAAAAAGTGCAAAAGCAATTTACCTATAGCTTTGTATGTTTATTCTTATGTTTGTTCTAGGTATGTTTATTCTGTTTCTTCCTCCAGACTGGAACAAAACTTATTGATATGCAGATTATTCAATGTGTTCTTTGTGAAACCCTTGGGGATTAGATGATGGAATTCTTTTGGTCTATAGGATTGGAAAATGGATTTCTAGAATTTGGTGATGGAACTACTCAGGTTCATTTATTCATGCTCAATCTTATGTTTGATTAAGCTTACTTTATTTATTTATGTTTGCATTTTGCAAGGATGAACTTGGTTGAACATGTTTAATTGTATTTTATATTTTTAAATATTCTGTGCCATTAAATATATGCTAATATGTAGGGCTGTCAAGGGGTATCCGGAAAATCCAAAATTCATCTGCATCCATGTTCGAAAAGCGGATAAATATTCAATATCCGAAAAAAAGGATGTTAAGATATCCGCATCCAAAAAAATTCCATCCGATTTTTTTTTAATGTTATACACAAAATTATATAAAATTCAAAATAAAAAATTGAAAATGAAATCTATATTTCATTTTACTGGTGCAATATTTGCATTTTTGTCAATAATAAATGTTATCGTATTCTTGCTACAAAAACCATGCAAAAGCAATTTACCTATATCTTTGCATGTTTATTCTTATGTTTGTTCTAGTTATGTTTATTATGTTTCTTCCTCCTGACTGGAACAAAACTTATTGATATGCAGGTTATTCAATGTGTTCTTTGTGAAACCCTTGGGGATTAGATGATGGAATTCTTTTGGTCTATAGGATTGAAAATGGATTTCTAGAATTTGGTGATGGAACTACTCAGGTTCATTTATTCATGCTCTATCTTATGTTTGATTAAGCTTACTTTATTTATTTATGTTTGCATGTTGCATGGATGAACTTGGTTGAACATGTTTAATTGTATATATGGACATGTATGTTTGAGGTTACATGCATATTTATGATGTATATTAACGTGGCCAGTAATTCATGTACATTTGGACGTGCACGCATCGAATGAGTTAATGAGTTGAGCTTGAACACTTATACATATGTAACACCCCGTGTATTCTATAACAGTGAAATTGACAAATTAAAGTATAATTGATTTCAAATCAAAGAATTAAGGGAAACGGGATACGCCATTGTGTTCGTCTCGGAAAAATAAGCGAAATGAGTCCGAGTTTTCGAAATACGGAGTCCGTATGAAGAAGATATGGCCTCCGGAAGTTTCAGAATTCAGGTTAAAATTCAAACAGACGAAAACAGCTCAGAAAAACAAGTTTAAAATTCAAAATCGGGCCCAATTGGCCAGGGCGGGAAAATTCCCGCCTAAGGCACCCAGGTCGACTTGGCAGTCGACCTGGGCTAGCCAGGTCGACTGGGCAGTCGACCTGGGTAACCAATGTCTACTGCCAAGTCGACACGGTGTCGACTGGGTTGTCGACCTGGCCCCAGAGCCAGGTCGAACCCAGCCCACCCTGGCTGGCCTGGTCTGTGTTTGGTCGATTTTCTGAGCCTTGCCTTGTCACTAGGGCTAGGTGTCAGCTCCTGATTGGTCTCTCCTTCAAACGAACGGCTATCATTGAACCAAGCTTCATCGACGGTCTAAATCAACTCACAAACTCTATTAAAAGGACCTAAGACTAACCCTAATTCACATAAACTAAAATGGAGATGAGACCGTCATGCTGCTGAGGAGAGACTGAAGATAGTCGTCAGAAATAGGGAGACAACTAGAAGATAATTCGAAGCTTAAAGCAACGTTAATCAAATCAAAGCAACGCCTACAACAAAGGATAGCATCTCCAAATTCAGAATTCAGATTTCTGAATTAAAGATTCGCCATACGCTGTAAGTAGAGTGCTATTCCGATATGAATTAAATAATTGTGTTGATTTGTGTAATGTAAGAAATGGAATTGTGGCGATAATAATCTATATTTGTATGTTGCTTTGATGCAAAACGATTTGGGAATATTATGGTATACGATTGGATATTTGCAAGTACGCGATTTGCGTTGGAAACGAAATGGAATTGTGGCGATAATGACTTATATTTGTATGTTATTTTGATTCTAAACGATTTGGCAATGCTATGGTTTGATTCATACAAGTATGTGGCTTATGTTGACAACCACATGTTGTGGAATTTTGATTGGGACTTATGCAAGCATATGATTCATATTGAAAACTACATGTTTGTGGTAGTTATTTACAACACCCATTTTGTAAATGCAAGTATAAGATTCATGTTGAAACAACAACTATATGTTGTAATAGTTTATTTTGAAATTCATGCAAGTCTATGATCTATTGTTATGACAACATGATGTAAAATTCTATGGTCATCTTTAGTGTAATTTGATTCACCTAAGTATTATGATTCATATGAAGGTTATGTTGAAATTGGCATCATAGTTCAAGTATAAAAATCATGATTTTGTGATAGTGACAAAAGCAAGCGTCTTTGTAAGCTTGTATAAATTTTATGAACATGTCTAAGCTATGTTTGTTATTATGCCTAGTTAAAAACATGTTTTCTAAGCTTATGTTGTTATCTTAATCATATGATAATATATTTTTGGCACATAAGTTACATTAGATATTTACATTAGAATTACATCCCCTTGCAAGTTACATAGATTGGACAAAAAAACCCATGATTATATGAATAATAGGATTCAAAATCAATTATGTTTATGCCATGACCATATAAGGACTCATGTTCAATAATGATTATGCCATAGTTATATGATTAGAGTGGTTCATGTTTAAGTACTATTTATGCCAAGACTACATGTTTCGTTTACACCATGATTATGTGAATAGAATGATTCATGTTTAAGTATTGCATATATTATATGTTGTTACAATTGCAAGTTCACATATGCCTATCTTATGTTAATTAGATCGTATGTTGCAAGTTCATGCGTTCACACTCCCCTTTTTATGTCACCTTATAAACACCATGTTATAGCCTCCCCTTTTCATATGGCTAAATTGGGTTTAAGTATTAAACCCAACACACCTTACAGTGGAACGAACGAATAAAACGGGGGAAATGACGTTTGGGTTAAAAATATAGAACATATGTGTTGGCTTGTTGACACACGCCAATAACTTTGAAAAACAATTAAGTGGCATAAATAAATCTTAACCAATAAAGATGAATTTGAATAATGGGCCGCAAATATTTACATATAAAAAGAAGAAAGACAAAATACGTAAATGTAGAAAATACGATGTGTTTAACCCGAGGTTGGATTGAGTTGTGATGTAAACCTGTCCGGAACCGCCCGGTTGTCCAGTAGTCACAACAGTACCTATCCAATGTGGGTGGTTAAACACGGAGCCCAATAAGGACCCGAGGTTAGACTGAGTTGTGGCGTAAGACTGCCCGGATCCAACCGGCAACAGGCAGCCACAACAATACCTGTCTAATGTGAGGGTCAAGGCTTTAATAAGACAATTAAGGCTGAGTCAAGATTGATAGGATTAAGTGAATTAAAGACTTAATCAAAATGGAATATGCTAAACTAAACAGACTGATTGGGGGTTAGGTTTATAAAACACTTAACCAACTTAGCATGTTGGCTAGAAATAGAAAACCTAGTAGCGGGGGACCCTTTTCAGCAGTAACCCTACAAGGCGTATCATGATACCCTGAAACTAGGCAGGGTGGGGCACGATTACTGGGCTGACTGTAAGAGGTCAAATCGACGGCGGTGGTGTAGCAGTGTAGGTTCTAACGGGGTGTGGGCGTGCACTCACTCCGGCGCAGAAAAATAAGGCACTGGGCACCAGTAGCATACCTGTGCATTCTAGGGTTGTGTCGGGCCGCCGCCATGGGACTTGATACACCCCATGGTGGGACCAGCATAGGTAACTACAACATCGGGGGCCGTAAGACACATGTAACTATGCGAGTAGGAGCCGATCATCATAAAATGGACCACTTCACCCTGATTATGGGGTGCCTGTTGGGAACTAGTTTATATGGGTACAGAGATTAATATGGGGTACGATAGTATATTCGACCCTAGACAACTTAACTAAGTTTATAGTGCTTTCCCATTTCTAGTTTATACTTATCATACCCAGTTCTTTATTCATAGACTGAATAGTCCTAGACTTACTCAGGCTTTATGTCTGACTCTACTTTTCTTTCGTCTTCTTTTCTTCCGTTCCCCCCCACCCCCCCAGGTCCACAGGGAGGGAATACCGCAGCTTGACCAGCCTTCATATCCAGTTTGAAGAGAAAGAATGTATTGCTTGGATCTTTTCGTTTTGGACTATGGCTTTGGACAACAACTATGGGACTTTTGCAGTTTATTTATGTTATCTTTATGCTTCTTTAAATAATGTAATCAAGACAGTTATGAAGATGTTATGTTTTTGGAAGTATTGTAAGACAATTATGGTATGGTTGGTGTAACACGTATTTTAATGAAATAAAAGTTGTTGTTTTCCGCTGTTCAAAAATATGTGTTCTTATATCTGTCTTGTATATCTGTGACTTATACTTATAAACCTCCACCAAAATTAGGGCATTCCCTTTGAGAGTGACCCTAACGAAGGTGGGGTGTTTCACTTGGTATCAGAGCAAATGTTTACCAGATAAGATAAAAAGTTTTGGAAATTTATTTTCAAAAAGGAAATTTAAAGAAGCATTTTTTTTAAAAGATAAAATGTTTTATTTTAAAAGGCAAAGTCCCCCCCCCCCCCAAAGCCATAGGTACTATCTCTTATCCTTCATTTTGAATCTATCCTTTTTGTTTTAGCATGTCCGAAGAACTTAACTTGCCAGAGGGTGTACCAATACCTGGTTGGTTTAGACGGTTCTTAGAAGCAATGGCCACTCAACCAGGTCCTACCGTTCCTCCTCCCTCAGCTGCAGGAAATCATCCAGCTGCAGCAGCACCTCTTCCTCCACCTCCTCCACGGGGAAACACGTTTGCTAAGATATGTAAAGATTTTAAAGCTATGGGAGGAAAGGATTTTCATGGAACTGAGTCCTTCGTGGCAGCTAGAAATTGGCTGAAAGAAACCGATGACTTATTCATCATCTTTGAGGTAGAAGATAGACAGAAAGTACAACTGGCAGTGTGGCTATTAAAGGGCGAGGCTTCCTACTGGTGGGAAGTCACCAATGCAGAAAGACCAGTGGAAACATGGGAGGACTTTAGGGCAAGGTTTGAGGCTAAATTTCTCTCAGATGCGGAAAGGAGTTTGCAGTTGGAAAAATTCTTATTTCTTAAGCAAGGGAACAAGACAGTCAAAGAGTATGTTAATCAGCTCGATGAGCTGGCTAGGTTTGGGCTGGACCTAGTCAACACCCTGCACAAGAAGGCTCTCCGTTTCGTCAAAGGGTTGAATGAGCCATTACACAGTTTGGCCATGACCCATATACCCATGGGAGCTACATATGAAAGGTTGGTACAAATGGCATTGCTGAACGAAGAGGATAAGGGCAAGAAGGAGACAAAGGCAGAAAGCTCTCAAGGGAAGAAAGAGGGTTTGCAGCCTAAGAAGACAGACTTTAAGAAGGGCAGGAAAGGAAACAAAGAGAAGAGGAAGTGTAATTTCTGTGGCAAAGTGGGGCACTTAGTGAAAGATTGCCGGAAAAAGAAGGCCAAGGAGAATGGTGGGTGCTTTTCTTGCGGTGAGACAGGCCACAGGGCTAAGGACTGCCCAAAGAAACAAGGACAGGGGCAGAGGGCTGGATCCTCCTCAGGGGCACAAGTTCATGTGCTAGAAGCGCCACCTCTGCAACAGCGAGGTATAAATACTTCTGTAGAAAGTGTAGTTTATCTTTATGATCACCCCATTCGCACTTTATTTGATTCTGGCGCATCACACTCCTTTATCTCGTCTGTTTTAGTAGAATCTCTGCACCTAAAAACTAGTATGGTAGAGGACCCCTTAATTGTTTCAAACCCAATTGGGGGCCCAGCTCATTTGTCTATGATCTGTTTGGGATTGAAAATTTCTATTCTAAGCGTAGAATTTCAATGTAGTGCCTTTGTTTTGGGCTTTTCGGGATATGGTTTGATTTTGGACATGGATTGGCTATCCAGTAATGGGGCCATACTTGATTGTGAGAAAAGGGTAGTTAGGCTCCTAACCCAGCTCGGTAACACTTTGGAAATTACTTGTAATCCCTCGTATGCGGTTATGCTTAGTTATCTTGAATCGCTAGATGCCTCTGTCGACAATTTGCAATCGGTGAGAGTGGTCCGGGAATATCCGGATGTCTTCGAAGAGGTGAAGGGCTTGCCTCCGAAGCGGGAGATAGACTTCCGCATATATCTTGTAGATAATGCAAAGCCCGTTGCGTTGCCCGTTAGACACATGGCTCCACGGGAAAGAAAAGAGCTCAGTAAACAGATTAAAGAGCTTCTAGAGAAGGGGTTCATTAGAAGGAGCATTTCAGAATGGGGCGCTCCAGTGGTGTTCGCTACAAAGGCGGATGGTTCACTCCGTCTATGTGTTGACTATAGGGAGCTCAACAAGCTAACGAAAAAGAATAGACACCCTCTCCCCAGAATCGACGATCTGTTTGATCAACTTCTAGGAGCGTCTGTTTTCTCCCAACTCGATTTAGCGACCGGTTTTCATCAGCTAAGGGTGGCTGAAGATAGCATCGATAAAACGACATTCAGAACCCCAGACGGCTTCTTTGAATGGCTTGTCATGCCTTTCGGCTTGACAAATGCACCTGCTTACTTCGTGGACCTGATGAGTAGGGTATTCAGAGATTTCCTCAACAAGTTCGTAGTGGTCTTCGTAGACGATATCCTTATCTTCTCAAAGAGTGAAGAGGAACATGCTCAGCACTTAAGGGCAATCATGGAAACTCTGCGAGTCCATCAACTAAAAGCCAAATTCTCCAAATGCCACTTTTGGAGAGAAGAAGTGAGGTTCCTTGGGCACATAGTATCCAAACAAGGGTTAGCAGTGGACCCTGCTAAGGTAGTGGCGGTACAGGATTGGAAGACACCAAGGAATGCAACTGAGGTCCGAAGTTTTCTAGGACTAGCAGGTTTCTATCGAAAGTTCATAAGGGATTTTGCGAAAATCTCAGCTCCGCTCACGAAATTGACCAAGAAGAATCTAGTGTTCAATTGGGACTTGGATTGCGAGTTTGCTTTCCAGCGACTGAAAAGGGCTCTTACAACAGCTCCAGTTTTGACGTTGCCAGATGGAAGCAAGATGTTCACTGTTTATACAGATGCATGTGGGACAGGGCTAGGCGCCGTCTTAATGCAAGAAGGAAGGGTAGTAGCTTATGGCGGGAGGCAGTTGAAAGTGCACGAAAAGAACTACCCGACCCACGATCTTGAGTTAGCTGCCATCGTCTTTGCACTCAAGTCTTGGCGACACTATCTCCTAGGTGAGAAGTTCGAACTTTACACTGACCATAAATCATTGAAATATCTTTTCTCGCAGAAAGATCTTAACTTGAGGTAACAGAGATGGATGGAGTTTCTTGCCTCGTACGATTTCGAGATCTCCTACACTCCGGGCAAAGGCAACGTAGTGGCAGACGCGTTGAACCGAAAGAAATTGACCCTAAGCCCGCTGTTTGTTGAAAGACAAAGCCTAGAGTTTATAGCCAGCTTCGACTTTATGCCTTCCTCTGATTTTGTACCAGGCTTGCTAGAATCTCTCGAAGTGCACCCGACTTTAGTGGACTCAATAGGGACAGCACATCGCGAAGACCCTCAGCTTGTGGAAACGATTAATAGGCTAATTAGGGGTGAGACTTCGAGTTACCTCAACAGATACTCCATCGACGATAAGGGTTGGCTAAGGCGAGACGGAAGACTATGTGTCCCACAGACAAGGGATTTAGTAAAGAAGGTTCTCGAGGAAGCACATCACTCCAAGATGACGACACACCCAGGCGGGGATAAAATGTACAAGGACATAAAGAGAACTTTATTTTGGAACGGCATGAAGAAGGACGTGGTAGATTTCGTTTCTAAGTGTATGGTGTGCCAACAGGTTAAAACGGAACAGAAAAAGCCTGGCGGTCTGCTCCATCCTCGAGAGGTCCCGCAGTGGAAGTGGGATAGCATCTCAATGGACTTCATCGATGGGTTGCCTAGGTCTAGGAGAGGCAACACTAGCATTTGGGTAATAGTGGATAGGCTTACTAAAAGCGCCCACTTTTTACCTGTCAAAAGTAAAAGAACTGCCTCATCCCTAGCATCTCTTTACCTCAAGGAAATCGTTCGACTCCATGGAATACCATCCAGCATTGTTAGTGATCGAGACCCTATCTTCACAAGTGAGTTTTGGCGGAGTCTGCAAGAAGCGGTAGGCACACAGTTATGCTTGAGCACAGCCTATCATACCCAAACTGACGGCCAAACAGAAAGAGTGAACAGAGTTTTGGAGGACCTTTTAAGACTGTGCGTCCTTGACTTCGGAGGGACATAGGAAGACCACCTTCCTTTGGTGGAATTTGCCTACAACAACAGCTATCAAGCAACCATCGGAATGGCGCCCTTCGAAGCTTTATATGGAAGACCGTGTCGATCACCCACTTGTTGGTGGGAGACTACTGATAAGCTCATACTTGGACCAGATATGATCCGAGAGACTTCTGAGAAAGTAGACTTAATACGAAGAAGGATGAAGATGGCCCAAGACAGACAAAAGTCCTACGCCGACAAGAGGAGGACCGACCTTGAATTTGAGGTTGGGGACAGAGTTTTTCTTAAGGTATCTCCGCCAAGGAACGTTGTTCGTTTTGGAACCACAGGAAAGCTAGCACCAAGGTTCGTAGGGCCATTCCCTATCATCGAGAAAATTGGGAAAATGGCCTATAGATTAGAGCTACCCGAAAAGCTGGCCGGAGTTCACAACGTTTTTCATGTTTCACATCTCCGAAAATGTCTACATGAGTCTGTTGAAGTGGTAGAGCCAAATATCCTAGAAGAAGCTGAAGTGGAGCACGAAGCAACCGTGAGGAAAATTCCAACCCGCATATTAGGAACGGAAGTGAAGAAGCTACGCAACCACGAAGTCAAGCTCGTCAAAGTTGAGTGGAGCGACGCCGAGGGAGACGCACTTGGGAAACTGAAGCTAGAATACGCACTGCCTACCCTCTTCTTTTCGAGGGTACATCCTTGATCTTTCTTTTTCCTTAAGTTGTGCTTTTATCTATCTTTTTAGGTATATTTCCTCGACCTTATCTTTTAGGTAGAAACCCTTTGGATGAAAACATGTAATTGAAACATGTTATGGATGATGGTTGCAAGTGGTTGCAAGTGATTGCTAGTGGTTGCTCGTGGTTGCATATACACACACAATCTAGGTTTTAGATTGGCTCAGTCACTTCATATTGCATATGCATATATGTTTGCACTCGTATATGGTTGAACTTTAATGTGTTGTCATATGGATGTTGCATTTGTATGAATGATTGTGCACTCATGTAGAATCATGAATAGGAAAATTTGCATACATAATGGATTCATGGCACTTACATAATTCGCATTAAGGAGGTCAACTGAATCAGTAGACCGCCTGATTTTGCATTAGATAAGTACATGTACACACACACTTCGCATATGATCATGAAGCATTAGAAGTCTTTTAAGGACAATGGAAACTCGTGTTTGATTGATGAGTAGATGGATGTTTGGATGTTAGGATATATATATTTTTCCTAAACTTGAAGATTTCGGGGACGAAATCCTTTTAAGTGGGGGAGAATGTAACACCCCGTGTATTCTATAACAGTGAAATTGACAAATTAAAGTATAATTGATTTCAAATCAAAGAATTAAGGGAAACGGGATATGCCATTGTGTTCGTCTCGGAAAAATACGCGAAATAGAGTCCGAGTTTTCGAAAAACGGAGTCCGTATGAAGAAGATATGGCCTCCGGAAGTTTCAGAATTCGAGTTAAAATTCAAACGGACGAAAACAGCTCAGAAAAACAAGTTTAAAATTCAAAATCGGGCCCAATTGGCCAGGGCGGGAAAATTCCCGCCTAAGGCACCCAGGTCGACTTGGCAGTCGACCTGGGCTAGCCAGGTCGACTGGGCAGTCGACTTGGGTAACCCGTGTCGACTGCCAAGTCGACACGGTGTCGACTGGGTTGTCGACCTGGCCCCAGAGCCAGGTCGAACCCAGCCCACCCTGGCTGGCCTGGTCTATGTTTGGTCGATTTTCTGAGCCTTGCCTTGTCACTAGGGCTAGGTGTCAGCTCCTGGTTGGTCTCTCCTTCAAATTAACGGCTATCATTGAACCAAGCTTCATCGACGGTCTAAATCAACTCACAAACTCTATAAAAAGGACCTAAGACTAACCCTAATTCACATAAACTAAAATGGAGATGAGACCGTCACGCTGCTGAGGAGAGACTGAAGATAGCCGTCAAAAATAGGGAGACAACTAGAAGATAATTCGAAGCTTAAAGCAACGTTAATCAAATCAAAGCAACGCCTACAACAAAGGATAGCATCTCCAAATTCAGAATTCAGATTTCTGAATTAAAGATTCGCCATACGCTGTAAGTAGAGTGCTATTCCGATATGAATTAAATAATTGTGTTGATTTGTGTAATGTAAGAAATGGAATTGTGGCGATAATAATCTATATTTGTATGTTGCTTTGATGCAAAACGATTTGGGAATATTATGGTATACGATTGGATATTTGCAAGTACGCGATTTGCGTTGGAAACGAAATGGAATTGTGGCGATAATGACTTATATTTGTATGTTATTTTGATTCTAAACGATTTGGCAATGCTATGGTTTGATTCATACAAGTATGTGGCTTATGTTGACAACCACATGTTGTGGAATTTTGATTGGGACTTATGCAAGCATATGATTCATATTGAAAACTACATGTTTGTGGTAGTTATTTACAACACCCATTTTGTAAATGCAAGTATAAGATTCATGTTGAAACAACAACTATATGTTGTAATAGTTTATTTTGAAATTCATGCAAGTCTATGATCTATTGTTATGACAACATGATGTAAAATTCTATGGTCATCTTTAGTGTAATTTGATTCACCTAAGTATTATGATTCATATGAAGGTTATGTTGAAATTGGCATCATAGTTCAAGTATAAAAATCATGATTTTGTGATAGTGACAAAAGCAAGCGTCTTTGTAAGCTTGTATAAATTTTATGAACATGTCTAAGCTATGTTTGTTATTATGCCTAGTTAAAAACATGTTTTCTAAGCTTATGTTGTTATCTTAATCATATGATAATATATTTTTGGCACATAAGTTACATTAGATATTTACATTAGAATTACATCCCCTTGCAAGTTACATAGATTGGACAAAAAAAACCCATGATTATATGAATAATAGGATTCAAAACCAATTATGTTTATGCCATGACCATATAAGGACTCATGTTCAATAATGATTATGCCATAATTATATGATTAGAGTGGTTCATGTTTAAGTACTATTTATGCCAAGACTACATGTTTCGTTTACACCATGATTATGTGAATAGAATGATTCATGTTTAAGTATTGCATATATTATATGTTGTTACAATTGCAAGTTCACATATGCCTATCTTATGTTAATTAGATCGTATGTTGCAAGTTCATGCGTTCACACTCCCCTTTTTATGTCACCTTATACACACCATGTTATAGCCTTCCCTTTTCATATGGCTAAATTGGGTTTAAGTATTAAACCCAACACACCTTACAGTGGAACGAACGAATAAAACGGGGGAAATGACGTTTGGGTTAAAAATATAGAACATATGTGTTGGCTTATTGACGCACGCCAATAACTTTGAAAAACAATTAAGTGGCATAAATAAATCTTAACCAATAAAGATGAATTTGAATAATGGGCCGCAAATATTTACATATAAAAAGAAGAAAGACAAAATACGTAAATGTAGAAAATACGATGTGTTTAACCCGAGGTTGGATTGAGTTGTGATGTAAACCTGCCCGGAACCGCCCGGCTGTCCAGTAGTCACAACAGTACCTATCCAATGTGGGTGGTTAAACACGGAGCCCAATAAGGACCCGAGTATAGACTGAGTTGTGGCGTAAGACTGTCCGGACCCAACCGGCAACAGGCAGCCACAACAATACCTGTCTAATGTGAGGGTCAAGGCTTTAATAAGACAATTAAGGCTGAGTCAAGATTGATAGGATTAAGTGAATTAAAGACTTAATCAAAATGGAACATGCTAAACTAAACAGACTGATTGGGGGTTAGGTTTATAAAACACTTAACCAACTTAGCATGTTGGCTAGAAATAGAAAACCTAGTAGCGGAGGACCCTTTTCAGCAGTAACACTACAAGGCGTATCATGATACCCTGAAACTAGGCAGGGTGGGGCACGATTACTGGGCTGACTGTAAGAGGTCAAATCGACGGCGGTGGTGTAGCAGTGTAGGTTCTAACGGGGTGTGGGCGTGCACTCACTCCGGCGCAGAAAAATAAGGCACTGGGCACCAGTAGCATACCTGTGCATTCTAGGGTTGTGTCGGGCCGCCGCCATGGGACTTGATACACCCCATGGTGGGACCAGCATAGGTAACTACATCATCGGGGGCCGTAAGACGCATGTAACTATGCGAGTAGGAGCCGATCATCATAAAATGGATCACTTCACCCTGATTATGGGGTGCCTGTTGGGAACTAGTTTATATGGGTACAGAGATTAATATGGGGTACGATAGTATATTCGACCCTAGACAACTTAACTAAGTTTATAGTGCTTTCCCATTTCTAGTTTATACTTATCATACCCAGTTCTTTATTCATAGACTGAATAGTCCTAGACTTACTCAGGCTTTATGTCTGACTCTACTTTTCTTTCGTCTTCTTTTCTTCCGTTCCCCCCCCCCCCCCCCCAGGTCCACAGGGAGGGAATACCGCAGCTTGACCAGCCTTCATATCCAGTTTGAAGAGAAAGAATGTATTGCTTGGATCTTTTCGTTTTGGACTATGGCTTTGGACAACAACTATGGGACTTTTGCAGTTTGTTTATGTTATCTTTATGCTTCTTTAAATAATGTAATCAAGACAGTTATGAAGATGTTATGTTTTTGGAAGTATTGTAAGACAATTATGGTATGGTTGGTGTAACACGTATTTTAATGAAATAAAAGTTGTTGTTTTCCGCTGTTCAAAAATATGTGTTCTTATATCTGTCTTGTATATCTGTGACTTATACTTATAAACCTCCACCAAAATTTGGGCATTCCCTTTGAGAGTGACCCTTACGGAGGTGGGGTGTTTCACTTGGTATCAGAGCATAGGTTTACCAGATAAGATAAAAAGTATTGGAAATTTATTTTCCAAAAGGAAATTTAAAGAAGCATTTTTTTTAAAAGATAAAATGTTTTATTTTAAAAGGCAAAGTCCCCCCCCCCAAGCCATAGGTACTATCTCTTATCCTTCATTTTGAATCTATCCTTTTTGTTTTAGCATGTCCGAAGAACTTAACTTGCCAGAGGGTGTACCAATACCTGGTTGGTTTAGACGGTTCTTAGAAGCAATGACCACTCAACCAGGTCCTACCGTTCCTCCTCCCTCAGCTGCAAGAAATCATCCAGCTGCAGCAGCACCTCTTCCTCCACCTCCTCCACGGGGAAACACGTTTGCTAAGATATGTAAAGATTTTAAAGCTATGGGAGGAAAGGATTTTCATGGAACTGAGTCCTTCGTGGCAGCTAGAAATTGGCTGAAAGAAACCGATGACTTATTCATCATCTTTGAGGTAGAAGATAGACAGAAAGTACAACTGGCAGTGTGGCTATTAAAGGGCGAGGCTTCCTACTGGTGGGAAGTCACCAATGCAGAAAGACCAGTGGAAACATGGGAGGACTTTAGGGCAAGGTTTGAGGCTAAATTTCTCTCAGATGCGGAAAGGAGTTTGCAGTTGGAAAAATTCTTATTTCTTAAGCAAGGGAACAAGGCAGTCAAAGAGTATGTTAATCAGTTCGATGAGCTGGCTAGGTTTGGGCTGGACCTAGTCAACACCCCGCACAAGAAGGCTCTCCGTTTCGTCAAAGGGTTGAATGAGCCATTACACAGTTTGGCCATGACCCATATACCCATGGGAGCTACATATGAAAGGTTGGTACAAATGGCATTGCTGAACGAAGAGGATAAGGACAAAGGCAGAAAGCTCTCAAGGGAAGAAAGAGGGTTTGCAGCCTAAGAAGACAGACTTTAAGAAGGGCGGGAAAGGCAACAAAGAGAATAGGAAGTGTAATTTCTGTGGCAAAGTGGGGCACTTAGTGAAAGATTGCCGGAAAAAGAAAGCCAAGGAGAATGGTGGGTGCTTTTCTTGCGGTGAGACAGGCCACAGGGCTAAGGACTGCCCAAAGAAACGAGGACAGGGGCAGAGGGCTGGATCCTCCTCAGGGGCACAAGTTCATGTGCTAGAAGCGCCACCTCTGCAACAGCGAGGTATAAATACTTCTGTAGAAAGTGTAGTTTATCTTTATGATCACCCCGTTCGCACTTTATTTGATTCTGGCGCATCACACTCCTTTATCTCGTCTGCTTTAGTAGAATCTCTGCACCTAAAAACTAGTATGGTAGAGGACCCCTTAATTGTTTCAAACCCAATTGGGGGCCCAGCTCATTTGTCTATGATATGTTTGGAATTGAAAATTTCTATTCTAAGCGTAGAATTTCAATGTAGTGCCTTTGTTTTGGGCTTTTCGGGATATGGTTTGATTTTGGGCATGGATTGGCTATCCAGTAATGGGGCCATCCTTGATTGTGAGAAAAGGGTTGTTAGGCTCCTAACCCAGCCCGGTAACACTTTGGAAATTACTTGTAATCCCTCGTATGCGGTTATGCTTAGTTATCTTGAATCGCTAGATGCCTCTGTCGACAATTTGCAATCGGTGAGAGTGGTCCGGGAATATCCGGATGTCTTCGAAGAGGTGAAGGGCTTGCCTCCGAAGCGGGAGATAGATTTCCGCATATATCTTGTAGATAATGCAAAGCCCGTTGTGTTGCCCGTTAGACACATGGCTTCACGGGAAAGAAAAGAGCTCAGTAAACAGATTAAAGAGCTTCTAGAGAAGGGGTTCATTAGAAGGAGCATTTCAGAAAGGGGCGCTCCAGTGGTGTTCGCTACAAAGGCGGATGGTTCACTCCGTCTATGTGTTGACTATAGGGAGCTCAACAAGCTAACGAAAAAGAATAGACACCCTCTCCCCAGAATCGACGATCTGTTTGATCAACTTCTAGGAGCGTCTGTTTTTTCCCAACTCGATTTAGCGACCGGTTTTCATCAGCTAAGGGTGGCTGAAGATAGCATCGATAAAACGGCATTCAGAACCCCAGACAGCTTCTTTGAATGGCTTGTCATGCCTTTCGGCTTGACAAATGCACCTGCTTACTTCGTGGACCTGATGAGTAGGGTATTCATAGATTACCTCAACAAGTTCGTAGTGGTCTTCGTAGACGATATCCTTATCTTCTCAAAGAGTGAAGAGGAACATGCTCAGCACTTAAGGGCAATCATGGAAACTCTGCGAGTCCATCAACTAAAAGCCAAATTCTCCAAATGCCACTTTTGGAGAGAAGAAGTGAGGTTCCTTGGGCACATAGTATCCAAACAAGGGTTAGTAGTGGACCCTGCTAAGGTAGTGGCGGTACAGGATTGGAAGACACCAAGGAATGCAACTGAGGTCCGAAGTTTTCTAGGACTAGCAGGTTTCTATCGAAAGTTCATAAGGGATTTTGCGAAAATCTCAGCTCCGCTCACGAAATTGACCAAGAAGAATCTAGTGTTCAATTGGGACTTGGATTGCGAGTTTGCTTTCCAGCGACTGAAAAGGGCTCTTACAACAGCTCCAGTTTTGACGTTGCCAGATGGAAGCAAGATGTTCACTGTTTATACAGATGCATGTGGGACAGGGCTAGGCGCCGTCTTAATGCAAGAAGGAAGGGTAGTAGCTTATGGCGGGAGGCAGTTGAAAGTGCACGAAAAGAACTACCCGACCCACGATCTTGAGTTAGCTGCCATCGTCTTTGCACTCAAGTCTTGGCGACACTATCTCCTAGGTGAGAAGTTCGAACTTTACACTGACCATAAATCATTGAAATATCTTTTCTCGCAGAAAGATCTTAACTTGAGGCAACAGAGATGGATGGAGTTTCTTGCCTCGTACGATTTCGAGATCTCCTACACTCCGGGCAAAGGCAACGTAGTGGCAGACGCGTTGAGCCGAAAGAAATTGACCCTAAGCCCGCTGTTTGTTGAAAGACAAAGCCTAGAGTTTATAGCCAGCTTCGACTTTATGCCTTCCTCCGATTTTGTACCAGGCTTGCTAGCATCTCTCGAAGTGCGCCCGACTTTAGTGGACTCAATAGGGACAGCACATCGCGAAGACCCTCAGCTTGTGGAAACGATTAATAGGCTAATTAGGGGTGAGACTTCGAGTCACCTCAACAGATACTCCATCGACGATAAGGGTTGGCTAAGGCGAGACGGAAGACTATGTGTCCCACAGACAAGGGATTTAGTAAAGAAGGTTCTCGAGGAAGCACATCACTCCAAGATGACGACACACCCAGGCGGGGATAAAATGTACAAGGACATAAAGAGAACTTTCTTTTGGAACGGCATGAAGAAG
This sequence comes from Allium sativum, assembly GCA_030737875.1. Taxonomy (NCBI): domain Eukaryota; kingdom Viridiplantae; phylum Streptophyta; class Magnoliopsida; order Asparagales; family Amaryllidaceae; genus Allium; species Allium sativum. The sequence continues at coordinate 881,601,226 of CM060919.1, read as the reverse complement.
GACGTGGCAGATTTCGTTTCTAAGTGTATGGTGTGCCAACAGGTTAAAGCGGAACAGAAAAAGCCTGGCGGTCTGCTCCATCCTCTAGAGGTCCCGCAGTGGAAGTGGGATAGCATCTCAATGGACTTCATCGATGGGTTGCCTAGGTCTAGGAGAGGCAACACTAGCATTTGGGTAATAGTGGATAGGCTTACTAAAAGCGCCCACTTTTTACCTGTCAAAAGTAAAAGAACTGCCTCATCCCTAGCATCTCTTTACCTCAAGGAAATCGTTCGACTCCATGGAATACCATCCAGCATTGTTAGTGATCGAGACCCTATCTTCACAAGTGAGTTTTGGCGGAGTCTGCAAGAAGCGGTAGGCACACAGTTATGCTTGAGCACAGCCTATCATCCCCAAACCGACAGCCAAACAGAAAGAGTGAACAGAGTTTTGGAGGACCTTTTAAGACTGTGCGTCCTTGACTTCGGAGGGACATGGGAAGACCACCTTCCTTTGGTGGAATTTGCCGACAACAACAGCTATCAAGCAACCATCGGAATGGCGCCCTTCGAAGCTTTATATGGAAGACCGTGTCGATCACCCACTTGTTGGTGGGAGACTACTGATAAGCTCATACTTGGACCAGATATGATCCGACAGACTTCTGAGAAAGTAGACTTAATACGAAGAAGGATGAAGATGGCCCAAGACAGACAAAAGTCCTACGCCGACAAGAGGAGGACCGACCTTGAATTTGAGGTTGGGGACAGAGTTTTTCTTAAGGTATCTCCGCTAAGGAACGTTGTTCGTTTTGGAACCACAGGAAAGCTAGCACCAAGGTTCGTAGGGCCATTCCCTATCATCGAGAAAATTGGGAAAATGGCCTATAGATTAGAGCTACCCGAAAAGCTGGCCGGAGTTCACAACGTTTTTCATGTTTCACATCTCCGAAAATGTCTACATGAGTCTGTTGAAGTGGTAGAGCCAAATATCCTAGAAGAATCTGAAGTGGAGCGCGAAGCAACCATGAGGAAAATTCCAACCCGCATATTAGGAACGGAAGTGAAGAAGCTACGCAACCGCGAAGTCAAGCTCGTCAAAGTTGAGTGGAGCGACGCCGAGGGAGACGCACTTGGGAAACTGAAGCTAGAATACGCACTGCCTACCCTCTTCTTTTCGAGGGTACATCCTTGATCTTTCTTTTTCCTTAAGTTGTGCTTTTATCTATCTTTTTAGGTATATTTCCTCGACCTTATCTTTTAGGTAGAAACCCTTTGGATGAAAACATGTAATTGAAACATGTTATGGATGATGGTTGCAAGTGGTTGCAAGTGATTGCTAGTGGTTGCTCGTGGTTGCATATACACACACAATCTAGGTTTTAGATTGGCTCAGTCACTTCATATTGCATATGCATATATGTTTGCACTCGTATATGGTTGAACTTTAATGTGTTGTCATATGGATGTTGCATTTGTATGAATGATTGTGCACTCATGTAGAATCATGAATAGGAAAATTTGCATACATAATGGATTCATGGCACTTACATAATTCGCATTAAGGAGGTCAACTGAATCAGTAGACCGCCTGATTTTGCATTAGATAAGTACATGTACACACACACTTCGCATATGATCATGAAGCATTAGAAGTCTTTTAAGGACAATGGATACTCGTGTTTGATGGATGAGTAGATGGATGTTTGGATGTTTGGATATATATATTTTTCCTAAACTTGAAGATTTTGGGGACGAAATCATTTTAAGTGGGGGAGAATGTAACACCCCGTGTATTCTATAACAGTGAAATTGACAAATTAAAGTATAATTGATTTCAAATCAAAGAATTAAGGGAAACGGGATATGCCATTATGTTCGTCTCGGAAAAATACGCGAAATAGAGTCCGAGTTTTCGAAAAACGGAGTCCGTATGAAGAAGATATGGCCTCCGGAAGTTTCAGAATTCAGGTTAAAATTCAAACGGACGAAAACAGCTCAGAAAAACAAGCTTAAAATTCAAAATCGGGCCCAATTGGCCAGGGCGGGAAAATTCCCGCCTAAGGCACCTAGGTCGACTTGGCAGTCGACCTGGGCTAGCCAGGTCGACTGGGCAGTCGACTTGGGTAACCCGTGTCGACTGCCAAGTCGACACGGTGTCGACTGGGTTGTCGACCTGGCCCCAGAGCCAGGTCGAACCCAGCCCACCCTGGCTGGCCTGGTCTGTGTTTGGTCGATTTTCTGAGCCTTGCCTTGTCACTAGGGCTAGGTGCCAGCTCCTGGTTGTTCTCTCCTTCAAACGAACGGCTATCATTGAACCAAGCTTCATCGACGGTCTAAATCAACTCACAAACTCTATAAAAAGGACCTAAGACTAACCCTAATTCACATAAACTAAAATGGAGATGAGACCGTCACGCTGCTGAGGAGAGACTGAAGATAGCCGTCAGAAATAGGGAGACAACTAGAAGATAATTCGAAGCTTAAAGCAACGTTAATCAAATCAAAGCAACGCCTACAACAAAGGATAGCATCTCCAAATTCAGAATTCAGATTTCTGAATTAAAGATTCGCCATACGCTGTAAGTAGAGTGCTATTCCGATATGAATTAAATAATTGTGTTGATTTGTGTAATGTAAGAAATGGAATTGTGGCGATAATAATCTATATTTGTATGTTGCTTTGATGCAAAACGATTTGGGAATATTATGGTATACGATTGGATATTTGCAAGTACGCGATTTGCGTTGGAAACGAAATGGAATTGTGGCGATAATGACTTATATTTGTATGTTATTTTGATTCTAAACGATTTGGCAATGCTATGGTTTGATTCATACAAGTATGTGGCTTATGTTGACAACCACATGTTGTGGAATTTTGATTGGGACTTATGCAAGCATATGATTCATATTGAAAACTACATGTTTGTGGTAGTTATTTACAACACCCATTTTGTAAATGCAAGTATAAGATTCATGTTGAAACAACAACTATATGTTGTAATAGTTTATTTTGAAATTCATGCAAGTCTATGATCTATTGTTATGACAACATGATGTAAAATTCTATGGTCATCTTTAGTGTAATTTGATTCATATAAGTATTATGATTCATATGAAGGTTATGTTGAAATTGGCATCATAGTTCAAGTATAAAAATCATGATTTTGTGATAGTGACAAAAGCAAGCATCTTTGTAAGCTTGTATAAATTTTATGAACATGTCTAAGCTATGTTTGTTATTATGCCTAGTTAAAAACATGTTTTCTAAGCTTATGTTGTTATCTTAATCATATGATAATATATTTTTGGCACATAAGTTACATTAGATATTTACATTAGAATTACATCCCCTTGCAAGTTACATAGATTGGACAAAAAAAAACCCATGATTATATGAATAATAGGATTCAAAATCAATTATGTTTATGCCATGACCATATAAGGACTCATGTTCAATAATGATTATGCCATAATTATATGATTAGAGTGGTTCATGTTTAAGTACTATTTATGCCAAGACTACATGTTTCGTTTACACCATGATTATGTGAATAGAATGATTCATGTTTAAGTATTGCATATATTATATGTTGTTACAATTGCAAGTTCACATATGCCTATCTTATGTTAATTAGATCGTATGTTGCAAGTTCATGCGTTCACACTCCCCTTTTTATGTCACCTTATAAACACCATGTTATAGCCTCCCCTTTTCATATGGCTAAATTGGGTTTAAGTATTAAACCCAACACACCTTACAGTGGAACGAACGAATAAAACGGGGGAAATGACGTTTGGGTTAAAAATATAGAACATATGTGTTGGCTTGTTGACGCACGCCAATAACTTTGAAAAACAATTAAGTGGCATAAATAAATCTTAACCAATTAAGATGAATTTGAATAATGGGCCGCAAATATTTACATATAAAAAGAAGAAAGACAAAATATGTAAATGTAGAAAATACGATGTGTTTAACCCGAGGTTGGATTGAGTTGTGATGTAAACCTGCCCGGAACCGCCCGGCTGTCCAGTAGTCACAACAATACCTATCCAATGTGGGTGGTTAAACGCGGAGCCCAATAAGAACCCGAGGTTAGACTGAGTTGTGGCGTAAGACTGCCCGGACCCAACCGGCAACAGACAGCCACAACAATACCTGTCTAATGTGAGAGGTCAAGGCTTTAATAAGAAAATTAAGGCTGAGTCAAGATTGATAGGATTAAGTGAATTAAAGACTTAATCAAAATGGAACATGCTAAACTAAACAGACTGATTGGGGGTTAGGTTTATAAAACACTTAACCAACTTAGCATGTTGGCTAGAAATAGAAAACCTAGTAGCGGTGGACCCTTTTCAGCAGTTACCCTACAAGGCGTATCATGATACCCTGAAACTAGGCAGGGTGGGGCACGATTACTGGGCTGACTGTAAGAGGTCAAATCGACGGCGGTGGTGTAGCAGTGTAGGTTCTAACGGGGTGTGGGCGTGCACTCACTCCGGCGCAGAAAAATAAGGCACTGGGCACCAGTAGCATACCTGTGCATTCTAGGGTTGTGTCGGGCCGCCGCCATGGGACTTGATACACCCCATGGCGGGACCAGCACAGGTAACTACAACATCAGGGGCCGTAAGACACATGTAACTATGCGAGTAGGAGCCGATCATCATAAAATGGATCACTTCACCCTGATTATGGGGTGCCTGTTGGGAACTAGTTTATATGGGTACAGAGATTAATATGGGGTATGATAGTATATTCGACCCTAGACAACTTAACTAAGTTTATAGTGATTTCCCATTTCTAGTTTATACTTATCATACCCAGTTCTTTATTCATAGACTCAATAGTCTTAGACTTACTCAGGCTTTATGTCTAACTCTACTTTTCTTTCGTCTTCTTTTCTTCCGTTCCCCCCCCCCCCCTAGGTCCACAGGGAGGGAATACCGCAGCTTGACCAGCCTTCATATCCAGCTTGAAGAGAAAGAATGTATTGCTTGGATCTTTTCGTTTTGGACTATGGCTTTGGACAACAACTATGGGACTTTTGCAGTTTATTTATGTTATCTTTATGCTTCTTTAAATAATGTAATCAAGACAGTTATGAAGATGTTATGTTTTTGGAAGTATTGTAAGACAATTATGGTATGATTGGTGTAACACGTATTTTAATGAAATAAATGTTGTTGTTTTCCGCTGTTCAAAAATATGTGTTCTTATATCTGTCTTGTATATCTGTGACTTATACTTATAAACCTCCACCAAAATTAGGGCATTCTCTTTGAAAGTGACCCTAACGGAGGTGGGGTGTTTCAACATATATATATATATATATATATATATATATATATATATATATATATATATATATATATATATAGGCAAGCGTTCCATTGCACCCCAAAAATGTAGCACCACAAAAGCCACATGAATTCCACTTCTCATTTATATTAAAGAAAGTGAATGGTAAGTGAGGGAGTGAGTGAAAGGGAAGTCAGTGAGAAATGATTGGTGGAAAAGTGGGAGGCCATAGGGGTGCTCATTATTTGGGGTTCCATTGAACCTGCCTCATATATATATATATATATATATATATATATATATATATATATATATATATATATATGGGATAGGATCATAGTCCCCTTGAATTCCAGCCCCTCATTTGCACTCGAAGCACAGCCACTCATTTATATTAAAGAATGCAAGTGGAAAGTGAGAGAATGAGTGGAAGGAGAGAGTGTGTGAAATACTTGGTTGTGGTTGAGGGGTTTTTGGGGTGCTCTCGAACCTGCCCCTATATATATATATATATATATATATATATATATATATATATAAAATCAGAAAGTGTACACACATATGTTAATAAAACAAGTAAATACGATTAAATTATGTTCTTAAATGAAATGACACAGGAGGATAGACGATATAAACCATTAAACCTTTGAAGCCATTGCACTTTACAGGTAGAACATATAGATATGAAAATACGTATTTTTTTTCAAATAAAAAATTTATAGATACGAAAATATGATGTGGACAGTATTTGCCAGGCACGTTTTTAAAATAAATAATTAATAAACCAGAATAATCCAATGTCCATGTAGAATCATTTAACACTGGCTTTTAATAATCCCATTTATGTTTTAAGTTGTCATCACATTGTAACATATGCTGGCTTACCGATCATAGTTCATTTGATCAAAATAGGCTTTGTTTCGGATTTGTTTCGTGCAATTACATAGTTTCACTTGAGAGATTGCCTATTTTTGTCACAATTATGGTGCACTAATCATGTATCTTAGACAGATATTACTAATAGAAAATGCAGAGAGTAACTTAGTCCGAGCTATGGAATTTTGGGTTGTTGGTGGAAGAGCAGTTAACCTTTGAATGGATTAAGAAAAACACTAGCATCTGATCCTCCTATGTTATGTACACTCATTCAAGATCATAGTTGTAGCTTTTCAGGCTGGTTTTTCTCATAAAATAAGCAAGCTACTTTATTGTGTACTTGATTTGTAATTCAATTTTTAGCTTTAGCATATATGGTTACACATTCACATTGTTTTCTAAACTTCAGTTAACCCTGATTAATATTATTAATAGTGTGATTAATATAATTTTAGATCAAACTTTAAGCTTATTTCTTTACGTACCAACATATTTATTTTGACCATTTTAATAGTGTGATTAATATTATTAATATTCCAAATGTATTGCACACTTTTGCCAGAAGACAAAAGACGCATTCTGGAATTATAATCCAAAACCTGAACGAAAAAGAACTCATATTTCTAATAAGGAAGGATTTCTTATTGATATTTTCTGCTGAAGCTTTTTCAATAAACATGACCATGTTCCAAATGCTACCTAACAAACTTTTTGTTTCAGTTTATCAAATTCAATTACCTCAACTACCTCCCGTTCTTCCATTACTTTCTGAAACATGAAAAATAAATAAAAGTTATTTTTTGTTCCATGTGTTAACTTCTTTTTCTAAATGACCGATTTTCACGACAAACAATCATGGTTAGCATTTTTTATGGGTGAAAACCCAAAATAAGAAAGGGTAACAAAACACCACCTAAAAAAACATACCAGTACCAAAAAGTCATACATCCCTACCAGCACACAAGCGACAAGACATTTGAATTTTAAAGAACGTTAGTATCTAGAAAATGAAATGCAAAGAAATGCCTATTGTAATAAAGCTCCACAATTTTACATGTTTAAGCTCATCCTTCATCCTCTCATATTCCTCAATATCCAATTTTTTCGTAGTTTCACGCAACTGCAATTAGCATATAAAAGATAAATTATATGCATTGTCAACTAAATTTAGTGAAAGCCAACTTATGTCTGCTAATTTACTGTTAAGAGACCCTGTCTTTGCATTAAGTGTCAACCTCCTCCTAACAAATATCAAATTCCTGTCCTTTTTCACGCAGCATATGCCCAAAATTTTCAGCTTCCATTTTGGCCTCTGAGCTTCTTCCCGAAATTTCTAGAGGGAACAAAAAAATACTTCTTTTAAGATGATAATATTGTCCTTGATTTCTAGTTGTTCCAGGGTCAGGGTAAGCTTCTGTCGACTCTTTAAAAAATTGGCGACCTACAGCATAAACCAATATGCTAACCCTCTTCTTTTTCATTTTTATAGTTATATAACCATGAAACAAATATTTTTAGGAACCTTCTAATATCCTTTAAAGTCGTCTTTGCATTCATTAAGATAATTCACAGTTTTTAGTATATACAAAATTCAAGTCAATGTCAAACACTGAAACCATGAGTTTGAATTGTTATTTTTAAGCATATTAGGACTATCCAAATAAATCTTTTTTTTTTTTGGTGAAGACGATCATACATCATATAAAAACATATCTACAAATTTTGGTTTCATTTCAAATTGTGTAAGCCTTCCATCTATAACAATCGCAAACATATTTTTTCATTATGGCTCTACCACTAGGAATTCCAAGACTAAGTGTAAACTCAGAATTCAATGTATATTCGTCGAAAATCTCATTTTTCAACAATTCAACCAATCCATTTTACCAAATTCAATGTCATCCACTTCAAAGGTATTTATTTAAGGACGTCAAAAAACCCCATCGGTACACACACAACGAAGTTCAATAACATCCTTCAACTTGAGCACCGCATTTGCATGTCAATATAGTCTATCATTTGATTATATCAATGATTTCCAATAATGCTGAAATAACAATAGTTGATGGTAAAAATGACGATGTCCGACACTGATAATAACATTGATAAAAAAATTACGGATTTAAATAGAGCTACCAAAATGGTACTAGATTTAAAGCAGTCACTGAGCCAACATATCTGAATAGGTTATGAAAAGGTTATGTGGCAAACCGCTTTTGTAACACTCTTCAGGATTCCTATCAAATATTAAGTTACAAGATTTAAAATGCTACAAGATTTAGAAAGGAGTTATCATAATATTTGGTATCATATACACTGTAAACAAAACTGATATTTTCAAATAAACGGATTAAAGAAGATGGTACACCTAAGAGAATTGACTAAGCATTGGTTTTGCTGACCAGAACAAACTTAAAAGTAGAACAAAGGTCAAGATTAAAAAATATCAAATTGCTAACATTTAGCCACCGTATCCACTACAAACTACGTTGTTATTTTCAAATAATAGTAGTTCAATATCTTTCTCTTCCATGCTCAAATTAATCGCTACCAACTCAGTTTTTCCAACCGCTGAAAGCACTCATAACCTTCTTATTTTTATTTTTATTTCCAGCACAACTCGCATTCTTTACCCCCCATTTTATTTTCCATCAACGAAACAATCAAAACCGTTTTACCATGTTAACTTTCTCATCCGTACCGTTTACACTTCAAATTCCATCATTCTCCAGAACCATTGATGTCAATACTTCATAAACATCGTTGGTCTAGAAATCAATAATGAGTCGGCGACTCAACCATCAAAATTCTTAAAAGGTATTATTAGTAATAGTTTTATTGTAACAGTTTTATTTCCTTTTATGATCTTTTAATGTTTCCTCCATGGTAGATTGAGACAACAATGGAAATAATCATTGTCATGTCTTTTAAAGCACAATGATGTCCGTCTAGGATTTTCAAGTAATACATTAGTGAAAATAATCATAGTTTATTTAACAAACATGACTATAAACTTATCTATGTACGAAACTAAGACATTACGAATGTAAAACAGTAGTGAAAAAAATCTATGGAAATCTCACCATTTGCACTGTTAATCCTTGAACTACTTCATCATCAACTGCAGAAGATCAACCGACCTGTAAATGTTGCAATGGAAATCAATATTCAAGCAATAAAGTATATCACAGTATAATTTGTTGTATTAAACCTACATCAAATTTTATATATTTTGGAATCAAATCGGATTTTAAATCTTTCAAAGCACATTTTACCGCCAATGGATCAGAGTTATTGTATTCGATCTTCAGCTCTATCAAATTTAATTTTTCACAAAACCAAAACTGCAGTGAGTATATATAGAAATAAATGAATATAGTATTAATAGTGCAAACTATACTATTTGATATATAAAGCAATTTGAATACCAATAGAGCTGTGGTGGATAGGATAATTTTTCTTGGCTTACGACTGTGAGCACGTATTTGTTTCATTAGATGCGCTTCTATGGTAGCAGGCCAAGAAACGTCTTTCACCTTTGTGAAGTTTACTATTGATGACAATAGACTATTTTGCAAAGTATTCATGCTCGAGCTTAAGAAGAAGGTGCATAACAATACACAATAATCAATCTAGCAACATTTTTATGATCTTCTTCTTCATTTTTGTCCATCGATTTTTCAAGTACAATTTGAATGCTCTTTTTATTAATTTTATCTTCTTGTCCTTGGAAGCATTTTCCTAAGAATGCACACTCATCTTTCCCTCGACTTGCATTTTTAACATGTTTAGATGTGTCAATTCGTACTCCTTCTAAGGGAAAGGCGAAAACGGAAGCAATATCTTTTGCTTCAAATATCAATCTTCTTTGAAAACAAATACATCTTTTTCCTTATCAAAGCTACCTATAATTGCATCCAAAAATGCAATTTTTTCAACACATGCAGCACAACGATTTTTTCTCAAGTACTAAGTTGATAAAATTCTAGAATGGTAGATCTTTCAACACATTTTTATAGTCATCCTTGGGCTTTAAAGCATCCATTAATTCCATGAATGATTTTAAAGAATTCCTGTAACTGGGTACTTTGGATTGCTTTGTATTCATGAAGCCCTTTGCTTTTGACTCCTTGTTCACCTAACAAATAATAAAATAAAACAAATTACATGACATATAAATTAAAATAAAATTATTTTGGATGTATCATTCTTGAATTCTTAACAGAAATTAAGGACGGTTGCAGACTTGCAGTAGCAGCCAAGTGAGTACACATTCAGCTACCAACATTAATTTGAGAATAATTAGGAGGAAATGATGTTGGTACACCCAATAAAAGGAAATCTCCTTTTGAATCTTTGATATCACCATACATGAGGCTTAGCTCTTGAAAGTAAGATGGTGTCCGATCCATTTAGAGAGAACTCTACTAAGAAGATACGTAATGCAAAGGGAAAAAAATACCTTCAAGTATCCTAATGTAGGATACATGAAAAGGTCAGTAAAGGCCAGGCGTAGTCAATGACGAATAGAGCACCGCCTATTAGTTTCCGGTAGGGGAAGCGAACCACAGCGACCAAAAACTGCGGTATGAAACAGACATGAAACCAACGCTGTTGATGCGAGCTACAGATATCCGACGGTGATGATAAGTTGAGGATGCCTGGTCGAAATTGAAGATGACTGATTTTACCTAAAGCGAAAAATGAGGGATAGGCATTAGAAGGAGGAGAGACAATGGTAAGGTTCACGTTAAATCAAATTAATAAGATCAGTAAGAAATAAAGAGTGAGAAATGAAGGGTCTCCTCAAATTAATAAAAGTTACAGGGTACCTACGTATACGCATAATGTTCAAATTTATATACTGTGGAGAGGATGACGAGACCGTACAAGATGATGTAATAACTAGGTTGGAACCCGTGCTACGCACACGAGGAAATGTGGAATTATGCCGTGGAGAGGTTGGACGGAAGTTAAAATCATGAGGGTAGGAGTGTTGTATTTGAATAGTTTTTGACCTAATGATTTACCTTTTTTTCTTCCTTGTATTAACTGTTTGTGAGGAGTACGACTACCCGTATCATTTCAGTATTATACCTTCGACCCGTTTAATCATCGGATTGTGTTGAGCTTTTTTGTTAGGTAGATGTATTCTAATTACTATTATGTAAGGTTAAATAAGATTGTAATTTATTTATGTATAGTATTTTATATGTTCAAATTTTTCAGGGTAAATTAGATACTGAAAATGTTTATTCTTTATAAAAAGAGAAAATATTACGTGATTTGTAGCTGATGATCATTGAAAGTCATCACAATGACATTTTAGTTCGAAAAAATAATATGTAAGTTGATCATACTTATGAATTGTGAATGTTATTAAGCTTTGTTGCTTTATCTTCTTCAATTTTATATTACTTCTAGGTGCAACGTTTGATTGTCGAATATTCAATAAAGAACAAATGTGTACAATAAGCTGTCGTCTGGTTTATGTCATGTGAATGCTGCATCATTTAATCTTGTTTCATAATGATTAACTTTTTTTCATAATGGTTAATTTGATTTTTTTTAAATCATTAATTGATGCTAGTAAAATTGGAATTTACCGCACCCAGGAGGACAAAGGAGGACAACGTAATACATATAGTTACCACAGAAGGAACATCCATAAGGGTTAATAATGACTTGTACGTTAGCTATCCACATATCCATTCCCCCTCCGTTTCTTTGAGGTTAATGATGAAATAAAATCATTATTTGTACCCCTTTTTAGTGTAAAAAGGAGAAATTCAGGGTGTTCATTGTCAATTCCTCTTTTACACTAAAAAGTGTCTTTGCCTCATCTTTTTAACCAACTTTTTAAATAAGTTTGGCTTTTTTCCTATTTTCCACTTTTGAATACCAGCACTTGTCCAAATACAAATTTATCAAAAAATATAACAGTTTGTACCTTCCTCCACTATCAGCAACAAATATATAAATATCAAGAAATAACATTTTATGCCTTAATCCACTATCAGCACAAAATTTAAAAAATAACGTCTTGTACCTTTGTCCAATATCAGCAAACTGAACACATGTACTGTTTAGTAACCTCATCCATACAATACCGAACAAAAGAATCAGACCTATTTAGAAAGAAAACAAAACATATATATTGTTTATACATGTGAAATGCTGAGGATTCAAACATAATGCAAATATAATTTTATGTCAACTTAACAGTTACAAAAAAGGCATTTCGTTTGTACAATCTGGGACAAAATCAGAGAAAAAATCCATGTTATAACTTTGTGTGCATGCTACTTTCTCCATCCTTGAGTAGAGCGTGTGTCCAAAGCCCATGACTCAAATGCTTGAGTAAAATAACAGTTCCTTTGTATAAAAGCTGTGGCTTCATATTAGACGAAATCTAGCAATGTGGATTAATACGCCTAATTTGCATGCAATATCTCCATTCACTGAAAAATACTTGAACCTAAAAGAATTTGTAAATAATGTTATCTAATAAGATCATCATAATTTGTGAATTTTTCATTAAATAGTCATCGAGTACAACAGCATGAAGTAAACTACAAACAGTATTTAATGATACTGGACTGAATGTATGATGATGCTTAATAAAACCAACATGCAGAGCAATGCAATGAAATGCAGTTTCACTATTAATCTTAACTACTTAAGAACACCATACGAAAATCCTATAAATCATATAATTGTGAGTAGATTTTCCAAGTGCACAAAGTAAGCTTCAACACCATGTCAAAATAGTCTCATTTTGCCGATAGTATAAAGAGTACATGATTCTAGGTTAATTTTTGTAGCCCGATTTTCCCAAACATGTGGATTTGGTTCAAGAAAATTCATTTCATACTCACAAAACATAGTGATACCATTATAAGTTGGCAAGGATAAATGAAACTGCGAACATTGTCCAAGGATCCATATCAAATGTAAAAAAATTGTTTATGAATGGTTTATATATATATATATATATATATATATATATATTCAATGATCCTTTTGTACTTATTGCATCATCCAAAAAACATGGATCAAACAAAGCTTGTAGCTAAGACGTACATAGTGAACAGAGTGATATTAAGACAGAAGTTTATGTTACAATTATTTCTAGAATACCCAAACCAAATCACTGTAATGCTATTAGTTAAGATGAGCTGATTTAAGATTCACATTCAATTGGTAAAAGAGAGTTCTCCTTTTGGTTCTTGTCAAAAAACAACTTCATTCAATTTTAATCAGAGTTGAACACTGTGGCGGCTTGTTATTTGGTAGATTGCTCCTTAAAACCAACTATTGTCAAATGTCGCTTGCGCAATCATAACTATAACTATTCACACTATGTACAATGTTGGTCTGCAATTTCTACACATTATTATTTGAAAAGCTGGCTATATATTACACGTAATACATTATATATAAAAAGTCAAGTAAGATATCGATTTAGATTAAGTACATATTTAGATGGTTAAATCTATAGTTGATTAATTGTATAAAGCATAAAAAATGCTTTTGATGAAGATAAGCATTGTTACATGGCTTACTATAAACAAATTTCTAGATAAATACAAGCACTTATACAGTTATACTATTCTTTCCCCAAGTTACAAAGGCAGATAACAAATTTGGTAATTATTCTGGAATATTGCATCTATGTATTGCGGTAATACTGCAGTTAGTAAGCCTGAAAATTACCATGGAACGGGCAGCATGCAAATCAAATCAATTATTTATTTAGTAAGATGCAACCAATCATGTAATAGAAACAAACCTAAGCCCCTCCCCAAAAAATAGGGAGTTTCATTTCTGAAAGTGTGGAATGAGGATAAATTGTGCGGTAAACTATAATTATACTACTCCATTTGTTGCTCCAACATCAAAAACTTTATATCACAAATACAATGTAGAAACTGATATAAACAATTTTCTCTTGGCTGTGTGAAAAAACATGGCAGGTCAGAGGAATCTCAACATTTTGTATCATTTGGCCCTAAATTTTGTTAGCAGCGAAGCTAAAATTAAATGAAGCCCATATTAAAATTCAAATATCCCAAAGGAAGGGAAAGAACAAATTTCGTTGTATGAAAAAAAAAAGGCCAACCAAGGGTCCAAGAGTATCATAAATGGCCAACAATGATTCCATCATTATATTTCACCCCAATTGAATGATTCAAAACATTTTCTGCCAAAACTAAATTTGTAAATATTATTAAAATATTGTAGGTATAGTAAAATCAAGATGAATAACAAATGTTGTAATTACAAAACGTAGGATTTCAATATCATATGATAAGTTTAAATTTTTCACCATAACAGAAAATTATACTAAAATAGAAGCTTTGAGTTTACTTTATAAGTAATGATCCGCAAAAGTGGAAAGACTAACAATGCTTAAAACAATATGCAAAATTTAGAAACTACATAGTATTGTTAGATACAAATTAACACTTACAAAATTTCACGTTAACCAGAAAATATAGATAAGCAAAATATTGTTTCACATATGAAAGGATTTGGCATTGTCAATGGTTCAAAACTTATTAGTTTGACATTTAATTTCGAAGTATAGCTTATTCAGTGATTTATTGATTTCATCATCTTTACTTTTCTTTTACTAAAGTAACCACAATCATGTGTTCATCTTTACTCCCTTTCCTGTTTCCACGTTCATGTATTCTTGTTTAGAGAAGAAATAAAAATATAATGATTGAATATGCCTAATAATGCAATAACCACGATAATTATTATTTTTGAGGCAAGAAAAGCTTAGTTTGGATGAGACCCTAGCGATAAAATCATAAACTGTTGAATTTACGAACCTCTCAAATGTTGTAACGGGTTGACAACACGCACCATTATTCTTTGAACTATTTCAAAAGATATTTCATAAGTACAGGGAGCAAAGGGTTAATATAATGCCTTCCTAACGTAAGTGTTACTGGTTCATCCAGAATAGATATGTTGAGCATACTGCAAATAGATACGTCATGTTCCTAAATAACAAAATTGGTGGTAAAAATAAGAACAAATAACATAAATAAAAACACTGGTATAACCTTAGTGACACACAAAACTTTCTCTACGTGCTTAATTGTCATTCCTATAACCAAGTAAAACATGTAATAAAATAGTAGATCAAAAATAATGAATAACTATGCAGCCAAAATTATGAGTAGATAAGAGAAACAATGCATATCAAGCAAAGATGAATATGATAAATATTTGTCAATCCTTGTCCATTTTCAAAAGTAGGAGGGTACATGATGATGGCAGTTTGCGTAATGAAAGCATAATCAAGGAGATCATGAAGACTGTGATGTAGGAATCAAAAAAAAAAAAAAAAAAAAAAAAAAGAATTATCTAGGACGCACGCTTATTTTTCATTTGAGAAATTATCGCTTCAAAATTTATACAGTAAATCCCTATTAATTTATTATTTATGCCAATTTTGTAACAATTGCATGTTTTTGACGGCTAAGAATTTTCGTAGAACAATAATGCTAAAAAAAAAATGAAACTGATTTTGCAAGGTAGAAAAATGGATTAAAGATCTATAGAGAGCAAACGTAGGCCTAAAAAAATACGTAATTTCAATATTCTTCGAGATGAAAACTGCTCAAATTTTAAGGCCAGCAAGTGTTAACTTGTACGTATTATGACCAAAGATTTTAGAGGCAAGGTGGTATAATTTTGTTGAATTAAGAACTAAATTGAGGTGAATGAGTGCATTAACGAACAGGCACAATTTGTGGATAAAAAATTTAAACACAATTTGCACAATGATAACATGTTAAAATCAGAATGTGACCATGGTGGCAATATCTCTCTCCTGCCCTTGATTAAAATGTTAAACTAAGCACGCAATCAAACAAAAATGATTTTTAAGGAAAATAACCTTGATACAAAGATACACACTGGTATGGACCAAAATACGCATGTTGTTAGATTTCATTACGTATCAAATGAGAGGTGATAACTCTATACCAGTAGAGATCAAATATGAAATTAACATGAAGTTAGTAACATAACAATTTAGTTAATTGCAAATTTGATCAGGTTTATTCAAAAGTAACACTTGTTATTCATATATAAATTATAAGGAAACCAGTAAATCAAGTAACACGTAATATAAGGCATGAGTAACGATATTGAACGGAGTAATAAATGCTTAAAAGAATGAATATATGTTATAATAATGAACCTTTAATTTGTACAGCGAGGATGCACCTATCTGAGTCTTCCCTCTTCATGCCCTCAAGTTCTTTCAAAGCTGGGGCCTGTATACATTTGCCTAGTTATGCAGATAAAGATGATATGGTATGAATCATTTACACCAATATTTCTCATATTATGTTTGAAAGAGGCTTTGTCGCTGCTACCATGGATTGATGGCGAAACAACTGAACCTATATAAAAATAATGAAGCTTTATTAATGCGAAACAGGTTTATTGATCAAGCTTTATAAGGCAAGAAAAACAATGAAAAGTCTAAAGGAATTGGATATATCCTGTCGAAAAAGATAGTCATATAAAAATACCTTTTGAAGATATGTTAAACATAGCTTCAACTAAGGTTGTGTCTTTTATTAGTTGGAAAATCAACTTTTAAAAGAGAAAACGCATGAGACTTGCTAACTTATCAAGTAACAATATTTCACATTTCATGTAGAAATGACCATGTACATTATTTTGTGGAATGCGCAGATTCAGGTTTTTGTTTATTCGGTTAAACATGGCTTGCATAAATTAATATAATAAAAAATTGATATAAGTTTCTAACTACAAACAAAACTTGCAATATCTAACTATTTTTTTTTGCTAAGAAGGCAGTCATACTGCCCAAAATTACAAAAAAGAACTAAAAGTAATGGGATTGGAGAAAAAAAGACAGTAATGCATAAGATATAGTCAGTGAGAATTATATATATATATTTGTAGTTATCTTATGAAAATAATAGTACTAAATCCAAAAATTGTACCAAAATATGAATATTTTTACCCACTAAAAACACATGATTCATTTACGGCTTTTTTTTTAATCAATTTGAATTGAGAAATAAATGTATAGTGTATTATTCTTCCATGCTTGCTGGGTTCATAACTCAAAATATAATAGCATGTTCGATAACTCCCTACTTACTCGCCTACAAATTCAGTCATTCATTTATTAGACATTGTATTATCATAAATACTTAATATATACAAATTTAGTTGCAAGCTCAATAAATATCCAGGAAAATTGGATTTGATCAAATATTCTTGTGTGGCAAGGTTTTTGCCGTCATAGTCAACACACACAGATCGGTGTACAAAAATTAAAATAACAGTAATTTCAGTTCAGGTGAGGTTACAATTTTAAGCTTTATTTTTTTGTTTGTTATTTATGAAGAAGTCTCCATATATTCAAAAAACGATTATGGACGTTATCCAAGATTTACAAAAGGAGACGTTGAAGCGTTATTGATTTTTGTTGGTTATTGGAGCGATCTTGGAGGGTAAAATTGAGAACCCGGAATGAAATTTAAGGATTGTTTATTAATTTATTTTTGAATAACTCCCTACTTACTACAAATTTATTAGACATTGTATTATCATAAATACTTAATATATACAAATTCAGTCATTCATTTATTAGACATTGTATTATCATAAATACTTAATATATACAAATTTAGTTGCAAGCTCAATAAATATCCAGGAAAATTGGATTTGATCAAATATTCTTGTGTGGCAAGGTTTTTGCCGTCATAGTCAACACACACAGATCGGTGTACAAAAATTAAAATAACAGTAATTTCAGTTCAGGTGAGGTTACAATTTTAAGCTTTATTTTTTTGTTTGTTATTTATGAAGAAGTCTCCATATATTCAAAAAACGATTATGGATGTTATCCAAGATTTACAAAAGGAGACGTTGAAGCGTTATTGATTTTTGTTGGTTATTGGAGCGATCTTGGAGGGTAAAATTGAGAACCCGGAATGAAATTTAAGGATTGTTTATTAATTTATTTTTGAATTGTATGTAGTCGAAAAATATGAACATGTAAAACAATTGACTTGGATCAAAAATGTGGACTTAGCTCAAATTTTAGGTGAATCGAGCATCAAAATTTCCTTAATGTGCTGAAATAATAAGTATGCAGAATAAATTGGGTTAACATACCGCTGACACATTAAAATTCCAATATAAGTATCTTATACCGTTAACCGCAAAACATTGAAATATTGTTTCTACGTGAATCCTAATTTGGAGTAAATATGAAGTGAAAGATTAACTGCAACAATGTATGGTAGTTCAAAATGAAACAACTATCCTGACCTGTTTTTTTTCACATCTTATGATGGACACGTAATGGAGATTCAGATTCATATCTGCACAAGCATACATGGCTTGCATAAATTAATATAATAAAAATTGATATAAGTTTCTAACTACAAACAAAACTTGCAATATCTAACTATTTTTTTTTTTTTTTTTTTGCTAAGAAAGCAGTTATACTGCCCAAAATTACAAAAAAAAATTAAAGTAATAGGATTGGAGAAAAAAAAGACAGTAATGCATAAGATATAGTCTGTGAGAATTATATATATTTTTGTCGTTATCTTATGAAAATAATAGTACTAAATCCAAAAATTGTATCAAAATATGAATATTTTTACCCACTAAAAATACATGATTCATTTACGGGTTTTTTTTTTATCAATTTGAATTGAGAAATGAATGTAAAGTGTATTATTCTTCCATGCTTGCTGGGTTCATAACTCAAAATATAATAGCATGTTCAATAACTCCCTACTTACTCGCCTACAAATTCAGTCATTCATTTATTAGACATTGTATTATCATAAATACTTATATATAAAAAATTAGTTGCAAGCTCAATAAATATCCAGGAAAATTGGATTTGATCAAATATTCTTGCGTGGCAAGGTTTTTGCCGTCATAGTCAACACACACAGATCGGTGTACAAAAATTAAAATAACATTAATTTCAATTCAGGTGAGGTTACAATTTTAAGCTTTATTTTTTTGTTTTTTATTTATGAAGAAGTCTCCATATATTCAAAAAACGATTACGGATGTTATCCAAGATTTACAAAAGGAGACATTGAAGCGTAATTGTTTTTTCTTGGTTATTGCAGCGATCTTGGAGGGTAAAATTGAGAATCCGGAATGAAATTTATAAATTCAGGATTCATTTACGGCTTTTTTTTTATCAACTTGAATTGAGAAATGAATGTAAAGTGTATTATTCTTCCATGCTTGCTGGGTTCATAACTCAAAATATAATAGCATGTTCAATAACTCCCTACTTACTCGCCTACAAATTCAGTCATTCATTTATTAGACACTGTATTATCATAAATACTTAATATATAAAAATTTAGTTGCAAGCTCAATAAATATCCAGGAAAATTGGATTTGATCAAATGTTCTTGCGTGGCAAGGTTTTTGCCGTCGTAGTCAACACACACAGATCGGTGTACAAAAATTAAAATAACAGTAATTTCAATTCAGGTGAGATTACAATTTTAAGCTTTATGTTTTTGTTTGTTATTTATGAAGAAGTCTCCATATATTCAGCAAACGATTACGGATGTTATCCAAGATTTACAAAAGGAGACATTGAAGCGTTATTGTTTTTTATTGGTTATTGCAGCGATCTTAGCGGGTAAAATTGAGAATCCGGAATGAAATTTAAGGATTGTTTACTATTTTATTTTTGAATTTTATGTAGTCGAAAAATATGAACATGTAAAACAATTGACTTGGATCAAAAATGTGGACTTAGCTCAAATTTTAGGTGAATCGAGCATCAAAATTTTCTTAATGTGCTGAAATAATAAGTATGCAGAATAAATTGGGTTAACATACCGATGACACATTAAAATTCCAATATAAGTATCTTATACCGTTAACCGCTAAACATTGAAATATTGTTTCTACATGAATCCTAATTTGGAGTAAATATGAAGTGAAAGATTAACTGTAGAAACAACAATGTATGGTAGTTCAAAATGAAACAACTATCTTGACCTGTTTTTTTTTCACATCTTATGATGGACATGTAATGGAGATTCAGATTCATACCTGCACAAGCATCAAACAAAATGCTCAATTCCACTTGGGATGACAAGTAATATTTTCCATTCCTTGTTTAAATGAAATGAAGTTACTGAACCACTAAACAACATATACTTTAAACATAACATATGCCGATTGATCATAGAATTATCAAACTTTTGTTGCATTCCAAAATTAAAAGATAATTAAAATTAATTTTATGTGGGATTTTTTAATTACAAAGTGAAAACAGTTTGCGTGTCGATCTTAACCTTCCTGGATGATGGTATTTCAAAAGAAGAAACAGAATTCCTATTACCTACTGTGATTAAATAGAACTTTGATTTGAAACAAAGGCAAAAGAGATTAAGTTCAGCATCGCTATCTCAGTTGAGGAATCAAATGCAGCAAAAAAAAAAGATGAGCAAAAAGAAGCAGCATCATACCTGAATTGAAGCGCCTTATCTCTTCTGGTCTACGATTTATACACTTGTTTTTATCTTTGAGCACTAAGTTCCATTCCCAACTGACGGCATGATAAAGGGGCTGTTAGGTAAAGCAACCAGTAGTCGATAGTAACTCAGCCGGAATTTTGATGACATCCAACAAGAATTGGCGATCTTAGCGGGTAAAATTGAGAATCCGGAATGAAATTTAAGGATTGTTTACTATTTTATTTTTGAATTTTATGTAGTCGAAAAATATGAACATGTAAAACAATTGACTTGGATCAAAAATGTGGACTTAGCTCAAATTTTAGGTGAATCGAGCATCAAAATTTTCTTAATGTGCTGAAATAATAAGTATGCAGAATAAATTGGGTTAACATACCGATGACACATTAAAATTCCAATATAAGTATCTTATACCGTTAACCGCTAAACATTGAAATATTGTTTCTACATGAATCCTAATTTGGAGTAAATATGAAGTGAAAGATTAACTGTAGAAACAACAATGTATGGTAGTTCAAAATGAAACAACTATCTTGACCTGTTTTTTTTTTACATCTTATGATGGACATGTAATGGAGATTCAGATTCATACCTGCACAAGCATCAAACAAAATGCTCAATTCCACTTGGGATGACAAGTAATATTTTCCATTCCTTGTTTAAATGAAATGAAGTTACTGAACCACTAAACAACATATACTTTAAACATAACATATGCCGATTGATCATAGAATTATCAAACTTTTGTTGCATTCCAAAATTAAAAGATAATTAAAATTAATTTTATGTGGGATTTTTTAATTACAAAGTGAAAACAGTTTGCGTGTCGATCTTAACCTTCCTGGATGATGGTATTTCAAAAGAAGGAACGGAATTCCTATTACCTACTGTGATTAAATAGAACTTTGATTTGAAACAAAGGCAAAAGAGATTAAGTTCAGCATCGCTATCTCAGTTGAGGAATCAAATGCAGCAAAAAAAAAGATGAGCAAAAAGAAGCAGCATCATACCTGAATTGAAGCGCCTTATCTCTTCTGGTCTACGATTTATACACTTGTTTTTATCTTTGAGCACTAAGTTCCATTCCCAACTGACGGCATGATAAAGGGGCTGTTAGGTAAAGCAACCAGTAGTCGATAGTAACTCAGCCGGAATTTTGATGACATCCAACAAGAATTGGCGATCTTAGCGGGTAAAATTGAGAATCCGGAATGAAATTTAAGGATTGTTTACTATTTTATTTTTGAATTTTATGTAGTCGAAAAATATGAACATGTAAAACAATTGACTTGGATCAAAAATGTGGACTTAGCTCAAATTTTAGGTGAATCGAGAATCAAAATTTTCTTAATGTGCTGAAATAATAAGTATGCAGAATAAATTGGGTTAACATACCGATGACACATTAAAATTCCAATATAAGTATCTTATACCGTTAACCGCTAAACATTGAAATATTGTTTCTACATGAATCCTAATTTGGAGTAAATATGAAGTGAAAGATTAACTGTAGAAACAACAATGTATGGTAGTTCAAAATGAAACAACTATCTTGACCTGTTTTTTTTTCACATCTTATGATGGACATGTAATGGAGATTCAGATTCATACCTGCACAAGCATCAAACAAAATGCTCAATTCCACTTGGGATGACAAGTAATATTTTCCATTCCTTGTTTAAATGAAATGAAGTTACTGAACCACTAAACAACATATACTTTAAACATAACATATGCCGATTGATCATAGAATTATCAAACTTTTGTTGCATTCCAAAATTAAAAGATAATTAAAATTAATTTTATGTGGGATTTTTTAATTACAAAGTGAAAACAGTTTGCGTGTCGATCTTAACCTTCCTGGATGATGGTATTTCAAAAGAAGAAACGGAATTCCTATTACCTACTGTGATTAAATAGAACTTTGATTTGAAACAAAGGCAAAAGAGATTAAGTTCAGCATCGCTATCTCAGTTGAGGAATCAAATGCAGCAAAAAAAAAAAGATGAGCAAAAAGAAGCAGCATCATACCTGAATTGAAGCGCCTTATCTCTTCTGGTCTTCGATTTATACACTTGTTTTTATCTTTGAGCACTAAGTTCCATTCCCAACTGACGGCATGATAAAGGGGCTGTTAGGTAAAGCAACCAGTAGTCGAGAGTAACTCAGCCGGAATTTTGATGACATCCAACAAGAATTGGCGATCTTAGCGGGTAAAATTGAGAATCCGGAATGAAATTTAAGGATTGTTTACTATTTTATTTTTGAATTTTATGTAGTCGAAAAATATGAACATGTAAAACAATTGACTTGGATCAAAAATGTGGACTTAGCTCAAATTTTAGGTGAATCGAGCATCAAAATTTTCTTAATGTGCTGAAATAATAAGTATGCAGAATAAATTGGGTTAACATACCGATGACACATTAAAATTCCAATATAAGTATCTTATACCGTTAACCGCTAAACATTGAAATATTGTTTCTACATGAATCCTAATTTGGAGTAAATATGAAGTGAAAGATTAACTGTAGAAACAACAATGTATGGTAGTTCAAAATGAAACAACTATCTTGACCTGTTTTTTTTTCACATCTTATGATGGACATGTAATGGAGATTCAGATTCATACCTGCACAAGCATCAAACAAAATGCTCAATTCCACTTGGGATGACAAGTAATATTTTCCATTCCTTGTTTAAATGAAATGAAGTTACTGAACCACTAAACAACATATACTTTAAACATAACATATGCCGATTGATCATAGAATTATCAAACTTTTGTTGCATTCCAAAATTAAAAGATAATTAAAATTAATTTTATGTGGGATTTTTTAATTACAAAGTGAAAACAGTTTGCGTGTCGATCTTAACCTTCCTGGATGATGGTATTTCAAAAGAAGAAACGGAATTCCTATTACCTACTGTGATTAAATAGAACTTTGATTTGAAACAAAGGCAAAAGAGATTAAGTTCAGCATCGCTATCTCAGTTGAGGAATCAAATGCAGCAAAAAAAAAAGATGAGCAAAAAGAAGCAGCATCATACCTGAATTGAAGCGCCTTATCTCTTCTGGTCTACGATTTATACACTTGTTTTTATCTTTGAGCACTAAGTTCCATTCCCAACTGACGGCATGATAAAGGGGCTGTTAGGTAAAGCAACAAGTAGTCGATAGTAACTCAGCCGGAATTTTGATGACATCCAACAAGAATTGGCGATCTTAGCGGGTAAAATTGAGAATCCGGAATGAAATTTAAGGATTGTTTACTATTTTATTTTTGAATTTTATGTAGTCGAAAAATATGAACATGTAAAACAATTGACTTGGATCAAAAATGTGGACTTAGCTCAAATTTTAGGTGAATCGAGCATCAAAATTTTCTTAATGTGCTGAAATAATAAGTATGCAGAATAAATTGGGTTAACATACCGATGACACATTAAAATTCCAATATAAGTATCTTATACCGTTAACCGCTAAACATTGAAATATTGTTTCTACATGAATCCTAATTTGGAGTAAATATGAAGTGAAAGATTAACTGTAGAAACAACAATGTATGGTAGTTCAAAATGAAACAACTATCTTGACCTGTTTTTTTTTCACATCTTATGATGGACATGTAATGGAGATTCAGATTCATACCTGCACAAGCATCAAACAAAATGCTCAATTCCACTTGGGATGACAAGTAATATTTTCCATTCCTTGTTTAAATGAAATGAAGTTACTGAACCACTAAACAACATATACTTTAAACATAACATATGCCGATTGATCATAGAATTATCAAACTTTTGTTGCATTCCAAAATTAAAAGATAATTAAAATTAATTTTATGTGGGATTTTTTAATTACAAAGTGAAAACAGTTTGCGTGTCGATCTTAACCTTCCTGGATGATGGTATTTCGAAAGAAGAAACGGAATTCCTATTACTACTGTGATTAAATAGAACTTTAATTTGAAACAAAGGCAAAAGAGATTAAGTTCAGCATCGCTATCTCTGTTGAGGAATCAAATGCAGCAAAAAAAAAAAAAAAAAAAAAAAAAGATGAGCAAAAAGAAGCAGCATCATACCTGAATTGAAGCGCCTTATCTCTTCTGGTCTACGGTTTATACACTTGTTTTTATCTTTGAGCACTAAGTTCCATTCCCAACTGACGGCATGATAAAGGGGCTGTCAGGTAAAACAACCAGTAGTCGATAGTAACTCAGCTGGAATTTTGATGACATCCAACAAGAATTGGGGATTGTAGATAAAGTTGGAATTTAAGAACTTCGTACCTTTTCAGATCTGATCTGTGGTGGTGGGTGGAAGACGACGCTGATTTACAAGGAGAAATCAATCAACTTCCAGCGACAATGACGTGCGTCGATGTTCTTGCAGCATCCATTGTTGTAGTTGGCGGAAGCATCATCTTCGATAGAACGTTGTGCCCATTTCAAGATCGGGAGTCCGAAAAATAAAGATCGATTTGTTTTCAGCTGCTGAATTGGGAAAGTAGATCCTAATAACGGGGGAACGTGGGCCGCGTTGTTTTATTTTTATTTTGTTTGATTCTGTTGTTTTTAGTAAATGCGTTTAGCTAAAGTCAAGCTGGAGTGAGAATTTAAAAATCGCTGCATTTTGAAAGGCCACGTAAGCATAGTTGGAATTGTGCTTTTATGTTTAAGTAATAGATATCAGTGCTGCAACGAAATTGGATGGAATGGATTACAACGTTGAAATCAGAGAATTTTTTAGAATCAGGCTACGTGAAAATATCCAGATCTTTATTTTTGACATTTAGGGCAAAATTGTTGACCGCTTTAACGTCGAAATTCAAACACGAAATAAATTATATATTTTTCAACAAATAAAATTCCTTCGGACTCTACTAATTAGACGCATTCACCGTTCAAGTTATTTTCAGAAATTTACACATTTAAATTATTTCATATATTTCTCAATATTTTAAAAATTGTTCTCCTGTACAAGGATTAGAGTTATCCGTCCGAAGCATTGTACCCGTCTAGTCGTGGTACTATAGGAAAACAAGACTGGCTTTGCTAAGACGAAAGGCACCACTTTCGTCATGCCACGCAACTGAAAAGATTTTGTTAAAAAAGGGAGTTCGACTACACCCTATGGGTTTTGCTAACGTTGCTGGCCATGCCTCTTATTTTTTGTTTTAGTCATTGTTGGCTAGCTTTTTGATCAAGCCTCCAAGAGTACAAGAATTCATGGTTTGATGGATGAAGAATTACATATTCAAATACAAGACAAATGCACCACAGCTCGTGAAGATCAAAAACCCGCTCGTGACTATGCTCCATGATCCACTCGTAACTGTGCTTCACGATCCACTCGTGACTATGCTCCATGATCCGCTCGCGATGAAGGACCACGAGCCGGCCCCGAATCCAAGGAATGAAGGACATGAATTGGTCATTCATGAGCCGCATTTCAAGGATCCAGTGACATGTGTCCACAACGGTCATATTAACCACCTCCCCACTTACTCACGAACGGATCTGAGATTCACAGAATTGGTGCCACGTGTCATCACGAACCACCTGTAGAAGTCGCCTATAAATAGCCCAACACTTGGCATTTTCTGGATCTTTTGGCAATTCAGAGCTCTGATTCCACCATCATCATACCTTCATTATTTCTATTCAGAGTTATCTCGAATTTACTAAGTGAATTATCATTGCAAAAGTGAGATTGAGAGAAAATAATGATTTTACTTGCATTCAAACGTATAATCAAAGTTATATAAAGTGGACGTCGCTTTTTAGCGCCGAAACACTATAAATTTGGTGTTTTTGCTGCATTTTATTTCATTTCTAGAACAATTCTTTGCAAATCAAGATAATTTGGGTGTTAGATCCATATTTTGGTATAACATTTTGGTGCTTTCACTAAGAATTGAATTCTCAGCCTATCGGATTATTGCTCTACTATTTGGATTTTCAAGTCCAAAGAAAATAGTCCGTATTTCCACTGTTTTGGTTTTTGAAAATTTCAGTAAAGACAAGATGTCATGGTCGCAGAGAAATCCAAGGATTCACGGGCTTCGCGAGCAAACGAAGCTAATGAAGAAAGTGTTCAGGAGCAGGCCGAAGTGGACTCCCCGGCTCACGGCTCGCACAGGGAGAACCGAGCCCATGAAGGGGTCACGACCCGGTCCCAGTAGGGGACCACAAGCCGCCCTCATGACCAAGTCACGAGCCGCATCCAGGGGGCACCCAGAGCCGCCTTCAGTAGGGCACTACGAGCCAGTTGCAGGGGGGAGTCACGAGCCATCAACCAGAGGGGGTCACGAACCGCCCATAGCAAGGGACTACCACTTATTCTAGAAAGGAAATTATGACCCAATCCACCCCTGCAGGTGCTTTAGCTTGACCTGGCTCAAGTGCTCTACATCCAACGGAGAATACTGATGACCAGCTACATGCTTCTGCTCCGTTAATAGAAGGAGATCTCTCTCGTGTACTCGATATGTTTGAAAGGATGGATGAGGAATTCACATCTCAAAGGCGCGAGAGTTCGTTGTTACGACAGAATATCACTGCAATGGGCATGCAAATCAACGAGCTCCAAAGATGAAGGAACCTTCATTGACTCATCGCTTGACTCCCGACTTTACCTCTTCATCAGAAGAGCCTCCTAGACTCCCACAATGGCAATATGAAAGACCAGAGAACATAGCGCAGTTTGACTCGGATCTCTACCTTCTTGGGAAGAAACAACACTTAATATGGAACGTGGCAATCGTAACATGGATGATCCTGCTCTGTTACCTGCACAGAGACCCACAGTGCTACCTAGGGCTTAGGTCATTGATAACCCTATTCAGAATCAGCCATTACAGGCCCCTCGCTGCGTGATCGACCGTGGCCTCAGGGGGTAAGGAAGCTCTGCTCAGGCTCCAGACTTGGCGACAGTACGTCAAAGAGATATTGGGGGGCCCCGCTGGGCGAGAAGTGCTGATCTAGAATCCACATTGACTAATGCTGACATGGAGGCAATGGTAATTCAGATCATGGCAGACAGCCATGGACAAAGAAATGAGGATTGGGGTATAGACCATAGTCATACAACATTCACTGATGATATATTAGATGTTCAATTTCGAAGTGATTCAACATGCCAACGATAAACCGTTATTCAGGCAGGATGGACCCAGTTCATCATTTAATGAGATATTCATGGTACATGAATGCTGCCGCTGCTCCTGACGCAGTGAACTGCAAAGCATTTCCGATCTTTCTAGAGGATGTGGCATTAATGTGGTTTACCCGTTTGCCTGCTCGATCGATCTCCAGCTTCAAGGAATTGAGCGAAAGGTTCATAAATCAATTCTGGCTTCATACTCAAAGGTCCAAAAACGTCATTGATCTATCACTCATCAAACAGCGCCCTGATGAAACTCTGAGGTCATACCTAGACCGCTTCAACTTAGCAGTTACGGAGGTTAGAGATCCTCACGAACAATCGGTCCTGATAGCCTTAATTGACAGGGTAGATAAAGATATGGAATTCGGCAGATACTTAGCAGGGAAACCGCCACTCACAAGGGAAATATTCTATGAGAAAGCTAATATCTGCCTGCGCCAAGAGGAGTTATATGCTAATCGAAAGAGGAAAGCCGTTGATAAGGAAGATATACAGAGTAATGTGGCCATCAAACGGTTCGGGGATAGTTCTGGAAAGGTAGAGGTCAATGTTGGAAATAAGAACCAAGGTAGTGGCCGCCAGAATGGGAACAACGGTCGAAAGAAGAATTGGGGAAATGATTCACAGAAGAGATCTTGGTTCAAAGAATTTGAGAACTTCACACCGCTGAACGATACATCAGAGAATATTTTCCTGAACACTTATAATGTTCTCCAATGTAAGAGGACTCCACCTACATATTCAACAGAGAAAGAGCGTGAAACAGGAAAATTCTATCTTTTCCATCAGTCCCATGGTCATTCCACTAAAGAGTGCCAAAATTTGAGAGGCGTGGTTGAAAAACTGCTTCGAGAAGGGAAGTTCGACGAATACAAGGTTGTTCCAAGAGACAGGGGCAAGCCGGACAGGTCCCGAATCAAAACCAGCCTGGTTCTAGACCCACTGCTCAGCAGAAGGGAAAAAATATTGTTATCAACACTATAGTAGGAGGTCCTCACCCAGCTGGACATAGCTTCAGAGCGATGGACCAATATGTGAACGCAGCCAAGCACATTGGATTAGGGGAGTGCAGTAATCCCAAAGAGAACGCCCTAATAAAGCAACAGAAAACAACGTTTGACGATGTTGTAATCCGCGATAGAGATAGTATTGGAGTTTACACCCCTACCGAAGACCCCTTAGTCATCACAACCACTATTGGTCTCGCTTTAGTCCAAAAAGTCTTTGTGGACAATGGAAGCTCGGTTAACATTCTATTTAAGAAAGCGTTTGATCAGATGAAGCTCGAAGCCAACGATTCGAAGCCCTGTGACGGATGGATACGCAACCTCAATGGGGCCTAGACGGCTTCGATGGATATGTAGAATTGTCAGTGATCCTGGGAGTAGGAGATCGCCGGAAATGAGAATTCTCCCGTTCGTAGTTTTGGACATTGACTCGCCCTATAATGCCTTTTTGGGCCAACCGACCCTTACATAATTCAGAGCATGCACTGCGCCCTAGTGCTTATTGCTGAAATTCCCAACAGATGCGGGAGTGGGGGTGATTAGAGGTGACCAGGCCACTGGACGGGCTTGTTATATGGAGGAATTGAAGATGTTGATGAAAGGACTAAATATAGAAACCAAAGGTACCTCCCCTCCCGTGAAGGTGGGGTCAGCATAGCAATTAAGGGGGACGACCCCGAGGGAGTCACCCGGAGAACTGCCCGAAGACATAGATCCCAGAGAGGATGAAGAACCCGGGGGCAGGATGGCGACGCCCAATGAAACAACTGTGGATGTCCCAATTGACAATGACGACTTAGCGAAGGTTTTGGAAATCGGATCCTAGTTAGACCTTCTTCGAGCAAAGCAATTGACCGATTTTTTAAAGGCCAACTTGTATGTGTTTTCCTGGACCCATGCTGACATGTGTGGGATATCCCTTTCTATCATGAGCCACTCATTGAGTATCAACCCAAAACATCCGCCCGTTAAGTAGAAGAGGCGAATGCTCGACCCAGAAAGGTCAGCTGCTTTGAAGGAAGAAGTTAAGAAGCAACGGATTCATTAGAGATTCAGCTTACCCAAAATGGATCTCCAATTTAGTCTGGGTTAAAAAGGCCGACAGAAAATGGTGTACTTGCATCGATTTATCAGATTTGAATATAGCTTGCCCAAAGGACAGTTTTCCACTTCCTAGAATTGACCAATTGGTGAATTCAACAGCGGGTCATGAACTTCTCTCCTCCATGGATGCATACTCCGGATATAACCAAATTCTCATGCATGTTCCGGACCAGGAACACATCAGCTTTAATACAGATTTGGGACTATACTGTTATGTGCTGATGCCCTTCGGTTTGAAGAAAGCCGAAGCAACCTATCAACGGCTAGTGAAATCAGATGTTCTACAATTAGATCTAAAAGACAATGGAAGTGTATGTTGATGACATGTTAGTAAAATCCAGACAATCGTCCGACCATACCGGTGACCTAGCAGAAATGTTTGACATCCTTCGACGATACGGGATGAAGCTCAACCCTCTAAAGTGTTCATTTGGAGTTGCCTCCGGAAAATTCCTGGGCTTTATTGTTAGCTCACGTGGAATTGAAATCAATCCAGATCAAATCACAGCAATCAATAATATCCAAACACCAAGGCAGATTAAAGATGTGCAGAGTCTCACCGGAAAAGTAGCCGCATCAAGTAGATTCAGTTCTAAAGCTACAGATAAGTGCATTCCATTCTTCGACTTGATAAGGCGAGGAAAGCGCAATTTCAAATGGACTCCCGATTGCATTGAAGCTTTTCAGAACTTATTGAATCAGCTAGAAAGACCCCCGGTACTGTCCAAGCCAGTAGACCACGAGGACTTATTCATGTACTTGTTAGTGTCGTCCCATGTAATAAGTTCAGCCTTGGTAAGAGAAAAAGATAAAGTCCAGAGGCCTGTGTATTATGTGAGAAAGAACCTAGCGGCAGTAGAACGGAACTACCCAAAGATAGAAAAGCTTGCGTATAGCTTGCGGATCACATCCAGAAAGCTCCGCCACTACTTTCAAGCTCATCCCATTACTATATACACTAACCATCCACTCCGACAAGTCTTGCAAAGGCCAGAGGTATCAGGAAGACCACTCAAATGGAACATAGAGTTAAGTCAGTTCGATTTGAATTTCCAGCCCTGAAGATCGATAAGGGGGCAAGTATTGGCAGACTTCATAGCAGAAATTACTATTCCTGAGGAAGATGTAGTGAGCGAAGAAGCTGATCCCGCAACACAACCATTCGACCCCAATACCTAGAAGCTATACACCGATGGTGCTAAGAACGATAGACGGTCCAGTGCTGGAGTCGTATTGGTCACTCTCGAATAACGATTAATATACAATGCTCTAAGATTAGAATTCCATGCTACGAACAATGATGCAGAATACGAAGCCATCATTGCTGGGCTAAGACTTGCAAGGGAATTAAGGATTACGAGGTTAGATATCTTTTGTGATTCCAAGCTTGTAGTAAAGTAGGTCAATGAGGAGTTTCAGGCCAAGGGGCCAAGGCTTGTGTCTTATTTGAAAGAGTGAGAAAATTGCTAGGAGGTTTTGAGCACTATAGCATAACCCATATCCCCCGATCAGAGAATCAAAAGGTAGATAATTTGGCCAAGCTGGCTAGTTCTGACAATCCTACGGACATAGAGATGGTCCCAATTGAGATATTGCATTCTTCAAGTATCGATCAGATGGAAATTGATCCTATACTGGAGACTGAGCTGGAAAGAAAGTTGTGGATGACACCCTTAAAGAACTTCCTGATAAATGGAACGCTTCCAACCAAAAAGAGCAAAAGACGTGTCGTCATTCGTAAAGCCTCCTGATATGTCATGCAAGGCGAAGCCCTATATCGACAATGGTTCTCGATGCCGCACCTTCGGTGTATAGCCCATGACGACATCGAGCGGGTACTAAGTGAAGTTCATGAAGGTGAATGTGGCGACCACACCGGAGGCCGAACATTGGCTAAGAAGATATTGCGATATGGATATTTTTGGCCCACTGTGAATAAAGATGCAGCCAAGTATGCACCGCGCTGCGACAAATGCCAGAGATTTTCTAAAATCGCCAGGGCACCTCCTAGTCGGTTAAAGACAATGAAAAGCCCGTGGCCCGTCGTCGTCTGGGGAATTGATATCATCGGAAGCCTCTCCATTGCAGAAGGCAAGGAAAAATTCGCAATCATGGTTGTGGATTACTTTACAAAGTGGGTCGAAGCTAAACCGCAAACCACGATCATAACCAAACGAGTGATAAACTTTTTCACCAGAAACATCATATGTCAATTTGGAATCCCGAAAGTCATCATAACAGATAACAGGACCCAATTTGATAGTGTTGAATTCCGGGACTTCTGTCAGAAATATCATATCGAGAAAAGATACACTGCCGTGGTGCATCCACAATCGAATGGATAGGTAGAAGCGGCAAAAAAAGAAATCAAGTCCATTCTAACAAAGCAATTGAAGCAGGCCAGAGCCATGTGGATCGATGAGCTACCTTTGGAATTGTGGTCCTACATAACAACTTACAAATCAGCCACAGGGCACAACCCCTTTTTCCTCGCTTTTGGGTCAAAAGCGGTCATACTAGTCCAACTAAAAGTATCATCTCACAGGACAACCTATTACGACCTAATTACTAATAATAAGTTGCTCCTCGAATCCTTGGATATGGTTGAAGAAAAAAGGGACGAAGTGGACCTACGCGCCTTGAGGCACAAATAGTAGATCGCCCGGTATTACAATAAGAAGGTTCGGCTTTGAACCTTCCAACCCGAAGATTTGGTCCTAAAGCGTGTCTTTCCACCGCCAGTCCATTTGGGTCCAAAATTGGAAGGACCGTATACCATCCTACGGAGGCTTGATAATGGATCCTTCAAGCTAGCGACCTTATACGGAGATGAAATCCGCAGAGTGTGGAACACCCAGCATTTGCAGCCTTACTTAACATGAAATTGTCATCTTTACTCTTGTGTTTGTAGGACCATGTAAAAAGGCATGACTTTCCTAGAACAGTCTGGTTACATGAGCAAAAAATTATAAAGTGGATGTAGGTCATGATTCGACTGAACCACTATAAAATACCGTGTGTCATTTACTTTTATCGCACCATTTTTTTACACTTCCATTCTTTAATTCCATGAGCTGTTAAAATTGTGAAATTTGTCATAAACCTCACGACAATCTTGAAGCACATAATTCAAAGAGCCTTCTAACAAATCAGGAGGTCAATAGTATGATGAGCCTCGAGGGTGCAATAAAGTAAACGACACAACTATAGATACTCTAATTCTCATGACCTGAGAAAGAGTTTAATGGACAAGGAAAATGAATTTTCCACGAGGCGTGAAGGTGCACTGTGATTAAAAAGACCGTCTCGGCTCAATCTACCCTTGGCATCTAACAGGAGAGTATAAAGGCGCCAGGGACTGAGCACTGCAAATGAAATCCTACCCCACTGAAGGATTGGGGAGAAAACTGAAAGCTGAGTTCAAACTCTATCCTGGGCATACGACAGGAGAGTATAAAGCATTTCTACTAAATGCCACAAAAGGGCTCTTATCTCGTTGTAGGGCTGGGAATAAGAATGAAAGCTGAGCCTGAACCCCTCATTTTCTGAACATAGGGGCAACATATATATGACTCTAATCAATCCTCAACAAGCCCTGGCCAAGCATCATGTTAATGATTGATTGGGGGCATACTCATGCAAATAGACGCATAGTGCAGGATTTTTAAATTTTGATTACACATGATTTTGACTTAGTTATGATTTAAATGTTTATGTATGACTAAGTACGATAAACTTGCAGGCATACAACAATGCAAAAGAAACGGAACTTCATTTACTAATGCGGGTTTACAAAACAAAGCTGGACAAAAAGTGAGTACCATTATCACAACTACATTATACAGCCAGTGGAAGATCTAAAAACAAAACATAGGCCAACAAGTAGGCTCTATTTGGGCTTTGGGGATGACTTTGACTTCTTTTCTTTCTTTTTCTTCTCCGGTTCCTCCTTGTCCACATCAGATCTATTGTGCTTTTTCCTTTTTTCTTATCCGAAAGAAGATCATGTGGAGTGATAGAAGACTGGGACGCAAGTCGTGTAGTTATCGACTTGGAGGAAAGCTGATCAGTCCAGTTCTAGGAGCCGCTGTAGAGATAGGTGACATATTTAGAGGCTCTTCCTCTATTTGTAATTTCAGTTGTTCATCTTGTTTGGCCTTCATGTCGGCTAAGGTCATGTTGCCATAATCCTTTGTCTCTCCCGTGATGGCGACCTCCTCTTCTTCATCCCCGTTGTCACCGTCGGTATCCTTCAAAGCTCCAATGATCTCGGCATCCTTAGGAACATTGATGCCTAATAGCATAATCGGCTTCTCGGTTGCTTTGACCTTAGTTTGCTTTGGGACTTCAGGGACCTCAGTATTTGATGGTACATTGACCTTCTCGACCTCTGTTTGCTTTTCTGCAACCCCCTCGGTCGGCTTGGCACCTATATCATGAGAAGAAACTATTATTAATTTGGGAGAAAATGTGGTCTTCTCGATTGTTTGCTCCACAATGCGACGACAAGTTACAATAGCTTTGACAAATTATGGAGAGAATATGGAGATACATTCCGCTGACTCCACGCGTGGAGCTGCAGTAGAAACCCCAACAGTTGGAGGAACTAGGACATCGAAATCAATGGATCATCTGAATTATAATCCTTAACCTTAGAAGTCTCTAGCTCCGTTGCTGAGCTTGAAACTTTGTCAATTTTGTTATTACCTTTAAGCTTAATCCTCTCTGCCTCCATGGACTCCTTAATTTGATGTCTGCTCTCTGCTAAAGCCTCAGGCTCTCCGCCCTTGAAAAAGGTCTGCATAAGTTGGTTCTCATCAACATCCTCAACCTTTAAGCGTCCCCTTTAACTCTCGACAATCTGGTCCCATACATCAACTAAGGTAGTGGGATAGTTGTTGATCCAAGAAATATCTTAGGTTTGAATGACTTGAGCAAAAAATTCCATCAGCAGTTCGTCCAACCCCTCTATCTCCTGTTCAGCCGCGGCAAGATTAGCAGTTGCAGTGGAGGCGGACTCAAGGGCTTCATTAGCATTACCTTCAGTAAGAGATGCTCTCTCCTCAGCATGAGCAAGTTTATATTTTAAGACAGCCATTTTTTTCTCCCAAGTAGCCTTTTCCATGGTGAAGCGATCCTGTGATGTTTTCAACTCGATATTGATTGACTTGAGATCCTCTATCTCCTTTTTTAGAGCCACCTGCTCTTGGCTGTTTGAATCAAGTTCAAGGTGGAAGCGTTTCTTTGCACCTTCTAACTTTGCCTTATAACTTTCGGCATCTCTCTGAGCTGAGGCAAGAAGGGCTTGAATATCTTGTTCTTTCTCAGCCTTGTTCCTGGCCTTAATGTCGTGTTCGATCTTCACTCTAGCTCTGGCCGCATCTACTTCCAAACGACGGATAACCTCTGAAAGATTCTTAGCACGCTTCTTCATTGCCCTATATTGTTTGTCCACATGACTGACTCAGCCCACGACTTCTGTATCCCATTCATCAAGAACTGGTTCAAGATCTGAACGAAAAGCATCCTTTCAAAATAGATTTCAGGGAAATTCTTTCGCAAATACTCCAGCTTTGCCTTATTATCTGAAGTAAGAGCCACCTCCTGTGCGGTGGTAGAGTCCAAGTTGTGCTGACTAGAAGGGACAAGAGCTCCAAATCTTTGCTTGGATCCTTGTGCTTGTCCTTGGATTCATGATGCTTCTTAGAAGATTTTCCCTGAGGAGGTATACCCTTCGGGGGAGTCGAAGCTTTGGGCAGTTGTTTGCCCCCTGCATGTGGCACTTGACGATTATGGTGCTTTCCAGGATCATGCCTCGAAGGAGAGCGAGAGCGTGTACGATGAGGCTGATAAGAATCATAGTGTCTTTGACTATCTCTTCCTTGACTATCGCTGCGATCATGCTCAGTTACGGGATTGAGTCAAAGCGTGCATTCACGAAGTCCACGATGAGAATAGGAGTGGCGATGAGGCATCTTCCCTATAAAATGACAAGAAAGTATAAGAACTATGAGTACATACAGTGTATGAATGTTGTGGAGTGTGGTGCGTGTGATGTGTGTGTTCCGTGTGATTCCCCCTTTTTACAGACCAGGGCCCAGAGCTAGGCTCGTCGGTACAATATTCTTCTTTTTGATGGGAGTAGTTTCTTCCTTGGAGACACGGAAGAATGGTTCCTCTCTAAAATCTTCAGATGTGTAAAGGTTATCTGGCAAGGAGATCTTATCTAAATCCCCAAATATTTGTTCCTCTGTTAACAAATCGTGAGATGTGGGCTCCACTAGTGGTGGAGTCTTCATAGGAGACTGCTCCTTGGAGATTGAGACGTCCTTTGACTCGTCAAATCAAACTTCACTTATTTTGTAGATGTTCATCTCTTCGTCATCTTAGACGTCCATAAGCGAAGTACTTTTAGGAAACTCAGTCGTCTATGTAGTTTCCGTGGTTACATGCCCCTCGGTTGGGGGCATGATGCTAGATTCCCCAATCATCTGAGATGGGGACACATACTTGCGAGGCTTGCCATCCTTACCGAGCTCGAATCTTACATCTAGGAGGTGATGTTTGTGAAAATTCTCATCGGATATACACTTCTTGATTTTGCAAAAATCTGAGTTGCTTTTCACAAGGCGGGACAGACGATCTTTGTATAATTCACCTTCCTGTTTCTGGAAATTATGAGCTGTACAGGAAAAAGGATGTTAGCACTTTAATCATGAAGTTGGAACATACGTTCAAAGGTTCAAAACCTGATTGACTATAACCATCTCCTCGCATATCCAACTTGATGTTTTATGTAGAACCATTCAGACTTAGCATCGCCTAAGTTACTATGTACGTCTGACAATACCTTCTTAGAGGGGATCGATTCAAAGAAAATAAAGTTCGATATCTCTGTGGAGCGATGCTTGAAATAATAATAGAAGTTCAAATCTTTAAAAACAAGTGCAGTCTCCAGGATTTCTGCATATGCAATATACAAGGTATACAGAGCAGCGTAAGCATTGGGATGGAGTTGCATGCGAGCAATACGTAGCCGTATCAGGAGATTGACAACGATCAGAGGAAAAGGAGGAATGGCACCTACTGTGCACATGATCTTGCTAATAGCCATGTACCCTTCCGGAGCAAAGTGGGGTCTATCCTCCTTCTACGGGGTTTTCATGTCATCCCAGGGGATCCCATGCCTTAAACAGATCCTCTTTTACATTAAATCGTCTAGTTTGGAAGCTGTGGAATCACTCGGTTTTTTAATACTTTAACACCCTCGAGTTCGTCAAGGGCTCGATCATCTTCCTCTTCCTCAAGCGATGTGCTTTCACTAGATGTTGATCCTACGTCAATGTCTGTTTCATAGTCAGACCCAGAATTACTCCAATCTGGATCCGGCGAAAGTACATTAGGATTATAATAACTTGACGACTCTGGATATGTACTCTTCTCTAATATTCTTGATGAGCATCTATCAGACATGTCTACTATGTTAGTGAATAAACATGAGAGATTAGAATATAGTTACCCGTGAACCCCGTGTGTGCAAGTGTTAAGTGTACCAGTGCATGCATTGCAAAAAAAAACATGAAGCTAGGAAGATAAGCATAAAATTGGTCGCTATATGTCGTTAAGTTATGTAGTCATCCAGTTCAGAAAGTTCACCTTGAAGGCTCTGAACCTAACTGTTCATAGAATTACTCAAGTTATGATAGATTTTCAGTTGAAGTGCACGTTGGCGTGTTCGATTGATAGGTGTCATTCTATCAGATATAGTCATAAAATGAAGATTGACCCAGGGATAAGCCAGTTCATGAAGACCTATGGCTCAGCTCGTGATAGAGCTCCAACTCGTGATATGGGTTAGGTCGTGATGTATGCATCGGTTCGTGGTGTGTGCATTAGTTCGTGATAGAAATCTGGCTCATGAGTTGGAGCTGATTCGATAGTAAAAGCATAAGGCTCGTCGGCTCGCGTTTGATTGGTTCGTCAACCGCTTCAATGACCCCTTTCACGAACCAATACTTTGCCGCGAGTGAATCTATCACCATGCTCTATGACTCACCTCTATACTCCGACCCACGAACCGAGCTACTGAAGCTCATTTCCCTTCCTACCAACCTCTTCTTCTACCTGCAAAATCACACTTCCTACCCGAACTGAACCCTAACCTTCCTTCCTCAATTCGCAATTACACAACACATCTCCTCTCTCAATCCCCAACTCCACGAACTCCACCGCCATCACCAAATACCGGCAATGGCTTCGAAATCAACGGCGGATCCATGGGAATCGAAGGAGAGTGAAAGAGGGATTCGTACTTGAGCTGATTTGAGATTCTGAACAATATGATGATAATTGAAATCAAGAACCTCTTTATCATTACTATTACCTTTTTGGATTAACTGGATGGTTTCGAAATTGAGTGAATTTGGAGAATATAAATTAGGGTTAAGGATTGGGGAAGAAGGGGCGACGACAGTAAAAATGGAGAGGAAAGGTGGAAGGATGAGGTATAGATCGGCTTATATAGCCCGTACAAAAACTTTTGGACTCCCCCTGATCGTCTTGGCGGATCAGATCAGCCCAGTGGGCCACGAACTCTCAGATGAGCCCGTTGTTATTCGTTTGAAATCACGCTCCCATGTCGGTTCATAACTCACACCAGGAAATGCGAACCCGATATAACTCGACGACCGATATTCTGGGAATGACTATTGGAAAGAAAAGTGGAGGTTTTTTTAACTATCGATATAGCAAATGTATATGGAAATTTGAAAATTTACCTGAAGAATTGCTCGCGATATCTCTAGAATTTGAAGTCAGAAAATGCCCGATTAGTAGCGAAATAATTGGAAAATTAGAGGTGTATTTATAGTCATCAGGGGACATAACCTTTTGAAACACTGTGACTTTACGAACAAATACGGATGTTGACTCACACCGTTTCGACAAAAGATAATTTGGCAATTTCGAAGCACGTTCCATCCTTGATAAAATGTACTTTGAGGGGGCAAAATGTTAGCTAGCTTTTTGATTAAGACACCAAGAGTACAAGAATTCATGATTAGACGGATGAAGAACTACATATCCAAACACAAGACAAATACACCATAGCTCATGAAGATCAAAAACCCGCTCGTGACTATGCTCCACGATCCGCTCGTAACTCTGCTCCATGATCCGCTCGTGACTATGCTCCACGATCCGCTCGTGGTGAAGGACCACAAGCCGGCCGCGAATCCAAGGATTGGAGGCCATAACTTAGTCATTCACGAGTCATAACTCGAGGATCCAGTGACACATGTCCACAACGTTCATATTGACCATCTCTCCACTTACTCATGAGCAGATCCGAGATTCTCGGGATTGGTGCCACGTGTCTTCACGAATCGCCTGTAGAAATCGCCTATAAATAGCCCAACACTTGACATTTTTAAGGATCTTTTGGTAATTCAGAGCTCTGATTCCACCATCATCACACCTTCGTTATTTCTATTTAGAGTTATCTCGAATTTACTGAGTGAATTATCATTGTAAAAGTGAGATTGGGAGAAAATACTGATTGTACTTGCATTCAAACGTATAATCAAAGTCATATAAAGTGGACGTAGGCTCTTTAACGCTGAACCACTATAAATTTGGTGTATTTGCTGAATTTTATTTCATTTCTAGCTATAATTCTCTACAAATCAAGATAATTTGGGTGATAGAGCCAAATTTTGGTCTAACAGTCATTATCGCTGATCAGGCTACGTCCGATGGTCCAGCTTACGCACCACCACCCAAAATAGATCATGGAATTACAAATGGATTCAGACGCCACAATGGTCTCAGAATCCTACATGGATTCGGACACCACAATGGCAAATTCATAATTAAAATAGTCAAAGGAAGAAGAAAAGGAGTCTTATTGAGGTGTGAGGTCACCTTATCTTTGATAGAAAAGTCGATTTAGGTGTGAGGCCACCTAGTC
Organism: Allium sativum; assembly: GCA_030737875.1. Classification (NCBI taxonomy): domain Eukaryota; kingdom Viridiplantae; phylum Streptophyta; class Magnoliopsida; order Asparagales; family Amaryllidaceae; genus Allium; species Allium sativum. The sequence goes on along the minus strand of CM060919.1, from coordinate 881,561,273 downwards.
ACCAGAAGAAACGCCGAACTATGCACACGGTCGCCTAGGCTTTCCCCTAAGTTGCTAACTTAGACCATCGACCTTCATGTCGATATTTTCATCAATCTTACTATTGATACCTCCATCGACTTCATGCTGATATTTCCATCAACCTTCATGTTGATATTTCCATCGACTTTCATGTCGATATTACGACTTCATGTCGATATTTCCACCAACCTTCGTGTTGGTATCTCCATCGACTTTCATGTCGATATTATGACTTTGTATCGATATTTCAGTTAACCATCACGTTGATAGTTCCATCAACCTTCGTGTGGATACTTCCATCGACCTTTGTGTCGATATTACTTCGTGTTTATATTACCTCTATGGACACACTTTGATATTTTACTTAGGGATGATTTCATCGCATTCATTCGTTTATTTTAGCTTTACCATACTCCAGTTTGATATTTTCAATTAAACTGATCTGTTTATTGTTTAGTCTTATAAATAATATTCAGGTCAGACTGGGGAATTTCAGGTACTCCTCATTAACTGCTGCAGGGATAAGCTTCACTTCGGACTATTTACTTCTGGTTAGTAGTTTATTTGTTTGTACTCTTGTCATTGACTCTATTCTGTACATATTCTGTTATTACTGAACATTGTACCTGTGACACCCCACGTCCATTAATGTCACTCTTTATTAGAATGCTTTAAGTTTTGTGAAGAGTTATAGGTAAACAAAAACAGAAACATTGCAAGATAGATAGAAAATAATAGTGGAATTTAAAATTTTATTCAATAGAAAACATCATGGTCCAAAAACCTAGTTACATCATAAGTCTGAAATATAGAAAACTCGTTACAATTTCTGTCTTGTACTAAAATCATCAGAGTACAGTGATATATATAAACACACACACACACACATATATATATATATATAAGCATAGTCCCCAATAATAGCCATATCTGAGAAGACAGGAAATCAAAGCGTTACATCTAAGCAGCTCCCAGCAGAATGAAAGAGAGAATCCAATTTTGCAATCGCCTTTCCCTTTACTCTATTGCACTTTATCGCTCAGATCTGAACTTTTGTCTGAAATCTTCAACCGCAGTTGCTCTTGAGCTCCTCCTAGCTAGGGTTTGCTGGTTCTGCAATGGTTGTTGGTTGGTTTGGCGGCTTATTTGCAGATCTGATGTGTTTATTCGAGTTCGGGTGGTTGTTGTGCTGTGGTTGTGAGTTCTGTGCTATGTTGCTCTGCAGGCTCCCCTCTGATAGTTCCATCTTCCTGCTATTCTGGGCCCTAGCTGTTGTTCATTATATACCAAGCTGGTTTCATACTCCTTCTCGGCGTGCCGGTGATGGCCTCCTTCTTTCACGGTCTGCATGGTGTCACGTCGCCCTTCGTCTGGTAAGCTATCTCCCTCTTTTACTGTGTTCATCACTTTTCGGTGGACCATTACAAGTGTCTCCGCTTCGCCATCTTTGGGTTGATTGTGCCGGCAATGAGTGATGTGGTGGTCTTCCTTGCTCTCTTTGTTGCTGGCCTGTTCTATTCTGTTTTCGGTCTGTCTCCAGTCTGTGGTGATGCTGGACTTTTGCTGTTTGGGCTTTCTTCTTCGAAGTTTGGTCTTGAGAGCCTGTTCTTGTTGGCTGTGCTTTGATCGTTTGCTGTTCTATGGGTTTAGTGGTTGTTTCTGCTCTCTGCGACTTTGTTTGGTTAGTTCAAGATTGGTGAAAGGAGTCTGGTCATGTTATGCTTGTTTTTAAGTCTGTTTTATTGGTCTGGTTGTCTCGAGTCTGTAGTAGTTTGTAATAGTTTGTTTGTTGAATGGTCTGTAGTAGTTTGCAATAGTTTGTTTGTTGAATGATATTAATATATATAAAAAAGCCTGAGTATTCCCACCCTGAAAACCTGAGGGGGAAACGGAAGGGAGAGAAGAAGAAACAAAAATGGATCAGACATAAAGTCTGGCGAGTCCAGTTACTTTTAGCATATAAATAAGTAAAAGTATCATGACAAGCATATAAACTGGATGAGAGAGAGATAACAATATCATAAGGCAGTATAATAGGGTAAACTGAACAGAATATATTGCGCTTGTCAGGTACTTTTCTCTACACCAATACTAGTAACAAGATGATCCCAACAGAATCAGAATGGTAGACTTAGGTTTACTTCCTCTGAGGGGTTTTACCCTGTACAATAATAACAGATAACCCAACGGAAATGACAGGTGTTACCTCCAATGATAATAACGGGCTCCTTAACAAGCAAGACTGGATATAGCCTAATTACTACCCCCAATCGATCGACTCCATATCCCCGTAGATACCCTATGGTGTCCCCATAGTAGGATGTATCACTTCTTAAAGTGGCATCCCTATATTTTCAAGAGGCACGACAATACCTATTGTTGTCACAGTGTCATACTATCCCCCCTAGCAATTCGTACGCATACACACACATGACTTCGTTAGATTGCGCCGTCAACATTCTCACTTAGATGGACCTCTTACAATCAACTCAGTAAGTGTGCCCTGACCCCAACTTAGTTTGGTGTTCCCCATTTGATACCAAGATAGGTTACTGACTAATACGGGTCCCACACAACAGATTATACAAGCTTCCCCCTAGGCTTGCATCCCCACTACTCGGATTTTGACAGGTTATGCCTAACAGTTTAACAAGGTTGCATAGCCCCAACAGGTTAAGTTTGTCGGGTTTACATATATAACCCACCTCCACATATTTAACAAGATTAACTTAACCCCCACTAATTCAATCAAGTTTACTTAACCCGTACTCAATTTGACAGGTTCATGTAACCCTCGCCAATTTAAAAAGGTTGAGTATATAGGTTAACTAGTTATTATCATTCATTCATTTATGGTTATTAATGCGCTAGACCTATCACATTAAGTCTACCGGTTGTCGATGATGGATATGTCAGGTGTGTATGGGTAGACTTCTACCATAAGTCGGACTTAACCTTATGTCTTAGGACCATTACGTGTACATTTATGCGCTCGACCCCTCACATTAGATTAACCACCTGTGGACGCAGGACGTACCGGGCGGTTCCAGGCAGACTTCTACCACAAGTATAATCTAACCTCGTGTCTAAGTGCGGTTAAAGTTTCAAATTACTGTAAATCTAGGCATGTTCATTATTTAACAATTTTTCATGTTTACCAAAGGTTATGCCCGAAATTCCCATCTGATTCACGATACAAGTTATCCCCCAAGTTAAAGTTTAGATCAAGGTATAAATTATGCCCCCAAATCCTCATTCCCAACAATTCCCAATTCCATACGCTCGCATATTTCAGCGACAGGCCTCGGCTCGATGGTAGCCTAGGCTATAAAAATAAAAATGGGAAAGAGGGACAGAAGAGAACCAGAATAAGCATAATAATAAAACATGCATATGATGATAGAATCGGCCCCACTAACAGAATAGGCATATGGTGACATGATTAGGCGACTAACAGAATAGGGATATCATGAATAGGCATATAAGAACTAAACACTAAACTAGGTGTACGAGTAATGGTAGATCTGTTTAGTTATGATTCAAGTTATTAACAGGCATAGGTTTAGATCCAAAATTATAAACATGTCATGATTACTATTAGATGTTTATATCTAGAAATAACATGAACTCACCATGAATGGATCTAAAGAACAGAGAATTGACCGCAAATGTTGTAGTTGAGATTCCTGAATTCGTATAAATCGTTGTCGCAGAAGAATAGGATATTGTAATCTAAGTTAGGGCAGCACCTCGTTGTCTCCATTGTTTTTTGGTGAATAAAACAATAAAAATGAGCCTAATGTCAACGAATCTGGTCAAGAAACGAGTCCACTTTCACAGAAATGGATCTACCCCGGATCTGGATGGGGTCAACCCCTAATGGGCCGAATTCCCGCGCCTTCCCGCCTTCGGTTTTTGACTTCCTGGACTGTTTAATTCATATATAATTTGCTTATATGTATACAAACTTCGAACCTTAATATCTTCTTCATACAATGTCCGTTTTACGCAAACTCGGAGTCTACCTTAAGCAGAATTCCGAGACGAACGCAATAGCACAGTCCATTTTACTTAATTCTCAATCTTTAATTAAGTATTCTTAAGTTTGTCATTATAGTCTTCATTAAAATTACGGGGTGTTATAGTCTCCCCTACTTAAAGGATTTCGTCCCCGAAATCTATAAGTTAAGAAGAATGTATATCCTAACATCCATTATCCATCTACTCATCCTCTAATCATAGGCATCCATTGTCCTTAAAATATTTCAAATGCTTATATGAACATATGCAAAGGTGTGTGTATATGTTTCTATGCTAATCTGAAAGATCGGGCGGCCTACTTATTCGGTTGACCTCCTTAATGCAATGTATGTTAGTGTCATGAATCCAACATGTATGCAAATAATCCTAACATATCATGTAAATGCTATATGTGTGCACAATCATCCATCCAAATGCAACATCCATATGATGATACACCCATTTCCATCGATAAAAGAAGAAAATGGACACACATCCATATGCAGTATGAGAGTGATTGAGCCAATCTAGTGCCTAATGTGTGTGTATATGCATCCACGAGCAACCACTAGAAAACGTTTGCATCCAACAAACATAACATGTCTCAAACACATGTTTACATTCATGGGATTCCTACATAAAGGTCGAAGATTCGATCGATAGGATATACTTAATGATAGAAACAAGTATGAATAAAAGCTTTGGAAAAAGAAGTTAAGAACATACCCTTGAAAAGAAAAGGGTACGAAGCGCGAATCTTGTCTTTAGTCTCCCAAGATGCATCTTGGTGGTCATCTCCCCACTGAACTTTCATCAACTTGACCTCTCGGTTGCGTAGCTTCTTAATCTCTGATCCAAGAATACGGGAAAGAACTCGTCTAACTGTCGCTTCCTGTTCCACCACTACTTCCTCAAGTATGCTCGACTTAACTACTTCCGCGGTATCATGCAGGCACTTCTGTAAATGAGAAACGTGGAAAACATCATGAATCCCGGCCACTCTTTCAGGTAACTTCACTATGTAAGCCATTTGACCAATCCTTTCTATTATGGGAAATGTCCCTACAAATCTTGGCGCCAATTTCCCGATAAATCCAAAACGAACCTCATTTCTCAAAGGTGAAACTTTGATGAAAACCATGTCTCCCACTTCGAACCCAATATCAGTTCTTCTCTTATTTACGTAGGACTTTTGTGCCTGTCCTGAGCTATCTTCATGCATATGCGAATAAGATCAATCTTCTCTGAAATTTCCCTAACCATCTAAGGCCCATGTAGAAGCCTTTGTATAGACTCCCACCAACAAGTTGGTGATCTACAGGGTCGTCCGTACAGTGCTTCAAAAGGCACCATGCCAATACTAGCCTGATAACTGTTGTTGTAGGCGAATTCTACCAAAGTGTTAATCCCTAAAAATTTGTGACGGCCCGCCCCGCACCAACCGACATTAACTCCAAAAGTGCGCTGTACACATGTCCAGTTAGCACGGAACGGGTCGTCAGAAGAAAAGGAAAGAAGAAAATGAACATACAAAGAACCTGCAGAATGTCTCACAGCGCATAGAATAAAATATAATAGTAACATACTTGACATAAAACAGGTGAGACATTGCATAAGCTGAAAACCAGAACTAAACATCATAGCAACGGAAATCCAAAATACAGCTTATTACAACTTTCAAACTGTCTCAAAGCAAAAGTAAGATAAATGAGGTACACTACTAATGCCCAAGTAGCCACCACCAACACACAGGGAGAATGTGTGTATATATATATATATCATACGTGGAAGCCTCCTACCCGCCTCCAAATCAGCTACTCGCGCATCACCAGCTAACCTGTCTCTAGTCTGCTCGTGTGAGCACCCAGAGTAATAAGAGGAGACATAAAGCCTGGTATGAGCGATAAGCATCTAAAGTGAACAATAACAGGTAGACTAAAACATACCTGAACCTGGACCTGCAACCAAAGAGTTAGCACTACATACTGTACCACACTCTAAGGTACCATATCAAACAGCATAAAGATACTGAGGTGGGGGAGGTGTGCATGTCATAATGATGGCAAACAATCAAGCATAGCTTCCATCCTCACATCTCTCACTCAGTGCGTAAAGCATACGATGTTCACCACTTCGATTACCCAACACACCTTGCAACGATCACTTTGCCCCATGAAGTCATAAATGGCTTCACTGCACTGATAACGTAGCCACTAATTCCTCGCTATGTCCACTTGCCCCATGGAGTTATTCACCCCATCTGCGCTGGCTCATAGCCTTACTAATCCTTACTATGTCCACTTGCCCCATGGAGTTGTTCACCCCATCTGCGCTGGCTCATAGTCTTACTACGCATCACCTTGCCCCTCAGGTCATAATGACCCTACTGCACTGATAACGTAGTCTTGCTACCATCACCTTGCCCCTTAGGTCATAATGACCCTACTGCACTGATAAGTAGCCATCATTCATTTTTAGTGGTGAATCGAGGTTATGAACGTCGACAATTCCTTAGCATACGTCCCGCAGCAAAGTCCAACCATGAAGTGAACTCATTGGTTCCCAACTGGATCCTGAGCTCTAACTTCCCATTTTGGACTACCTTTGCATCTCGGGTTATTGATCAATACTGGGTCGGGTTCCTCCGCAAGCCATCGGTTCGGGTCGGGTATCTTCCATCTGTTCGGGTTGGGTCTCCTTCTGGTGCAGTTCGGGTCGGGTGTCCTCCATCGGTTCGGGTCGGGCGTTTCTCCTCGGTTCGGGTCGGGTGCCACTCCCCCTCCAGTTCATGCTTCCGCTCCGATCCGCCTCCTCATCCTTTACGTGCCTCGATCCGATCCATCCTCCTCCATCCGCTTTGATCCCTACTATCTACTCCGGTCCGATCCCAGTTCAGCTAGCGTGGCCTTCCTTTTTGCCACTTTTCCCAAGTGTTGGGTTCCGATCCGATCGGATTCTTTGCTCAGTTCAACATATCCGATCCGAGCCCCTTATCCGATCTGATCCGAACCCTGCACTGTTTTCTGAAACTATCCCAGCTAGTGTTTACGCCATTCGACGACGTTTTCGACCATTCTAACTATTGAAATCAATCACAAAGCATATCATACAGTCATAGCAACATGCTTAATCAACCACAAACATCAAAACATCAATATGATAGGTTAAAATGGATCAAACATACCCAAAATCCCATATTTCCCCTTAAGCATGTTTAGGTGAAACTAATGATAGGATTAGCAAAACTTAACCAAATTAACCCAAATTCATATCAGAGGTCTAAAACATCATTTAGGAATTTATGAACATTTTTCCCGAATTTTACTATGCCTAAATCCGCTAATTAGCACTAATTACCCTTAACTAGCCATAATTAGTGTAAAACTATGCAAATCACTCACCTTAGCCACAAATAAACTAAGATCTGAAATAATTCTCTGATTTGATGTGAATCTCAATGCCAAACAGCAGCTCCTATGTTACTTTGGTGAAGATCTTCCTTGATTAGGGGTTGCTAAGCTTAGTCCTTGACCAAAAGATGATTTGGAGGTGATTTAGAGGTTAGAGGCCATTTTTAGGGTTCCTTGGTGATAAGTGGAGGCTAGAAAACTGAAATGGAATGATCCTCTATCTCATTTCAGCCTCCCCATAACCCTAATCCCGAAATGGGTTATGGGCCTACTCACTAATCACCCGATTTGGCCCGGTTAAGTAGTTTTTCACCTTCCAAACCTTATTTCAGCCATATCTCCCAAACGGTAAGCCCGATTGGCTATTATGACCACTCTACGGAAAGGTAAACCATCAAACGAATCTAATGGAAGTGGTTTCAAGTCAAAATTCCTTTCCAATCAAAAGTTATGGCCAAAACAGTACCAACTAGGGGCAAAATGGTCATTTAAAAATCGACAAAAATCATAAGCATGGGAAATGACTCTAATGGATGTTTCCCAAAGTTACATGACCATACGACTTCATACGGGAAAGGAATAAATATTCTATGATCCCCCGATGCGTAGAATGCTGGTCATTACACTCTCCCCCCCTTAAGAAATTTCGCCCTCGAAATTCCCTAATCAAAACATACACAAAGGTTCCCGCACGCCTATCAACCATAAAACAACCATAAAACATGCAAAGCAAGTAAAATGAGTCTATCCTAGCATGCGGAATGACTAAATCACAAGGTAAATCTTACCAGGCAAAGAGTTTTGGATATGCCTTCCTAATGCTCTCCTCTGTCTCCCAAGTACAATCATTCTCGTCCTCGCCCCACTGAACCTTGACTAGCTTCACCGCCTTCCTTCGAAGTTGTTTCGTATCGTACCCCACAATACGAATCGGCTTGCGGTTCCCAACCGCCTCGGGTTCTACTTCGAAGTCCTCTAACTGATCAGGTGAAATAGTCATATCTGAGTCGTGGACGAACTTCCTTAGTTGGGAAACATGAAACACATTGTGAACTCCCGCCATCTTCTCTGGTAAGCCAATTCTATATGCCAAATTCCCGACTAGTTCAAGAACAGGGAATGGGCCAACAAATCTTGGTGCCAATTTGCCTCTCCTGCCAAATCGTATCACGCTCTTCAACGGAGAAATCTTGACAAACACCAAGTCACCAACGGAGAATTTTAAGTCTCTTCTCCTCTTATCAGCATAACTCTTCTGCCTATCTTGGGCAGCTTTTATTCGTTGTTGAATGATCTTAATCTTATCCGAAGTTTCTCTCACCACATCCGGTCCAAGCATAAACTTCTCGCCAGTCTCTATCCAACATGATGGTGAGTTGCACGGTCTTCCGTACAAAGCTTCATATGGAGCCATACCGATACTGGATTGGTAGCTATTATTATATGCAAACTCTACTAGATGTAAATGGTCATCCCATGATCCACCAAAATCCAATATACAAGCTCTCAAGAGATCTTCCAATATACGATTCACCCTCTCCGTGTGACCGTCGGTCTGAGGATGATATGCGGTACTGAGATGTAATCTTGACCCTAGAGCCTCTTGTAAGCTCTTCCAAAACCCACTAGTGAACAACGGGTCTCGGTCACTCACAATGCTTTTGTGTACTCCATGAAATCTCGCTACCCACTTCATATATAATTCTGCCAACTTGGCTGCCGTTCTGGTCGATTTGACTGGTATAAATCTTGCACTTTTAGTCAATCGATCCACAATTACCCAATTGCTATCATATCCCGATCTAGTCCTTGGTAAACCATCGATGAAATACATCGAGACTTGCTCCCATTTCCATTCGGGAATTTCTAATGGTTGCAACAACCCACTAGGCTTCTTTTGCTCGGCTTTAACTAGCTGGCAATTCATGCATTTGGATATAAACTTCCCAACGTCTCTTTTCATCCCTTCCCAGTAGTAAGTATGCTTCATGTCTCGACACATCTTGTTACCACCGGGATGTATAGTCAGTTTTGAGTGATGACATTCTCTAAGCACTTCATCTCTCAAACCATTTACGTTGGGCACAACTAGTCTTCCATTCTTTCTAAGCCATCCATCTCGATCAAGCCCATACAAATTCATCTCCTCACCGTCGATATTCATCTCTAACTTGGAGATGATTTCCAATAGATTAGGATCGTCCCTCTGGCTGGAACCAATCCACTCTATCAAAGTGGGTCTGATCGCCAAACTAGCTAGCATAACTGGATCCAATTCGCACTTTGGTCTGAAATCAAACCCCGCTATATATTCCAGTTACTTCCATTCAAGAAACATTGCCCCTAAGCTGGCATGTCTCCTACTCAAGGCATCGGCTACCACATTACCTTTCCCCGGTGTATGTGCGATATCAAAATCATACGAAGCCAAGAACTCTAACCATCTCTGCTGACAGAGATTCAGATCTTTTTGAGAGAAGAGATGCTTTAACGATTTATGATCGGTAAACAGCTCAAATCTTTCTCCCAAGAGATAGTGTCTCCACATCTTCAGCGCAAACACGATCGCTGCTAATTCCAAATCATGGGTAGGATACTTCTTCTCATGCGGCTTTAGCTGTCGACTAGCATAAGCTACAACCCTACCTCCTTGCATCAATACAGCACCCAGTCCGGTACCACAAGCATCTGTGTATACCGTCATCTCTTCATTCCCTTTAGGAATGACTAACACTGGTGCACGCGTCAACCTCTCCTTTAGACTCTTGAAGGCATCCTCACACACTCCGTCCCAGACGAAGGACTGATTCTTCTTAGTCAAATGAGTCAACGGTGCTGCTATCTTGGAGAAGTCCTGGATAAACTTACGATAATATCCAGCTAATCCCAAGAAACTTCTTACATCTGTTGCATTCTTGGGCGTAGGCCAATCCTGTACCGTAGCCACCTTCGCAGGGTCCACGGCAATACCACTCTCTGAAACAACGTGACCCAAGAATCTTACTTCCCTTCTCCAAAAATGACACTTAGAGAATTTCGCTTTCAATTGGTGTTTCCTCAACACCTCCATCACTATCCTCAAGTGTCCCTTGTGTTCTTCCTCTGTCCTTGAGTAAACAAGGATATCATCCACGAACACAAGAACAAACTTATTCAACTGATCTCTGAATACTCGATTCATAAGATCCACAAAATAGGCTGGTGCATTGGTCAACCCAAATGGCATGACCAACCACTCATAAAATCTAGACAGCGTCCTAAATGCTGTTTTCGGAACACTCTCATCCGCTACTCGTAGCTGATGAAATCCTGTCGCGAGGTCCAACTGGGAGAACACTCTAGCTCCTTCCAGCTGATCAAACAAATCATCTATCCGCGGTAGAGGATACTTATTCTTCCTCGTTACCTTATTCAACTCGCGATAGTCCACACACAAACGAAGGGAACCATCTTCCTTAGTGGCAAACACAACTGGTGCTCCCCACTCGGAGACACTCCTTCTAATAAATCCCTTCTTCAAAAGATTGCTGACTTGCACCCCGAGCTCTCGCTGCTCCCTTGGTGCCATACGACGAAGTGGCATCACTATAGGTCTGGCATCTTTCACTAAATCAATACGGAACTCAATCTCTCGGTGTGGTGGAAGCCCGGTCACCTCCTCGAAGACGTCCGGATACTGGCCAACCACGGGCACATCTGACAACTCATCCTGCGGGATGTCGAGGGAATTTACAAAACAAGCCATAACCCCATCACTAGGTAGACTACCAAACACTACCCTCTGCCCATCATCCGCCCTCACTGTCACCAAAAAGCCCTCACAGTCTACCATCACCCCGTATCTTTGGAGCCAATCGACTCCCAATATAATGCCATACCCAGTAAAGCCCAAAACAAAGAAATCACAAACAAACATACATCCATGACTCGATAAGACCAAATTTCTGCAAATCATACTAAGGCTAGTCGATCCACCAATCGGGTTCGTCACAACCAATGGTCTATCGACTATCTCGGGTTCCAGTCCCAACCTATCTACCAGGTCACTAGATATGAAGGAACGGTAAGCCCCAGTATCAAACAAAACTCGAACTGGTATATCATAAATAGAAAGCATACCTTGAATAACAACATTCTTTCCTTTCTCCGCCGCAGTTGGGGCATTCGACGAAGAAGGAACAGCATCAATATCATATGCTTTCACAATCTGCTTCTCCTTAAGAGGTTGCGGACACTTATCCTTGAAATGTCCTACTTGACCACAGTTGAAGCACTTCTTATCTGCTGGCTTGGCCCGACAATCTTTAGCATAATGGCCCTTCTTACCACAGCTGAAGCACTCAACATCTTTCTTGCTCTTTTTCTGGCCACCTTTAGATTGGTCATGCTTCCTCTTATTCTGAGAGTTATTCTTGCCTCCACCGCCTGCTTGCGGCTTAGGCCCTTCTGCAGATGCAGCCTCAGTCTTTGTCTTAGGGTAAAGACTCTCTGATCTCAAAGCCTTCCGCACAATCGACTCAAAAGTCTCATCGATGTGGTTGATAAGCCTTTCCCCCAAGTATCCATCCAACCCAGTAATGAACTTCTCATTCTTCTTCTCAGGAGTGTCGATAAGAGATAGTCCATACTTCGACAAAGTGTCGAACTCAGCGATATAATCAGAAACTGCCCTTCCGTTCTGCTTGAGTTCCAAGAACCTCTTAAACAACACTGACTTCTGGGCAGCTGGAATAAACTTCTCGCTAAAGCGAGCCTTGAACTGATCCCACGTAACCTGGTCCTCTGGGGTAGCTGTTCTAATGGCATTCCACCAATTCATCGCTCGCCCTTGCAGCTGACGAGACGCTAGCCTTCTCTTCATCGCATACTCAAGACCCAAGTCATCGAAGATACGGTCACAGCTATCCATCCAGTCCTGAACATCCGTGGCTGATTCCATTCCATGGAACGGCTTCCCACCAAGATTAGTGTAATCCTTACACAACTTGGAGAAATCGACCCTAGGCGCCTGCACTACTGGGCCAACACCAACTCCGGGATTGGGAACTGCCCCTTGCACTTCTCTAAGCATATCTCTCATGAGGTTAGTAAACATCGCCCTCATGTCAGCGGCATTCCCTTGGTTGGTCCCTCTACCAGCACCCCTCGTGTCTCGGCTCATCGTCAATCTGAAAAAGGGAAACGATTAACGACCCCATAGTGGTGCTAGTGCAGTGCGACTTCATTCTTATACTACTAATAATATATATAGCTTTTGAAAACCAAAATAATTACAAATACGCGCTCTCATATACGTACTATCTCTCCCTGGTGTCTTTCCCTAGGTTAACTACGCAACCTAGAGCTCTGATACCAAGTGTGACGGCCCGCCCAGCACCAACCGACATTTACTCCAAAAGTGTGTTGTACACATGTCCAGTTAGCACGGAACGGGTCGTCAGAAGAAAAGGGAAGAAGGAAATGAACATACAAAGAACCTGCAGAATGTCTCACAGTGCATAGAACAAAATATAATAGTAACATACTTGACATAAAACAGGTGAGACAGTGCATAAGCTGAAAACCAGAACTAAACATCATAGCAGCGGAAATCCAAAATACAGCTTATTACAACTTTCAAACTGTCTCAAAGCAAAAGTAAGATAAATGAGGTACACTACTAATGCCCAAGTAGTGACCACCAACGACACAGGGAGAATGTGTATATATATATCATACGTGGAAGCCTCCTGCCCGCCTCCGAATCAGCTACTCGCGCATCACCAGCTAACCTGTCTCTAGTCTGCTCGTGTGAGCACCCAGAGTAATAAGAGGAGACATAAAACTCTGGGTCAGACATAAAGCCTGGTATGAGTGATAAGCATCAAAAGTGAACAATAACAGGTAGACTAAAACATACCTGAACCTGGACCTGCAACCAAAGAGTTAGCACTACATACTATACCACACTCTAAGGTACCATATCAAACGGCATAAAGATACGGAGGTGGGGGAGGTGTGCATGTCATAATGATGGCAAACAATCAAGCATAGCATCCATCCTCACATCTCTCACTCAGTGCGTAAAGCATACGATGTTCACCAATTCGATCACCCAACACACCTTGCTACGATCACTTTACCCCCATGAAGTCATAAATGGCTTCACTGCACTGATAACGTAGCCACTAATTCCTCGCTATGTCCACTTGCCCCATGGAGTTATTCACCCCATCTGCGCTGGCTCATAGCCTTACCAATCCTTACTATGTCCACTTGCCCCATGGAGTTGTTCACCCCATCTGCGCTGGCTCATAGTCTTACTACGCATCACCTTGCCCCTCAGGTCATAATGACCCTACTGCACTGATAACGTAGTCTTGCTACCATCACCTTGCCCCTCAGGTCATAATGACCCTATTGCACTGATAAGTAGCCATCATTCATTTTCAGTGGTGAATCGAGGTTATGAACGTCGACAACTCCTTAGCACACGTCCCGCAGCAAAGTCCAACCATGAAGTGAACTCATTGGTTCCCAACTGGATCCTGAGCTCTAACTTCCCATATTGGACTACCTTTGCATCTCGGGTTATTGATCAATACTGGGTCGGGTCGGGTTCCTCCTCAAGCCATCGGTTCGGGTCGGGTATCTTCCATCTGTTCGGGTCGGGTCTCCTTCTGGTGCGGTTCGGGTCGGGTGTCCTCTATCGGTTCGGGTCGGGCGTTTCTCCTCGGTCCGGGTCGGGTGCCACTCCCCCTCTAGTTCATACTTCCGCTCTGATCCGCCTCCTCATCCTTTACGTGCCTCGATCCGATCCATCCTCCTCCATCCGCTCCGATCCCTACTCCCTACTCTGGTCCGATCCCAGTTCAACTAGCGCGGCCTTCCTTTTTGCCACTTTTCCCAAGTGTTGGGTTCCGATCCGATCGGATTCTTTGCTCAGTTCAACATATCCGATCCGAGCCCCTTATCCGATCCGATCCGAACCCTGCACTGTTTTCTGAAACTGTCCCAGCAAGTGTTTACGCCATTCGACGACGTTTTCGACCATTCTAACTATTGAAATCAATCACAAAGCATATCATACAGTCATAGCAACATGCATAATCAACCACAAACATCAAAACATCAATATGATAGGTTAAAATGGATCAAACATACCCAAAATCCCATATTTCCCCTTAAGCATGTTTAGGTGAAACTAATGATAGGATTAGCAAAACTTAACCAAATTAACCCAAATTCATATCAGAGGTCTAAAACATCATTTAGGAATTTATGAACATTTTCCCCGAATTTTACTATGCCTAAATTCGCTAATTAGCACTAATTACCCTTAACTAGCCATAATTAGTGTAAAACTATGCAAATCACTCACCTTAGCCACAAATAAACTAAGATCTGAAATAATTCTCTGATTTGATGTGAATCTCAATGCCAAACAGCAGCTCCTATGTTGCTTTGGTGAAGATCTTCCTTGATTAGGGGTTGCTAAGCTTAATCCTTGACCAAAAGATGATTTGGAGGTGATTTAGAGGTTAGAGGCCATTTTTAGGGTTCCTTGGTGATAAGTGGAGGCTAGAAAACTGAAATGGAATGATCCTCTATCTCATTTCAGCCTCCCCATAACCCTAATCCCGAAATGGGTTATGGGCCTACTCACTAATCACCCGATTTGGCCCGGTGAAGCAGTTTTTCACCTTCCAAACCTTATTTCAGCCATATCTCCCAAACGGTAAGTCCGATTGGCTATTATGACCACTCTACGGAAAGGTAAACCATCAAATGAATCTAATGGAAGTGGTTTCAGGTCAAAATTCCTTTCCAATCAAAAGTTATGGCCAAAACAGTACCAACTAGGGGCAAAATGGTCATTTAAAAATCGACAAAAATAATAAGCATGGGAAATGACTCTAATGGATGTTTCCCAAAGTTACATGACCATACGACTTCATACGAGAAAGGAATAAATATTCTACGATCCCCCGATGCGTAGAATGCGGGTCATTACAAAATCCATACGCACATTGAGTAAAGGGTACAAGGCGGGTCTTACTAGGGTCGGTCGTAGATAACGCAACCACACTAAGTAGGATCCAAATATCAGACCCAAGGCAGGACAAGTCTACCAGGGCAACCGGGCCATAAGAAGCGCGACTTAACAAAGATGAAGGCTGCACATCCAGAGAACCGCTCAGGCACTAAAATAAGACAGGTCATCCGTTTGGCACGAGCAAGAGCAGCCTCATAGTATAGCCATAAAGCCAATCGGCACCATGAAAAGGCAGCAAGAGGACGAGCGCCCTTGGTTCAAGAAGAGCGGTCGCACAAGGAACAAAGGAGGATCGATATCGGCTCCGCACTCCGCTCTTACAAAATCTCTCAAAGCGTCCGCGCTCGCACTTAAGGACCCGCTCAGCTATTCAAGACACTTGGCAAGTCGTCCGGACATAAGACCGAATGCGACCACAAACTACTGGCTACAGCTATCTGGTGGCATGGTCGTAATTAGCAGAATGAACGACCCACAACCTGGATAAACAGATTCCGGATCATTCACCAAGAGGAGTTCACCTATAAATACACGATGACTACCCATAGGAGGGGGGCTTTTGGGAAAAACCACGAAGTGCTGCTAAACTTCAAACTCAACCACATATCTGTCCATGGCGTCAAGTACCATTTTAGAGTGAAGGCATCTTCTCTCTCAATCATTCATCCATCCTTCTTCTCCACAAACTATATTATTCTCCTGTATAATTCTCTAGATCAAAACATATAAACGAGGTTATATTGAGTAGATATAGAGATATATGAGGTTAGAGAATTGATGTACTTTATAATTCTCATTATAAGATAGGAAATCGCCTTCATAGTGGACGTATGCCTCGTTAACGGCTGAACCACTCTAAATCTCGTCTCTGCTTTACTTTTTCTTGCATTTTTTACTGTTTATTGCTAACCCCACACGGTTCCATTTATTTTTTACTGAATTGGCGAAGTACAGTTTAGTACCTTGGGTGTTTAGACCATTTTTGGTGTAAACATTTTGGCGCCTACCGTGGGGCTGTGTTCATAATTTCCTTTTGTAATTCAGCAATTGAAATGTCCCAAAATTGTTTTCTCCTTCGAAATCATGGTTGGATCGAAGAAAAGCGGTAAATCCACTAAAGTCGCTGCGATCATCGAGGATGATAATGCTAACAAAGCTACACCTCCAATCTTGAACCAATGGGCTGGGAAAACTCCCGGGCCATCTGTTACACCAGATGATTTGGACGTGGTTGTAACCGGCTTGAACAAGAAATTGGATAATATAGCGAAGATGATAATGGAAACGTTTGATGTCCTGACTAATAGTCAAGCCAATCTGTTACCATCAAATGCTGTGGGTAATGCTGACGAAAAAGAGGACTCATCATCCTCAGACCCTGGACGACCTCACAGCTTAGTGAGAGATTGGGAAGAGGCCGGCATTAGGGATCCTAAGGTCAGATCTCCACAGCGCAAAGAAGAACGTGCGACTAATCGCTTCGACATAGCCTCCCTCAAGAAGGATGCGAGATGCTGAAGCATAAACCGTGGCCACGCTAATGTCAGCATCGATCCTGATGGACAAGCGGGCGATGAAAGGCGCATCACAGACTTAATCCAGCGAGTAATGATGGAGAAGGCGGCTCAAGAGGATGAGAAAGAATGGGAGTTTTCCCCCAACAAAAATCCATTCACGGAGGAGATCCGTCAAGCAAAATTCCCGAATAAATTTATACCACCAACAATAGCACCTTACAGTGGAGTCGGAGATCCAACTATTTTCCTGTTCAAATACGACCAGCACATGAATGGAGCTAGAGCCACTAACGAAATCAAGTGCTTATACTTTCCCGTTTTCCTGGAATGTGTAGCTTCACTATGGTTCACCAGACTCTCGCCTAGGTGTATTGACCAGTTTGCAGATCTGGCGAGGAGATTTCAAGATCAATTCCGGCTGCAGGCCACCAAAGCAAGTGACGTGATGTCACTCAACGAGATGAGACAACAGCCTAGAGAAACCACTAGAGCTTTCCTTACACGCTTCCGCGCTGCAGTAGCGGAGGTCATAGAACCAGAACCTTGGTATTTGCTC
Source organism: Allium sativum (assembly GCA_030737875.1). Lineage (NCBI taxonomy): Eukaryota > Viridiplantae > Streptophyta > Magnoliopsida > Asparagales > Amaryllidaceae > Allium > Allium sativum. Next base: position 881,543,714 of record CM060919.1, on the reverse strand, counting down.
GCAGCCCCGAGAGGGGCCATCGTTAAGAAATCAGAAATTAGAAAGTGGCTTAAAATGAAGAAACCAAAGACCTTAAAGAAGTTTTACAAGAAACCTGAAGAGTATATGAGTGTGGAAGATGAATCTCTGGGTGCCCAGAAGACTATGAAAAATAACGCGACCAGAGAGGGGAAGAACAATGGGCTCAGGGCTGAGCAGAGGAGCGACCTAGGACAAAAGAGGGGAAACAATGAGGGGGATAGCAAAGCTTATAAGAAGACACGGATGTATAAACTATCTGAGCTAATTCTCTTAAATGAAACCCCAGAGAGGATTTACAAGGCTGCGAAGGACTCGGGCCTTTTCCCTCAGATGAAGCCGTAGAAGGTAACTAAACAGCAAGCGAATTCCGGGAAATTTTGTCGTTTCCGTAGCGAACAAGGGCACAACACTAACGAATGCCGCTATCTGAAGAGTTCGATTGAAGAGCTCGTCAGGAAGAACCGACTCCAGCAGTATGTGAAAAATCCCCAAAACTCTCCGGCCGTGTAGGGGCATAACAATACGGCTAGCCTGCCCAACTCAAACAAAGAGGACCAAGTGCCAGACGACTCGAGACCAATAACCAATATGATATTTGGGGGTCCTCACCCAGCCGGGAATAGTTGGGCAGACATGGAAAGATACGCTAATGAATTGAAGTATGTCACGAAAAAGTAAGGGTGCATGATCTTGAACAACGAGCTTCCGACGAAGATGCAGAAAACCTCAATCGAGGACATGATATTCAGAGACAAGGATGCAGAAGGCTTAATTATGCCAACTATTGATGCCATGGTGATCACAGTCGGCCTTGGACCTGCAGTGGTAAAGGGTCCTGGTTGACAACAGAGCATCAGTTAATGTGATCTCTATAAACACCTTCCAAAAGATGAATCTCTCCATGGCAAAAGTGTGCGCGTACCCACATAAGATTCCACGACTTACACCAAAAAATGTGATAGGTGTCAAATATTTTCCAAAATCCCAAGGCTTCCATCCAGAACCATAACACATATGGTCAGCCCATGTCTGTTTGCTATCTGGGGCATTGACCTCATAGGAGCCCTTCCCACAGCAAAATCTGGTTTCAAATATGCTATTGTTGTTGTCGACTATTTTACAAAATGGGCTGAAGCAGAATCGTTAGCCTCTATAACTTCAAAGAAGATTATTAACTTTGTCTTGAAAAACATCATATGCAGGTTCGGGGTACCACAAAAGATAATCACGGAAAACAAGTCAAAAAGAGCCAAGGATGGATTAAAACAGTAGAAATCCTAGCCGTATGGGGATACCCACTCTTGTTCTTTGTTGTTGACCAAGTCAAACAAAGCCAAGAGTACAAAATCAGAAATCGTAGCAGTATGGGGGTGTCCGTTCTTGTTCTTTGTTGTTAACCAAGTCAAATGAAGCCAAGTTCGAATTCTACATTAGAGCCCAAGTCCTCCCACGGGGGAACGCATAAAAATGCATCATGAAAATACCAAGCAGATAAAACAGGATATTTAATAAAAAATCTAAATGGTTGACTTGCCAAAGTTAAAACAACTAAAAACTAACCAACCAAATCAAATACTGAAAACTGGGTAATCCCAGCCTAACAAGAGCGATACAAGACTAATCATGATACGATATTAACGAACGGACATTCTGCAAGACGGTATTAACGTACGAACGAATGCCTCGTGATACGATACTAACACACGATTGCCGTATATTAAAAAAACCTTTAATAGAAAATGCAGGTGTACTGTCATAGCAGGGCAGAGAGGCATGGCATAGCACAAACATGGAAAGCATCGCAAAATCATCCAGGTAACCTTTCATCAGAAATACAAAAGAGTCACAAGTCAAACACAAAGTCACCAAACGATAAGCAGCATAATGTCAAGGGCGAGGGTCGGCACCCGCTTACACAATCGGTCTTGAAAACTCAAAATCAAAAACGACCAAGAGAGAGGATTACAGATCTCTGACCTTCCTTGGCCTACCTACCTTCCTCTTCACTGGAGCAGGACAAGATGAAGACCCTTCGGCACATACAAGAGCCGCCGACTCAACCCCTCTAGGGGCAAATGAAGCAACTATGCTATCTTTTGACCTAAGGGCCTGGATTAACTTTGCCTTATCATATTCCAAAGCAGAAATACGCTCGAGGTTGTCCTTGTGAAGTTTCTGGATGTCAGAGGCCAACTTGTGCCATCCAACCATCCGCTTAGCAGAATGATTCTTCAACAAGTCCATCTGTTCTCCAAATTGATGCACAACAGTCTCAAGGCGAGCCAGCATCTGATTTTTCGCTGCAGTAATATCATAAGAAAATTTCAGATAATCAGCCGGGGATACATCCGCATTCGAAGGAACCCCCTGTAAGTTCCATCCCCGAAATCGCTTAGCAAACCTGGGATTGCAAGGCCCGGGAGCATAACGAGGCCTATTGATAATAGCTTGGAGTTATGTATAAGAAGGGCAGGAAGGAGAATTTACGGACGGTTGACTAGCCGACTGAGTCCCATCCCTCGAAATGCTCAAATCAACAAAGGTTCCATTTTGGTGTTGCTCCGAAGATGAAACCATCCTGCAAATGGACCAGAGAATATCCGAAAGGCTCAAAGGAAGAATAAGAAAGGGAAAAAGTCATCAACAAACCTGAGTAGCAGTAGAAAAAGATGTGAAGTTCTTTCTTTCGGATTAAAGAACCCCTCTTGGAAGATAAATAAAAGCAAAATCGAATGAAAAATGAGAGAATGAAGGGGGGATTAAAAGGCACAAAGGTATTATTCGCCAAGTCATCATAACACTTGAGTACTGGGACATGTGTCTCATCAAAAGACCAGTTAGCGTATTCATTCCTCATAATTTGGTCATTTACAACAAAACAAGGAAAACCAAACGTCTCGCCCAAAGATAAAGATGCTAGCCAGCTTCAACAAAGTGATCCCGTCCTCTGCACGAACGACCTCCCATAAGTCAGGATAGAATCGCCACCCAAACTGCGACCAAATATGTCGAAGCCAGTAATTCCATATCAAAAGGAAATCACAAGCTTCGAGGGGCAAGTGTTAATACCTAAAAATCCATAAGCACATTGGGTAAAGGTTACAAGACAGGTCTTACCAGGGTCAGTCGTACATAACGCAACCACACTAAGCCGGATCCAAATATCATACCCAAGGCAGGACAAGTCTACCAGTGCAACCGGGCCATAAGAAGTGCGATTCAACAATGATGAAGGTTGAACATCCAGAGAACCGCTCAGGCACTAAAATAAGACAGGTCATCCGTTTGGCACGAGCAAGAGCAGCCTCATAGTATAGACGTAAAGCCAAGCGGCACCATGAAAACGGAGCACTCCGCTCTTACAAAAATCTCCCTAAGCATCCACGCCCACACTTAAGGGCCCGCTCAGCTATTCAAGACACTCGGCAAGTCATCCGCACATAACACCGAATGCGACCACAGACAACAGGATGCAGCTGTCTGGTGGCATGGTCGTAATTAGCAGAATGAACGACCAACAGCCTGGATAAACAAATTCCAGATCATTCACCAAGAGGAGTTCACCTATAAATACACCATGAATACCCACATTTGGGGGGGGGGGGTCTTTTGGGAAAAACCACGAAGTGCTGCTAAACTTCAAACTCAAACGCAGATCTGGCCATGGCGTCAAGTACCATTTTAGAGTGAAGGCATCTTCTCTCTCAATCATTCATCCATCCTTCTTCTCCTCAAACTCTATTATTCTCCTGTATAATTCTCTAGATCAAAATATATAAACGAGGGTATATTGAGTAGATATACAGATGTATGAGGTCAGAGAATTGATGTACTTTGTAATTCTCATTATAAGACAGGAAATCGCCTTCACAGTGGACGTAGGCCTCGTTAACGGCTGAACCACTCTAAATCTCATCTCTACTTTACTTTTTCTAGCATTTTTTACTGTTTATTGCTAATCGGACACGGTTCCATTTATTTCTTACCGAATTGATGAAGTACAGTTTAGTACCTTGGGTGATTAAACCATTTTTGGTGTAAACATTTAGGCGCCCACCGTAGGGCCGTGTTCATAATTTCCTTTTGTAATTCAGCAATCGAAACGTCCCAAAATTGTTTTCTCCTTCGAAATCATGGTTTGATCGAAGAAAAGCGGTAAATCTACTAAAGTCGCTGCGATCATCGAGGATGATAATGCTAACGAAGCTACACCTCCAATCTTGAACCAAGGGGCTGGGAAAACTCCCGGGCCATTTGTCACACGAGATGATTTGGACGTGGTTGTAACCGGTTTGAACAAGAAAATGGATAATACAGCGAAGATGATAATGGATAGGTTTGATGTCCTGACCAATAGTCAAGCCAATTTGTTACCATCAAACGTTGTGGGTAATGCTGACGAAAAAGAGGCCTCATCAACCTCAGACCCTGGACGGCCTCACAGCTCAGTGAGAGACAGGGAAGAGGCCGGCGTTGGGGATCCTAAGGTCAGATCTCCACAGCGCAAAGAAGAACGTGCAACGAATCGCTATGACATAGCCTCCCTCAAGAAGGATGCGAGGTGCCGAAGCTTAAACCGTGGCCACGCTAACATCAGCATCGATCCTGATGGAAAAGCGGGCGATGGAAGGCGCATCACAGACTTAATCCAGTGAGTAATGAAGGAGAAGGCAACTCAAGATGACGAGGAGAAAGAATGGGAGTCTTCCTCCATCAAAAATCCATTCATGGAGGAGATCCGTCAAGCAAAATTCCCGAAGAAATTTATGCCACCAACAATAGCACCTTACAGCGGAGTCAGAGATCCAACTATTTTCCTGCTCAAATACGACCAGCACATGAATGGAGCTAGAGCCACTGACGAAATCAAGTTCTTATACTTTCCCGTTTTCCTGGAAGGTGTAGCTTCACTATGGTTCACCAGACTCCCACCTAGGTGTATCGACCAGTTTGCAGATCTGGCGAGGAGATTTCAAGATCAATTCCGGCTGCAGCCACCAAAGCAAGGGACGTGATGTTACTCAGCGTGATGAGATAGCGGTCTGGAGAAACCATCAGAGCTTTCCTTACACGCTTCCGCGCTGCAGCAGTGGAGGTCATAGAACCAGAACCTTGGTATTTGCTCGCAGCCCCGAGAGGGGCCATCATAAGAAATCAGAGTTTGGAAAGTGGCTTAAAATGCATAAACCAAAGACCTTAAAGAAGTTTTACAAGAAATATGAAGAGTATATGAGTATGGAAGATGAATCTCTGGGTGCCCATAAGACTATGGAAAATAACGCGACCAGAGAGAGGCTGAACAATGGGCCCGGGGCTGAGCAGAGGAGAGACCTAGGACAAAAGAGGGGAAACAATGAGGGGGATAGCAAAGCTTATAAGAAGACACGGATGTGTAAACCATCTGAGCTAACTCTCTTAAACGAAACCCTAGAGAGGATTTACCAAGCCGCGAAGGACTCAGGCCTTTTCCCTCAGATGAAGCCGCAGAAGGTAACTGAACAGCAGGCGAATTCTGGGAAATTTTGCCGTTTCCATAGCCAACCAGAGCACAACACTAACGAATGCCTCCATCTGAAGAGTTCGATTGAAGAGCTCATCAGGAAGAACCGACTCCAGCAGTATGTGAAAAATCCCCAAAACTCTCCGGCTGTGCAGGGGCATAACAATACGGCTAGCCAGCCCAACTCAAACAAAGAGGATCAAGTGCCAGACGACTCGAGACCAGTAATCAAAATGATATTTGGGGGTCCTTACCCAGCCGGGAATAGTTGGGCAGATACGGAAAGATACGCTAATGAATTGAAGGATGTCACGAAAAAGGAAGGGTGCATGATCTTGAACAACGAGCTTCCGACGAAGATGCAGAAAACCTCAACCGAGAACGTGATATTCAGAGACAAGGATGCAGAAGGCTTAATTACGTTAACTATTGATGCCATGGTGATCACAATCGGCCTTGGACCTGCAGTGATAAAAAGGGTCCTAGTTGACACCGGGGCATCAGTTAATGTGATCTCTATAAACACTTTCCAAAAGATGAATCTCTCCATGACAAAAGTGCATGCGTACCCGCATAAGATTCCACGACTTACACCAAAAAATGTGATAGGTGTCAAAGATTTGCCAAAATCCCAAGGCTGCCATCCACAACCATAACACACATGGTCAGCCCATGGTCGTTTGCTATATGGGGCATTGACCTCATAGGAGCCCTGCCCACAGCAAAATCAGGTTTCAAATATGCAATTGTTGTTGTCGTCTATTTTACAAAATGGGCTGAAGCAGAACCGTTAGCCTCTATGACTTCAAAGAAGATTATTAACTTTGTCTTGAAAAACATCATATGCAGGTTCGGGGTACCACAAAAGATAATCACGGAAAACGGGACCCAGTTTGAAAGTGAAGAGTTTCAAAGCATTTGCGCCAAGTATAAAATTCAAAAAATCTTTTCAGCGGTCGCTCATTCACAAGCGAACGGGCAGGTGGAGGCAGTAAATAAAATCATCAAGACTACCATCAAGAAGTGACTAGAAAAGGATAAAGGCGCATGGGTAGATGAACTCCCGCTGGCATTGTGGGCGTATCGCACTATGCACAAAACTGCAACCAGGCATACTTCCTTTTCTTTATCCTGTGGCTCTGAGGCTATGATACTAGTGGAGTTGGAAGTCCCTACCCACCGAAGGCTACATTTTGACTCCAAAGAAAACGAGAAGCTACAGCTCGAAACCCTCGCCCAGCTCGAGGAAAGAAGAAAAGAAGCGGAACTCAGAATAGCCGCACAACAAAGAAGGGTGGCAAGGCACTTCAATTCGAAAGTCAAGCATAGAAGTTTTGAAGTTGGAGACCTAGTTCTGAAAAAGATAATGACTGGCACTGGAGTCTTAGGCCCAAATTGGGAAGGACCTTATGTTATAAACTAGAAACTCCAAGATGGAACTTTCAAATTGGTCACCACAGACGGGAACCAGATTCCACGAGCATGGAACAACGACCATATCCGTCATTATTTCTAGTAGCGTGTTATTCAAATATACATAGAAAATGCTGTAAAGATTCATCAAATCTTCGCATTTTAGTGATGTACATGAAGTGACTAAATATGAAATCTTAATTACATGCACAGGTCGCTCATTCATCATCCTTCACTAAAAGTTGATTTCCTTGTGTAGGGCAAACGAGCGATCGGGGCGCAACAACTCGAGGAAATTCCAACTTCCGTCAGGGAGCACTGGACCTCTCAGTACATAACCAACAAAAGCTTGGTGTCAGATTAAAAAGTCGGTGCTGGAGTGAAAAGCAACTCAAAAGTCCCACGGATTAAATTTCTAAAGCCCACCGAAGAAGCACCTTCTTAGGTGACCATCCTAGGTGCTGGACACGGGTTTTCCAACTTGAGAAAAAAGAAACTCAATGAGGCCAACCAACGTCTGTGTCCTTAGTCAAAGCATATAGTCGGAAAAACCAACATGTCCCGAAACTAAAAATTTGCCGATTTCAAAGGGGGCCTACCTTGGTAGGTAAAAACACGAATTCTTCCATCTGAGTCGAAAGCTCGATGAGATGAATTAGTGTCCGCTCCTTGAATGAAGCATAAAATGGGGAAGGATTAAACATGCTGGAAGGACCAACACAAAACAGAAACCCGACCGAAAGGAGGTGGCCATCCTTGTCTTTGTTACAAGTCAAATAGAGCCAAGGATGGATTACAACAGCAGAAATCCTAGCCGTATGGGGGTACCTATGCTTGTTCTTTGTTGTTGACCAAGTCAAACAAAGCCAAGAGTACAAAATCAGAAATCCTAGCCGTATGGCGGTGTCCGTTCTTGTTCTTTGTTGTTAACCAAGTCAAATGAAGCCAAGTTCGGATTCTACATTGGAGCCCAAGTCCTCCCACGGGGGCACGCATAAAAATGCATCACGAAAATACCAAGTAGATAAAACAGGATATTTAATAAAAAATCTAAATGGTTGACTTTCCAAAGTTAAAACAACTAAAAACTAACCAACCAAATCAAATACTGAAAACTGGGTAATCCCAGCCTAACAAGAGCGATACAAGACTAACTGTGATACGATATTAACGAACGGACATTCCGCGAGACAGTATTAACGTACGAACGCACGTCTCGTGATACGACGCTAACGAACGATCGTCGTATAATAAAAAAAAACTTTAATAGAAAATGCAGGTGTACTGTCATAGCAGGGCAGAGAGGCATGGCATAGCACAAACATGGAAAGCATCAAAAAACCAACCAGGTAACCATTCATCAGAAACACAAAAGAGTCACAAGTCAAACACAAAATCACCAAACGACAAGCAGCATAATGTCAAGGGCGAGGGCCGGCACCCGCTTACACAACCCGTCTTGAAAACTCAAAATCAAAAACGACCAAGAGAGAGGATTACAGATCTCTGACCTTCCTTGGCCTAGCTACCTTCCTCTTCACTGGCGCAGGTCAAGATGAAGACCCTTTAGCACGTACAAGAGCCGCCGACTCAACCCCTCCGGGGACAAAGGAAGCAACTATGCTATCTTTTGATCTAAGGTCCTGGATTAACTTCGCCTTATCATGTTCCAAAGCAGAAATATACTCGAGGTTGTCCTTGTGAAGTTTCTGGAGGTCAGAGGCCAACTTGTGTCAGCCAACCATCCACTTAGCAGAATGATTCTTCAACAAGTCCATCTGTTCTCTAAATTGATGCACAGCAGTCTCAAGGCGAGCCAGCATCTAATTTTTCGCTATAGTAATATCATAAGCAAAATTCAGAGAATCAGCCGGGGATACATCGGCATTCGAAGGAACCCCCTGTAAGTTCCATCCGCGAAATTGCATAGCAAACCTGGGATTGCATGGCCCAGGAGCATAACGAGGCCTATTGATAATAGCTTAGATTTCTGTATAAGAAGGGCATGAAGGAGAATTTACGGACGGTTGAGCAGCCGACTGAGTCCCATCCCTCGAAATGCTCAAATCAACAAAGGTTCCCTTTTGGTGTTGCTCCGAAGATGAAACCATCCTGCAAATGGACCAGGGAATAACCGTAAGGCTCAAAGGAAGAATGAGAAAGGGAAAAAGTCATCAACAGACCTGAGTAGCAATAGAAAAAGATGTGAAGTTCTTTCTTTCAGATTTAAGAACCCCTCTTGGAAGATAAATAAAAGAAAAATCGAATGACAAATGAGAGAATGAAGGGGAGATTAAAAGGCACAAAGTTATTCTTCGCCACGTCATCATAACACTTGAGTACTGAGATAGTTGTCTCATCAAAAGACCAGTTGGCGTATTCATTCCCCATAATTTGGTCATTTACAACAAAACAAGGCAAACCAAACGTCTCGCCCAAAGATAAAGATGGTAGACAGCTTCAACAAAGTGATCCCGTCCTCTGCACGAATGACCTCCCATAAGTCAGGATAGAATCGCCACCCAAAGTGCGACCAAATATGTCGAAGCCAGTAATTCCATATCGAAAAGAAATCACAGGCTTCGAGGGGCAAGTGTTAATCCCAAAAAATCCATACGCACATTGGATAAAGGGTACAAGGCAGGTCTTACCAGGGTCAGTCGTACATAATGCTACCACACTAAGCAGGATCCAAATATCAGACCCAAGGCAGGACAAGTCTACCAGTGCAATCGGGCCATAAGAAGCGCGCTTCAACAAAGATGAAGGCTGCACATCCAGAGAACCGCTCAGACACTAAAATAAGACAGGACATCCGTTTTGCATGAGCAAGAGCAGCCTTATAGTATAGCCATAAAGCCAAGCGGCACCATGAAAAGGGAGAAAGAGGACGAGCGCCCTTGGTTCAAGAAGAGCGGTCGCACAAGGAACAAAGGAGGATCGATATCGGCTCTGCACTCCGCTCTTACGAAATCTCCCAAAGCGTCCGCGCCCACACTTAAGGACCCGCTTAGCTATTTAAGACACTTGGCAAGTCATCCGCACATAACACCGAATGCGACCACAGACAACTGGCTACATCCGTCCGGTGGCATGGTCGTAATTAGCAGAATGAACGGCCTACAGCCTGGACAAACAGATTCTAGATCATTCACCAAGAGGAGTTTACCTATAAATACACCATGACTACCCACATTTGGGGGGCTTTTGGGAAAAACCACGAAGTGCTGCTAAACTTCAAACTCAACCACAGATCTGGCCACGGCGTCAAGTACCATTTTAGCGTGAAGGCATCTTCTCTCTCAATCATTCATCCATCCTTCTTCTCCTCAAACTCTATTATTCTCCTGTATAATTCTCTAGATCAACACATATAAACGAGGGTATATTGAGTAGATATAGAGATATATGAGGTCAGAGAATTGATGTACTTTGTTATTCTCATTATAAGACAGGAAATCGCCTTCACAGTGGACATAGGCCTCGTTAACGGCTGAACCACTCTAAATCTCGTCTCTACTTTACTTTTTCTCGCATTTTTTACTATTTATTGCTAACCGGACACGGTTCCATTTATTTCTTACCGAATTGGTGAAGTATAGTTTAGTATCTTGGGAGTTTAGACCATTTTTGGTGTAAACACAAAGGAAGATGCTCTTCCCAAGTCCCTCTGAAGTCTAGGATACACAGTCGTAGAAAGATCCTTAAGAACTCTATTCACCCTTTCTGTCTATCCATCGGTTTGAGGGTGATAAGCGATGCTCAAATACAATTGTGTATCTAATGCCTCTTGTAAGCTCCTCCAAAACTGACTGGTGAATATGGAGTCACGATCACTTACTATATTGGAAGGTACTCCATGTAGACGGACTATCTCACGAAGATAAACTGTTGTCAACCATGTTGCCAACCTCTTAGTAATAACATGAATGAAATGAGAGATCTTAGGAAGCCTATCAACTATAACCCAAATATTGGTGTTGCCTTTCCTAGATCTAGGCAAACCATCATCGCTGTGGGACTTCTAAAGGATGAAGTAAACCACCAGGCATTCTTTGCTCAACTTTGACTTGCTGGCAAACCAAACATCGAGAAACAAACTTCGCTACATCTTTCTTCTTCCCAACCCAAACAAAAACCTTTGTCATATCTCTATACATCTTATCACCACCCGGATGATAGTCATCCTAGAATGATGGGCTTCCTCAAGGACTGTCTTCAATAGACTCCCAACTCGGGGAACACAAAGCCTTCTATCTCGTCGCAACCACTCTTTATCATCTGTGGAATATCTACTAAGATGACTGGAAGTCTTCCCCTACTAAACTTATCCAAGATGACTGCTATCTGCGGGTCCTCTCACTGCAAAGTTCCTATCTTATCCATAAGAGTAGGTCGCACCTCTAACGATGCCAATAAACCACGTGTGAACTCGGTAGAGGGTCTAAAATCAAAAGTCGATATATACTCCAAGCTCTACCTCTATACAAATAGAGGACTCAAAGTCATCCTCTGCCTACTCAGTGTATCTACCACCACATTACTCTTGCTAGGGGTATAAGCAACCTCAAATTCATAGGACGCTGGGAACTCCATCCATCTTTGTTGCCTTAAATTGAGATCCTTATGCGAGAACAAATATTTGAGAGATTTATGATCGGTGTACAACTCAAACTTCTCTCCAAGTAAATAATGACGTCAAGCCTTAAGCGCGAATACTATGGCAGCCAACTCTAAGTCATGGGTAGGGTAGTTCTTCTCATGAACTCTTAACTGTCTACCTCCATAACATACTACCCTTCCCTCTTGCATCAGAACCGCACCAAGCCTTGTACCACATGCATCAGTGTATACTATGAACACTTTGTTCCCATCAGGCAAAGTCAAGATTGAGATTTTTGTTAGAGCCCTCTTCAGTCTTTGAAAAGCATCTTCACAGTCTATACCCCAAGAAAATGTCAGATTCTTCTTCGTCAGTCTGGTGAGTGAGGCCGATATCTTTGCGAAGTCTTTAATGAACTTCCTATAATAGCCCGCTAAACCAAGAAAACTACTCACCTCCATTGCATTCTTTGGGATATGCCAATCTTGAACTACAACTATTTTCGTGGGATCTATGGCTATCCCATCCTTAGAGACCACATGCCCTAGAAATCTCATTTACTTTCTCCAAAAATGACATTTGGAGAATTTTGCCTTAAGCTGGTGTGCACGGAGAGTTTTTAAAACCTCCCTTAAATGTAGGGTATACTCTTCCTCGCATTTTGAGAAAATCAAGATGTCATCAACAAAAACCACAATGAACTTATTTAAAAACTCCCGGAACACTCTACTCATCAAATCAACAAAATAGGTGGGTGCATTCGTCAACCCAAAAGGCATGACGAGTCATTCGAAGAAACCATCTGGAGTTCTAAAGGCAGTCTTGTCTATGTTGTCCTTGGGGCCAAGTCTAACTGGGAGAAAATAGATGCACCAACAAGCTGGTCAAATAAATCATCTTGTTATGCAACGACGGTCGGAACAAAGACCTCCTCCTTCCACGCATATGAGCTGGCACACAACTCCCATATAATAAGAGGAACCCCTATTGTTACGTGCCTACCAGCTCATATTTGTACACAATTACTTCAATATATTCCGTGATGTGGGACTGTTGTATCCAAACCATCATTCCTCCTTAAGAACATGCGAGGCAGCCCTAACGCATCTATCCTCAGAAGTGGGTGCCTATTTTTCTTAGTGAGCTGATTCAACTCCTTGTAATCCACACATAAGCGAAGCGAACCATCTGCCTTAGTGGTGAATACTACTGGAGCTGCCCATTCAGATAAGCTTCACCTTATAAACCATTTCTCAAGTAGCTCCCCTACTTCCCTCTTTCTCTTGGAGCCATATGGCATTCAGGTAATGCAACTGGCTTTGCATTGTCCACCAATTATACACGGAAATCAATCTCGTGCCTCGGAGGTAAGCCTTGAACCCCTCGAAAACATCAGGATACTCACAGACTACAGGTACAGATCGTAAATCATCGATAGATGCATCAAGCGACTCTAGGAAACTAAGAATGACAGACCCCTTAGGGTCATAAGAAATCTTGAGGGTCCTCCCATGGCAAGTCAAAAGTCTAATGACTCTCCTCTCACAATCTAGAATGGCACCATACATGGCTAGCCAATCCATCCCTAGAATCAAACCATAGCCCATGAAACCAAGCAAGTATGCATCATACTCAAACTCGATGCCCAACACAGATATTCTCAAACCCCGCCAAATCATGGACAAATGAGTCATACCTCCAATGGGGTTTGGGACAACAACGGGATCCAAAACCATACTAGTATTAAGGTGCAGAGACTCAACCACAGAATCAGATATAAAAGAATGTTAAGTGCCAGAATCAAAAATTGTCCTAATAGGATAATTGGAAAGAGAAATCAAACCTTCAACATAAACTTTCCTACCTCTATCTAGTATTCCGGGCATGAGAGCATGCACCTGCCCTCCAGAAGATCCTGCCCTTTTGCCCCGTCCTTAATTCTTCAGGTAATCCTTAATAAGATGTCCGACTTCTTTACAATGGAAACAAGCATTCTTCCTTTTTCGGCAATCTATGACCAAATGACCCATGTTCCCACAACCATGACACTTCTTCTTGTCTTTATTTGAACTTTATCAGGTTTTCTTTCTTTTATCTATGTTCCCTTCTTGGGCCACCATTTTTCTCATCCTTGGGCTGTGCTCCATAGTCCTAACTCACTTATTCTCCTTTTTACGGTCCTGGTGTAACATGCTAACAAGTCTCTCGAAAGCTGCCTTCGTCGCGCGGAAATCCTTACAAAGGTTGAGAGAAAATTAGCTGCATGTGAAACTACTATGGCTACAGACAGAGGTTACGCACTTCCTTGCCCTTCGACATGTGCCATAGTTTTAACATGCCTAATGAACCATGCCGCAGTGGGGACACCCTTTGGAAGAATCAGCTCCCCAGACAGGTTGAAAAGAAAAGGAAAAGGGATTCAAGCAGAGAATCGAAAAATATTTTAATGGCTTTAGGGAATATGTTTTTCAAAACAGACTTTTCTTTCGAAAATGCTTTCTTTTAAAACCTTTAGAAAACAATTTTCAAAACCTTTTACCCGATCTGGTAACCTTTAGCTTTGATACCAAATGTGATACCCCACGTCCGTTAATGTCACTCTTTATTAGAATGCTTTAAGTTTCATGAAGCGCTATAGGTAAACAGAAATAGAAACATTGCAAGAGAGATATAAAATAACAGTGGAATTTAAAACTTTATTTAATAGAAAACATCGTTGTCCAAAACCCATTTACATCATAAGTCTGAAATACGGAAAACCCATTACAATTTCTGTCTTATACTAAAATCATCAGAGTACAGTAATATATATATATATATATATATATAAGGCATAGTCCTCAAAAATAGCCATATCTGAGAAGATAGGAAATCAAAGCATTACATCTAAGCAGCTTCAAGCAGAATGAAAGAGAGAATCCAAATCAAGCTTAAGTATTCCCACCCTGAGAACCTGTGGGGAAACAGAAGGGATTGAAGAGGAAACAAAAGTAGGTCAGACATAAAGTCTAGCGAGTCCAGTAACTTTTAGCATATAAATAAGTAAAAGTATCGTGACAAGCATATAAACTGGATGAGAGAGAGTTAACTGTATCATAAGGCAGGTATAACAGGGTAAACAGAATATATTGCGCTTCTCAAGTACTTTTCTCTACACCAATACTAGTAACAAGATGATCCCAACATAATCAGAATGGTAGACATAGGTGTAATTCTAGTGAGGGGATTTACCCTGTACAATAATAACAAGTAGCCCAACGGAAATGACAGGTGTTACCCACAATGATAATAACGGGCTCCTAAACAAGCAAGACTAGATATAGCCTAATTACTACTCCCAATCAATTAGCTCCCGATCCCCGTAGATACCATGCGGTGGCCCCATAGTAGGATGTATCACTTCCTAAAGTGGCAACACTATATTTTCAAGAGGCACAACAATACCTACTGATGTCACAACATCTTACTATCCCCCTAGCAATTCGGACTCATGCACGCACATGAATCCATTGGATTGCGCTGTCAACACCCTCACTTAGATGGACCTCTTACAATCAACTCAGTAAGCATGCCCAGACCCCAACCTAGTTCGGGGTTCCCCGTTTGATACCAAGATAGGTTACTGACTGATACGGGTCCCACACAACACATGATAAAAGCTTCCCCCTAGGCTTGCATCCCCACTACTAGGATTTTGACAGATTATGCCTAACAGTTTAACAAGGTTGCATAACCCCAACAGGCTAAGTTTGTCGGGTTTACATATATAACCGACCCCCACATATTTAACAAGATTAACTTAACCCTCATTGATTCAATCAAGTTTACTTAACCCCTACTTAATTAGACAAGTTTATGTAACCCTCACCAATTTAAACAGGTTGAGTATTATAGGTTAACTAGTTATAATCGTTCATTCATTTATGGCTATTAATGTGCTAGACCTCTCACATTTAGTCTACCGCTTGTGGATGATGGATATGCCGGGTGGGTCCGGGCATACTTCTACCACAAGTCAGACTTAACCTCGTGTCTTCGTACCATTACGTGTACATTTATGCACTTGACCCCTCACATTAGATTAACCACTTGTGGACGCTGGATGTGTCGGGTAATTCTAGGTAAACTACTACCACAAGTGTAATCTAACCTCGTGTCTAAGTGCGGTTACGGTTTCTAATTACTATAAATCTAGGCATGTTCATTATTCAACAATTTTTCATGTTTACCAAAGGTTATGCCCCAAATTCCCGTCTGATTCGCGATACAAGTTATACCCCAAGTTAAAGTTTAGATTAAGTTATAAATCATGCCCCCAAATCCCAGTCATGTTTTACAACATAAGCTATGCTCCAATTTATCATTCCCAACAATTCCCAATTCCGTACGCTCGCATATTTCAACGATAGGCCTAGGCTCGAAGGTAGCCTAGGCTATAAAAATAAAAAAAGGAAAGAGGGAGAGAAGAGAACCAGAATAGGCATAATAATAATAAAACATGCATATAATGATAGAATTGGCCCTTATAAAAGAATAGGCATATGGTGACATGATTAGGCGACTAACAGAATAGGGATATCATGAATAGGCATGTAAGAACTAAACAGTAAACTAGGTGTATGAGTAATGGCAGATCTGTTTAGTTATGATTCAAGTTATTAGCAGGCACAGGTTTAGATCCAAACTTATAAACATGTCAAGATTACTATTAGATGTATATATCTAAAAATAACATGAACTCACCGTGACTGAATCTAAAGAACAGAGAATTAACCGCAGATGTTATAGCTGAGATTTTTGAATTCATATAAATCATTATCGTAAAAGAATAGGCTATTCTAATCTGAGTTGGGGCAGCACCTCGTTGTCTCCATTGTTTTTTAGTGAATAAAACAATAGAAATGAGGTCCTATTTATAGCCTAATGTCAACAAATCTGGTTAAGAAACGAGTCTACATTCATAGAAATGGATTTGCTCCAGATCTATGTGGGGTCGACCCCAGGGTCGATCTAGAGGTCGACATCCCCGTGTAAGGCTCGACCCATGGGTTGACACCCATAGGGCATGGGTTCGACCCCTAACGGGTCGAATTCCCATGCCTTCCCACCTTCGGTTTATGACTTTCTGGACTGTTTAATTCATATATAATCTGCTTATGTGTATACAAACTTCGAGCCTTAATATCCTCTTCATACATTGTCCGTTTTACGCAAACTCAGAGTCTATTTTAAGCAGAATTCTGAGACGAACGCAGTGGCACAATCCATTTTACTTAATTCCCAATCTTTAATTAAGTATTCTTAAGTGTATCATTATAATGTTCTTTAAAATTACGGGGTGTTATGGTACCTGTTATTTTGGATATAGTAGATCTTATACGATCATTTTTATTATGTTCGCTTATCATGTTTTATTCATATCTGTTTCTGCCTTTGTGATATGAGTATTTGTTTCTTACTCCGATGATATTTGTTGTGTTATTCTATATTGTTTTTGGATTATACATAGTCGATGTGTTGTCGCCTTGAGCACGAATTGGGTACATCGGACTTCGCCTCGAAAGAAAAAGTTATACCACATTATCCGACATATCTGATACTCATTCAAAGCAGTTATACAACTGGTCGTCCCTAACAAACTGTATTCTCCATTTGGGCTAACAACATTTGACACGAGATGAACTAGGAAAAAGTGGGCATAAGGTGGGATTTATGTCAGTTGGTATCAGATCCAAGTTCGAAACAATATAGGATAGTGTGACAAGGATCATTGTCTTAAGTTTCTTTTTGGAGTCATGTTTTAGGATTTTATTCGAGTCTTAGGACCCATCATATCCTATCTTGCAATATGATTCATGGTCTCAAGCCTTTATTAGGAATTATGCCATAGGGTTAAGTCGAGTTTTAGGACTCCACTTTTCCTATCTTTCATAACGAATTCTTGTATTGTCCAACAAGTTTGGTTGAATCCAATTTGAGTTTAATTCCTTTTTCTCTTCTTTCCTTCTTATACAACGAAAGATAAATGGATGGAACTCCTCTTCTCCGTTGTTTAACAATCTTGTCATCCTCCTCAGGATAGTATATTCTTGACTACTCCTTCTGTGGAGAATAACACAATTGTGGTTCCAATCACCACAATGTTAATAAGTGTCTGAGACCTTTCTTTTGTCGTTATTGCAAAAGCTTGGGTCACTTTATATTTTCATGCCCTAAACTCATGAACATGGGATGGAAGAAACTACTTCGGTGATTAATATTTCTACTCTAGTCATGGAGTATGTTTTAATTGTGGTGCAAAAGACAACTTTGTTAGTGATTGTTTAAAACCTCCCTTTTTGCGGTATTGTAAAGGTACGAACCACCACATCTCTTCTTCCTTGCAATCCAAAACAAGAGGATGAAAAAGTTGAATATCGACCAAACTTCCAGCAACCCTCCTCTTGATTAAGGTACAGATTATTCTACCTTTGTTGTGATCATTCTATTCCGTGTTACTTCTATTTATATTTCATTTTAAATTAGTTGGATCCCAACCTTCATTGTAGAAGATTGAATAGACATCTCATTTATATATGTCACGGGATAGAAATGAATGCAAGTGCATCGATTTTTCAAAATGTTTATTCTGATGAAATTTTGTAAATTTACTTTGATTTTCGTTGCCCTTATGTTTTGCTATCGATACATTGTTAGTTTTGCTTTAAGTAATGATTGTGCATTTTTATATACACCAAATACTTGGCGTATTATATGTTTTGATTTTAACAAGTGATTTTGATTTTATGGTTTGATAAGAAATTTGATTAAATGTCTTAGTAAAACAAGTGGTTCAAAACACTTGTGTTTGCTTTGTCGGTTAATGTTCAGACTTGTCAATTGGAATTCCAACTTTTCTAATTTATTAACTTATGTAAGTACTCAAGTATACTTATGTGATCCGAAACGTATAAGTGTTACTTGTTTAGTTAATTTTTGAAAGCGAACAACGCTTATTAAAGGATAAATTTTTGATTTATTATTTTTATTTATTAACAATGAGTTTTCCCTTCGTGAGATCCCAATCTCAATTGTGGGACGGTAACTCATTGTGCTTCTTGACTTTCTATGGAATTTTATATCATTGGGTTCAATGATGTAATTTTAAATTGCATCGACTTCCATTTAAGTGTTGCGGCTTCTATATTTTCTTGTCTAAGCCCTTTCGATTCCATGTTTAGAATATAAATTCCCGGATTCCTAAGATTTGAAATCTAATGTGACTCTGGGTTCATGTGTCTAGTATATTAAAATGTATTTAATATTTCATTGAATCACTTTTGTATGAAATAGATATCCTCCCACAAATTTACACTTGTAGTGAAATTTGATGGATTGTGAAATCCTAATTGTGGCATGGTTGGCATAATCATTCTTATTCGATCATTGCCTCCATGTCATATTTCTTGTAGCATGTTATCTTGGTTTCTGAATAGCTTTCTGAAATGGATTAGCTTCCTCCTTGTGAGGCTTACATCCAATGTTCCAAGAGAATTATTCGTCTTCTTGATCTTATAGTAATATGTAGATCTTGATCATTCTTAACGGTTCAAACTCTTGAATCGTTAACTTGGTTATATTTTCCCAATCTTGATTACCATGATGATGAAGATAAGGGAAAATTTATTCGTAAATTCATTTGGTTCGTGAATTTTTACATCGTCTTTGAAACCCGTATTTAGACTAACGTTTAATCGGGTGATTGAGTTTCAAAATTTATTCAAGGAGCTCAAACCTATCACTCATTCTCCTTATTAGTGTACTTACTAATTAAAAATAAGGAGACATGTAGATAATTTAGTTTGTCTAAATTCTTTTTCCTTGGAACTTTATCTATTTTTATATTCATCATCATGCATCATACAATGTTGCGTACGTCGCTGAAGGATGAATACTTCTCTCCTATGATCTGTAGTGATCACTTAATGTTTTAGGCTTGTTTGAGTTCCTCCTTTTTGAGATCTTAAGCACATTTCCATCAGGCGATAGAGTCCTTCCACCATTATGGACTAAGCAGACCCACTTTGGATTTGCAAAATAATTGTGTCCTATCTGCATCATTCCTCTGATGAATGAGGATTCGTGAATCAATAAACCAAGGAACATTTTCTAAGAGAATTATTTATGGGTCATGTATGTTAACAAACATTTTTACTCGTTTTGTTGATGGAATGATCCTTTCATTGTTCTAGTGGATTTTACACTTTGCTTGTAAATATTTGAGTTAAGTAGGTGGTTATAGGACATTCGACTAAACTCATTTATTCATTAGCTTAATGTATATGACACTTACTTTGATCAACTATGATCACTTTGTATGGTAGACTTGCGATGGATTTTCCTCTCTGAGTTTCCCTTTTGGGTGACCATCTCAATATAATTTTGTTCGGGTTATATATCACCTAGTGGTATTACCGCTTCATTGTTACTTTTACTTCATTCTCAAATAATTGCGTGGACGCAATTTTTTTAAGGGGGAAGTCTGTAATAGTTCGCATTTTCAACGATAGAATATTTAAATATTTTATTTAAATATATCGTTGTGTTCAATGTAAGGCTCAAACTCCTCTTTTTACAAATGATAGAATCACGACTCGGTACCAGTTCCATTGAGTCTAGAATGTCATTTACAGTCATTCTGAGTATAAACATTGATGTGTTTGGAGCTACGGAAATTTGGACTTTGGACTTGGCATTGGGTTTGAGCTATGTTAGCTTACTTGGTCTCACTTAAACCAACCCAAACACCCTACCAACAGCCCATGCCCTCTTCTCCTCTCCCCATCCACTTAAAACATTTCCTAAACATTAAATTTTAGGCAAAATGGGGAAAGGAATGGGAAATGTAAATTCCTAAGCTAGGTTTTCTAAATTGAAGCTCAAACCAAGGGGGAAATCAAAGAGACCAATTGGATAACCTCTCTCTTCTCCTTCTCCTTCTCCATCTCTTTCTCTTCTCAATTTTCAGAATTTATGAAACCCTAACATGTACATTCTTGACTGTGTGTGCATGTGGTGTTTCTTGAGGAGCTATTGAAGAGAGATTAATCCTAACAAGTGATTGGAGCTTGTTCATCTTCATTCAAGTGCAAAGATTGCTATTCGATCTTCTTAGAGTCAATGGTGAGTTCTTGGGAACTCACATCTACTTAATCAAGCTTATATGCAAGGCTAGTGTGCCCCTGAGACTTCACATTATCATTGTAGTTAATGAATTGCATTGAATTTGTGAATTTGGTTTTGAAAATCAATCGCATGGTTATTGCGTTATGGATGTTTGCATTGGGTGTTCTTGTATGCCAACAAGTTCTTATAACACCCGTTGAAGAAATTCTACCCTCAAAAGCATGAATATTGCTTTAGCAGCAGACTCAGTTGACTGAAATTGATTGGTTTGGCGACTGAATCAAGTTCATGGCTCATGAGTTGGAATTTAGCCCAAATCAGTCCATTGGAATCATTCATTCAGTCGACTGAGTGGCCATTCAGTTTATTGAATGGCCATTCAGTCGGTTGAAATGGATATCCCATCAACTGAATTCTGCCTATGCACTATTCCAATTATTCAGCTACTGGTCAGTCGATTAACCCATAGAGTTCAGTTGACTGAATCTTGTATTGACCGGTGGACGCCGTGGTCAATAAATTGTATCATCTAGACACTTTACCAGCCGAGTTTGGGTTTTTTTGGACCTTCCCTGTGATCTGTCAGTTGAAATGACTGGTAGATTTCAGCAGCTCGCTTATATCAACTCTTGATTATCAATTTGTCTTTTCTTCTCCCATGTGCGGCTCCTTTCGACTCGGGACTACTTCTATGATCTTTATGCATGTCAATGACTCATTACCTTATCCCAGAACCATCTATTCCACTTAGGTTTAACGTTCATCGATTTTATTGATCTGATTCATTTTATTTTGAACGTGAATCATCGTTATTCATTTGTTTTTTCGATGTCTTTGAGAATTGTCACTCGTACTTCCTTCAAGTGAGAAATCTAATTAAGCGCGTTAATAACAACAAGGACTATGGACCTGTGTCTTTACTTCGATGGATAATTATTGGACTTACTCTAGTGAAAATCATGACAATGATCATATTTCATATTAGACAACGCTTCTTTGCTTATGTTAGTAGAAAGTTAAATTTTGCTCGTAAATAGTTGAGATTGGTCGGTGGTTATGGGACATTTGTCTAGGCTCATTTGTTCACTAGTTTATTGAATATCACACTTCTTCTTTCGTGATCTTTAGATGAATGATACACTTAGCTCCTCTTGAGTTTCGTCTCATTTTACGGTACTTAGCAAATCCTTGTCTCTTGGTATTTTCATGGGTTGGTTTATTGAGCGTGTCGCATAGACACATTGCAATCTGATTCACTGCCTCTTCATGATGCCTTGCGATTACTTAGCGATTCAGACTTGTTGTGGCTTGTCCCTTTTTATTGACATGTTGATCATTTACCTTTATGCGTCAAATGTCGTTACATATGTCTTACGTGATAATGATCATACGCTCACCTTAGTGTATACAACACTTTTCCAACCACTTTCCATCAATTTGTGATGTCAATTTTTGGTATGAGCCGCCTTATCCTTCACTTCGGACTAAAGTAACTCCATTGGATGCTTCGACATTCATATTTCTTGGTGAGAGGATGTCTTGTCGTTTGACTAAATGTCCTAGCATGGTAGAGGCTACCTAGTCGAAAGACAGAAAACCAATTGAGGTATGTGGCTACCTAGTCGATTAATTCTCCGAACACTATGATAATTTTTTTCGATATATTTATCTAGTTTAAATGGTCCAATTATAGAATATAAATCATTATATTGAAAACATTTTAATTTAAATTAAATCTAATTCAAAAATCTGGATCGTTACAATCTACCCCCTTAAAGAAACTTCCATAGAATGCATATAAATTATTTAGTGTCATTCTACGGAATGCATTTCGGTTAAGTGAGATGCATTCCTTGGAATGTTAATACTCCAGCATTTGTTGGAATGCTTCTCACTTAATAAAAATGCATTCCATGGAATTCCACTAGTTAATGTATAAGCATTTCGCCGAACGCAATTGGATAACTTATATGCATTAAAGGAATGCATCACTATAATTTGATTACTTATATATCCAGACTATAACACTACAAAAATATAAAACAGTTATCAAAAATTATAATCGCTACAACAAAATGACCATATTATAACGGTAGAAAACCGTTGTAAAATACTTTTTACAATGGTGGGATAACTGTCGTATGTTAAGAAAGTTGCAATAAGCTAAAATCTTTTACAACTGTTTTGCACCGTTGTGATATGTATATTTTACAACTATTTTTCACTGTTGTAATAAACACTATTACAACTATTAGGCATCGTTGTTGTTATAATTTTTAGTTGTGATATATTTTATTACAACTATTTCTATCAATTGTAATACACTTTATTACAACTATAATTGAATACATTTTGCAAGTGCAACAAAAGCCGAATAAACAAAAAACAAGTTGATATAAATTCAAAGCATTGGATCCATTCATGCAAGAAACATTACAACTTTATATTCAAAATACAAAACTAATGAAGCATACATCATCAATGTAATACGTATCAATTGTTCATTACAAATGATGATTACAAATCAGTACCATCCTCCTCATCAAACAAACCACAACACACCATTCATACAACCAACTGCTTCCCACCAAACTGCCACATCAGAAAAACCTTACAATGACCACTGCTTTTCCACTTTCTTTGTCTTCCTATTCCCTGCTTCATCGACTCCTCCTCCAAAAACTATGCTTCAACTATCATCCTGCTTCATCTTTGCACTTCCTCAACATACCCACTGCCACAAGACACACCACCTGAACAATCACAAAACATGCATATATATATAAACATAACCTTAAGCTTGTTGAATAACAACTTCTAAATATTTTGACGGACCTTACAACATCCATAGTCAATGTCTAAGATTATCATCTGAACCTTAAGCTCAACAAATAATCATTCTTTGAGTGTTAATCATTTGTATCACAAACTAGCATACTAAGGACCAACATTTGAATTAACTATTCTTTTTTTTTCAAAAGAAAATATGGTAAAATACACTTCCATTTGAAATTCGTGATTTTTTTCAAAATAAATTGAACTTCTAAGTTTTGTACTTATGAATTAAAAGAAAAAGTTTAGAAAAATATGTTTGATGCTGTAAGTTCACATTTTAGTTTTCTTAAAATATTCGCTGGCACAACTGCAATTTTGCTTGCAAATATAATTGCTGGTATTACAAAGCCTAACATAGGCAATATTATATTGTCTTCCCAATGCATGGAGCTATGAATAAAGCATTTCAGAATCAAAGATCAATAAAGAGAGGATCAACACTCAGCATATTTCTTACGAGTTTCATTTGAGTTTTCTTAGTTATTTCCTACTCAACACACCATATGTTTTCTACATGGTAACGGTTTCATATCCACGTCTAAACCCTTCAGCAAAGTTGTAGCGAAACCCCTTCCTACAAGCCATTTAGTCTTCTACCGAGGGTTCTACTTACAGAACCCTTGTCCCAAGATAACTGTTGGTTCTTGAGACGCTTAAGCATGATGCTTACCTCAAGAGTAACTAAACTTTTGGGCTTTAGACCTTCATATCTAGGAAATGGTGAACTAACTCAAGCTCGTCAAAACTAAATAACCCCGTTTTTCTCATAGGTTCATTTCCTTACACCTATCTCCGGTGTTGACGAAAAATATCGTTAACATCTAACCTTGTTTGTTTTCTCCTTCTCTCCTCCTCCCCCTTCCCCGGTTCGCATGGTAGAGGGTCTCAGCAGTGATTCTTGATTATTAGATTTAGCTTGGATTCAAACTCTTTTCAGATTCATGCATTGACTTATGAGAGAAATAGTTTTTATTGTTTAACTTATGTACTCTGATATTTCCCACAAGACATTGTGTTCGTTTTACGATGATGACTATCTGATATTTTGAAATGTAATAAGTACTGTGATTTGATTTGCTTATTTAATAAATGTTTTAAAGTTTTTGCAGTGTTTTACATTTTTGTCTTGCGAATTTTAGTCTGTGTTGTTACTTTATACGCGCTTCATAAACCTTAGCGCATCCTCATATGTGTGACGTTAATGGGTGTGGGGTATTTCATTAAGGGCAACAATTTATGGGGAAAAAGAGACGGCACCGTATATTGGTTCTCTTAATGTTTATTCAATGCAAAACTTATGGATGGTCGCCCTTAACCAGCCCTATTCTCCGCATTAGTTGACAGCATTACCAGTTAATGATCTTTACTAATGAGGGCCTCGGGGTGGGTCATCTAAATACCGATTTTTCCTTTTTTCCCAATGATGTAATGTAATTTACCTTAATTAGGTATTCAACCCATATCCTTATCACATTACAGATTCACCATTTATAATATATTATTTCCAACAGAAAGAGGTAAAGGAAGGGATTATATTATTAGAACCATTCACCAAACTTATAGAAATAGATTTACTACAAGTACTTAATTTCAGAATTATTTATCTCACTAAATATTACAAGAATCAAATGATTATACACCATTACCAAAAAGATTAATTTAAATCTACTCACCTGATTGGTTTCCTATTCCTGAAATTGATTCAAATTTTATCATATGTGGTCCACCCTAACTAGATCTACTACTGTAATTACCAAGGGTTTACAAATCTGAATCTAAATCAATAATATTATTTTCGGATTCTTGGAATTTACCTCGTACGGACGGTAAATCTGAGCGCATATAGCCTAAGTATGCAATATCCATATCCAAATCTTGAGTCATAAACCTTAAGACTAATATTTTCTATTTCAGGAGAGTTTAGAGAAGAAATGAAATGGCAGGGCCTCCGCACTTGCTTAGAAAAATATGAGTTTAATGGCTAGCCGTGTACATTTATTTATAGGCATTCATAAGAACTACGTTATAGCAACCTGCATCGTTCACGATAATGTACTTGAATATGTTGTTTAAATATAACGTCGTTAATCAAGCATTGGTCCAAAAAGTCACTTTTTGCATATGGATGAATTTGGACTCGGGACCACTTCCGTTGAGTTCAAAATGTCATTTATAACATAAAAAATGTGAACATCACTATGTTTGGAGTTAGTGAAATCAGGACTTTGGGTAGGGCACTGTTTGGTTAAACTTGCCTACTAACCAAAAGTAGACACCCCCTCCACTTCATAACACTATACCCACCTCCTCATTTCATTTTACTCTTCATTTATTTTCCTAACTATTATGGCCTTATGAAGAATGGGAAATTAATATTCCTAAGCTCCAATCTTAGGGGATTTGAGTGATTTGGTTTGCAAACTCAAGGTGAAGTGTGAGTAAGCTCATCTCTATCTTCTTCAACTTGTTTACTCTTCAATTTTGGGATTTTCCTAAACCCAACCCTTAGGAAATTTTGGGTATTTGTGTGTATATTTAAGATTAGTAAGTTATATTGGAAGATAGGGTGGTTTAGCTTGGTTGTGCATCTTCTCTATGCTTCTAATAATTAAATTCTTTTGACCTCATATCTATGACACAAGCCTATAGGCTTGGCTAGTGTGCCCCTGGTACGTTTGTGTTGTGTATGCGTTGTGTGATTTGGATTGTTTATGTGTGAACTATCCAATTAATAAGTTTTAAATTTGTTTATATGAATTCTAGTGTAAATCTTTGTTCAGATTTAATTCTTGTGATATGAGTTGTTTCGGCAAGCATTAGAAGATTTGTTTTCAATTGGATAATGTTATAAGCCTGCACCCTTCATGTGTGCTTGTCCGGAATAATAAAATGGCGACTTTTCTCCCAAAAAGGGCTGAAACTGGATTTTGAAGCAGGTTCATTCGACTGAATTCAGAGGGTTAGTCGACGAAAACTGAAGACGCCTCTCTGGAATGTTTCTGTCTCTAAGTCAGTCAACTGAATGGACTCCATTTACTTGATTGAATCCTTAGTTGCTCTTTGTTTCATGTCGGAGAAGTTTCAATTAACTGGAATTCTCCATTCAGTCAACTGATTACAAACTAGTTGACTGAATGGGGTTATTCAGTTGACTAAAATGGTGCACAAGCACTATTTTAACTATCTGCTATAGGTCATTCGACTGACCCCTATGGTTCTGTCGACCGAATTCTGTTGTTTACCGGTGGAAACCTTGGTCAACATTTTAGGCCCATTCAGGCTCTTTCCTGACCGAGTTTTGGCACGTTTGGCCTTTTTCTGTGACTTTTTAGTTTCTCTAATTCATAGATTTCTATAGTTCGATTTTTTGGATTTTCTATTTATTCGTTGTGAACGAGTTTGTGATTAATATTTATGAGATTTAATTTTCGTTATTGAAACACGAATTTTGAGGTAGATTGTTATTGTAATCGATGTTTGATGAGACTTGCCACTTCAAACTATAAAGGGATTTATATTATCAGTAGATACCAAATATATTACTAAAATGGTTTCTAATCCTACTTCACTAAACAAAATTATTTTACAAATTATTTTCCAATCTACTAGTACATATTTATATAAGCCTTTTCCTCGTTCGTATGAGAAATCCAATTAAATGCATTAGTAAAACAAGAACTATGAACCCATATTTTATAAATGTGACTAACAAGGCAAGTTACCTCAATTGGTTCCAATCGTTAAAATAACGATTTGGTGTTTCACTGAAATTAAACAATATTTAATTTTGTTGGTTCAATCAATATATGAATATATATATTAATAAACAGTCAACCATTAGCAACCATAACACACAATTATAAAACCCAACTTATAAAAAATATAAGTAGGAAGAACTGAGTGAGTTTAACTCACTTTGATTTCATCCTGTTGTTTAATTGACTCGTTTCGGTTAAATTAAACAGGCATTTAATCTAACGGAAAATCCCAACTATCTCCAGTTCTGTCCAATTCAGTTCAAAAATGTAGATCTCACCATCATGATCCTAATGTAACTTGTTTTACCCAATTATGTTAAAATACGTGAGAATTATGACCATAATAGTATACAATTTTAATTAATATAAATTTAAGTGAAAATTAGGCACACATCCCTAAAACGAAACTTAATTAGGCTCACATCCGATCTAACTTTTCATGTAAATTAGGTCCCTATTTTTCAAAAACATATAAAAAAATATAAAAAAAATCACGAAAATTCATTATTAAATAAAACATGTTCACGGCAAAAAAACCAAGTGGAAAAACAATCGATAAACAAGTCAAAATCAAAAAATACACAAAACAGCGGAATATGCAGTAAAATGCATGAAAACATGCACATATTTCAAATATTTGCATACATGTATGCACATATTTCCATGCCCTCTGCCTTTCAACGCATTACTGCATACAAGTATGCAGCTATTCTGAATAGCAGCATATTTGTATGCAAATATTCAGCAGGTTTGCGGTTTTTTTTGCATGTGTATTTAAATAGTTGCATACATGTATGCAACTTTTTTTTATTTCCATGGACTGAGGGGAATATTTCCAGATTTTAGAAAAAAAAAATTAATGCAAGAGCACATTTTTTTGTGAAAAAATGGAAGAGGAGAAGTGGAAAGAGGTGGAAGGCGGAAGGGACAAAAATTATTAGGCGGCAGCTCGAAAAGAGGGGGCGGAAACGAATGGAAAACTTTGTCCCTTTTTTTTATTACGACTTTTCTTTATATTTAAAAAAAAGCGCTATAATGTAAAAAAATCTAAAAAAAATCAAAAATCTAGAAATTTAACAGAAGTTCACGGAAATTAAAAAAAAAAACTTGCATACATGTATGTAACTATTTAAAATACTTGCACACATGTATGCAAGTTTTTCATGTAAAAATATGAAGCGGAAATTTTGCCTAAAGATTGTTGCACATTTATGCAAGAATCAGTTTACCTTGCATACATGTATGCAAAAAAAACAAACGCAAATTCAACATTTGAAATACTTGCACAGATGAATGCAAGTATTGCAAATATGTGCATGATTTGATGCAAATTACTGCATTTTTCGCTGTTTTATTGTATTTTTTGATTTTGATGCATTTTTTTATTTTTTTACGAGCTGTTTTTTTGGGTGAGTACATGTTTGATTTAAATTCAAATTTTCGTGATTTTTTTTTGTTTTTAGTGTATTTTTGAAAAATAGAGACTAAATTTACGTGAAAAGTTGGATCGGATATGAGCCTAATTTTGAAACTAAATAGAGACCTGTGCCAAGAGGACCCTAAATTTAATTCCTTAATATGTTTTTAAACTTTACTAGTTACTTTCAATTCCAAATCTCGGTTGATACTTCCATTGTTTACATGCTTCTTTTCGTTCGCAAACGTTGTTCCTGTTCACGTCATGAAAAAAATTACATGTTTTAGTAGGATTTTTAAATTAATTCCTTAATTAATGATTAACATAGTTGATTATAGTTAACCATGTTTTATAAGATGATAATCCCTTGCTTTGGTTCGTAGTATCAGGCCGTGATTACTCTTTATGTTCCTTGCTCCTGGATTAGACAATAAAAGAGGCTCTTTAATAATTTATAACAAAATTTATACTTAATTAAGAAAAGTAATCAAACATAGGTTAAGGTTTACTCGTGTTTATGTGTGGATCGGTCTTACAATTATCCTTTTCTTTCAAAAAAGATTTGTTAACTTTAAAATCAAGTTGGATGTGAGACTTTGTGTTGTGTTGCGATGTGAGACTCTGTGTTGATTCTTCTTCTTCTTCTATTCTAATATTTCTTTCTTATCTCACCATCTAAATTCTTTCTAATAACTATCTGGTGTTTTTCGATACTCGAGTTTTGGAAAACAATACAGGATTATGTATTATTGTCGGAATTCGGGAGTCGAATTCCCTCTTGGTCGTTAAAATATGGCATGTATTTTTGGAGTGCCGAATATGTGCATTTTTTGTAGTGAATCCAAGATTACTTCCGGTTGTCTAGGATGCCTTTCTATTTCCAGAAAGGATATAATTACAGGCGAGAAGGAAAGGATATATCTTGAGTTGTGACAGCTTTTGCCAAAAAGTTGGTCAATACTTTGCCCTCTAGAAAATATCTTTTTTGATAAAGAAAGATATGTTATGGATTTTCATAAGGATGTTGGATAGAATTCCGATATATTGTGATCCGAGAAGCCATGGTTACGCCAAACCATATTATGAGAAAGGCCAGAGAACCGACAATCATTGATGATTGTTTAAGGCCAGAAAATCGATGGCTATTGAAGATCGTATTAAGGCCAAAAAACTGACAATCACCACTGATCGTATTATGGTCGGGTCTTCAAGAATGCCAGAAAACTAATCGACCATACTAAGTCGACTTCAATGAAGAGCAGTAGAACCGGGACCTTGTCGAGTAAAGTAGTTTGTGTAAAGGTTTTAAGGTAGATATGCCAGATCCTGGCGATGTCGCCTGGATTGTCACGTATAAGCCATACCCGGAAATCCTAAGAGGGGCATAAACCATGCTCGAAAGTTTGAAGTAGGGTATCAACCATACCCAGAGTTCAAGGAGCATGAGCATAAACAATGCTCGGTTTTAGTGAGAGGGTATAAGCTATATGCTGAATACGAGTATAAACCATACTCGATTTTGTGGAATGAGGTATAAACCATACCCGGAGGACAACCATAAACTATAATCAATTTTGTGAAGTGGGGTATAAACAATACCCTTAGCAATAGGATGAGTACAAACCATACTTATTTGGATAAGGAGCCAAGCTTGATTTGTTAGGTATAAGCCATACCTGTTGGTTGAGTATAAACCATATTCGAGTTTAGGATCAAGCATCAGCCATGCTCGGGGTGTGATTTAACGAGGTCGGGTATAAGCTATACTCTTATTGGGAAGGAGCTAGGTTTCTCATATCCTAACAAGTAAGTTTTTAGGAGAGGTATCAACCATACCTTGAAGGCGGGCATAAACCATACCCAGTTTTAGAAGAAGGTGTATAGACCATACCCTAGTGATGAGCATAAACCATAATCAGTCTTGTTATGTAGGCGAGCATTAACCATACTCGGCTTAATTAGGCTGGCGAGCATTAACCATACTCGACTTTGTTAGGTTGGCGAGCATTAACCATACTTGGCTTTGAGACACTTTCTGAATCCCGACAAGATGCTTGAATCGATCAAACATAATCCATGTTTGAGAAAGAAAAGTTTATTGCTTCTAAGAAGCTATTACAGAAATTAAACAAAGCATAATGGGTTTATAGTTGAATCCAGAGCACGCCCAGGGATTAAATCCTAATCTCGTATGTGTGTACTTCAACATAACCACATTATTAAAAAATAATAAAAATACATTTCTTATATCCTAAGAAAGGGGATGTATTCACTCGGGTAGTGGCGGTTGCATTTCTTATAACCTAAGGAGTTTGGGAAGTTTGCTATGGCGGAGCGGCAGTTGCAAATTTTTTAACGCTCAGGTAGCTATCCACGTCTGACCCATTCCTCGATGAGATCGCACAAATGCCTGCAGTCATTGGTGTTATGACCTACCATGTCATGATACATGCAGTGCTTTCCTGATTCACATTCTCTTTGGGTCGGCTCCTTCCTGGGAGGCTTTGGAAAAGGTATTGATCCTTACACATCGAGGTAGATATCCAATAGGGAGGAGTTATGCTCGGCCTACTGATTGTATTTGTTCTCTCTCCGGAATCATACGTTCCTATCGTTCTTTTCCTAGGCTTTTCCTTTCCTTTGTTCTGTCCAGTGGTATTGGATGGGTCTCTGCATTTTGTATCAAGCACTTCAAGATTTTCCATCTCAATGTTAGCATCCTCTTTTCGGAGGAATCTATCTGCTTCGGCATAGAAATCTTTGATATCCTTAAGGGGATCTCTGGTTAAGGAGATCTTGAAATCAGTTTGACTCTGAACACCGGCTATGGCTGCCATAAGCACCATCGATGGCTTGGGTCAATCGAGTGATACCACGGCTATGTTGAATCTTTCTAAGAAGGAGTGTAGGGTTTCGACGGACTGCTGCTTGATGGATGCGAGGAACATGATACTTTTCGGCTGAGAGATATGAACTATGAACTGCTCAATGAAGCGGGTGACCAACATATTCCAGCTATTGATCGATTTAGTTGTCAACTATCGAAACCACATGCCAG
The DNA here is from genome assembly GCA_030737875.1 of Allium sativum. NCBI lineage: Eukaryota > Viridiplantae > Streptophyta > Magnoliopsida > Asparagales > Amaryllidaceae > Allium > Allium sativum. Next base: position 881,511,944 of record CM060919.1, on the reverse strand, counting down.
CTATATCAGTGAGAAATAGAGGGAATCACTTGGTCATAACATTGGTCAAAGATGATAGTACTTCCATGTGGCATGTGTATCACATGAGACGTATGGTCGGGTCGGTCCTACCGTTGTAGGGCTCCAGAACCGGAAGCTTAAAGTCCGAAGGGTTGCGCGAGTTTTTGATTTCCCATGTGATGGATTGCCATGGATATTATCCATCTCTTGTTGAGAAGAGGTGCCTCTGGTGAAGCGTTTAATAATGCTTGCAATTTGACTTCCATCCCTAAGGAATTGTTGCCATGAATCCAATTCTTCATTGGGGATATTGGTGAGAACCCTTGGACACGGGGCGGTAGCATGGTAGGAGTTCTTTAGGTAAGTTCGGTTCGGCCCACAATAGTTAAGTGAAGGTGGACCCCAGCCTTAGTCCTTGATTCGGGAGTAACTGGAGCCGCTTGGGTGGAATGTAGACTGGGCCGAACCATATGTGCTCCAGTTGGGTTGGACCAGTTCGGGATAGCATTTTCTGTTTGGGGCTCGGCATTGCCCCAGCATGGGGAAATATCATAATGTTCTTCGGTAGCGTTTCCCTTCGTTATTCCAGGAAATGGTATGGTCGAGTGGCCTTGTTGACACAGAGGGTCGTTGCACCCATCCCTTCTTGGATGGACATGCTGGGAAGGTTATGCTAGAGGTTGCATAAGACGAGTTTCTAATAAGGTACTAGGTCAGACCAGAAGTTGCATCCTTGTTTTGGTCGACCCAGAAGTTGCACTGGTTCAAAAGCTGTTTGTCCAGGGAGTTGAGTCGAACCCTGGACTGGAGGCAAAATGGTCAACCGATCTGAAACATGGCTCGGACCGACCTGAGAATCTGCAGCTACTCCAACGCTAGTGGATACCAGAAGTGATGATCTTAGATCTGGACGACCGAGGAGTGAAGTTGAGCCAGGAAGAGCTATAGGCCGATCTAAGTCTTGGATTTCATCAGATCGTAGATTAACAATTGGACCAGCTTCATTTCGTGCAGGAAGTGATGTTTGGTTGCTTGGTCTCCCTTCCATCTGAGCGAGGAAATCCTTTATCATTTCCTGTTGCTTTACGAGAAGTCCATTCTAGTGTGCCCTGTGAGCTCTGAGCTCGACCAAAACTTTATACATCTCGTCCCTAGTAAAGTATTAGGATGGATCTTCATGGGAGGAAGCCTCCTGGATTGCCCCCGTTGTTGGTGCGTTTGCTATACCACTAGGTAGAGATTGAGCGTGAGAAGGTGCTAAATCCTTCTTCCGTAATTCCATTACTTCTTTACGAATTGCAAAAGGTTGTAGGGTATATCCATGCTCTCCCTTCCTGGCACGCCAAAATGTTGACGTCAAAAGTCGGTCTAATGACAATCAACCCCCAAAGTGCGTTAACCACACATAATATGTAACAACCCGGATTTTCAGAACCAATTTAAAATTTTTATTTTACGTATTTTAATGAATTTTGAATATTTAAAATGATTTATTTTAAATAATAACGACTAAAAATTTATTTTAAACAAAATTAGAACGTATAAATTTATTTTAATTATAAATAGAGTTTGAAATGGCACGGTAATTTGAAAATTCGATTTCAAATTTCAATTGAATGTATAGAATTCAAAATAAATCGGATTTCAGTAAAACCAAAAATATTTGAATCTGTTTAATTTTATCTTTCTAACGAATGTGAAAAATCCAGATTTCATAACGAGAATTGAAAGTTATGTCTAGTTTAAAATTTAAAATAGTCACTATGGAAATTATATATATTTTAATATGTTATGTAGCCATTAAAAATAGCCATTTTGCAAACGGCCTTCGTTTTCAATGAAACCACTTTTGTTGGATCCATAATGTCAAATTATTGCTATATTCCAATTTCCATAATTTATGGTTAATATGTGAGCGTGGTGAATTTAAACGCATTTGGTCAATTCAGTTTGAATTTAATCGACTGGAAAATGACCATTTTTCAAACGGTCTCCAAATTTGATGAAATCAGTTTTGTTAGGACCGTATCATCAAAACATAGCTAGATTTATTTTTTTGTAATTTTTGGAGTTAGTATGTGGCCCTGGTAAATTAAAATGTACGTTGAAATCAATTTTGAACGTTAAATTAATATATATTTTAATTTAAAGAAAAAACTAAGCGTAACATTCGAATTGGCTTACCAAACATATCCCATTGTGTTCGCAATGGGGGTATTTGGTTAGAGACGACAGTCGTTGGGTTTGATTTGGAGTTCGAAGGAAAAATTAACTTTTTGGAAATTAAAAGAAATAAATATACATAATTATATAGCTAGGTCAACTCCTTTATCTCTTTTCACTTTCCATCATTCAAACACACAAAAAAAACAAAAAAAAAACGTGCCGCCGCCTACGCCTCCGGGCCGCTATCCATCGTCGCGCGTCGATCTCCAGAGCAGTCGCCGCCCTCCGTCAGGCCCTACGGTCGTCGTCGCCCTTCCCCTTTCTTCAAAACCCAATCCAAAATCCCCAATCCCCAAATCGCGCCGCCGCCAAGCCCTAGCCGCCGCCACCGTGCCGCTGAGCACCGCCTCCACCTCTAGTCGCACAGAAAACCCCCCTCTTTTCGATCAAGTGTTGGTGCTCCTTGCTCCACTGATTTGAGTTTACTTCGGCGATAGAAAATATGTGAGTTTTCTCCGCTTTAAAGCTTCTATGATTTTTGACATATTAAATATATAAAGTTATGATTTTTATTTATATAAAGTTATGGTTTTTATTTATATAAAGTTATGATTTTTAATTACATAAAGTTATGATTTTTAATTACATAAAGTTATGATTTTTAGTTATATAAAGTTATGATTTTTAGTTTCATGTAAAAATATCAATTTTATTCAGTTAAAGATAGGATTTTTATCGTAGGAAGAAAATATTTTTGGCAAGTTAAAAATATAATTTGTAACTAGTGTGTGGCATGGAAATATTTTTAGAAAGATCAAAATATGATTTTTAGATTATATATGAAATATATAAATAGTCAAGCTATGAAATATGATTTTTATGTAGACAACATAGTAATAAATATATGATTTTTATGCAGACAACCTAGAAATAAAAATATGATTTTTATTATATAAATAACATAATAAAAATATGTCTTTTATTATATGAATTGCATTAAAAAAATATGATTTTATTATATGGATAGCGTTATAAAAATGTGATTTTTAAATATGTATAGCATTGTTAAAAATATGATTTTTAATGTAAATCGCGTGAAACAGGTTGCTTTGGAATCCAGGTGAAGGACACTACGCACGGGAACAAATCCAAATCTAAACCGTTAAATTAAAGATTGACGGAGTGGAAACCAAAAGTGAGAACTCCTTCTCACTCTAATTATTTTACAATTAAATATATACTAGGATGCAGATGGATTTATTTGTTTGGATTATGAATTGGGTTGAAATTGGTTTGTGTATGGCGCGAGCCAGTATCAGGAGAGGGGTAATGCTAGACATTACTCCGGTTTTAATATTGCGCCATTATAATGCCGAAATTTTCTGAAATAAATATTTATTCATTAAAAATATAATTTTTAGTGTGAATATGAACTATATAAAACATTCATGTGTTGAAATAAATATTTTATCGTTAAAATATAATTTTTAACGTATATGTGAACGACATAAAATTCTCCTGAAATGAAAATAAATATTCATTTACAAATCGGACGATTTGTTTATGTACACCCATTTGACTTATATTGATTGGGACTATAAATTTTACACATCGCCCAACTGCACAATAATATTCAGTATTTGCTGGTTGAAGCCCCACACGGGTACTGGGATGATATTTGGCGTACACTAATCCCAATTGTTTAGTTGTATGTCAATCGATTGGTTGGCAGACTGTTATAAGTGTTAATTATTTATATTTAATGCTTATGCAGTTGTGTAATGCACTCTGGATGATGCTTGACTGTATATAATTATTGTTGTGTACATGTATGTATGAAATCCATATAACTAACATTATATGATAATTGACTGTGTCTGATTCCAATTCAGAAAATAATGAATATCTTAAAATAATGAATATTTTAAAATAATATTCAGTAAAGGATTAAAATGTGAATTTGATGTCCGATTTTGGATGGACACGAAAATATTGAAATGTATGAAGCCATGTTGATTAGATATGCGCCATTTTGACGCGAATGATATTTATATCGATTTTATTCATTTTTATAATGAATGTCGAAAAGGAAATGATTTCAAAATCTGACATTTTGAAAATATTATCATCTAAATATTATAATGATAAGGACTATTCAATTTTGATTTAAAATTGAAATGAAACTGGGAATTGTTTTTAAAACGAATTTATAAAATACGTATTGAACGAAATCTATATTATATATATTATATATAATATAATGGCCTGAATAGAACGCGCCGCAGCGACTGTTCACGAATTTCGACCATTGACTTCGTATTGGCATTATGGGAGATCCGACCGTCGGATTCTCCTAAAACCGAAACTGTTAGGTTTGTATCGAAAAAAGCTTTCCAAGAATATAAGTGATTTGAATTCTAATGGTTGGATTTGGAATTATGTCCTAATCAAATTTGGAAAAGGTCGCTGTAAGTGCAGTTCGATGACTGTTTACAGAAATCGACTGAAAGGGCCTTAATAAAACTACTAAAAATATTAATAATTTGTGTAAAATCATAATAAATGATTTAGAAAGAATTTGGATGAAAAATTCCACGTTTGTAAAGATAAAAGTATATTTTTATCGAAATGAACTAGTTATTAACTAGAAATAATAATCCAATATTTTTAAATAAATAAATTGGATTGAAATGGTTTTAATATAACCAGAAATTTCCAATCTATGAATTGGAATGGATTTGAATAGAAATCTTCTTCAGAATATTTCGATATTGGATTCCGTGACTATACAGATATTGTGGAGGAATTTGAAAGATAGATATATATCGTTATCCCCTATATGATTTGTGTTGGTTTTTGAATTTGATATTGAATATAAGCCGATATAATTTCTATTCAGAGCCTTATATTTAATATCGAATTGGATTTTGGGTTTGTCATGAATGATGTCTTAAATAACACTGTTCTTAAACCCCGTGTGAAAAGAATAAATCTTTTACTTAAGATTATTAGAGTTTCCAATTATATTTTATACTTGGAATAAAATTGAATGTAAATTGGGTTTATTGTGAACTATGTTTTTAACGACATTCGTTCTTTAACCCAATTAAAAGTGAGAAGTGATTTGGAATTTATAATTCTTTTAATTAAGATTTAATGGAAATTTTCCAAAGTATAGTTTTCCAATCTAATAATATAAATTGGAATGGAATTCGGTTTACTAATAATCGAAGTGAGATTTTGTGGAGCAAGACTATTACTATATATGGAATTTAAAAGGCTTTGCCATTATTCCATTTATATTATTAGTCGGATACGGAAATTGATGTCGATTACATATATTGATCTGTTTTCCGTGAAGATTCAATAATTAATGGAATGAGATTTTGGGTTTTTTGTGAACTGTGTTTTAAATGATATTTGTTCTTTAACCCAGTTAAAGACAGAATTACATGTCTAGCATTGTATTTCGAACTGTATTGTTGATCTCTACTAAAATATATATCTGTTTATTGGCAGAAAATCCGTTCTCCTGCTTTACACCCTTCTCTGAGACGTACAAGCTTAGAGGTTATATATCGGAAGAAATCAATGGTACAATGTAGATTGTCGATGCGGCATGTTTGATTTCCCAAAGTTAAGTAATCATTAATATTGATTTTTGGGAAGATTAAAACTAAGTGGAGTTTTAATGAATCTTTAATAATATTGAAATGTGAACGGGATAATTTAAATTATCAAATTTGGGAAATGATCGAGAATGGAGTACCACCAGTTTTTACTCCAAGCGATAGTTAAATCTTTAATTAGATTTGAACATGAAATGATAATTAAATTTACCGGTAACACCGTGGTGCTAGATATGGAGTATTATCAGTTTTGCTCCATGGGATGAATAGGTTGTGATTGGGAAAATTAAACAAATGATTACTTAGGTAAGGATCGCTAATCTCGACTAGTTGATAAACCTTAATTTGGTTTAGAATTGATGTCAAAGGAAGATTAAAGATTAATTTTAAAAGAAATTTATCTTTTATAAAATTAATGGGAACCTTTCCCAAAGTATAAGAATATTCTGAATTCGAATGAGGCGTATGCTGTGTTTTTATAGCACTTGATTTTAAGATACATGAATTATTTGGAAAGGTCGGGTTTATACCCATTCTGAATAATTAATTCGACGATAAGTCGACGATGAAGACTGTGGTTGAAGACCAGAGTTCTTCACATCGTTTGAGTGACTACTAATGTCTTGATCGGGCTGTACACCCAAGAAAAGGTAATAAGTGGTGATCGTCCAGACGTACTTGGAGATCGACCGGATATGCGAGGACCTCTCTCCTGTATTGGACATATGGGACGACGAATAAGGTGCCTCCGGTTTCTTTCAGACCCAGAACGGACTAGTAAATGGATGTGTCTCTAACATTGGATTTTATTATGTGTTGATTGATCTCTATTAAATATATATCTGTTTGGTGGCGGAGAATTTATTCTCTTGCTTAACACCCGTCTCTGAGACGTACGAGCTAAGAGGTTATATATCGATAGGCATCAGTCGTATGTCGTGAATTTTCAGTGTGGCATGCTGAGATGCAAATGATCAAGGCTTCCGTTGAAAAGAAGAGTCTTGTGGTTGATGATCAAAGCACAACATTAATAGCATAGCTTTGTGTATAGCGTTAATTTGTGAGCCTCACACCCCGGTATGAACCAGAAATGGGAGAGGACTGCATGGAGAACATGCATTTCTTTCTAGCTAGGAATGGTGTCATGGTATGGATCCCTGACATTTTTACTTATGTGGATGATGGAAAGCGAGGTACCTAGGATATATCGGTCACTATGGGGTCGATGGATGGATATGGTCGACATGCTGACCAGACTTATGCCCCATAGGGCGGGAAACGTATTGTTCAGGAATTACTAATCCACTAACATAAGTGTGGACCGGCCTTGAGGATCCAAGGTGCAGTTGCGGTTGACCTGAGACATGGGCTAGATTGTCTCGAATTTTGTAAGGAAGATCCCTTTCCTTGGTTGATGATGGAAATCCAATTTCCAATACGACATTGTGTGGTTTTAATTGTAGAACTAGTATGGCGATATAGTAGGATGGGGTACTATGCCGTTTATGATTGATACATTTATATTTGAAGTTGTTTTATACACTTTACACTTATAATAGTATCAAATGATTTGTTTTAAACGTACCAAGCATGTTTGACTATTATAAGGGAAACTCTATCCTCCAGCTTGTGTTGCATTTTGTGATGGGACCTGAGTCTTATAATAGCTTCAATTTTTCCAAAAAACATTATGCTGTTTGTTTTATGCACTGGTATTCTTGAGAGAAAACTCATTCCATGTTATACGGCGTAGTCCCTTGATTTACTTTATTTCTAAAGTAAAGATTTAATAACTGTTTTAGTTCTCACACCAGTCCCATGACTAACCTGGAGTTTATTGTTTCTACCTAGACTCTGGGTGCCTCTATTTTCCACATGGACAGCTAGTAGTTTTGGTTTTGTAGGTTTCTGTTTTACATGATCCTGGTTTACAGCCGGAACTATATCCGGAAAGCTCCGTATCCGTGTATTTCTTTCAGTTGTGTTATATATTATTTTTCCACTATTATGTAATGTATTTTAATCTCTGATATTTTTCAATGTGTAATATTTATTGATACTCTGTTATATTCCTGTACTTTGATGTAAATTGTGGTAATAGCAATGAAATGTTCTATTGTTCGTGTTTTGATTTGTCATGTTCTCAATTCAATTTGGGCTTTCCTTTGCAGGGTAGTTTGGGTCGTTTCATTTTTGTATCGGAGCTTTAGTTTACAAAGCTCGAGATCAAGACACATTAGAAACAAACGAAAGAATTCATTAGAGATTGGATTAGTAATATCCAAGGAGAATGACTCGTTAGAGATGGGATCAGTATTATCCTAGAATGAGTTTCAAAGAGTGTTATTTTTAAAATAAAATGAAAAAAATTTTGTTTTGAAAATTTAAACCTTATTATACGTATTTGAATATTTTATTTTAAATTGATTTTGGACTATCGGGTATATAGAGAGTTTAAAATACGTCTGATCCACGTGTATACGAAGCCTTAAATATAAAGGATGGATATAGAATCACACTCTAGTCGCCCGGAGATGATTTTGATGATGGAGCTCCATCATCAATATTTATTTTCGAGTTTCGAAAACGGGATATCTATATATTTCCAATTGACTGGTGTGAGGACCAAAACATGGATAGGGTTACTAGTTGTGATTTGGCACTGAAATATGATTTTTGACTATATAATAAAGTTATATGTTTGAAAAGCTAATCAACTAATTGATTGTTGGTTGTGTTGTTTGATTATTAGTTTAACTAATAAAATTATTGAAACCAATATGTGAGTGAAAGGTAAAATTTAACCAAATCAAATCAAATATTGAACTGAATTGAAAATTTGATTGGAATTGCATGCATATAGATGTGTATACATCGAACAGGTCATAGCATGGAAGCTAACAAGAGGAATAAAATTGTATGCCCGACAAATAGGTACATGTTTATTGTATTTCTTGGGGTTTGATGATTTTATGAGCCGATTGGCTAGCCGCTTGGCTTTTTCTTTTTCTTTTGGATTGATGAGGGCCCTGTGAGGCATGTTGCGGTTTTAAATATCAACCCGTACAAAGGAGGTTATGGCGAAATTTTTCGAAAATTTAGAGTGTTAGCCAAATCTTTGAGAAATTTGAAAATTCTTAGAAACTGAAAAGTTGAAGAATGAAAGCCAGAACGAAAGCCAAAATGAAAGCTAGAAGGAAAGTTGAGTTGGTTAGTTATACAACTTTAATCTCCGTTCCTTTTCGAGGACGAAAATATTTTAAGTGGAGGAGATTGTAACAACCCGGATTTTCAGAACCAATTTAAAATTTTTATTTTAGGTATTTTAATGAATTTTGAATATTTAAAATGATTTATTTTAAATAATAACGAATAAAAATTTATTTTAAACGAAGTTAGAACGTATAAATTTATTTTAATTATAAATAGAGTTTGAAATGGCGCGGTAGTTTGAAAATTCGATTTTAAATTTCAATTAAATGTATAGAATTCAAAATAAATTGGATTTCAGTAAAACTAGAAATATTTGAATCTGTTTAATTTTATCTTTCTAATGAATGTGAAAAAACTAGATTTCAGAATGAAAATTGAAAGTTATGTCCATTTTAAATTTTAAAATAGTCGCTATGGAAATTATATATATTTTAATACAATATATAGCCCTTAAAAATAGCCATTTTGCAAACAACCTCCGTTTTCGATGAAACCGCTCTTGTTGGATCCGGAATGTCAAATTATTTCTATATTTGAATTTTCATAATTTTTGGAATTAATATATAAGTGTGGTGAATTTAAACGCGTTTTGTCAATTCAGTTTCAATTTAATCGACTGGAAAATGGCCATTTTTCAAATGGTCTCCAAATTCGATGAAATTAGTTTTCTTAGGATCGTACCGTCAAAACATAGCTAGATTTATTTTATAGAATTTTTGGAGTTAGTATGTGGCCCCGGTAAAATAAAATGTACGTTGAAATCAATTTCGAACGTTAAATTAACATATATTTTAATTTAAAGAAAAACTGACTGAAACAATCGAATTGGCTTACCGAACATGTACCATTGTGTTCGAAATGGGGATATTTGGTTAGGAACGACAGCCGTTGGGTTTGATTTGGAGTTCAAAGGAAATTTTAACTTTTTTGAAATTCAAAGAAATAAATAAATAAATAAATATATAATTATATAGCTAGTCCACTCCTTTATCTCTCTTCACTTTCAATCGTTCAAACGCACGAAAAAAAAAGAACGCGTTGCTACCCACCGTCACGTGCCAGTCTCCAGGGCAATCGCCACCCTTCGCTTGGCCCTACGGCCGTCGTCACCCTCCCCCCTTCTTCAAAACCCGATCCAAAACCCCCAATCCCCAAATCGCCGCCACCGAGCCCTAGCCGCCACTACCGTGCCGCTGAGCACCCCCTCCACCTCCAATCGCGCAGAAACCCCCCTTTTCGATCGAGTGTTGATGCTTCTTGCTCCACTGATTTGAATTTACTTCGACGATAGAAAATATGTGAGTTTTCTCCGCTTTAAAGCCTCTATGATTTTTTACGTGTGATGTATATAAAGGTATGATTTTTATTTATATAAAGTTATGGTTTTTATTTTTATAAAGTTATGATTTTTAATTACATAAAGTTATGATTTTTAATTACATAAAGTTATGATTTTTAGTTATACAAAGTTACGTTTTTTAGTTTTATGTAAAAATATCATTTTATTCGGTTAAAGATAGGATTTTTATCGTAGGAAGAAACACTACAACAAAAAACACTTTTTGCAATAGGCGATATCTGTTGCAGTAGACCTATTGCAACAGGCCTGTGCCTGTTGGTATAGCCGAAGTTGCAAAAAGTCCACAACATTTTCTGCTTGTTGCAATAAGATGTTGCGATACTTTTTTTTGCAACAGGCTATTGTTGTTGTGACAGATCATTTTGCAATAGTATATGTCTGTTACAATAGATCCATAAATCTATATAAAAATATATATTACAGCTTATAGTATTCGTTTTAGTAATAGTGTATATCAAAAAATAAAATAAAATAATAAAATTTTTATTTTAACAAAGTTTTAATACTACAAACAATTACAACAAAAATTTCTACAATTTTCATACATTACTTATGTATAACAATTCACACAACACATTTTTTTCAAATAGAATATTTTCTAATCGTAATTCTACTCTATCATCTAGTTTAATCTGGGACATCAACAAAAGACTCTCTACTTGCTTCACCATATTGGCTAGATCCATACTAGTGTTTAAGCTGCTCTTTGAGTAATCTCCTGACATTTTTTCCCTGCAATATGTGAAGCATAAGTAGCGTCATTCATTTGAAAAGAATTTATGCAGTTTCTTAATTTCTATAATAATTTTTAGATATGTATCCTCTCCTGCAACATGCGGGTTACTGTATTATTCAAATTATTTGCATAAGCTTTTGTAAAGTGATATCCATTTGCTCATTCGTTGACGCTTATGCGTAGTTCTCATTTTCTTACCCGGGCTCCCCAATCTAGGGACAGACGCTTACAAAATGGTTATTTAATGAATTATATTAACTCTGAGGCTTTAATTTTGTAAACAAAGAGAAAAATAGATTGAATGAAATATATATATCTGAAAATGAACTATGCACACATGTGTCAAGCATGATAAATGAGCTGATTTATAATGTACTAATTAAGTAACCAATGATACTATTTGAAATGTTTTTCCAAACATTGTTTTGCCACCACACGAACTTAGCATTATAGAACAAAAATAACTTTTGAAATTAAGCATTTGATGCAATACTAACATAACAATTAGTAAACCAAGCATGAAACTAAGAAATGTTTTGTTAAAACAAAACAAATCAAACCTGGAGCGCTTTCTGTAGCAGGAACAACCATGTTAAATCCCAAATATCTGCCTTCCTGTTTCGCACTTACAATTAAAGAGGTAAACATTAAATTATCCAGGATGTAGTGATACCTAAATAAACAAATTTGAACCTCATAAATGTGAGAGAAAGCAAACAACTGGGGTTATAAGTTAAAAATGCAAGCCCTTGCACCCGACTTTATCTTTTAATTGCTTTATAACTATATAACGGTCATTTATCGACGTAAACGACAATCCAATTCTATAGTTTTTCAAGTCCATATTCCTACACGACAAAATTATAAGTGTAAAAGTTCAAATTATCTTTAATGGTATAAAAAATTATGTAACGGTACTACATAAATTTTAACTAACAAGGTATAGTAGTATAATAAGATGAAAATTAATTTAACTTCACAGCAATCTTCCTCCTTTTACTCATTTTATGCAGATTAAAGAAAAGATTAGTAGAAGTAAAAGAAATAAAGCTAAAATACATGAAATCTGAATACAGCAAATAAAATAATTGTTTTAAATAATATTCAAATGGTTGCATAATAAAATTTAGTGCATACATTAGCAAATGGTGCGTAATAAAATCGTTGCGGCTAGCTGAACCTATAACAAGCAAAATAATGGTATGGTATTCATCAAATAACTGAATACTTCTCAATCGGATTACAAAAAGGACAACTTGTTTCATTTTAGTTACAATAACTTTTCATTAGTGGTTGTCGGGATTTGAAAGCATTTATTTATTTATTACTTAATACTTCTATGGATTAGTAACAATGTCCTTACCGGATGAACACAATAAAAGTTTTCTACTATTTTTTTACAATACGATCAAGTTAATCATTAACATTTGATATGTTAATTTTGAATTGAAATCCTGCCATGAACATAAAGCAGGAGCTATCCTATATTCATGGATAATGCCACTTAGTGTATTTTAGGTCTTGCATTTCCTATTATTCAATCAGCCATGGAAAATATCTCCAGTATTACAAATTGTGCAGACATATGGTTTAAAATCATAATCAACATTAACTTCACAGCAATCTCCAGTATTATATCTTATAGTGACAGATGAAGGAAATTGTGGAATTGTAGAGAAGTTACCAGAATTCAAGCATTGTTTGTTCTTTCCATTCTTACAATTATGCGATCTGGTCTAATGGTGATACCACCCACAGTGCAAATCCTACCCAGGGCTTCTAAATCTGAATGCACCAATAACAAGTTAACCAGTTCGACCCAAACTGACATCTGCTTAAGCTTCTTCTTCGCCAAATCCATCCCCGGTTCCCACTTCCTTACGTTTATAAAACCTGACTCAAAAGTTCATGGAACGTTATTCATAATATTCAAATCCACTTTTGGCAAAGGCAAATGTAGTAAAAGCATAACAAAGTTGTTAATTTGTAATTTTCAGCTTTTTTTATTCTCTGACCCACTGTATGTAATTTCTAAATCGATAAGTAGTTGACTCCATAAACAATACATATCAGTGTGTTTTACCACTTGTTAACCGAAGGAAAAAGATGAAAATCGAAACTTGAGAGAAGAAAAAAGGGATTGACCTCAGAATATGGAACCTGCTTCAGAGATGGCAGTTCAAATGGAGGTGGACATGGAGCAGCAAGCGGTGTAGAAGGCGGCGGAGGACTTCCCGAGAAAGGAGGAGGAGGCCAGTTGAACAGAGGAATGGAGGAGGAGGTCGGGTTGGGAGGAGATAAAAGGAAGAAGGGGACGTGGTCTGTCGCCACCGATTTGGAGATCGGTCGCCATGGCGTTCGCCACTGAGTGGTCCTGCGAAATTGAGTTTAATATCAATTTTCTGGATCTAAAAATATACGGTACAGCTAATTTACCAATTTTGGGGATGATGTGAAGTGGGAAATGAAAATTGAAGGCGGCAAGAGTAAACTAATTCTAAATTAATTCAAACGGTTATTGTTTTTTCAGAAAATTTGTACTTTATATTACATAATAAAATAATGTATACAATAGTCACTGATCAATTCAAACAAGTGAATAGTATTTTAAACATCTGAAAACTCATCCATGCTGAATTAGAGATCAACAACGTGTACAAACCAACCCAACCATCGAACAAAACAGCACACGATATGTGTGTGGGCGGTCGAATGGATGCGCAAGATATAAATTATTTATTTGATTTTTGTTTAATTATGAATTATATTATTATTTCATTATTTATTTCATTATTAATTGTTTGCAAATTATTAATTATTATTTATTGCAACTCTCATATGATTACAATTGTAAATAACGGCTAAACTTAAAGAGTATCAATTATTACTTTTAAACATATATAAAAGCATCATTTTTTAGAAACTCTATTTCATTTAAACAATTTAATATCAATTAAAAATACTTTAAAAAATTAAAAGCAGCAATATCAACAATTATTAATAACAAATAATTAATTAATTCATAAAAATACATCTTTCAAACACAAATTATAAATTAATTCATACAAAAGATTATTATAAATTATTAATTACTCCGCATTAGTAATATTAATCAATTGTCATTTATCTGTTGTTTATGAATTTATTATTTATTATTTATACGTATTCATATTTCAAATTAATTATTAATTTTTATCCATTAATTTGTTATTATAAATTAATTATTATAAGTTAATATTTATTTATTTATTTTATTATTTTTTAATTATTATTATTTAATTACCAATTATAAGTATCATTTTATAATAATTAAATTTTATCATTAGTTAATAATTAGTAAATATTAATCTTAATTATTACATAATTATTAGTAGTTAATTATTTGATAGTAATTATTTAAAATTAATTACTAAAAGTTAATCATTAAAAACTACTACTTATTTATTGACGTTTAATTATAAGTAGCCCTTTATGACTTATTAATTAAAAACTACTTATTATTTTTAATAATATGTTTTTCGCAACTGGCTTTACCAATTGTAAAAAGATAAAGTTTTTGCAAGTGGCAAAAAAAGTTGCTAAAGCTATTTTTTTGGTAACATGCCTTAGAAGCGCAGTTGGTAAAGGTATGTTTTTGCAACTGGAAGGGAAGCACAGTTGCCAAAAACATGTTTTTGCAACAGAAAGTAAAAGGCTGTTGCAAAATCTCGTCTATTGCAACTGCCACGAAAGATCTGTTGCTAAATATCATTTACTGCAACTGTCATATGTCGCCAGTTGCAAATAGCTAGTTGCAATAGGTTATTTTTCTTGTAGTGAAAATATTTTTGGCAAGTTAAAAATATGATTTTTAACTAGTGTATGGCATGGAAATATTTTTAGAAAGATTAAAATATGATTTTTAGATTATATATGAAAGATATAAATAGTTAAGCTATGAAATATGATTTTTATGTAGACAACATA
The DNA here is from genome assembly GCA_030737875.1 of Allium sativum. Classification (NCBI taxonomy): domain Eukaryota; kingdom Viridiplantae; phylum Streptophyta; class Magnoliopsida; order Asparagales; family Amaryllidaceae; genus Allium; species Allium sativum. The sequence continues at coordinate 881,496,874 of CM060919.1, read as the reverse complement.
GAAATAAAAATATGATTTTTACGGAGACAACCCAGAAATAAAAATATGATTTTTAATATATGAATAGCATAATAAAAATATGATTTTTATTATATGAATAGCATTATAAAAATATGATTTTTATAATATGGACAGCGTTATAAAAATGTGATTTTTAAATATATATAACGTTGTTAAAAATATGATTTTTAATGTAAATCGCGTGAAACAGATGTTGTATATGACGTAGTTCTATACACAATTATATGATTTTTGTTTGATGATAACAACCAAATAAATATTATTATAAATGGGTTTGTTATTGTACTGTTTTATACATACATCACAGACATGAATATAATATTTATATTTAAATAGAATACGACTGCACAAACATTCATATATTCGTACAGTATTGTATTTAAATTGAATATTATATTTCAAATACTCATACAGTACAACTATTTATAACTCCACTATTTAAACACTTCACATGAAATTGTACTTGTATATAAACTGAATACGATAGACAAATTCGTTTGAACACAATAAAATAATATTTTATTTCAAATAAAATTTGTTTACTACAAATATCAGTACATTTCTCACTGCAACAATCATACAGTCACTCTATCTAGACAAATCATATATACATACATTTTCACTTTCATATACAGACACATTTACTGACACTGTTTCATTCACTGTCTTCAATTTTCTGTCTTCACACTTCTCAACCAGTCCAGTCACTGTCAGTCCAGTCATTATCTTCATTTCTGTCATATACAGAAACACATACACAGTATATGGAACAGAAATAATTTTCAAAATGCATGTGAATATAAATTTTATTTTTAAAATTTTATTTGCCTCAGTTTTCTGGTGTGTTTCTCATCATTTTTCATGACTTGATCTAACTCATCTATATCTAGTCAGTTTGTATATAGTACAGGGACAGGAAATCTTGTTTGATGGCTGCATATACACACGTATATAAATATACACGCGTGCACTGCCACGCCAATCAAAATACAACTGAGGAGTAGCCACGTAGACCTTCTCGACTTAGTGCACACATGAAAACAACTTAATGAAAAGTCAACAACAAGTTCAAGGGTCAAGCAACAAAGTCAGAGAGTGAAGTACATCCAAATAAAAAAGCAAGAGTGGTTGAGACAAGGTTCAAACAAGTGCATGTATATACCATCATCATGGTGCATGTGATTAGACATTTCAGCAATAAGTGATACATGGTTCGGGTGCAAAATGGTCGAGTATACATCGCAAGAAGTACAGGGCTGAGCATCATGTACAAACAGTGTACATGCATGGATGTACATGCAGCTTAAACAGTGAATGCATATGAACGGTGTAATAAGATTATACATGGGATCAACACACTCAACACAGTAAGAAAATCAGCCCAAGTGCAAGGGCATACAAACAAGTGTAGTTAAGCAGTATAATGTAGTTTCAATGTAAACTGGTCAGTGTGTATGCATATAGAACAGAGGGTGTGCACAAATTCAAGCAAGTCATGGCAAATACATTGGTTCAGCATCTGTGGAGCATGGTAATTTCAAATACACTAGCCAACAAAGTCAAGAGTGAAATCACTCAACATAAATTTGCTCAAGAAACAATGAAGTCTGTCACAAGTTTTGAGCACACTCAAGTATCAGAATATGGTGAAAAATAAACCGGCAGATCAATACAGTGTCAAATGCAATGCAACAAGGCAAACAGGCATGGTACAGTATCATGCATCTATGGTGAAAGGCAGAGTGGCAATACTGTACATACGTGTCATGCTACACAGTGTATTAGCCCACATACATGTGATCATGCATTTCAGGTTCTAACAAGAACAAGATTAAAACAGCAATTATAAGAGTAGCATGTAGAAGACAAGAAAATACAGAGGACCAGGAGATACATGTGAGCATGCAAAAGGAAAAATGCTATAGCAGCATTGCTATATACATGAATCAATGCAAACTGATGAACACAGCACTATGAAGTGTAACTTGCATATATGAATAGGAGTTACAAATCAGATGTTTTCCAATGTAAGTAATTCATGCAGACTGTTGCAAACAAAATTGGTTCAGGAATGTTCAACAATCTTTTGGCAAGTTTTTAATGCATTCCTGAAATCATAGTGAAAGTTTGTATTTGTTTTAAGACAAGAAATCTCAATTACTTCTAGAAATATCAATTCAGACTTTCCAGTTTTGATTCAATCAGGTAATTAATCAATGACAACATATTTACAATAAATCAAGTTGTTTAAGGACAGGTGATTATTGGCATCTGAACTTACGCACGATCAAACATAGCAAGACCTCCTAAATCAGTTTTCAGAAATTCTTTTTGACAAATCAGTGCTCACAGTTTTTGGTAAGAAAATCAATCACATATAAACAAAGCAAGGGAACATATCAATCCAGATTTCAATGCAGAAGAATCCACGGCAAGAAGTTACAAAAGGGGGCAATTATCTTTTTTTCCAGATTTGACTTATTCATGCAAAGCCAAGGGGTTTAAATTTATAGAGAAAAATCAGTTTTGGAAAGTATCAATTTGTTTCCAATTTTTGCATCAAAGTCGTGGACATCATCTCAATAAAAGGCAACATTTTTCATGTAGGAAATAAAAGAGGAATTCACACAATCAGGCCAAAGTCACATGTTGAAATAAGAAAACTAAAGGATTTGAAATCCTATTTAACACCCACTTCATCATTGGCGTTTATAATTGAAAAAAACAAGCTACAATTCAAAAAACAGAAATCAAATCAATTCAGAATCACTCACGGTTTTCGATCACAACAATATCCCAAATCGTTGACAAGAAGAAGCCGACGCAAAGCAATATAGATCCAATTATCACCTGATTCCAAGCCACGAAGATTTGAACAAATTCCAGAAGCAATTGATTTCGATTTAGGGACAAAAAGAAAAACCCTAGTTTTTTCTTTCAAGAGTCGTCACCATTTGGTTAAGGAAAAGAGATCGGGACAACAAAATAAAGGGTGCACCACTAGGCCGGCCAAGCTTCCGATAAGGATTAGAGTTTTTCAAAAAGGTGATAACGCTTATATTTTAATTCCTAGTTTTTTTTTTCAATTTGGTTTTATTTTTGTATTTTTTTATTTGTATTGTAAAACGATTCGAACGGTTTTCTAGAGTCTGTAAAATTCTAGGGGTTTCAATTGGGGATTAACTGACAGTTTACTAGTGTCTATAAAACTAGGGGAAAATCTGGTCTAGTGAATATAGACCAATCTAGGGTTTTGAGCGTAGGGTTAGTACATGAGCAGGGAGTGCGAGTTTACAGTGTCTGTAAGCGGGATCTGTTCTATCACCTAATAGAAACCTTAGGAATGCAGCAGTAGGCAGGGTTTTGCCGAAGCTGGGTATCTGTATGTGTTATTTCCTTTCTGCACTTTTATTTCTGTTGTATTCCGTGATCTGTTTATTATTTAATATCCCATTAGAATTTTAAATTTAGCGAAAAACTATGAAAAACCCTATTCACCCCCTCCCCCCCTCAATCTAGGGTTATTTTAGATCCAACAAGTGGTATCAGAGCCTGGTAATCTCATTAACCCTAGAGTCATGGATCCTAGTTGTCAGCCGATAGAAAGTCAGTCCAGTTCATTTCCAACTATTTTCGATGGAACAGATTTTTCAAACTGGAAATTCAAAATGGAATTTTATTTAAAATCTGTTAATATTACATGTTGGGACGTTATTATCAATGGGTTTAGTAGTGTAGATATTACTTTCAATGCTCGTGCTATGAAAATTATATTTGATTATCTTAATACTGAACAGTTTAATCTTATCTGTCATTGTTTATCTGCATAGGAAATCTGGGATACTCTCAATACGAAGTATGGAAGATCTGACAACCACAGCTCAAAACCCAGGAGTATCAACTCAAGTTCTGATCTATGCTTAATAGGTTTTACATATGATAATTCAGATGGATCTGTCGATGGAGACTCAATAGATGATGAAAATAAAGATCCTTCATATGAAGATTTGGTTTATCTTTGTACTGAATTAACAAATGTTGTTAATAGTCACAAATCGAAAAATAGAATTCTAATGTCTGAAAAACTTGAATTGATCACTAAAAATAACAATTTGGAATTAAAGATTGAAAATGTCAGAAATGTAGAAAATTCCAACTGCAAAAATTGTTTCAATTTCAATTCTGATTTAGTTCATCAAAATGAAGATCTGAAAAACCTTGAAAATGAAATCATGCTTTTAAAAGAAAAAGAGAATGAACTAATTTGTAGAAACAATATTTTGCAAAAGGAATTAGATAATCTCAAGACATTTGAAAATTTGAAATTTGAAATTTTTGAAAGAGAGAGCCTGTTGAAAAATTTTGAAAGAACTTGAAAAGGAGATCGAAATATTCAAGCGTTCTGAAAAACAACAATTTGAAAAATAAATTCAGTTTGAATCTTAGAGTTTTGAATCCAAGACCAAAATTAAAGTTCTTGAAAATGAAAATTTGTTTTTGAAACAAAACGATACTGAAAGGAGAAAGATTAGTATTAATCGTTGTTCAGATCTAATAAAATAAAATTCTGATCTTAAATCCAAAATCAGCGATCTTGAACTGAGCTTAAAGCATTTTTCAACTGGAGAAAAATTATTGAATATACTGTTCAAAAATCAATTTTCTTCTAGAAATACGAATGGTCTTGACTTTGGAAAATGTGATGAATTTGAAAAGAGAAGTTCAAATGATGTTAAAAACCCTTCAAATCGTTTTGGAAATATTCATCTTGAAAATTTGAATCCAAATAATTTCAAAGGGTTTTAAAATCGAAAACGAAATGAGAATTTGTTTGATAATAATCCATTTAAACTATTTTGGGCCCCAAAAAGAAATATAGTGAATTCATCAAAATTCAGACAGATTTGGGTCCTTAAAGGTACTTTGGAAGATTTTGATGGATTATTATATAAACAAGTTTGGGTACCAAAACATGTGAATACAACTGTGAGTGGTTTTATTAATTTTGTTGGACCACTCGATCCTTTAAATTGTTAGGTACCGAAGGTGGTCGAGGAACTGTTGTGCTGAAAAGAGATTGATTCAAGCTGTTCTATATTTTTGTATTCTTTACAGTTCCTTGGCCAAGATTTGTTGAGTTAGAGATTCTGTTTTACATTGGATTCTGGTATGATCTCTAAACTCACCTTTGTACACATTCACTATTTTTATTTTCTTTGTTTATTCCTCCTTCTACCCTTTCTATCTTTGTTTTTCTTTTTGATTTGACACTGCCACATTTTTTTGTTTCTTCTTGGGCTTCCTTAATTTCTAGTTGCAAAACTCTTGATTTTCTGGAAATTTGCTTTACTTGAGTGAAAATCTGATATTTTTAATCATTTCCAGATATTGTATTTAAACTTGTAAATATCTGCAATTGTTTTGAATTTTATTTTTATTTTTATTTTTGAATTCTTAACAGTGCTGAAGTATTCCTGTTATATCCTGAACACTGTTAATATGAATTCTATTTTTTTAAGATATGAAAAACAATTTAAATTTCACACATCTCTGCTGTTCTGAGGTTCTTCTAATTCATTTTAGAAAGGCTTGAAAATTTATACTAATTACACACACTATTATTCCTCAGTTGTGATAATGTCATTGTTTTTCAGATTGCTTGGATATTTTGATTTATCTTGAATCGGTGATACATCCTGAAATTCATCTTTATTCATGATCATTATGGTTGTTTTTTTTTGTTTGTTTGGGATCACTTGAAAATTTATGATATTTTGAATCTCACACACCTCTCAGATCTAAAATTTTAATCCTGTGTGATTGATTCATTGTATCTCAAGATTTACATTTGTTCAAGTGATTTTGAATAAACCACTATTTTTTGGATCATGAATTATTACTCAAACTTGATGTAAATATTCTGAAAAATTCTTTGCGCTTGTCAGAAATTCTTGTGAAATTCTTTTTGAAAATCTGGTCTTAAATCTCATTGTTTTTCATGATTATTTGGTTTGAATATATGTTTGTTTAAAATCATTTGAAGTTACTGATTTATTGAATCACACACATATCTTCAATCTGAAATTAACATTCTGGTGTGATTGATTCACTGAATCTTGAGAGTTTCATATTTCTCAAATGATTTCAAATAAACGGTATATTTATTCATTAGATCATGAATCATCTTATGTGACCGTCATTTTGACAATGAATCTGATTTTTGTGCCGCTCAGATATTGTTCTTGAAAATATTTTTTGGTGACTGCCAGTTTTGGTATCAAATTTATACCATGCTCTGATAGGTGAAATTAGTTTGCTTGATTTGTTAACCTTGTCTGCTTAGGCTTTGCGATTAAGATCCTGTTGTCTGATAGATCTTTGTTCGTCTCCAGTGTCATTTTTAAAATCCTCATGTATAGAGACATCAAGTGGTATCAGTTTAGAAGTGCTGAATATTTTTTGTATATATTTTTTGTCTTGTATATATCCCTCTAAATTCCTCTTGAAATTGATTTTCAATTTTAAAATTATTTATTTTTTATTCGTTCAGAAATTGAAATCAATATCCAAATTGTACTGTATTTATAATTCATCAAAATTATTATCAGATTTTGAAATTGTGATGAATTGTGACTGCAGTATATTTCACATCAAGAGGAGATTTTATCTGGATTTTCATGATGGTTGAATATTTATTATAATATCTTTGAACTGGCAATTATATCACGACCATCTTCATTATCTGTCATCCTTCTACCATCCATTATGATTTTATATAAATATAGAGAGTTAATATTTTCTAGAATTTTTTTTGAATAAACAGTGAAAATATTTGTGATGGAATTGTAGCTGTGTTATTATTCAGAATTAGTGACAGTTGAAATTTTTTAATGATCTCGATACAGTTGATCATATTTCATAATATTATTAATTTAGAAATATATTTCACAACAATTTTTGTACCTACCACATTTCTATCATTCATATTGGTATTATATATTCGAGGAGTTTTTACTTTTTAGAGTTGAAATGATAAATATATAATTAATATATATAAGTGTGTCTCTAACCTCATTTAAAAATCCAAGCTCTGGTCATGTATGGTTAAGAGACAACTTATAATTTAAGCTGCGACTGACCTCATTTAAAAATCCAAGCTCTGTTTATGCATGGTCAGTGTGTTCTTAAATAAAACAAAAAGAAAAAGGGAAAATGTGCTATAAATAGAAATTTATTTGAAATTCTCCTTGGTGTGTAAAAACCAGTTGATCAATCCATCTTCTATTTTGTGGAATGTGTTAATATTTTATGATGTATTATGATTTGTTGATTGATAGCTATTGGGATTTGAGATTATTATTTTTTGTCACTTAATTTGAAATTATAATTATAGTCCAAATCCATCACTATTTTGTGGTTCAATGTTATAAAATTATTTTGAAAATAATTGGAAATGTATGTTTTTGAAAATCTCTACATTTTTATAAATTTCATCGTAAATCCGTCATTCTCTACAATGTAAAATATGCCACTAGTTCTTAGTTTATTATGATTTTTGTTTGGAAGATTGAGATTTATGATAATCGTTCTTCCTCTTATGCTGAAATTATATTTTTTTTAGTCATTTTTCATCTATATTTTAAATTCTGTATCCTTTTGATGATAACAAAAGGGGGAGAATGGGTTGAGATTTTGATTTATGAGTGAATATTCTATAAAAAAAATTGAAAATGCATTATTATTCAGTTCATCTCACTCATGCACAGTCATAGGGGCAGTTTTCTGTTGTAGGGGGAGCTAATAAATAGGGGGAGTTCAATATTCACTGTCAAACACATCTATTATGCTCTAAATCATTTATTTGTTTGTCATCATCAAAAGGGGGAGATTGTTGTATATGACGTAGTTGTATACACAATTATATGATTTTTGTTTGATGATAACAACCAAATAAATATTATTATAAATGTGTTTGTTATTGTATTGTTTTATATATAAATCACAGACATTAATATAATATTTATATTTAAATAGAATACGACTATACAAACATTCATATATTCATACAGTATTGTATTTAAATTGAATATTATATTTCAAACACACAAATAGTATAACTATTTATAACACCACTATTTAAACACTTCACATGAAATTGTACATGTATATAAACTGAATACGATAGACAAATTCGTTTGAACACAATAAAATAATATTTTATTTAAACAGAATTTGTTTATTACAAATATCAATACATTTCTCTTTGCAACACTCATACAGTCACTCTGTCTATACAAATCATATATACATACATTTTCACTTTCATATACAGACACATTTACTTTCACTGTCTTCATTTTCTGTCTTCACACTTCTCAGTCAGTCCAATCACTGTCAGTCCAGTCATCATCTTCATACCTGTCATATACAGAAACACACACACAGTATATGGAACAGAAATAATTTTCAAAATACATGTGAATATAAATTTTATTTTTAAAATTTTATTTGCCTCAGTTTTCTAGTGTGTTTCTCATCATTTTTCATGACTTGATCTGATTCATCTGTGTCTAGTCATTTTGTATATAGTATAGGGACAGGAAATCTTGTTTGATGGCTGCATATACACACGTGTGTAAATATACATGCATGCATTGCCACGCCAATCAAAATGCAACTGAGGAGTAGCCATGTGGACCTTCTCGACTCAGTGCACACATGAAAACAACTCAATGAAAAGTCAACAACAAGTTCAAGGGTCGAGCAACAAAGTCAGAGCGTGAAGTACATCCAAATAAACAAGCAAGAGTGGTCGAGACAAGGTTCAAACAAGTGCATGTATATACCATCATCATGGCGCATGTGATTCAACATTTTAGAAATAAGTGATACATGGTTCGAGTGCAAAATGGTCGAGTATACATGGCAAGAAGTACAGGGCTGAGCATCATGTACAAACAGTGTACATGCATGGATGTACATGCAGCTCAAACAGTGAATGCATATGAGCAGTGCAAGAAGATTATACAAGGGATCAACACACACAAGACAGTAAGCAAATCAGCCTAAGTGCATGGACATACAAACAAGTGTAGTTCAGCGGTATACGCCAGTTTCAATGTAAACTGGTCAGTGCGTATGCATGTAGAACAGAGGGTGTGCACAAATTCAAGCAAGTCATGGAAAATACATTGGTGCAGCATTTGTGGAGCATGGTAATTTCAAATACACAAGCCAAAAAAGTCAAGAGAGAAATCACTCAACATAAATTAGCTCAAGAAACAATGAAGTCTGTCACTAGTTTTGAGCACACTCGAGTATCAGAATATGGTGAAAATGAAACTGGCAGATCAATACAGTGTCAAATTCAATGCAACAAGGCAAACAGGCATGGTACAGTATCATGCATGTATGGTGAAAGGCAGAGTGGCAATACTGTACATATGTGTCATGCTACACAGTGTATCAGCCCACATACATGTGATCATGCATTTCAGGTTCTAACATGAACAAGATTAAAACAGTAATTACAAGAGTAGCATGTAGAAGACAAGAAAATACAGAGAACCAGGGGATACATGGGAGCATGCAAAAGGAACAATGCTATAGCAGTATTTCTATATACATGAATCAATTCAAACTGATGAACACATCACTATGAAGTGTAACTTGCATATATGAATAGGAGCTGCAAATCAGATGTTTTCCAATGTAAGTAATTCATGCAGACTGTTGCAAACAAAATTGGTTCAGGAATGTTCAACAATCTTTTGGAAAGTTTTTAATTCATTCCTGAAATCATAGTGAAAGTTTGTATTTGTTTTAAGACAAAAAATCTTAACTACTTCCAGAAAAATCAATTCAGACTTTCCAGTTTTGATTCAATCAGGTAATTAATCAATGACAACATATTTGCATTAAATCAAGTTGTTTAAGGACAGGTGATTATTGGCATCTGAACTCAGGCACAATCAAACATGGCAAGACCTCCTAAATTAGTTTCAGAAATTCTTTTTGACAAATCAGTGCTCACAGTTTTTGGCAAGAAAATTAATCACATATAAACAAAGCAAGGGAACATATCAATCCAGATTTCAATGCAAGAGAATCTAGGGAAACAAGTTACAAAAGAGGGCAATTATCTTTTTTCTAGATTTGACTTATTCATGCAAAGCCAAGGGGTTTAAATTTATAGAGAAAAATCAGTTTTGGCAAGTATCAATTTGTTTCCAGTTTTTGCATCAAAGCCGTGGACATCATCTCAATAAAAGGCAACATTTTTCACGTAGGAAATAAAAAGAGGGATTCACACAATCAGGCCAAAGTCACATGTTGAAATCAGAGAACTAAAGGATTTGAAATCCTATTAAACACCCACTTCATTACTGGCATTTATAATTGAAAAACAAAAGCTACAATTCGAAAAACAGAAATCAAATCAATTCAGAATCACTCACAGTTTTCGATCACAACAATATCCCAAATCGTTGACAAGAAGAAGCCGACGTAAAGCAACATAGATCCGAATATCATTTGATTCCAAGCCACGAAGATTTGAACAAATTCCATAAGCAATCGATTTCGATTTAGGGACAAAAAGAAAAACCTTAGTTTTTTCCTTTCAAGAGCCGCTGCCTTTTAGTTAAAGAAAAGAGATTGTGACAACAAAATGCAGGGTGCACCACTGGGCCGGCCAAGCTTTTGATAAGTATTAGAGTCTTTTAAAAAGGGGATAACCCTTATATTTTAATTCCTAGGCTTTTTTTTCAATTTGGTTTTATTTTTGTATATTTTTTTATTTGTGTTGTAAAACGATTCGAACAATTTTCTAGAGTCTGTAAAATTCTAGGGTTTTCGGTTAGGGATTAACTGACAGTTTACTAGTGACTATAAAACTAGTGGAAAATCTGGACTTGTGAATATAAACTAGTCTAGGATTTTGAGCGTAGAGTTAGTACAGGAGTAGGGAGTGCAAGTGTACAGTCTCTGTAAGCGGGATCTATTCTATCACCTAGTAGAAACCTTAGGAATGCAGCAGTAGACAGGGTTTTCCCGCAGCTGGGTATCTCTGTGTGTTATTTCCTTTCTGCACTTTTGTTTTTGTTGTATTTTGTGATCTGTTTATTATTTAATATCCCATTAGAATATTAAATTTAGCGAATAACTGTGAAAAACCCTATTCACCCCACCCCCCTCTAGGGTTATTCTAGATTCAACAAATGATTGCGTTGGAATCAAGGTGAAGAACACTACGCATGGGAACAAATCCAAATCTAAACCGTTAAATTAAAAACTAACGGAGAGGAAACCAAAAGTGAGAACTCCTTCTCACTCTAATTATTTTACAGTTAAATGTATGCTAGGATGCAGACGGAGCTTAGAAGCTCTCGACACTAATTTATTGTACAAATCATGGTTGTTTGTTTGGATTGTATTGTCGAAATTTAGATATTTATTGATTTATTTGTTTGGATTACTATTTGGATGTGAATTGGGTTGAAATTGGATTGTGTATGGCACGATCCAGTATCAGGAAAGGGGTAATGCTAGACATTACTCCGATTTTAATATTGAGCCGTTATAATGCCGAAATTTTCTAAAATAAATATTTATTCATTTACAAATCAGACGATTTGTTTATGTACGCCCATTTGACTGATATTGATTGGGACGATAAATTTTACACATCGCCCAGTTGCACAAATAATATTTAGTATTTGCTGGTTGAAGCCCCACACGGGTATTAGGATGATATTTTAGCGTACACTAATCCCAATTGTTTAGTTGTATGTCAATCGATTGGTTGACAGACTGTTATAAGCGTTAATTTTTTATATTTAATGCTTATGCAGTTGTGTAATGCACTCTGGATGATTGTTGACTGTGTATAATTATTGTTGTGTACATGTGTGTATGAAATCCATATGAATAACATTATATGGAATTTACTGTGTCTGATTCCAATTCAGAAAATAACGAATATTTTAAAATAACGAATATTTTAAAATAATATTCAGTAAGGGATTACAATGTGAATTTGATGTCCGATTTTGGATGGACACGAAAAATATTGAAATGTATTAAGCCGTATTGATTAGATATGCGCCATTTTGACTCGAACGATATTTATATCGATTTTATTCACTTTTATAATGAACGTCGAAAAGGAAATGATTTCAAAATCTGACATTTTGAAAATATTATCATTTAAATATTATAATGATAAGAAGTATTCAATTTTGATTTAAAATTGAAATGAAAGTGGGAATCATTTTCAAAACGAATTTATAAAATACGTTTTGAGCAAAATCTATATTATATATATAATATAAAGGCCTGAATAGAACGCGTCGCGCAGCGATCGTTCACAAATTTCAACCATTAACTTCAAATTGACATTACGGGAGATCTGACCATCGGATTCTCCTAAAATCAGAACCATTGGGTTCGTATCAAAAAAAGCTTTCCAACGAATACAAGAGATTTGAATTCTAACGGTTGGATTTGGAATTATGTCCAAATCAAATTTGGAAAAGGTCGTTGTAAGTGCAGTTCGATGACCGTTTATGGAAATCGACTGAAAGGGCCTTAATAAAACTATTCAAATTATTAATAATTTGTGTAAAATCATAATAAATGATTTGAAAAGAATTCGGATGAAAAATTCCACATTTGTAAAGATAAAAGTATAATTTTATCGAAATGAACTGGTTATTAACTAGAAATAATATTCCAATATTTTTAAATAAATAAATTAGATTGAAATGGTTTAAATATAACCAGAATTTTCCAATCTATGAATTGGAATGGATTTGAATAGAAATCATCTCCAGAATAATTCGATATTGGATTCCGTGACTATACGGATATTGTGGAGGAATTTGGAAGATAGATATATATCATTATTCCCCATACGATTTGTGTTGGTTTCTGAATTTGATATTGAATATAAGCCGATATAATTTCTATTCAGAGCCTTATATTTAATATCGAATTGGATTTTGGGTTTGTCTTGAATGGTGTCTTAAATAACACTGTTCTTAAACCTCGTGTTAAACGAATAAATCTTTTAATTAAGATTATTAGAGTTTCCAATTATATTTTGTAATTAGAATAAAATGGAATGTAAATTGGGTTTATTGTGAACTGTGTTTTTAACAACATTCGCTCTTTAACCCAATTAACAGTGAAATGTGATTTGGAATTTATAAATCTTTTTTATTAAGATTTATCGGAAATTTTCCAAATTAAAGTTTTCCAATCTAATAAAATAAATTGGAATGGAATTCGATTTGGTAAAAATTGAAGTGAGCTTTTGTGGAGGAAGACTATTACTATGTATGGAATTTAAAAGGCTTTGTCGTTATTCCATTTATATTATTAGTCGGATACGGAAATTGATATCGATTACATATATTGATCTATTTTCCGTGAAGATTCCATAATTAATGGAATGAGATTTTTGGTTTATCGTGAACTGTGTTTTAAATGACAATGGTTCTTTAACCCAGTTGAAGATAGGATTACATGTCTAACATTGTATTTCAAACTATATTGTTGTTCTCTGCTAAATATATATCTGTTTGGTGGCGGAGAATTTATTCTCTTGCTTAACACCCTTCTCTGAGGCGTATGAGCTTAGAGGTTATATATCGGCATAAATCAATGGTACAGTGTAGACTGTCGATGAAACATGTTTGATTTCCCTAAGTTAAATAATCATTAATATTAATTTTTGGGAAGATTAAAACTAAGTGGAGTTTTAATGAATCTTTAATTAGATTGAAATGTGAATGGAATAATTTAAATTATCAAATTTGGGAAATGATCGAGAATGGAGTACCACCAGTTTTTACTCCATGCGATAGTAAAATCTTTAATTAGATTTGAATGGGAAATGGTAACTAATTTTACCGATAACACCATGGTGTTAGATTATGAAGTATTACCAGTTTTGCTCCATGGGATGAGTAGGTTGGGACAGGGAAATTAAACAAATGATTAATTCGGTAAGATTCACTAATCCGGACTAGTTATAAACCTTAATTTGGTTTAGAATTGATATCCAAAGGAAGATTAAATATTAATTTCAAAAGAAATTTATCTTTGATAAAATTAATGGGAACCTTTCCCAAAGTATACGAATATTTGAATAAAAGAATATTCTGAATTGGAATGAGGCGTATGTTGTGTTTTTATAGCACTTGATTTTTAGATACGTGAACTATTCGGAAAGGTCGAGTTTATACCCATTTTGAATAACTGATTTGACGATGAAGATTGTGGTTGATGACCGGAGTTCTTCGCATCGTTTGGATGATTACTGATGTCTTGATTGGGTTGTACACCCAAGACAAGGTAACAAGTGGTGATCGTCCAAACGTACTTGGAGATCGACCGGATATGCGAGGACCTCTCTCTTGTATTGGACACAGGGCCGGCCTTGACTAAAGCTGGGCCCTAGGCGAATTTTTTTTTTTCAGGCCCATAGTAGGAGGAACAAAAACAGCAGTGCATGATTTGCACTTTCCAGGAATCGAACTTGGGACAGGCGCTTAGATGACTGTCCGCTCCACCACCCAGACAACACTACATTGCACAACATGTGGTAATTGAATAACCCTTTTATTTATAAATTTCCAAACTTTGAGGCCCCCCTTGCCGCCTCCTCCTCCTCCTGCCGGACCCGGGGCCCTAGGCCACCGCCTAGGTGGCCTATGCCCAGGGCCGGTACTGATTGGACATATGGGACGAGGAATAAGGTGCCTCTGGTTTCGTTCAGACCCAGAACGGACTAGTAAACCGATGTGTGTCTGGCATTGGATTTTATTATGTGTTGATTGATCTCTATTAAATATATATTTGTTTGGTGGTGGAGAATTTATTCTCTTGCTTAACACCCTTCTCTGAGACGTACGAGCTTAGAGGTTATATATCGATAGACATCAGTCGCATGGCGTGAATTATCAGTGTGGCATGCTGAGATGCAAATGATTAAGGCTTCTGTTGAAAAGAAGAGTCTTGTGGTTGATGATCAAAGCAAAGCTTTAAGTAGCGTAGCTTTTTGTATAGCGTTAATTCGCGAGCCTCACACCCTGGTATGAACCAGAAATGGGAGAGGACTGTAGGGAGAACATGCGTTTCTTTCTAGCTAGGAGTGGTGTCATAGTATGGAGCCTAGATATTTTTACTTATGTTGATGATGTAAAGTGAGGTACCTCGGATATACCGGTCACTACAGGGTCGATGGATGGATATGGTCGACATGCTGACAAAACTTACGCCCCATAGGACGGGGAAACGTATTGTTTAGGAATTACTAATCCACTAACGTAAGTGTGAAATGGACATGAAGATCCAAGGTGCAGTTGCGGCTGAGCCTGAGACATGGGATGGATTGTCTCGAATTTGGTAAGGACGATCCCTTGCCTTGGTTCATGATAGAAATCCAACTTCCAATACGACATTGTGCGGTTTTAACTGTAGAACTAGTATGGCGATATAGTAGTATGGGGTACTATGCCATCTATGATTAATACATTTATATTTGAAGTTGTTTTATACACTTTACACTTATAATAGTATCAAAATGATTTGTTTTAAATGTACCAAACATGTTTGGCTATTATAAGGGGAAACTCTATCATCCAGCATGTGTTGCATTGTGTAATGGGACCTGAGTCTTATAATAGCTTCATTTTTTCCACAAAGCATTACGTTGTTTGTTTTATGCACTGGTATTCTTGGGAGAAAACTCATTCCGTGTTATATGGCGTGGTCCCTTGATTTACTTTATTTATAAAGTAAAGATTTAATAACTGTTTTAGTTCTCACACCAGTCCCACGACTGACCTAGAGTTCATTGTTTCTACCTAAACTCTGGGTGCCCCTATTTTCCACACGGGTAGCTAGTAGTTTTGGTTTTGCAGATTTCTATTTTATAGGATCCTGGTTTACAGCTGGAACTATATCTGAAGAGCTTTGTATCCATGTATTTCTTTCAGTAGTGTTATGTATTATTTTTCCGTTGCTATGTAATGTATTTTAATCTCTGATATTTTTCAATGTGTAATATTTATTTATACTCAGTTATATTCTTGTACTCTGATCTAAATTGTGGTAATAACAATGAAATGTTCTATTGTTCATGTTCTGATTTGTCGTGTTCTCAATTCCATCCGGGCTTTCCTTTACGGGTAAGTTTGGGTCGTTTCATAATAATGGTCACAAAATGCGAGAAAAAGTAAATGAAAACAGGAGACACAATATTTTTATAGTGGTTTGGCTTAAACCAAGCTGACGTCCATTTTATAATCTCTGTTTATACTGTCGATTACAGGTTACGGATGTTCTTGATTGAAAGAGAGTAGAGAAAGAAATGGTTTATATACGACATGCTATTTTTGGAATGCCGAATACGAGCTTTTTTACGGTGAACCCAAGATTACTTCAGGTTGTCCAAGATGCCTTTTTATTTCTGGAAAGGATATATTTATAGGCGAGAAGGTGGATTGAGTTTGTATGAAGCGTGGCACACATCTTTTTAGGGCTTGGACACGTGTGACTCAATCCTATAAAGTATTGTAGGCAGAGGGAACCAGTCTACTACTAATGAATAGTTCTTCTCGAAATTTGCGGCATATATGGAGCTTGGGACTTGGCGCATAAAAAGTAGTGCGAGATAAAGATGACCATTTCTGTAGCCTTGGGAGTAGGACTTTGTTTGAAGCACATAATTTGGCTTGATATTTTGACACGGTATTCCAGGTTTGATTCGATCATTCAAGAAAAGTTTGATCGATCGGTTGATGACCCGACCGATTGGTTTGGCTTTGACTTCAGAAGAATGCCAATCTTGAGGAAGAGAGCTTTTATTTGGTGTGAAGCCGTTTCGGGTCGAACTATAATCGATCGTCCTAGGATGAAAGTCGACTTGGAGGTAAATAACTGGGTTGATATCTAACAGTGATCCTCGATCTTGAGTTGTGATGGCTTTTACCAAAAAGCTGGTCAACATTTACTAAGAGCCCGGCGAAGGTAGGATCATCAACATGGGATTGCTACGGACATAATAGTTAATACTACGATCTGGTGCGATCATGGATTTTTTTATTATCCAAAATACATCTTCCACAAAAAGACATACTGCGGGGCAAGTGTTAATCCGTCTTTTTTAAAGGTAGTCACTTTTAGGATTTTTGGCTATCGAAGTGTTCAAGACTTGGACATGGACTTAGGTGAGCTTGGATATATTTAACTGAAGTCACAAAGCTCTTGAAGACACGGGAATTGAATGCTTGGAATTCGATTCTGCAAAGTCAGTTCTAGTATCCTCAACTCACCATGTTTTCTGGCATAGCTATCTCGGGTTTATCATCCCAGCATAATATGGGTCCCGCCATGCATTACTAAGTCACAACTTGAAAGAAGAAAGCGAGGGAATGATGTCTCCCTGGATCGGCATTTCTGGTTCGACTACGTCGAACCGGGTCGGTTCGAGTATATTAAACCGATTGGAATATTGTTGGAGCATGACCTGAGGATGTGTTCCACTGCTCAAACATGGTCAACCCATTACTCCTATGTTTCCGGATCGGCTTTCACGTGTCTTAGTCGAACTAGATATGAATGCTACTATAAATAGCTGGTTTTTGGATTTCACATAAGATCGAAACTTGACTTCTCTAGCTAATATAACCAAGGACTTTGCTGCCATTAATTCATTTCCCTTTCTCTACAATTCTTACATGCATATCAATGTGTTGTAATCATATAGTATAATAAAAGATGGATTGCAATAAGTGGACGTAGGCCTGATTTCCCAATGACTATAATTTCCTATGTCTTATTACTTTTATATGCATCTCTATGATCTGTAATTTTGAAGTTCTTTGTGAATTCTATTCATTTTATTGTTTTATTTGAGAATACTAACTTTCAATTTAACAATCCGGGTGCGTTGCATTCATTGGTATGGAAGGAACTCATTGATGATTTACAGTTGGATGTTTTTTGCATGAGTAATTCTTTGAGCTTTGCGGATCCTCCACGATTACTTCCTTAAGGATTGTGAATACTAATGGAGGATCTGCAACCTTTAGTTTGCTTTGCGAAGATGCTAAAATTCTTATTTGTGGCTTTTCTTTCCATGCGAATTTTCATGTGATTCCTTCTCTTAGTTTAGATATGATATTCTGTATGGACTGGCTAGTTTGATACAATTTCAGGATTCTATGTTTAAAGAATATTATATCTTCGACATCTGCTCAGTTGCCCTTATGCTTTAGTAAAGTGATTGTGATTTCGTAGATTCACTCTTTTCTCTTGAATCTCAAGATGAAGATAATGACGTATCTTGGATTCACATTGTTTATGGCTTTCTAGGTTTATTTGAGCCTATTTCAGGATTACAACCCTAGCGGCCTATTGATTTTCGCTTCGAACTTATTCCTGGCGCTCAGCCTATTAGTCATCCTCCCACGGAGATGTCTACCAAAGAGAACGGGGAACTCAAGAAGAAATTCCTCGAGCTCAAAGCCCATCATTTTATTCATTCTAGTTCTTCACCAAAGGGAGCCATAGTCGTATTGATGTTGAATTCCAATGGGACTCTTAGGCTATGCATCGACTTTCGTGAACTTAATGAGTTAACTATCATAAACTGCCATTCATTTCCTAGGATCGAAGATATGTTCGATCAGTTATGTGGCTCTAAGGTCTTTTCACATCTTGACTGTGCCATGGGATTTCATCAGCTTCGAGTGGAAAAAATAGCATTCCACTTAAAATTTTCCGCACTCACTATAGGTCTTACGAGTGGCTCATCATTCCATTCGGTTTGACGAAAGAATCTACTTATTGCATCGACCTTATGAATCAAGTAATCCGGGAATATCTCGATAGATTTCTTTTTCTATTTATCATGACATTATTGTATATACTAAGTCTGAAATGGAAAATGCTCGACAACTTGGAATTTTTTTGAGTACTCTTCAACAATATCAACTCAAAGAAATTTTTCTAAGTGTAATTTTTGGAAAAAGCAAGCAAAATTCTTAGGCTACGTTGTTTCTTCCGAGGATATTTCAGTCGATCCTTTTAAGATTGAAGTCAACCAGAATTAGAAGAGTCCAAAAAATCTTCATGAGATTCGTAGGTTTTGGGTTTGGCAGGTTATTACCGTCGCTTCATCAAAGACTTTTCTCATATTGTGCTTCCATTGACTAGCCATACAAGAAAAGTCGTTCGCTTCATCTAGTCAGATAAGTGTGAGGATTCCTTCTAGATATTGAAGGAATTCTTCACTATGCTCATGTTCATTAAGTTCTCGAAGGGGACCAAGATCTTATTATCTATACTGATGTCAGCCACGCGGCCTTAGTGTTGTTCTTGTGTAGAGGGATTAGGTGGTTGCCTAATCTTCAAGGCGATTACGTCTGAATGAGATTCGATAAGCTACCCGTGATTTAGAGTTAGTCACCATTGTCTTTGCTTTGAGGTTGTGGTGCCATTATCTAATGGGTGAACACTTTACTCTCATCACCGACCACAAGTCTCTTAAGTATTTGTTTTCCCAAAAGGATCTTAACATGCGACAGCAGCGTTGGCTCGAGTTTATAGATTTTTATCATATCGACAATCAGTTTACCCTTGGCAAGGGGAATCGAGTATCATATGCTTTGAGTCGAAAGCATTCAACTATTGTTTCTATGATGATTGCAGAGTGGAAAGTTCTTGAGACTCTTCCCATATGTGATATCCAGGATCATACTTCCACATCCGATTCTCCTATTCTGTTATATAGCATGTAAGTTCTTCCTACTCTTCTTGATTGGGTTGTTAAGGCACAACGACAAAATTCAAATATATCTTTTATTCAGAGGTGTAAGTTTGAAACCTACGGTAATATTGAATGAGGGATTTCAGCATCGATTCTCATGGGTGACTTTGAAAGAAGAACCTTCTAGTCGTTCCATATATTCTAGAACTTAGGCAGGGCATTTTAGCGGAGTGTCACTGTTCTAAATATACTATCCATCTTGGAAGCAGTAAGATTTATGTTTATATGTAATGTCTCTACTACTGGGAAGGAGTGAAATGAGAAATTGAAAGTTATGTAAGTAGTTGCATGACTTTTCAGCTTATTAAGGCTAGGCATCAATGACGTAGTGGTCTTCTCTAGCCTTCAGAGGTTCCAATGTGGAAGCAAGACCAAATTTCTATGGATTTCATCAATGGGTTACCATGTTCGAGATCAAGCCACAACAGTATTTGTGTTGTTATGGACCGTCTCAGCATGTCCACCCATTTCATTCCTACCAAATCTAATAGGAAAACATCTCACTTATTGAAGTTTTATATCAAGGAGATCGTGCGATTTCATAGTGTTCCTTCATTTATTATGTGTGATCTTGATCCTCTTTTCACGATTCATTTTTGGTGGACTCTTAAGCAAGATTTGGACACAAAGCTTAGCCTTAGCAAAACCACCCATAGTTTGATGGACAAACTCAGCGGGTGAATCCTATCTTGGAAGACTTACTTCGTACATGTATCTTACACTTTGGTGGTAGTTGGGAGGATCATCTTCCTTTAGTTGATTTTTCTTACAACAATAACTACCAATTTTCCATCGACCTGGCTCCTTTTAAGGCCTTATATGAAAGGCCGTATCATTCTCCTTCATGTTGGCTTGATTTGAGGGAAAAGCTCATTATTGATCCTTAGTCTATCGGAAATCATCCAAGAAGATTCAACTTATTTAAGAAAGAATAAAAGAGTCTCAAAACTTATAGAAATCCAACGCAGACAATCATAGGGGGCCCCTTGAATTGTCAATTGGTGACTTTTTTATATTCAAGCTTCTGCTCTGAAAGGAGTGATACACTTCACTTAGACATGAAAATTAACTCCAAGCTATATTGGTTCGTTTCATATTACGGAGTTTGTTAGTCATGTTGCATATCGTGCAGCACTTCCGGAGTAGTTTTCTGGAGTCCACAAAGTATTCCACATCTCTTAATTGAGTAAGTGTTGCAACAACCATATTTTTTGATACACAATGATTAACTAACAAATTGATTAATAAATTAATAAGTCGTAAGATTGTCCGAATCTGGCAAGGACTTATAATATAGGTCCATTGCGATTTCCAGGCTCGGTTACATATTTGGTTTAAAAGAATCAGACGTAAAATGAACAAGTTAAGGCAAATTTGAATTTCAAACCAGAGAAAAAAACAAGGGTCGGGTCGAACAGACCCTTAGCCAAGTCGACCTACCCCTTTGTCAGGCACGATTTCGTGATTGGCACGAAATCGAAGAACAAACATGATTTTTCCAGCGTGTCTTTCTAAGTGAGCTACTTCCGACTGGCCAATTTTCAAATCTTAAATGATGTGGCAAGTTCTGATTGGTCCAATGAAGTGGCTGGCCTAGATTTATTCCATAAATATAACGGCCTAGGATCCCTAATCTAACCTATAAATAGACCTTCATATCTCCCTCATTTCTCTAAACACAATTTCTTCCATGCCGAGGCTAGTTTTTTTATTTCAGAGACTAGACAACTTAAATTTTTAAATTTTAGGAGAAGCGGTTTATAAATTAAAATATTTATACACACACCTATTCTGGAGGTGGGTTCTACTGAGGCTATAGAGGAAGCTTTATGGTGAGTTTTTATAATTTCGTAGATTTTTGATATCTTTAGGTAAATAAGCATTATAATAGTTGAAGGGTTTATGTAGTTTTTATTTACATTTTTCTTATAGTTTTGTTTATTTTATGTTAGTGAGCAGTTTCCTGTAAATTTATTTCTGTAAGTTATCCCTATAGCTTTTCATTCTTTTTTTTGTAGTTTTTATTTAGTTCATATTTGAAATACTATAAGATATTTTCTTATTCTTATTTCCCTCTTTCTACGTCAGACTTTACAGTTTTATGTTTATTTATGTTTATGCCCAAAACATGCTTACATCTATAATATTGGCATATGTATACGACTGATTTATATGCTTATTTTTATACAACCGATTATAATCCTTTTTATTTTATGCATGTTGGAAAATATAATTCAAATTGAATTGTGTAAAAGAGGACTTATGAGTTTGGGGCTAAATTAGCAGATAATAAACATGTAGCACAAAAACCGTAACAAAAGGGAATTAGTCTATAAATAGGAAAATGAGATATTATTTTCCAATAATTATGACATAGGTTATAATGGATAAGGGATTGAATATATTTGCTTACATAATGATAGACAGTATAGATACAAAGAATCAAAATAAACAAATGTGGTTTAAATGCAGATATAATTATAACATGAGGTTATAAATGATCAAAATGGCTTATTATAAAATCGAACTTAAAATGATGTTAAGTTTATAAGGCAAGTTCTATGGCGGCCTCGTAAATAGGCATTCTATGGTCGCCTCGTAAATAGGCATTCTAGGGTTATTCTATGGTTCTATGGTAGCCTCGTAAATAAGTATTCTATGGTAATTCTATGGCTATTGTTCTATGGTAAATCTATGGTGGTCCTAATCCAAGGAGATGGGGCCAAGTAGCTTTTGTTGTGGGGAATCCATACTATGTATCATTGCCTTATCACTGATGGTATTACACGATGGAGGAGGCTAGGATATGCTTATGCTGAGCTAGATATGTAACAACCCGCATATTTCACGATTATATATTTAATTATAGTATCGTTCATCGAGCGTATGTCTGAAAAGTCGCTTTTTGCATATGGATGAATTTGGATTCAAGACCGTGTCCATTGAGTTCAAAATATTGTTTGTGTGATTAAAAATTGTAAACATTTGTAAAATTTGGAACTTCAGGTGGGGCTTAGGTTATTAAACCTAGCCCATTAGCCCTCACCCTTATAACTCTCTTAGCCACATCTCCTCATTCATTTCATTTCCTAACACTTAGGAAAAAAATGGAGAGGGGGATTGGAAATCAAAATTCCAAAACTTGGGTTTGTTTCTATAGATCCAAATCAAGGGGAAAATCAAAGAGACGACTTGAGTAAGCTTCTCCATTTCAATCTTTATCTTCTCTAACTCAACTCCTCTTTGATTCTTGTGATTTCCTAAACCTAATTCTAAGGAAATTTCTATATATGTATCTAAATTAGAGATTCTAGAGTTCTTGTTGAAAGGAGGTTGATCTAGCTTGATTTTGGTTCATCTCCTTACTCGTTAAGCTCAAAGGTGAGTTATTGTGAACTCACATTTATGTAATCATGCTTAGCAAGTGTACCCTTGGCACAAATAGGTTGTGTGTGTGCATTTGGTTGATCGGTTTGTTGTGTGTGAACTTCCCGTTGTGAGGTTTTATTTTATTTATATAAATTTCTTGTGTAAACAATTGTATCGCTAAAACAATACAAGCTTTTCATAGCATTTAAAAAACAAAAATGAAATGTTATGAAAAGTAATTTTTCTATAGTGTTTTACATTTGCTATTGAACAAAAGCAATATAGAATATATCATCCGATATTTACTTTCGATAGTGTTTGTCTGTATGTTTCTATAGCGTCTTATCTATATTTCTTATCATTTGTTTATTTATACTATAACATTCCCAGTGTGTGTTTCTATAGCATTTTTTATTCAATAGCGTTTATGAAACGCTTGCCTACAATATTAATTTATAAATTTTATTTATTATCATTTTAGCTTGTTACATACATACACTATGTATGTATATATGAGATGATCAAAAGCACCTCAAATAGTACAATACCCCTTTAGCACTCTGATTTCCACCACACATTTTTGTTTCTCTCTTCTCCCAACATATTTTAACATGAGTGACTATAAATGAGGTGCATTTGGGGTGCTTCTAAATAAGGATGTCATGGAACCCTCCTTTGTATATGTATATATGTGCACACAACATATTTTCACACAAATATATAAATTGCAACATAATATTTTACATATATCATTCAAATGACTTTTTATATACCAAAACATAGTACTTCGTACACATCATTCAAACAACTTCTAATATATTCAAAATTAATATTTCATACATATTGCTTTATCAATTTTTTCATGTTAATATCATCAATTTTGCCATCAGCAAGTTACAAAGCGGACAAATAGTAGATCTAATCTTGTTTTGCTTATGATATTTTCTTCTTAACATCAACAATAGCAGCACTGTTACTATCAAATAAATAGAAAAGGTATTAGTAATTGTTGTTATGAATGACACAGACAAACCCAACAAAATGCACCACAATCACCAATGATTATTGCAAATAATCAACAGAACAAGAGATAATAATAAAGTAAGAACACACGAATTTTTAACGTGGAAAACCTCTTCGATGTGAAGAGTAAAAACCACGGGACCAATGTCAGGGGTCCTCCCAAACTTCCCTTACTATGATAATGGAGAAGTACACAAATCCAAATCCAAGTTACAAAGTGGATACACAAATTATTCAACAATAGCTAGCAATAACAGCATCCAAACAAAAGCGAAAAAAGTGAAAAATATCACTGGGAAATAGAGCTTAGAAAAGCTAAGAGATCTCGCAAAAACACTCCAGCAAAGGGCAATCTCAAAGTACTAGAAGCAGCCCACAAAGTCTTGGAGAAACCGACAAAGTTTTGATGTTGTTGTTGTGTGTGTACATTTATTACCCAAAAATGGATGTATATATAGCCACCAAAGAGGCACCTCGAAATCTCCATTCAACCACCATATTAATTAGATGACAATTCCCATAACGGTGCAATTAACAAAGCACACTAAAAGTCAAATAGTCACCTTTTCAAATAAAAGCACGAAATACTGTAGCAACACTTATTGCTCCAATTAATTAAATATGAGTTTTTCCACATAGGAAGGGACCAATTACCAACAAACCTCCCCCTCCCTACTATGTGGAGGTGGTTTCCATTTCAGCAATTGAACGACAAGTCTCAAAGTTGTCTTTTGGCAAAGCTTTAGTCATCATGTCAGAACCATTATCATTGGTATGAATTTTCTCAAGCTCAATTAACTTATCATCAAGAACATCGTGTATCCAGTGATTTCTCACATCAATATGCTTCGACTTTGCATGAAAAGTTGAATTCTTAGCAAGATGGATTGCACTTTGACTGTCATAATACAACACTTACCTCTTTTGTGAAAATCCAAGCTGACAAACAAACTACTTCATCCACAACAACTCCTTACATGCCTCTTTCGCTGCAATAAAATCCGACTTAGTAGTAGACAAAGCCACACATTTTTTTTAACCTTGATTGGCAAGACACTGCTCCCCTGCAAAAGTGATCAAATAACCCGAAGTAGAGTTTCTCGAGTCAATATCACCTGCCATATCAGAATCTGAATAACCAATGAGACAAAGCTTGTCGCTCCCAAAACAAAGCTTCATATCAACAGTACCCTGCAAGTATCTCATAATCCACTTTACAGCATTCCAATGCTCTTTACCTGGATTAGAAAGAAATCTACTAACCAAACCAACAGCATGAGTAATATCAGGCCGAGTGCAAACCATTGCATACATCAAACTACCCACGGCGGAAGCATAAGGAACATGTGTCATCTTCTCCTTCTCTTCTGTTGTGGAAGAACACTGTTGAGAACTTAACTTAAAATGCATAGCAAATAGAGTACTCATAGGCATTGCTTTCTCTATATTGAACCTTTTAAGCACTCTCTGAATATATGCTTCCTGTGATAGCCATAACTTTTGAGCCTTGTGATCACGAATAATTCTCATTCCTAAAATGTTCTTTGTCGAACCAAGTTCCTTCATGGAGAAATTCTTGCTCAACGTTTGCTTAAAACTAGCAACCTAATCTACATTTTTCCCATTGTCTTGGAGCTTGTTTTAGACCATACAAACTCTTCTTCAATTTGCACACATATTCTTCCTTCCCCTTAACTTTGAAGCCCTCTAGTTATTCCATGTAAATGTCTTCTTTAACGTCACCATGATGAAAGGCGGTCTTCACATCCAACTGCTCAACTTCTAAATTCAAACTACCAGCAAGACCCAAAACAACTCTGATGGAAGACATCTTGACAATCGGTGCAAATATCTCTTCATGGTCAATTCCCTTTCTTTGGTTGCATTCTTTTACAATAAGCCTTTCCTTGTACCAAAGCGTCTTTGCATTTTCATCTTGCTTCAGCTTGTAAACCCAACAATTCTTCAAACCTTCTTTTCCTTTGGTAGTTTCACTAGATTAAAAGTGTTGTTATCATGCAACGATTTCATCTATTCCTTCATTGCATCCAACCAAAGTTGCTTATCATCGCTGTCTATAGCTTCCTTAAAGGCCTCAGGTTCTCCTCCATCAGTTGAGAGAACATACTCTGAAGAAGGATACCTAGTGGAAGGACGTCGTTCCCTGGTAGATTGCCTTACAAAGGTTGTTTGAGTTTCAAGAGAACCATGATGATCATTTTTAGCATCTTCATCATGGGGATCATCTTCTCCGACCTTCATTATCATTTTCTTGTACATGCTCAGTTGCAGTTAGTGCATAAGTTACAGGAGTCAAAGGAGGAAGATCTAAATCAACTAAATCATAGCCACTATGTGATGCAGCTACTTGTGGTTTCTGAATGTCTTTGATTGTTTGGTCTTTATCCTTGTTGCGAATCAATTTCTTCTCTTTAGGATCATAAAACCTATAGCCAAACTTGTCAAGACCATAGCCCACAAAGATGGATTGGCGAGTCTTGGAATCCAACTTCGATCTTTCATCATTTGGCACATGCACAAATGACTTACACCCAAAGACACGTAAATGACTATAAGAAACCTCCTTGCCAAGCCAAACTTTATCTGAAACATCACCATTGAAAGAAAAACAAGGTGACAAATTAATCACATGTGTAGCTATAAATAAAGCTTCACCCCAAAAGGGTTTTGGCAACATAGCCTCCGAAAGCATGCACCTCATTCTCTCTAACAAAGTCCTATTCATTCTCTCTACTACACCATTCAGCTATGGAGTCTTTTTTGGTGTAAACTGATGTTGAATGCCTCGAGCCTTACAATATTCATCAAGTGGACCGATGTATTCACCACCATTGTCAGAACATAAATACTTTAGCTTTTTACAAGATTGTTTTTCAACTAAGGCTTGAAACTGCTTAAAAACATCAAGTACCTGATCTTTTGTTTTTAAAGCATATGTCCACAATTTCTTTGAACAGTCATCGATAAAAGTAACAAAGTAAAGTGCACCACTAAAGGTCTTAACTTTTAATGGACCACAAACATCAGAATGAACAAGATCAAGCAAACTTGATTTTCTTGAAGGAGGATATCTCTTAAAGGAGACCCGATTCTGCTTTCCCGCAAAACAATGAGAACACTTGTCCAATTTTACACACTTCAAATCAGGTATTGCATTTTTCTTCATCAAACAACATTACCCTTTTTCACTTATATGACCAAGTCTTCTATGCCATAATTTTGCAGGATCATCATTTGCCACAATTACAGAATCAGTAGGAATTGAGGCTTGCAGCAAGTACAGACTTGTGTGCTTCTTTCCATGAGCTAGAACCATGTTTCCTTTAGTAAGCTTCCATTGACCACCATGAAAAGGGTTGCAGTAGCCATCATCATCGACTTTCCCAGTAGAGATCAAGTTTAATCGGATTTCTGGAATATGTCTAACATTTTTAAGCATTAACCTTTCTCCAATGTAGGCCATCAAACATACATCTCCAATGCCCACAACCTGAGCCACACCCTCATTACCCATCTTCAACATCCCAAAGTCACCAGATGTATAAGATGTGAAGAATTCCTTCCGTGTAACACCCCGTATTTTCTATGAATATAAAAATTAACATATTTAAGAACACTTAATTTTTAGAAGAAGAATTAGGTGAAATGGGATACGCCATTGCGTTCTTCTCGGAATTCTGCTTGAAATAGAGTCCGAGTTTGCATGAATCAGACTCCGTATGAAGAAGTTATGAAGGTTAGAAGATGTAAGTTTAAATCAGAATTAAATAAATAATTAATAAATCAAAATTCGGAATTCAAACCAGCAAGAAGAGGCGGGCGGGAAAATTCCCGCCAGAGGGTGTCGACCCCCTTAAGTGGTGTCGACACTGGTGTTGACCCCCTATAGGGGTATCGACATGGGTGTCGACCTCCCTTGTAGGTGTCGACCCCTACTGACTGTTCTGGACAATGACGATTTTCTGAATCGTAGGGCTCCGTGGTGACTTCTAATTGGCCTGATGACGCATTTTCTTGGACTGGATGGTTTGGATGGATCCTTTGTTGATCTAAAGGCTCAAACTAATCATATACTTCTATATAATCACATCAAACCTTAACCTTAAACCTCATAATCCTATTCCATCATGCAACCATGCTGTCCATCTCTAAACTAGCATAGCCTCCATCTTCTCCAAACTAGAAATCAAATTAGAGAGAGAAATTCAAATCAAAGTAGAGGTTTTCTTCTTCAATCAACAAACAAAGATTAGAATCGCTACAACGTCAACTAATTCACTTTTATAATCCTATCATTGTAAGTTCAGTTATTATTCAGATTTGAACACCTAAAAGAAATCATGACTGTAATAATCGAATCTAGAACAATGCCTAATTGTGAGATAATCAATTCTGATTCATGCTTATCCTTTTTCTTACGAGACTATTGTGATTGAAACAATGGAACCTATCATGTTGTACACCACTATGCCTAATTGTGAGATAATCAATTCTGATTTATGCTTATCCTATTGTCAAATCTGAATTACCAATGCTTATGAGACTGTTGTGGTAGAAACAATGGAACCTATCATGTTGTACACCAAATTGGTGATTCTCTTATGTTCAATTCTATCGAATCTTTGTGCCTATGACGTAACTTGCTCAGTTTGGCCATACTTATTGCTAATGTACAACATGCCTAGTGGAAACATGATCCTTAGATTGGGTAAACCTTTACATGTCTATTTTATTTCTTATGTCAATTCTTGTGTTCCTTCTCTATTCCCCTTTTTGTTTTATTTTATGAATACTAGGTTCATTCGGAACCTAGATTGAATCTTGTTGTACTTACGATTGAAACGCGGGGAATTGGGTATAACTTAATTGAGTAATTTTGGCACGACAAGTAAATGTGGCATAACTTGAATTGACTGCAATTGTGGGTAATTGGCATATAAAAATCTAGATTTGTGCATGAAACACCCTACCTCCATTAAGGTCACTCACAAAGGGAATGCCCTAGCATTGGTGGAGGTTTATAAGTAAAAGCCACAGATAGACTCAAGACAGATATAAATACACATATTTTAAACAGCGGAAACCAAACAAACTTTTATTTCATCAATACGTGTATCAAACAAAAGATTTCCATAATTGTCTCAAAATACTTCCAACATTACAACCTCATAACTGCCTTGATTGTTAAAGAAGCATGAAAACATAAATAAAGTGACAAAAATTCCTATAGTGATATCCAAAGCCATTATCCGAGCAAGAAAGATCCAAATCATACATCTACGTTATTGGTGCTTGTAAAGAGTCTGACTGAGTTGAGCTATTTCCTCCTTGTGGACCTGGGGTGGGGGAAACGAAAGAAAAGAAGACGAAAAGAAAATAGGGTCAGACATAAAGCCTGAGTAAATCTAGTAACTCTTCAGTATGTGAATAAGAAAAGGGTATGATAGACATAAACTAAAAATAGGAAAGCGTCACAAGCTAAGGAAGTGTCAAATGTACTGTCACACCCATACTATATCTCTGCACCTGCTAGAATTTATTCTAACTGGCACCCTATGGTGAGGGTGAAGTGATCCCCA
Source organism: Allium sativum (assembly GCA_030737875.1). NCBI lineage: Eukaryota > Viridiplantae > Streptophyta > Magnoliopsida > Asparagales > Amaryllidaceae > Allium > Allium sativum. The sequence goes on along the minus strand of CM060919.1, from coordinate 881,467,021 downwards.
TTCTTGTTAAAAGATCGGCTCCTACTCGCGTTAACATGTGTCATACAGCCCCCAAGAATTATAGATACCTATGCTGGTCCTACCATGGGGTGTATCAAGACCCATGGTGGCGGCCCGACACAAATCCTAGAAGGCATAGGTTATACTACTGGTGTCCCCAGTGCCCTGGTTGTCTGCTCCGGAGTGTGTGCACGCCCGCACCCCGTTAGACCTGCACTGTGCACCCACCGCCATCGTTTGACCGCTTACAATTAGCCCAGTAATCGTGCCCCACCTTGCCTAGTTTCAGGATACCGTTGATACCTAGCTTGGGTTACTGCTGAAACGGGTCCCTCGTTACCAGGATTTTCTAGTCAAACATGCTAAGTGGTTAAGTGTCTGCATTTACCTAACCCCACCCATCAATTCTTGTTAACATGTTGAATTTGGTTAAGTGTTATAGTTGACTTAACCCTACCATCTGTCCTTAGCCTCTTAGGAGCACCAGACCACTCACATTAGATAGGTATTGCTACGGTTACTGGATGTGCCGGTCGGTTCCGGGCAGGTTTACACCGTAGCTCAGTCTAACCTTGGGTCCTTATTGGGCTCAATGCTTAACCACCCACATTGGATAGGTATTGCTGTGACCACTGAACAGCCGGGCGGGTCCGAGCAGGTTTACATCACAACTCAATCCAACCTCGGGTTAAGCATATCGTGTTTTCTAAATTTACATATTTGTCTTTATTACTGAATATATGTAAATTTGTCAACAATTAAATATTATGGCCCACATTCCAAGTTTAACATTTTTGGTATAAGAATTTACACCGTTTAAATGCCACCAATTTTGGCATGTGACAAACATGCCAATTTCATATATTTTTATGTCAAGTTTTCAAATATTCCCAACGTTACCCCGTTTAAACATTAGGCTAACAAACTTAGCCTAATCTTTGTTCGCATAGTTTTTAACATATAATATTAGGCTAAAAACATAGCCTAATTTAGCATACACAAATAGGCATAAGGGAATTCATAAACGTAAACATGACATAGGTGTAAACTTGGCATTTTTGGCATAATCAATATGAATATCATAGGTATGAACTTGCAATTTGGCGATTCAACTAACATATAACATGGGTCATGTGAACTTGCATTCAAATCAAAGTATGACTAAGTGGGTGACATATGAAACGGCATAGTTTAGGCTAATACAAACTTGTGTTTAAACATGTTTAACTTGGCATAATATCGACCACAAAACTAGCATGTTATATATTCATCAAAATGTACAATTTTTACATCTAATCATATAGCCTATTTCAACATGAACTTGCATAGTTTATGAAACCCAAACGATGTTTGACATAGAACCAATTATATTTTGCAAATAAACATGAGAATGATATCATAGGTTTTGGGTCATGTAGGCATAAAAGGTCTATAACATGTTTACATAAATTCTTATTTAGACTAAGGGAATACACATAGTCCATGCCATCGACATATACAAAAAGGGATCAATTTCTAGTTTTTGCCACAAACTTGCAAGTGCCATTGTTTTCATATACAATTGTTCAATAGGCTTGCATCAATAAATTTATGCCACAAACATCAATACACAAGTCATGATAGAACCATTACAATACACAAAATTTATATGATATAACAACACGATTCTATTTTCATTTACATCGAATCACATCACAGTTTTTATTCATATTCTGGAAGGTCACTATACTTACAACGAATGCAGAATCTTGAATTCTGGATTCTGAATTTTGAAACTGAGATGCGCTCCTTTGGGTAGACTAACGTTGAATTGATTGATTTGATTAAACTTTAATCTTCTTCTTAATTTGATTCGTCTCTTAGGCTTTAGTGTTGGCTTGTCTCTAGGCTTTCTAATTGACGGCCATTCCTAATCCCTTTCCAGCAGCATGACGGCTTTTGTATTCTATTATTTGTGTGAATTTAGGGTTAGACTTGAGTTGTATTTATAGATTTTTAAATTGTTTTGAGCCGTCAGATGAAGATAGGAGGAATCTAGACCATAAAAAGTTCAAAGAGCCAATCAAGAGGTGACACGTAAGCCCTAGTGACTCAGCCAAGCATCAGAATTCGACCAGACCCTGACCAGGCCAGCTAGGACCTAACCAGCAGGTCATTCTGACCTGGGCGCACTTGGCAGGTGCGCCAGGTTAAAAATGTACTGGCGCACTTCCGAAGTGCGCTAGTTCAACTTTGTTCTGGCGCACTTCCTAAGTGCGCCAGTGCATTCTGACCCGTTTTCTGGTTTTTCTGCCCAACTTTGTTCGTCCATATCTTCTTCATATGATATCCGTTTTACGCAAACTTGGACTCTATCTCAAGCAGAATTTCGAGACGAACGCAATGGAGTAACCCATTTCCCTTTATTTCATCATTTATAATTAATTATACTGTGAAGCTTAACGTTATAGAATTCACGGGGTGTTACAGTGCATGTATGGTAAATATGTAATTTGGCTAAAAGATGAACATGCCTAACACGAGGTTAGATTGAGTTGCGGTGTAAGGCTGCCCGGAACCGCCTGGCACATCCAGCGACTGCAACAGCAGATCTAATGTGAGAGGTTAGCGCATTAAACCCAAAACCCGAGTTTAGAATGAGTTTGTGGTAGAAGTCTGCTTGGAACCGCCCGGCACATCTAGCAACCGCAAACAACAGTTCTAATGTGAGAGGTTGAGGCATTAATGCTAATGAACGGACATTCTAAGAATGGTAGCGTTAAGTTAACTTAGGCAACACTTAACCAATACAACATGTTAATTAAACAGATGGGTGGGGTTAGGTTAAATGGAGAACACTTAACCATTATAACATGTTGATTAGGAAACCCTAGTAACGGGGACCCATTTCAGCAGTAACCCACATAAATGTATCATGGTACCCTGAACTAGGCAGGGTGGGGCACGATTACTGGGCTGATTATAAGCGGTCAAAATAGTGGTGGGTGGTGCGTCAGTGTATGTTCCGATGGAGTACAGGCGTGCACGTACTTCGGAGTGGAAAAAATCAGGCACTAGGCATCAGTAGTTATACACTGTGCATCTTGAATTGTGTCGGTTTGCCACCATAGGGATTGATACACCCCATGGTGGGACCAGCACAGGTATCTACAAACAAGCGGGGCTGAATGACACAAGTAATAAATGCATGCGAATAGGAGCCGATTGATAAAGGGATCATTTTATTATGAACACATGATGCTAGTTGAAATATTTGTTAGTAGGTGCAGAGAAATGGAAATGAGTGTGATAGCATATTCAGTTTAACCTTCCTTATATTGCCTTATGTTATCTTGTCACTATGGTATTGTCCTATATTCAATTTATTCATGTCATGATCCTTTTTCTTGTTTGCATGCTGAAAAATCGTTGGACTTACCAGACTTATGTCTAACCCGTTTTCTTTCATCTTCTTTTCTTCCGTCCCCCCCCCCCCCACCCCCCCCCCCCCCCCCACCCGCCCGGTCCGTAGGAAGGGAATACTTCATCTTAGTTCAGACCTTTTCCAACTTGAAGAGAGTAGATGTATTGCTTGGATTCTCCTTTTTTGGGCTATGGCTGTGGTTTCACTTTTATTGGGGATTTATGCCACTTTACTACTACTTTATTCTTCTTTATGTATTTTGAATTTTTAATCAAGACATAAGTTTTATTGTAATAACTTGGAAGTTGGGTTTTGAGACAATGGTTGTAATGTTTTGACTAGACCACGCTGCTTATGAAATAATTCCAGTTTTTCCGTTGTTTATATGTCTATCCTGTAAATTATCTGTGTCTTTTACCTATAATGCTTCACCGAAGTTTATGCATTCCTTTGTGAGTGACCTTAACGGAGGTGAGGTGTTTCACTTGGTATCAGAGCTGATGGTTACCAGATCAGATTAAAATTCTCGAAAACTATTTTTCAAAAAGAAGTTTAAAAGAAGCATTTTCAAGAAAAGTGATGTTTTATTTTAAAGTCATATTCCCCAAAGCCATACGCACTATCTTTCTATCCTTTGTTTTGAACCTTTTCTTTTCGTTTAAGCATGTCTGGAGATATTAATCTTCCCGAGGGCATACAGATACCCGGCCGATTCAGAAGGTATCTGGAGGCTAGGGTTGATACCGCAGGCCCAGCGGACGTTCCTCCCTCCCCCCCCCCCCCCAGCTACATCCGTTCCTCCTCCACGTGCAAATGTTTTCTCGAAGATATTTAGTGACTTTCAAGCTATGGGCGGAAAGAACTTTAATGGGACTGAATCATTCGTGGAAGCAAGAAACTGACTCAAGGAAACAGAAGATTTGTTTGTTATCTTCGAAGTGGACGATAGGCAGAAGATACAATTGGCTGTATGGTTACTTAAGGACGAAGCCTCTTTCTGGTGGGAAGTTACTAATGTTGAATGGCCAGTTGAGACTTGGTAGGATTTCAAAATGAGGTTTGAAATGAAGTTCTTCTCGCAAGCTAAAGGAAGCCTACAGATGGAGAAGTTTTTAGTACTCAAACAGGGAAGCCTATCGGTTAAGGAATACGTCAACTAATTCAACCGGCTGGCTAGATTCGGACTGGAGCTGGTAAACGCTCCATATAAAAAGGCTCTCTATTTCATTAAAGGGTTGAATGAGCCATTGCACAGCCTAGCTATGTCCCATATACCTATGGGTGCGACTTATGAGAGACAAAGGTGGAAGGACCTCTAGACAAGAAAGTGGAGGGATCGTAGAATAAGAAGACGGATTCCAAGAAGGGTGGGAAGAATAAAAAATCCCGTGACAAAAGGAAGTGTAATTTTTGTGGCATACCCGGACATCTGATTAAGGACTGCAGAAAGAAGAAGAGGAAGTTGGGTGGTTGTTTTAATTGCGGCGAGACAGGACATATAGCTAAGGATTGCCCAAAAAGGCAAGGGCAAGGGAAGAGGACTGGATCTGCTTCTGGAGGGCAGATTCACGCTCTCATTGCACCTCCGCAAGAAAGAGGTAGAAATGTTTCTATTGAAAGTTTAGTTTATCTTTCTAATCATCTTGTTCATACTCTTTTTTATTCTAGCGCATCGCACTCTTTTATATCTACTTCTTTAGTTGAATCTCTGCACCTAGATACCAGTATTGTAGAGGATCCCATGGTTGTTTCAAATCTAATTGGGGGTTAGGCTTATTTGTCAATGATGTTTTTGGATTTGGAAATTTCTATACTAAGCGTTGGGTTTAGATGTAATGCATATGTTTTGGGTTTCACGGGCTATGGGTCGATTCTAGGCATGAATTGGTTATCCAGTAATGGTGCCATCCTTGATTATGAAAAGAGAGTGGTTAGACTTATGACTCGCCTCGGTAATACTCTCGAAATCTCTTGTAATCCCATGAATTATGTTATGCTTAGCTACCTAGAATCTCTTGATGCGTCTGTTGAAAAATTGCAATTTGCTAGAGTAGTCCATGAATACTCGGATGTCTTTGAAGAGGTGAAGGGTTTACCTCCAAAGCGAGAGATAGACTTCCGCATATACTTGGTTGATAATGAAAAACCCGTTGCTTTACCCATTAGACACATGGCTCCAAGGGAAAGGAAGGAGCTCAGCAAGCAAGTTAAAGAGTTGCTCGAAAAGGGTTCATAAGGCAGAGTATTTCTGAATGGGGTGCTCTAGTAGTGTTCGCAACCAAAGAAGACGGTTCACTTCGCCTATGCATGGATTATAGGGAGCTAAACAAGCTGACCAAGAAGAATAGGCACCCACTTCCAAGAATAGACGACTTGTTTGACCAGCTTGTAGGTGCATCAGTTTTCTTCCAACTAGATCAGGCCATCAGATTCAATTAGCTAAGAGTGGCTGAAGACAGCATAGATAAGACCGCGTTCAGGACCCCGGATGGTTTCTTCGAATGGCTTGTCATGCCTTTCGGCTTGACAAACGCACCCGCCTATTTCGTAGACTTGATGAGTAGGGTGTTTAGGGAGTTCCTTAATAAATTTGTAGTGGTCTTCGTGGAAGACATTTTGATTTTCTCAAAAAGTGAGGAAGAACATGTTTTGCATTTAAGGGAAGTTATGGATACTCTTCGAGCACATCGTATAACAAAGTAACAACCCGGATTCCGACGGACCGATTTTTTTTTTCAAAATTCAATCCATCGAGACCTAAGTTGGTTGCTCTGGTATCCTGCAGAAAAGACAGAGAAAAGAGATATGTCAGAGTACGGAAAAACACCTCACAGCGGAAGGAATAAAATATAATATATTTTAAAACATAGCTTTACCTTAATCATAAAACTGCTAAATCAGTATTCCCAAAGCTATAAGTCTCTGTCTAACCTGCGAATGTTATGAGGAGGGGGTCAGAACATAGGTTCTGTGTGAATGAATTTAAACTACACTTCTTGAATAATCCTACATATACCGTTCAATTACACTTTCTTATTTATTAGGTTATACGTGTTATTAGCACTCAAAGCTTACACAAACGTCACACCCATCTACTCCCTAGTAGATTAACCTAATATAGTGTATATATAGCTACCCCCAAACTGAGGTACACCCCGTGATACCTGTAACACCCCGTGTTTTCTATTAACATAAACTAACGAATTGAGGAATAATTAATTTTAAATGTGAGAATCAAGGGAAACGGGTTACGCCAATGTGTTCGTCTCGGAATTCTGGTTGAGACAGAGTCTGAGTTTGCGTAAATTGGACTTCGTATGAAGAAGTTATGGTTGTCGGAAATTTCCAGAAAATTCAAATAAATTCAAACAGCTCAAAACCGGATTCAAAATTCAAAACAGAAGTCAGAAGCGGGCTGGGCGGGAAAATTCCCGCTCAGGACCCAGGTCGACCCTAGTGTCGAACTCCCCCCTACAGGTCGACCTGGGGGTTGACCTGCCCCCCCCCCTCGGGCCAGATCTGAAAGATGATGATTTATGACTTGTTGCTGAGTCACTAGGGTTTCTGGATAGTTCTGATCTGGTCTGAATGGTTGTGGTTAACTCTAGGTTCATCCGACGGCTCTAATTGAATTGAAATTCTATATAAACACATGTAGACTCAAACCCTAAAACCTAATTAAAATTAGAACCATGGTCGTCATGCTATCACCCCACAACCTAGAGTAGCCGCCCCCAACTAGAGGAAAAGTAAAGCTAATCAACTCAAGGTTATAACAACAACAACGAATTTGTCTACTTCAAAGGCGAGCTAAATCAATTTCAGATCCCAGAACTCAAGACCATCTTTGAGTTGTGAGTTCGATTTCTTTAATAAGATAATCAACAAGTTGATTAGGTTGAGTTATAATTTGGGTTATATGGTTATGTTTGTGAATCATTGGAAAATGTGCTATTTTGTGAATATATGCTAGTTGTTCATAATGATAGTTTTGTTATGGATCCCTTTTTATATGCCAAATCACGTATGTTCAACTTGATTCATGTTTGACATCAATTTATATGCAAGTTTGGGTGTAGATTATATGCTAGTTTCTATTAAATTGTACACAAGTTTACATGTGAACCAAGTAAAATGATTATATGCAAGTTTAGGTAGAAATTGGATTCACATATACGCAAGTTTACACCTTTAGATTTAGATCTATGACATACATAGTTTTATGCAAGTTTGTGACTATGGCCTATGCAAGTTTTGGATGAAAACTATATTATATATATATATGCAAGTTCACACCTTTAGGCCTATGTTTAGATTCATGACGATACAAAGTTTATGCAAGTCATGTTGTAATCTTTATTTGCAAGATTAGATCCATTTTGTGTGTTATGCAAATTTGCGATGTTTCTTCCCTTTTATGTGTTAGACTAATTGTTAGTCTAATATATATATATATATATATATATCATGATAAGCGAACGAACTACCTGTGGACGATAGGGGTAATATTTAATATACAATTGGCATAAATGGCCTTAAAAAGGCGTATAATTAATTTAAGACATTAATTGGAAAAAATTGGTATTTATGGACATAATTTTAAGAGACAATTATGGACATAAATAAATTTGGAATCTATTTAAAATTTGAATAGGGATATTAATCCACTTTGTGGTTAAATAAAGATATGTAATAATTAACTGCCTGAGACATGAGGTTACACTCGTTTGTGGTGTAAGACTGCCCGGACCCGCCCGGCAAATCCAGCAGCCACAAATGCCAGTCTAATGTGAGAGGTCAAAGGCACGAATTAAATGCGTAACAATTGTAAAGACACGAGGTTAGGCTCGTTTATGGTGTAAGACTGCCCGGACCCGCCCGGCAAATCCAGCAGCCACAAATGCCAGTCTAATGTGGGAGGTCTTTACGAGGTTACGGTTTTAATGAATTAAGAAACAATTAACCAGATAAACATGTGGTGGGACATGGGGGGTTAAGTGGGTGCCTTGGGTGGCATGTGAAATCAAGTGGGTGCCTTGGGTGGCATGAGAAATACGATTAGATGCACTTAACCAAGATTGAAACATGTAACAAAATATGAATAAGAATGGGGTTAAGTGGGGAAAACCTTATAGGGGACCAAGCATAGGTGGAAAGCTTGTGTCATGCATGGGGCCTTTTTCAAACCAGTAACCCATTAAGTCTCTTTGTGGGCTCGACCCAAGTCGAGGACGGGACACGCGTATTGGGTTTGATTGTAAGAGGTCAAAACGGGTTAGCGGTGGCAACGCAAGTCCAACGGGGCCATGTGCATGTATGGGCCCGGGCTGGTAGGTAAGACGTTGTTGCATCGGGTAGGTATAAGCCGTGCATTTTTGGTGGTATCGGGTTGCCACTTTGGCGTGTGATACACCCTACCGTGGGGTCAGCACGGTTATCTACGAGTTAGGGAGCCGATCGAATGGGGGTAGTGGGTACACCTAGTGGAGATAGGGGGAGACAGCACCTATGAAGGCAGCTAGGGGTACACGAAACTACCATTATCATTATTAAGTTCTGTAGGCAGGATCAACTTTTAGGGTGTTTGGTGTGGTGCAATGTAGTAATTATCTTATAGTGATTAGGTGCGCCTTTAACGTTATCTTTGTTCATCTTATTTCCTCTGTTTGCTCTGTCATGCCCATTTGTTCACAGTCATTTCCTTATTTTCCAGCTTATGCCTAATCCTAGTTACTTAATGATTATATTGTTAAAATTATTGCACTCGCCAGACTTTATGTCTGACCCCCTTTGTTTCCACCTCTTTTCTACCTCCCCCCCACCTAGGTGCTCAGGATGGGACTAGTACTAGTGGAGCTTGATTTGGACAGCTTTATCTCTTTCTTTTGGAAGTTGCTTGGATCGCTGAAGTAAAGTTCAGCCTATCTTATTTATGGCTATTTTATGTTGGGCTTATGTCTTTCATTTTATGTACTCTGATTTAGTCAAGATGGATATTATGTACTTGACTCTAGTCTTTGGTTTTTGATGATGTAACCAAACTTATTTGTTTACCGCTGCAATAAAAGTAGTTTTTATTTTCCAAGTACCAATATATTTATCTGTTTTGTTTACTTTTCTATTCTATACACAATAAACGCTCCACCAAAATTAAGGCATTCCATTTGTGAGTGACCTTAATGGAGATGGGGTGTCACAATACCCCACTCGCACGGTCTCCTCCATATTGCCACAGTAATATGCATAGCCCTCATCCTATGCCATAGTAACGTACAATGCTACATCTGCATAGAACCACTATCGTAGTGCTACGTAAGCGTACTGACTGCTATCCTCAAACTATTCGATCGAGTTTGGTTCCATCACCGAACAATGCCCTCTAGTCTACGATACACCACCTAGAGCAGACATGGTTGTACCTACACTTTTCCACGTACGTACCATCAATCGTACTCGATGTTTCTATTGCACATAACCTCTACTTGTGCACCCAAATTCTGTGGCAGGGCTACACCAGAAAACATGGAACTCGGTCGGCAACTTTTCTATATCTGTACGGGCCCGCCTCTAAGAGTGTCCAATGTACAGATATCCCTCGGGTATGGTTTTTCTATGGTGGCTATGGCCCCACCTCAGCCCCCTCCCTCAACTAGTAAAGACCACAAGAGCTAAGTGACCACCCCTAACAAGCAAACAATCTAAACATCCATGTGCGGTCTCCCCGCACCCGTCCCTTGATAGCAAAGGTTAAAGATCTCTAGGGGTTAGCTCTTGTCTTTTCGCATTCCTTAGGCTGTTGGTGACAGGAGTCCGATGATCTTGCTATCATTTGGTGTTAGCCTACTTTGTGAACTAGGCTACAAAAAGAGCAAAGAGCGGGAAGGCCACCAACCGGTCCAGATCGGAAGGAGATAGCGCAGGAAAGAAGAAAAGATCGAAGACGCAAACATCACATCGGTTCGGATCGGAGAAACACTTCAGCAGTATCAGAGGAGAGCAAGTAATCCCATCGGTTCCGATCGGAGGAGTACGTCAGCAACATCATGAAGCAATTGACCTCATCGGATCGGGAGCAGCCGATCTGAACCCCTTTCTCCGAACATGTGACCGTTGCAGCATACATCTCCTGAAGACTCGGGCCAAGCATGACTGTTTCCTCCCACGATCCCCCTAAACCGATGCGCTGTCATCGTCGTGAAGCCTCCGAACCCGACTCTCATGGGATGGGTGCCACGCAATTCCGAACCAGAGCCACTTCGAAGAGATTTTTCATCTATAAATACACCATCTAGAGGCATTTGAAAGGATCTTTTGGCAAATTCTCAGTCCTTACTTCCTCCATAGCCGAATTTCATAACTTCATTCAGATCAAAGTCATCTCTTAAAGTCTATTTTTGAGAGATTTGAGTGAGTTTATGCATTGTAATTGTGAAGTTGAGTGATAATCATTGTTGTATATGCATTTGAATCATCAATTAAAAGGAATTAAAGTGGACGTAGGCTCTTTAACGCCGAACCACTATAAATCATGTGTTCTTCGTTACTTTTTTGTTCTATTTCATTAAATTCATAGCTCATTTGGGTGTTAGAACCAATTTTTGGTCTAACATTTTGGTGCTTTCACTGAGAACCATCGAATTCTCAGCCTTTTTGGGATTATCATTCTACTATTTGGACCTTCAAGTTCAAAGAAGTTAATCCCCTATCTCTGACATCTTTCAGTACTTGTTGACTAACCGTTGAAGAACCGAGTATCATGGCTAAGACCAAAGGAAAAGAAGTGCAAGGCGCTAGGGGAAATGATGCTAGAGAAGATCAGCAAGCCATCGTGATAACGAGGTTACTTGCTCAAAGCTCTGGAGCAGACCGCCCCGAACAGCAGGATCCGAACCGGATCGGAGGTGCCGATCTGAACCGGGTGGAAGGCACCGATCCGATCCGATCTGATGAGGTCGGGGGCACTCACTCTCTCCATCTGAACTGCCCTGACCAGGCTGCTGTGAACCGATCCGATCCGAGCCAGAATGAAGCTAGAACTTCTACTCGAGCTCCCTCCAACGCTCCAATTCCAGCCACGATGACTAATGTTCAGCCTGATCCATCTGCACCCATTACCTAGGGAGACTTTTCACGTTTTCTTGACATGCTACAGAGCACAAAAGAAGCATTGGAAGCCCAAAGGCATGACAACCTTTGCATGCAGGAAAACATGATCAATATGGGTAGAGAACTACAGGAGCTTCGGAGGCAGAGGACTCCTTCCCCAGCACGCCGAAATGCTACAGATGATTCGTCTTCTTCGGAGGAGAAACGTCCTCGAGAGAGAAGGCCGCTTGAAGAACCTCAGAATCTCGATCAGTTGACTTTTGGATCTTTAGGATCCCGAGAAGACGCTGCTCGTGTATTGGGCCCTGATGACCCGAGTCTGCAACAGCCCATGTTGCTACCAATGCGCGGATCCCATGTATTACCCAGGGATCCTAATATTACCAACCCCACACAGCAACAGCTTCTCCAACCTCTACCTCCAAAGATCGACCGGGAGCACAGAGAGCAACGTAGAGCAGCAGCTGCCAGAAACAGAAGGTTATCCCCTGACCAGGAACCCAGGGGTAATCCGAACATCAGATCTAGAGAGCCTGTGCAGACATTAAACAACGCCGATGTATGGGCAATGGTGTGCCAGATTATGTCTGAAAGCTGGCGGTATACTAATGAAGATTGGGGCATTGAGCGAAGTCATACCCCTTTCACTAATGACATACTGAATTTCCAGTTCCCCCGGCGATTCAAATTGCCTCAGATGGATCGATATTCAGAAAGAACAGACCCAAGGCAGCATCTGATGAGATACGCATGGTTTATGAACGCACCAGCAGCTCCAGATGTCGTAAAATGCAAAGCTTTCTCGATCTATCTTGAAGATGTAGCATTAATGTGGTTCATACGACTCCCTCCTCGGTCGGTATCCAATGTCACAGAATTGAGTGAGCGCTTCAGAATCAATTTCGACTCCATGCCCAAAAGTCATAGACCGTCATAGAATTTTCACAGATTAAACAGGGCCCAGGAGAATCTTTGAAGTCATATTTGGATCGCTTCAACCTGGCCGTCACTGATCCCCATGAGCCCACTATCCTGATGGCCTTGATAGAAGGGGTAGATCCTGACTCAGAGTTCGGGGATTACTTAGCTGGAAAACCACCTCCTACTAGAGCATTGTTCTATGAAAAGGCTAATATCCGCTTAAGGCGAGAAGAGGTTAAGGCAAATCGGAAGAGAAAATCTGAAGGGGCCTCGAAGGAAGGTGTTCAGAGTAACGTTGCTATGAAACAATCTGGTGACAGTTCTGGAAAGGTGGAAGTAAATGTTGGCAACCAGAGTGGTGGTAATAACAACAGAAATGGGAATTGCAATAGAAGGAATAGAAACCGAGGGAATAGCTCTAATAAAAGACCCAAATTCCAGACTTTTGAAAATTATACACCGTTAAATGATATGTTGGAGAATATTTATTTAGACACATATAGCACATTGCAGTACAAAAAACACCACCCAGAGATTCTACTGAGAAAGAGATTGCCACAGGAAAGTTTTGCTTGTTTCATGGAACCCACGGTCATTCCACCAATGAATGTTGTCATTTGAGAGATATCGTCGAAAAATTGCTGCGAGAAGGAAAGCTAGATGAGTACAAAGTTACCCCAGGGGACAGGGGACAAGGGGGACAAGCCCCGGACTCAAACCCGTCTACCTCGAAACCCACAGCCCAGCAAAAAGGCAAGAGGATCATCATTAATACTATTATAGGCGGACCTCACCTAGTCGGTCGTAGTTTTAAAGCTATGGATCAGTACGTCAACGCCGCCAAGCATTTTGAGGTTGGAGAGTGCAGTAGCCTCGATGACGTTACCCCAGCAAAGCAACAAAAGACGATGTCAGACGCAATAGAGATGATTCCGGAGTTCAATCTCCAACCGACGATCCACTAGTAATCACCACAACAATTGGCCCTGCTTTAGTCCATAAAGTGTTGGTGGACAATGGAAGCTCGGTCAATATCCTTTTCAAGAAAGCCTTTGAACAGATGAAGCTTGAGGCAAAAGACTTAAAGCCATGTCAAGGATGGACACGTGGCTTTAACGGAGTATCTACAGCTCCAATGGGTTTTGTGGAATTACCAGTCACACCAGGGCAGGGTGATCGCCAGAGAGTAAGGATCCTGCCGTTTGTAGTTCTGGATTTGGAGTCGCCTTACAATGCCTTCCTAGGCCGACCGGCCCTTGCCGAATTTAGGGCATGTATTGCGCCCTGGTGCTTGCGGCTTAAATTCCCGACTGACTCAGGAGTTGGGGTGATAAGGGACGACCAAGCCACGGGACGGGTTTGTTACGTGGCAGAACTAAAGATGTTAATGAAAGGGTTGAATATAGATGCTAAGGACGATTCCGCCCCTCCAAAGGAGGCCTCAGCATAACAATTAAGGGGTCATGCCCCAAGAGAGTTGCCCTCAGATGTACTCGAAGATATAGATCCCAGAGAGGACAGTGAACCCGGGGACAGGAAGGCAACTCCCAACGAAATAACAATCGATATACCTATTGATGAAACAGATCCGACAAAAGTACTAAAGATCGGCTCGCAACTGGATCTAGTTAGAGCAAGGGAATTGGCTGATTTCTTAAAGGCAAATCTGGATGTGTTTGCCTAGACTCACGCTGACATGTGTGGGATTTCGCCTACCGTCATGAGCCACTCTTTGTGCATTGATCCAAAGCACCCACCGGTCAAGCAGAAAAGACGCATGTTAGGCCCAGAGCGGTCAGCGGCTTTGAAAGAATAAGTAGAGAAATTAAAAAGTAATGGATTCATCAAGGATTCAAAATATCCCGACTAGATATCGAATCCTCTTCTGGTCAAAAAATCAAACGGAAAGTGGAGAACGTGTATCGACTTTTCTGATTTGAACAAGGCTTGCCCGAAGATAATTTTCCTCTCCCCAGAATTGATCAACTAGTAGATTCGACGGCCGGGCATGAACTTTTATCCTTTATGGACGCCTATTCCGGGTACAATCAAATTCCCATGCACATACTAGATCAAGAGCATACCAGCTTTATCACAAACTTGGGGTTGTATTATTACGTGGTAATGCCATTTGGGTTGAAAAATGCGGGAGCCACATATCAGCGCCTAGTCAATCGCATGTTTTACAATCAAATCGGGAAAACCATGGTAGTTTATGTAGATGATATGCTCGTGAAATCCAAGCAGTCTCCCGATCATACGAAGGACTTAGCAGAAATGTTCGGCATACTATGAAGGTATGGGATGAAGTTGAATCCCTTGAAGTGTTCTTTCGGAGTGGCATCAGGCAAGTTCCTTGGCTTTATCGTGAGTTCCAGAGGAATTGAAATCAATCCGGACCAAATAGCAGCAATCCGGAATATAAGGGAGCCGCGGAAGATCAAGGATGTTCAAAGCTTGGCCAGGAAGGTTGCAGCACTGGGCAGGTTCATCTCCAAAGCAACAGGCAAGTGTGTACCCTTCTTCGATCTCATAAAACGGGGAAAGCGGAATTTTGAGTGGACTCCCGAATGTGTGGAGGCGTTCTAGAATCTATTAGATTTCCTAGAAAAGCCTCCAATATTATCGAAGCCCGTGAAACATGAGAATTTGTTCGTCTACTTGGCGGTATCATCTCATGCCGTCAGCACAGCACTAGTAAGTGAAGAGGATAAAGTCCAGAAGCATGTGTATTACGTAAGCAAAAAGCTAGCTGCCGCAGAACATAACTATCCAAAGATAGAGAAGCTTGCTTATAGCCTCCTGATTGCTTCCCGCAAACTTCGCCATTATTTCCAGGCACACCCGATAGTCGTATATACCGATCAACCTTTGAGACAAGTGTTGCAAAAACCCGAAGCATCGGGGCGGTTACTTAAATGGAATATTGAGCTGAGTCAATTAGATTTGAACTTTCAACCACGAAGATCAATAAAGGGGCAGGCCTTGGCTGACTTCATAGTTGAGTTTACAATTCCTGAAGAAGAAACGGTGGGTGACAAGATAGTTACTTTGGATCAAGAGTTTAAACTTAGTCCATGGAGACTATATACGGACGGAGCCAAGAACAATAGAAAGTTCGGCGCCGGAGTTGTTTTAATAACTCCTGAAGGACGATCTATTTATTATGCATTACAGTTGGAATTTGCTGCTACTAACAACGACTCTGAGTATGAAGCCCTAATTGCCGGGCTGAAACTCGCTAAAGACTTGGGAGTGAAGACACTAGATATATACTGCGATTCCAAGATAGTTGTATGTCAAGTTCGGGAAGAATTTGCTGCTAAAGGACCTCGACCCATCATTTATCTCAAAAAGGTAAAGGAGTTATTGGAAAGTTTGGAGCATTATAGCATAACACACATTCCAAGAGCGGAAAATCAAAAAGCAGATTGACTGGCGAAGCTAGCGAGTTCTGATGACCCTAAAGAAACCGAAATGGTTCCGATAGAGGTGTTGGAATCACCGAGTTTCGACTTAATGGAAACAGAGCTGGCCTTGGAAGTTGAACCAGAAAGAGAGTCCTGCATGACATCAATTAAGATTTTTCTCAAGAACGGAATCCCCCCGTTAAGAAAGAGTGAAAGACGAGCTGTAATACACAAGGCTGCAAGATACGTTTTACAGGACGACGTCCTTTATCGTCAAGGGTTTTCATTGTCCCTATTACGGTGTATCGCACACGACGACATTAAACGTGTTCTGCAAGAAGTACATGAAGGTGGGTGTGGAGATCACACTGGGGGTCAAACCTTGGCAAAGAAAATATTACGATATGGATATTTTTGGCCTACCGTGAATAAAGACGCGGCTGATTATTCACGACGCTGCGATAGATGTTAAAGATATGCCAAAGTTCCCAGAGTGCCTCTGACTCAGCTCAAGTCGATGGTAAGTCTGTGGCCGTTTGCCATGTGGGGAATTGACATTATTGGAGTGCTACCTATCGCCAGAGGAGGAGCTAAGTATGCGATTGTGGCCATGGACTACTTCACAAAATGGGTGGAAGCTGAACCTTTAACAACCATTATGGCAAGGAAGGTGATCAGTTTTGTGGTCAGAAACATCATTTGTCGGTTTGGGATACCAAAGACCGTTATAACTGATAATGGGACGCAGTTTGACAGCATCGAGTTTAGAAACATCTGCCAGAAATATAAGATTGATAAACGATACACTGCAGTAGCTCACCCGCAGTCAAATGGCTAGGTCGAAGCCATAAACAAGGTCATCAAATCAATTCTGAAGAAGCGGTTGGAGCGGGCCAAAGCTAGATGGGTAGACGAGTTACCATTAGCTTTATGGGCCTACAGGACAACCTTTAAGACGGCTACCAGCCATACTCCCTATTCACTTTCCTTTGGGGCAGAAGCAGTGATCCCGGTAGAATTAGAAGTCCCTTCTCATCGAGTGTCGTATTACGATCCGATGACAAATAAGGCACTCCTCCTAGAATCTCTTGATACGATTGAAGAAAAAAGAGATGAAGCCGACTTGCGTGCTTCGAGACATCGACATCAAATAGCACGTTATTATGACCAGAAAGTTCGCTTCAAAACCTTTGAACCAGGAGACCTAGTACTGAAACGAGTCTTCCCGCCTTCGACCCAACTGGGTCCAAAATGGGAAGGGCCATACACTATCCAACAGAAGCTTGATACAGGAGCATTCAAGCTAATGACCGTGGACGGTGAGGAGATTCCCAGAGCTTGGAATGCTCAGCACTTGCGACGATATCTGAGCTAAATATGAAATGTCATCTCTTTTTGTTTTTATAAGCTATGTAAAAAGGCACGACTTGGCTTAAAAAGTCTGTTTATGTGAACAAAGGATTATGAAGTGGATGTAGGCTACGACTTAGCTGAACCACTATAAAAATATCGTGTGTCATTTACTTTTCTGCATTATTTATATCTTCAACAATTATTCTATCACGGCCATGAAACGCGAAATGTTAAATTAAATTTGGAAAGTTAGAGATAACCTATGTGCAGGAGCAAATAAAATGACTGCTTGTACGATGAAACATAAAAGAATGGGAAGACGACATTCTTAACTCTAACTCTCAAGAATCGAGAGAGAGTATAAAGGACGGGAAGACGACGTCCCTTGAGGCATGAAGGTGCACCCAGATGAGAGACCGCCTCAATAATACTCTAACCTAGTTATGAGACGGGAGAGTATAAAGATGCTAGAAAGAATAGGCATCAATGAAAAAAGGAATATGGCCCCGTCCGAGAATCGGGGGCAATTGGATTTTTGATTTAGTTAATCCTGAATAATTCTTGCTCAGTTACGCAAGATTGACTAGGGGCATGTATGTGCATACATATTTCCCTCAACAATGACTTCATTATGACCTGCTTTTGCATTTTTACTTAAGTGCTAAACTAACAACTATCAGACATTGCAGGAAATAGAATTGTTTTTATTCACAAACGTGTGATTTTATACAAGGAAAGCGAGCAAAGAAAAGACGCGAGGGCCGCACTCGCTGCAACAATGTCGGACTAACTGAATGTCAAAACAAAACAAAGTACTTCATCCCTTAGGCTTTGGATTGAACTAGGATTTTTTGGTAGCCTTTTGAGCATTCTTAGCTTCTTTTTCAGCATCAGTCAAAATGCGCTTTGGCTTTTTCTTCCCTGCAGTCGAAGTGCTAGAATCGGTTGATTTTTTCCTAGGAGTCGGAACACTGGAATCAAGAGAAGACTTTTTAACAAGCTCTTCTATAATAGACCTAGTTGAAAGCTTAATGACTAACCTTGATCCAGCATCAACCACTGCAAGAGGCTTAAGGCATTCGAAGTCCAGGTCTTCAACTTTTAGCTGCATACGTTTGTCTTGCTCGGCTTTCATGTCAGCCAAAGTGATGTCATCGGCGCTTTTTGAATCCCCAATTACAGCCACGTCAGGGTCCTCTTCATGCCCTTCATTGCCACCATCGTCTTTTAAGGCATCAATCATCTTGTCATCATGAGGAGCATCAGCCTTAGACAGTTTAGTTCCCCCTCCTGACTCTACAGTGGCAGCCTTATCCTTTTCTCCTTGAGCCTTTTCCATGGATTTTGCTCCGGTGGTGGTTCCTTAAGGTCCGCCAGTCTTCTCGGTCGGTTCAACACCTACAGAATGAGTAGCAACAGTTATCAACTCAGGAGAAAATAAAGGGTCCTCCATTGATTGCCCAATTATGTGGTGAAAACGGGAGATGGCCTTGACGAATTGGGGTGAGAAGGTAGAAATACCTTCTGATGATTTCTCAGCTGGAGTGACTGCCATCTCTGACGCTGACTCAGGTATAGGAGATAAGAGAGACACTTGAGGGATCCCCGGGTTCTCAGGATCATATCCCTCAACTTCGGGAGTTTCAGCGGTAGTAGAAGAAGAACCAGCCTCGGCGATGCTCTTTTGTTTGGCCATCCGCTTCTCTACTTCCATAGCAGCAGCAATGAGGCGACGCCCCTCGGTCAGACGTGCCTGCTCATCATCTCTTAGATATTTTTCCATAAGCTTATCTTCGTCGATGGAGTCTACCTTAAGCTCCTCTTTCTCCCATTCAATAATTTGATTCCATACGTGAACCAAGGTAGTCGGATAATCTTCAATCCAAGAGATATTTCGGTGACGAATGATATGTGCGAAGAATTCAATTAGTAGTTTGCCAAAACCGTGTACTTATCCCTGAGCCTCTGACAGCTGTATACGGGTCTCTTCGACGGACTTAATAACATTTTCCACATTCCCCTAAGCTTGGGCAGCTCTATTCTCGGCCTCCATTAACTTGGATTCCAAGTCAGCGTTTTGCTTCTCCAATTCAGCATTCTTTCTCGCTAACTCGGCTTTTTCTCGCTCAAGAGTATTGTAAGCTAGTTGCATTTTGGCGTTATCCGACTTAGCATCTTCTGCTTGTTTTTTCAACTCTAAGTGCTCTTGACTATGAGATTCTAGCAAGTCATGATAACGCTTCTGTAGCTCTTCAAATTGCTGTTTAAATTTGGTAGCATCTCGTTGAGCGAGGACAAGTTGGGCCTGTGTGTCCTCAAGGTCCTTCTCCAAATTTTTCAAGGCTTTTGCGTCGGCGTCTGCAGTCTTTTTCATCGAATTAACGTCCATAATCAAAGTCCGAATGATTCTGGAGAGATTACGCGAATACTTGAACATCTCCGAGTATTGTTTTTCGACTGCGTCAATCTTCGCTTTGGCCTTATCTGCCCACCTTGAGGAAATAAGCTCGTGAGCAGGTAAGAAAGTCAGATTTTCAAAATAGTGGTCGGAGAATTGCTTCTCCAAATATGCCCGCTTGACTTTAGACTCAGCATCCAGCGGTGGAGGTGGTCAGTATGTTAGCTCGGTGTCCCTGTGTTTAGTAGGCACGATGGCCGCTTCACCCTTTCCAAGTCACTTGTCAGAAACCTTATGTTTGTCTCATGAGTCGTTATGTTTCGGTGGACTTTTTTCCCGACTATGTTTGTCTTGAGGAGGAGTTCGGTCTTTGGGTTGCGATGAGTCTTCTCGTCGACGACTCTGATAGCTTTTATATCGGTCTGGATCCGACAGGACGGGGGAGTGAGAGAACGAAGTGTGTGACTGATAAGAATCATGAGGCCTTCTGTCCTCTCTACCCCCGCTTTCACGGCGATCATGCCCGACATCGGAAGGGGGTCTAGTCATACTGCGACGTATTTTCTGAATGTCATAGTGAGGACGAGACATTGTACCTGCGCGATAATATATATAGAATTCAGAATCGGTGTCCACATAAAAAGCAAGTGCTGTGAAGTGTGGTGTTGTTGTGTTGGGTGCATTCTAAGTGGTGTTCCCCCCGACAAACCTGAATCCGAAGCCGGACCAGCGCGAGTGGGATCTTTGGCCTTAATAGGAGTGGTCTCCTCTGAAGATGTGAAAACTAAAGGATTTGTACCAAAGTCCTCTGAAGTGTAGATGGTTTCAGGTAGGGGGAGATCTCCTAAACCCTGAAATGTGGAATCTTCGGTAGTGGGAACATCTCCTTGAGAAGCGTCTATTGGCAGCTCTTTAGGGGACGTTGACTTTTCAGGAGAAATATCTTCATCAGGGACGGTATACCCATCTTTGTACTTTTCGGCTATGTTGGCTAATTCGTCGTCCTGAGTTGAAGATGGAGAAGGTGAAGTCCGAAGAGGTATCTCTGGATCTCTCGAGCCCTCGCCCGTTTCAGGAATAATGTCTACTGGGGGTATATATACATACGGGCCCGACCCATGACCTATGCTACGGGTAATGGATAGCAACCCATGAAGATGTAGATACTCATCCTTAAGAACTTCGTCGATGGTTAAAAAAATTTGATCGCCATTGAGGTGTCGATATAATCGATCAAAGTACAATTGATCCGATATTTGTTTTGGGTTATCAACTGCAAACAAAAGAGAAAGCAGGTTAATGTGTTGACATGAACATTCGAAATTAAAATTTGAAAGATCGATGTTTTACTTGATTTGGTCCATCTCCTGGCGCACCCCGGCTGTTGCCTGATATAAAACCATTCGAGCTTAGAATCGCCGGCCTTGCTGCTAAATGGAGTTGAAATGATTTTCCTTTTTGGGACTGATTCAAAGTAGGAGAAGGAAGGAGTTTCTCGAGTCTGATGCTTGAAATTGTAAAAAAATTGAACGTCATCGAAAGTAAGCTCTATACCTAAAACCTCTCTGTATGCTATATATAAGGTATATAAGTAAGCATAGGACTTGGGATGTAACTGCATGGGGGCAATCCGCATCTGTCTCAGGAAGTCGACGACAAAAGGCGGGAATGGTGGAATAGCCCCAACCATACACATCAAGCGAGTAACTGCCATAAATCTTTCCGGAGGATTGTGAGGACGATCATCTTTCGATGGCACCAGGGTATCTCTTTTCGGTATCCCGTGCTTTAAACATATCCGAACAAGTCTGTCGTTATCAATCGTCGATTCGACGGAATCTTTAGGTAATTCCAAAATAATGGCGGACTCAAATTCATCAGGAGCTCGATTGTCTCCTATTCCCCCTTCCTCCTCATCGCCCAGAGAAACTTTGCTATCAGAAGGTGTTTCACTATTATGCGCTCCTACTTCATAGTCTGAGCCCTCATCGTCTCATTCAGGGTCTGAAGAAGAAGAGATGTCATCAAGAGTATATTTCTCAGAAGTTTCCGCAACTTCCATCTTCTTTGCTAACCTAGATGAACGTCTCTCGGCCATGATCGCTAGACTATTGAAGAAACAATAGCAAGAATTAGAGTAAAGTTGCCCGTGTGTGCATGTGAACTAAAGTGTGTGCTACGTGTAACAAAGATGCAAATAAACACATGAGAGCGTGATATGAAGATTCAAAGAATCAATAATGGTTCGGAATAGTTCTTGATGTTTGTTATGTTCATAAGGCACTATCCTAACTGTTCATCAAGTCGAAGATTATGCCGAGCGTTGATTAAACTAGTCAGATAAATTCTCGCGCATTGAGATGTACTGTTTCGGTTCGATTCGGTTCGGGTATGTGCAGTGGGATCGAATCGGAGAACAAAGTTGTGTTTCGATCTGAAGCAAGTAGTCACACCAGGAAAGTAACACCGGATCAGTTCGGACGTAGGCAACCGGATCGGTTCAGATTGACTTGAATGAACATGTCTCTTTTCCTCCTTGTCTTCTATTTTGATCCGACCCGGTCAGGTAGGCTTTGTTTTCTCTTTTTTGTTCTTTCCTTTTGCTCCGACCCGATCCGACCTTGTAAACAACTTTTTTGTTCTTTCTTTTACTCCGACCCGATCCGATCTTATAAACGTCTCTCCCTTTCCTTCATTCCAACCCTTCTTAACCCGAACCGATCCCAGTTCCTCTCCTCTCTTTCATCTCCTACATCTTCCACCTCGCTTAACCAATACAAAACCCAACTCCATTTCGCAAATCCCAATTAAGTTCAAGCACTTGCGTGCTCAAGTATACTGTAAAACCAAAATTCTTCCTCTCAACGCCTCGAGGTGGTGACAAGAGGCACCAACGACGACGGCGAGGAGATAGAGGGCGGCGGCGTTGGAATTAAACGCACACCATGATCGAATCATCCAGTTTTACCACAAATCTAAATCGAAAACGATTACAGCGAAGTAATTCGAGACTTTGAACATACCAAGTCGTTTAATTTAAGGAAAAACGAGAGAGTTTCGGAGTTTTTGAAATTCTAGGGTTTTGATGTAAATTCTGTTGGACGAGAATAATAAAAGAAGAAGAGGAAGAAGAAGACGGGAGGGATACTTATATGAAGTTGTGATGACAACTCGTATTCCTTGTTTCCTCTGACCCGTTCGGACCGGGAGCCAAGCCTACAAAGGCCCTCTTGCCTATTGATCCATGGTGAAGTGATACTGGAGTATCCATTCGGATGTGCCACTAGAGGAAATCCATTCGGATCGGAATCCGAACTGAAAGGGACTATATACACAGAATTGCCACATAGGGTGAACTCGATGGAAAGTAAAGAAAAGGCTCACCTGGAAGAATCACCGGACATTAAAAGGAGCTCTCAGGGTTGTTTGAAAATGAAGAAAGTAATTCATATGGATTGTGGATATATATAAACAGCAAAAGCCTCGACTTTACGAAGTGACACGACACTACAAGTAAATGGAAGCAATCATTCAATGGTTCTAATTCAAAGGATGTTTCGTGAACTATTTCGAAGCACACTTTATCTTAAATAAGAGTGTACTTCGAGGGTGCAAAATGTTAGCCTACTTTGTGAACTAGGATACACAAAGAGCAAACAGCGGGAAGGCCACCAACCGGCCCGGATCGGAAGGAGATAGCGCAGGAAAGAAGCAAAGATCGAAGACGCAAACATCACATCGGTTCGGATCGGAGAAACACTTCAGTGGTATCAGAGGAGAGCAAGTAATCCCATCGGTTCGGATCGGAGGAGTATTTCAGCAACATCATGAAGCAATTGACATCATCGGATCGGATCGGGAGAAGCCGATCTGAACCCCTTTCTCCGAACCTTTGACCGTTGCAGCTTACATCTCCTGAAGACTCGGGCCAAGCATGACTGTTTCCTCCCACGATCCCCCACTAAACCGATGCGCTGTCATCATCGTGAAGCCTCTGAACCCGACTCTCATGGGATGGGTGCCACGCAATTCCGAACTGGAGCCACTTCGAAGAGATTTTTCACCTATAAATACACCATCTAGAGGCATTTGAAAGGATCTTTTGGCAAGTTCTCAGTCCTAACTTCCCCCATAGCCGAATTTCATAACTTCATTTAGATCAAAATCATCTCTTAAAGTCTATTTTTGAGAGATTTGAGTGAGTTTATGCATTGTAATTGTGAAGTTGAGTGAGAATCATTGATGTATTTGCATTTGAATCATCAATTAAAAGGAATTAAAGTGGACGTAGGCTCTTTAATGCCAAACCACTATAAATCGTGTGTTCTTCGTTACTTTTTTGTTCTATTTCATTAAATTCATAGCTCATTTGGGTGTTAGAACCAATTTTTGGTCTAACATTTGGTCTTGACCCTCCTCCTCTGCCTGAGGCAATCGCCGAATCACCCTTAATGCCACCGCGTACAGCATTCTGACTGTCCCCTACTTGTGCAGTCAAGGCCCACCCACCTGGTAGTTCTGCACAGACCCAACCTCTGTAATCCTAGCCCGAAGCTAAACCACTATAGAGGACTACTAGGAGCACCTTTAGCGTCTCAGGAAGCCGCGTGCTTCCCCTTCCAGTCCGTTGGAGCCACCAAAATAGCGAACGTGCTCTCTCCTCGTGCCTTATGACACCATCATGATCTACCTCGTTGGGTTATTCATCCTAAAACGTACGGAATACTTCAAGCGCCTTAGTTTTATATGTCATTAGACCCTAAGTCTAACCATTTATTTTACGCTTGTGCCACCTCGTCAACTTTCTCATTTAACTTGGTTATTCACACTAGCTTCCCTTTTTTTCCCTGTATTCACCAAGTTACCCTTCCTTATTAATTCAGTTTATACTTAACCCACTTAAGTCCATTAATAAGCCCACAACATGTTATTTTCCAATCTCATAAATTATTCCCTTTTTGGGTTACAACATGTTATACTTAATTCATAGTTAAGTATGCCTTATCCCACAAACATACTGATTAGGAGAATAACCCTCTAAACACCAACCCCGAAGACTGAAATCAACATCAGACTGGCACCCAGAGAATTACTCAACCCAACCAACACATATGATTCTAATTTACTTCTTTTCCACTCATATAACTTATATCATTTTTAATTTCACATTTCTCCTTTCCAAACCACTTAATTTAAGTTTATCTTTACATATAAGTTTTCTCGTCTTCCTTATCGTTTCCTATAACTTATCTTGTCACATAAGTTATAATTTCCACCTATTATCCTTTCTTGCCTTACTCAAGTTTATTCATAATAGGTTATTATCATTCCCCATTTCTTGTCATTAATTTTAGATTTGACTTATTTCACAGTATAAGTCGTCCCACCCTTCAAGTCTTGTACTACATCTTAAGTCATAACCTTCCCTTGTACCTATGACAAGTTTGCCTATTATTTAATTTTACATCACCGCAACACAAGTTCATAATAGGCAATTATCATTCCCCCATTACTGTGTCATTAATTTTAGATTTGACTTAATCCTTCCTTTTACTTAACCCGTTACTTAAACTTTTCCCAATTCAGTTAATTTATGATACCGTTACGGGTCCCATTTGGTTAAGCATATCTAAATTCTATTTCACATGTCATACGTGTCCCACTTAACCCCCTTTTTATTACCGTTTCCATGTCTTACACATGTTTTACTATGGTTAAGTCTACCTTGGTTATGTCTTACATCACTGTCTCACAATGGTTAAGTCCACATTTGTTATGCTTTACATGTCATTTATATCACCCACTTAACCCTCTAACCATGCCTATGTCACCCACATGTCTTATTATGGTTAGTATTTCTTAATTTATTTATAATGTTGTAACGATGTATGACCTCTCACATTAGACGTCTGTTCGTGGCTGCTGGATTTGCGGAGCGGTTCCGGGCAGTCTTACACCATAAACGCGCCTAACCTCGTGTCATAAACCGTTACGCCTCTAGTTCTTGCCGTTGACCTCTCGCATTAGACGTCCGCTTGTGGTTGCTGGATTTGTCGGGCGGTTCTGGGCAGTCTTACACCACAAACGCGTCTAACCTCGAGTCATAGGCGTTCATTAACAATCGTCTTTCACCCAAACCCTAAATTCATGTCATAAGTTCCAAATTCAACTTAATTACATTTCATTTTTATGCTATTTCCAATTTGCCGTTCACTACACCAATTACATAATAGTTAGCCAATTTTCTTATTACCCAAATTATCCAATTATAGCCAAATTCACTAATTCCATGTTATTCATACCCAAACATGCCAATTTCCAATATCCAGTTATACCCAATTTCATATAATCAATATTTTCTCAATATATATACCCCAACATTCCCACGTTCATACATATAATCTAATTCACCCTCTAGGCTTACTTTTCAAGTCACGAATAAATTTCACCAATCCATATTATCCAATTACATGTGGTTAATATTGAATTATACCAATTCCATATCCAATGACAATTATATCAAACTTACATAAATTCAACATTATAGATTATATTCCTCGACTACATAAAATAGATTATGCCCAATATATGCAACAATAATTGTTATGCCACAAACCCCAAAATTACAGATTATATTCCAATATCCCCATATTCCAATCGTGCGTATTGTATAATAAGATTTCGTCTAGGTTCGAGATAACCTAGATCCAAAAATAAAAAGGGAAAGGATAAAAAAAAAAGAGATCTCAAACGTAGGCACAAATAAAATAACAAATCTTATTAAATAAACATTGTATTCATTATGGGGAATGGTAAACGATAGAAGCAACATTATACAACAAATATAGTTCAAATCCACTCACTTTGACTGGATTAGAGAAATAAGCGATTTGTTGTTGATGTAGAACGTTGATTTAATCTTGTTATTTGATTATTGGTGAAGAGCATGAATTGTTGATGAAGAACTTTGCTTCTTGATTTGATTAAACTCCAAAGTTGCTGAAGAACTTACAATTTAGTTTAGAGTTTTGAGGCGACGACCATGTTTGGTTGAAGTTTGACAGCATGGAGGCATCAGAAGGAATTGTTTATGAATTAGGTTAGGTCTAGGCACTATTTTATAGGTGTAGAGAGCATTTTAGGGCCCTAGGATTGACCTAGAAGCCATCCGGTCCGTACAGCACGTCAAACCACGTCACAGAAAGAAAAACTGCCCAGATCTGGTGTAGGTCGACCCCCAGGTCGACCTTCTAGGGGGTAGGTCGACCCCCAGGTCGACCTCCTAGGGGGTAGGTCGACCCCCTGGTCGACCTGTCCCCCAGGTCGACCTGCCCTGTTCTGGGCGGGAAATTTCCCGTTGGGTCAAATTTCGAACTGTTTTGAATCTTCCGAAGGCCATAACTCTTTCATACGGAGTCCGATTTTCAAAAACTTGGACTCTATTTCATGTAAAATTCCGAGACGAACGTAATGGTGATGTCCATTTTACTTAATTCCTGATATTTAAATTAAGTATCCTTATTATATTATCTTCTTCGTTACGTACACTGTCATTGAATTAATATTTCCTTTGTCTTTCATGTATTAATTAATTTTCGTTGTACATCACCATATTTACCTATCTATGCATATATATATATACACATTTTTAATTATATTAAAAATGCGGGGTGTTATGCATCGGCTACAAGCAAAATTCTCCAAATGCCATTTTTGGAGAGAAGAGGTAAGATTTCTTGGACATGTGGTGTCCAAAGAGGGGATAGCAGTGGATCCTGCAAAAGTAGTTGCGGTGCAAGATTGGAAGATTCCAAGAAATGCAACCGAAGTACGAAGTTTTCTCGGACTAGCGGGCTATTATAGAAAGTTCATTAAAGACTTTGCGAAGATCTCAGCCCCACTTACAAGATTGACGAAGAAGAACCTAGCTTTTGCCTGGGATTTGGATTGTGATGTCACTTTCCAACGATTAAAAAGGGCTCTGACAACAGCCCCAGTTCTGACATTGCCTGATGGGAGTAAGATGTTTACAGTATACACAGATGCATGCGGTAAGGATTAGGCGCTGTCTTGATGCAAGAAGGCAAGGTAGTTTGTTATGGGGGAAGGCAGTTGAAGGTACATGAGAAGAATTACCCAACTCATGATTTAGAGCTAGCTGCCATTGTTTTCGCTCTTAAGTCATGGCGTCATTACCTACTAGGAGAAAGGTTTGAATTGTTTACTGACCATAAATCATTAAAGTACCTTTTCTCACAAAAAGATCTTAACTTAAGACAACAAAGGCGGATGGAGTTTCTTGCCTCATACAATTTTGAGATTGCTTATATACCCCTGGCAATGGCAATGTGGTACCAGACGCCTTAAGTAGGAAAAAGCTGATCTTAAGTCCTCTCTTTGTGGAAAGGCACAACATGGATTACATAGCAACCTTTGACTTTAGACCTTTTTCTGAGTTTGTACCTGGATTGTTAGCAACGCTAGAGGTGCGGCCTACGCTTTTGGACTCAATAGGAACCGCGCAACGTGAAGACCCTCAGATAGTTGATATGATGGATAAGTTAATTAGAGGTGAGACTTCTAGTCACCTCAATAGATACTCTATCGATGACAAGGGTTGGTTGAGATGGGATGGAAGACTATGTGTCCCACAAACAAGGGATTTGGTGAAGACAGTTCTCGAAGAAGCACACCATTCTAAGTTGACCATACACCCAGGTGGAGACAAGATGTATAAAGACATAAAAAGGATTTTCTTTTGGAATGGCATGAAGAAGGATCTAGCTGAATTTGTCTCTAAATGCTTGATATGCCAGCAAGTCAAGGCGGAGCAGAAGAAGTCTGGTGGTCTTCTTCATCCTCTAGAGGTCCCACAGTGGAAATGGGATAACATTTCGATGGAGTTTATAGATGGGTTGCATAGGTCAAGAAGGGGCAATACCAGTGTTTAGGTAATAGTTGACAGGCTCACTAAAAGCGCTCACTTTATACCTGTTAAGAGTAGGAGGACTGCCTCATCGTTAGCATCCATTTATCTCAAAGAGGCAGTTCACTGCATGGGATACCTTCTAGCATAGTAAGTGATCGAGATCCTATCTTTACGAGTGAGTTTTGGAAGAGTTTGCAAGAGGCTGTAGGCACACAGCTATGCTTAAGCACTACCTATCACCCTCAAACCGATGGTCAGACGGAAAGGGTGAACAGAGTGTTAGAAGATCTCTTGAGATTGTGCATTCTTGATTTTGGAGGAACATGGGAGGATCATCCTCCTTTGGTGGAGTTCGCCTACAACAATAGCTACCAAGCCACGATAGGCATGGCACCCTTTGAGGCTTTATATGGTAGACCATGCCGATCACCAACTTGTTGGTGGGAATCTACATACAAGCCCATACTTGGGCCCGACATGGTTAGAGAAACTTCAGAGAAAGTGGACTTGATACGAAGACGAATGAAGACCGCACAAGATAGACAGAAGTCCTACACGGATAAAAGAAGGACCGACCTTGAGTTTGAGGTTGGAGACAGGGTTTTCCTTAAAGTATCTCCTTTGAGGAATGTCATTCGCTTTGGATCCGTAGGGAAATTGGCACCAAGGTTTGTAGGGTCATTTCCTATCACTGAGAGGATTGGGACGATGGCTTATAGAATAGAGCTGCCCGAAAGATTGGCTGGAGTTCATAATGTTTTTCATGTTTCTCATCTACGAAAGTGCTTACATGAGTCTGCGGAAGTTGTGGAGCCAAGCATACTCGAGGAAGTAGAAGTGGAACGAGAAGTGACAGCGAGAAGAGTTCCAACTCGTATCTCGGGAACAGAAGTTAAAAAGCTACGCAATCGTGAGGTCAAGCTAGTAAAAGTACAATGGAGTGACGCTGAAGAAGACGCGACTTAGGAGACTGAAGACAAGATACACACAGCCTACCCTTATCTTTTTTATGGTACATCCTTGATCTTTTTTTCTATAAGTTTATGCATGCTTGTATTTATCTTTTAAGTATATCTCCTAGGTCATATTCTTAATCCTTAGGTATAAACCAACGGATGTAAACATGTATTTGAAACATGTTGTGATTGATGGTTGCAAGTGGTTGCTAGTGGTTGCTCATGGATGCATATACACACACATTAGGTACTAGATCGACTCAGTCACTTTCATATTGCATATGCATATATGTATTTGTATATGGATTGAAACTTGATGTGTTATCATATGGATGTTGCATTTGCATGAATGATTGTGCACTCATGTAGAAGTTATAAGGTACGATTAGGAATAATTGCATACATAATGGACTCATGGCACTGACACAATTCGTATTAAGGAAGTCAACTGAATCAGTAGACCGCCTGATTTTGCATTAGATAAGGACATACACACACACTATGCATATGATCATGAAAGCATTAGAAATCTTTTTAAGGACAGTGGATGCCTGTGATTGATGATTGAGTAGATGGATGTTGGATGTTAGGATACATTCTTCTTAACTCAGAGATTTCGAGGACGAAATCCTTTAAGGAGGGGAGAATGTAACACCCATATTTTCTATGAATATAAAAATTAACATATTTAAGAACACTTAATTTTTAGAAAAAGAATTAGGTGAAACGGGTTACGCCATTGCGTTCGTCTTGGAATTCAGCTTGAAATAGAGTCCGAGTTTGCGTGAATCAGACTCTGTATGAAGAAGTTATGGAGGTTAGAAGATGTAAGTTTAAATCAGAATTAAATAAATAATTAATAAATCAAAATTCAGAATTCAAACCAGCAAGAAGAGGTGGGCGGGAAAATTCTCACCAGAGGGTGTCGACCCCCTTAAGGGGTGTCGACCCCCCTACCCCCATGTAGGGGTCGACCCCTGCTGACTGTTCTGGACAGTGACGATTTTCTGAGTCGTAGGGCTACGTGGCGACTTCTGATTGGCCTGATGACGCATTTTCTTGGACTAGATGGTCAAGATGGATTCTATGTTGATCTAATGCTCAAACTAATCCTATACTCTTATATAATCATATCAAACCTTAACCCTAAACCTCATAATCTTATTCTATCATGCCACCATGTTGTCCATCTCTAAACAAGCCTAGTCTCCATCTTCTCCAAACTAGAAATAAAATTAGGGAGAGAGCTTCAAATCAAAGTAGAGGTTTTCTTCTTCAATCAACAAACAAAGATTAGAATCGCTACAACGTCAACTAATTCACTTTTATAATCCTATCATTGTAAGTTCAGTTATTATTCAGATTTGAACACCTAATAGAAATCATGACTGTAATAATCGGATCTAGAACTATGCCTAATTGTGAGATAATCAATTCTGATTCATGCTTATCCTTTTTCTTACGAGACTGTTGTGATTGAAACAATGGAACCTATCATATTGTACACCACTATGCCTAATTGTGAGATAATCAATTCTGATTCATGCTTATTCTTTTGTTAAATCTGAATTACCTATGCTTATGAGACTGTTGTGATTGAAACAATGGAACCTATCTTGTTGTACGCCAAATTGGTGATTCTCTTATGTTTAATTCTATCGAATCTTCATGCCTATGACGCAACTTGCTCAGTTTGACCATACTTATTGTTAATGTACAACATGCCTATTGGAAACATGATTTTTGGATTGGGTACACCTTTACATGCCTATTTTGTTTCTTATGTCAATTCTTGTGTTCCTTCTTTATTCCCCTTTTTGTTTTATTTTATGAATACTAGTTTCATTCGGAACCTAGATTGAATCTTGTTGTACGTACGATTGAAACGCGGGGAATTGGGTATAACTTAATTGAGTAATTTTGGCATAACAAGTAAATGTGGCATAACTTGAATTGACTACAAATGTGGGTAATTGGCATAAAAAAATCTAGATTTGGGCATGTATGGTAAATATGTAATTTAGCTAAAAGATAAACATGCCTAACACGAGGTTAGATTGAGTTGCGGTGTAAGGCTGCCCGGAACCTCCCGACACATCCAGCGACCGCAACAACAGATCTAATGTGAGAGGTTAGCGCATTAAGCCCAAAACCTGAGGTTAGAATGAGTTTGCAGTAGAAGTCTGCCTGGAACCGCCCGGCACATCCAGCAACCGCAAACAACAGTTCTAGTGTGAGAGGTTGAGGCATTAATGAATGAATTAATGCTAATGAATGAACATGCTAAGAATGGTAGGGTTAAGTTAACTTAGGCAACACTTAACCAATACAACATGTTAATTAAACAGATGGGTGAGGTTAGATTAAATGGAGAACACTTAACCATTATAACATGTTGATTAGGAAACCCTAGTAACGGGGACCCATTTTAGCAGTAACGCGCATAAATGCATTATGGTACCCTGAACTAGGCAGAGTGGGGCATGATTACTGGGCTGATTATAAGCGGTCAAAATAACGGTGGGTGGTGCGTCAGTGTAGGTTCCGACAGAGTACGAGCGTGCACATACTCCGAAGTGGAAAAAATCAGGCACTGAGCATCAATACTTATACACTGTGCATCTTGAATTATGTCGGGTTGCCACCATAGGGATTGATACACCCCATGGTGGGACCAGCACAGGTGTCTACAAACAAGCGGGGCCGAATGACACAAGTAATAAATGCATGCGAATAGGAGCCGATTGATAAAGGGATCATTTTATTATGAACACATGATGCTAGTTGAAACATTTGTTAGTAGGTGCAGAGAAATGGAAATGAGTGCGATAGCATATTCAGTTTAACTTGCCTTATCTTGCCTTATGTTATCTTGTCGCTATGGTATTGTTCTATATTCAGTTTATTCATGTCATGATCCTTTTTCTTGTTTGCATGCTGAAAAATCACTGGACTTACCAGACTTATGTCTAACTCGTTTTCTTCCGTCTTCTTTTCTTCCGTTCCCCCCTCCCCAGGTCCGTAGGGAGAGAATACTTCATATTAGTTCAGACCTTTTCCAGCTTGAAGAGATTAGATGTATTGCTTGGATTCTCTTTTCTTGGGCTATGACTGTGGTTACACTTTTATTGGGGATTTATGTCACTTTACTACTACTTTATGCTTCTTTATGTATTTTGATTTTTTAATCAAGACAGAAGTTTTATTGTAATAAATTTGAAGTTGTGTTTTGAAACAATGGTTGTAATGTTTTGACTAGACCACGCTGCTTATGAAATAATTCCAGTTTTTCCGCTATTTGTATGTCTGTCTTGTAAATTATCTATGTCTTTTACCTATAATGCTTCACCGAAGTTAATGCATTCCCTTTGTGAGTGACCTTAATGGAGGTGGGGTGTTTCACTTGGTATCAGAGCTGATGGTTACCAGATCAGATTAAAATTTTTGAAAACTATTTTTCAAAAAGAAGTTTTAAAGAAGCATTTTCAAGAAAAGTGTTGTTTTATTTTAAAGGCATATTCCCCAAAGCCATACGCACTATCTTTCTACCCTTTGTTTTGAACCTTTTCTTTTCGTTTCAGCATGTCTGGGAATCTTAATCTTCCCGAGGGCGTACAGATACCCGGGTGGTTCAGAAGGTATCTGGAGGCTAGGGCTGATACCGCAGGCCCAGCAGACGTTCTTCCTCCACAAGCTGCAGCCATTCCTCCTCCTCCATGTGCGAATGTTTTCTCGAAGATATGTAAAGACTTTCGAGCTATGGTCGGAAAGAACTTTAATGGGACTGAATCATTCGTGGAAGCAAGAAACTGACTCAAGGAAACAGAAGATTTGTTTGTTATCTTCGAAGTGGACGATAGGCAGAAGAATTGTACTTCACGCCCATCAATTGCTTGATAAGGTACAATTTATTTTTTTCAGGCTTAGTAGCATAAAGGGATTCAAGTTTTTGCCATAGTGATCTTGCATGAACATCATCATTTATATGATTCAAAACATTATCATCAACCCACTGACGAATAAATCCACACATGTTCATGTTCAAATTGCCACTGATCATCAGTTTTACCTTCTGGTTTTTCATTACTAAGCACAAGTAAATGTCAACTTTTGACATACACCAAGTCTCTCATTTTTCTATTCCAAATATGATAGTTAGCTTCATTCAAACTAATCATTCTACTAGTGTTGATATTACTAGAATCCATCAGGGATACAAGTAGTTAACCAACCTTACTCTGATACCAGTTTGTTATGAATGACACAGACAAACCCAGCAAAATGCATCCCAACCACCAATGATTAATGTAAATAATCAACAGAACAATATATAATAATAAAGTAAGAACACACGAATTTTTAACGTGGAAAAACTCTTCGATGTGAAGAGTAAAAGCCACGGGACCAATGACGGTGGTCCTCCCAAACTTCTCTTACTATGACAATGGAGTAGTACACAAATCCAAATCCAAGTTACAAAGTGGATATACAAATTATCCAACAATAGCTAGCAATAACAACAAAACAAAAACGAGAAAAGTGAAAAATATCACCGAGAAACAGAGCTTAGAAAAGCTGAGAGATCTCGCAAAAACACTCCAACAAAGGGCAATCTCAAAGTACTAGAAGCAGCCCACAAAGTCTTGAAGAAACTAACAAAGTTTAGATGTTGTTGCGAGAGTACGTTTACTACTCAAAAATGTATGTATATATAGCTACTAAAGAGGCACCTCAAAATCTCCATTCAACCACCATATTTAATAAATTGACAATTCCCATAAAGGTGCAATTAGCAAAGCACACTAAATGTCAAATAGTCACATTTTCAAATAAAAGCATGAAATACTGTAGCAACACCTATTGATCCAATTAATTAAATATGAGTTTTTCCACATAAGAGGAGATCCATTCCCAACAATTGTTATATCATATATTCTCAAAGTAAAAGAAACCTAAAGGAGAAGAAAAAATGACGATATATTGTATAAAATTTTGTTTGCAAATATGTTATAGTTTCTGAAATTACCCATGATTAGAGCACTCCTACAAACGATGATGGTTAGGATGAAGACAATGAGCGAATGCTCTTAATAAATTTAACCGGCTTCCTCATAAAAAAATTGTCTCCAAAATCCAGCCAGCTATGATATGAAAATCAGATACAGAGATGTAGCATTGCTAGTTGATCCAGTTATGTGTTCATAGCTCCATGTCAATAAAGAATATGTTTTTAGCAGGATATAAACTCATCAATTCAACCATTTTCAATTTCATTTTTAGATGCAAAATGGCACAAAAACATTCAGCGTCAAGCATATCAGTACATAAAATTGAAACAAACTTTTTCTTGGGGGCATAGAGGAGAAAACAGGGAGCAGATTGAACCTGCCGTAAGAAACAAGAAGTTTCTTCCTATACCAGGAGATGAAGAGAAAAAGTTCTTTTTTTTTTTTTTTTTTTTTTTTTTTTTTTTTTTTTCTATACCAGGAGTACTTATCTTTGAATAGAGAGGAGATCTTATCCCATAATTTGTACCTATAAATTATAACATTATAGATTCTTCAGCAAGGTGGACCTACGATATCTTTGAGCCAGGCACTTCAAGGGAAGAACCTTTTAACGCCAGCATATACAAAAGGATTACTAGCTTTGATCCTTGCAATAAAAAAAATGATCAAATTATCTATTTGGAAGAAAGTACATCATTAGAACAAATGATCAAAGCCTTAAGTTTCTCCAAACCAAAAGTTGACTAAGCACTCAACTTGGCTTCACAAATTATTAGCTTTTAATTACATGGTATAGCATAAGCCAAACAAGGAAAATGTTGTTGCATTAGTGAACTTAATACAGCAAAATTTACACAAATTGATATTATCAAAATGTCAACAGTGTTGCTAGCATCTCAAAATTAAACACAATGTAACGATGCTAGCTTGTTAACTGCCAATCAAACCAAAGCATGAATAGCAATTATCAAAAATTATTCAGATGTATGTACAATGTTAATTAGCATCAACTCCTTACTCTTAAAAGAGGGAGGCCAACTTGTGGATTTGCATGTTTGATGTAACTTTTCCCCGAACTGAAACAAGATTCCATGTCTTCTGCATACTGAAAACAATAGATAGTCAGCATAGCTCACATAATTAGCAAACTCAATTTTATGTGAAAAATGGGAAATGCACCTTTAAAAGAATCATAGCCTCGAGAAAGAGATCAGAAATAACAAGAACCTTCTAGAGTGCTCCACATTGATGTTGCGTGGTTATTTAAAGGACTGACAAATACAATGTTGGGTTCTGTTTCAACTGACATTATTTGCAAACTCGGAATTTTTTTCAAAATAGGGGAAATGCACCTTTGAAAGAACCGTAGCTTACAAGAAAGAGATTAGAAATAACAAGCACCTTCTTGATTGCTCCACACTGCTGCTGCATGGTTGTTTAGAGGACTGTCAACGTCGGGTTCTGCTTCAGCTAACATAATCAGCAAACTCAAATTTTGTAAGAAAGGGGAAATGCACCTTTAAACTCATAATTAGCCCAACTATTATTAATTCTGGAATTTTACATTTTATATTATTGGAGTACCCGCTGCCTTGAACAAAAAATTAGCAATTGTTAAATATTCCTAACTTATTTTACAATTTGATACAGTTTCAATCAAACTTAAAAACCAAACAATAAATATAGGTTCAAACAAACATAACCGACAATTCGTAAACAAAAATCTAACACAAATTTTTAACCATTCCCAAATTTCCAAGCGATGAAAACGAGAAAGAAACCTTGCTTTACATAATGCCAATTGAATCAAAGATTATTAGAGTTCAAATTCGCACAAATAACGATGGAAAAAATGACTAAAAAGACAAAATGCACAAAAAATCAGCAGTCATTCCGACTATATCATGAAGTAAAATATACGCCAATTAACTAAAGCCATAAAACTTGATCAAATTGATAAGGTAACGTACCAGTTACGCCCGGAAAACAATATTAAGTCAATATCATCAATGTAAAGCATGAATATGTTACATGTACTGAACCACTTTAGCTCTCTTGATATTCTTGTCTAAAACACGATTTTACCTTATATCTTGTCCTGTTTTTAGTTCATAATATGTACTTTTGAGGACTTTTTTCAGTTATAGATATGTACTTGCAACTTATCCCACAAAAGTTCAAAGATATTACAGGTCCACTATTTTGTGCAAGAGCCATGCTAATTATTTTACCTAGATAGAATATACACAGAAAAATCTAGATAATACTTTTGTCATTATAACAGGAGCAATTAGCAAATAGTGTCCCGCTATGTATAAACCAGTTGCCTAAGTATATGGTATATGCACCTGTTTAAAATTCTTGCATAAACCCGCTATGTCCCGCTATGTAGAACATACTTGCATATTACCATGAACCTGTTTAAAATTCTTAATTTCCCCTCCCACATAACCTATAATGAAACTTCTGTTTTTGTGGAAAAGCAGTTTAGCAGTAGTTTACCACATGAGTTTACAAGTATAAATTGATTAGATGGTCTTAATTAATTGATGTTTATGTGTATATTTCCTATTATGAAGTGATAATCATAACCCCCCCCCCCCCAAAAAAAAAAAAAAAAAAAAATCCCGAGCACACTGAATTCTGTTAAAAATTGAATAATAATGGTAATAAATTATTTACATGCCTATTCAGCTCCAAACAGCCTAGAAAATCAAAAGCAAAAAAGAGTCCCAAGCATAATATCCAAAGGTTGTTACCTGGAGATCATTTATTATATGGCAGCACAGAAATAGATATGCTCTAGTATTATTGAAAGAAAGAATCAAGTTCTGTTGAAATGTTCATTTATTATCGTATATAACCAAATTGGTATGCTCAAGGAGATGAGGTTATAATACATAAATGACATATAGTTGGACATCTAAGTAATTGCTGACAACTGAGAAACATACTGCTCTCGTTTTAACTTGCATTTTTATAAATTGTTTTTTTAATCGTTTGGACCACTTCTTATTCTAACGGCCTACCACTCAGCTCCATTCTCTTGTTTGAAATTTAGTGAAATACAAACACCTGTGATTCAAAATATTTGCTCAAATGTTGTACAACTATAGATACATATTTTCATTTATAGATGCATATTATGGATACAACTAAAAGCCGAGCAATGAAATACATATTATTGTTTAATTCCATATTTAAAGCCGAGCAATGAACACACGTCCCATGCTTCAAATTCTCTACAACGCTAAAAGCCTTTAACACACTAGACATTGTAACAAAATCAAGTTTAATATCTGTAATCTTCATCATAGACTCAAAACCTGAATACCCTTTAATGCATATCCATTTTGGACAAATCCAGACAGCAATGAAGTCCATGAAAGCAGATTTTTATCCACAATCATATCAAATGCATAAACTAGAAAGACCAATTTCACCACATCTTGTATACTTTTATGACCCTGTTGCTTATTCATATTTTTGGCCAACATATTTCAGGTAATTTATTAACAACTGCTGATTGATATTACAGTGGTGGCATTCAACAACCAGCAGTGGCCACTGGCTAACCAGTACTTGGCTTTTCAACATTATTCTAGTGGGTACCAGCAGTAGCCACTGGCTAACCAACAGTATTTTGTTATCAATCAGCAGTGGCCACAAACTAACCAGCAGTATTTTGTTATCAACCAGCAGTGGCCACTGACTATGACTCCATGGGTTCTGATTATTTTATCTTAATTATACAAAGACTTGAGTACTACTTTTAAAGCTAGTGAAAACCTGATATCTGTATTTACTAGGATAAGAGTCTTCATGTGCAATATTAACTAGTTTTATGTACTAGAGTAGCTTTGAAAAATAATGGTAAATTATGATGCATGTGAAATATTACCATTATTAAGTGAATAAGTTTCAAACAAATTTCCTTTGATGTATAGTTTTCCGAGGACTTTTACCTCCATGCTTCGTATCTTTATATCATAATTAACATGGACGACGAATGTTTGGAGTTTGGTATAAATTTTTGTACCTTGTTTCCTACTATATTCTTGATATTTTGCAGAAAACTTTTTATATTAAACAAGAAATAATCAACAACATGGTAGTTCAGGTCAAATACTGCTGCTCTTCTAGTGGCATTTAAACATGAAACAGCGGAGATTATAAAAAAAAAAAAAAAAAAAAAAAAAAAAAAAAAAAACTTCAAATAACAGGACTACAAACATTGCCTAACTATATATTTATGAACATAGCTTGCATTCACATATCAAAATTCACCAGTGATAAAGAAGAACACTTACATAGTAAATAACGTGCATGCTTCGCTATCTCTTCGTTTCTTTGTTCTCTAATTGAACAGAAAGTTCAACCTACAAAAATAACAATCATATATTAGTTTAAAAATGTAAAAATCTCTTAAAAAAATTGTTTGCGTATATCAAACCATATGCTATACTAGGAAATTAACATTAAGTATATTGAATCCCCAAGAAATATTTGATAAACCTTATACACAATATTTACCCTTTATCATATAATTACTGTCAGTTTTGATATATATATATATATATATATATATACACACACACACATGTATATATATGTATATATATATACACATGTATATATGTATATATATATATACACACACACACATGTATATATATGTATATATATATATACACATGTATATATATGTATATGTATATATGTGTATATGTATATATGTGTATATATATATGAGGATGGTTCGGCTCCTCCTCTTATTTTACACGTGAGATTCCCCCTGAATCACAGCCGCACATCCACATTTTATTTTATATTGTGTAGTGGAAAGAGAGAAAAAGAATAATATTGTGTAGTAGGAAGAAAGAGAAAGAAAGGTGGATGTGCGGCTGTGATTCAGGGGGGAATCTCACGTGTAAAATAACAGGAGGAGCCGAAGCTTCCTCTCTCTCTCTCTCTCTCTCTCTCTCTCTATATCTATATATATATATATATATATATATATATATATATATATGTCTCGAAGATGCTGCATGAATATATCCGTGTCATTTGCTTGTGGTTGGAATATATCCCTTTTATTTGCTTGTGGTAAGACATGCCCTGAGAAAGAAACAATAAATTAAAAAATTAAATACTTAATTATGGTTGGAATTAGATTGTCAAAATCAGATGCTAAATTAAGGATGTGCCGTGCATAGGGTGCGCATGTGTGACAGACAAACTTCTCTGTGTTTTTCCTACAAACATATTCCCCTTGAAATTTACTCCTTTAAGCTGCATTCGTTTGATTAAGTATTAATGTATTCATATGGCTGGGTACGCATGCTCTTGAACTTCGTTTATCAATCCCTTTATTAAAAGAGAGATATTTCACTTTGTTGTTCCAGCATACTGATTTTCGTTCTTTACTTCCATGTGCTGTATTCATATGTTGTTTTGTTGTTAAGTTAACTGTAGTGTTAGACATATACATGCAGTTTACAATCATGACCCATACCTAATGCCAACAAAAGAAAATAGTTACAAGAAATCAATTAGCTCATCTAATATTCAAAGGTTGTTTGCCGCTTCCAGCCCCTGTGGGAGATATACTGGTTATTGAGCAAAGAATCTAGTTCTTTTTGATAAAAAAATATTGAAAACTTAAAACTGAGATTCTCAATCCAAGAAAACTTGTGGGTTCTAGAGAGGATCAAGGTTATCACGACGCCAAGTCGAGCCACTACCGTCTAGAAAACTAGTCGACAAGTCGTCTGACTAGTCGTGACTAGTCGACAAGTCTTTTATATACATATATTTATTAGACTTAAATATATAATATAATTAGATATAAAGATAACATAATAATAGGTTCAAATTCAACAAAGATAACATAACAATGGGTTCAAATTCAGCAAATATCCATAATAGATCCTAGTCACAACATAATAATACCCATAATATCCATAATAGATCATAAAATGAGTATGAAGTCAAGCAAAATCATCTATCTCAATATCATCTCCATCTCCTTCTATCTCCATTTCAACTACTGCATATATAATTAAAAACAAATCAGTTAATTATTATTATTATTTTTTAAAAAAAATCAGTTAACATACCTGGGCTAATTTTTAACTACTGCATATAAAATTAAAATCTCTCACGCATCGTATTCTTTCTTCTAAAATCTGAACTAACTTTTACGATGCCCAAAAAAAAAAAAAACAAATCGTGTAACATACCTGGGCTGGCGGCGAGCCAAGATGAGAAGCAATTAGGTTTTTTTTTTTTTTATCGATGATCGATGTCTGTTATGAGAGGACTATCGACGTCGGTTTATGTCAATTTAGAGTTTTGTGTGCTCGATTTAGGATTTGTGGGCTCGATTTAGGGTTTTCTGGCCAAGCATCGTGGAATTGGAAAAGTCGATCAATCGTCGAATCTATTTGAGCGACTGGTCGACTAGTCGACGACAAGTCGTCGACGTGATAACAATGGAGAGGATATAAGAAGCATTTCAATTATTTTAAGATTATTTACTAAGGATACAGCCAGCTCAACAAACTCCATTAAAGAATGGAATATGTGGATTGTGGAAAAGGTATATTTATGTGTCCTGCACGATGCAGATGAAGAAAGGAATACAAGGGTTGTATATTTGCATAACAAACAAGAAGACGATAATGAGAAAGGTAAGTATCTACTAGGCAAATAAGTTGCACTCTTCTTTACAATCTAGCTTTTAGGGGTACCCAAAAATATTATATACGGGAATATACCACAATTTTTCATCTTCCTATAGATGAATGAAACAGCGTGGGATGATATGGAATGCATCCCATGAGTCAAAAGGCTGCCCATTTGATTATTACACTGGTTCTACTGACGTAGGATTGACATGTAATGTTCACAAAATTGGACTTTCCCATGTAATGCATATACTTTTAACACGTAGAGGGTTGTTTTCACAATCTTGAAAAGTGTGCCCTTCGGGTTATTCGCATTGGTTGTCTCTAATGTTTTCTCATATCCCTTACAAGGGAAAGATAGGGATACATTTTCCCTTATTAAAAGATTCACGCAACAAAACTACTATGTAGAGGGTCTTAAGCAATGTTAACAAATGAAACCAAATTGCTAAGACACAAATTTAATCTTACACTATATATGAATTTAACCCTACTTATAAAAATTGCAGCATGTACAGCACCAAATCTAATGCACAATAATGGGAAAAGACTCAAGAATCTATAATGAACATAAACAGAGAAATTATAACACCAGTTTCTAAAATTACCAGGCATTCATTATCATGTTAGTTGTCGCTTTCTATGCCCCAAGTCCTACACAGATATTCAGTTGATTACTTTTGTAGTGCTGGATCTGAAAAAAAGCACTTATTATGATCCAAACTATGTTTGCTGCAGCAACTACTGATGATGTGAATTAAGCAAATGAGGATCTAATCATAATTACATCATCTTCAATGACCAATTGTGCTTCGTATAGCCATCTGGTAAATCGCTTTTCAATCAATTACAACTAAAAGAATAAATAGACCTAAATATCGTAAAATATATAAGTTTAATGTAAAAAAACAGAAATAAAAGTTCATCAGAGTCAGATAAATTTTTGAAAGATATATAAGTTTGTGGTAGCTGCTGCAAAAAAATTATCTATAAAGAATTTAAATATTTTGTGAACAATAAGTTAGTAAAATATGTACAAAAGAAAATATCTTATAGTTATACTCAGTATATTTATATTAAACATTTTTAGAAGTATTAAGAAACTAAGACATGATATTAGAGTGAAAGTGGATTTAACCCATCATTTTATAAAGTAACAGGCTCTTGAAGTTACATAACAAACACATTTTAATCTAAACTGTAAAATTGAATCAACAACTAAGCCATAAATTGTAGCATTTTATCACATTCTTAAAATATTTAACTAGAAAATGATTTGTATAAAAAAAAATGCTAGGTAATTTAGGAAAAACTTCAGAAATAAAATTATAAATTCTAGCCTGAAACAGTAGGTTTATTGAATTACTACCAAGGTATAATTAAAATGTGGTTGCATAAGTGGCATACAACACATATCAATACCATACATTTAATAGATGTAAAATGATAAAAGAATAAAAATGTGTTAGTGTCAAATTAGAGAAAAAAGGGGTGTAAAAAAACTCATGACCAAATCCATGTTATCATAGTTTAATTTAAACTTTAGTAATAAAATATAAATGAGACAGATACTGATCAATCATATGGAAGAATATTAAAAGATGTCATGATTTAATTTAGACGTTCATATATTAGCTTTCATAATTTAATTTAAACATTCATATATTAGCTTTTAGAAGGCCCAAACAAGAAGAACCGACCCACACTCAAAATGAACAACTTCCTCTTCGTTGCTTCTTCCTCCTAGATCATTTTGTCTATTACAAGTATCCTTTTTTCGTTCCTACCTCTCTATTTAAACAATATACTCCCTGTCTTTTATGTCTGAAACATGTGTCCTCTCATACAACCTCACTTCTACAGTCACTGATCCACCCATCCACTATGCCCGCAAGATCCGACAAACACTGACCTACACCTTTTCCCTATCATTATTGTTAGTGCACCTTCTCAGATGACTCTCCCACCATTATTGTAAGCTCACACCTTCTCAAATGATAACCGACCAGCTCCTTCCCACCTTCTTCTATTAGCTGCTCACGTCCACATCCTACAACTCCATGCAAGACCCTTCCACCTAACTCACTGCCGCTGCTATACCCTTCC
Organism: Allium sativum; assembly: GCA_030737875.1. Taxonomy (NCBI): domain Eukaryota; kingdom Viridiplantae; phylum Streptophyta; class Magnoliopsida; order Asparagales; family Amaryllidaceae; genus Allium; species Allium sativum. Next base: position 881,423,741 of record CM060919.1, on the reverse strand, counting down.
ACCGCAGACAACCTTTATGACCACCCATGCTATTGCAGCCTCGGCCTATAGCTCTTCACACTAACTTACCGACACATATGCACATGGCGCTGTGTGTGTAAACATTCACCCCAAACTACACAACCAAATCAAATTCAACGAACAAACTGGTATGAACAAAGCAAATTAAAGGAAGTGAACAAAGGTGAACATATTAATCTCGAAAAGGAATTGCTAAAAGTATATCATATAAATATATTTCCCCTCCCTAACTTCTAGATTATATAACATAAAATGACATCAAATATACAAAGTATGAGCAAGGAGCATGGTCATTATGACAAAAACCGATTGATACAAACATAAAACGGTAAGTTGTTATGACAGAGTTGTTGAAGCGTGCGAATAAATGAGAAAATTTTCCAATTTTTTTGCTAAATAGTAACAGATTCGTAAACATAACCAAGCCACATGAAAAAGCAGGTAAGTTACCAAAATGGGAAGACAAATAAACGCCTTTGCTCTCTATTCCAGATGACCACCAGTTCCCACTGCATAATCGAATTCAAGTTATTCAACCACAGGCAACAATCCCATGAAATCACCACCTAAAACACAAACACAAGAAGATAACTAAAGACGGATCAAAGGCACAGCTATATGACAACACATTAGCGTTAGTATGATAGTAATAACACAACATAATTGAGCAGTCAGCACATGTAAATTAATAACACAGCAGATTTTAGACTGAAACATACCAAATAGAGTTGATACACTGCATGCATAGTTCTTTAGTGTTTCATTGCAAAATTACAAAATAGGGCAGACTAATTAAATATAGCCAATTAGATTTTCACTTCAAAACGAAAATGCCTTTAGAAAGTTAAGCAACATCTCAAATGCTCACTGCCTTGTTATTCCTTGTGCTAATCGCAGTCCAAATTAAGATCAAGCAAACCGATTACTGTAAAAAAAAGAAAAAGAAAAAACCAAAAAAAAGGTGTTAGTATGAACTAAAATGGATTGTGTGCAGCCCTAGCTGAAAGTCTTTGCAGAATCAAACATTTAGCAGTATGACAAAAACACGTGAGCCTTATGACAAAAACTGAAATGAAGTAAACATGTGAATGAAACATTATTTTACAGGTTAAATGGACCTCCATGGTTGTTAAAGGGCAGATACACATTTTTTTTAAGCATAAGTTTACATTCAAACTTCATCATACCATAAGAAGCATCGAAGGACAGAAGTTAAATTAAAACTATCAAACGTTTGGCCGCATTTTACAACTACTTGAGCCAGAAAAAAAAAATAACAAATGCAGAAGTCGTTGAAGTCAACTAGGACTTCAAAAAAATTAAATTGATAATGTTTCAGAATCTAAGACATCCAATACACCATTGAAGAAGCTATCAGAAAGACATTCTTTAGCAGTGTCATATGACCGGAGATGCTTTTTGAACAATCTAAGCTCCTTTTCATCTTTAGTTGTTCTAGCAAATGATTTCTTGGTCAGCAGGATATCCACCAAATAAGTTAACCATAGAACGTTTGTCTTTGGAAAGCTCCCATCCCACCAATCCCCTGTAATTTTCCTCATCTGTCGATATGTTTCCGCCTGTCTGTCTCTTTTAGGACCCTCAAAAAGCTCGGGGTCTTGAGACAAATCAAGAAAGAGAACCGCTTCACCAGTGTTTATTCGGGAAAGTGTAAAGTCAATAATTGATATGTTTAAGCCAAATGTCTTGATACTCCTTTTCTTCCCTTCTAGGGTAAACTCTAGCATGCATGTTTCTCCACGTCCTAAAAGAATATTGCCCCAGTGCAAATCTCGATGTTCAAATTCACATGCAGTTTCAGCAACCGCCAACGCAGCAGTAGCTTGAACTATTAGACTACGTGCCTCATCACAGTTTGAAAGGACAAAGCTTTCGAGATCTTTACCCCCATCAGCTAGAACAAACACAATATAGCACTGTTTGTCAGAAAATTCTTTTGGATGATCATTTTCAGAGCCATGTATTGCATCCCATTCCTCCCATGCATGTATCAAAGAAGAATCATACACACCTTGACATATATGAAAATCTTTTGTTTCAATGAAATTAGTGCTGCTATTATAGACATCAGCCTCTCCTTTCTGTTCCCGCAGATTATTTAGAGTCAAAGACAGCAATAATTCCTCAAGAACTTCTTCGGATCTTTTTTGTATTTCCCCATTTACTAATGAATCTCCATCGATAGGGACCACTTTGCAAACAGCTTGGCCAGCTTTAAAGACTTCTCCATATGTTCCTTCACCAATTTTTCTGATGTTGCTTGGATCACAATATATGGAGAAGACTTCAGATAATTGTACTGGAGTCGCCTGCTTACAGACCATTAAAAGTTGTGTGAAAGCACTAAGACATTCACCGCCAAATGATGTTGAGTGTATGTCCAATGATTCTTCTTTCACGATACCCCCATCAACCCCCTTGATTATATTATCATTTTCCAGTGCATTAAACCCATCAAACGATTCAATCTCATCTCTTATCCTAAGTGAATCAAAAGACAAAATAACGCAGGCCTTGTCAAGCATCCCGTTATCGTCTAGTCTTCTTTCTGGTTTCTTTACGATAAACATAGAGGAATTGGTATTGCTAGAACTTATAGAGGGAACCGAAGGAGTTGCCACAAGTTCGTATACTGGGCGAGAAGGTGAAAGGGCAATCTTTGAAATTTTCCAGTTCTCCAAAATAGCTGGTAAATCATGATAAATAATATCATGATTTTCTGTCATCTTCCAAAAATGCTTAGGTGAAAGGCTTTCCTCGGCAAGTTCAAAAGAATCAACTTCCTCAAAGTACGCTTTTTCCTTCCTAAAATCTGGCTGTGGCAGGGTCATTTTAGATTGAGGGCCTTGCTTTGGCTTTTTTTGTTGAGCCTTTTGTTTAAGTTGAGGCTTGATATCAAATCCAGCACCGGCCACGATACTTTCCCTTCCCCTAATAGAAAGTGATTTTTTCCAGCCGATTCTCTTTGGAGCAGCGAGATTATCTCGGCAGCGAAATTTTCCAGCTGATTCCCCTAATAGAAAGTGATTTTCTCTACATGCTTGGTTTCTTTCTAGTTCAACTTCATTATTGCGTTTATCCAGAGTTTTTTCTAACATCTGGATTTTCAAATGGTGAGGACAAATAAAATATTAAGTTGGAGCAAGTTCCTGCTTGTATACAAAAATACCACAGTCAACAGGAGCAAAACCTGAATACAAGTGTCCTTCTCTTGATCCTTATTGGTTTGCTCATTTGCACTTTCACAAATATTTCTACTACCTAGAAATGTTAACCAATTTACATAAACAACATAAGTTCTCAAAACTCAAAATGAAAGAAAAATGTATACGTAGACCATACTTAGTTTCGAATCCTCTATTTGTTTTAGAAGAGCTTGATTTTTAAGTAGAAGCTCTTCTTTCTCTCTTGCAAGTGTTTCCTTCTCCTTTTTAAGAGTGTCCCTCTCTTTTGCTAGTGTCTCATTCTCTTTCATCAGAGTATCCCTTGTGCTTTCATTTCTTTTCTGCAAACAGGATTAAAAAGTTAAATGATGAGGAACAATATAATTTCTTAGGTAGTATTGAACAATATCTAATCCTTAAAAATCAGTGCCGTAACAGAATTTTTTTGGATAGAAGCTCAATTTGATGATTCCTTAAAAGCATCTTGAATCGCAAAACCAAGCAGACAAGAAAAACACCGTAAGCAAACGGGAGCTTCTTGCATTTTATATTTTTAAATATTCTGTGCCATTAAATATATTTTAATATGTAGGGTTGTCAAGGGATACCCGAAAAATCCGAAATTCGTCCGCATCCATGTCCGAAAAGCGGATAAATATTCAATATCGAGAAAATGGATGTGGATGCGACTGCGGATACAAAGATATCCGCATCCAAAAAAATTCCATCCGATTTTTTTTAATGTTATACTCAAAATTATATAAAATTCACAAAAAAAAAAATGGAAATGAAATCCTAGATTTCATTTTACTGGTGCAATATTTGCATTTTTGTCAATAATAAATGTTATCGTATTCTTGCTACAAAAACCGTGCAAAAGCAATTTACCGATGATTTACGCAGGTTACAAGCAGATGGATGGCAAGTGAATTGTGATGAGCAACGTTTTTGTGGTGCTAACTGGAAGCAGATTATGTAATCCCAGACACAATGGAAGAAAGGTAATTTCAATTTTTTTTTTTTTTTAAATTACATTTTCTTCTCTAAATGATTGTTTTGGAGTTGAGTAACTATTCGGGACATTTCTAAGATTTGGCTGAAGGATGATGTATCAGACAGATTTATATCATTTCACTATGGGTAGAAAAATCAATCAATTGGATATTGAATCTTGAATCATATATTATGAGCACATGGAGGGATTGGTGTAATTCTTGCTGCTAACCATATTTGTTATGCCAGTAGTCAAATTTACAGAGCATTGATTCATTTATTAACACATTAATATTAAATTTATATTGTATTAAGAATATTTAACCACTTTTGAAATGCATAACAAACGAACTATATAAATATGGCATATTTCGATACTGTATTATCGGCAGAGGTACATAAATATTGTATTGGCATTTATTCCAACCTATCCTCCAGCTGATGAGGTGAGACAATCAATTGACATCGCTACACTAAGTACACTTACAGCATATGCATATGTATAGTATTTGAGATTAGTAGTGTCAACTCTTTTATTGGATTGCTTACTATTTATAACTTGAAAACAGTTTATAGTATGTGGTAAAGTCTACTCAATAACAATGTTCTTAGTGTCGTTTATTTTACGACATTGCTGTTAATTTGGAGTTTGCTATCTTCTTTAATTAACTGAACTTTTTCGTATAGGATGGTTTTAAACATACTTGCATATGTATGACCCGTTGAAGAAATATGGTAAGCATTCTATTTCTATGTTTTCTTGCTTTTTTTCCATCTAAACATTCTAACATTGATGAGTTAATGCGTTTAACATATAGTTATACTTTTTGTTTATTGATCACAATGTAGAACATAAAGTTGATAAAACAACCATTCTGAGCCTGAATAAATCGCTATGTAGACCAATTTTTATATGGTGAATTGTCTTTTGCATGAATATTTAAAATTATGGTAACACTAATCTATCGAATAGCAAATGATATACCAATAATTTAGTCAACTAATTGTTTTGTTAAAATATTTTCTTTCTCAAATTTGATCTCATCAAGTTTGCTATGTATGAGTTCATACATGGCAGGCATTATACAGGATAATAATTTAGTATAAAATAGACAAGATGGTAGTCCACTCACTTATCCTAAATATTATTTTTGTTGTTTGCACAAATCACTGTAGTCTTGCAAGAACAAGCTAAACCACTTAGCTATGTTTTAACCATTACCTATTAACTCATCATGGTGTTACAATTACTTCCACCATAAGCTATTTTTCATGCTCAAAGTTTCTTTACTTCTTATTTTGAAGTTTTTTGTTCGCCGATTCGGTTACGGACCGCTCTAACATGCTTCTGCTTTTTTCCATCTTATGAAATATTAATTTTTCTAAGTAATAGAGTTTTTTTTTTAGCAATTAATGTTCTTGGATAACTACATATTGAGACGTCCCTTGTAATTGTTAATGTTTTCTTGGATAACTACATTTTTTATATATGTTGGCCAAACTACTAAATCAATTTTCATGCTAACGTATATGAAAATTGTAATTTAAACATACTTCATTGCAATGGTGGAATTAGTACTGAGCAAGTTCTTCTGATACTACGGTTAGATCAAAAAAAATTCACTCATCCTTATACAAAGTGAAATTAGTTCTCTTGGAATGATTGATGTCTATCTAACCTTAATGAAAAAAAAAAAACTGGAAAAACGAAAATTGAGCCTAAACGTGTTGAATCTTTGGTTTCAGCTGGAAACAACCGTCTCAAGTTAAAATATCATCTATTAAATGTTGTGTAAGATGCTTAGAATACTTTGAAAAAGGTTGTATATGATAAAAATTTAAGGTGTGGGTTTATATGAAATACCATATTGTATCATCTAAAATAAGCAGGCAGTACTGAAATATTAATGCATGTTGTTTTCTTAAGCTACATTGACCCACATGTCATAATTCATAGTAGAAACGAGAAATTTTCTGGAAATAATTTCCTTTACGAGCTATCAATCATTCACACTTAATGACAGAAAGATAAGAGAAGAATACCAACATTTTATTTACCAAAACATAGCCTAGAAATCAAATAAATAAACACAAGAGAAATGAAAAAAAAAACATTTTTCTTAAATGTTAATAAAAATACAAACCAATAAATACATAATATGAGAAGTAGATTTTTCTTTCCAGTAAAATATCAATTAGCATATAAATCAAAAAATACAACACATAAAAAATGAAGTGCTGTTTTTGAGCGATAAAGAAGCGAAAACTGAATTTTTTATTTTCCTCCAATGTTTTACAAAGTCACCAGGGTGTATATACCCTATGTAGAAAATGCCAAAACATACAGTATGACGTGTACACTAAAATACAGTAACTAAACAAAGTACAACGCAACACCATACAGCAAAGAAACACAATACAAACATTACAAATACTCACAAACCACTCTCTACATCCCCCCCTCAAGCTAGACTTGGTGGTTTAGACACAAGTCCTAGCTTGGCAGATAGAAAATGATGCTGATCAACTCCCAAAGATTTAGTTAGCAAGTCTGCCAGTTGTAGATTTGACTTAACATGAAAAATGTTTAGAAATTTGGCATCCACATAATCTCTAACAAAATGACAATCAACTCTAAGATGCTTAGTTCTTTCTTGAAAGACTTTGTTTTCAGCAATGTACTTAGCAGCCATATTATCACAAAACAAATTTATAGGAAGAGAAACTTTGACCTGCAAATCAGATAAAAGTCCTTCCAACCATATTAGTTCACTGGTAGTGTAGCTCATGCTTCGATATTCTGCTTCACAAGTGCTCTTTGAAGTAGTCTTCTGCTTCTTAGTCTTCCAAGAAATCAGTGAATTTCCCAAAAAAACAGTATATCCAGATAACGATTTTGCAGAAAATGGACAGCTACCCCAGTCAGCATCACAATATGCTTTGAGATTAAGATCACATTCAGCAGAATAAAAAAGACCACTGTCTAAAGTACCTTTGAGATATTTAATAACATGCAAAGCAGCTTGAAGATGATTTTCAGCAGGAGCATTCAAAAATTGGCTTAATTGTTGAACCACATATGAAATATCTGGTCTAGTCATGTTCAAATATAATAGTTTACCAATTAATCTTCTGTAAACTTCTGGATCTAAAAGCAATGGTGTATCTTGAGTGCTAAGCTTTAAATTCTTCTGCATAGGAACTGGTGCAGCTTTACATTCTTCCATATTTGTATCTTTCAACAAATCCATAATGTATTTTCTCTGATTCAAAAGAATGCCTTCATTATTTCTGTAAACCTCTATACCCAAAAAATATCTCAATTGCCCTAAATCTTTTACTGTAAAGGCAGAATGAAGAGAAGTCTTCACAGCTTGAATCTCATGAAAAGAATTACCAGTAATTAACAAATCATCAACATAAGCAATAATTGCAGTAAAAACGCCATTACCATTCTTAATGAACAAAGAATAGTCTTGTGTTGATTGCTGGTATCCTGAATTAACCAAATGCTTTGTTAGCTCTACATTCCATTGCCTTGCTGCTTGCCTTAATCCATACAAAGACCTCTTCAGTTTACACACTTCACCAGGCTTTGCAATAGAATATCCAGGTGGTGGTTGCATGTATAACTCTTCTTCAACATAACCATGCAGAAATGCATTGTTTATATCCAATTGATGAAGCTCCCAATTCTTTGCAGCAGCCAATGCAATGATTACTCTGACAGTAGTGAACTTTGCCACAGGACTAAAAGTATACTTAAAATCTTTTCCTTTGATTTGTTTATCACCTCTTGCCACAACCCTTGCTTTGCACTTATTCAGACTGCCATCTGGATTGAACTTTGCTTTATATACCCATTTGCTTCCAATAGCTTTCTTATTTGGAGGCAAGGTAGTAATTTCCCAAGTATTGTTCTTTTCCAGGGCTTGTAATTCATGATTCATAGCTTCAACCCACTTTGAATCTTCTTTGGCTTGAGCATAAGAACTTGGTTCATGAACAAATAAGCAATGTGCTAAACTGTTAACATATTCTAAAGGAAAATGATTTAATTCATGGTTAGAAAAAAAATGCTGAACAAAGGAGCATTTAGATGGTGGCTTGACTTTCTTGTCCAAAATAAACTGATCAAATTTTTTAGGTAATTGTATGGTACGAGTAGATTGTCTAATTGGAATATTTATGTTTGAAGGAAAAGATTCTTGTGGAGTGGTAGAGGCTGATTGTTGTGATTGAGAATGAGAATTAGGTGAGTTATGAGACGAATTTGTTTCAAGGAAAGGAGAAACATTATCAGAATTATTTTGTGGTGATTGAGTATCATTTTGTATTGGAGAATTGGAAATATAATCATGAGATAATGCAGGATTGACAAGAGGAAAATTAGTTTGTTGGTCTGAATTTGAAGAATTAGAAGAGGCTGAAACAAAAGGGAATACATCCTCTTTAAAAATTACATCCCTACTCAACAAAACTTTATGATTCTCCAAATCATACAACTTGTATCCTTTCTGTCCATAAGGGTATCCAAGAAAAATACATTTTCTGGATCTAGGTGCCATTTTATCTGGGGTTTTCAATACAGGGTAACATAAACATCCCATAACCCTTAAATGTGAATAATCTGGAACCTTATTCATTAAAACTTCATATGGTGTCTTCCAGTTTAGAACAGAACTTGGCATCAGGTTTATCAAATAAGCTGATGTAAGAAAACAATCCCCCCAAAACTTACTAGGTAAGTTTGCATGTATCTTAAGTGCTCTAGCAGTTTCAGCTAAATGCTTATGCTTACGTTCAACCCTTCCATTTTGCTGTGGAGATCCTACAATGCTTCTTTGATGAAGAATTCCTTTTAGAGCAAACAAACTTGTACATTTTTGTTGAAATATTTCAGTTCCATTATCAGACCTTACTGTTTTAACAGATGTTGGGAAATGATTTTCAACGTATGCTAAAAATGCAGATAGAATTTGAGGCACCTGGTCTTTATGATGAATCAAATAAATCCATGTAGTTCTTGAATGATCATCTAAAATGGTCAGAAAATATCTTGCACCAGATGTACTAGGTATTCTATATGGTCCCCAAAGATCAATGTGAATTAAATCAAAACATGCATTAGCAATAGAATTTGACACAGGGAAAGGTAATCTATGATGCTTTGCACAAATACATGATTCACAATGAAAATTATTATTTATGAAAGATACAGGAAAAGCAGATACATGTTTTAATTTGCCTAAAGAGGCATGTCCGAGTCTAGCATGAAGAAGATCAATAGAATTTTTTGTATTAGAAGCTAAAACAAGAGAACAATGATTAGAAACAGATTTACTTGGAGATATAGAACTGTTTGAAACATTTTTCACAAACTTATACAAACCTCCTTGTCTCAATCCAATTGCCTTGACTTGATTAGTTGTAAGGTCCTGGAAAGAGCAAGAGTTTTGCTCAAATTTAGCAATTAGATTATTTTGATCCAATAATCTTCCAACAGACAACAAATTATGTTTAAATTCTGGAACATAAAAAACATTTTGAAGTGTAATATGTGGACTGATGGAAATGATGCCAATAATAGAGACAAGTTTGAGTGTTCCATCAGGGAGAACAATTTTTATAGGTTGTTTAAGAAGATGAGTTTTGTGAAACATGTTTAAGTCAAAAGACATATGATCACTTGCTCCTGTGTCTATAATCCATGTATCATTATATGCATGTTCAATTGAATAATTCACATTAAATGCAGAAACTATACCTGCAAAATTCACAGCAGCATTATAAGCATCAGAAGTAGATCCCTGATTGTTTTGAACCATCTTAACAAGCTCTTTGTATAGAAGTGACAGTGCTTGGGAATTAACTGTAGATGAGGTTGTAGCCTGATCACCATTTTCAAGAGGAGAAGCAGGGACAGATCCAAGAATTCCATTTCCGTTGGAGTTTTCTTGCACATTTGCTACCAATTTCTGATGTTTCTGGACTCTTCCTTTCCACCAATCTGGATACCCAACTAGCTTAAAACATTGTTCCTTCACATGACCCTTACATTTGCAGTGATCACAAAATTTGTCAAACTTTGCCCTCTTGTAATCTTTCTTTTGGAAAGATGAACTGTAACTAGTTTGATCTTCACCACTCTTGGCAGAAAAAAATGCACTAATCTCAGTCGATTGATTTGCAACATTAAGTGCATTCTGCCTTTCAATTTGCTGAATCATGTGATAAGCTCTATTTACAGTTGGTAAAGGGTCCAGACTAAGAAGATTAATCTTGGCTTGATCATATGATTTATTTAAACCAGAAATAAACTGTATAAGCATCCTTAACTGATCAGCCTCTAAAATTTTCTTGAGCAAACCACAAGAACACTGAAGAATTGCTCCACATGTACAATCAGGATAGGGTTCGATAACTTGCAACTGATCCCAAATTTGTTTAAGATTCGAATAGTATGTGGCAATATTATCATCATTTTGTTGTATACTCATTAGCTTTTTATGGATCTCATAAATTTGAGGTGCATTAGAATGTCCATACCTCTCTTGAATTTCAATCCAGAGCTGTCTAGCGGAAGAATTAAAGATAAAACTCTCTGAAATCTTCTTTTCCATTGAACAAAGAATCCAGGCAGTTACCATGTAATCATTACGAACCCACTTCTGGAGATCTGAAGAATTATCAGCTGGTCTAAGAATAGATCCATCAATAAAACCGATTTTATTCTTTGCTCCAAGTGCTAATCGAACACTTCGACTCCAATTGAGATAGTTGTCTCCGTCGAATACGATTTGACCTAATTGAGAATTAGGGTTATCACCGTGAGAAAGAAAATAGGGATCATTATAATTGATTGCTGAATTCGCAACATTTTCAGGGTTGGTAGTTGAAATTTCACTCGATTCAGGCATATTGAAAAGAATTAGGGTTGAGGAAAAAAATCGCCAGGCTCTGATACCATGAGCGATAAAGAAGCGAAAACTGAATTTTTTATTTTCCTCCAATGTTTTACAAAGTCACCAGGGTGTATATACCCTATGTAGAAAATGCCAAAACATACAGTATGACGTGTACACTAAAATACAGTAACTAAACAAAGTACAACGCAACACCATACAGCAAAGAAACACAATACAAACATTACAAATACTCACAAACCACTCTCTACAGTTTTTAAAATACCATCCTATAAAGAGATCATAAAACAACAAATTCATAGTGGAAAAGAAACAGCGGAGGAAAAAAATGTCTGAAAAATATAGTTAAAACTTAGCATCAACAAGTGGGAGAAAAAAAAACTTCCAGCTCAGAGAATTGATTGATCCTTATAGAAATGTAGTTACAAAAGGCCTATTATTAGAATGCACTATGAAAGCACTGAAGACGTTTGGAGTTATTATGAAATAATTTCATTTGGGAAAGTAATCATGACAGACAAAATATCATCGAATGTCGTGAAAAGTACAGTTAAAACTAGCATCAAAAATGGAGAAAGAAATGCCCAAAAAATGTTGTTAAAACTTGGCATTAACAGTGGAGGAAAATACTTCCAGCACAGAGAATTGATTGTCCTTACAAAACAGTAGTAGCAAAAGACCTATTATCAGAATTCATTGTGAAAGCGCTGAAGACTTTGGAGTTTTTTTAGAAATAATTTCATTTTGAGAAAGTAATTGTGACTGAGAAAGTATCGTCGGAAGTCATGAAGAGTAGTATATAAGGGGAGAAAAACTGATACCACAGTACATGATTATCATATTTCAGAAAATGATTGCTATGTACAGCACTTATATACTATTTTTATTAAGCAGATAGGCAACGGTACAATGGAAATGGTAGAGAAAAGAAATCGACACTGATGAGAAAAGAAAAAAGACAGTATTTTTTTACAATGGTTCAAATAACAAACAACAGACACTGATGAGTATTGATGTCATTTAAGGGACAAAAATTGAAATTGCATGTTAATAGGGGAGAGATGTCACTAAGAAAAAAGAGCGCTTACGGTGAGCACAGGCCAAAAAGAAGCCTTCAACTCGGTGAAAACGGTGACTGGAGATTTAAAACGTAGGAAGCCCACCACAAAATAAATGTTGTTCAAAATAGCAGCCCGTATAGTTTGATCAAACATAACTTTGGCAGGAACCACCCACCAACCTTGGACCGGAAAAATAGCCTGAATACAAAGCAAGGTAGGTTGGTTAGTTTTGATGCATTAATTTATAATAAAACGAACAAGCCAAAAACCTGCCTCATGCAAGTAGTATATAAGGGGTGTTTCTGACTTTACCTTTGGCAAAATCATGGCATGCAGGTTGAATCAACGTTTACAAATGGTCAAAGACCTTACAATCGAGGGGAGTGTAAACTAGAGATGCAAAGGTTTCAGATTCTGGTAATATTATTTCTTTTTAAGCTACTACATTGTTAGCTCATTTTATTCATCTAGACATTTATTGTAATTGTAGTTTGATTAGCTCAGTAGTCTATTCATCTGAGTGGTGTAAGTTGAACATATTCTACATTTTTTTCAATTATATGACGGTAGTTTTCCATGTAAGTTGTACGCTGTTTAAAAAAAAAAAAAAAAAAAAAAAAAAATCTATGTATTGCTATTCCCCCCCTTTTGATGTATGCCTACTGTAATTTTCAAAAGATTTTTCACCTTAGTTGTATCAATGATTTACAACTTCTTACCTTTTATTATTGAAATAGCTTAACTTTTGATATCAAACTCTTTGATCAACAATTAATTTTTTATTTTTATTTTACAACTGAAACTCTACGATTTCGCTTTTTAGTTTTTGTTTTCTTAGCTATGAGCACGATGTACCAATTGCTACTTTGGAAAATTGATTCATGCCCAAGAAGACGTCGATAAGCAATAATTTTCCTAAGTCATATTTAATTCTGTTTATGCAGCAAAAATGAATTTACGCAAAATTTATTTTTATGATATGCAGCAGACCAACAAAAATCATATGGACAAGGGAGTGATTCTGATGAATCCACCTAGACCAAATGCATTTTCACTTTGATTTCAAGATATTCAACAAAATGACAAAAATCATGATTGAGCTTCGCTGCTAACTATAATTTGTTTTTTGATATATTTTGATTCAGCGGTAATTGAGAAATTGCAATATGCATCTTTATACTTGATGATTCTTCTCCTTTTTGGATTATTAATATTTTTTCTGATATGCATGCCTCTCGTAGTGTTTTTTACCAACATGACTATAAAGTTATTTGACTATGTATGAAACTGACATTGTAAATATAAAACAACAGTGAAAAGAATCTATGCAAATGAAGTTGCATTTATATTTTTTATCTTATCGTTTTTCTTTCCACCGACATGAACCTTGAAATCTAGGTTAGCTTTGAGATTATAACAATTACCTGTATCATGTTCATTGTGCATTCCATATACTTTTATTTCCCAAGAACTTTAAGAATCAATTATTAATATTTTTGTCCTCCTAGCAGCTAACTTTCTTCTTAAAATGCAGTTTATTTTGTTTTAGGTTTTAGGCTGTTTGTGGTTCACAAAAAAGGGGATGAACATACCATCATATCAATTGGCAGAAAATATGACATTACTCCTTTGTTATTTTTTGACATTACTCAAATGTTTTGGGCTTAGTGGAATGTATTTTTTTTTTCCTACTGTTTGTTAATCTTAATTTCATGAAGTTTATTAGACGAAAATATGACAGATGCAACTTCTTTGGCTTTATCAAAACCTCATATCAATTGGCACATTGATTTAATTTGGGATGACATGTGAGGTAGTATTTCATATGCAAATGTTTATTTATTATATATTAATATTCTACACTGAATGGTACATGTACAGATAGCTAATACCTTGATTTAATTTGAACCTCATTACATGACTCTTGATTTTAGGCATGTTATGATGTTAAATGTCTGTTTCGTTGCCTTTTTTAGTCAAACGAATGTCCTTTGTAGTTCGGTTGTTCCTCAATATCTCCTTTCATATCATGCATTCGTTTCATATTAGATGAGGTTAGTAAAATCGTTTGTTTATTTGATGATTTTGCTCAACCAAGTTGATTTTGTCCGGTTTTTAACCAAATCTAGGTATGTTTATTCTGTTTCTTCTTCCTGACTGGAACAAAACTTATTGACATGCAGGTCGTTCAATGTGTTCTTTGCAAAACCCTTGGGGATTAGATGATGGAATTCTTTTGGTCTATAGGATTGGAAAATGGATTTCTAGAATTTGGTGATGGAACTGCTCAGGTTCATTTATTCATGCTCTATCTTATGTTTGATTAAGCTTACTTTATTTATTTATATTTACATTTTGCACGGATGAACTTGGTTGAACATGTTTGATTGTATATCTGGACATGTATGTTTGAGTTTACGTGCATATTTATGACATATACTAACGTGGACAGTAATTCATGTACATTTGGACGTGCACGCATTGAATGAATTAATGAGCTAAGCTTGAACACTTAACATATATATATATATATATATATATATATATATATATGGACATAATCAGAAAGTGTACACATATGTTAACAAAACAAATAAATACGTTAAATTATGTTCTTAAATGAAATGACATAGGAGGATAGACGATATAACTATTAAACCTTTGAAGCCATTGCACTTTACAGCTAGAAAAATACTAGCATCTGATCCTCCTATGTTATGTACACTCATTCAAGATCATAGTTGTAGCTTTTCAGGCTGGATTTTCTCATAAAATAAGCAAGCTGCTTTGTTGTGTACTTGATTTGTAATTCAATTTTTAGCTTTAGCATATATGGTTACACATTCAAATTGTTTGCTCAACTTCAGTTAACCCTGATTCCTATAGATCACAGATATGGGTCCGGAAGTTTTAGATCCAACTTTAAGCTTATTTCTTTCCATACCAACATATTTATTTTGACCATTTTAATAGTGTGATTAATATTATTAATATTCCAAATGTATTGCACACTTTTGCCAGAAGACAAAAGATGCATTCTGGAATTATAATCCATAACCTGAACTATAAAGAACTCATATTTCTAATAAGGAAGGATTTCTTATTGATATTTTCTGCTGAAGCTTTTTCAATAAATATGACCATGTTCCAAACGCTATCTAACAAACTTTTTTGTTTCAGTTTATCAAATTCAATTACCTCAACTACCTCCTGTTCTTCCATTACTTTCTGAAACATGAAAAATAAATAAAAGTTGTTCTTCCATTACTTTCTGAAACATGAAAAATAAATAAAAGTTGTTTTTTGTTCCATGTGTTAACTTCATTTTCTAAACGACCGATTTTCACGACAAACAAGCATGGTTAGCATTTTTTATGGGTAAAAACCCAAAATAAGAAAGGGTAACCAAACACCATCTAAAAAAACATACCAGTACCAAAAAGTCATACATCCCTACCAGCACACAAGCAACAAGACATTTGATTTTTAAAGAGGACGGTCCATTATGTTCTATGCAAAGAAAGTTAAAATAAACATGAAACCAGGAGTCTTCTAATCAAAGTAAACCAGGGACCGAAGATTGGTATCTAGAAAATGAAATGCGAAGAAATGCCTATGTAATAAAGCTCCACAACTTCACATGTTTAAGCTCATCCTTCATCCTCTCATATTCCTCAACATACAAATTTTTCGTAGTTTCACGCAACTGCAATTAGCATATAAAAGATAAATTATATGCATTGTCAACTAAATTTAGTGAAAGTCAACTTATGTCTGCTAATTTACTGTTAAGAGACCCTATCTTTGCATTAAGTGTCTCAACCTCCTCCTTACAAACATCCAATTCCTGTACTTTTTCACGCAGCATATGCTCAAAATTTTCAGCTTCCATTTTGGCCTTCTGAGCTTCTTCCCGGAATTTCTAGAGGGAACCAAAAAAAAAAAAAAAAAAACTTCTTTTAAGATGATAATACTGTCCTTGATTTCTAGCTGTTCCAGGGTCAGGGTAAGCTTCTGTCGACTCTTTAAAAAATTGGCGACCTACAGCATACACCAATATGCTAACCCTCTTCTTTTTCATTTTTATAGTTATATAACCATGAAACCAATATTTTTAGGAACCTTCTAATATCCTTTAAAGTCGTCTTTACATTCATTAAGATAATTCACAATTTTTAGTATATTCAAAATTCAAGTCAATGTCAAAGTCAAACACTGAAACCATGAGTTTGAATTGTTATTTTTAAGCATATTAGGACTATCCAAATAAATCATTTTTTTGGGTGAAGATGATCATACATCGTATAAAAACATATCTACAAAGTTTGGCTTCATTTCAAATTGTGTAAGCCTTCCATTTATAACAATCGCAAACACATTTTTTCATAATGGCTCTACCACTAGGAATTCCAAGACTAAGTGTAAACTCAGAATTCAATGTATATTCGTCGAAAATCTCATTATTCAACCATTCCATTTTACCAAATTCAATGTCAGCCACTTCAAAGGTATTTATTTAAAGACGTTAAAAAATCCCATGGTACACACACAACGAAGTTCAATAACATTCTTCAACTTGAGCACCGCATTTGCATGTCAATATAGTCTATCATTTGATTATATCAATGATTTCCAATAATGCTATGTCGGATTTTATGGCCCATTTATTTTGGCCGTAACCCATTATTTGGTAACAGCCCATATTTTTCTTAACCGCCCACTAATTTCTGTTTCACGTTGTAACCGCTTCATGATGGCCAAAGCGGTATAAGGAAAACGTGATTCATTTTTTTCTGATTACGGTTCACTAAACCTACTCTCAAAGAACGAAAACACCATCTAAATCGAGAAGAAGGGTTTGGAAACAGAGATAAAGAATCGAAATTGGAGGAAGAAGAGCATACAAACTCATCCGATTTTGCTTAGCAATGGTTGGAGGTACTCTATTGATCCTCTTATTTGCTTCCGCTAACGATTCATGCTATAATCAGTTTGCTAACATCTGGTATCAGAGCAATTCAATCGCCTCTGCCTTGCTATATATTTAGACTGCCATCGAATTGTTAATCCCCTTGCCGATTTGTTTTGGCTGAGAAATAATGAATCCGCTTCTTCATGAATGAATAAGTCTTCATTAGGAAAACTAGATGTTTTCTGCTATTTCAGAATTTGACCTTATCTAAATCTCGTTTAAAATAGAGATTAATAAAGGGGCGGAAAATATCTGGAAGACTTTCGCTGCGAAGAAAAGAAAATTTTGTTGGTCAAATTGTTTGTTGCTTTAGTTGTATAGGGATGGCATGGGTTCTAGTGGCTGCGAAAGTTCTCCAATCTAATTATGCTTTTGGCTTTTGATGATAATAATATAATATGCAAGCACTTGCTCATTTTTTTTATTTTTATTTTATGGAGAGAAGCTCCTGCATAGTTTTTCATGAAGCATATATGTTAGCATAGTACACGTTGCTTTATGCTTTGTACTCATATTATATTGTTTTATGTACAACCAATATACATAGGTTTACATATTATAGCATGACTCGTAGACTTGTTATTCTTTTCAGTCTAAATACAATTTTGTTTGTATTGAATAAAATAAAATAAAATAAAATAAAAAACTGTGTCTTTTATACATTGTCAGCTAGGTATGTGTATAAAATAATGTGAAATGTCAAGTGATTGAGCAAATTTTATTAGTTAGGGAGTAGCCACAACATCTCTAATTATTAATAAATTTGATAAACTGAAATCACATGTGGATACTAGACATTAATTATAACTAAACATGTGTGACATAATAAGATTTTGCCCACAGGAAATTTTATTGTTTTGCATGATTAATTAGAGTGATGTATCATATTGTGTTTCTTAATCTACCCACAGGAGTTAAGAAATAATGATTTGATAGTTTCACTATAAGATTAAATTTATGAATCTGATTTGAGTAGACTTTAGCCCACAGGCAAATTTTATGTCACTGGATTCATATGTGCATAGTTTACATTGGTAAATTATGATAAAATTACAGTCTCGGTTTACTTTGTTAATAAGCATATTTTATTTTATTTGCAGTAATTTTACCTGGAAATATTTCTGATGTTAAATGTGACATTCCTGAATTAAGAGGTGATAACTACAAGGTATGGAAGGAGAGAGTGTTACTGCATTTGGAATGGATGGATATTGACTATGCTATTCGGAAAGACGAACCACCAAGCATAACGGAGGCTAGTACTCTTGAGGCCATTGATCTTTATGAAAAGTGGGAGCGATCTAATCGTCTTTCAGTTATGTTCATAAAGATCAAGATTTGTGCTAGTGAATTAAGAGGTGATAAATGTGACATTCCTGAATTAAGAGGTGATAACTACAAGGTATGGAAGGAGAGAGTGTTACTGCATTTGAAATGGATGGATATTGACTATGCTATTCGGAAAGACGAACCACCAAGCATAACGGAGGCTAGTACTCCTGAGGCCATTGATCTTTATGAAAAGTGGGAGCGATCTAATCGTCTTTCAGTTATGTTCATAAAGACCAAGATTTGTGCTAGTATTATGGGTTCAGTCAATCAGCATGTTAAAGTCAAGGATCTTTTTGGAGCCATCGATGAGCAGTTTGCATCCTCTGATAAGGCACTCGCCAGCACCTTAATTATGAAGTTCTCATCTATGAGGCACACTGAGGTTAAGGGAGTGCATGATTATATCATGCGCGTGAGGGATATAGCGGCTCAACTAAAGGCTTTAGAAGTTACCATGTCTGAATCTTTCTTGGTCCATTACATTCTGTGCACTCTACCTCAACAGTCTGCCCCATTTAAGATCTCTTACAACACACATAAGGACAAATGGTCAATTAATGAGCTTATGACCATGTGTACTCAAGAGGAGGGTAGATTGTTGATGGAAGAGGGCGAAAAGGTGAACTTTGCTACGACTTCTTATTCAAAGAAGAAAAAGGATCACAATAAGAAAAAGGAAAAAGGAAAGATTCATGCGAATCAAGTCGTGAAAAAGGAGTCAAAGTGTTACTTCTGTAAAAAGAAGGGACACATTAAGAAGGACTGCATTAAGCTTGAAGCTTGGCTTGAGAAGAAAGGTAACTTTCCAGCATTTGTTTGTTATGAATCTAATATGGTTAATGTTAATCATGATACATGGTGGATTATCCTGGGACTACAATCCATGTTTCGAGTACCTTGCAGGGTATGACAAACCTAAGGAAACCAGTGGACAGTGAAAGACTTATCTATTCAGGCAACAAGATAGCTTCACGTGTGGAAACCGTTGGGACATGCAGTTTGATTTTAAGTAGTGGTTTTACTTTATGTTTAGAAAAAACATTCTATGTTCCTAATTTTGCAAGGAATTTGATTTCTGTATCTAGACTTGTACCTTTTGGATTTTCCTTTAATTTTTCAGAATCTGGTTTTAGCATTATCAAAAATTCTGAAGTTATTGGCTATGGTACATTGTCTGATAATTTATTTCATCTTGACTTGCAAAATGATACCACTCATAATTCTATGCATGTTAATGTTGGTTTAAAAAGATGTATTATGAATGAGGATTCTTCTATGTTGTGGCATCAAAGATTAGGACACGTCTCCATTGACAGAATTAAGAGGTTAGTAAAGGAAGGGGTACTTGGTACTCTAGACTTTACTGATTTCAACACTTGTGTTAGTTGCATTAAAGGAAAGCAAACTAATAAATACAAAATTGGTGCCAAGAGGAGTTCTGACTTATTAGAAATCATACACACGGACATTTGTTGCCCGGACATGAATGCTGATGATCCAAAATACTTTATCACCTTCATAGATGATTATTCACGATATATGTATCTCTACTTACTTCGTTCCAAAGACGAAGCTTTAAATGCCTTTAAGTTGTTTAAGGCTGAAGTAGAGAATCAATGTAGTAAGCACATTAAGATCGTGAGATCAGATCGAGGTGGCGAGTATTATGGTAGATACACTGAGAACGGACAAGCGCCTGGTCCATTTGCTAAATTTCTTCAAGAGCATGGGATTGTTCCCCAATACACTATGTCTGGTTCTCCAGACCAGAATGGTGTAGCTGAAAGAAGAAATCGGACATTAATTGATATGGTGCGTAGCATGAGAAGTAATGTTAAACTTCCATCATTTTTGTGGACTGATGCTCTAAAGACGGCAGCATATATATTAAACCGGGTTCCATCCAAGGCTGTCTCTAAGACGCCCTTTGAGCTATTCAAAGGTTGGAAACCGAGTTTGCGACATATACGCATTTGGGGATGTCCATCTGAAGTGAAAATCTACAATCCACAAGAGAAGAAACTTGACCCCAGGACTATTAGTGGGTATTTCATTGGATATGCCGAAAAGTCAAAGGGTTATAGATTCTATTGTCCGTCCCATAATACCATGATTGTAGAATCAAGAAATGCTAAATTTCTTGAGAATGATTTGATCAGTGGGAGTGATCAATTTCAGAATATTATTCCTGAAAAAGACCACTATGAGGTTCCACCCTCTGATTCAAGTGATAGGTTGATTGTCATTCACACTCCTCAAGTTAAGCCGAGTGTTAGACAACCAAATATAGAAATTCCACAAATTATTGATCAAAATCCGATAGATCATGTTGTAAATGAGGATTTGGTTCATAATGAGAATGAACAAGATTTGGTTCATAATGAGAATGAACAAGTCTCATTAAGAAGATCTACTCGTGAAAGGCGATCAGCTGTTCCTGATGATTATGAAGTGTACCTACAAGAATCGGATTATAATATTGGAGTCGATAATGATCCTTTGTCATTTTCACAAGCCATAAGTTCTACAGATTCAAACTTATGGATGAATGCTATGAAAGAAGAGATGAATTCAATGGCTTCTAATCGAGTTTGGAATCTTGTTGAGTTGCATGATGGTGTAAAAATCATTGGATGCAAGTGGGTTTTTAAGACAAAAAGAGATTCACTAGGCAACATCGAAAGATATAAAGCAAGACTCGTTGCTAAAGGGTTCACTCAAAGAGAAGGAATCGACTACACGGAGACCTTTTCTCCTGTATC
This sequence comes from Allium sativum, assembly GCA_030737875.1. NCBI lineage: Eukaryota > Viridiplantae > Streptophyta > Magnoliopsida > Asparagales > Amaryllidaceae > Allium > Allium sativum. Next base: position 881,402,489 of record CM060919.1, on the reverse strand, counting down.
AAAGAAAGATTCCCTTCGTGTAATTATGGCATTGGTAGCTCATTTTGATTTCGAGCTACATCAAATGGATGTGAAAACGGCATTCCTTAATGGTGATTTAGAGGAAGAGGTTTATATGAAACAACCTGAAGGATTCTTCTCTAAGGATGGTGAATGGTTTGTAAGTTGAATAAATCCATATATGGGTTAAAACAAGCCTCCCGCCAGTGGTATAAGAAATTCCATGAAATAATTACTTCATTTGGTTTCGAAGAAAATATCATGGATCAATGTATATATCTTAAGGTCAGTGGGAGTAAAATTTGTTTTCTTGTATTATATGTGGATGATATTTTGCTTGCAACTAATAATAAAGGGTTGCTACACGAGGTAAAACAGTTCCTTTCAAGAAACTTTGATATGAAAGATATGGGAGATGCATCTTATGTCATTGGCATTAAGATCCATAGGGATAGATCTCGAGGCATTTTAGGATTGTCTGAAGAGGCCTATATCAACAAGGTACTTGAAAGATTTAGAATGAAAGACTGTTCACCAAGTGCAGCACCTATTGTGAAGGGAGACCGGTTCAATTTGGACCAGTGCCCTAGGAATGACTTTGAAAGAGAACAGATGAAAAATATTCCATATGCTTCAGCTGTTGGTAGCATAATGTATGCCCAGGTCTGTACTAGACCTGGTATTGCATATGCAGTTGGGGTATTAGGAAGATATCAGAGTAATCCAGGGATCGATCATTGGAAGGCTGCAAAGAAAGTGATGAGGTACCTTAAGGGTACTAAGGATTACATGCTTATGTATAGAAGAACTGATAATCTGGAAGTGGTAGGCTATTCAGACTCTGACTACGGTGGCTGCAGTGATTCACTTAAATTCACATCAGGATATGTGTTCATGCTAGCTGATGGTGCCGTATCGTGGAGAAGTGCAAAGCAAACTTTGACGGCTAGTTCCACTACGGTCGCAGAGTTCATTTCTTGCTTTGAGGCTACCTCGCATGGTGTTTGGTTGAAAAGTTTCATATCTGGACTTAGAGTTGTTGACTCTATTAATCGGCCGATAAGAATGTATTGTGACAATTCAGCTGCTGTCTTCATGGCTAAGAATAATAGAAGTGGAAGTCAAAATAAACACATTGACATAAAGTATCTAGTTGTGAAGGAACGTGTTCAAGAAAGAAAAGTGATCATCGAGCACATTAGCACTGGTTTAATGATTGTTGATCCCTTGACTAAAGGCATGCCAATTAAGACTTTTAGGGATCATGTAGTGAAAATGGGACTTGCATCCATTATGTAGTACATTCATTATGAGTTTTTTATTGGACTTTTATTATGTTGGATATTTTCTCCTTTGGATTTATGCGCATATTTATGTTATTATGTTGAGAAATATCATTTGTTTGAACCTAGAGTAAGCATGAAGGTTTACTCATTAAGTTAAGTGTGCGTGTGGTTGTTGAGAATTTGATATATTGTGATACATGGAAGATTAATTCTCGTACTAAGAGATTTCGTCGCTATGATTCATATATCATATCTCATCTCAAATGGGCCAAGTGGGAAAATGTCGGATTTTATGGCCCATTTGTTTTGGTCGTAACCCATTATTTGGTAACAACCCATATTTTTCTTAACCGCCCACTAATTTCTGTTTCACGTTGTAACCGCTTCATGATGGCCAAAGCGGTATAAGGAAAACGTGATTCATTTTTTTCTGATTACGGTTCACTAAACCTACTCTCAAAGAAAGAAAACACCATCTAAATCGAGAAGAAGAGTTTGGAAACAAAATCAGAGATAAAGAATCGAAATTGGAGGAAGAAGAGCATACAAACTCATCCGATTTCGCTTGGCTGGAGGTACTCTATTGATCCTCTTATTTGCTTCCGCTAATGATTCATGTTGTAATCAGTTTGCTAACATGCTGAAATAACAACAGTTGACGGTAAAAATGACGATGTCCGACACTGATAATAACATTGATAAAAAAATTATGGATTTAAATAGAGCTGCCAAAATGGTACTAGATTTAAAGCAGTCACTGAGCCAACATATATGAAGAGGTTATGAAAAGGTTATGTGGCAAACTGCTTTTGTAACACTCTTCAAGATTCCTATCATATCTTAAGTTACAAGATTTAAAATGCTACAAGATTTTGAAAGGAGTCATCATAATATTTGGTATCATATACACATAAAACAAAACTGATATTTTCAAATAAACGGATTAAAGAAGTCGCTGAGCCAACATATATGAAGAGGTTATGAAAAGGTTATGTGGCAAACCGCTTTTGTAACACTCTTCAGGATTCCTATCATATCTTAAGTTACAAGATTTAAAATGCTACAAGATTTTGAAAGGAGTCATCATAATATTTGGTATCATATACACTGAAAACAAAACTGATATTTTCAAATAAACGGATTAAAGAAGATGGTACAGCTAAGAGAATCGACTGAGCATTGGTTTCGTTGACTAGAACAAACTTAAAAGTAAAACAAAGGTCAAGATTAGAAAATATCAAATTGCTAACATTTAGCCACCATATCCACTACAAACTACGTTGTTATTTTCAAATTATGGTAGTTCAATATCTTTCTCTTCCATGCTCAAATTAATAGCTACCAACTCAGTTCTTCCAACCGCTGAAAGCACTCATAACATTCTTATTTTTATTTTTATTTCCAGCAAAACTCGCATTCTATACCCCCATTTTATTTTCCATCAACGAAACAATCAAATCCGTTTCTACCATGTTAACTTTCTCATCCGTACTGTTTACACTTCAAATTCCATCATTCTCCAGAACCATTGATGTTAATACTCCATAAACATCATTGGTCTAGAAATCAATAATGAGTAGAAGACTCAACCATCAAAATTCTGAAAAGGTATTATTAGTAACAGTTTTATTGTAACAGTTTATTTCCTTTTATGATTTTTAATGTTTTCTCCCTGGTGGATTGAGGCAACAGTGGAAATAATCATTGCCATCTCTTTTAAAGCACAACGATGTCCGTCTAGGATTTTTCGAGTAATACAGTAGTGAAAATAATCATAGTTTATTTAACAAACATGACTATAAACTTATCTATGTACAAAACTAAGACATTTCGAATGTAAAACAGTAGTGGAAAAAACCTATGGAAATCTCACCGTTTGCACTCTTAATCCTTGAACTACTTCATCATCAACTGCAGAAGATCTACTGACCTGCAAATGTTGCAATGGAAATCAATATTCAAGTAATAAAGTATATCACAGTTTAATTTATTGTATTAAACCTACATCAACTTTTATATATTTTGGAATCAAATTGGATTTTAAATCTTTCAAAGCCCATTTTGCCGCCAATGGATCAGAGGTATTGTATTCAATCTTCGGCTCTATCGGATTTAGTTTTTCACAAAACCAAAACTGCAGTGAGTATATGTAGAAATAAATGAATATAGTAATACTAATAGTGCAAACTATAATATTCGATATATAAAGCAATTTGAATACCAATAGAGCAGTGGTGCATGCAGTGACTTTTCTTGGCTTACGACTGTGAGCACGTATTTGTTTCATTAGATGCTCTTCTATGGTTGCAGGCCAAGAAACGTCTTTCATATTTGTGAAGTTGACTATTGATGACAACAAACTATTTTGCAAAGTATTCACGCTCGAGCTTAGGAAGAAGGTGCATAAAAGATACGCAATAATCAATCTAGCAACATCTTTATGATCTTCTTCTTCATTTTTGTCCATCGATTTTTTAAGCGCAATTTGAATGTTTTTTTTATTAATTTTATCTTTTTGTCCTTGGAAGCATCTTCCTAAGAAAGCACATTCATCTTTCCCTCGACTTGCATTTTTAACATGTTTAGATATGTCAATTCGTACTCCTTCTAAGGGCAAGCCGAAAATGGAAGCAATATCTTTTGCTTCAAATATCAACTCTTCTTTGAAAACAAATACATCTTTTTCCTTGTCAAAGCTACCTATAATTGCATCCAAAAATGCAGCGTTTTTCAACACATCCAGCACAATGATTTTTTTCTCAAGTACTAAGTTGATAAAATTCCAGAATGGTAGATCTTTCAAGACATTCTTATGGACATCGTTGGGCTTTAAAACATTCATTAATTCCACGAATGATTTTAAAGAATTCCTATAACTAGGTGCTTTGCATTGCTTTGTATTCATGAAGCCCTTTGCTTTTGACCCCTTTCTTACCTAAAAAATAATAAAATAAAACAAATTACTTGACATATAAATTAAAATAAAATTTATTTTGGATATATCATTCTTGAATTCTAAACAGAAATTAAGGACGGTTGTAGACTTGCAGCAGCAGCCAAGTAAGCACACGTTCAACTATCAACATTAATTTGAGAATAATTAGGAGGAAATGATGTTGGTACACCCAGTAAAAGGAAATCTCCTTTTGAATCTTTGATATCACCGTACATGGGGCTTAGCTCTTGAAAGCAAGACGGTGTCCGATTCATTTAGAGAGAACTCTACTGAGAAGATACATAATGCAAAGGGAAAAAAATACCTTCAAGTATCCTAATGTAGGATAGATGAAAAGGTCAGTAAAGGCCAGGCGTAGTCAATGACGAATAGAGCACCGCCTATTAGTTTCCGGTAGGGGAAGCGAACCACAGCGACCAAAAACTGGGGTATGAAACAGACGTGAAACCACCACTGCTGACGCGAGCTACAGAAATCCGACGGTGATGATAAGTTGATAATGGCTGGTCGAAATTGAAGATGACTGATTTTACCTAAAGCGAAAAATGAGGAGAGGCAACGGTAAGGTTCTCGTCAAATCAAATTAATAAGATCAGTAAGAAATGAAGAGTGAGAAATGAAGGGTCTCGTCAAATTAATAAATGTTACAGAGTACCTATATATACGCATAATGTTGCCACTGGTTTCGCAATGTGTAGGACGCTGAAAATTTCAAATTTATACACTGGAGATGAGCATGACGAGACCGGACAAGATGATGTAAAATAATATCAGTGCAGCAACGAAATTGGACGGAACGGATTACACCTTTGAAATCGGAGAATTTTTGAAAATATACAGATTTTTATTTTTGACATATTTAGGGTAAAATCGTTGACCATCTTAACGTTGAAATTCAAACACGAAATAAATTATATATTTCCCAACAAATAAAATTTCTTCGGACTCTATTAATTAGACGCATTCACCATCAAGTTATTTTTCAGAATTTACACATTTAAATTATTTCATATTTTTCTCGGTATTTTAAAAATTGTTCTCCTGCACAAGGGTCAGAGTTATCCTTCTGAAGCATTGTACCCGTCTAGTCGTGGTACTATTGGACAAACAAGACTGGTCTTGCTAAGACCGAATGCATCACTTTCGGCATGCCACGCAACTGAAAAGATTTTATTAAAAAAGGGAGTTCGACTACATCCTATGGATTTTGCCAAACTTACTGGTCATGCCTCCTATCTTTTATTTTAGTCATTATTGCTGATGAGGCTTTGTCTGATGTTCCAGCTTACGCACCGCCACCCAAAATAGATCATGGAATCCCACATGGATTCTCACACCGCAATGGTCTCGGAATCCCACATGGATTCCCACACCATAATGGCAAATTCATAACTAAAATAGATAAAAAGAAGAAGAAAATGAGTCTGATTGAGGTATGAGGTCACCTTATCTTTGATAGAAAGGCCGATTTAGGTGTGAGGCCACCCAGTCACTAGACGAAACACCAAACTATGCACGCGGTCGCCTAGGCTTTCCCCTAAGTTGCTGACTTAGACCATCGACCTACGTGTCGATATTTTCATCAATCTTCGTATTGATACCTCCATCGACTTCGTGTCGATATTTCCATCAACCATTGTGTTGATATTTCCATCGACTTTCATGTCAATATTATGACTCCGCGTCAATATTTCCAGCAACCTTCGTGTTGATATCTCCATCGACTTTCGCATCTATATTACGACTTCATGTCAATATTTCCATCAACCTTTGTGTTGATATCTTCATCGACTTTCGTGTCAGTATTACGACTTTATATCGATATTTCCATTAACCATCACGTTGATAGTTCCATCTGTTGTATCTATATTAACCCTAGAGGGAGGTGAATAGGGTTTATCGGATTTTTACAATATATAAAAATTATCACAGCACATATTACAGTAGAGAAAATAAATGCAGGAAATAAATAACACAGATTTTACCCATCTTCGGCAAACTCTGCCTACTGCTGCATTCCCCAAGGTTTTTTTTAATAGAGTTAAAAAAAAATCTCTACGGTTACAAAATCCCTGTAAACTCGTGACACCCCCTCACGACTGTTCTAATCCTACGCTCAAAACCCTATGCTAATTTTTAACCCAAAATAGATTTACCCGAATTACAATCCCGTAACTCGAAAACCCTAGTCAAAATCCTATAACTAGAAGACCCTAGTTTTTACAGAAAAACAGAAGGATGGATTACAAAAGAAAATAAACAATACAAGTTAAAATAAAATAAATAAAACCCCTTTTCTAATTAACACAAGGATAGCTCGCCCCCTCCTTTTATTTCCTCTGAAATGCTTTTCTTAGAAAATTGTCTGCCGAGCTAATAGATTAGGGTTTCCCTTTGTCCTAAATCACGACGCAATTTCAAAACCTTTCTTCTAGAAATTTGTTGATGTTCTTTAAGAATGATTGTTCTTAGTTGTTTGAATTGGGAGTACCGGCAATCGAAAAATTATGTGAGTTCTCTGAATTGACTTTGTTTTTTCTCTTCGAATTTCTTGCTTGATTTTCGATAAGGTCTGTGATGAAATAGGTGTAGTTTATATAGGGTATAGAAAACCCTATCATCTCTGATTTCACTGAAATATGCCTTGACTGATTTGCGTGAATTTGTTGCCTTGATTTGGATTGAAACGGCTTCGAAACCTTGCGTGATATTTGATTTATTGCCTTGAACAATTTGTTGAACTTTTGGAATATACGCCGTGAATCCTGGTTCAATTCTGGAAACAAAATAAATATGTTCGAAACAATGACTGAAAAAGAATTTCTTTCCTTTCTTTCTGTATTGACACTTGTGATAAATTTGCAAATCAAAAAAAGAATTTCTGTTTTTCTTTTTGGCATCCTGAAAAAAAAATATACTGCTTGGCCAAAATATATTCATTTCTAGAAACTGAATTTTGATTATTCACTTGCCAAAATATATTCATTTCTGGAAATTCTTATAATGCCTTTCTGCCATTCAAAACTGGAATGATTTAAGGTCGTGAAACCTTTGTTGATTTTTGAAAACAGTAGAATGAATTTCTTGCCCAATATATACTTGCCGAAAAATGAATTCGGCACATGATTTATTCCATGTAAGAATCAGTCCACGTATATTTTTTTCCTTGCTTTTATTTCGTTGTGATTTCTAGTACTGCTGGAATTAATTTAAACTTGTTATTCTTGCCATGATTGAGATAAAAACTTACCAAATAATGTGGCTTGATTTCTTTTGAAAGCTTTGGCGATTTATGAAAATATTTGAAACCAGAAATCCATTTATGCTAAAATGCACACTATTAAAAATCCTAATGGATTCACATGCGATTGAAAAAACTTTCCATAAGTTTTTCTATTTGTTTTTGGCTAAGAAAAAAATTCTCTGTTTCAATACCATATTCGAGCAGTGTAAATATATATGCATGTATATATATATATATATATATATATATATGTGTGTGTGTGTGTGTGTGTGTGTGTGTGTGTGTGTGTTGTTCAGTGATTTGGCAGATTTCATGCTTCATGCTCATGTACTTGAGTTATTTCCATATTGTTGCACTTGTTACCTTCTTGCTACATTGCCCTTTGTGTCACTTGTTCTCGAGTTGTTGTATCATTTTCAAACTGTTTTGTACTGGAATATTGCATCTCCCTTGTGCATTTTGACTACGCCATAACCAATTGCATTGCGATGCATACACACACACACACATATTAATGTGTGTGTGTTGTGCATTGAATGTTTTTGCCCAGACTTGAACTCTTTGTCCATTTTGCTGCTGCCATTTTTGTCAATGCATACATGCCCTTGTATTTTTAAACTGGCTCGACTTGTTTGCCTTGGTTGTTGCATTTGGCACTTGAACTTGAAAAAAAACTATCTTGTACATGAATTGCTCGACTAGCTTCACCATTTGATTTTTGTGCCTAGCAGCCTTGTCCATGTAACCACTCCTATTTTGTTTGTGGCTGTGTATACACTATGCATATACAAAGCACTTGTGTTGTTACTTTTACATCATGTAGAGCTCCATTGTGTGTGTGTGTGTGTGTGTGTGTGTGTGTGGCACTTGTGTTGTTCCCTTTTCATCATGTAGAGCTCCATGTGTATGTGTGTGTGTACATAACAAGTATTATATATATAAGTGTGTCTTGAGGCATGTTGTTTTGTGTATTCTGGCTTGAGTTATCTCCTCGTGCATGCATGTGTACATCTTGACTGTTCTACAATGTATTTACTAGCTTGCATGACACACGAAATTAAAATTGGCAATTTGACAACTTATAACTGCTACTACATGTTTATTGTTCACTCTATCCATATACTGCTTTGTCATCTTGACCCATGTTGCGTATTTACGTGTTGTCATGTATACATACATGTATATATACACATATGTGTGTGTATATATATGTTTGTATATACAGGTAGCTTCACATGTGCATTGTCACTTGTGTTGGAATTCTTGGTTCATGTCCACTCGCGATGTTTGACTGTATTATCCATGCATAAAATATGTGTATATACATACAAATGTATGTGTATACATGTATCGTGCACGTGAAGCTTATATATGTGAGCACTAGAGGTATAATGTCTAGCTTGTGGTATTTACAATGAATCACTTTGAATATCACAAGCTGTCTAGACATAATGGAAATATATAAATATCAGATCAAGTCATGAAATATGATAAGAAACACACCAAAATTATGAGGCAAATAAATTTTAAAAATAAAATTATATCTGCTAGAATTTAAAAATATTGTTGCTCCTGTTTACCAGTGTGTTTCTGTGACAGGTATGCAGGTAACTGGACTGGCAGTGAAACAGGCAGAAGATAATGTGAAGATAGAGTGTGAGTCAGTGAATGTAAGAATATTTGTAGCTGAGTGACTAAGAGAAATGTAGTGAGGCAACAATATATATGAATGAGTGACAGTATGACTGAGTGAATGTAACTGAGTGACTGCCTGTACAACTAAGTGAAACTAAGAGTTTGTAGTAAGGAGCAATTGCAAGAAAAAAATTGAATATGAAATGTAATGTATTGTTTTACAGTGAAATGTATAAATAGTGGAGTTATGAAAAATTATACTATTTAAATGTTGAAATAAAATGTTATATTTAACTAAAATACTATTTGAATATTTAAATTCTTGTGCAGTGGTATTCTATTTAAATATAAATATTTAATTTTGTCTGTGATGTAGTAGAATAATACAATTACAAACACATTTATAATAATATATATTTGTTTGTTATCATCAAACAAAAATAATAGAATTGTTATATACGACACCATCAATTGATATTTCCATCGACCTTCGTGTCGATATTACTTCGTGTTGATATTACCAGTATGGATACACTTTGATTTTTTACTTAGGGATGATTTCATTGCATTCATTCATTTATCGTATCTTTATCATACTCTAGTTTATATGAAATTTTCAGTTAGACTGATCCATTTATTGTTTAGACTTATAAATAATAGTCGGGCAGACTGAGGAATTTCAGGTACTCCTCATTAACTATGGCAGTGATTAGCTTCGCTTCTGACTATCTACTTCTATTTAGTATTTTTATTTGTTTGTACTCTTGTCATTGACTCTGTAATGTACATATTCTTTTATTACTGAACATTGTACCTGTTATTTTGGATATAGTATAGATCTCGTACGACCACTTTTATGATGTTCGCTTATCATGTTTTATTCATATATGTTTCCACCTTTGTGATATGAGTATTTGTTTCTTACTCTGATGATATTTATTGTGTTATTTTATATTGTCTCCAGATTATACATCGCCTGCGGATATTCGCCTTGAGCATGAATTGGATATGTCGGACTTCACCTCGAAAGAAAAGGTTAGACTGCATTATCCGACATATTTGATAATCGTTCGAAGCAATTATACAATCGGTCGCCCCTAACAAACCTTATTCTCCGTTTGGGATGATGACATTTGATACGAGATGAACTCGGCGAAGGTGGGCATAAAGGCGGGATCTATTACAGTTGGTATCAGAGCTAAGTTTGGAACAATATAAGATAGTGTGACGAGGATCATTGTCTTAAGTCTCTTTTTGGAATCGTCATTTTAGGATTTTATTCGAGTCTTAGGACCCATTATATCCTATCTTGCTATATGATTTGTCGTTTCAAGCCTTCATTAGGAATTATGCCACAGGGTTAAGTTGAGCTTTAGGACTCCTCTTACTATTTTGTCTAACGAATTCTTGTATTGACCGACAAGTTTGATTGAATCCAATTTGAGTTTAATTCCTTTTCCTCTTCTTTCCTTCTTATAAGCAAAAGAGAAATGGATGGAACTCCTTTTCTCCGTTGTTGGACAATCTTGTCATCCTCCTCAGGATAGTATATTCATGACTACTCAATCTTGTGGAGAATGCCACAATTGTGGTTCTAATAACCACAATGTTAATAATTGTTAGAGGCCTTTCTTTTGTCGTTATTGCAAAAGCTCGGGTCACTTTATATTTTCATGCCCTAAACTCATGAACAAGGGATGGAAGCAACACTTTGATGACTAATACTTCTACTCCTAGTCATGGACTATGTTTTAATTGTGGTGCAAATGACCACTTTGTTAGTGATTGTTTGAAACCTCCCTTTTGGTGGTATTGCAAAGGTACAGACCATCACATCTCTTTATGTCTTACACTCCAAAACAAGAGGATGAAAAAGCTGAATATCGATCCGACTTCCAACGACCCTCTTCTTGATTAAGGCACAAATTATTCTACCTTTACTGAGATCATTCTATTCCGTGTTACTTATATTTAGACTTCATTTTAAATTGATTGGATCCCAACCTTTATTTTGGAAGAATGAATAGTTTCTCATTCATATATGTCACGGGATAGAAATGAATGCAAGTGCACATCGATTTTTCAAAATGTTTATTTTGACGAAATTTTATAAAGTTGCTTTGATTTTCTTTGCCCTTTATGTTTTTCTATCGAGACGTCGTTAGCTTTACTTTGGGTAGTGATTGCGCATTTTTACATATACCAAATTCTTTGCCCTTGGCACTTCACTCTATCATTGTAGTTAATGGGTTGCATTGAATCAGTGAATTTGGTTTAGTTTAGTTTTGAAAATCAATCGCATGGTTATTGCACTATGGATGTTTGTATTGGGCAATCTCAAAGTACTAGAAGCAGCCCACAAAGTCTTGAAGAAACTAACAAAGTTTAGATGTTGTTGCGAGAGTACGTTTACTACTCAAAAATGTATGTATATATAGCTACTAAAGAGGCACCTCAAAATCTCCATTCAACCACCATATTTAATAAATTGACAATTCCCATAAAGGTGCAATTAGCAAAGCACACTAAATGTCAAATAGTCACATTTTCAAATAAAAGCATGAAATACTGTAGCAACACCTATTGATCCAATTAATTAAATATGAGTTTTTCCACATAAGAGGAGATCCATTCCCAACAATTGTTATATCATATATTCTCAAAGTAAAAGAAACCTAAAGGAGAAGAAAAAATGACGATATATTGTATAAAATTTTGTTTGCAAATATGTTATAGTTTCTGAAATTACCCATGATTAGAGCACTCCTACAAACGATGATGGTTAGGATGAAGACAATGAGCGAATGCTCTTAATAAATTTAACCGGCTTCCTCATAAAAAAATTGTCTCCAAAATCCAGCCAGCTATGATATGAAAATCAGATACAGAGATGTAGCATTGCTAGTTGATCCAGTTATGTGTTCATAGCTCCATGTCAATAAAGAATATGTTTTTAGCAGGATATAAACTCATCAATTCAACCATTTTCAATTTCATTTTTAGATGCAAAATGGCACAAAAACATTCAGCGTCAAGCATATCAGTACATAAAATTGAAACAAACTTTTTCTTGGGGGCATAGAGGAGAAAACAGGGAGCAGATTGAACCTGCCGTAAGAAACAAGAAGTTTCTTCCTATACCAGGAGATGAAGAGAAAAAGTTCTTTTTTTTTTTTTTTTTTTTTTTTTTTTTTTTTTTTTCTATACCAGGAGTACTTATCTTTGAATAGAGAGGAGATCTTATCCCATAATTTGTACCTATAAATTATAACATTATAGATTCTTCAGCAAGGTGGACCTACGATATCTTTGAGCCAGGCACTTCAAGGGAAGAACCTTTTAACGCCAGCATATACAAAAGGATTACTAGCTTTGATCCTTGCAATAAAAAAAATGATCAAATTATCTATTTGGAAGAAAGTACATCATTAGAACAAATGATCAAAGCCTTAAGTTTCTCCAAACCAAAAGTTGACTAAGCACTCAACTTGGCTTCACAAATTATTAGCTTTTAATTACATGGTATAGCATAAGCCAAACAAGGAAAATGTTGTTGCATTAGTGAACTTAATACAGCAAAATTTACACAAATTGATATTATCAAAATGTCAACAGTGTTGCTAGCATCTCAAAATTAAACACAATGTAACGATGCTAGCTTGTTAACTGCCAATCAAACCAAAGCATGAATAGCAATTATCAAAAATTATTCAGATGTATGTACAATGTTAATTAGCATCAACTCCTTACTCTTAAAAGAGGGAGGCCAACTTGTGGATTTGCATGTTTGATGTAACTTTTCCCCGAACTGAAACAAGATTCCATGTCTTCTGCATACTGAAAACAATAGATAGTCAGCATAGCTCACATAATTAGCAAACTCAATTTTATGTGAAAAATGGGAAATGCACCTTTAAAAGAATCATAGCCTCGAGAAAGAGATCAGAAATAACAAGAACCTTCTAGAGTGCTCCACATTGATGTTGCGTGGTTATTTAAAGGACTGACAAATACAATGTTGGGTTCTGTTTCAACTGACATTATTTGCAAACTCGGAATTTTTTTCAAAATAGGGGAAATGCACCTTTGAAAGAACCGTAGCTTACAAGAAAGAGATTAGAAATAACAAGCACCTTCTTGATTGCTCCACACTGCTGCTGCATGGTTGTTTAGAGGACTGTCAACGTCGGGTTCTGCTTCAGCTAACATAATCAGCAAACTCAAATTTTGTAAGAAAGGGGAAATGCACCTTTAAACTCATAATTAGCCCAACTATTATTAATTCTGGAATTTTACATTTTATATTATTGGAGTACCCGCTGCCTTGAACAAAAAATTAGCAATTGTTAAATATTCCTAACTTATTTTACAATTTGATACAGTTTCAATCAAACTTAAAAACCAAACAATAAATATAGGTTCAAACAAACATAACCGACAATTCGTAAACAAAAATCTAACACAAATTTTTAACCATTCCCAAATTTCCAAGCGATGAAAACGAGAAAGAAACCTTGCTTTACATAATGCCAATTGAATCAAAGATTATTAGAGTTCAAATTCGCACAAATAACGATGGAAAAAATGACTAAAAAGACAAAATGCACAAAAAATCAGCAGTCATTCCGACTATATCATGAAGTAAAATATACGCCAATTAACTAAAGCCATAAAACTTGATCAAATTGATAAGGTAACGTACCAGTTACGCCCGGAAAACAATATTAAGTCAATATCATCAATGTAAAGCATGAATATGTTACATGTACTGAACCACTTTAGCTCTCTTGATATTCTTGTCTAAAACACGATTTTACCTTATATCTTGTCCTGTTTTTAGTTCATAATATGTACTTTTGAGGACTTTTTTCAGTTATAGATATGTACTTGCAACTTATCCCACAAAAGTTCAAAGATATTACAGGTCCACTATTTTGTGCAAGAGCCATGCTAATTATTTTACCTAGATAGAATATACACAGAAAAATCTAGATAATACTTTTGTCATTATAACAGGAGCAATTAGCAAATAGTGTCCCGCTATGTATAAACCAGTTGCCTAAGTATATGGTATATGCACCTGTTTAAAATTCTTGCATAAACCCGCTATGTCCCGCTATGTAGAACATACTTGCATATTACCATGAACCTGTTTAAAATTCTTAATTTCCCCTCCCACATAACCTATAATGAAACTTCTGTTTTTGTGGAAAAGCAGTTTAGCAGTAGTTTACCACATGAGTTTACAAGTATAAATTGATTAGATGGTCTTAATTAATTGATGTTTATGTGTATATTTCCTATTATGAAGTGATAATCATAACCCCCCCCCCCCCCCCCCCCCCCCAAAAAAAAAAAAAAAAAAAAATCCCGAGCACACTGAATTCTGTTAAAAATTGAATAATAATGGTAATAAATTATTTACATGCCTATTCAGCTCCAAACAGCCTAGAAAATCAAAAGCAAAAAAGAGTCCCAAGCATAATATCCAAAGGTTGTTACCTGGAGATCATTTATTATATGGCAGCACAGAAATAGATATGCTCTAGTATTATTGAAAGAAAGAATCAAGTTCTGTTGAAATGTTCATTTATTATCGTATATAACCAAATTGGTATGCTCAAGGAGATGAGGTTATAATACATAAATGACATATAGTTGGACATCTAAGTAATTGCTGACAACTGAGAAACATACTGCTCTCGTTTTAACTTGCATTTTTATAAATTGTTTTTTTAATCGTTTGGACCACTTCTTATTCTAACGGCCTACCACTCAGCTCCATTCTCTTGTTTGAAATTTAGTGAAATACAAACACCTGTGATTCAAAATATTTGCTCAAATGTTGTACAACTATAGATACATATTTTCATTTATAGATGCATATTATGGATACAACTAAAAGCCGAGCAATGAAATACATATTATTGTTTAATTCCATATTTAAAGCCGAGCAATGAACACACGTCCCATGCTTCAAATTCTCTACAACGCTAAAAGCCTTTAACACACTAGACATTGTAACAAAATCAAGTTTAATATCTGTAATCTTCATCATAGACTCAAAACCTGAATACCCTTTAATGCATATCCATTTTGGACAAATCCAGACAGCAATGAAGTCCATGAAAGCAGATTTTTATCCACAATCATATCAAATGCATAAACTAGAAAGACCAATTTCACCACATCTTGTATACTTTTATGACCCTGTTGCTTATTCATATTTTTGGCCAACATATTTCAGGTAATTTATTAACAACTGCTGATTGATATTACAGTGGTGGCATTCAACAACCAGCAGTGGCCACTGGCTAACCAGTACTTGGCTTTTCAACATTATTCTAGTGGGTACCAGCAGTAGCCACTGGCTAACCAACAGTATTTTGTTATCAATCAGCAGTGGCCACAAACTAACCAGCAGTATTTTGTTATCAACCAGCAGTGGCCACTGACTATGACTCCATGGGTTCTGATTATTTTATCTTAATTATACAAAGACTTGAGTACTACTTTTAAAGCTAGTGAAAACCTGATATCTGTATTTACTAGGATAAGAGTCTTCATGTGCAATATTAACTAGTTTTATGTACTAGAGTAGCTTTGAAAAATAATGGTAAATTATGATGCATGTGAAATATTACCATTATTAAGTGAATAAGTTTCAAACAAATTTCCTTTGATGTATAGTTTTCCGAGGACTTTTACCTCCATGCTTCGTATCTTTATATCATAATTAACATGGACGACGAATGTTTGGAGTTTGGTATAAATTTTTGTACCTTGTTTCCTACTATATTCTTGATATTTTGCAGAAAACTTTTTATATTAAACAAGAAATAATCAACAACATGGTAGTTCAGGTCAAATACTGCTGCTCTTCTAGTGGCATTTAAACATGAAACAGCGGAGATTATAAAAAAAAAAAAAAAAAAAAAAAAAAAAAAAAAAAAACTTCAAATAACAGGACTACAAACATTGCCTAACTATATATTTATGAACATAGCTTGCATTCACATATCAAAATTCACCAGTGATAAAGAAGAACACTTACATAGTAAATAACGTGCATGCTTCGCTATCTCTTCGTTTCTTTGTTCTCTAATTGAACAGAAAGTTCAACCTACAAAAATAACAATCATATATTAGTTTAAAAATGTAAAAATCTCTTAAAAAAATTGTTTGCGTATATCAAACCATATGCTATACTAGGAAATTAACATTAAGTATATTGAATCCCCAAGAAATATTTGATAAACCTTATACACAATATTTACCCTTTATCATATAATTACTGTCAGTTTTGATATATATATATATATATATATATATACACACACACACATGTATATATATGTATATATATATACACATGTATATATGTATATATATATATACACACACACACATGTATATATATGTATATATATATATACACATGTATATATATGTATATGTATATATGTGTATATGTATATATGTGTATATATATATGAGGATGGTTCGGCTCCTCCTCTTATTTTACACGTGAGATTCCCCCTGAATCACAGCCGCACATCCACATTTTATTTTATATTGTGTAGTGGAAAGAGAGAAAAAGAATAATATTGTGTAGTAGGAAGAAAGAGAAAGAAAGGTGGATGTGCGGCTGTGATTCAGGGGGGAATCTCACGTGTAAAATAACAGGAGGAGCCGAAGCTTCCTCTCTCTCTCTCTCTCTATATCTATATATATATATATATATATATATATATATATATATATATATATATATGTCTCGAAGATGCTGCATGAATATATCCGTGTCATTTGCTTGTGGTTGGAATATATCCCTTTTATTTGCTTGTGGTAAGACATGCCCTGAGAAAGAAACAATAAATTAAAAAATTAAATACTTAATTATGGTTGGAATTAGATTGTCAAAATCAGATGCTAAATTAAGGATGTGCCGTGCATAGGGTGCGCATGTGTGACAGACAAACTTCTCTGTGTTTTTCCTACAAACATATTCCCCTTGAAATTTACTCCTTTAAGCTGCATTCGTTTGATTAAGTATTAATGTATTCATATGGCTGGGTACGCATGCTCTTGAACTTCGTTTATCAATCCCTTTATTAAAAGAGAGATATTTCACTTTGTTGTTCCAGCATACTGATTTTCGTTCTTTACTTCCATGTGCTGTATTCATATGTTGTTTTGTTGTTAAGTTAACTGTAGTGTTAGACATATACATGCAGTTTACAATCATGACCCATACCTAATGCCAACAAAAGAAAATAGTTACAAGAAATCAATTAGCTCATCTAATATTCAAAGGTTGTTTGCCGCTTCCAGCCCCTGTGGGAGATATACTGGTTATTGAGCAAAGAATCTAGTTCTTTTTGATAAAAAAATATTGAAAACTTAAAACTGAGATTCTCAATCCAAGAAAACTTGTGGGTTCTAGAGAGGATCAAGGTTATCACGACGCCAAGTCGAGCCACTACCGTCTAGAAAACTAGTCGACAAGTCGTCTGACTAGTCGTGACTAGTCGACAAGTCTTTTATATACATATATTTATTAGACTTAAATATATAATATAATTAGATATAAAGATAACATAATAATAGGTTCAAATTCAACAAAGATAACATAACAATGGGTTCAAATTCAGCAAATATCCATAATAGATCCTAGTCACAACATAATAATACCCATAATATCCATAATAGATCATAAAATGAGTATGAAGTCAAGCAAAATCATCTATCTCAATATCATCTCCATCTCCTTCTATCTCCATTTCAACTACTGCATATATAATTAAAAACAAATCAGTTAATTATTATTATTATTTTTTAAAAAAAATCAGTTAACATACCTGGGCTAATTTTTAACTACTGCATATAAAATTAAAATCTCTCACGCATCGTATTCTTTCTTCTAAAATCTGAACTAACTTTTACGATGCCCAAAAAAAAAAAAAACAAATCGTGTAACATACCTGGGCTGGCGGCGAGCCAAGATGAGAAGCAATTAGGTTTTTTTTTTTTTTATCGATGATCGATGTCTGTTATGAGAGGACTATCGACGTCGGTTTATGTCAATTTAGAGTTTTGTGTGCTCGATTTAGGATTTGTGGGCTCGATTTAGGGTTTTCTGGCCAAGCATCGTGGAATTGGAAAAGTCGATCAATCGTCGAATCTATTTGAGCGACTGGTCGACTAGTCGACGACAAGTCGTCGACGTGATAACAATGGAGAGGATATAAGAAGCATTTCAATTATTTTAAGATTATTTACTAAGGATACAGCCAGCTCAACAAACTCCATTAAAGAATGGAATATGTGGATTGTGGAAAAGGTATATTTATGTGTCCTGCACGATGCAGATGAAGAAAGGAATACAAGGGTTGTATATTTGCATAACAAACAAGAAGACGATAATGAGAAAGGTAAGTATCTACTAGGCAAATAAGTTGCACTCTTCTTTACAATCTAGCTTTTAGGGGTACCCAAAAATATTATATACGGGAATATA
Source organism: Allium sativum (assembly GCA_030737875.1). Classification (NCBI taxonomy): domain Eukaryota; kingdom Viridiplantae; phylum Streptophyta; class Magnoliopsida; order Asparagales; family Amaryllidaceae; genus Allium; species Allium sativum. The sequence goes on along the minus strand of CM060919.1, from coordinate 881,383,848 downwards.
CCACAATTTTTCATCTTCCTATAGATGAATGAAACAGCGTGGGATGATATGGAATGCATCCCATGAGTCAAAAGGCTGCCCATTTGATTATTACACTGGTTCTACTGACGTAGGATTGACATGTAATGTTCACAAAATTGGACTTTCCCATGTAATGCATATACTTTTAACACGTAGAGGGTTGTTTTCACAATCTTGAAAAGTGTGCCCTTCGGGTTATTCGCATTGGTTGTCTCTAATGTTTTCTCATATCCCTTACAAGGGAAAGATAGGGATACATTTTCCCTTATTAAAAGATTCACGCAACAAAACTACTATGTAGAGGGTCTTAAGCAATGTTAACAAATGAAACCAAATTGCTAAGACACAAATTTAATCTTACACTATATATGAATTTAACCCTACTTATAAAAATTGCAGCATGTACAGCACCAAATCTAATGCACAATAATGGGAAAAGACTCAAGAATCTATAATGAACATAAACAGAGAAATTATAACACCAGTTTCTAAAATTACCAGGCATTCATTATCATGTTAGTTGTCGCTTTCTATGCCCCAAGTCCTACACAGATATTCAGTTGATTACTTTTGTAGTGCTGGATCTGAAAAAAAGCACTTATTATGATCCAAACTATGTTTGCTGCAGCAACTACTGATGATGTGAATTAAGCAAATGAGGATCTAATCATAATTACATCATCTTCAATGACCAATTGTGCTTCGTATAGCCATCTGGTAAATCGCTTTTCAATCAATTACAACTAAAAGAATAAATAGACCTAAATATCGTAAAATATATAAGTTTAATGTAAAAAAACAGAAATAAAAGTTCATCAGAGTCAGATAAATTTTTGAAAGATATATAAGTTTGTGGTAGCTGCTGCAAAAAAATTATCTATAAAGAATTTAAATATTTTGTGAACAATAAGTTAGTAAAATATGTACAAAAGAAAATATCTTATAGTTATACTCAGTATATTTATATTAAACATTTTTAGAAGTATTAAGAAACTAAGACATGATATTAGAGTGAAAGTGGATTTAACCCATCATTTTATAAAGTAACAGGCTCTTGAAGTTACATAACAAACACATTTTAATCTAAACTGTAAAATTGAATCAACAACTAAGCCATAAATTGTAGCATTTTATCACATTCTTAAAATATTTAACTAGAAAATGATTTGTATAAAAAAAAATGCTAGGTAATTTAGGAAAAACTTCAGAAATAAAATTATAAATTCTAGCCTGAAACAGTAGGTTTATTGAATTACTACCAAGGTATAATTAAAATGTGGTTGCATAAGTGGCATACAACACATATCAATACCATACATTTAATAGATGTAAAATGATAAAAGAATAAAAATGTGTTAGTGTCAAATTAGAGAAAAAAGGGGTGTAAAAAAACTCATGACCAAATCCATGTTATCATAGTTTAATTTAAACTTTAGTAATAAAATATAAATGAGACAGATACTGATCAATCATATGGAAGAATATTAAAAGATGTCATGATTTAATTTAGACGTTCATATATTAGCTTTCATAATTTAATTTAAACATTCATATATTAGCTTTTAGAAGGCCCAAACAAGAAGAACCGACCCACACTCAAAATGAACAACTTCCTCTTCGTTGCTTCTTCCTCCTAGATCATTTTGTCTATTACAAGTATCCTTTTTTCGTTCCTACCTCTCTATTTAAACAATATACTCCCTGTCTTTTATGTCTGAAACATGTGTCCTCTCATACAACCTCACTTCTACAGTCACTGATCCACCCATCCACTATGCCCGCAAGATCCGACAAACACTGACCTACACCTTTTCCCTATCATTATTGTTAGTGCACCTTCTCAGATGACTCTCCCACCATTATTGTAAGCTCACACCTTCTCAAATGATAACCGACCAGCTCCTTCCCACCTTCTTCTATTAGCTGCTCACGTCCACATCCTACAACTCCATGCAAGACCCTTCCACCTAACTCACTGCCGCTGCTATACCCTTCCACCGCAGACAACCTTTATGACCACCCATGCTATTGCAGCCTCGGCCTATAGCTCTTCACACTAACTTACCGACACATATGCACATGGCGCTGTGTGTGTAAACATTCACCCCAAACTACACAACCAAATCAAATTCAACGAACAAACTGGTATGAACAAAGCAAATTAAAGGAAGTGAACAAAGGTGAACATATTAATCTCGAAAAGGAATTGCTAAAAGTATATCATATAAATATATTTCCCCTCCCTAACTTCTAGATTATATAACATAAAATGACATCAAATATACAAAGTATGAGCAAGGAGCATGGTCATTATGACAAAAACCGATTGATACAAACATAAAACGGTAAGTTGTTATGACAGAGTTGTTGAAGCGTGCGAATAAATGAGAAAATTTTCCAATTTTTTTGCTAAATAGTAACAGATTCGTAAACATAACCAAGCCACATGAAAAAGCAGGTAAGTTACCAAAATGGGAAGACAAATAAACGCCTTTGCTCTCTATTCCAGATGACCACCAGTTCCCACTGCATAATCGAATTCAAGTTATTCAACCACAGGCAACAATCCCATGAAATCACCACCTAAAACACAAACACAAGAAGATAACTAAAGACGGATCAAAGGCACAGCTATATGACAACACATTAGCGTTAGTATGATAGTAATAACACAACATAATTGAGCAGTCAGCACATGTAAATTAATAACACAGCAGATTTTAGACTGAAACATACCAAATAGAGTTGATACACTGCATGCATAGTTCTTTAGTGTTTCATTGCAAAATTACAAAATAGGGCAGACTAATTAAATATAGCCAATTAGATTTTCACTTCAAAACGAAAATGCCTTTAGAAAGTTAAGCAACATCTCAAATGCTCACTGCCTTGTTATTCCTTGTGCTAATCGCAGTCCAAATTAAGATCAAGCAAACCGATTACTGTAAAAAAAAGAAAAAGAAAAAACCAAAAAAAAGGTGTTAGTATGAACTAAAATGGATTGTGTGCAGCCCTAGCTGAAAGTCTTTGCAGAATCAAACATTTAGCAGTATGACAAAAACACGTGAGCCTTATGACAAAAACTGAAATGAAGTAAACATGTGAATGAAACATTATTTTACAGGTTAAATGGACCTCCATGGTTGTTAAAGGGCAGATACACATTTTTTTTAAGCATAAGTTTACATTCAAACTTCATCATACCATAAGAAGCATCGAAGGACAGAAGTTAAATTAAAACTATCAAACGTTTGGCCGCATTTTACAACTACTTGAGCCAGAAAAAAAAAATAACAAATGCAGAAGTCGTTGAAGTCAACTAGGACTTCAAAAAAATTAAATTGATAATGTTTCAGAATCTAAGACATCCAATACACCATTGAAGAAGCTATCAGAAAGACATTCTTTAGCAGTGTCATATGACCGGAGATGCTTTTTGAACAATCTAAGCTCCTTTTCATCTTTAGTTGTTCTAGCAAATGATTTCTTGGTCAGCAGGATATCCACCAAATAAGTTAACCATAGAACGTTTGTCTTTGGAAAGCTCCCATCCCACCAATCCCCTGTAATTTTCCTCATCTGTCGATATGTTTCCGCCTGTCTGTCTCTTTTAGGACCCTCAAAAAGCTCGGGGTCTTGAGACAAATCAAGAAAGAGAACCGCTTCACCAGTGTTTATTCGGGAAAGTGTAAAGTCAATAATTGATATGTTTAAGCCAAATGTCTTGATACTCCTTTTCTTCCCTTCTAGGGTAAACTCTAGCATGCATGTTTCTCCACGTCCTAAAAGAATATTGCCCCAGTGCAAATCTCGATGTTCAAATTCACATGCAGTTTCAGCAACCGCCAACGCAGCAGTAGCTTGAACTATTAGACTACGTGCCTCATCACAGTTTGAAAGGACAAAGCTTTCGAGATCTTTACCCCCATCAGCTAGAACAAACACAATATAGCACTGTTTGTCAGAAAATTCTTTTGGATGATCATTTTCAGAGCCATGTATTGCATCCCATTCCTCCCATGCATGTATCAAAGAAGAATCATACACACCTTGACATATATGAAAATCTTTTGTTTCAATGAAATTAGTGCTGCTATTATAGACATCAGCCTCTCCTTTCTGTTCCCGCAGATTATTTAGAGTCAAAGACAGCAATAATTCCTCAAGAACTTCTTCGGATCTTTTTTGTATTTCCCCATTTACTAATGAATCTCCATCGATAGGGACCACTTTGCAAACAGCTTGGCCAGCTTTAAAGACTTCTCCATATGTTCCTTCACCAATTTTTCTGATGTTGCTTGGATCACAATATATGGAGAAGACTTCAGATAATTGTACTGGAGTCGCCTGCTTACAGACCATTAAAAGTTGTGTGAAAGCACTAAGACATTCACCGCCAAATGATGTTGAGTGTATGTCCAATGATTCTTCTTTCACGATACCCCCATCAACCCCCTTGATTATATTATCATTTTCCAGTGCATTAAACCCATCAAACGATTCAATCTCATCTCTTATCCTAAGTGAATCAAAAGACAAAATAACGCAGGCCTTGTCAAGCATCCCGTTATCGTCTAGTCTTCTTTCTGGTTTCTTTACGATAAACATAGAGGAATTGGTATTGCTAGAACTTATAGAGGGAACCGAAGGAGTTGCCACAAGTTCGTATACTGGGCGAGAAGGTGAAAGGGCAATCTTTGAAATTTTCCAGTTCTCCAAAATAGCTGGTAAATCATGATAAATAATATCATGATTTTCTGTCATCTTCCAAAAATGCTTAGGTGAAAGGCTTTCCTCGGCAAGTTCAAAAGAATCAACTTCCTCAAAGTACGCTTTTTCCTTCCTAAAATCTGGCTGTGGCAGGGTCATTTTAGATTGAGGGCCTTGCTTTGGCTTTTTTTGTTGAGCCTTTTGTTTAAGTTGAGGCTTGATATCAAATCCAGCACCGGCCACGATACTTTCCCTTCCCCTAATAGAAAGTGATTTTTTCCAGCCGATTCTCTTTGGAGCAGCGAGATTATCTCGGCAGCGAAATTTTCCAGCTGATTCCCCTAATAGAAAGTGATTTTCTCTACATGCTTGGTTTCTTTCTAGTTCAACTTCATTATTGCGTTTATCCAGAGTTTTTTCTAACATCTGGATTTTCAAATGGTGAGGACAAATAAAATATTAAGTTGGAGCAAGTTCCTGCTTGTATACAAAAATACCACAGTCAACAGGAGCAAAACCTGAATACAAGTGTCCTTCTCTTGATCCTTATTGGTTTGCTCATTTGCACTTTCACAAATATTTCTACTACCTAGAAATGTTAACCAATTTACATAAACAACATAAGTTCTCAAAACTCAAAATGAAAGAAAAATGTATACGTAGACCATACTTAGTTTCGAATCCTCTATTTGTTTTAGAAGAGCTTGATTTTTAAGTAGAAGCTCTTCTTTCTCTCTTGCAAGTGTTTCCTTCTCCTTTTTAAGAGTGTCCCTCTCTTTTGCTAGTGTCTCATTCTCTTTCATCAGAGTATCCCTTGTGCTTTCATTTCTTTTCTGCAAACAGGATTAAAAAGTTAAATGATGAGGAACAATATAATTTCTTAGGTAGTATTGAACAATATCTAATCCTTAAAAATCAGTGCCGTAACAGAATTTTTTTGGATAGAAGCTCAATTTGATGATTCCTTAAAAGCATCTTGAATCGCAAAACCAAGCAGACAAGAAAAACACCGTAAGCAAACGGGAGCTTCTTGCATTTTATATTTTTAAATATTCTGTGCCATTAAATATATTTTAATATGTAGGGTTGTCAAGGGATACCCGAAAAATCCGAAATTCGTCCGCATCCATGTCCGAAAAGCGGATAAATATTCAATATCGAGAAAATGGATGTGGATGCGACTGCGGATACAAAGATATCCGCATCCAAAAAAATTCCATCCGATTTTTTTTAATGTTATACTCAAAATTATATAAAATTCACAAAAAAAAAAATGGAAATGAAATCCTAGATTTCATTTTACTGGTGCAATATTTGCATTTTTGTCAATAATAAATGTTATCGTATTCTTGCTACAAAAACCGTGCAAAAGCAATTTACCGATGATTTACGCAGGTTACAAGCAGATGGATGGCAAGTGAATTGTGATGAGCAACGTTTTTGTGGTGCTAACTGGAAGCAGATTATGTAATCCCAGACACAATGGAAGAAAGGTAATTTCAATTTTTTTTTTTTTTTAAATTACATTTTCTTCTCTAAATGATTGTTTTGGAGTTGAGTAACTATTCGGGACATTTCTAAGATTTGGCTGAAGGATGATGTATCAGACAGATTTATATCATTTCACTATGGGTAGAAAAATCAATCAATTGGATATTGAATCTTGAATCATATATTATGAGCACATGGAGGGATTGGTGTAATTCTTGCTGCTAACCATATTTGTTATGCCAGTAGTCAAATTTACAGAGCATTGATTCATTTATTAACACATTAATATTAAATTTATATTGTATTAAGAATATTTAACCACTTTTGAAATGCATAACAAACGAACTATATAAATATGGCATATTTCGATACTGTATTATCGGCAGAGGTACATAAATATTGTATTGGCATTTATTCCAACCTATCCTCCAGCTGATGAGGTGAGACAATCAATTGACATCGCTACACTAAGTACACTTACAGCATATGCATATGTATAGTATTTGAGATTAGTAGTGTCAACTCTTTTATTGGATTGCTTACTATTTATAACTTGAAAACAGTTTATAGTATGTGGTAAAGTCTACTCAATAACAATGTTCTTAGTGTCGTTTATTTTACGACATTGCTGTTAATTTGGAGTTTGCTATCTTCTTTAATTAACTGAACTTTTTCGTATAGGATGGTTTTAAACATACTTGCATATGTATGACCCGTTGAAGAAATATGGTAAGCATTCTATTTCTATGTTTTCTTGCTTTTTTTCCATCTAAACATTCTAACATTGATGAGTTAATGCGTTTAACATATAGTTATACTTTTTGTTTATTGATCACAATGTAGAACATAAAGTTGATAAAACAACCATTCTGAGCCTGAATAAATCGCTATGTAGACCAATTTTTATATGGTGAATTGTCTTTTGCATGAATATTTAAAATTATGGTAACACTAATCTATCGAATAGCAAATGATATACCAATAATTTAGTCAACTAATTGTTTTGTTAAAATATTTTCTTTCTCAAATTTGATCTCATCAAGTTTGCTATGTATGAGTTCATACATGGCAGGCATTATACAGGATAATAATTTAGTATAAAATAGACAAGATGGTAGTCCACTCACTTATCCTAAATATTATTTTTGTTGTTTGCACAAATCACTGTAGTCTTGCAAGAACAAGCTAAACCACTTAGCTATGTTTTAACCATTACCTATTAACTCATCATGGTGTTACAATTACTTCCACCATAAGCTATTTTTCATGCTCAAAGTTTCTTTACTTCTTATTTTGAAGTTTTTTGTTCGCCGATTCGGTTACGGACCGCTCTAACATGCTTCTGCTTTTTTCCATCTTATGAAATATTAATTTTTCTAAGTAATAGAGTTTTTTTTTTAGCAATTAATGTTCTTGGATAACTACATATTGAGACGTCCCTTGTAATTGTTAATGTTTTCTTGGATAACTACATTTTTTATATATGTTGGCCAAACTACTAAATCAATTTTCATGCTAACGTATATGAAAATTGTAATTTAAACATACTTCATTGCAATGGTGGAATTAGTACTGAGCAAGTTCTTCTGATACTACGGTTAGATCAAAAAAAATTCACTCATCCTTATACAAAGTGAAATTAGTTCTCTTGGAATGATTGATGTCTATCTAACCTTAATGAAAAAAAAAAAACTGGAAAAACGAAAATTGAGCCTAAACGTGTTGAATCTTTGGTTTCAGCTGGAAACAACCGTCTCAAGTTAAAATATCATCTATTAAATGTTGTGTAAGATGCTTAGAATACTTTGAAAAAGGTTGTATATGATAAAAATTTAAGGTGTGGGTTTATATGAAATACCATATTGTATCATCTAAAATAAGCAGGCAGTACTGAAATATTAATGCATGTTGTTTTCTTAAGCTACATTGACCCACATGTCATAATTCATAGTAGAAACGAGAAATTTTCTGGAAATAATTTCCTTTACGAGCTATCAATCATTCACACTTAATGACAGAAAGATAAGAGAAGAATACCAACATTTTATTTACCAAAACATAGCCTAGAAATCAAATAAATAAACACAAGAGAAATGAAAAAAAAAACATTTTTCTTAAATGTTAATAAAAATACAAACCAATAAATACATAATATGAGAAGTAGATTTTTCTTTCCAGTAAAATATCAATTAGCATATAAATCAAAAAATACAACACATAAAAAATGAAGTGCTGTTTTTGAGCGATAAAGAAGCGAAAACTGAATTTTTTATTTTCCTCCAATGTTTTACAAAGTCACCAGGGTGTATATACCCTATGTAGAAAATGCCAAAACATACAGTATGACGTGTACACTAAAATACAGTAACTAAACAAAGTACAACGCAACACCATACAGCAAAGAAACACAATACAAACATTACAAATACTCACAAACCACTCTCTACATCCCCCCCTCAAGCTAGACTTGGTGGTTTAGACACAAGTCCTAGCTTGGCAGATAGAAAATGATGCTGATCAACTCCCAAAGATTTAGTTAGCAAGTCTGCCAGTTGTAGATTTGACTTAACATGAAAAATGTTTAGAAATTTGGCATCCACATAATCTCTAACAAAATGACAATCAACTCTAAGATGCTTAGTTCTTTCTTGAAAGACTTTGTTTTCAGCAATGTACTTAGCAGCCATATTATCACAAAACAAATTTATAGGAAGAGAAACTTTGACCTGCAAATCAGATAAAAGTCCTTCCAACCATATTAGTTCACTGGTAGTGTAGCTCATGCTTCGATATTCTGCTTCACAAGTGCTCTTTGAAGTAGTCTTCTGCTTCTTAGTCTTCCAAGAAATCAGTGAATTTCCCAAAAAAACAGTATATCCAGATAACGATTTTGCAGAAAATGGACAGCTACCCCAGTCAGCATCACAATATGCTTTGAGATTAAGATCACATTCAGCAGAATAAAAAAGACCACTGTCTAAAGTACCTTTGAGATATTTAATAACATGCAAAGCAGCTTGAAGATGATTTTCAGCAGGAGCATTCAAAAATTGGCTTAATTGTTGAACCACATATGAAATATCTGGTCTAGTCATGTTCAAATATAATAGTTTACCAATTAATCTTCTGTAAACTTCTGGATCTAAAAGCAATGGTGTATCTTGAGTGCTAAGCTTTAAATTCTTCTGCATAGGAACTGGTGCAGCTTTACATTCTTCCATATTTGTATCTTTCAACAAATCCATAATGTATTTTCTCTGATTCAAAAGAATGCCTTCATTATTTCTGTAAACCTCTATACCCAAAAAATATCTCAATTGCCCTAAATCTTTTACTGTAAAGGCAGAATGAAGAGAAGTCTTCACAGCTTGAATCTCATGAAAAGAATTACCAGTAATTAACAAATCATCAACATAAGCAATAATTGCAGTAAAAACGCCATTACCATTCTTAATGAACAAAGAATAGTCTTGTGTTGATTGCTGGTATCCTGAATTAACCAAATGCTTTGTTAGCTCTACATTCCATTGCCTTGCTGCTTGCCTTAATCCATACAAAGACCTCTTCAGTTTACACACTTCACCAGGCTTTGCAATAGAATATCCAGGTGGTGGTTGCATGTATAACTCTTCTTCAACATAACCATGCAGAAATGCATTGTTTATATCCAATTGATGAAGCTCCCAATTCTTTGCAGCAGCCAATGCAATGATTACTCTGACAGTAGTGAACTTTGCCACAGGACTAAAAGTATACTTAAAATCTTTTCCTTTGATTTGTTTATCACCTCTTGCCACAACCCTTGCTTTGCACTTATTCAGACTGCCATCTGGATTGAACTTTGCTTTATATACCCATTTGCTTCCAATAGCTTTCTTATTTGGAGGCAAGGTAGTAATTTCCCAAGTATTGTTCTTTTCCAGGGCTTGTAATTCATGATTCATAGCTTCAACCCACTTTGAATCTTCTTTGGCTTGAGCATAAGAACTTGGTTCATGAACAAATAAGCAATGTGCTAAACTGTTAACATATTCTAAAGGAAAATGATTTAATTCATGGTTAGAAAAAAAATGCTGAACAAAGGAGCATTTAGATGGTGGCTTGACTTTCTTGTCCAAAATAAACTGATCAAATTTTTTAGGTAATTGTATGGTACGAGTAGATTGTCTAATTGGAATATTTATGTTTGAAGGAAAAGATTCTTGTGGAGTGGTAGAGGCTGATTGTTGTGATTGAGAATGAGAATTAGGTGAGTTATGAGACGAATTTGTTTCAAGGAAAGGAGAAACATTATCAGAATTATTTTGTGGTGATTGAGTATCATTTTGTATTGGAGAATTGGAAATATAATCATGAGATAATGCAGGATTGACAAGAGGAAAATTAGTTTGTTGGTCTGAATTTGAAGAATTAGAAGAGGCTGAAACAAAAGGGAATACATCCTCTTTAAAAATTACATCCCTACTCAACAAAACTTTATGATTCTCCAAATCATACAACTTGTATCCTTTCTGTCCATAAGGGTATCCAAGAAAAATACATTTTCTGGATCTAGGTGCCATTTTATCTGGGGTTTTCAATACAGGGTAACATAAACATCCCATAACCCTTAAATGTGAATAATCTGGAACCTTATTCATTAAAACTTCATATGGTGTCTTCCAGTTTAGAACAGAACTTGGCATCAGGTTTATCAAATAAGCTGATGTAAGAAAACAATCCCCCCAAAACTTACTAGGTAAGTTTGCATGTATCTTAAGTGCTCTAGCAGTTTCAGCTAAATGCTTATGCTTACGTTCAACCCTTCCATTTTGCTGTGGAGATCCTACAATGCTTCTTTGATGAAGAATTCCTTTTAGAGCAAACAAACTTGTACATTTTTGTTGAAATATTTCAGTTCCATTATCAGACCTTACTGTTTTAACAGATGTTGGGAAATGATTTTCAACGTATGCTAAAAATGCAGATAGAATTTGAGGCACCTGGTCTTTATGATGAATCAAATAAATCCATGTAGTTCTTGAATGATCATCTAAAATGGTCAGAAAATATCTTGCACCAGATGTACTAGGTATTCTATATGGTCCCCAAAGATCAATGTGAATTAAATCAAAACATGCATTAGCAATAGAATTTGACACAGGGAAAGGTAATCTATGATGCTTTGCACAAATACATGATTCACAATGAAAATTATTATTTATGAAAGATACAGGAAAAGCAGATACATGTTTTAATTTGCCTAAAGAGGCATGTCCGAGTCTAGCATGAAGAAGATCAATAGAATTTTTTGTATTAGAAGCTAAAACAAGAGAACAATGATTAGAAACAGATTTACTTGGAGATATAGAACTGTTTGAAACATTTTTCACAAACTTATACAAACCTCCTTGTCTCAATCCAATTGCCTTGACTTGATTAGTTGTAAGGTCCTGGAAAGAGCAAGAGTTTTGCTCAAATTTAGCAATTAGATTATTTTGATCCAATAATCTTCCAACAGACAACAAATTATGTTTAAATTCTGGAACATAAAAAACATTTTGAAGTGTAATATGTGGACTGATGGAAATGATGCCAATAATAGAGACAAGTTTGAGTGTTCCATCAGGGAGAACAATTTTTATAGGTTGTTTAAGAAGATGAGTTTTGTGAAACATGTTTAAGTCAAAAGACATATGATCACTTGCTCCTGTGTCTATAATCCATGTATCATTATATGCATGTTCAATTGAATAATTCACATTAAATGCAGAAACTATACCTGCAAAATTCACAGCAGCATTATAAGCATCAGAAGTAGATCCCTGATTGTTTTGAACCATCTTAACAAGCTCTTTGTATAGAAGTGACAGTGCTTGGGAATTAACTGTAGATGAGGTTGTAGCCTGATCACCATTTTCAAGAGGAGAAGCAGGGACAGATCCAAGAATTCCATTTCCGTTGGAGTTTTCTTGCACATTTGCTACCAATTTCTGATGTTTCTGGACTCTTCCTTTCCACCAATCTGGATACCCAACTAGCTTAAAACATTGTTCCTTCACATGACCCTTACATTTGCAGTGATCACAAAATTTGTCAAACTTTGCCCTCTTGTAATCTTTCTTTTGGAAAGATGAACTGTAACTAGTTTGATCTTCACCACTCTTGGCAGAAAAAAATGCACTAATCTCAGTCGATTGATTTGCAACATTAAGTGCATTCTGCCTTTCAATTTGCTGAATCATGTGATAAGCTCTATTTACAGTTGGTAAAGGGTCCAGACTAAGAAGATTAATCTTGGCTTGATCATATGATTTATTTAAACCAGAAACAAACTGTATAAGCATCCTTAACTGATCAGCCTCTAAAATTTTCTTGAGCAAACCACAAGAACACTGAAGAATTGCTCCACATGTACAATCAGGATAGGGTTCGATAACTTGCAACTGATCCCAAATTTGTTTAAGATTCGAATAGTATGTGGCAATATTATCATCATTTTGTTGTATACTCATTAGCTTTTTATGGATCTCATAAATTTGAGGTGCATTAGAATGTCCATACCTCTCTTGAATTTCAATCCAGAGCTGTCTAGCGGAAGAATTAAAGATAAAACTCTCTGAAATCTTCTTTTCCATTGAACAAAGAATCCAGGCAGTTACCATGTAATCATTACGAACCCACTTCTGGAGATCTGAAGAATTATCAGCTGGTCTAAGAATAGATCCATCAATAAAACCGATTTTATTCTTTGCTCCAAGTGCTAATCGAACACTTCGACTCCAATTGAGATAGTTGTCTCCGTCGAATACGATTTGACCTAATTGAGAATTAGGGTTATCACCGTGAGAAAGAAAATAGGGATCATTATAATTGATTGCTGAATTCGCAACATTTTCAGGGTTGGTAGTTGAAATTTCACTCGATTCAGGCATATTGAAAAGAATTAGGGTTGAGGAAAAAAATCGCCAGGCTCTGATACCATGAGCGATAAAGAAGCGAAAACTGAATTTTTTATTTTCCTCCAATGTTTTACAAAGTCACCAGGGTGTATATACCCTATGTAGAAAATGCCAAAACATACAGTATGACGTGTACACTAAAATACAGTAACTAAACAAAGTACAACGCAACACCATACAGCAAAGAAACACAATACAAACATTACAAATACTCACAAACCACTCTCTACAGTTTTTAAAATACCATCCTATAAAGAGATCATAAAACAACAAATTCATAGTGGAAAAGAAACAGCGGAGGAAAAAAATGTCTGAAAAATATAGTTAAAACTTAGCATCAACAAGTGGGAGAAAAAAAAACTTCCAGCTCAGAGAATTGATTGATCCTTATAGAAATGTAGTTACAAAAGGCCTATTATTAGAATGCACTATGAAAGCACTGAAGACGTTTGGAGTTATTATGAAATAATTTCATTTGGGAAAGTAATCATGACAGACAAAATATCATCGAATGTCGTGAAAAGTACAGTTAAAACTAGCATCAAAAATGGAGAAAGAAATGCCCAAAAAATGTTGTTAAAACTTGGCATTAACAGTGGAGGAAAATACTTCCAGCACAGAGAATTGATTGTCCTTACAAAACAGTAGTAGCAAAAGACCTATTATCAGAATTCATTGTGAAAGCGCTGAAGACTTTGGAGTTTTTTTAGAAATAATTTCATTTTGAGAAAGTAATTGTGACTGAGAAAGTATCGTCGGAAGTCATGAAGAGTAGTATATAAGGGGAGAAAAACTGATACCACAGTACATGATTATCATATTTCAGAAAATGATTGCTATGTACAGCACTTATATACTATTTTTATTAAGCAGATAGGCAACGGTACAATGGAAATGGTAGAGAAAAGAAATCGACACTGATGAGAAAAGAAAAAAGACAGTATTTTTTTACAATGGTTCAAATAACAAACAACAGACACTGATGAGTATTGATGTCATTTAAGGGACAAAAATTGAAATTGCATGTTAATAGGGGAGAGATGTCACTAAGAAAAAAGAGCGCTTACGGTGAGCACAGGCCAAAAAGAAGCCTTCAACTCGGTGAAAACGGTGACTGGAGATTTAAAACGTAGGAAGCCCACCACAAAATAAATGTTGTTCAAAATAGCAGCCCGTATAGTTTGATCAAACATAACTTTGGCAGGAACCACCCACCAACCTTGGACCGGAAAAATAGCCTGAATACAAAGCAAGGTAGGTTGGTTAGTTTTGATGCATTAATTTATAATAAAACGAACAAGCCAAAAACCTGCCTCATGCAAGTAGTATATAAGGGGTGTTTCTGACTTTACCTTTGGCAAAATCATGGCATGCAGGTTGAATCAACGTTTACAAATGGTCAAAGACCTTACAATCGAGGGGAGTGTAAACTAGAGATGCAAAGGTTTCAGATTCTGGTAATATTATTTCTTTTTAAGCTACTACATTGTTAGCTCATTTTATTCATCTAGACATTTATTGTAATTGTAGTTTGATTAGCTCAGTAGTCTATTCATCTGAGTGGTGTAAGTTGAACATATTCTACATTTTTTTCAATTATATGACGGTAGTTTTCCATGTAAGTTGTACGCTGTTTAAAAAAAAAAAAAAAAAAAAAAAAAAAATCTATGTATTGCTATTCCCCCCCTTTTGATGTATGCCTACTGTAATTTTCAAAAGATTTTTCACCTTAGTTGTATCAATGATTTACAACTTCTTACCTTTTATTATTGAAATAGCTTAACTTTTGATATCAAACTCTTTGATCAACAATTAATTTTTTATTTTTATTTTACAACTGAAACTCTACGATTTCGCTTTTTAGTTTTTGTTTTCTTAGCTATGAGCACGATGTACCAATTGCTACTTTGGAAAATTGATTCATGCCCAAGAAGACGTCGATAAGCAATAATTTTCCTAAGTCATATTTAATTCTGTTTATGCAGCAAAAATGAATTTACGCAAAATTTATTTTTATGATATGCAGCAGACCAACAAAAATCATATGGACAAGGGAGTGATTCTGATGAATCCACCTAGACCAAATGCATTTTCACTTTGATTTCAAGATATTCAACAAAATGACAAAAATCATGATTGAGCTTCGCTGCTAACTATAATTTGTTTTTTGATATATTTTGATTCAGCGGTAATTGAGAAATTGCAATATGCATCTTTATACTTGATGATTCTTCTCCTTTTTGGATTATTAATATTTTTTCTGATATGCATGCCTCTCGTAGTGTTTTTTACCAACATGACTATAAAGTTATTTGACTATGTATGAAACTGACATTGTAAATATAAAACAACAGTGAAAAGAATCTATGCAAATGAAGTTGCATTTATATTTTTTATCTTATCGTTTTTCTTTCCACCGACATGAACCTTGAAATCTAGGTTAGCTTTGAGATTATAACAATTACCTGTATCATGTTCATTGTGCATTCCATATACTTTTATTTCCCAAGAACTTTAAGAATCAATTATTAATATTTTTGTCCTCCTAGCAGCTAACTTTCTTCTTAAAATGCAGTTTATTTTGTTTTAGGTTTTAGGCTGTTTGTGGTTCACAAAAAAGGGGATGAACATACCATCATATCAATTGGCAGAAAATATGACATTACTCCTTTGTTATTTTTTGACATTACTCAAATGTTTTGGGCTTAGTGGAATGTATTTTTTTTTCCTACTGTTTGTTAATCTTAATTTCATGAAGTTTATTAGACGAAAATATGACAGATGCAACTTCTTTGGCTTTATCAAAACCTCATATCAATTGGCACATTGATTTAATTTGGGATGACATGTGAGGTAGTATTTCATATGCAAATGTTTATTTATTATATATTAATATTCTACACTGAATGGTACATGTACAGATAGCTAATACCTTGATTTAATTTGAACCTCATTACATGACTCTTGATTTTAGGCATGTTATGATGTTAAATGTCTGTTTCGTTGCCTTTTTTAGTCAAACGAATGTCCTTTGTAGTTCGGTTGTTCCTCAATATCTCCTTTCATATCATGCATTCGTTTCATATTAGATGAGGTTAGTAAAATCGTTTGTTTATTTGATGATTTTGCTCAACCAAGTTGATTTTGTCCGGTTTTTAACCAAATCTAGGTATGTTTATTCTGTTTCTTCTTCCTGACTGGAACAAAACTTATTGACATGCAGGTCGTTCAATGTGTTCTTTGCAAAACCCTTGGGGATTAGATGATGGAATTCTTTTGGTCTATAGGATTGGAAAATGGATTTCTAGAATTTGGTGATGGAACTGCTCAGGTTCATTTATTCATGCTCTATCTTATGTTTGATTAAGCTTACTTTATTTATTTATATTTACATTTTGCACGGATGAACTTGGTTGAACATGTTTGATTGTATATCTGGACATGTATGTTTGAGTTTACGTGCATATTTATGACATATACTAACGTGGACAGTAATTCATGTACATTTGGACGTGCACGCATTGAATGAATTAATGAGCTAAGCTTGAACACTTAACATATATATATATATATATATATATATATATATATGGACATAATCAGAAAGTGTACACATATGTTAACAAAACAAATAAATACGTTAAATTATGTTCTTAAATGAAATGACATAGGAGGATAGACGATATAACTATTAAACCTTTGAAGCCATTGCACTTTACAGCTAGAAAAATACTAGCATCTGATCCTCCTATGTTATGTACACTCATTCAAGATCATAGTTGTAGCTTTTCAGGCTGGATTTTCTCATAAAATAAGCAAGCTGCTTTGTTGTGTACTTGATTTGTAATTCAATTTTTAGCTTTAGCATATATGGTTACACATTCAAATTGTTTGCTCAACTTCAGTTAACCCTGATTCCTATAGATCACAGATATGGGTCCGGAAGTTTTAGATCCAACTTTAAGCTTATTTCTTTCCATACCAACATATTTATTTTGACCATTTTAATAGTGTGATTAATATTATTAATATTCCAAATGTATTGCACACTTTTGCCAGAAGACAAAAGATGCATTCTGGAATTATAATCCATAACCTGAACTATAAAGAACTCATATTTCTAATAAGGAAGGATTTCTTATTGATATTTTCTGCTGAAGCTTTTTCAATAAATATGACCATGTTCCAAACGCTATCTAACAAACTTTTTTGTTTCAGTTTATCAAATTCAATTACCTCAACTACCTCCTGTTCTTCCATTACTTTCTGAAACATGAAAAATAAATAAAAGTTGTTCTTCCATTACTTTCTGAAACATGAAAAATAAATAAAAGTTGTTTTTTGTTCCATGTGTTAACTTCATTTTCTAAACGACCGATTTTCACGACAAACAAGCATGGTTAGCATTTTTTATGGGTAAAAACCCAAAATAAGAAAGGGTAACCAAACACCATCTAAAAAAACATACCAGTACCAAAAAGTCATACATCCCTACCAGCACACAAGCAACAAGACATTTGATTTTTAAAGAGGACGGTCCATTATGTTCTATGCAAAGAAAGTTAAAATAAACATGAAACCAGGAGTCTTCTAATCAAAGTAAACCAGGGACCGAAGATTGGTATCTAGAAAATGAAATGCGAAGAAATGCCTATGTAATAAAGCTCCACAACTTCACATGTTTAAGCTCATCCTTCATCCTCTCATATTCCTCAACATACAAATTTTTCGTAGTTTCACGCAACTGCAATTAGCATATAAAAGATAAATTATATGCATTGTCAACTAAATTTAGTGAAAGTCAACTTATGTCTGCTAATTTACTGTTAAGAGACCCTATCTTTGCATTAAGTGTCTCAACCTCCTCCTTACAAACATCCAATTCCTGTACTTTTTCACGCAGCATATGCTCAAAATTTTCAGCTTCCATTTTGGCCTTCTGAGCTTCTTCCCGGAATTTCTAGAGGGAACCAAAAAAAAAAAAAAAAAAACTTCTTTTAAGATGATAATACTGTCCTTGATTTCTAGCTGTTCCAGGGTCAGGGTAAGCTTCTGTCGACTCTTTAAAAAATTGGCGACCTACAGCATACACCAATATGCTAACCCTCTTCTTTTTCATTTTTATAGTTATATAACCATGAAACCAATATTTTTAGGAACCTTCTAATATCCTTTAAAGTCGTCTTTACATTCATTAAGATAATTCACAATTTTTAGTATATTCAAAATTCAAGTCAATGTCAAAGTCAAACACTGAAACCATGAGTTTGAATTGTTATTTTTAAGCATATTAGGACTATCCAAATAAATCATTTTTTTGGGTGAAGATGATCATACATCGTATAAAAACATATCTACAAAGTTTGGCTTCATTTCAAATTGTGTAAGCCTTCCATTTATAACAATCGCAAACACATTTTTTCATAATGGCTCTACCACTAGGAATTCCAAGACTAAGTGTAAACTCAGAATTCAATGTATATTCGTCGAAAATCTCATTATTCAACCATTCCATTTTACCAAATTCAATGTCAGCCACTTCAAAGGTATTTATTTAAAGACGTTAAAAAATCCCATGGTACACACACAACGAAGTTCAATAACATTCTTCAACTTGAGCACCGCATTTGCATGTCAATATAGTCTATCATTTGATTATATCAATGATTTCCAATAATGCTATGTCGGATTTTATGGCCCATTTATTTTGGCCGTAACCCATTATTTGGTAACAGCCCATATTTTTCTTAACCGCCCACTAATTTCTGTTTCACGTTGTAACCGCTTCATGATGGCCAAAGCGGTATAAGGAAAACGTGATTCATTTTTTTCTGATTACGGTTCACTAAACCTACTCTCAAAGAACGAAAACACCATCTAAATCGAGAAGAAGGGTTTGGAAACAGAGATAAAGAATCGAAATTGGAGGAAGAAGAGCATACAAACTCATCCGATTTTGCTTAGCAATGGTTGGAGGTACTCTATTGATCCTCTTATTTGCTTCCGCTAACGATTCATGCTATAATCAGTTTGCTAACATCTGGTATCAGAGCAATTCAATCGCCTCTGCCTTGCTATATATTTAGACTGCCATCGAATTGTTAATCCCCTTGCCGATTTGTTTTGGCTGAGAAATAATGAATCCGCTTCTTCATGAATGAATAAGTCTTCATTAGGAAAACTAGATGTTTTCTGCTATTTCAGAATTTGACCTTATCTAAATCTCGTTTAAAATAGAGATTAATAAAGGGGCGGAAAATATCTGGAAGACTTTCGCTGCGAAGAAAAGAAAATTTTGTTGGTCAAATTGTTTGTTGCTTTAGTTGTATAGGGATGGCATGGGTTCTAGTGGCTGCGAAAGTTCTCCAATCTAATTATGCTTTTGGCTTTTGATGATAATAATATAATATGCAAGCACTTGCTCATTTTTTTTATTTTTATTTTATGGAGAGAAGCTCCTGCATAGTTTTTCATGAAGCATATATGTTAGCATAGTACACGTTGCTTTATGCTTTGTACTCATATTATATTGTTTTATGTACAACCAATATACATAGGTTTACATATTATAGCATGACTCGTAGACTTGTTATTCTTTTCAGTCTAAATACAATTTTGTTTGTATTGAATAAAATAAAATAAAATAAAATAAAAAACTGTGTCTTTTATACATTGTCAGCTAGGTATGTGTATAAAATAATGTGAAATGTCAAGTGATTGAGCAAATTTTATTAGTTAGGGAGTAGCCACAACATCTCTAATTATTAATAAATTTGATAAACTGAAATCACATGTGGATACTAGACATTAATTATAACTAAACATGTGTGACATAATAAGATTTTGCCCACAGGAAATTTTATTGTTTTGCATGATTAATTAGAGTGATGTATCATATTGTGTTTCTTAATCTACCCACAGGAGTTAAGAAATAATGATTTGATAGTTTCACTATAAGATTAAATTTATGAATCTGATTTGAGTAGACTTTAGCCCACAGGCAAATTTTATGTCACTGGATTCATATGTGCATAGTTTACATTGGTAAATTATGATAAAATTACAGTCTCGGTTTACTTTGTTAATAAGCATATTTTATTTTATTTGCAGTAATTTTACCTGGAAATATTTCTGATGTTAAATGTGACATTCCTGAATTAAGAGGTGATAACTACAAGGTATGGAAGGAGAGAGTGTTACTGCATTTGGAATGGATGGATATTGACTATGCTATTCGGAAAGACGAACCACCAAGCATAACGGAGGCTAGTACTCTTGAGGCCATTGATCTTTATGAAAAGTGGGAGCGATCTAATCGTCTTTCAGTTATGTTCATAAAGATCAAGATTTGTGCTAGTGAATTAAGAGGTGATAAATGTGACATTCCTGAATTAAGAGGTGATAACTACAAGGTATGGAAGGAGAGAGTGTTACTGCATTTGAAATGGATGGATATTGACTATGCTATTCGGAAAGACGAACCACCAAGCATAACGGAGGCTAGTACTCCTGAGGCCATTGATCTTTATGAAAAGTGGGAGCGATCTAATCGTCTTTCAGTTATGTTCATAAAGACCAAGATTTGTGCTAGTATTATGGGTTCAGTCAATCAGCATGTTAAAGTCAAGGATCTTTTTGGAGCCATCGATGAGCAGTTTGCATCCTCTGATAAGGCACTCGCCAGCACCTTAATTATGAAGTTCTCATCTATGAGGCACACTGAGGTTAAGGGAGTGCATGATTATATCATGCGCGTGAGGGATATAGCGGCTCAACTAAAGGCTTTAGAAGTTACCATGTCTGAATCTTTCTTGGTCCATTACATTCTGTGCACTCTACCTCAACAGTCTGCCCCATTTAAGATCTCTTACAACACACATAAGGACAAATGGTCAATTAATGAGCTTATGACCATGTGTACTCAAGAGGAGGGTAGATTGTTGATGGAAGAGGGCGAAAAGGTGAACTTTGCTACGACTTCTTATTCAAAGAAGAAAAAGGATCACAATAAGAAAAAGGAAAAAGGAAAGATTCATGCGAATCAAGTCGTGAAAAAGGAGTCAAAGTGTTACTTCTGTAAAAAGAAGGGACACATTAAGAAGGACTGCATTAAGCTTGAAGCTTGGCTTGAGAAGAAAGGTAACTTTCCAGCATTTGTTTGTTATGAATCTAATATGGTTAATGTTAATCATGATACATGGTGGATTATCCTGGGACTACAATCCATGTTTCGAGTACCTTGCAGGGTATGACAAACCTAAGGAAACCAGTGGACAGTGAAAGACTTATCTATTCAGGCAACAAGATAGCTTCACGTGTGGAAACCGTTGGGACATGCAGTTTGATTTTAAGTAGTGGTTTTACTTTATGTTTAGAAAAAACATTCTATGTTCCTAATTTTGCAAGGAATTTGATTTCTGTATCTAGACTTGTACCTTTTGGATTTTCCTTTAATTTTTCAGAATCTGGTTTTAGCATTATCAAAAATTCTGAAGTTATTGGCTATGGTACATTGTCTGATAATTTATTTCATCTTGACTTGCAAAATGATACCACTCATAATTCTATGCATGTTAATGTTGGTTTAAAAAGATGTATTATGAATGAGGATTCTTCTATGTTGTGGCATCAAAGATTAGGACACGTCTCCATTGACAGAATTAAGAGGTTAGTAAAGGAAGGGGTACTTGGTACTCTAGACTTTACTGATTTCAACACTTGTGTTAGTTGCATTAAAGGAAAGCAAACTAATAAATACAAAATTGGTGCCAAGAGGAGTTCTGACTTATTAGAAATCATACACACGGACATTTGTTGCCCGGACATGAATGCTGATGATCCAAAATACTTTATCACCTTCATAGATGATTATTCACGATATATGTATCTCTACTTACTTCGTTCCAAAGACGAAGCTTTAAATGCCTTTAAGTTGTTTAAGGCTGAAGTAGAGAATCAATGTAGTAAGCACATTAAGATCGTGAGATCAGATCGAGGTGGCGAGTATTATGGTAGATACACTGAGAACGGACAAGCGCCTGGTCCATTTGCTAAATTTCTTCAAGAGCATGGGATTGTTCCCCAATACACTATGTCTGGTTCTCCAGACCAGAATGGTGTAGCTGAAAGAAGAAATCGGACATTAATTGATATGGTGCGTAGCATGAGAAGTAATGTTAAACTTCCATCATTTTTGTGGACTGATGCTCTAAAGACGGCAGCATATATATTAAACCGGGTTCCATCCAAGGCTGTCTCTAAGACGCCCTTTGAGCTATTCAAAGGTTGGAAACCGAGTTTGCGACATATACGCATTTGGGGATGTCCATCTGAAGTGAAAATCTACAATCCACAAGAGAAGAAACTTGACCCCAGGACTATTAGTGGGTATTTCATTGGATATGCCGAAAAGTCAAAGGGTTATAGATTCTATTGTCCGTCCCATAATACCATGATTGTAGAATCAAGAAATGCTAAATTTCTTGAGAATGATTTGATCAGTGGGAGTGATCAATTTCAGAATATTATTCCTGAAAAAGACCACTATGAGGTTCCACCCTCTGATTCAAGTGATAGGTTGATTGTCATTCACACTCCTCAAGTTAAGCCGAGTGTTAGACAACCAAATATAGAAATTCCACAAATTATTGATCAAAATCCGATAGATCATGTTGTAAATGAGGATTTGGTTCATAATGAGAATGAACAAGATTTGGTTCATAATGAGAATGAACAAGTCTCATTAAGAAGATCTACTCGTGAAAGGCGATCAGCTGTTCCTGATGATTATGAAGTGTACCTACAAGAATCGGATTATAATATTGGAGTCGATAATGATCCTTTGTCATTTTCACAAGCCATAAGTTCTACAGATTCAAACTTATGGATGAATGCTATGAAAGAAGAGATGAATTCAATGGCTTCTAATCGAGTTTGGAATCTTGTTGAGTTGCATGATGGTGTAAAAATCATTGGATGCAAGTGGGTTTTTAAGACAAAAAGAGATTCACTAGGCAACATCGAAAGATATAAAGCAAGACTCGTTGCTAAAGGGTTCACTCAAAGAGAAGGAATCGACTACACGGAGACCTTTTCTCCTGTATCAAAGAAAGATTCCCTTCGTGTAATTATGGCATTGGTAGCTCATTTTGATTTCGAGCTACATCAAATGGATGTGAAAACGGCATTCCTTAATGGTGATTTAGAGGAAGAGGTTTATATGAAACAACCTGAAGGATTCTTCTCTAAGGATGGTGAATGGTTTGTAAGTTGAATAAATCCATATATGGGTTAAAACAAGCCTCCCGCCAGTGGTATAAGAAATTCCATGAAATAATTACTTCATTTGGTTTCGAAGAAAATATCATGGATCAATGTATATATCTTAAGGTCAGTGGGAGTAAAATTTGTTTTCTTGTATTATATGTGGATGATATTTTGCTTGCAACTAATAATAAAGGGTTGCTACACGAGGTAAAACAGTTCCTTTCAAGAAACTTTGATATGAAAGATATGGGAGATGCATCTTATGTCATTGGCATTAAGATCCATAGGGATAGATCTCGAGGCATTTTAGGATTGTCTGAAGAGGCCTATATCAACAAGGTACTTGAAAGATTTAGAATGAAAGACTGTTCACCAAGTGCAGCACCTATTGTGAAGGGAGACCGGTTCAATTTGGACCAGTGCCCTAGGAATGACTTTGAAAGAGAACAGATGAAAAATATTCCATATGCTTCAGCTGTTGGTAGCATAATGTATGCCCAGGTCTGTACTAGACCTGGTATTGCATATGCAGTTGGGGTATTAGGAAGATATCAGAGTAATCCAGGGATCGATCATTGGAAGGCTGCAAAGAAAGTGATGAGGTACCTTAAGGGTACTAAGGATTACATGCTTATGTATAGAAGAACTGATAATCTGGAAGTGGTAGGCTATTCAGACTCTGACTACGGTGGCTGCAGTGATTCACTTAAATTCACATCAGGATATGTGTTCATGCTAGCTGATGGTGCCGTATCGTGGAGAAGTGCAAAGCAAACTTTGACGGCTAGTTCCACTACGGTCGCAGAGTTCATTTCTTGCTTTGAGGCTACCTCGCATGGTGTTTGGTTGAAAAGTTTCATATCTGGACTTAGAGTTGTTGACTCTATTAATCGGCCGATAAGAATGTATTGTGACAATTCAGCTGCTGTCTTCATGGCTAAGAATAATAGAAGTGGAAGTCAAAATAAACACATTGACATAAAGTATCTAGTTGTGAAGGAACGTGTTCAAGAAAGAAAAGTGATCATCGAGCACATTAGCACTGGTTTAATGATTGTTGATCCCTTGACTAAAGGCATGCCAATTAAGACTTTTAGGGATCATGTAGTGAAAATGGGACTTGCATCCATTATGTAGTACATTCATTATGAGTTTTTTATTGGACTTTTATTATGTTGGATATTTTCTCCTTTGGATTTATGCGCATATTTATGTTATTATGTTGAGAAATATCATTTGTTTGAACCTAGAGTAAGCATGAAGGTTTACTCATTAAGTTAAGTGTGCGTGTGGTTGTTGAGAATTTGATATATTGTGATACATGGAAGATTAATTCTCGTACTAAGAGATTTCGTCGCTATGATTCATATATCATATCTCATCTCAAATGGGCCAAGTGGGAAAATGTCGGATTTTATGGCCCATTTGTTTTGGTCGTAACCCATTATTTGGTAACAACCCATATTTTTCTTAACCGCCCACTAATTTCTGTTTCACGTTGTAACCGCTTCATGATGGCCAAAGCGGTATAAGGAAAACGTGATTCATTTTTTTCTGATTACGGTTCACTAAACCTACTCTCAAAGAAAGAAAACACCATCTAAATCGAGAAGAAGAGTTTGGAAACAAAATCAGAGATAAAGAATCGAAATTGGAGGAAGAAGAGCATACAAACTCATCCGATTTCGCTTGGCTGGAGGTACTCTATTGATCCTCTTATTTGCTTCCGCTAATGATTCATGTTGTAATCAGTTTGCTAACATGCTGAAATAACAACAGTTGACGGTAAAAATGACGATGTCCGACACTGATAATAACATTGATAAAAAAATTATGGATTTAAATAGAGCTGCCAAAATGGTACTAGATTTAAAGCAGTCACTGAGCCAACATATATGAAGAGGTTATGAAAAGGTTATGTGGCAAACTGCTTTTGTAACACTCTTCAAGATTCCTATCATATCTTAAGTTACAAGATTTAAAATGCTACAAGATTTTGAAAGGAGTCATCATAATATTTGGTATCATATACACATAAAACAAAACTGATATTTTCAAATAAACGGATTAAAGAAGTCGCTGAGCCAACATATATGAAGAGGTTATGAAAAGGTTATGTGGCAAACCGCTTTTGTAACACTCTTCAGGATTCCTATCATATCTTAAGTTACAAGATTTAAAATGCTACAAGATTTTGAAAGGAGTCATCATAATATTTGGTATCATATACACTGAAAACAAAACTGATATTTTCAAATAAACGGATTAAAGAAGATGGTACAGCTAAGAGAATCGACTGAGCATTGGTTTCGTTGACTAGAACAAACTTAAAAGTAAAACAAAGGTCAAGATTAGAAAATATCAAATTGCTAACATTTAGCCACCATATCCACTACAAACTACGTTGTTATTTTCAAATTATGGTAGTTCAATATCTTTCTCTTCCATGCTCAAATTAATAGCTACCAACTCAGTTCTTCCAACCGCTGAAAGCACTCATAACATTCTTATTTTTATTTTTATTTCCAGCAAAACTCGCATTCTATACCCCCATTTTATTTTCCATCAACGAAACAATCAAATCCGTTTCTACCATGTTAACTTTCTCATCCGTACTGTTTACACTTCAAATTCCATCATTCTCCAGAACCATTGATGTTAATACTCCATAAACATCATTGGTCTAGAAATCAATAATGAGTAGAAGACTCAACCATCAAAATTCTGAAAAGGTATTATTAGTAACAGTTTTATTGTAACAGTTTATTTCCTTTTATGATTTTTAATGTTTTCTCCCTGGTGGATTGAGGCAACAGTGGAAATAATCATTGCCATCTCTTTTAAAGCACAACGATGTCCGTCTAGGATTTTTCGAGTAATACAGTAGTGAAAATAATCATAGTTTATTTAACAAACATGACTATAAACTTATCTATGTACAAAACTAAGACATTTCGAATGTAAAACAGTAGTGGAAAAAACCTATGGAAATCTCACCGTTTGCACTCTTAATCCTTGAACTACTTCATCATCAACTGCAGAAGATCTACTGACCTGCAAATGTTGCAATGGAAATCAATATTCAAGTAATAAAGTATATCACAGTTTAATTTATTGTATTAAACCTACATCAACTTTTATATATTTTGGAATCAAATTGGATTTTAAATCTTTCAAAGCCCATTTTGCCGCCAATGGATCAGAGGTATTGTATTCAATCTTCGGCTCTATCGGATTTAGTTTTTCACAAAACCAAAACTGCAGTGAGTATATGTAGAAATAAATGAATATAGTAATACTAATAGTGCAAACTATAATATTCGATATATAAAGCAATTTGAATACCAATAGAGCAGTGGTGCATGCAGTGACTTTTCTTGGCTTACGACTGTGAGCACGTATTTGTTTCATTAGATGCTCTTCTATGGTTGCAGGCCAAGAAACGTCTTTCATATTTGTGAAGTTGACTATTGATGACAACAAACTATTTTGCAAAGTATTCACGCTCGAGCTTAGGAAGAAGGTGCATAAAAGATACGCAATAATCAATCTAGCAACATCTTTATGATCTTCTTCTTCATTTTTGTCCATCGATTTTTTAAGCGCAATTTGAATGTTTTTTTTATTAATTTTATCTTTTTGTCCTTGGAAGCATCTTCCTAAGAAAGCACATTCATCTTTCCCTCGACTTGCATTTTTAACATGTTTAGATATGTCAATTCGTACTCCTTCTAAGGGCAAGCCGAAAATGGAAGCAATATCTTTTGCTTCAAATATCAACTCTTCTTTGAAAACAAATACATCTTTTTCCTTGTCAAAGCTACCTATAATTGCATCCAAAAATGCAGCGTTTTTCAACACATCCAGCACAATGATTTTTTTCTCAAGTACTAAGTTGATAAAATTCCAGAATGGTAGATCTTTCAAGACATTCTTATGGACATCGTTGGGCTTTAAAACATTCATTAATTCCACGAATGATTTTAAAGAATTCCTATAACTAGGTGCTTTGCATTGCTTTGTATTCATGAAGCCCTTTGCTTTTGACCCCTTTCTTACCTAAAAAATAATAAAATAAAACAAATTACTTGACATATAAATTAAAATAAAATTTATTTTGGATATATCATTCTTGAATTCTAAACAGAAATTAAGGACGGTTGTAGACTTGCAGCAGCAGCCAAGTAAGCACACGTTCAACTATCAACATTAATTTGAGAATAATTAGGAGGAAATGATGTTGGTACACCCAGTAAAAGGAAATCTCCTTTTGAATCTTTGATATCACCGTACATGGGGCTTAGCTCTTGAAAGCAAGACGGTGTCCGATTCATTTAGAGAGAACTCTACTGAGAAGATACATAATGCAAAGGGAAAAAAATACCTTCAAGTATCCTAATGTAGGATAGATGAAAAGGTCAGTAAAGGCCAGGCGTAGTCAATGACGAATAGAGCACCGCCTATTAGTTTCCGGTAGGGGAAGCGAACCACAGCGACCAAAAACTGGGGTATGAAACAGACGTGAAACCACCACTGCTGACGCGAGCTACAGAAATCCGACGGTGATGATAAGTTGATAATGGCTGGTCGAAATTGAAGATGACTGATTTTACCTAAAGCGAAAAATGAGGAGAGGCAACGGTAAGGTTCTCGTCAAATCAAATTAATAAGATCAGTAAGAAATGAAGAGTGAGAAATGAAGGGTCTCGTCAAATTAATAAATGTTACAGAGTACCTATATATACGCATAATGTTGCCACTGGTTTCGCATTGTGTAGGACGCTGAAAATTTCAAATTTATACACTGGAGATGAGCATGACGAGACCGGACAAGATGATGTAAAATAATATCAGTGCAGCAACGAAATTGGACGGAACGGATTACACCTTTGAAATCGGAGAATTTTTGAAAATATACAGATTTTTATTTTTGACATATTTAGGGTAAAATCGTTGACCATCTTAACGTTGAAATTCAAACACGAAATAAATTATATATTTCCCAACAAATAAAATTTCTTCGGACTCTATTAATTAGACGCATTCACCATCAAGTTATTTTTCAGAATTTACACATTTAAATTATTTCATATTTTTCTCGGTATTTTAAAAATTGTTCTCCTGCACAAGGGTCAGAGTTATCCTTCTGAAGCATTGTACCCGTCTAGTCGTGGTACTATTGGACAAACAAGACTGGTCTTGCTAAGACCGAATGCATCACTTTCGGCATGCCACGCAACTGAAAAGATTTTATTAAAAAAGGGAGTTCGACTACATCCTATGGATTTTGCCAAACTTACTGGTCATGCCTCCTATCTTTTATTTTAGTCATTATTGCTGATGAGGCTTTGTCTGATGTTCCAGCTTACGCACCGCCACCCAAAATAGATCATGGAATCCCACATGGATTCTCACACCGCAATGGTCTCGGAATCCCACATGGATTCCCACACCATAATGGCAAATTCATAACTAAAATAGATAAAAAGAAGAAGAAAATGAGTCTGATTGAGGTATGAGGTCACCTTATCTTTGATAGAAAGGCCGATTTAGGTGTGAGGCCACCCAGTCACTAGACGAAACACCAAACTATGCACGCGGTCGCCTAGGCTTTCCCCTAAGTTGCTGACTTAGACCATCGACCTACGTGTCGATATTTTCATCAATCTTCGTATTGATACCTCCATCGACTTCGTGTCGATATTTCCATCAACCATTGTGTTGATATTTCCATCGACTTTCATGTCAATATTATGACTCCGCGTCAATATTTCCAGCAACCTTCGTGTTGATATCTCCATCGACTTTCGCATCTATATTACGACTTCATGTCAATATTTCCATCAACCTTTGTGTTGATATCTTCATCGACTTTCGTGTCAGTATTACGACTTTATATCGATATTTCCATTAACCATCACGTTGATAGTTCCATCTGTTGTATCTATATTAACCCTAGAGGGAGGTGAATAGGGTTTATCGGATTTTTACAATATATAAAAATTATCACAGCACATATTACAGTAGAGAAAATAAATGCAGGAAATAAATAACACAGATTTTACCCATCTTCGGCAAACTCTGCCTACTGCTGCATTCCCCAAGGTTTTTTTTAATAGAGTTAAAAAAAAATCTCTACGGTTACAAAATCCCTGTAAACTCGTGACACCCCCTCACGACTGTTCTAATCCTACGCTCAAAACCCTATGCTAATTTTTAACCCAAAATAGATTTACCCGAATTACAATCCCGTAACTCGAAAACCCTAGTCAAAATCCTATAACTAGAAGACCCTAGTTTTTACAGAAAAACAGAAGGATGGATTACAAAAGAAAATAAACAATACAAGTTAAAATAAAATAAATAAAACCCCTTTTCTAATTAACACAAGGATAGCTCGCCCCCTCCTTTTATTTCCTCTGAAATGCTTTTCTTAGAAAATTGTCTGCCGAGCTAATAGATTAGGGTTTCCCTTTGTCCTAAATCACGACGCAATTTCAAAACCTTTCTTCTAGAAATTTGTTGATGTTCTTTAAGAATGATTGTTCTTAGTTGTTTGAATTGGGAGTACCGGCAATCGAAAAATTATGTGAGTTCTCTGAATTGACTTTGTTTTTTCTCTTCGAATTTCTTGCTTGATTTTCGATAAGGTCTGTGATGAAATAGGTGTAGTTTATATAGGGTATAGAAAACCCTATCATCTCTGATTTCACTGAAATATGCCTTGACTGATTTGCGTGAATTTGTTGCCTTGATTTGGATTGAAACGGCTTCGAAACCTTGCGTGATATTTGATTTATTGCCTTGAACAATTTGTTGAACTTTTGGAATATACGCCGTGAATCCTGGTTCAATTCTGGAAACAAAATAAATATGTTCGAAACAATGACTGAAAAAGAATTTCTTTCCTTTCTTTCTGTATTGACACTTGTGATAAATTTGCAAATCAAAAAAAGAATTTCTGTTTTTCTTTTTGGCATCCTGAAAAAAAAATATACTGCTTGGCCAAAATATATTCATTTCTAGAAACTGAATTTTGATTATTCACTTGCCAAAATATATTCATTTCTGGAAATTCTTATAATGCCTTTCTGCCATTCAAAACTGGAATGATTTAAGGTCGTGAAACCTTTGTTGATTTTTGAAAACAGTAGAATGAATTTCTTGCCCAATATATACTTGCCGAAAAATGAATTCGGCACATGATTTATTCCATGTAAGAATCAGTCCACGTATATTTTTTTCCTTGCTTTTATTTCGTTGTGATTTCTAGTACTGCTGGAATTAATTTAAACTTGTTATTCTTGCCATGATTGAGATAAAAACTTACCAAATAATGTGGCTTGATTTCTTTTGAAAGCTTTGGCGATTTATGAAAATATTTGAAACCAGAAATCCATTTATGCTAAAATGCACACTATTAAAAATCCTAATGGATTCACATGCGATTGAAAAAACTTTCCATAAGTTTTTCTATTTGTTTTTGGCTAAGAAAAAAATTCTCTGTTTCAATACCATATTCGAGCAGTGTAAATATATATGCATGTATATATATATATATATATATATATATATATATGTGTGTGTGTGTGTGTGTGTGTGTGTGTGTGTGTGTGTGTTGTTCAGTGATTTGGCAGATTTCATGCTTCATGCTCATGTACTTGAGTTATTTCCATATTGTTGCACTTGTTACCTTCTTGCTACATTGCCCTTTGTGTCACTTGTTCTCGAGTTGTTGTATCATTTTCAAACTGTTTTGTACTGGAATATTGCATCTCCCTTGTGCATTTTGACTACGCCATAACCAATTGCATTGCGATGCATACACACACACACACATATTAATGTGTGTGTGTTGTGCATTGAATGTTTTTGCCCAGACTTGAACTCTTTGTCCATTTTGCTGCTGCCATTTTTGTCAATGCATACATGCCCTTGTATTTTTAAACTGGCTCGACTTGTTTGCCTTGGTTGTTGCATTTGGCACTTGAACTTGAAAAAAAACTATCTTGTACATGAATTGCTCGACTAGCTTCACCATTTGATTTTTGTGCCTAGCAGCCTTGTCCATGTAACCACTCCTATTTTGTTTGTGGCTGTGTATACACTATGCATATACAAAGCACTTGTGTTGTTACTTTTACATCATGTAGAGCTCCATTGTGTGTGTGTGTGTGTGTGTGTGTGTGTGTGGCACTTGTGTTGTTCCCTTTTCATCATGTAGAGCTCCATGTGTATGTGTGTGTGTACATAACAAGTATTATATATATAAGTGTGTCTTGAGGCATGTTGTTTTGTGTATTCTGGCTTGAGTTATCTCCTCGTGCATGCATGTGTACATCTTGACTGTTCTACAATGTATTTACTAGCTTGCATGACACACGAAATTAAAATTGGCAATTTGACAACTTATAACTGCTACTACATGTTTATTGTTCACTCTATCCATATACTGCTTTGTCATCTTGACCCATGTTGCGTATTTACGTGTTGTCATGTATACATACATGTATATATACACATATGTGTGTGTATATATATGTTTGTATATACAGGTAGCTTCACATGTGCATTGTCACTTGTGTTGGAATTCTTGGTTCATGTCCACTCGCGATGTTTGACTGTATTATCCATGCATAAAATATGTGTATATACATACAAATGTATGTGTATACATGTATCGTGCACGTGAAGCTTATATATGTGAGCACTAGAGGTATAATGTCTAGCTTGTGGTATTTACAATGAATCACTTTGAATATCACAAGCTGTCTAGACATAATGGAAATATATAAATATCAGATCAAGTCATGAAATATGATAAGAAACACACCAAAATTATGAGGCAAATAAATTTTAAAAATAAAATTATATCTGCTAGAATTTAAAAATATTGTTGCTCCTGTTTACCAGTGTGTTTCTGTGACAGGTATGCAGGTAACTGGACTGGCAGTGAAACAGGCAGAAGATAATGTGAAGATAGAGTGTGAGTCAGTGAATGTAAGAATATTTGTAGCTGAGTGACTAAGAGAAATGTAGTGAGGCAACAATATATATGAATGAGTGACAGTATGACTGAGTGAATGTAACTGAGTGACTGCCTGTACAACTAAGTGAAACTAAGAGTTTGTAGTAAGGAGCAATTGCAAGAAAAAAATTGAATATGAAATGTAATGTATTGTTTTACAGTGAAATGTATAAATAGTGGAGTTATGAAAAATTATACTATTTAAATGTTGAAATAAAATGTTATATTTAACTAAAATACTATTTGAATATTTAAATTCTTGTGCAGTGGTATTCTATTTAAATATAAATATTTAATTTTGTCTGTGATGTAGTAGAATAATACAATTACAAACACATTTATAATAATATATATTTGTTTGTTATCATCAAACAAAAATAATAGAATTGTTATATACGACACCATCAATTGATATTTCCATCGACCTTCGTGTCGATATTACTTCGTGTTGATATTACCAGTATGGATACACTTTGATTTTTTACTTAGGGATGATTTCATTGCATTCATTCATTTATCGTATCTTTATCATACTCTAGTTTATATGAAATTTTCAGTTAGACTGATCCATTTATTGTTTAGACTTATAAATAATAGTCGGGCAGACTGAGGAATTTCAGGTACTCCTCATTAACTATGGCAGTGATTAGCTTCGCTTCTGACTATCTACTTCTATTTAGTATTTTTATTTGTTTGTACTCTTGTCATTGACTCTGTAATGTACATATTCTTTTATTACTGAACATTGTACCTGTTATTTTGGATATAGTATAGATCTCGTACGACCACTTTTATGATGTTCGCTTATCATGTTTTATTCATATATGTTTCCACCTTTGTGATATGAGTATTTGTTTCTTACTCTGATGATATTTATTGTGTTATTTTATATTGTCTCCAGATTATACATCGCCTGCGGATATTCGCCTTGAGCATGAATTGGATATGTCGGACTTCACCTCGAAAGAAAAGGTTAGACTGCATTATCCGACATATTTGATAATCGTTCGAAGCAATTATACAATCGGTCGCCCCTAACAAACCTTATTCTCCGTTTGGGATGATGACATTTGATACGAGATGAACTCGGCGAAGGTGGGCATAAAGGCGGGATCTATTACAGTTGGTATCAGAGCTAAGTTTGGAACAATATAAGATAGTGTGACGAGGATCATTGTCTTAAGTCTCTTTTTGGAATCGTCATTTTAGGATTTTATTCGAGTCTTAGGACCCATTATATCCTATCTTGCTATATGATTTGTCGTTTCAAGCCTTCATTAGGAATTATGCCACAGGGTTAAGTTGAGCTTTAGGACTCCTCTTACTATTTTGTCTAACGAATTCTTGTATTGACCGACAAGTTTGATTGAATCCAATTTGAGTTTAATTCCTTTTCCTCTTCTTTCCTTCTTATAAGCAAAAGAGAAATGGATGGAACTCCTTTTCTCCGTTGTTGGACAATCTTGTCATCCTCCTCAGGATAGTATATTCATGACTACTCAATCTTGTGGAGAATGCCACAATTGTGGTTCTAATAACCACAATGTTAATAATTGTTAGAGGCCTTTCTTTTGTCGTTATTGCAAAAGCTCGGGTCACTTTATATTTTCATGCCCTAAACTCATGAACAAGGGATGGAAGCAACACTTTGATGACTAATACTTCTACTCCTAGTCATGGACTATGTTTTAATTGTGGTGCAAATGACCACTTTGTTAGTGATTGTTTGAAACCTCCCTTTTGGTGGTATTGCAAAGGTACAGACCATCACATCTCTTTATGTCTTACACTCCAAAACAAGAGGATGAAAAAGCTGAATATCGATCCGACTTCCAACGACCCTCTTCTTGATTAAGGCACAAATTATTCTACCTTTACTGAGATCATTCTATTCCGTGTTACTTATATTTAGACTTCATTTTAAATTGATTGGATCCCAACCTTTATTTTGGAAGAATGAATAGTTTCTCATTCATATATGTCACGGGATAGAAATGAATGCAAGTGCACATCGATTTTTCAAAATGTTTATTTTGACGAAATTTTATAAAGTTGCTTTGATTTTCTTTGCCCTTTATGTTTTTCTATCGAGACGTCGTTAGCTTTACTTTGGGTAGTGATTGCGCATTTTTACATATACCAAATTCTTTGCCCTTGGCACTTCACTCTATCATTGTAGTTAATGGGTTGCATTGAATCAGTGAATTTGGTTTAGTTTAGTTTTGAAAATCAATCGCATGGTTATTGCACTATGGATGTTTGTATTGGGTATTC
The DNA here is from genome assembly GCA_030737875.1 of Allium sativum. Classification (NCBI taxonomy): domain Eukaryota; kingdom Viridiplantae; phylum Streptophyta; class Magnoliopsida; order Asparagales; family Amaryllidaceae; genus Allium; species Allium sativum. Next base: position 881,349,117 of record CM060919.1, on the reverse strand, counting down.
TTGTATGCCAACAAGCTCTTGTAACACCCATTGGACATGCCGAGTCGGTAGTCGAATCATTGGATGGTAATTCAACCCTCAAAAGCATTAATATTGCTTTCGGCAACAGACTCAATCAAATGAAATGGATTGGTTCGTTGACTGAATCAAGTTCGTCGCTCATGGGTTTGGAATTTAGCCCAATTCAGTCCATTGAAATAATTGATTCAGTCGATTAATTGGCCATTTATTCGGTTGAAATGGATATTCCATCGACTGAATTCTACCTATGCACTATTCCTATTATTCAACTACTGTTCAGTCGATTGACCCATAGGGCTCAGTCGACTGACCCATAGGGTTCAGTCGAATGAATCTTGTATTAACTGGTGAGACCAAGGTCAATTTTTCGTATCATCCAAACACTCTCCCGACCGAGTTTGGGCTTATTTGGACGTTCCCTGTGATTTGTCAGCTGCACTGACTGGTAGATCAGCAGCTCAATAATATCCACTCTTGATTATTAATTGGTCTTTTCTTCTCCCGTGTGTGGCTCCGTTCGACTCGGGACTTATTCTATGACCTTTCTGCATGTAAATGACTCGTTACCTCATCCCAGAACCTTTGATTCAACTTAGTTTAACGTTCATTGATTTTATCAATCTGATTCATTCTATTCTGAATATGGATCATCGTTATTCATTCATTGTTTCTATGTCTTTGAGAATTGTCACTCGTACTTCCTTCGAGATAGAAATCTAATTAAACGCCTTAGTAACGGCAAGGACTATGAACCCGTGTCTTTACTTTGATGGATAATTATTGGACTTGCTCAAGTGAAAATCGTGACAATGATCACATCACATATAAGACAACAATTCTTTGCTTATGTTAGTGGAACTTTAAAATTTGGTCGTAAATACTTAAGACAGGTTGGTGGTTATGGGACATTTGTCTAAGCTCGTTTATTCACTAGTTTATTGAATATTACACTTCTTCTTTCGTGATCTTTAGACGAGTGATACGCTTAGCTCCTCTTAAGTTTTGTCTCATTTTACGGTACTTAGCAGATCTTTGTCTCTTGATCTTTTCATGGGTTGGTTTATTAAGCGTGCCGATTCACTGCCGCTTCATGATGCCTTGTGATTACTTAGCAATTAGAACTTGCCGTGGCTTGTCCCTTTTATTGACATGTTAATCAATTACCTTTATGTGTTATATGTCGTTACATATGCCGTACGTGATAATGATCATATTCTCACCTTAGTGTATACGACACTTTTCCGAGCACTTTCAATCACTTGATGCTGTCAATTTTTTGCATGAGTCGCCTTGTACTTTGCTTTGGACTAAAGTAACTATGTTGGATGCTTTGACATTCATATTTCTTAGTGATAGGACGCCTTGTCGTTCGACTAAATATCCTAGCAAGGTATGAGGATACTTAGTCAAAAGACGGAAACCCGATTGAGGTATGTGGCTACCTAGTCGAAAGACGGAAAGCTGATAGAGGTACGAGGTCGCCTTATCTTTGATAGAAAGACCGATTTAGGTGTAAGGCAATCAGTCCCTAGATGAAACGCCAAACTAGGAACGCGGTCGCCTAGGCTTTTCCCTAAGTTGCCGACTTAGACCATCGACCTTCGTGTCGATATTTTCATCAATCTTCATATTGAAACCTCCTTCGACTTCGTATCGATATTTCCATCGACCTTCATGCTGATATTTCTATCGACTTTTGTGTCGATATTATGACTTCGTGTGTATATTTCCATCAGCCTTCGTGTTGATATTTCCATCGACTTTTGTGTCGATATTACGACTTTGTGTTGATATTTTCGTCAACCATCAAGTTGGTAGTTCCATCAACCTTTGTATTGATATTACCATCGACCTCCGTGTCGATATTAAATCGTGTTGATATTACCTCTATGGATAAACTTTGATATTTTACTTAGGGATGATTTCATTGCATTCATTCATTTATTATATCTTTATCATACTCTAGCTTACATGATATTTTCAGTTAGACCGATCTGTTTATTGTTTAGTCTTATAAATAATACTCGGATCAGGTCGAAGAATTTCAGGTACTCCTCATTGACTGTTGCAATGATTAGCTTCACTTCTGACTATCTACTTCTGATTCGTAGTTATATTTGTTTGTACTCTTGTCATTACCCTGTTATGTACATATTCTTTTATTACTAAATATTGTACTTGTTATTTTGAATATAGTAGATCTTGTACGACCACTTTTATGATGTTCGCTTATCATGTCTTATTCATATCTATTTCTTCCTTTGTGATATGAGTATTTGTTTCTTACTCTGATGATATTTGTTGTGTTTTTATATTTTTTTTCAGATTATGCATAGCCGATGTGCTATTATCTTGAGCATGAATTGGGTATGTCAGACATCGCCAAAAAAGAAAAAGTTAGACCGCATTATCCGATATATCTTATACTCGTTCAAAGCAATTATACAACGGTCGTCCCTAACAAACCTTATTCTCCGTTTGGGCTGATGACATTTGACACAAGATGAACTTAATGAAAGTGGGCATAAAGGCAGGATCTATTACATGAATGGAATTTCAAATGGATTTAAAATGAAACTTGTTTTAATATATAAAACAAGGAAATTGATTTATAAATGAAGTTTATAAATGTGGTAATGTTCCCAAAATATAATACACTATAACCATAATAAATATTCAAAATTAACTGAAATAGGCACTACCGTTGCGTTCGTCTCAGAATTCTGGTCCAGATAGACTCCAAGTTTGCACAAAACGTATAACGTACGAAGAAATTATAGGATCTAGAAGTTTGGATACATATAAGGAGCTTGTGTGTAAACATAAATCAAATAAAATTCCAGAATAATGAAAAACGAGACGAGCGGGGGAAGGCGGGAAAAAGACCCATTATGGGTCGACCCCCACTAGCCTGGGTCGACCCAATGAGGGTCGGATCGACCCTAGGGTCGACCTATGGGGTAGGTGGGTCGACCCATACGTGATCTGGCCGAATTCTGGAAGCTTGAACCTAGATTGTTTTATGTCTCTATTCATGCTGACTAAGCATGACTTGTACGATCCATATTTAAAACCTAGATCTAGGGGTTGATGTTGGCTCTGCAATCCTGTAAATAAATGGCTTCCCTCATTCTGGAATTCACACAAATTCTTCATATCATACTCTGCCTCTAAAATATTCTGAAAATATAAACATATATTAGGGGAATGCTGCTAAAGATTGGATCAAACAGAGGCAACATCAATCAAGACTTGCATGCGTACAACTTGGATTGGGCTTGGACTTTCTATGGCCTAGTGTTATACATATTTGTCTTCACCAAGACTCACTGTGAGTTACAGTTATTTACAGATCTGATTTCTTAGGCCTTAAACATGACAGTTAAATAAAACTGGTTAGGATCTATAATGTTAGTAAAACAAATATACATGTTTTCACTCTTAATGCCTATGATGTTATGCCATGTTATACCTATACATGTGATGTTATGCCAAGTTATACCATACCTGTGATGTTATGCCAAGTTATACTTATGCTTGTGATGTTATACATATGCCTGTGGTACTATATATATATATATATATATATATATATGCTTGTGATGTTAGAGAATTAACAAGTTATACATATGCCTGTAATGTTGGATAATTAACAAGTTAAATGTATCTATCTTCTTTTTCCGATTTTCTATGTTTATTTCGAGTCTTACCTATATGCATACATGATTTGATATTATTCCTCTCCCTCTGTTTTCCTTTTTATTATACACCAAGCCTAAGTCTTTGGAAGCCTAGGCTATACCCGATTAGAATGGACGTACGATTGGGAAAAAAATTGAATAATATAAAGAACGACTTAGGCATGTTATTTACTTGGACTGGTTGACCATAATTTGGATAAAAGGATATATATACATGTTTAGACTTGCTGTAGACACCTGTTGTTAATGGACATTATTCATAAACCTATAACTTAGGAATGTAGTTGATAAATAATAATAAGGAATAGACATGTTAACTTTGAATTAAACGGACATTAAGTAAATGGCATGTTAAGAGTAGGGTGGCATACACATAATGATGTTATAACCATGCTTATTAATAAACCTGAATGTACTAAGTTAAACATAAGTATTAATAAGCAAAGAGGTTTCCCGTCTATTGTCGTATCAGGTTTTGGGGACTCTTAAATCCTAGATATTTGGTCACACAAGCTTACGGGCTTTTTGCTTGTGTCAAACTGCTGTTTGGAACCCATATCAGTTAGTAGCCCTGTAGATATCTTATCTGATGAGGCCTCGCACTAGGTAGAGGCTCAGGGCACGCTTTACTGAACTTGATAGTAAGAGGTTCACATGGGGGTGGTTACGAGTGCGTTTCGGCGGAGTCATGAGCGTGCATAGGTCTGTGTCATATTGTTGCTGGGTTAGGGAGTGATATACCCGACTACCGGGGTTGACACAGGGTATTTACATAGTAGGAAGTTGATTGCTTGGGTGGTAATTAGGGTACACCTAATCCTACTGTTATGAAATTTGGTTAAAACTTAATCATGTTATGTAATTAGGGTACACCTAATCCTGTTGTTTAATACTGCTGTTTAAATCCTACTATTTATTTCTGTTGTTAATCCTGCTGATATGTAATTAGGCAAAGAACCCAATCCTGTTGAACTTGTTATACTATTATTGGTCCAGACATCAGACATATATATTCATACATACCTGTTTTAGGGTATAAATATGAAGTATTACCTAATCATAAGTTTATTCCTGTTATTCTATTTCTCTTGCTATTATGTTTAGTTTGTCTATTTTAACACTATACTTTTCCTATCCAGCCTTATTTACCTGTCTTGACATTCCTATTTTTATGCATATTTGTAAATCTGTGGAACTCGCCAAACTTTATGTCTGACCCTTTTTTCTTTTGCCTCTTTCTTTCATCCCCCCAGGTCCTCAGAGTGGAAGCACTCAACAGTGACCAGGATTTCTCTTTCAACTTGGACTCGACTTTGTTTTCTTGCTATGTACCATTTTTACTTGCTATCTACTTTAGTATGGTTTATGACATGGGATATGAGTTTATGTGTAACGACCTAGGGATTTCGACCCCGAAAGTCGACACAAAACACTATGTCGACTATTCGAGAATCAGAAATACCTGATCATTAAAGAAGTTAGAGGGTGAGAAATATAAAGAAAGAAAGTTAGAATAGAAGAACAAGATCATAACAGAACAGAATCAGAGTAAACACGAATCTCATAGCGGAACAAACAAATATATTATATAATAAATTTTGAAATACAAACTATAACTGTATATACATACCAGTATAAGCCATAACATCACAGCGGAAATAAACTCTATATATATCTGATGTTGAAGCCTCTTGCTCCAAGCTCCTTCAAGTATATCTGTAAAATCCCGACTACATGATTGCCCGTACAAATTTGGACACCTAAGAGTTTAGGGTTAAATAAAACAAAATAAACTCTGGGTCAGTCATGTGACTGGTGTGAGTATACTCTAATCACTTGGTTTAACTTTTAAAATCCTTTTAAAAGAAGTGATAATCATAAGACTGATCCACACATAAACACGGTTGGTTTTTACCTTACGATATCCCAAAACATTTTCAACATAACTAATATTCTGATATTATAATAGTGTCTAAATCAAGCAAATAATAATATAGCAGAACGCTTTCATCTCACGCTCTACATATATAATCTAAAACTGCGGGTTCTTATTAGGGAGTGGATTTCCAACTCTGACAAGGTATGGAACCACCTTACAATCAGTGTACTCTAGAAGCGATACACTATAGTTCAACAAGAACATCTTGCAACTCGGCCACACATGACCGACTATTTATTTCGCTTGAATGTTCCGAATATATTGTCACCTTACGGTTGGTATACCAACATAACCGTTCCCAGGAGATATGGAAGCGAAAGAAGTAACAAATATGAATATTCTCTATATGGTGACAATATACCCTAATTGGGTGCGACCCACTTAGCCATGCTACCTGCCCGATTTCTGTCATTTCCCAATTGATGAGGCTTGAGGTCATAACGTATTTTGATAGATCACACCTTCATTTACTCTGAATGCCACATTGTCATACCCACTAAATCACAAATTGATTTCCCCAAAAATACCACGAGTATAAGCTAAGAGAAACGAATTTCTCCGCCACCAACGTAAATATGTTTGAAACGGTCAACTTACGCGATCTACCAGATATACTCTGTCAGACATTCGTCCATTCAAATTGTCCTGGGACTGGACAACCCGAAGAAATTATTCTGTAAATCCATCTTAGGCATATTCTACCTAGGATCGCCAGAATAACCCTTGTATAAACTCCGTCTTCAATTGTCTTCGATCTATTTGATTCGAAACGATAATGCCCATACGGAGTGGTTTTCAGATAATAAATCTGATCCTGGTCTCTCCGTATTGACAATGGAAATCGCCAAAAACTTTGATAGTCGGTGATTTAACTATCAAAGGAAACATGTGTACAAACAACGGTCATATTCCCAAATGGAAATCATACCGATCAATCATCATTCAAAACTTTTCCTTTTTAAATTAATTTATCATTAATTTATTCATTTCCCCATTTCCCATTTCCATATATTCGTAAATCCTTACTTTCTAAATTTAGGAAATAAACGTTATTAACATTGGAAAACATTTCCATTCCTTATTCATGCATCACTATCCCCCTACACCATCAGTCTCTAACTGTATACTAGTAGAAATAACCCCATACGTATTAACCCCGAAGGCCGAAACCAACATCAGATTAATACCTAGACAAATGTTCAACTTAACTAATCTCTAGTAATTTTCTAATTCTTTTAACTCTATTTTAATTCCTATTTCAAACCCTATTTCCTTTATAAATATTTTATTAGCAAAATATTTACTTTAATTTAATTTTCACATAGATTGTGAAAAATATTTCTTTATAAAATCAAAGCAGTTTGATTTCGTATTTAAAAAAAATATCTCAGACCCAAATTCTATTTATACTTCTATTTATAGACTCTTCGTTAAAATCTTATTTATAACTCCCTTTACAACTGCTACGTAACATTAGATTCCAAATATCGGTGTTAGAACCGATTTTACTTCTCTATATAAATCTCAGACTTATATATTACATTTATCACATGATAAATATTTTATTTTATTTATAAATTTGTCTTCTTAATTTATCTGTTAAAGCAGATTCTATTTAAAATCTACTTTAAATTAATCTTCCTATAATTCTTTTATATATCCCAATTCCCCTTAATCAATATCATGTTACATCTGTGTGCGAAGCACGAGTATAAACCTTCCTAATGTAAAATTCTCTTCTTATAATCCTATAAATTTCCCAAAATATTATATTTAATCCATATACTCACTTATTTAACTTCTATTACCTTCATTCAATATTTATACCAAAACCGGCCTTTAAAAACATTCACATAACTATTAATAATCTTATACAGAAGTTCTTATTTAATTTTCCAAATAATTCCTTTTTATAAAATCCATTGATTTTGTATCAATATTTTATTTTCAATATACACTTTGAAAATTCCCTTTTTACATTCTAGTATTTCTTATGGTATTTAAAATATCAAATAACAAGACCAGTTTCATCATAATCAATCACAGATTATATATCACATCATATATCACAATATGTATATATATAAACAATATTTTAAATATTGAGGAATCCAGTTGGATCCCTCTAACTTGTTTCCCTGCATTCACAGATGTTAAACAATATAATTAACATCAATTCTATTTCAATATGAAATTGTAATGGCCCGAATTTCTGTACCCTTTGAGTCGACTAATAACACCACACGTCCAACCCAAATTGCACAGAAATACGAATCATTATTAGAAAGAAGTTAGAGGATGAGAAATAGAAAGAAAGAAATATTAGAATAGAAGAAAACGAAGATCACAAACTCACAGCGAAACGAGTAAAATATATTAGATAACATAAACTTTGAATTACAATTCAGTGACTTTATATACATACCATCATCAGAGCACAACAGTTATTTCTGGAACAGTTATGAACACCCGTTCCCAAATACGAACATAATACACAACGGAAAAATATGATAGGTTATAGCTAACTGGTGAAGCCTCCTACTTCAAACTCCTCCAAGTGAATCTGTAAAATCCCGACTACTTGACTGCCCATACAAATTTGGGCACCCAAGAGTTTATAGAAAACAAACAAAATAAACTGTGGGTTAGTCGTGGGTCTGGTGTGAGTAAACTCCAACCGTTGCTTTAACTTTCAAAATCCTATGATAATCGTAAGACCGATCCACACATAAACACGGATGTAACCTTACGATAAACAAGAATAATTTTGATATCAAATCCAGTGATATTACAGTAGTGTCTAAATCAAATAAATAGAAATCTAGCGGAACACTTGCATCTCACGCTCCATATATAATATTAAATCAAAAACCGCAGGGCGCTTATTGGAGATTGGATTTCCAACATGACAAGGTATGAAACCACCTTCCGATAGTGTGTCTCTAGAGGGGAATACACTGGGTTCAACAAGAATGTCTTGCAACCCGGCCCACAAATGGTTGAGCACTCATTTAACTTTAGTGTATCGAGCATATTATCACCAATGGTTGTGATCAGAAACCGTTACCGAAAGCATACAGTAGCGAATAGAATAAGAAGCAAATGAAATTTCTCTAGATCAGGTGATAATACCCCTATTGGGAATGACCCACATGGCCATGCTGCCTGCCCGATTTCTGTCATTTCCCGGGTGATGAGGCTTGAGGTCACGATTATCTTTTAGCACATCTTGCCATCATTTACTTTGAATGTCACGTCGTCAGGCATTCGTCCATATACGTTGTCCTAGGACTGGACAAACCGAAGGCACTATTCTATTAATCCATCTTGGGCAATTTCTACCTAGGGTTAACAGAACATCCCTTGCACTTTACTCCGTCTTCAAGTATCTTCAGCATAAGTTGATTCGCAATGCTTATGCCAATACGGAGTGGTTTTCAGATATTAATTCTGATCCCGATCTCTCCGTATTATCAACGGAGGTATAAAATAAACAAAAACTTTGATAGTCGGTGATTTAACTATCAAAGGAACATCCATTCAATCAACGACCCTATATTCCAAATGGAATTTCTATCGATCGACCATCAAACAACACTGGCCCCTTTTTAAATCAATCCCTTATTATGTTATCATTTCCAGTTCCCATCTTTCGTATCCTTTCAAAGCTCGATTTTCTCTCTGAATTCTCGGGACCCCATTTCCAATGTTCTAATAACATTATACGAGAAAATATCTCTTATTCTAGTTAGAAAACATTCCTATATATTCACAAATCCTTATTCTCTATATTCAGAAAATATACCTTATAAATGTCGGAAAATATTTCCATATTCCATTTATTAATTCTTCGTTGACTAATTCATTTCATTTTCTATGCATAGAAAATATTTCTCATTTTATTTGGGAAAAACATTTCAAAATCCTTTATATTAACGCGATGTTATAAAACATCGTTATTATAACTCAAACCATTAATCATTTATCAACTAACCACATTGCTAACCAATCTTCACTATCGAACCTTAACCATTCCTCCATCAATCATGAAGTCAATCAAGTTGGGGTATAATTACCTCTCAGACCTTAATTGAACAACATTCTCAACTTCGAAATAGTCAAAGCTCACAACTTCAAACAAAACATCACTTACGCGACTCTCAGATTCAATATAAGAATTCACTTCTTTTACGGAAAAACATGGATTATAATGGTAGCGTTATAATCGCTATTTCCAAATAAAGATGTATAAAATATTTATTATAACGGTAGCGCTAAAATAGCTGTTTAGATTTATAAAGCATTTATTATATGAGTAGTGTTATAATTGCTATTTCCAAATATTTGGTATATAAAAATATAACTTGTACTTATTAATTCAATTAATAAGTAAATAATTAAATTTGATTCAAACGGAAAGTAAAAATAACTACTTCCCTAAATTCGATATAATCGAATTTCAATAAATAACTCTCTCTCGAATAATTTATATTCAATCTATATTCCGAACTTCGGAATAAATCTTATATTTCCGGTTAACCCAATTTCCCTTAAGATTATTTCCATTCGCAAAACATTTGATTTTAATCATTTTTCATTTTCAATTATATAACACCCCACCTCCGCCAGTACCACTCTTGCAAGGGCACTGACTTTGGAGGGGCGTTTGAATCGGTTAAACATGCATAATGGTATATCAAGGCAGAACAAGAACATATGTATATATGTAAACAGAGTAAATAACATGGATAAAACAGCGGAAGATTTTAAACCATTTCAAAACACAAGTCTGGTACATCAAAATGTCATTTTCCCAAAATTACAAGTCTAGATAAAAACATCATCTGATAAACTGAAATACATAAGTACTATCCCCAAATAAGAGTGATAAACCATAGCGAGCTCAAGTCCAAAGCATACATGAGCTATCCAGAAATGCAGCAAAGATCCAAGCTAAGCTCCTGTATTCCCTCCCTGAGAACCTGGGGGGGGGGGGGGGGAACGGAAGAAAAGAGGCGAAAGAAAACAGGTCAGTCAAAAAGACTGAGTAAGCCCTATTACAATCAATGTAAACTGATAAAGTTAACTGACATGAGCAGCAAGTATGAACATAAGGATAACAAACATACTAACATGCTGACTGACTAACAAGGCAGATAACGGTGTCATCGCATAATCAGGTTTAAGGTTTTTCACCACGGGTGCACCAGCATTCTAACATGTCATGTATAATCCAGAATTTATCCCTTGGCCTAAACTTGGCCCAGTATCAGGTGTTTGACTCAAATCAAGATCCAATCTCTTGGTACCAATACTTAGTATAACCGTATTAGGTGTTACCCAAAACAGAACGGAACAGAATGGTCCATACAGAAGTAGGGTTTGGGAAAAATGGGCTTTTACCTCTCCTAACAGGTAAAGTACAGAGACAGAGTGTTGACAATAATGGGCCTTTAACACCCTAACAGAACGGAGTACAGAAACAGAATGCTAACCATAATGGGCCTTTACCACCCTAACAGAACAGAGTACAGAAACAGAATACTAACCATAATGGGCCTTTACCACCCTAACAGAACAGAGTACAGAAACAGAGTACTACAATTAGGTGTACACTAGTAGTGGGCCTTTACCACCCAAACAGACGGTACCACGCAGAAACAGACGGGTGTTACCACCCAACAAAACAGACGGTACCTACAGAGTCAGACAGAGTTAAGTGTACCCTAACCCCTACCCAAGCGATCGGCTCCCTAATTCATAAATACCCTGTGTCGGTCCCACGACAGGGTGTATCACTCCCTAAAGTGGCAACCAATTGGCACAGGCATATTTACAGATGTCACGGCGTCTTACATCCTCAGAGGCAGACCGGGATCCATGCACGCACATGACCCGGTTGGAACGCACCATCAACACCCATCGCCATTATCAGAATGAACCACTTATAATCAGTTCAGTAAGCGTGCCCGGACCCTACCTACAGTTGGGTCAAAGTGTTGATACCAGAAAGGGTTACTGACTAATATGGGTCCCAAACAACAGATGACACAAGTATTCCCCCTTGTGTCCCCAGACTATCAGATTCAGATTAACTTATTAACAGAGTTCAGACATACAAAGTTCAGACGATCAATCTTCAGATTAACGGGTTCGGATAACAGATTACAAACTTGCCTAACTTGATGTGGGTCCTACAGATCCGCAAAACAGGTTCGTTTAATTTATCAATCAAGTTAGTCTATCCAGACCAGATATCTAATTGGTTCTCAGCCTTATCAAATTACTGAGTTGGATTGGTTAAGATCAACTCAACCCCGTTAATTTACCGAGTTCAGATTGGTTAAGTGTAGGGTAACTTAACCCCGTTAATTTACCGAGTTCAGATTGGTTAAGTGTAGGTTAACTTAACCCCGTTAATTTACCGAGTTCAGATTGGTTAAGTGTAGGTTAACTTAACCCCGTTAATTTACCGAGTTCAGATTGGTTAAGTGTAGGGTAACTTAACCCCGTTAATTTACCGAGTTCAGATTGGTTAAGTGTAGGTTAACTTAACCCCGTTAATTTACCGAGTTCAGATTGGTTAAGTGTAGGTTAACTTAACCCCGTTAATCCCCCATATCCAAATTGTTTAAGTATTCCAGCGGTCCATGACTTAACCCTAATCACGAGGCATTAATTAATTAATGCGCCTTAACCTCTCACATTAGACCTTATTGTGGTTACTAGTTAAGCCGGGCGGGTCCGGGTAGCTTTACACCACAACTTGGTCTAACCTCGGGTTCAAGGTACAATATGACCAACTTCTCACATTGGGTCCTATTGTCTGTAGCAACTAGTTAAGCCGGTCGGTTCCGGGTAGGTTTACGCTACAAACTCAACCCAACCTCGAGTTGGCCACACTTATCTTTTCTAAGTGTCATGTCCATCATGTTTCCAAAACATATTACACATTTTCAAGCAATTGGGTAGACCTAACTTAATAGGTAAATTCCCAATGGGTAGACCTAACTTAATAGGTAAATTCCCAAGCTCATATTTTTATGTCTTTTAAGTTTACCCAACCCCAAACGCAATCCCATCGCTTACACATCGCAATAGCGCATAAAGGATAGAAAGAGGGAACTTGGCATAATCATGACATAAAAATGGTTGGAGCCACAAATTCAACATGGTGGCATATGCAATATACATATGTTCATATACTTGCATTAGGCCTCAAAAAGCATGCATAACATGATAACATGAACCATATGTCCATCACAAACTTGCATAACATACTTGCATAAACAAACTTGCATAACATATGTCAACTTGCATATCATACTTGCATAAACAACTTGCATAAACAAACTTGCATCAACTATGACAACTTGCATATCATATTTGCATAAACAAACTTGCATAACTTATGACAACTTGCATATCATATTTGCATAAACAAACTTGCATATCTTATGACAACTTGCACATCATATTTGCATAAACAAACTTGCATAACTTTTCATAGAAAACTTGCATAACTTATCATAAGAAACTTGCATAACTTTTCATAGAAAACTTGCATAACTTATCATAAGAAACTTGCATAACTTTTCATAAGAAACTTGCACAACACATCATAGAAACTTGCATATCATACAATTAACTTTAAAGTTCAAGTATGAAAGGAATAGGGCTTACAATGCTTATGCGAACTCAAATGAGTGTAGCAAATGTAAGCAAACCCTTATGCAACCAAAAACCCCAAAAATGCAAGCAAACTTAATCAAAACTCCTTCTTTAAGATACCAATAGAGAATCAAGCCTTTAATGCAAGCTAAAGAGGATCATACAAGCCTAAATATACTTGTATGCATGGAAATCTCTTAGGAATTTGATTTAGGAATTTATGAAGAGGGTGGAGGCCATGAGAGGTTTGATTTTGACATAGTTTAGTTGCTAGGATGAATAATGAGTGATTTAGGGTAGATTAGGGTCTTATTTATAGATTAGGCTAGTGATATAGACCATAGGATTAAACCCTAGTTCTCATCTAAGCCCTTCAAATCGAATCTGGCCCCCTAGCTCAACACAAAACCCAAAATGGTGCACCAGGCAGACTGGGCGCCAAGACCCAGTCGACAGCCAAGTCGACAGGGTTGTCGACCTGGTCGACCCTGTCGACACCCAAGTCGACAGGCCTGTCGACTTGGGTACTGTGGCGGGATATTTCCCGCCTTGGCCCAGCTGGCCCAATTTATTTAATTTAAATCTGTTTTTAAACCTTGAATTTTCAGAAAACTTCGACGGGCCATATCTGGGCCATACGGACTCCGTTTTTCGAAAACTCGGACTCTATTTCGCGTATTTTTCCGAGACGAACGCAATGGCATAGCCCGTTTCCCTTGATTCACATTTTATAATTAAATTCTGCCTTGATTTATATTATAACAAATTGTTGAAAATACGGGTTGTTACATTCTCCCCTCCTTAAAGGATTTCGTCCCCGAAATCTTCAAGTTAGGAAGAACGTATCCTACCATCCAATCATCCATCTACTCAAAACATCATCCACGAGCAATCATTGTCCTTACAAGATTCTAAATGCTGGATGAACATATGCAGAGGTGTGTGTATATGTACCTATCTAATGCAAATATCATCAATGCGAATTATGTTAGTGAAATGAATCCATATGTATGCAGTTCCTAACATAATGTATATCATCTATATGTGTGCACATAACATACACCCATATGCAACATCCATGTGATAACACACAATTTTCATCTATGAATAAGCATAAACACTCATGCATATGCAATATGAGGAGTGTGCGAGCCGATCTAGTGCCTAACCGTGTATAATGCATCCACGAGCAATCACTTGCAAACACTTGCAACCACTTGCAACCACCAAACATAACATGTCTCAAACACATGTTTACATCCATAGGATTCCTATCTCCATAAGGTACAATCGAGTGATGGGAGCGAGTACAGATAAAACAAAAACTTGGCACATATACTTACAGAATACCATTACAGATCAGATTTTTCCCCAAATGATTCTTAGGAAACCAAGCATGGTAGAAACCCAGAATGTATTCGTCATAGTCACAGATACTCCCAAATCCCAATTTATCACAAACAGATGAGTTATAACTCTCAGGGAGTTTGAGACTATTACCAGATCAGAAGCAACACTAGCATTAAAATACTGAGTTTCCATTCAGAATCAAAATACCAGAAAAAGAGTTTCATACTGAAAATCAGACAAGAGAATTAAACATCCTACAGACAAATTATTCTAGCCCAAATCTATTCGCCCGCTATGCGAGTATTCATCGTTCCTTCCGATGTAGTCCCTTTCTTCTTCGGGCAGTCCCTAGTGAAGTGCCCCATCTCTCCACAGTTAAAGCAAGTGCCCTTCCTCTTTCTGCAATCCTTGTTTAGATGGGTTGAACTCCCGCAAGTAAAGCACTTCTTTTCCTTTTTATCTCCAGACTTCTCGTCCTTCTTTTTCTTGCTCTGGTTCCCCTGACTGCCTTGACCACCTTGATTGCCTTTGCCCTGAAAATCAGTCTTCTTTGCTTGGGTATCACTCGTCTTGACCTCTTTCTTTCCCTCTCCCTGAAGTAGAGCCATATCGACCAAACTCTCGAAAGTAGCTCCATGCGGAATATGCGACATCGCCAAACCCTGCAGCGGCTCATTCAACCCCCTAGCAAATCGGAGAGCCTTCTTCTCAGGAGTGTTTACTATATCCAGACCAAAACGGGCCAGCTGATTAAACTTATTCACATACTCCTTGACAGTCATATCATCTTGCTTTAATGCAATGAACTTCTCCATCTGTAAATTCGCCTCAGCAGAGGATAGAAACTTAGTCACAAATCTAGCCCTCAAATCGGCCCAAGTCTCTACGGGTCTCGTCCCATTGGTGACCTCCCACCAATAGGCCGCTTCGTCCTTCAAAAGCCACACTGTCAATAAGATCTTCCTCTCGTCATCAATCCTAAAGATAGCAAACAAGTCCTCCGTGTCTTTCAGCCAATTCCTAGCTTCAACAAAAGATTCCGTGCCTAGGAAATTCTTGCCTCCCATCGCCTTGAAGTCTTTACAAACCTTTGTGAACTCAACTTGAGGATGCTGAGGGGGAGGAGGAGGAAGAGGAGCCTCAGCAACAGGCGGAGGAGGAATAGGAACCACCGGAGGAGGGACATTAGGGAGAGGATTCTCAATTACAGGAGGAGGAGTGGGAGTAGGGTTTGCGGGGCCAGCTGCCGCCCTAGCGTCTAGAAGTCTCCTATACCAGAGTGGTACGTTTACTCCATCTGGGATGGCAAGATTCTCAGCCATACTGAAACGAAAGATAAGATAAGATTAGGTCAAGGGAGCGAAGGATAACGCTAATGGCTTTTTGGGGAATAGCCTTTTTAAAATACTAGACTTTTCTTTGGAAAATACTTTATACTTGTTTTGAAAATAGTTTTCAAAAAGTTTTCTAAAAACCTTTTTGTTCCTTCTCGTAAACCATATGCTCTGATACCAAATATAACACCCCACCTCCGCCAGTACCACTCTTGCAAGGGCACTGACTTTGGAGGGGCGTTTGAATCGGTTAAACATGCATAATGGTATATCAAGGCAGAACAAGAACATATGTATATATGTAAACAGAGTAAATAACATGGATAAAACAGCGGAAGATTTTAAACCATTTCAAAACACAAGTCTGGTACATCAAAATGTCATTTTCCCAAAATTACAAGTCTAGATAAAAACATCATCTGATAAACTGAAATACATAAGTACTATCCCCAAATAAGAGTGATAAACCATAGCGAGCTCAAGTCCAAAGCATACATGAGCTATCCAGAAATGCAGCAAAGATCCAAGCTAAGCTCCTGTATTCCCTCCCTGAGAACCTGGGGGGGGGAACGGAAGAAAAGAGGCGAAAGAAAACAGGTCAGTCAAAAAGACTGAGTAAGCCCTATTACAATCAATGTAAACTGATAAAGTTAACTGACATGAGCAGCAAGTATGAACATAAGGATAACAAACATACTAACATGCTGACTGACTAACAAGGCAGATAACGGTGTCATCGCATAATCAGGTTTAAGGTTTTTCACCACGGGTGCACCAGCATTCTAACATGTCATGTATAATCCAGAATTTATCCCTTGGCCTAAACTTGGCCCAGTATCAGGTGTTTGACTCAAATCAAGATCCAATCTCTTGGTACCAATACTTAGTATAACCGTATTAGGTGTTACCCAAAACAGAACGGAACAGAATGGTCCATACAGAAGTAGGGTTTGGGAAAAATGGGCTTTTACCTCTCCTAACAGGTAAAGTACAGAGACAGAGTGTTGACAATAATGGGCCTTTAACACCCTAACAGAACGGAGTACAGAAACAGAATGCTAACCATAATGGGCCTTTACCACCCTAACAGAACAGAGTACAGAAACAGAATACTAACCATAATGGGCCTTTACCACCCTAACAGAACAGAGTACAGAAACAGAGTACTACAATTAGGTGTACACTAGTAGTGGGCCTTTACCACCCAAACAGACGGTACCACGCAGAAACAGACGGGTGTTACCACCCAACAAAACAGACGGTACCTACAGAGTCAGACAGAGTTAAGTGTACCCTAACCCCTACCCAAGCGATCGGCTCCCTAATTCATAAATACCCTGTGTCGGTCCCACGACAGGGTGTATCACTCCCTAAAGTGGCAACCAATTGGCACAGGCATATTTACAGATGTCACGGCGTCTTACATCCTCAGAGGCAGACCGGGATCCATGCACGCACATGACCCGGTTGGAACGCACCATCAACACCCATCGCCATTATCAGAATGAACCACTTATAATCAGTTCAGTAAGCGTGCCCGGACCCTACCTACAGTTGGGTCAAAGTGTTGATACCAGAAAGGGTTACTGACTAATATGGGTCCCAAACAACAGATGACACAAGTATTCCCCCTTGTGTCCCCAGACTATCAGATTCAGATTAACTTATTAACAGAGTTCAGACATACAAAGTTCAGACGATCAATCTTCAGATTAACGGGTTCGGATAACAGATTACAAACTTGCCTAACTTGATGTGGGTCCTACAGATCCGCAAAACAGGTTCGTTTAATTTATCAATCAAGTTAGTCTATCCAGACCAGATATCTAATTGGTTCTCAGCCTTATCAAATTACTGAGTTGGATTGGTTAAGATCAACTCAACCCCGTTAATTTACCGAGTTCAGATTGGTTAAGTGTAGGGTAACTTAACCCCGTTAATTTACCGAGTTCAGATTGGTTAAGTGTAGGTTAACTTAACCCCGTTAATTTACCGAGTTCAGATTGGTTAAGTGTAGGTTAACTTAACCCCGTTAATTTACCGAGTTCAGATTGGTTAAGTGTAGGGTAACTTAACCCCGTTAATTTACCGAGTTCAGATTGGTTAAGTGTAGGTTAACTTAACCCCGTTAATTTACCGAGTTCAGATTGGTTAAGTGTAGGTTAACTTAACCCCGTTAATCCCCCATATCCAAATTGGTTAAGTATTCCAGCGGTCCATGACTTAACCCTAATCACGAGGCATTAATTAATTAATGCGCCTTAACCTCTCACATTAGACCTTATTGTGGTTACTAGTTAAGCCGGGCGGGTCCGGGTAGCTTTACACCACAACTTGGTCTAACCTCGGGTTCAAGGTACAATATGACCAACTTCTCACATTGGGTCCTATTGTCTGTAGCAACTAGTTAAGCCGGTCGGTTCCGGGTAGGTTTACGCTACAAACTCAACCCAACCTCGAGTTGGCCACACTTATCTTTTCTAAGTGTCATGTCCATCATGTTTCCAAAACATATTACACATTTTCAAGCAATTGGGTAGACCTAACTTAATAGGTAAATTCCCAATGGGTAGACCTAACTTAATAGGTAAATTCCTAAGCTCATATTTTTATGTCTTTTAAGTTTACCCAACCCCAAACGCAATCCCATCGCTTACACATCGCAATAGCGCATAAAGGATAGAAAGAGGGAACTTGGCATAATCATGACATAAAAATGGTTGGAGCCACAAATTCAACATGGTGGCATATGCAATATACATATGTTCATATACTTGCATTAGGCCTCAAAAAGCATGCATAACATGATAACATGAACCATATGTCCATCACAAACTTGCATAACATACTTGCATAAACAAACTTGCATAACATATGTCAACTTGCATATCATACTTGCATAAACAACTTGCATAAACAAACTTGCATCAACTATGACAACTTGCATATCATATTTGCATAAACAAACTTGCATAACTTATGACAACTTGCATATCATATTTGCATAAACAAACTTGCATATCTTATGACAACTTGCACATCATATTTGCATAAACAAACTTGCATAACTTTTCATAGAAAACTTGCATAACTTATCATAAGAAACTTGCATAACTTTTCATAGAAAACTTGCATAACTTATCATAAGAAACTTGCATAACTTTTCATAAGAAACTTGCACAACACATCATAGAAACTTGCATATCATACAATTAACTTTAAAGTTCAAGTATGAAAGGAATAGGGCTTACAATGCTTATGCGAACTCAAATGAGTGTAGCAAATGTAAGCAAACCCTTATGCAACCAAAAACCCCAAAAATGCAAGCAAACTTAATCAAAACTCCTTCTTTAAGATACCAATAGAGAATCAAGCCTTTAATGCAAGCTAAAGAGGATCATACAAGCCTAAATATACTTGTATGCATGGAAATCTCTTAGGAATTTGATTTAGGAATTTATGAAGAGGGTGGAGGCCATGAGAGGTTTGATTTTGACATAGTTTAGTTGCTAGGATGAATAATGAGTGATTTAGGGTAGATTAGGGTCTTATTTATAGATTAGGCTAGTGATATAGACCATAGGATTAAACCCTAGTTCTCATCTAAGCCCTTCAAATCGAATCTGGCCCCCTAGCTCAACACAAAACCCAAAATGGTGCACCAGGCAGACTGGGCGCCAAGACCCAGTCGACAGCCAAGTCGACAGGGCTGTCGACCTGGTCGACCCTGTCGACACCCAAGTCGACAGGCCTGTCGACTTGGGTACTGTGGCGGGATATTTCCCGCCTTGGCCCAGCTGGCCCAATTTATTTAATTTAAATCTGTTTTTAAACCTTGAATTTTCAGAAAACTTCGACGGGCCATATCTGGGCCATACGGACTCCGTTTTTCGAAAACTCGGACTCTATTTCGCGTATTTTTCCGAGACGAACGCAATGGCATAGCCCGTTTCCCTTGATTCACATTTTATAATTAAATTCTGCCTTGATTTATATTATAACAGATTGTTGAAAATACGGGTTGTTACAAATTATTAGTATCATTCCTTAATAGAAATCTAGACTTGTTTGATAATTCTAATTTAAATTAAATCTTAAACTATTACAAAACATATAATTGTATTTCCATAAATATTGAAATATTCTCTTCTTGATATATTTCATTCAAATTATAGTTTTATACTAAATAGAATTGAAATATCCTTCCTGAACTAAACCATTAAATAAAATTCGACCTAATCAAAGTATAATTATAAATCCCTTGGATTTATTTCAATTTGTTTTAGATTTCGAACTTTGGAATAAAATCCAACGTTTCCTCTCGAAAACGATTCTCATTCCCCTTATCATTCAAATTTCTATTTGAATTCACATTTCCAACCTAGATTTCTTTTATAGATGCTTTTATTTGCAAAATATCTATGCTAAACAATTATTCACTTTGATTGTAAATAATATTTCTTTTTACATAATCAAATCCATTTGATTTTGTCATAACAAATCCAAATTCCATTTATAACTTCTATTTACAATTATTTATAGAAAATCTCATTATTAATTTCATACGTTTATAGTTTCCTTTATAATTGGCTAAGTTCAAATCTTATTTCAAATATTGGTTTCAAAACCGATTACCACTTTTTCATATAAATTCATATTTGAATTTATCCAACGATAAATGATTCACTTAATTTGTACTCTCGTTTATAAACAACTTCTAATTTTCTCCATTACCATATTTATAATTTCAACCCTATTCGAAATTTCATTCCTATTTTTGGAAATAAATTTCCTTTTCTAAAACTCAAATTTCATTTTCTATATAAATTCATTTTTTTCAATTTTTTAATACTAACATTCTAGGGCCAGAGTAGTTTAAACACATCATCATCAATCATAGATTATATAACACATCATATAGAACAATAAATAAAACAGTAACATAAATGTTGAGGAATCCAGTTGGATTCCTCCAACCTGTTTTCCCGCATCCATAGACGTTAATAACATCAATAATATTATTTTCACATCAATGTGGAATGTCATAGCTAGTAAACAACATTAATAACTGATCAACGATATAATAATATCAACCATTCAACCAATTTTATCAACCATTCATTCAAACAACCATCACACTAGTTATAAAACTTACTAAAAATAATTTAAAACTCGTTTATATAAAAATATAAACGAGACAGAGTTAGTGAGTTTACTCACCTAGTTTTTGCAGTTGACGAATTTGCTTTGTTTCATATAATCTCAAATATACGTTTGATTTTATCATAAAAGTCCAGTAGCTCTGTTCTCAGCCACAATGGTTCCATAATGTAGATTTCGTCATTACGGTTCCAATGGATCCGGTCGCGTTCAATTATGTACATGTACGATCAAATTATAATAGTTTCAAGTTTTAATTTAAATAATAACATCACAAATGTATTAATTAAAGTTAATAATCTTAATTACAGTTTAGGCCGGCTAAACGAGATTATGATTCAGCAATTTCCCGACCTCTCTGTTCCTCATGTACCCTGCTACCTTCACCCACGTACAACAAACTTAACACCGAAAAATGGGATCCAAACTCCACCGTTCAAGCTTATATATGTTCCACTCCTCATTCCAAACCAGTTCATTCCCTTGAATCACTATTAGCAAACTAAAACACATTCTTGTCTAAAGTCACACGTCCTCCTCCCATTTCACATTTGCACGAATAAGACCGGAACGCCCAACCTGCTGCTTCACCGTGTGCAAATCAAACCATCACCCTAATATTAACCACAACTCAATCTCAAAGTTTTCCCACTTCCCAAACTTCCTTCCACGCTACTGTTATTCAACATGGTCAAATAAACACCCACCTCTCTAGTACCATTGCCAAAATCAAAAGATTAATGCTTTAAAGAATTTCAGTAACCCTTAATCACATTTATTAAAACCGTTAATGCTACTGCTCATACTCTTCCTCAACACAACTCTTCTTCCATTCAAAGAAATACAATGCTTCATGCACACAGCTAATATCACAATACCCTCCACCGTTAATGCTTACTCAAACCATATATATCCACGCAGGTCCCCATGATTTCCCTTTATCTTCTCACACCACTGTACTTTCTTTCCAGTTCAAAAAGCACAGTCTCCCCTTCCTCTTTGCTCACCCTATTTCCCATCCACTTCGAGATCACCGGTACACCTCGCACACCCTTGTCAACTCGAGACCTAGCTCGTCATCGCCATAGGAAGTCGCGACATCAGAAAATACGCAACCTCCATCCGTAACTACCGAACTCGATCATCACCAAAGACCCTGAATTTATCACAATTGAACCCATTTGATGCCCTGACTGCAACACAAATCTTCAATCCCAGGATCTGTATTTCAAATCTTAAAATTCTCGAACCCTAGCGTTCGATAATAACACAATAGCAGAAAACGAGAGACTCGAACTGAGTAAATATGACATGAAATCAAAGAGCGGTCCTTCAGAGATTTGAATACGTTTATTATGAATTTTATTGGTTTTCACTTGAATTTATGTGAATTGTTGAGGCAATGATTTTCTTTAATTATTTTGCTGAAGTCGAACTGAGTAGGGAACGGAAAAATGGAATGAAGATGCACAGTATTTAAAAGGAAAAAGAGGCTTGAATGGCACGGTGTGTAATAGCTTGAGGTGCACAACTTATAATAGCTTGCAGTTTACGGAATCAAATTACTTGAAGCGCACACTATCAAATGAATTGGGAAAACTTGGATGGCACACTATTTGAAAGAAAACTCAGTAGTCTGTTTTGAAGTGTACAAGTAATGTAGATTGGCCTTTATTTAATTTAATTTATCGTTGTAAATCACGGAATGTTCTCGGTACGTACAACCACATACGAACTCAAATCATGATAAAAAATTTAATCCTAAAAAAAAAAATAGTTCAACACAATGAAACTATTTTCGTCGAAAACAGAGGTCATTTGCAGAAAGGCTATTTTCAAAGCTTAAATAAATAAATTAAACTATTAAACAATTCCAAAACAAATTAATTTAATAAAAATAAATTATTATTATCTTATATATATCTGGCTAGAACATCATACCGCTCCAAAATAAACAAATTTGGATTTATAGCTTGATATTTCAATTTAAAACGACATTCGAATTATTTAAAACCGATTTATTTATATAATAAATCATTATAATTTATAAACAATTCCATAGCGACTATTTTAAATTTTAATTTTGACATAACTCACAATTTATAAAACGAAATCTCGATTTTTCTCTTCCATTAGAAAAATATAGTTAAACAGAACTGAGCATTTCTTGTTTCAAAGAAATCCGAATTATATCAGATTCTGTATATTCAGTTGAAGTTTAAATCGTAAATTACGAAGTACCGCGACTATTTTGAGCTCGTTTTCAATTTAAATAAAAATTAATACGTACACCATTCGTTTAATAATTAAATTCGTTATTATAATCCACTGTAGTATTCCATTTCAACATTCAATACAATTTAAATGTTTCGAATTTGATGTCCAAAAATCTAGGTCGTTGCATTTCTTCCCCCTTAAAATAATTTCGCCCTCGAAATTGCTGAGCAGTAAAAATGCTATAACTCTAACTCCTCATAACGTACTTAGTTGAATTCTTATATTCTATATCTTCATAACCTAGTTCTTACCCGACCTTCGAATTCTCATACCAATACTCGACCATTCATAATTCTTTCCATTTGATCTGTCCACCATTTTTGGATAATTCATCATCACTTTCTTGTCTTCAATCCATATGCTCTTCTGCATATCCACACCCATTCCATTTGACTTTAAACCCATTTATCAATTTCATTATTCCACTTGAAATTTTATTAACAATTTCTGGATTTCTTATTTCAATTACAATTAACAACTTGATTTTAAATTATCAAAAATTTCTTGAAAAATTTCTAACTCTTTGAATTTTCGAAAAATTTCACCAGCATCTCCTTTACATGGCTCAATCGGTACAACCACAATTCACCTTTCTAGGCTCTCTCCAATCCAAAAGAAAATCAAAAGGCCAAGTGGCTTGCCCAATAGGTTCATAAATCCATCAAACCCAAGTAATATTGTAAACATGTACCTTTTTGTCGGGCATTCAACTCTATATCTTTCATTTGCTTCCATACAATACTTGTTCAATATACATACATATTTCCATTTGGTTCCAAATCAATCCAACTTTGGTCTTTACTTTCTGATTAGTTCACTTCTATTCACTAATCCAAACTGAGTTCTATTTTCAAAAATCAACCCTCTTATTCTACTTAAGTTCAATTCCATCACAGTTCAAACCAAACAACAACATCCAATATACATTCAACTTGTTTATCAATGAGTTGGATTCATTTTATCAATTCCAATTTCAAGCATTCCTCTTTGTTTAATTTTATTCTGGATTATCTCTAATCCAGTCCAATTTCCTTTTAACTTAAGTTAAATTTCAATTTTAGAATTCAAATTCCCGGGTTTTATTTCAAATTAGTTTGAAATCATATATAATTATATATACATATATTTATCATCAACTCAATTCAAAACATTTGAATTTCTAAAACATCTTGTCCTTTTCAAACAAAATTTTCATTCCCAAATTACTGTGGTAGCAATACGTCACTCAGAAACTCGAAAATGAATACCGATAATGTCGCGATCCATTATCAGAATTATTTTCTCGCCACTGAAGTGATTTCAGTGCTTAATCCCTTTAAAAATCCATTTAAACCATTCTTATAAAAAACACTTCAAAGTAATGTTATATTACTTTATAATATTTCATAAAATATTTTCTAAACACCTGGAATTTCAATTTCAATTTCAATTCTGGTTTGAATTTTATTCTAATTCAGCTTATTTGTATACTCCTTTCTTATACAAATTCAATTTGGTCATATATAACCATTTATAATTCCATTTGATTGTAATAACAATCAATACATCCATATACTGTGATATTTCAGAAACTAATCCTTTAATACCAAAATAATCATTGGGCAATTTATTTTATTCACCCATTTTAAAAACAATACTGTATCGAGTTACTTTGTTCGAGAGTTTAGAGACACCTATCGATACAGTTGTACATCCTGTATCGACCAGAATTTATAAACCCCTTAACAAATCAACCAACACAATATAAAACCACTTTTATATCAAATTTACAAATACACGCTTATATATATATATATATACTCAAACTCAATCTAAGGTGTTATTAACCTCATCTCTATTGAGTCACGCCACAAAGCCAAGGTTACTACTCAACCTTTAGCTCTGATACCAAATGTAATGTACCAGCGATTTCGGTAGGCTTTTCAACCATCCCTCAACCCCCAAGTCAGCGGGCTAACATCCCACCGTGGCTTACACTGGTACCCAACCAACTCATTTTACGGCCAGCCTTTCGACTTCACAGCCAACCCTCCCTTACTTTCGAGGGACATGTAGAGGTAAGAGTCTCCCATCCGCCACCTAACGCGAAGCGAGAACCCTCTATCATGCGTACCCAGCTCACACAGCCAGCAACGAGTTGCGGTATAATTACCTCTCAGACCTTAATTGAACAACATTCTCAACTTCGAAATAGTCAAAGCTCACAACTTCAAATAAAACATCACTTACGCGAATCTCAGATTCAATCTATGAATTCACTTCTTTTACGGAAAAACATTGATCATAACGGTAGCGTACCTTAATTGAACAACATTCTCAACTTCGAAATAGTCAAAGCTCACAACTTCAAATAAAACATCACTTACGCAACTCTCAGATTCAATCTATGAATTCACTTCTTTTATGGAAAAACATTGATTATAACGGTAGCATTATAATCGCTATTTCGAAATAAAGATTTATAAAACATTTATTATAACGGTAGCGCTAAAATCGCTATTTAGATTTATAAAGCATTTATTATAACAGTAGCGTTATAATCGTTGTTTCCAAATATTTGGTATATAAAAATATAAATTGTACTTATTAATTCAATTAATAAGTGAATAATTAAATTTGATTCAAACGGAAAGTAAAGTTAACTACTTCCCTAAATTCGATATAATCGAATTTCAATAAATAACTCTCTCTCGAATAATCTTTATTCGATTTATATTCCGAACTTCGGAATAAATCTTATCATTTCAGGTTAACCCAATTTCCCTTATGGTTATTTCCATTCGGAATACATTTGATTTAATCGTTTTTCATTTTCAATTATCAGTATCTTTCTAAAACACCCCACCTCCGTTAGGGTCACTCTCAAAGGGAATACCCTAATTTTGGTGGAGGTTTATAAGTATAAGTCACAGATATACAAGACAGATATAAAAACACATATTTTTGAACAACGGAAAACAACAACAACTTTCATTTCATTAAAATACGTGTTACACAAACCATGCCATAATTGTCTTACAATTCTTCCAAAAACATAACATCTTCATAACTGTCTTGATTACATTATTTAAAGAAGAATAAAGAAAACATAAATAAACTGCAAAACTCCCATAATTGCTGTCCAAAAGCCATAGTCCAAAACGGAAAAGATCCAAGCCATACATTCTTTCTCTTCAAGCTGGATGTGAAAACTGGTCAAGCTGCGGTATTCCCTCCATGTGGACCTGGGGGGAAACGAAAGAAAAGAAGGCGAAAGAAAAGTAGAGTCAGACATAAAGTCTGAGTAAGTCTAGGACTATTCAGTCTATGAATAAAGAACTGGGTATGATAAGTATAAACTGGAAATGGGAAAGCACCATAAACTAAGTTAAGTTGTCTAGGGTCGAATATACTATCGTACCCCATATTAATCTCTGTACCCATATAAACTAGTTCCCAACAGGCACCCCATAATCAGGGTGAAGTGATCCATTTCTGATGATCGGCTCCCACTCGCATAGTTATATGTGTCTTACGGCCCCCATTGTTGTAGTTACCTATGCTGGTCCCACCATGGGGTGTATTAAGTCTCATGGTGGCGGCCCGACACAATCCTAGAATTCACAGGTATGCTACTGGTGCCCAGTGCCTTATTTTTCTGCGCCGGAGTGTGTGCACGCCCGCACCCCGTTAGAACCTACACTGCTGCACCACCGCCGTCAATTTGACCTTTTACAGTCAGCCCAGTAATCGTGTCCCACCCTGCCTAGTTCAGGGTATCCTGATACACCTTGTAGGGTTACTGCTGAAAAGGGTCCCCCCGCTACTAGGTTTTCTATTTCTAGCCAACATGCTAAGTTGGTTAAGTGTTTAATAAACCTAACCCCCAATCAGTCTGTTTAGTTTAGCATGTTCCATTTTGATTAAGTATTTATATAATTTACTTAATCCTATCAATCCTGACTCGGCCTTAATTGTCTTATTAAAGCCTTGACCTCTCACATTAGACAGGTATTGTTGTGGCTGCCTGTTGCCGGTTGGGTCCGGGCAGTCTTACGCTACAACTCAGTCTAACCTCGGGTCCTTATTGGGCTCCGTGTTTAACCACCCACATTGGATAGGTATTGTTGTGACTACTGGACAGCCGGGCGGTTCCGGGCAGGTTTACATCACAACTCAATCCAACCTCGGGTTAAACACATCGTATTTTCTACATTTACATATTTTGTCTCTTTTCTTTTTATATGTAAATATTTGCGGCCCATTATTCAAATTTATCTTTATTGGTTAAAATTTATTTATGCCACTTAATTGTTTTTCAAGGTTGTTGTCATGCGTCAAACATGCCAACACATATGTTCTATATTTTAACCCAAACGTCATTACCCCCGTTTTACACGTTCGCTACAATGTAAGATGTGTTGGGTTTAATATTTAAACCCAACTTAGCCATATGAAAAGGGGAGGCTTATAACATGGTGTTTATGAGGTAACATAAAAAGGGGAGTGTGAACGCATGAACTTGCAACATAACCATTCAATTAACATAAATTAGGCACATGTGAACTTGCAATTGTAACAACATATAATCATGGCATAAACAATACTTAAACATGAATCATTCTATTCATATAATCATGGCATAAACAATACTTAAACATGAATCATTCTATTCATATGATTATGGCATAAACAATACTTAAACATGAATCATTCTATTCATATAATCATGGCATAAATAATACTTAAACATGAATCATTCTATTCATGTAATCATGGCCTAAATAATACTTAAACATGAATCATTCTATTCATGTAAACTTGCAGTTGGAATGTAAATCTAACTTAATTGGGTCACATATATCACCATATGGTTTTGATAACAACTTAGGCCTAAAACATGTTTCAACTAGGCATAATACCAAACATAGTTTAGTCATGTTCATAAAGGTGCTTACTTTCATTTCTAATACAAAAGTATGATTTGCTAATTCCAACATAGATTCATATAAACTATAGTACTTAGTCGTATCCAATTACACACTAAAAGTGATCATAGAAGTATGTACATCATATTGGCATAATAGTGAATCATATACTTGCATGAATTCCCAAATAAAATACCACAACATATGGTTGTCAACATAAATCATATACTTGTATGAATCCAATCGTATACCATAACATTTCCAAATCGTTTAGAATCAAAATAACATAAAAATATAGATTATTATCGCCACAATTCCATTTCGTTGTTAACTTCCAACGCAAATCACATACTTGCAAATATCCAATCATATACCATAACATTCCCAAATCGTTTAGAATCAAAATAACATACAAATATAGATTATTATCGCCACAATTCCATTTCGCATTTTACACAAATCAAATGCAATTAATTATTCACATCGGAATAGCACTCTACTTATAACGTATGACGAATCTTCAATTCAGGAATCTGAATTCTGAATTTGGAGATGCTATCCTTTGTTGTAGGCGTTGTTTTTATTTGATTGACGTTGCTTTAAGCTTTGAATTATCTCTTAATTGTCTCTCAATTTCTGACGGCTATCCTTAGTCTCTCCTACACAGCATGACGGTCTCATCTCCATTTTAGTTTGTGTGAATTAGGGTTAGTCTTAGGTCCTTTTTATAGAGTTTGTGAGTTGATTTAGACCGTCGATGGAGCTTGGTTCAATAATAGCCGCTCGTTTGAAGGAGAGACCAACCAGGAGCTGACACCTAGCCCTAGTGACAAGGCAAGGCTCAGAAAATCGACCAAACACAGACCAGGCCAGCCAGGGTGGGCTGGGTTCGACCTGGCTCAGGGGCCAGGTCGACACCCCAGTCGACACCGTGTCGACTTGGCAGTCGGCACGGGTGACCCAGGTCGACTGCCCAGTCGACCTGGCTAGCCCCAGGTCGACTGCCAAGTCGACCTGGGTGCCTTGGGCGGGAATTTTCCCGCCCTGGCCAATTGGGCCCGATTTTGAATTTTAAATTTGTTTTTCTGAGCTGTTTTCGTCTGTTTGAATTTTAAACTGAATTCTGAAACTTCCGGAGGCCATATCTTCTTCATACGGAGTCTGTTTTACGCAAACTCAGACTCTATCTCAAGCAGAATTCCGAGACGAACGCAACGACGTATCTCGTTTCCATTAATTTTTGATTTGAAATTAATTATACTTTAATTTGTGAATTTCACTGTTATAGAATACACGGGGTGTTACATTCTCCCCCACTTAAAAGGATTTCGTCCCCGAAATCTTCAAGTTCAGGTATATCCTAACATCCAAACATCCATCTACTCACCCATCAAACACGAGCATCCATTGTCCTTAAAAGACTTCTAATGCTTCATGATCATATGCGAAGTGTGTGTGCGTACATGTACTTATCTAATGCAAAATCAGGCGGTCTACTGATTCAGTTGACCTCCTTAATGCAAATTATGTAAGTGCCATGAATCCATTACGTATGCAAATTTTCCTATTCATGATTCTACATGAGTGCACAATCATTCATACAAATGCAACATCCATTTGGCAACACATTGAATTTCAACCATATACGAATATAAATACATTCATGCATATGCAATATGAGGTGACTGAGCCGATCTAAAACCTAGATTGTGTGTGTATATGCAACCACGAGCAACCACTAGCAATCACTTGCAACCACTTGCAACCACTTGCAACCATCATCCATAACATGTTTCAATCACATGTTTTCATCCAAAGGGCTTCTTCCTAAAAGATAAGGTCGAGGAGATATACCTAAAAAGATAGATAAAAGCGCAACTTAAGGAAAAAGGAAAGATCAAAGATGTACCCTCGAACAGAAAAGGGTAGGCTGCGCGTATTCTAGCTTCAGTTTCCCAAGTTGCATCTTCTTCGGCATCGCTCCACTGAACTTTGACGAGCTTGACTTCGCGGTTGCGTAGCTTCTTCACTTCTGTTCCTAATATGCGGGTTGGAACTTTCCTTACGGTTGCTTCGCGTTCCACTTCAGCTTCTTCTAGGATATTTGGCTCTACCACTTCAGGAGACTCATGTAGACATTTTCTTAGATGTGAAACGTGAAAGACGTTGTGAACTACGGCCAATTTTTCGGGTAGCTCTAATCTATAGGCCATTTTCCCAATTTTCTCGATGATATGGAATGGCCCTATGAACCTTGGTGCTAGTTTTCCTGTGGTTCCAAAACGAACAACGTTCCTTAGCGGAGATACCTTAAGAAAAACTCTGTCCCCAACCTCAAATTCAAGGTCGGTCCTCCTCTTGTCGGCATAGGACTTTTGTCTGTCTTGGGCCGTCTTCATCCTTCTTCGTATTAAGTCTACTTTCTCTGAAGTCTCTCGGATCATATCTGGTCCAAGTATGAGCTTGTCAGTAGACTCCCACCAACAAGTGGGTGACCGGCACGGTCTTCCATATAAAGCTTCGAAGGGCGCCATTCCGATGGTTGCTTGGTAGCTGTTGTTGTAGGCAAATTCCACCAAAGGAAGATGGTCTTCCCATGTCCCTCCGAAGTCAAGGACGCACAGTCTTAAAAGGTCCTCCAAAACTCTGTTCACTCTTTCTGTTTGGCCGTCGGTTTGGGGATGATAGGCTGTGCTCAAGCATAACTATGTGCCTACCGCTTCTTGCAGACTCAGCCAAAACTCACTTGTGAAGATAGGGTCTCGGTCACTAACAATGCTGGATGGTATTCCATTGAGTCGAACAATTTCCTTGAGGTAAAGAGCTGCTAGGGATGAGGCAGTTCTTTTACTTTTGACAGGTAGAAAGTGGGCGCTTTTAGTAAGCCTATCCATTATTACCCAAATGCTAGTGTTGCCTCTCCTAGACCTAGGCAGCCCATCAATGAAGTCCATTGAGATGCTATCCCACTTCCACTGCGGGACCTCTAGAGGATGTAGCAGACCGCCAGGCTTTTTCTGTTCCGCCTTAACCTGTTGGCACACCATACACTTAGAAACGAATTCTGCCACGTCTTTCTTCATGTCGTTCCAAAAGAAAGTTCTTTTTATGTCCTTGTACATTTTATCTCCGCCTGGGTGTATCGTCATCTTGGAGTGATGTGCTTCCTCGAGAACCTTCTTTACTAAATCCCTTGTCTGTGGGACGCATAGTCTTCCGTCTCGCCTTAGCCAACCCTTGTCGTCGATGGAGTATCTGTTGAGGTGACTTGAAGTCTCACCCCTAATTAGCCTATCAATCGTTTCCACAAGCTGAGGGTCTTCGCGTTGTGCTGTCCCTATTGAGTCCACTAAAGTCGGGCGTACTTCGAGAGATGCTAGCAAGCCTGGTACAAAATCGGAGGAAGGCCTAAAGTCAAAGTTGGCTATAAACTCTAGGCTTTGTCTTTCAACAAACAACGGGCTTAGGGTCAGTTTCTTTCGGCTCAACGCGTCTGCCACTACGTTGCTTTTGCCCGGAGCATAGGAGATCTCGAAATCATACGAGGCAAGAAACTCCATCCATCTCTGTTGCTTCAAGTTAAGGTCCTTCTGCGAGAAAAGGTATTTCAACGATTTATGGCCAGTGTAAAGTTCGAACTTCTCACCTAGGAGATAGTGTCGCCAAGACTTGAGTGCAAAGACGATGGCAGCTAACTCAAGATCGTGGGTCGGGTAGTTCTTTTCATGCACTTTCAATTGTCTCCCGCCATAAGCTACTACCCTTCCTTCTTGCATTAAGACGGCGCCTAGCCCTGTCCCACATGCATCTGTATAAACTGTGAACATCTTGCTTCCATCTGGCAATGTTAAAACTGGGGCTGTTGTAAGAGCCCTTTTTAGTCGTTGGAAAGCAAACTCGCAATCCAAGTCCCAATTGAACACTAGATTCTTCTTTGTCAGCCTTGTGAGTGGAGCTGAGATTTTCGCAAAATCCCTTATGAACTTTCGATAGAAACCTGCTAGTCCTAGAAAACTTTGGACCTCAGTTGCATTCCTTGGTGTCTTCCAATCCTGCACCGCTACTACCTTAGCCGGGTCTACAGCTAACCCTTCCTTGGTTACTATGTGCCCAAGAAATCTTACTTCCTCTCTCCAAAAGTGGCATTTGGAGAATTTGGCTTTTAGCTGATGGACTCGCAGAGTTTCCATGATTGCCCTTAAGTGTTGAGCATGTTCCTCTTCACTCTTTGAGAAGATAAGGATATCGTCTACGAAGACCACCACGAACTTATTGAGGAAATCTCTGAACACCCTACTCATTAGGTCCACGAAGTAAGCAGGTGCGTTTGTCAAGCCGAAAGGCATGACAAGCCATTCAAAGAAGCCGTCTGGGGTTCTGAATGCCGTTTTATCGATGCTATCTTCAGCCACCCTTAGCTGATGAAAATCGGTCGCTAAATCGAGTTGGGAGAAAACAGACGCTCCTACAAGCTGATCAAACAGATCGTCAATTCTGGGGAGAGGGTGCCTATTCTTTTTCGTTAGCTTGTTGAGCTCCCTATAGTCAACACATAGACGGAGTGAACCATCTGCCTTTGTAGCGAACACCACTGGAGCGCCCCATTCTGAAATGCTTCTTCTAATGAACCCCTTCTCTAGAAGCTCTTTAATCTGTTTACTGAGCTCTTTCCTTTCCCGTGGAGCCATGTGTCTAACGGGCAACGCAACGGGCTTTGCATTATCTACAAGATATATGCGGAAGTCTATCTCCCGCTTCAGAGGCAAGCCCTTCACCTCTTCAAAGACATCCGGATATTCCCGGACCACTCTAACCGATTGCAAATTGTCGACAGAAACATCTAGTGACTCAAGATAACTAAGCATAACCGCATACGAGGGATTACAAGTAATTTCCAAAGTGTTACCGAGCTGGGTCAGGAGCCTAACAACCCTTTTCTCACAGTCAAGGATGGCCCCATTACTGGATAGCCAATCCATGCCCAAAATCAAACCATATCCCGAAAAGCCCAAAACAAAGGCACTACATTTATATTCTACACTTAGAATAGAAATTTTCAATCCCACACAGATCATAGACAAATGAGCCGGGCCCCCAATTGGGTTGAAACAATTAAGGGGTCCTCTACCATACTAGTTTTTAGGTGCAGAGATTCTACTAAAGCTGACGAGATAAAGGAGTGTGATGCGCCGGAATCAAATAAAGTGCGAACTGGGTGATCATAAAGATAAACTACACTTTCTACAGAAGTATTTATACCTCGCTGTTGCAGAGGTGGCGCCTCTAGCACATGAACTTGTGCCCCTGAGGTGGATCTAGCCCTCTGCCCCTGTCCTTGTTTCTTTGGGCAGTCCTTAGCCATGTGGCCTGTCTCACCGCAAGAAAAGCACCCACCATTCATCTTGGCCTTCTTTTTCCGGCAATCTTTCACTAAGTGCCCCACTTTGCCACAGAAATTACACTTCCTCTTCTCTTTGTTGTCTTTCCCGCCCTTCTTAAAGTCTGTCTTCTTAGGCTGTAAACCCTCTTTCTTCCCTTGAGAGCTTTCTGCCTTTGTCTTCTTCTTGCCCTTATCCTCTTCGTTCAGCAATGCCATCTGTACCAGCCTTTCATACGTAGCTCCTATGGGTGTATGGGTCATGGCCAAACTGTGTAATGGCTCATTCAACCCTTTGACAAAACGGAGAGCCTTCTTGTGCGGGGTGTTGACTAGGTCCAGTCCGAACCTAGCCAGCTCATCGAACTGATTAACATACTCTTTGACTGTCTTGTTCCCTTGCTTAAGAAATAAGAATTTTTCCAACTGCAAACTCCTTTCAGCATCTGAGAGAAATTTAGCCTCAAACCTTGCCCTAAAGTCCTCCCATGTTTCCACTAGCCTTTCTGCATTAGTGACTTCCCACCAGTAGGAAGCCTCACCTTTTAGTAGCCACACTGCCAGTTGTACCTTGTGCCTATCTTCTACCTCAAAAATGACGAATAAGTCCTCGGTTTCCTTTAGCCAATTCCTAGCTGTCACGAAGGATTCGGTTCCATGAAAGTCCTTTCCTCCCATAGCCTTAAAATCTTTACATATCTTAGCAAAAGTGTTTCCCCGTGGAGGAGGTGGCGAAAGAGGTGCTGCTGCAGCTGGATGATTTCCTGCAGCTGGGGGAGGAGGAACGGTAGGACCTGGCTGAGTGGCCCTTGCTTCTAAGAACCGTCTAAACCAACCAGGTATTGGTACACCCTCTGGCAAGTTAAGTTCTTCGGACATGCTGAAACAAAAAGGATAGATTCAAAACGAAGGATAAGAGATATTACCTATGGCTTTGGGGGGACTTTGCCTTTTTTAAAATAAAATAATATTTTATCTTTTTAAAAAAATGCTTCTTTAAATTTCCTTTTTGAAAATAAATTTTCAAAACTTTTTATCTTATCTGGTAAACCTATGCTCTGGTACCAAGTGAAACACCCCACCTCCGTTAGGGTCACTCTAAAAGGAAATGCCCTAATTTTGGTGGAGGTTTATAAGTATAAGTCACAGATATACAAGACAGATATAAGAACACATATTTTTGAACAGCGGAAAACAACAACTTTTATTTCATTAAAATACGTGTTACACAAACCATGCCATAATTGTCTTACAATTCTTCCAAAAACATAACATCTTCATAACTGTCTTGATTACATTATTTAAAGAAGCATAAAGAAAACATAAATAAACTGCAAAAGTCCCATAATTGCTGTCCAAAAGCCATAGTCCAAAACGGAAAAGATCCAAGCCGTACATTCTTTCTCTTCAAGCTGGATGTGAAAACTGGTCAAGCTACGGTATTCCCTCCCTGTGGACCTGGGGGGGAAACGAAAGAAAAGAAGGCGAAAGAAAAGTAGAGTCTGACATAAAGCCTGAGTAAGTCTAGGACTATTCAGTCTATGAATAAAGAACTGGGTATGATAAGTATAAACTGGAAATGGGAAAGCACCTTAAATAAAGTTAAGTTGTCTAGGGTCGAATATACTATCGTACCCCATATTAATCTCTGTACCCATATAAACTAGTTCCCAACAGGCACCCCATAATCAGGGTGAAGTGATCCATTTCTGATGATCGGCTCCTACTCGCATAGTTACATGTGTCTTACAGCCCCCGTTGTTGTAGTTACCTATGCTGGTCCCACCATGGGGTGTATCAAGTCCCATGGTGGCGGCCCGACACAATCCTAGAATGCACAGGTATGCTACTGGTGCCCAGTGCCTTATTTTTCTGCGCCGGAGTGTGTGCACGCCCGCACCCCGTTAGAACCTACACTGCTGCACCACCGCCGTCGATTTGACCTCTTACAGTCAGCCCAGTAATCGTGCCCCACCCTGCCTAGTTCAGGGTATCCTAATACACCTTGTAGGGTTACTGCTGAAAAGGGTCCCCCGCTACTAGGTTTTCTATTTCTAGCCAACATGCTAAGTTGGTTAAGTGTTTAATAAACCTAACCCCCAATCAGTCTGTTTAGTTTAGCATGTTCCATTTTGATTAAGTATTTATATAATTTACTTAATCCTATCAATCCCGACTCAGCCTTAATTGTCTTATTAAAGCCTTGACCTCTCACATTAGACAGGTATTGTTGTGGCTGCCTGTTGCCGGTTGGGTCCGTGCAGTCTTACGCCACAACTAAGTCTAACCTCGGGTCCTTATTGGGCTCCGTGTTTAACCACCCACATTGGATAGGTATTGTTGTGACTACTGGACAGCCGGGCGGTTCCGGGCAGGTTTACATCATAACTCAATCCAACCTCGGGTTAAACACATCGTATTTTCTACATTTACATATTTTGTCTCTTTTCTTTTTATATGTAAATATTTGCGGCCCATTATTCAAATTTATCTTTATTGGTTAAAATTTATTTATGCCACTTAATTGTTTTTCAAGGTTGTTGGCATGCGTCAAACATGCCAACACATATGTTCTATATTTTAACCCAAACGTCATTACCCCCGTTTTACACGTTCGCTACAATGTAAGATGTGTTGGGTTTAATATTTAAACCCAACTTAGCCATATGAAAAGGGGAGGCTTATAACATGGTGTTTATGAGGTAACATAAAAAGGGGAGTGTGAACGCATGAACTTGCAACATAACGATTCAATTAACATAAATTAGGCACATGTGAACTTGCAATTGTAACAGCATATAATCATGGCATAAACAATACTTAAACATGAATCATTCTATTCATATAATCATGGCATAAACAATACTTAAACATGAATCATTCTATTCATATGATTATGGCATAAACAATACTTAAACATGAATCATTCTATTCATATAATCATGGCATAAATAATACTTAAACATGAATCATTCTATTCATGTAATCATGGCCTAAATAATACTTAAACATGAATCATTCTATTCATGTAAACTTGCAATTGGAATGTAAATCTAACTTAATTGTGTCACATATATCACCATATGGTTTTGATAACAACTTAGGCCTAAAACATGTTTCAACTAGGCATAATACCAAACATAGTTTAGTCATGTTCATAAAGGTGCTTACTTCCGTTTCTAATACAAAAGTATGATTTGCTAATTCCAACATAGATTCATATAAACTATAGTACTTAGTCGTATCCAATTACACAATAAAAGTGATCATAGAAGTATGTACATCATATTGGCATAATAGTGAATCATATACTTGCATGAATTCCCAAATAAAATACCACAACATATGGTTGTCAACATAAATCATATACTTGTATGAATCCAATCGTATACCATAACATTTCCAAATTGTTTAGAATCAAAATAACATACAAATATAGATTATTATCGCCACAATTCCATTTCGTTGTTAACTTCCAACGCATATCACATACTTGCAAATATCCAATCGTATACCATAACATTCCCAAATCGTTTAGAATCAAAATAACATACAAATATAGATTATTATCGCCACAATTCCATTTCGCATTTTACACAAATCAAACGCAATTAATTATTCACATCGGAATAGCACTCTACTTACAACGTATGACGAATCTTCAATTCAGGAATCTGAATTCTGAATTTGGAGATGCTATCCTTTGTTGTAGGCGTTGTTTTGATTTGATTGACGTTGCTTTAAGCTTTGAATTATCTCCTAATTGTCTCTCAATTTCTGACGGCTATCCTTAGTCTCTCCTCTGCAGCATGACGGTCTCATCTCTATTTTAGTTTGTGTGAATTAGGGTTAGTCTTAGGTCCTTTTTATAGTGTTTGTGAGTTGATTTAGACCGTCGATGGAGCTTGGTTCAATAATAGCCGTTCGTTTGAAGGAGTGACCAACCAGGAGCTGACACCTAGCCCTAGTGACAAGGCAAGGCTCAGAAAATCGACCAAACACAGACCAGGCCAGCCAGGGTGGGCTGGGTTCGACCTGGCTCAGGGGCCAGGTCGACACCCCAGTCGACACCGTGTCGATTTGGCAGTCGACACGGGTGACCCAGGTCGACTACCCAGTCGACCTGGCTAGCCCCAGGTCGACTGCCAAGTCGACCTGGGTGCCTTGGGAGGGAATTTTCCCGCCCTGGCCAATTGGGCCCGATTTTGAATTTTAAATTTGTTTTTCTGAGCTGTTTTCGTCTGTTTGAATTTTAAACTGAATTCTGAAACTTACGGAGGCCATATCTTCTTCATACGAAGTCCGTTTTACGCAAACTCGGACTCTATCTCAAGCAGAATTCCGAGACGAACGCAATGGTGTATCCCGTTTCCCTTAATTCTTTGATTTGAAATTAATTATACTTTAATTTGTGAATTTCACTGTTATAGAATACATGGGGTGTTACACTTTCCTTAATTGAAATCTAGACTTGTTTAATAATTCTAATTTAAATTAAATCTTAAACTATTTCAAAACAAAGAATTGTATTTCCATAAATATTGAAATATTCTCTTCTTGATATATTTCATTCAAATTACAGTTTTATACTAAATAGAATTGAAATATCCTTCCTGAACTAAACTATTAGAATAAAATTCGACCTAATCAAAGTATAATTATAAATCCCTTGGATTTATTTCAATTTGTTTTAGATTTCGAACTTTGGAATAAAATCCAACGTTTCCTCTCGAAAACGATTCTCATTCCCCTTATCATTCAAATTTCTATTTGAATTCACATTTCCAACCTAGATTTCTTTTATAGATGCTTTCGTTTGCAAAATATCTATGCTAAACAATTATTCACTTTGATTGTGAATAATATTTCTTTTTACATAATCAAATCCATTGGATTTTGTCATAACAAATCCAAATTCCATTTATAACTTCTATTTACAATTACAACAACAAAGCCATATATCCCAAACAAGTTGGGGTTGGCTAGATATGGAAACCAAAATTAAAATAAAATAAAATTATAACTTCTATTTACAATTATTTATAGAAAATTTCATTATTAATTTCAAACATTTATAATTTGCTAAGTTCAAATCTTATTTCAAATATTGGTTTCAAAACCGATTACCACTTTTTCATATAAATTCAAATTTGAATTTA
Organism: Allium sativum; assembly: GCA_030737875.1. Lineage (NCBI taxonomy): Eukaryota > Viridiplantae > Streptophyta > Magnoliopsida > Asparagales > Amaryllidaceae > Allium > Allium sativum. The sequence continues at coordinate 881,310,221 of CM060919.1, read as the reverse complement.
TCCAACGATAAATAATTCACTTAATTTATACTCTCGTTTATAAACAACTTCTTATTTTCTCCATTACCATATATATAATTTCAACCCTATTCAAAATTTCATTTCTATTTTTGGAAATAAAATTCCTTTTTTAAAACTTAAATTTCATTTTCTATATAAATTCATTTTTTTCAGTTTTTGAATACTAACATTCTAGGGCCAGAGTAGTTTAAACACATCATCATCAATCATAGATTATATAACACATCATATAGCACAATAAATAAAACAGTAACATAAATGTTGAGGAATCCAGTTGGATTCCTCTAACCTATTTCCTTCATCCACAGACGTTAATAACATCAACAATAATATTTTCACGTCAATGTGGAATGTCATAGAAAACAGCATTAATAACTGATCAACAAAATAACAATATCAACCATTCAACCAATTTTATCAACCATTCATCCAAACAACCATCACACTAGTTATAAAATTTACTAAAAATAATTTAAAACTCATTTATATAAAAATATAAACGAGACAGAGTTAGTGAGTTTACTCACATAGTTTTTGCAGTTGACGAATTTTCTTTGTTTCATATAATCTCAAACATACGTTTGATTTTATCACAAAAGTCCAGTAGCTCTATTCTCAGCCACAATGGTTCCATAACGTAGATTTCGTCATTATGGTTCCAGTGGATCCGGTCGCGTTCAATTCTGTACATGTATGATCAAATTATAATAGTTTCAAGTTTTAATTTAAATAATAACATCACAAATGTATTGATTAAAGTTAATAACCTTAATTACAGTTTAGGCTGGCTAAACGAGATTATGATTCAGCAATTTCCCGACCTCTCGGTTCCTCATGTAACCTACTACCTTCACCCACGTACAACAAACTTAACACCGAAAAATGGGATCCCAACTCCACCGTTTCAAGCTTATATACGTTCCACTCTTCATTCCAAACCAGTTCATTCCCTTGAATCACTATTAGCAAACTAAAACACATTCTTGTCTAAAGCCACACGTCCTCCTCCCAATTCACATTTGCACGAACAAGACTGGAATGTCCAACCAACTGCTTCACCGTATGCAAATCAAACCATCACCATAATATTATCCACAGCTCACTCTCAAAGTTTTCCCACTTCCCAAACTTCCTTCCATGCTACTGTTATTCAACATGGTCAAATAAACACCCACCTCTCTAGTACCATTACCAAAATCAAAAGATTATTAACTTAAAGATTTTCAGTAACCCTTAATCACGTTTATTAAAACCATTAATGTTGCTGCTCATACTCTTCCTCAACGCAACTCTTTTTCCATTCAAAGAAATAGAATGCTTCATGCACACAGCTAATATCACAATACCCTCCACCGTTAACGCTTACTAAAGCAATATATATCCACGCAGGTCCCCATGACTTCCCTTCATCTTCTCACACCACTATACTTTCTTTCCAGTTCAAAAAGCACAGTCTCCCCTTCCTCCTTGCTCACCCCATTTCCCATCCACTTCGAGATCACCGGTACACCTCGCACACCCTTGTCAACTCGAGACCCAGCTCGTCATCGCCATATGAAGTCGCGACATCAGCAAATACGCAACCTCCATCCATAACTACCGAACTCGATCATCACCAAAGACCCTGAATTTATCACAATCGAACCCATTTGATGCCCTGACTACAATGTCTTCAATCCCACGATTTGTATTTCAAATCTTAAAATTCTCGAACCCTAGCGTTCGATAATAGCATAACAGCGAAAAAGGGGAGACTCGATGACATGAAATCGAAGAGCGATCCTCCAGAGATTTGAATACGTTTATTGTGAATTTTATTGGTTTTTACTTGAATTTATGTGAATTGTTGAGGCGGTGATTTTCTTTATTTATTTTACTGAAGTCGAACTGAGTAGGGAACGGAAAAATGGAATGAAGATGCACAGTATTTAAAAGGAAAAAGAGGCTTGAATGGCACGGTGTGTAATAGCTTGAGGTGCACGGCTTATAATAGCTTGCAGGTTACGGAATCAAATTACTTGAAGCGCACACTATAAAATGAATTGGGAAAACTTGGATGGCACACTATTTGAAAGAAAACTCAGTAGTCTGTTTTGAAGTGTACAGGTAATGCAGATTTGCCTTTATTTAATTTAATTTATCATTGTAAATCACTGAATGTTCTCGGTACATATAACCACATACGAACTCAAATCGTGATAAAAAATTTAATCCTAAAATAATTAAATATTTCAACACAATGAAACTGTTTTCGTTGAAAACAGAGGTCATTTGCAGAAAGGCTATTTTCAAAGCTTAAATAAATAAACTAAACTATTAAATAATTCCAAAACAAATTAATTTAATAAAAATAAATTATTATTACCACATATATATATATATATCTGGCTAGAACATCATACTGCTCCAAAATAAACAAATTTGGATTTATAGCTTGATATTTCAATTTAAAACGACATTCGGATTATTTAAAACCGATTTATTTATATAATAAATCGTTATAATTTATAAACAATTCCATATCGACTATTTTGAAATTTAATTTTGACATAACTCACAATCTTTAAAACGAAATCTCGATTTTTCTCTTCCATTGGAAATATATAGTTAAACAGAATCGAGTATTTCTTGTTTTAAAGAAATCTGAATTATATTGGATTATGTATATTCAGTTGAAGTTTAAATCGTAAATTACGAACTGCCGCGACTATTTCGAGCTCATTTTCAATTTAAATAAAAATTAATACGTACACCATTCGTTTAATAATTAAATTCGTTATTATAATCCACTATAGTATTCCATTTCAACATTCAATACAATTTTAATGTTCCGAATTTAATGTCCAAAAATCTGGGTCGTTACATAAATATTCTGATAAACAGAATCAATATTTGATTAACATATATATTTATATATCGTTATCTATATTCTCAACCAATTAATTAGCAGTTCATCCAAACAGTCAACACACAGCAATCACCCAGCATTTATCAATTCTGAAAATAAGTTATAAAAATATAAACTGATCAGAGTTAGTGAGATTACTCACCTTGGTTCGTAAATCGTAAAATAACGATTTACGGTCGATTGATACGAACTGGGCGTTTAATTCTGTCATAAATCCAAACGAGCTCCAAATGGTTCCAAACCAGTTCCGTTGCGTAGCCTGTGATTTTACGATCCCAACGGATCCAAGTTTGCGCAGTTCTGATAAAGTATGTAAAAGATATTAATATTTAAAGCTAATACGTTATTTATTTTTAAATTAAACTTACATTCATTTTAAATTTGGGCTTTATTTAATCTCAGCGATCTATACATACCTTCATTAAGATGGCCCACCACCCAATCGCAAGACCCAGACCCGCATTTTAATCTTTCTTCTCCAACGTGAATTCCAGTACAAAACTCCATGGCCAATATTTTTTTTATCTCGTTCTCCCTCCGTCTCCATGCGCTCACGTCCCCACCCTCACAACGTTCCGCACACTCCAGCTCTTTACAAGATAAACTATTCTTGCCCTCTCACCTCTTCCATTTCCTTTTTCACGTTTAAGTACATTGTGCACATTACTTTGCAATAATGTATTACTTCTTCCATAAATAAAGAAACCGTTGCTTACAAGAAGTTCGCCATTTTCATGCCTTGTACTTTACCATTTTGGAAAATTAGTATTCAATTATCTCGTCCACTTCTTAACCGATTCTTGAACCAGACCCAACCTCGCTCACGTCTTTGCACCAAACAACAGTCTTCTCCTCCACGCAAACTCCCCTTGTCTCTAGTCTGATCAGCTCGCACCTCCACCACAATACAGCATCATGCGAGCCTCCTATCCAAGCCAACACCAAACTACATAGCTCTACTTTCTCTCATGTCCGACTCCACTGTGCAATCATTGATCCCCTTCTACCTGCATACGAAATCCATGTGTGACCTCATACAGTGTCTCTTCCTTCTGTACGTAAGGAACCCCAGTGAACCCTCACCGTAAGTTCTTTCCCTTTACAAAATATTCCTGCAAACACCTCCCTCAACCTTTGTCTCTCCGTTATTGGGCTTCAATCCGCAAGCTCCAGTTCAACACTCTCGCCACAAACAACCTTCGGCTATGTTATTGGGAGCAAAAGGGCAGATTGATTTGTTTCATAGCCTAGAAAGGAGGTGGAAAGTTTAGAAGAAAACCCAAAAGTATAGGGGGTGTTTTCGAAGAAGGGGAGAAAAGATTGGCTGAGAAGTAAGTTGTTGCTGAACCCCCCTTTCTGTTGCGTCACACGTATACATATACCAACAAGGGTTTCCTTGGTAGTGAAGTAAATGTCGCCATCACACATTTTACTTAACAGTGAGGTAAATTAAAGGTGTACATCACACATTTTTCTTCACAGTTAAGTAAACTGGAACATTAAACTCTCATTTTTTAAAAGAATATTTACTTTGTGGCAACATACTGTCGGTATCAAAAGAGACAAATGTTGTTTGTATTAAGTCCAAAAGAGATATGTTTGTTTAGGTTACAAAGTTCAACGTACCCTGGTGCAAAATCCCCATTTACTTACGGACTGTTAGAGATAAAAATAAAAATGCTGTCATGTCGAGTATTTCACCACAATCCCAAAAATATAATAATATAGACAAGTCGGCTTATTCTGTGAACTCTCAAACTACAGATTTAAGGAGTAAAATACTTCAAAATCAAAAGTGCTTATTTTCCAAAATAAAAATTAGAGGAAAATTCTAAAAATTAAATTATAACTACATCTCAAATATCTTCTCCAAATTCGAAGCCAATATTTAATTACAATTAAATATATCGTTATTGTTTATAAATGATTCTATAACGACTATTTCCAATTTTGATTTGGACATAACTAACAATCTATAAACCGAAATCTCGATTTTTCACTTCTATTAGAAAAATACAGCTTAACAGATTCAAATGTTTCTTGTTTCAAAGAAATCCGACTTGTAACGGATCCTATATATGCAGTTGAAGTTCAAAACCCAATATTACGAGCTACCGTGACGTTATGGGCTCGTTTATAATTATATTATAATTATTACGTTCAACTGTCAGTTATAAAAATATATTTGTTATTCAAATTCGAGTATGACCTCGATTAAATTTCTTAAATAACCCAATTTACCCACAATTGTCAATTCAACTATTTCTAACCATTTTGGAATTTAACTTTATCATTCCACTATTTTATATTAATTTAATATTCGAATATTTGAATTCAAACCATTCTTATTATATATATCAAACCAATATATATAATTAAATAAATAAATTATATCGCTATAAATTTCTGGGACGTTACATTCCTTCCCCCTTAAAACAATTTCGTCCCCGAAATTACTAAGGTAGAAAAATCGCTACAAACCCTTGTTAACCAAGTTGAAAAATATGTTTTACTTTTTAATTTTTAGTTTCAACAAAATCAATAAATTAAAATATCAACTTATTCCTATTAACGAAAACTTTCAATAATTCCGAAAATTTTCTAACATCTTAATTTTCAAAAAAAATTCGCCAACGTCTCCTTTGAACGGCTCAATCGGTACAACTATAACTCGCCTCTCTAGACCTTTTCCAATCCAAAAGAAAATCAAACAGCCAAGTGGCTTGCCAAACTAGCTCATAAATCTCATACTCAGTATAAAATATAACTGGTTCCTTTTTGTCGGGTGTTCAACTTCGTCTCTTTTATTCGCCATTAAATCAGCATATATCCATGCATACCCAATTGATTTCCAATCAATTAAATTTCAAATCCAATCTTTGCTTATCTCCAAACCAAATTTGATTTCAAACTCCTGTTCCAATCTCAACTCCAAAATCTTACTCAACAATCCAATTCCCTTCCAGATTATCTCTAATTCAATCCACTTTTATTTAACTTAGTTTAAGTTAAATTTCTTCACTCTTACCATTTTATTCAATTTAACTTCATAAGTTAAATTAAATTTCAAGTCCCTGGGTTTTTATTTCAAATTAGTTTGAAATCGTATATAATAATAACAATTCAAAACATTTGAATTTCTGAACAAATTATTTCCTCAAAACAATTCAAAAACAAAATCCTTAGTAGTAATTTATCACTTAGAAACTCGAAAATCACACCGATGATGTCCGGATCATCGTCGGAATTATTTTCTAGCAATCGAAGTGAGTTCAATACTATTTCACTTCCAAAACTTATTTTAAAATACTTCCTTTTTAAAATCACTTCAAAAATATCCTTTTTCAAAACTTGGAAAATATTTCAAAATTTCCTCCATGATCTTAATATTTCCATATATTAAATCCAAAATCATTACAATACTTTTTCAGTTTTCTAGAGTTTCAATACCAATCCTAGTTTAAATCCAAATTTAATTTATCTGAAATTATATATCACTCCTATACGAATTCTGATTGGTTATTTTTATAACCATCTCTATTATAATCTTATTCGATTATAATAGTACCCACACATCCAATATACTATAATAATTCCAATTTTTTTTTCTTTATATCAAAATATATTTTGGGTAAATTATTTCATTTATCCTTTTTTTTCAAAAATATATTGTGTCAGTTCATCGAATCCGAGTGTTTAGAAACACCTTTCGACTTTGGGGTGCCCCACCATCGATCAGAATTCATAAGTCACTCAACCAATAAATCTCCATAATATAAAACCATTTTTAATAAATCTACAGATACGTTCACTCGTATACATACAATCAAACTCAATCTAGGGTATTAATAACCCTGTCTCTACCGAGTCATGCCACAGAGCCAAGGTAATAACTTAACCTTCAGCTCTGATACCACTATAACGACCCAGGGATTTTCGACCCTGAAAGTCCACACAAAACATTATGTCGACTATTCGAGAATCAGAAATACCTGATCATTAATAGAAAGAAGTTAAAGGGTGAGAAATAGAAAGAATTAAAGTTAGAATAGAAGAAGAAGATCATAACAGAAAAGAATTAGAGTAAACACGAATCTCACAGCGGAACGAACAAATATATTATATAACAAATTTTGAAATACAAACTATAACTGTATATACATACCGGTATAAGCCATAACATCACAGCAGAAATAAACTCTATATATATCTAATGTTGAAGCCTCCTACTCCAAGATCGTTCAAGTATATATGTAAAATCCCGACTACTTGACTGGCCGTACAAATTTGGGTACCCAAGAGTTTAGGGTTAAACAAAGCAAAATAAACTCTGGCTCAATCATGTGACCGGTGTGAGTAAACTCTAATCACTTTGTTTAACTTTTAAAATCATTTTACAAGAAGTGATAATCATAAGACCTATCCACACATAAACACGGTTGGTTTTTACCTTACGATATCCCAAAACATTTTCAACATCACTAATATTCTGATATTATAATAGTGTCTAAACCAAGCAAATAATAATATAGCAGAACGCTTTCATCTCACGCTCTACATATATAATCTAAAACTGCGGGTTCTTATTGGGGAATGGATTTCCAACTTTGACAAGGTATGGAACCACCTTACGATCAGTGTACTCTAGAAGCGATACACTATAGTTCAACAAGAACATCTTGCAACTCAGCCACACATGACCGACCATTCATTTCGCTTGAATGTTCCGAATATGTTGTCACCTTACGGTTGGTATACCAACATAACCGTTCCCAGGAGATACAGAAGCGAAAGAAGTAACAATTATGAATATTCTCTAGATGGTGACAATATACCTTAATTGGGTGCGACCCACTTAGCCACGCTGTCGGCCTGATTTCTGTCATTTCCCAGTTGATGAGGCTAGAGGTCATAACGTATCTTAATAGATCACACCTTCATTTACTCTGAATGCCACATTGTCATACCCGCTAAATCACAAATTGATTTCCCCAAAAATACAACGGGTATAGGCTAAGAGAAACGAATTCCTCCGCCACCAAATAAATACGTTTGAAACGATCAACTTACGCGATTTACCAGATATACTCTGTCAGACATTCATCCATTCAAATTGTCCTGGGACTGGACAACCTGAAGAAATTATTCTGTAACTCCATCTTAGGCATATTCTACCTAGGATCGCCAGAATAACCCTTGTATAAACTTCGTCTTCAATTGTATTCGAACTATTTGATTCGAAACAATAATGCCCATACGGAATGGTTTTCAGATAATAAATCTGATCCCGGTCTCTCTGTGTTGACAACAAAAATGCCCTAAAACTTTGATAATCGGTGATATAACTATCAAAGGAAACTTGTGTACAAACAACGGTCGTATTCCCAAATGGAAATCTTACCAATCAATCATCATTCAACATTTTTCCATTTTAAATTAATTTATCATTAATTTATTCATTTCCCCATTTCTCGTTTCCATATATTCGTAAATCCTTATTGTCTAAATTTAGGAAATAAACGTTATTAACATTGGAAAACATTTTCTTTCCTTATTCACACATCACTATCCCCCTACACCATTAGTCTCTAACTGTAAACTAGTAAGAGAACAACCCCCTACGTATTAACCCCGAAGGCCGAAACCAACATCAGATCAATACCCAGACAGCTGTTCAACTTAGCTAATCTCTAGTCAGTTTCTAATTCCTTTAACTCCATTCCAATTCCTATTTCAAACCCTATTTCCTTTATAAATATTTTATTAGCAAAATATTTACTTTAATCTAATTTTCACATAGATTGTGAAAAATATTTCTTTATAAAATCAAAGCAGTTTGATTTCGTATTTAAAAACAATATCTCAAACCCAAATTCTGTTTATACTTCTATTTATAGACTATTCTAAAAAATATTATTTATAACTCCCTTAACTACTGTTACGTTCACATTCGATTTCAAATATCGGTGTTGGAACCGATTTTACTTCTCTATATAAATCCCATACTTATATATTCCATTTATCACATAATAAATATTTTATTTAATTTATAAAATATTATTTATAAATTTATCTGTTAAAACAGATTCTATTTAAAATCTACTTTAAACTAATCTTCCCATAATTCTTTTATATCTCCCAATTCCCCTTAATCAATATCATGTTACACCCATGTGAGAAGCACAAGTCTAAACCTTCCTAATGTAAAATTATCTTCTTATAATCCTATAAATTTCCCAAAATATTATATTTACTCCATATACTCACTTATTTACCTCTTATTACCTTCATTTAGTATTAATATCAAAAATGGCCTTTAAAAACATTCATATAACTGTTAATAATCTTATACAGAAGTTCTTATTTAATTTTCCAAATAATTCCTTTTTAAAAAATTCATCGATTATATATCAATATTCTATTTTCAATATTGACTTTGAAAATTCCCTTTTTACATTCCAGTATTTCTTATAGTACTTAAAATACCAAATAACAAGACCAGTTTCATCATAATCAATCACAGATTATATATCATATCATATATCACAATATATATATAAACAGTATTTTAAATATTGAGGAATCCAGTTGGATCCCTCCAACATGTTTCGCTGTATTCACAGATGTAAAACAATATAATTAACATTAGTTTTATTTCAATATGAAATATTCTGATAAATAGAATCAATATTTGATTAACGATATATATTTATATATCGTTATCTATATTCTCAACCAATTAATTAACAGCTCATCCAAACAGTCAACACACAATAATCACTCAGCATTTATCAATTCTAAAGATACGTTATAAAAATATAAACTGATCAGGGTTAGTGAGATTACTCATCTTGGTTCGTAAATCGTAAAATAATGATTTACGGTCGATTGATACGAACTGGGCGTTTAATTCTGTCATAAATCCAAACGAGCTCCAAATGGTTCCAAACTAGTTCCGTTGCGTAGCCTGCGATTTTACGATCCCAACGGATTCGAGTTTGCGTAGTTCTGATAACGTATGTAACAGAAATTAAACTTACATTCATTTTAAATTTGGGCTTTATTTAATCTCAGTGGCCCATACATACCTTCATTAACGTGGCCCACCACCCACTCGCAAGACCCTGACCCGCACTTTTAATCTTTCTTCTCCAACGTGAATTCCGGTACAGAAACTCTATGGCCGATATTTCTTTTATCTCGTTCTCCCTACGTCTCCATGCGCTCACGTCCCCACACTCACAACGTTCCGCACGCTCCAGCTCTTTACAAAACCATGGCCAAACTATTCTTGCCCTCTCACCTCTTCCATTTCCTCTTTCACGTTTAAGTACATTGTGCCCATTGCTTTGCAACAATGTATTACTTTTTCCACAAATAAAGAAACCGCTGCTTACAGGAAGTTCACCATTTTCATGCCTTATACTTTACCATTTTGGAAAATTAGTATGCCATTACCTCGTCCACTTCTTAACCGATTCTTGAACCAGACCCAACCTCGCTCACGTCTTTCCACCGAACAATAGTTTTATCTTCCACGCAAACTCCGCCTTGTCTCCAGTCTGATCATCTCGCACCTCCACCACAGTACAGCATCATGCAAGCCTCCTATATCCAAGCCAACACCAAACTACATAGCTCTACTTCCTCTCACGTCCGACTCTACTATGCAATCATTGATCCCCTTCTATCTGCGTATGAAACCATGTGTAACCCTATACAATGTCTCTTCCTTCTGTACGTAAGGAACCCCAGTGACCCCTCACCGCAAGTTCTTTCCCTTCAGAAAATATTCCTGTAAACACCTCCCTCAATCTTTGTCTCTCTGTTACTTGGCTTCAAACCGCAAGCTTCAGTACAACACTCTCGCCACAACCAACCTTCAGCTATGTTGGAACATCCCAGATCTAATTAGCGCATGGCTCTTGTATTCACAAACGAAAAAACACCATTTTTCCAACTTCAGCATGCCTGCTATTCCGATATCTCTCCCTAAAACTCACAAAAATTTCCCCGCATATGATATTCAATGCCACAAATTCGAAAGAAACTTTGGTTTCACCCATCAAAGTTCATAAGTTGTTTTATTAGGGTAGCGGTTCATGGGAGAAAAAGGGTGGATTGATTTGTTTCATAGCCTAGAAAGGAGGTGGAAAGTTTAGAAGAAAACCCAAAAGTATAGGGGGTGTTTTTGAAAGAGGGGAGAAAAGATTGGCTGAGAAGTAAGTTGTTGCTGAACTCCCCTTTCTGTTGCGTCACACGTATGCATATACCAACAAGGGTTTCCTTGGTAGTGAAGTAAATGTCGCCATCACACATTTTACTTAACAGTGAGGTAAATTAAAGGTGTACATCACACATTTTTCTTCATAGTTAAGTAAACTGGAACATTAAACTCTCATTTTTTTAAAAGAATATTTAATTTGTGGCAACATACTGTCGGTATCAAAAGAGACAAATGTTGTTTGTATTAAATCCAAAAGAGATATGTTTGTTTAGGTTACAAAGTTCAGCGTACCCTGGTGCAAAATCTCCATTTACTTACAGACTATTAGAGACAAAAATAAAAATGCTGTCATGTCGAGTATTTCACCACAATCCCAAAATATAATAATATAGACAAGTCGGCTTATTCTGTGAACTCTCAAACTACTGATTTAAGGTGTAAAATACTTCAAAATAAAAAGTGCTTATTTTCCAGAATAAAAATTATAGTAAAATTCTAAAAATTAAATTATAACTACATCTCAAATATCTTGTCCAAATTTGAAGCCAATATTTAATTAAAATTAAATATATCATTATGGTTTATAAATGATTCTATAGCGACTATTTCCAATTTTGATTTGGACATAACTAGCAGTCTATAAACGGAAATCTCGATTTTTCACTTCTGTTAAAAAATACAGCTCAACAGATTCAAACGTTTCTTGTTTCGAAGAAATCCGACTTATAACGGCTCCTGTATATGCAGTTGAAGTTCAAAACCCAATATTACGAACTACCGCGATGTTACGGGCTCGTTTATAATTATATTATAATTATTACGTTCAACTGTCGGTTATAAAAATATATTTGTTATTCAAATTCGAATATGACCTCGATTAAATTTCTTAAATAACCCATTTTACCCACAATTGTCAATTCAACTATTTCTGACTATTTCGGAATTTAACTTTATCATTCCACTATTTTATATTAATTAAATATTCAAATATTTGAATTCAAACTATTCTTATTATATATATCAAACCAATATATATATATATATAATTAAATAAATTAATTATTAGATCGCTATAAATTTCCGGGACGTTACATTATGTACTTTGATATTTTATTTCCTGAGATGTTTTGAAAGACAAATCTGAGACAGTTTTATAATTGTAACTGGGTTTTAACGTATTTCTGAAACTATGCTTTAGTTTTTTATAATACGGTTTAAAATTTTCCGCTGCATATTTCCATCCATCTTGGAAATGTTTTGTAATGATTACCTATTACACTTCACGGAACTTAATGCATTCTCTTATGAATGTCATTAACAGACGTGGGGTGTCATACTTGGTATCAGAGCTGAAAGTTACAACATCAGAGAAAAAGTTTTAAAAAATGATTTTAAAAGAAAAGTGTTTTCAAGGAAAAATTTGTTTTTGAATAACATATCCCCTCAAGACATAGTCAATATTCTCTCGATCTTTTGTTAAATCCTTTTCTTTTCTTTTCAGCATGTTTGGGGCACCTAATCTTCTCGAGGGCATTCCGTTACCGACATGGTTCCGTAGATATCTTGGGTCTACACACCTGCCGGAGGTCAAGAGGATGCTCCTCCCCCAACTGCGGTCGTTGTTCCTCCACCTCTACAAGTAGATAACCTCTCTGAGTAATGCAAAGACTTTTGCGCACTGGGGTACTGAAAGCTTTATTGAAGCACAGAATTGGCTTCGGGAGATGGAGAATTTGTTTGGACTATTTGAGGTTGACAACCGAAGGAAAATACAATTGGCTGCATGGCAACTTGTTACTACCAAAATAAACCCCTAACATAAAATGATATTGAAGGGGTACCGGAGGAACACAAACACAAAAGAACCTTCCGAAAGTACAAATGGAGAAAACCAAAAGTGGGAAAGAATGATTTGAGAGCAACATAAACTGGCACCCCCAGGAAGAAAGGAGTTCAGAGCCTATAGAACGATAGCGAAGTTTATCTGACCGAGCCTATCCGATATGGTACACATGACAAGAGAGCCCGAAAGTGAATGGTACCAAGCCATAATTACGTAAAGTTTATCCAGAACCAGCTTCCTAAGGAGCTACTTCATGAATGACGAAAGGTCACATTGATAGACAACGGAAACGTCACCAGAAGGCTAACCGGGACCCTAGTAGAGATACAGGCTATCCGTACTAATTTACCTAGTATATAAACCAATAACGGTTTCGAACCAGCAGCTATCTACATACGCACGAGGGCAAGCTCCTCGAAGTATCCAAGAGAAAGCCGGAAGCCTACATATAGAAGCTTGCATCTGGAAGCCTTCACCCAGGAGCTGCTACCGGGAACTCAAATGCCATCCGAAAACCGCCACGACAACAAACCCGTATCAGTCTCGGAGATGCTCAAGTTGACCGAGACCCTCACTTTGAAGACTATAATTAGCACCACAAGGACAACCGAGAGCCAAACGCCCGAGACCAAGGAAAATAGCGGCCAACAGAGGCCCATGCAAGACCAATAGCCTAGCAGTATAGGGGGCCCCTTATTCTCTATAAATAGGACCCCAAGAGACACATAAAGGAGGACGAACTTTTTATTTCTCAATCTAGTTCTTTTCTTCTAAAAACAGAGCAAATCCTCAACTCTTGTAATACATCTACAATTTATGAATGGAGAATTCTGGGTCTTAAACATCTTGCGATTTGATAACCTTGTTGTGCTGTAATGATGAAACAAGGAGTTAACACTAACCTTTCTTATAAGAAAATCAATCATGGCACCTTAGCAATAGAGGAGGGGCTTTGTAGAAATGTGAAGACTCCTCCCCCTCGCCTCGAGGGTTTGCCATGGTTGATCGACACACTCATGATGAGCCTAACGCTTCCTGATCTCAGAGAAAGGGGGTCATCTGTGAGTTTGTAACTCGATCTCTAATGCGATCTGGACCCCTTTTGGTGCTGGTCCGGCACGGAATGATTGTCTGAGTTAATGAACATTGCAATGCCTTCTTTCCTAAAATACGAGAATGCGTTAGCCTGTTTTCTTCTTATCACAGTACATAAAATTACTTTCATGATTTAAGGAGCAATTGATTTCATAAAGCCTAGTAGCATCAAGCTAAATAACCTTCCCAGGGTCATTTCGGAACACCGCCGCACTGCATGTGTGATGTCCATCCTTCGGGGGTAGGATAATTAATCGTCAGGATCGGAATTCCGATGCCTAAGGGAATGTAGACTAGCTTAGATTTACAGGCTTCAGAATGTTCTTTAATAACTCTGAGTAATGACGGTTTCAAATCCCATGAACACATGTCCTAAATAATTTAATCCAGGTGTTGACGGAAAATATCATTAACATTTTGGCGCTAGAAGGAGGGAATTATCCTCCGTCCTTATGGTTAATTTGTCAAAATTAATTTGTTGAATTTATTGCTCCATGGCAGGAAAGATGAAATCAAAAAGATTGGACGAATGAAACAAGGAATTGTATCCTATTACAAACCTTGAAGGAAATGTGGATCCAACGCTCAACCTAGACAATAACGAAACAGGAGCCACATCCAATCCACAACAACCACCAAACTCAAACGCCATGGAAGATAATGTCGCAAGAATCGTGGTCTTAGAGAAGCAACTCCAAGAAATGCAGGCTCAGGTCAATGCTGTTTAGGCACAGAAGTCCTCAAGGCTCACCAAATCTAGTCAGAGTGAGATGAATAAACCTCCGAAAAGAAAGGCTCCCATTCAGCATTCAAAAGCAAAGGAGAGGCTTAAGGCGACTTCTTCCAAGAATAATAAGTCCCATCTGATGGGAATAAACCATCAAGGGAATTAGTGTGAGCAGGAACGGTCCGGAAGTTCCACTTCCAAAGGTTATGATCCCAAGAGGGTAAACTATGACAACACAAAAGCTTATATCAAAGACCTCACCCAGAAGACCGTCAAGGACTTGTTGGGAAGCAAAGGGAAGAGGACCCAAGATGATAGGGTTAACGACAATGAAAGAGTTGCTCTGTTCATCGATGAAATTATGAACACCATAATACCATCGAGAGTGACGGTTCCAACCATAAAGTATCTTGGGACAACTACAAAGTCACTTAAACATTTGCTAAACTAACAAAGATAACTACAAAAAGTGGTACAAAATTATATGCTTAAATCTTTTGTCTTTATTTCACACATATTTAGGCATGTCCATCTATGTTTTATAAAAACCAATACTTGATATAAAAGTTATTAGGAACAAGTGTCATCGATTAGAAGCAAATTTTAACACTGTATGTCAGGTGATTGTAATATGCAACACATCTCATTTTCTATGATAATTTTTACTGTCTCAGAAATTTAGGACGTCAAAGATTATGGTCATCAATAGTAGGATTAATAATATTTAACAATTGTGTGGCATGACTTTCTATGCTTTGATTGAAAAGTATTCGAGTTACCTTAACTACTTGGAATATTAATTCCAAATTTAAATCCTAAAACCATATACTAATTGCCAACAAGAATTCATATACATTATAGTATTATATAGTTCTAAATTTTTTTAGGAATTACCTGAAATGACTATAACCAAAATAATGGGTACTTCTAAAATTTTAAACTCAATATTAGAAGATATCAGTATCGTTTGACAATTCAGTATTGCTCTTAAATCATTTCAGTTTTTAATATTCTTAGTGACTTCTTTAGCATATACAGGATTACCGTCCTTGTAAATGTTACTTATATTTAAGGATAATTTGCCTAATTTGGCTTGTTTTGAAAAAAAAAACTGGTTTGGCCTTGTTTTAGTTTTATTTACAGATATAGGCCTGTTTCTTGCAAAAATCTGTTGGCGAATTTCCAAAATTCGCCTTCGTGCGAATTGTGGAACTTCGTTAACACATTTTAACTAGTTTCAAAACATTTTAAGCAAAGATTATTTGCAACAAGTTTAAATACATTTTCTGGTTCAAAAATTGTTCACAACACAATTTAAATAAGTTTACATACAACATATAGACATTGCTCAGTACTCTATAATTTATGGATAACAAACACTAGCTTTCATCCAATTCATTGCAAACTGCTTCCATCCAATTTAAGTGCCCATTACAAACAAACATGATGTGGTAGAAGAAAAGATATAACTTGTGTACAAACACAACATAACATAACATAAAACTATGACCGACCCACTAAATAGAACACAACACAACATAACATATAACTATGACCGACCGACCAAATACAACATAACATATAACTACGATTAACCAAATACAACATAACTACGACCCCATACAACATAACTACGGCCCCATACAACATAACTACAACATTCATTCTTTCCAAACAGCTAACTTCAGCTTGTATCTCCAGTGCGTATTGGACAACCCACTCTGTCAAAGGTGGGTCGATCCATGATTTTTTTTTACACCTTTGCAATCCTTGGCTATTTTGTGCGTGAATGCACCCTTTGCAACCATAAAAGCGATGTCATGCATTCGTCTGACTTTTAGAAACAAGCACATTACATTCGACTCTACAATAGCATAGGACTGAATGACCCGTCATGCTAGAGCGTGACCTATCAGTGTTCTGTCGAGCAATTACTTCCCTCAACCGAGCATTGAGGGATTTTTGAACTGGTCCAATATACTGGGCTGTAATGTTTGGTTGCGTTGAACTAAAGAGTACGGACTCTACTTCTGCAGCTTCCATTTGGAATTCAAATTGCGTTTCGGGGACAAATTCAACAACTTTGGTTGGTTGCTTACTCCGTTCATATTCATCGTACATTTAAAGCATGGTTTCATCATCGAGTTCTAAATTAGCCATTTAGACCTAGATGAAAAGTGGAAACTTGAAATAAATGAGTAATAATGACAAGTCGTAGAGTACATAAGTGAAAAAAATTATTACCTACAAGAGCTACTGAAATATTCTTCAAAAAACCAGCTTATCAGATCTAGTTTGAGGCATAAAATAATTAAGAGAGGAAGAGAAGTTGGGTGTTCTTTACTAAAGCAATTTCCTATAGGAGAATTTTGAGAATTCGTCTTCGTATTCTGATTTATAGCAGCTTTAATCATTAAGACTTGTCAACTTAGCTTTATCATGTTGACAGCTTTATCTGATTTGTCACATTTGCACAGTCAACTCAACTATTTCATGGCAGATGCAGTCAAGTCATAAGTTTTGAATCAGTTCTTGATTAACTCAAACGACGTTTAATTTATATTAATAATTTTTTATTTATTTAATAAATCGCTATGGTTTATAAATGATTCCATAGCGACTTTCTGATAATTTAATTTGGACACAACTCAAAATCTAAATACGAAATCTCCATTTTTCTCATTCGTTGGAAAAATATAGTTTAATAGATTCGAATGTTTCTTATTTCAAAAAAAATCTGACTTAAAACGAACCCTATATATGCATTTGAAGCTTAAAACTATGAACTATCACGATGTTACGAGCTCGTTTTAATTAAATTATAAATATTCATTGCCTTAAAGTCCACAAATATGCATCCCCTTTTCCAAATTACAATTTGCAGATGAAACAATTCTCTTTACCACCCTAACCCCCAAAAATATTCATTTCCTTAAAGTTCTCCTCTACACATTTGAAATGATGTCAGGCCTCTCTATTAACTTTATTAAAAGCTCCATTATCATGCTGCGAAATTGTACTCACCTGGGTCCTGAAATAGCAGAATGCCTTAACTGCAAACTTGATTCATTTCCAATTAATTATCTGGGCATTCCTCTTCGTCCCACTAAACTTCACAAACCCGATTGGCATCCACTCATTTCAAAAGTTGAAACTAGACTCTCAAGCAGGAAAGAAAACTCCTTGTAATGACCCGCATTGGCAGAGGTATTATTATTAATTTATTTAATTATATAAATAATGATATAGTGAATTTAATGGTGGTTTAGTTAAATAAGTGATTAATGAATTAAATTAAATAATAGAATAATATATTTAATTCAGAAATAATCAAAAATATTGGAAATCACAATATTTTGTGAACTGGGTCATCCCTAAGATTTAATTCAGCTTAGAGTTGGATTATAATGACGAATATATTCAATCGACGACAGTTCGAACGTAGAATTTTAATATAATTAAAATCGAGCTTGAAATGGCACTGCAGTTCGTAAATTGGCGATTCGAATTTCAAACGAATATACAGAAGCCGTTTTAAATCGGATTTCTGTGAAACAAGAAACGTGTGGAGCTGGTGGAGTATATCTTTCTAGTGGAAGAGAAAAATCGGGATTTTGTCGTGTAGATTTTGATGTACGTCCAAATCAAATTTTAGAAAAGTCGTTGTGGAATTCCTTTATAATTTATAAAGGAATTATTTATATTTAAAAAGGAATTTCAGTATAAATCGAATATCGGGTTGACCCAGAAGTGAATATCAAGTTAGAAATCCATATAGGATTTATTCTGAGCTGTATAGTATTCCACTGTGAATATATGCTATAATATTTATTTATAAATATTTAATTTAATTATATTTAAATATATTTATATATTTAAATGGGTCATCCAGAGCTTTAAAAATAGCCACTTTTGCAAACGAAGTCGGAATTCGATGAAGCTAATTTTGTTGGATCCGCAATTTCAAATAGTTGCTAGATTCCAAGTTCCGTGATTTTTAGAGTCACTGTGTGGTCGTACAGATTTTTAGAGTGAAAAACAGTCAGCATTTTGACAGTTAAAAATACGTTGTGTAAGCATATGGAGTCGGAATTCGACGAAAACAGTTTTGTTGGGACCGTAATGTCAAACAGTTGCTACATGACCATTTTCGCGATTTTTGAATATCGTGTGTGATCAAACGGATTTTTAAAGGGTGAAACAAATATGAAAATAGAATATATAAAAATATCTTAAACTATGCTTGGACCTAATCAACCCACGTTTTCCCTTCTAAGCCTCACCTTTCTGTTTAAAACGCAAGAAGCAAAATATGAGCCGCCACTTTCTCATTGTGTTCCAGGAAATAATCTCGATCAAAAGAAAAATCAGAATAAAAGGAAATAAAATCATACAAATCCTATTCTGTATATAATTGGAATCAGTGAGGTGCGCCCTTCAATTCTGGGTATGTATTGTTGAACTCGATGGGGTTTCATCACTGTCCATCTTCGAGCGTGGATCTAGGGTTGGCGGTTGCGTCTTATTGGATCATCGAGGTGTAGTCTCGATGTTAGATTCAGATTCAGGGAGTAAAATAGCACCATTTGTGGAAGTTCTGGGTGATTCCGGCGTTAATGGTGTCGCTCGAACACTAATGCCGACGGGGATGAACTAGACGACGGAACGTGAATGGTGAGGGCGAGTTCATCAGTTTGGGTACTGGTGGATGGAGATTAAGGGGAGGAGAGAAATGGTGAAGTCGGATTATGAGACCGTGAAGTATTGAGGGTGTTTGGGTCGAAGCTTTCTGTAATGGTGAGGAGCAGGCGTCGGTTTTTGTTCAGGAGGAAGAAGGACTTTAGGTGTGGGCCGATAGGTTTGAAAATGGGCCGGGGTTTAGAATGTAAGCCCAGTTTAAATTAGAATTTTAGTTTTTATTAAGTTAAATTATTCGTATTAACTTGTGAATGTTGTATCTTGACCATACGATGTCAGAATCACAAACCGTAAGTTGCGTTGGGATCGTATGGACGGTGGCTACACCATGGAACT
This sequence comes from Allium sativum, assembly GCA_030737875.1. Taxonomy (NCBI): domain Eukaryota; kingdom Viridiplantae; phylum Streptophyta; class Magnoliopsida; order Asparagales; family Amaryllidaceae; genus Allium; species Allium sativum. Next base: position 881,290,366 of record CM060919.1, on the reverse strand, counting down.
AACTGGGAGTGAATCCGAGCCCGTTACAATTTATGGGGAAATAAATTGTCCGTTTGAAACAAACGACAATTATCGTTAATTAACGATGATAGTCCAATGTGAGTAAAACTCACCAACTCTGAACAGTTTATATTTTCAGTTGTATTCTTAGAACTGTTAAAAATTGTCTGATTGATTGTGTGTTGACTGTTTGATTGAACTACTAGTCATTTAGTAGAAATTATATATATATATATATAAACTGTTAAATATTTATATGATTGATTCTGCATATCAGAATATTACTGGTGTTGTTTAACATCTGTGGATGCAGGGAAACAGGTTGGAGGAATCCAACTGGATTCCTCAACATTTATTTTTTTGTTATTCATATATTGTGATATATGATGTGATGTATAATCTGACATTAATTATGTGTGTTTGAACGATATTTATCGTTGTTATATGGCGTGTTAAATACCATAAGAAATACCAGAATGTAGAAAAGGAATTTTCAAAGTATATTTTGAAATAAAGTTATTTATATAAAATCAATGGATTTTATATATATAAATATAAAAGGATTTTTGTAAAAGGAATATATTTGGTAAATCAAGTATAGGAGAAATATATTTGTAAATCAAATATAAAGGAGATATATTTGTGAAATCAAACATAAAGGAAAATATTTGTTAACCAATATATATAAAGGAAAATATTTGTCAAACAAATAGGAAGAGAAATATTTGTAAACCATTTACAAATATAATTAAAAGGAATATTTATTGTTAGAATAAATAGAATAAAGGAGACATTTATTTGTTAAATAAATAGGATTATAAAGGAAATATTTATTTAGAAAATAAATACGATATTTTAAAAGGAAATAGAGTTAATTAATCAGAGTTAATTAGTTAGAGTTAATCAAATAGAGTAAAGTATAGAGTTAAGCAAAATTAGAAACTGACTAGAATTAGTAAGTTGAATGGGTTCCTGAGTATCGATCTGATGTTGGTTTCGGCCTTCGGGGTTTATACTTAGGAAGTTATTCTCTTGTTAGTTTATAGTTAGAGTCTGATAGATGTGGAAGAATAGCGATACATAATTAAGCCATGGAAATGTTTTCCAGTGTTAATAACGTATATTTTCTAAACATAGAAAATGAGGAATATATATATATATATATATATATATATGCTGGATGATTGATCGATATGATTTCCATCTGGAAATAATATCGTTGTTTGCACACGAGTTTTTCTTTGATAGTTAAATCACAGACTATCAATGTTTTGACCAATTTAACGTTGTTAATATGGAGAGACCGGTTGGATTATTATCCAAAGAACCACTCTGTATTGGCATAAGCGTTGCGAATCATATTTGCCAAAGATAATTGGAGACGGAGTAAAGTGCAAGGGCTATTGTATAAGTCTTAGATAACAGTGCCTAAGATGGATATACTGAATAGTGCCTTCGGTTTGTCCAGTCCCAGGACAACTTGTATGGACGAAGGTCTGACAGAGTATATCTGGTAGATCACGTAAGTTGATCGTTTCAAAAGTATTAACGTTGGTGGTGGAGGAATTCGTTTCTCTTAGCTTATACCCGTGGTATTTTTGGGAAAATCAATTTGGGATTTAGAGGGTATGACGATGTGACATTCTAAGTGAATGAAGATGTGGTATGTGAAAAGATAAGCGTAGCTTCTAGCCTCACATCCGGTAAATAACATAAATCGGGCAGGTTGCATGGCTATGTAGGTCGCACCTATTAGGGTGTATAATCACCTGATCTAGAGTTTCATTTACTTCTAAAAATCTATTGTTGATGCTGTCCCATTCGGGAAAACGGTTGCTGATCCCAACCGTTGGTGATATACATTCGATACACTCAAGCAAAATGAGTGGTCGGTCATGTGTGGCCGGGTTACAAGATATTCTTGTTGAACCCAGTGTATTCCTCTCTAGAGGTACACTAGCGAAAGGTGGTTCCATACCTTGTCATAGTTGGAAACCCATTATCCAATACGTGCTTGCGACTTTGATTGTATACTATATATGTAGAACGTGAGATGAAAGCGTTTCTGCTAGATTGATATATATTTGTACTTAGACAATATTATAATATCAGAATGATATTGCTTGTCAAAAATGTTGGATTCTCATAAGGGAAAAACCCGTTCCGTTATACGGCGTGGTCTTATGAGATATCGTTTACTTGTTCAGACCGTTTTAAACTATTTTACTCATACCAGTCTCATGACTGACCCGGAGTTTATTTTGTTTTGTTTCCCTAAACTCTTGGGTGCCTAAATTTGTACGGGCAGTCAAGTAGTCGGGATTTACAGATACACTTGGGGAGCTTGGAGCAGGAGGCTTCAAGATTCTATAGCTATTATTATTTCCGCTGTTGTTGTAAGTGCCGTACTCTGATAAGTGTTATTGTATATATACTGTTTGTATTTCAAAAGCTATATTATATGTTATTCGTTCCGCTGTGAGATTCGTGTTACTCTGATGATGATGTTCTTCTTCTTCTATTCTATTAGTTCTATCTTATCTATCCTCACCTTCTATCTTCTTTCTATTAATTTCTTGAATTTCCAGTGCAATTTGGGGTTGGACTTATGTTATTTGGTCAGCTCAAATTGGTCTGGATTTTCGGGTCATTACACTCCTTATCCTCTGCTGGTCGTCTTATTCTTGTTAAACATGTCCTCTCATCCTTCCAACTTATTAGATGTCCTTTCACAAACTCCCTATCTGGGTAATTAACAAAATTGATTCAATTTGTAGCTCATTTATATGGAATGGTGGTAAACTGAAAAAACTCGCAAACGGTTTGTCTCCCAATAAATCACGGTGGTCTTGGAATTCTAGATCTTTCAACCTTTAACCTTGCACTGCTTGCCAAATGGCTATGGCGAATCCTCTCACCAGGACAATTCATCTGGAAAGATTGGATCTTGACTCGACTGTATGATTCGAATCCCTTCCTCATCCTTCATTTTAGACCAAATGCTAAGCCCCCACCGTTCTGGAAAGAAATATTATCCACCATTGCCAGAGTAAAATCTCTTTTTCATGTAAAAATTAACAATGGTGAATCCTGTCTTTTTTGGTTGGATATTTAGAGAGAACAGATTCCTTTTTCCACTCTTTTCCCTAACCTTGTAGCATTAAACCAATATAACCCGTTGACGGTGGCTTTGGCTCACGAACTTGGCCCAATGGGCTTTTTCACTTCATCATTTCTTGGGCTTGAGTATCTTGAAGAGATTATTTCTATTGGGCAAATCCTTAGCATTTATCAATTAAATAACGAACCTGATTCATTCTCGTGGGCTTTGGGCCCATCTAATACATATTCAGTCGCGGCCTGTTATATATACTTGATCCATCCAGGCCGATGTTTCTCTTTCTCTCGCATATAGAGATGTCACTTACCTCCTCGAGTGATCTTCTTTCAATGGTTTCTCATCCATAATCGCATCAACACAAGAGACAGAATTCATCGCTTCAATAACAATATTGATCCTATCTGCGTACTCTGTAATCATCACAATGAATCTCCATGGCATCTTTTCTTCGAATGCGATTTTTCCTATGCAGTGTGGGCTGCAATCAGTTCCTTCATTCTTGGCTTCATCCCTCCCATCAACTCATTCTTCAAATATTAGCAGCATAATCCCCCTGATCCCATACTGGATACCCCAGTGGCTTTCTTTTCATGGTGTATTTGGTTAGAACGCAACGCAATCATCTACAGTAGACCCTCGAAACTTTTGATGGGAACATGTTATCACATCCTACATCTTTTCAAAACATGGACAAGATCAGCTAGACACGCTCGCTTCAGGCTTGCTCTTCCCATGCCGCAATCTCCTGGATCGCAAGAAAGCAGCTCCCTCTTCCCTATATGATTTCACCAGTAGCTAGCTATTATTGTCTATGGTGTATTTTAGCTGTGTAATTTTATGCTATGTGTGCTACTTTCTGATGTACATATTCTGCTCTATGTTTATATTCTCTTTTCGGGCCTGCTGGGTCTAGACTTATTATGCCGCTGGTTGGGCCTGTCAACCAGCTTATATTATTAGCTACTATTTATGCGTAACCGGCTGTGTAGCATCACGCTACACACCCGTCTTCCTCTAAAAAAATTGATTAATTAATATGAATATCAATACCAAACATTCAAATAGGATCCAAAGTCCAACCAATCAACATAAACCAAATGAAAAAACCAATATCCGAACATACAAAATAATTATACAAATATTACATCTTTCCAAACATACCAAATAATTATACAAAAATAGCTTCTACAACCAAACATACGTTCACTAACAAACCGTTGCACTAGTTATCTCCCTTCTTGACCAGTGGTGTGGAATTTGTTGACGAACCAATGCTGCTATTACTTTTATGTCCTCGCGCACTGGCTGAAGTGTGTAATGTAGACTTTGGTTTTGATGGGCTATATAAAAAATATTCATGTTCTACAGCTGTTGGAGGAGGAGGAGTGGGAGGTGTACATAATGGATCTGCTGAAGGAGGAGAAGATGGTGGTCTTGACCTATCAAGTTTGTTTCTACGCAAGATACATCTAAAATCTTTTGGTATTTATGCACATTGTCTTTCCTTCTTCGCCTGTCTTCCCTTGGCGGAGCTTTTCTGCTTCTTCCCATGCTCGGTTAATATCACAGCCTGTACATTTAAAGGAAAATCAGTTACGTTAAATAAAATCAATTAATTGTAAATAATACTACCCACATCAACTTATCACATTCCACTCTAGTGGTGCTCTCGGAACGTAAGGTGCCAACGTCGAATCAACTGAGGGTTGAACGACATAGCGTCGTCGTGTAATGTTCCAATACCACCTCATGTACTATGCTGTAGAAATAGTGGGCTCCCACTCAACCTCAATACAATTATGGTGGTTATTCCATATAGCAACAAGTGTCAGATAATCATGCACACTATAGGCCTGTAAGTAAGGAGGCGCATCGTCTGGTATATGCTGCATCACGTTAAACTGTCTCATAACCCTATCGGAAAGGTGCCAAGCGGTTGTTATGTAGGCTATTATAGGTACTCTCGTAGTCCAGAGGTACCTAGCGGTTGTGCGAAGTGTGCCAAGTACCTCCTGATTTTATGGTGTCCATGTAGCCTTATCTTCTTCAAGGACGTCCAACTCATTACGGTAGAACTTCACACTTTGTCGTGGTGTTTGTCACGTACTCTTACGTCCTACCTACCTGTTACATGATTTTAAAGAACGCATATTAGAAATGATATATATTGTGTTTAACTACATAAACAATCAATAAGTATACCTAGACCCAAGCGGCATTGATGGATCGATAAGATTAGGCCTCACGTATAGTCTTCCTACAGGAAGATAAGTCCAGGCCCGAAGTTGTGTTTTGAAATAAATTATTAAGAAAAGGAAATGATTCATCGTATTGTATATGAGTGAACTTTAGAAATACGGTTTGTTAGACCAAAAAATGGTCCTAACACCCAAATCGTCGTATTTTGAGCATAGGATATGAAGAAATAACTGGAAAAATAAGAGAAAAGCAAGACAACAAGATTTTTATAGTGGTTCGGCGTTAACGAGCCTACGTCCACTTCATATTTTCTCATTTCACTCATAGATTACAATTACAATGAATATTGTCTTTCAATCACTTGAATTCAATGAATAATTCTCTCCGAATCCATTGAATTTATTGAGGAAGATGGTGGTTATTCATGGAGAAGTCTTGGCCATGGCAGCCATGGAAGTTGAGATGCCAAAAATCCTCTGAAAATGCCCTCTGAAGGTGTATTTATAGCTGTAGGAAAGCTCCTGGGAGGACTGGTTCGTGATGGGGTACGTGGCAGGCGATCCAGAAAAATAGGAGAGCCAGTAGCCTTGAGAATAGGTCAAAACAAGCTGCGTTTGAACAGGTCCGAAGTTCGGATCGTGGTCATAGGTCGGATCGCGGTCATGGGTCGGATCGCGGCCATGGGTCGGATCGCGTAGGCAAGGTCGGATCGGATCGCGTAGGCAAGGGCGGATCGGATCGCGTATGCAAGGGCGGATCGGATCGCGTAGGGCGGATCGGATCGAGTAGGCAAGGGCGGATCGGATCGCGGTCATATGCCAGCTTACACTCGTTCACGGAAATGGGCGTAACTTTCAAACCGTAAGTCCGATTGAGCCAAACCAAAGCTCAAACTGAAGCTAATTCAAAGGGCTACGAGTATATAAGGTGAATAGATCCAAATGAGGTCATTTGATAGGGGTTTCGGGCCAGTTTATACTGATGTTGTGATTTTGACCTAACTGCCTTGTGTCTTCTGAGGATGCTTCCAATGCCAGAGAGTAATGTTATCCAGAGATTCCATATGTGACAGCATCTGCCGAAAAGTGTTTCAACATGATATTTGCTTTGGGTAGCCTGGTCACAAAGCAGGCTAACATTTTGCCCCCCAAAGTACATCTTATCGCAGATGAGATGTGCTTTGAATGTGTTGAGCTAAATCTCTCTGGAACGTTATTTATCCTTGAAAAGGCTTTATCCAATTGTTGCATTGCTTCCTCAGGAACTAGTGGGCCAAGCTCTATGGAAGGAGTATTCGAGACGATCAAGAAATTGTTTAAACCTTGTCGAATCAAAAGGTCTAATTCATCCGTCAGAATTCATGCTAAATCATCGGCTCCCGAGCGTGATTCTACACGTACAGGTCGCTGCCAAACGACATCATCATTCTATGCAAGCCAAGTGCATGGTAGGGTTGGACTTTCTTTTACATATGAGTCAATAAATGGAGTAATCACCCAAATCATGGGGAGATGTAAGAATCTTTGGGCTCTGAACTAACAACTGGACTGTTGGGACGAAGCACATCAGAATCAACATACGAATTTGTCATTTGTACTCAAGATTGGACTAGCCTGATATCTTGATATTGATTCAGGATCTTAAAATCGCATTGAATCGTAACAGTAAGGAATTCAAAAGCCATGATCACTCTGGATCGTAGTCGAGAGAATCCACATATGTTACGGATCATTTCTTAATCCAATATCCACATATGAAGTAGTCAGTAAGGGACGTTATTAAAATTATGTGGACCAGTGCCTATAGGATTGTCACCATCGCAAGGTAGTAGATAGGTTTGTCACACCTTCCATTTAGTATAGTTTGAGTCTTTAAGTTCACATTCGATCCACAAGCTAGCTCGCTTGGTCGGGAAAGATGAGTAAGGTTGTACTCCGGAGGCATGACGTGCATGTTTTGAATCCCATTTCATGCCAGGATTTTCTTCAAAGTTAGTCTATGAACCGACACTTGTGCTCTCAGTGCCATCGGAGGACAAGCGAGGTCAGTACTTATGCCCCCAGTATCGATGGGGGTTGAGTTGAGTCAATAAGGCATTTAATCTTGAAGATTTTATACTTCCTGTCGTTGCATCTGGTAAGAGTTGCAGGTTCAGCAATCTTAGCCGACCCAGATCATTATGTACTGTTTCTCAATTTAGCAAAAATCGGAATTGTATATGCAAATGGTTGAACCACGTTTGCTTTGATATCATCTCTTCTCTTTAGTCAGATAGTGAGGATTGCCTCGTTTGGCATCAGCGACTTCGGTTACTCTCATCAGATCAGTTGCGGAGTCAAGTAAGGTTGTTGAATACGAATGAATAAATGTCGTTATGAAGTTAGTTGGGCTCCACCGTTTATGCTTCAGCATAGTCCGAAATGGTTATCACAGTCTTATTGAGTCTCTTTCTCATGCTCGATTCAATCGAGCTTGGCAAACAAGATCATGGGCTCGATAAGTGGTATAGATTCTCTTTGGAATTGCACATTCTTGTCGTTGTTTTCCAGGGCTTTTCCTTTGTCCTTATCGTTTCGGGAATTAGAAGGTACTCCATTCTTTAGTCAGGAAGGCATCTATGTCATTCGTCTCGACGCTAACACCTTTTTATCATGAAAGTCTATCCACTTCAGGGTTGAATTCATCAAAATCTCTGAGCAAGTCTTGTTATAGAGAAAATTTAAAGTCCGGGGGAATAACAGGGGATCCTGACGTCCCACGTGTGAGGGCTGTAATTGTTGTTATCCACATCAACTAGAGGAGTACCACTCCTCGAGAGGTGCCGAATTAAACTGGCGAGCAGATCACCGTCAAAGAATTGCTGCACATTTTCAAGATCATAGCTGGTGCCCCCAGTATTGAATCTGAAATTACAAGGGGGTCTTTGTGGATTTCTTATTTCCGCATCGATGTTACTCCCAAGTCACGGGTCGAGTCATTCAACTCGACCGGGCTTCTGTTCTTCGAATTGTTGCGTTCCATCTTGGAGTTGAGCGTACTCTAGCGCTTGAGTACCCATTCGAGCTGGAACTGAAGTTGGTCGTGCATGACCTAAGTTCATTGTGATTCTTGCATTCTCATCTAGGAAGTTGCAGGTAGCCGTTCCATCGCCCATGTTTCCGTCTACGACGTTCTGAATCGAAGCTGCACGTTGTGTGACTGCTGATTGGTTCGTGTTCATCTCGGGTGTTCCCACTTGCTTTCTGCATGAAGGGAGAGGTTGGAGGCAAAATAGCTGCATCTTGTCCAATTGCTGTATGGGATATATCCAGCCTTATATGAGCTTCCCATTCTAGAAGTTGGTTGGGATCAGCAGATGGACATTCTCTTTGCATTTGTTTCTTGGTCCTCAAGGGGGCCTGTTAGGATCACAACACAAGTTAAACACAGGCACTTAAGTTATGCCGTTTGTAAATATTTTCAATAGCCATGGCCCCAGTTATAGGGTAAGTGCGAAAGACATGCGGTCGGATCACTTCCCTTTCGAATTCAGACATGTATACATGAGAAGAGGAAGTCACTTTCAGAATTCAAGCGATCATACTATCCAAGCATGGAGTAGGACGTGTTTGGGACGGTACAAGAAGCCTGTAATTCATAAATGTCCAGAATTCCACGATTACGTCGAATCGTATTAAGGCCAAGGAATCAATGATCGCTCAAGATCATACTAAGGTAGGGTAGACATCAAAAAATCTCAGGGCCTCGCCAGGTCCTTCCAGTTGCGAGTATGAAGTTGTATAACATGTCGCTGAACAATTCACTATCCAAGCTTCTTTTTCTGTCGTCGCCGTGAGTCGCACAGGCAGCTTAGAATTATACGCCTACGTCATCCTTCTGGACGCGGCCCTTTAGTTATTCCCTACTGTTCTGCTGTTGTTGTGCGAGTTCGGATCTCGCATTTTGTCCAGCTTTGTTTTGTGAGCCTGTACTTAGTGAATGAAATTCCATTTCTTTTTGTACTGCTGTGTTCGTGTGCTGCCTCCCATTCCCGGAAACGAGTGGTTCGAACTCCATTTTCATTCTTGGTCCCAGTCGTGTGACGGGATAGGATCCCTTGAGTAGCATATGTCGTCATGCATTTATACTCTCTTGATCCTTCAGTGGAGAAGAAATTATGGGGGGTGCTGAGTCTCCAGCACCTTTCTCAGCGCTTAATCATAGACGCTTTTATACTCTCCTGGCGGTCGCCAAGGTTAGAGTTCGAACTCAGCTGTTCTGTCGCTCCCCGATCCTTCAGCGGGGTAAAAGTTCTTTCTCAGCGCTCAATCGGAGACGCTTTTATACTCTCCAGGCGTTTGCCAAGGTTAGAGTTCTGACTCAGCTGTTCAGTCGCTCCCCGATCCTTCAGCGGGGTGAGAGTCCTTTTGCATTATCCTGTACCTGCGAGCATTCCATAATTAGTTATGCATTTAAACATTTGAAACGCAAATAAGCAAACAAGTCATGAAACATTATAAGTTATCAGTGCAACCTATAAGTGAAAGTGCAGTAAAGTAGTATGTATGTATAGGTATGCCCCCAATCAATCATTAACTTAGTGCCTGGCCAGGTCTTGTTGAGGATTGATTAGGACCATAACTGTGTTGCCCCCATGTCCGGACATGGAGGATTTGGGATCAGCTTCCATCCTGCCCCCCGATCCTTTAACGGGGGAGGAATTTTCCCGTGGCGCTAAGTCTCTAGCGCTTTTATACTCTCCCGATCCTTCAGCGGGTTAGAGTTGCTGGGGCGCTGAATCTCTAGCGCTTTTATACTCTCCTGATCCTTCAGCGGGTTAGAGTTCGAGCTCGGTTCATGATCTGCTCAACGATCCTTCAGTGGAGCAGAAGTTCTCAGCGCTAAATCATAGATGCTTTTTTACTCTCTCTCGACTCTGGAGAGTTAGAGTTGGGACTCAGCTGTTCCATCGCTCCCCGATCCTTCAGCGGGGTAAGAGTCCTTTCTCAGCGCCAAATCATGGACGCTTTTATATTCTCCTGGCGGTCGCCAAGGTTAGACTTTTGCTCAGGCGGGTCCGATCATGGTACACCTCCATGCCTTGTGGACGTCATCTTCGCGTCCTTTATACTCTCTCTCAGCTCTGGAGAGTTAGAGTCACGGATCAAGCGGTCTGCAATCATGCACGCTCATCAAACTCGTCCTAGGTTTACATTTTAATCCAAGCTCCGAGGATTAAAACCAGTCGGACAAGGAGTTGGAGCATTTGCCAAGGCTTTGAGTTCCTCTGAACAGTCTACGGGAGGAATGGTTGGCACCAGACTTCGGGTACCTGCATTATTCACACCGCACGAATTAGTCACGTCAGTAACTCGGAAAGCATGTGAAAGCAAATTTTATGATTGAAAAGTAAGCAAATTAAGAGGCAGTGTTGCCTCCTTTATTTGAATTCATGTAATCTGGTGGCGTCGAGCATAGGATCGAGCCATGTAGGCGGTCACACCGCGTCCATCTGGAGTCGGATTATGACATTGTAACTCAATGATTTATGTTCAATTGTCTTGTGGTCTGCCACGTGTGAGCCAAGGATTGGATGGTCATCCCAGATCCACCTTGAGCTATACAGCATTCTTTAGACGAAGAGCGTGGCTTTGTAAACGAGCAGTTCAGTCGAGCTCGTTATAGTATTGCTCTATGGCTCTATATGCGGGTGTTACAAGTTTGATCGGTAGCAAATCCTGGATACCTTGGTCGGGGTCTTGAGATGGCAAAGGCGGCTAGGTAGGTACTATAAACGAGTGATGAGGTCGCATCTCCTTCAAATCGTCTTTTTGCCCCTATACTGAGGGTAAGGATGGAGTGTCAGGAAGTCATGACTGGATTGCTAATGGTAGCACATCTTTGCATTGGTGTTAGGTTGTAAATTAGCATGAGAACAATGGATTCATGCTTATAGAAATTTTTGCACTTTCCATGCTAGGAAATAGGATATTACTGCTGGTGGGATAATCATATCACATAAATTTGCTGATATACCCTCGATCCCATATCGGGGACAAGGGTTAGTGCGCCGACAATCAACCATCATTCCTGCGTAAGCGTTCTAGATCTTCAACTCGCTAACTTTCAGGCAAGACTAAGTCAATTGGCCAGGCAAATTCTTGATGTATCAGCTCTGAATTAGATGATGTAATCTCGAGCAATTCATGCTCAAATCTGTAGTTGCCCCTAGCCTTATGGGAGTGAGTCACTTGGCAGATAATCGATGAAAAGAGTGGAAGTATGAGTCTTCACTTTCTAACTTCAGAACGCCGTTCGCCAGAAGTTTCATTCACGTACATCTCCCATCTAATGGGTGGCTGACTGGTGATTTGGTCGAATCATTCAGGGCGGTGAATTCGGCAATTGCACTCGTTGGTGTTTGTTTTGGGACAATCTTCCAAGAGAAATAGGCAATGTCGAATTGCATGTCATATCTCGAGGCATAAAGAACGATTGCACGCCTTTCACTTCACCTTGTTAGATGCATTCTGTGCTGTAGGAAGTTTATCATGGAGTTAACCATGACTCTTTTCCGGGTTTGGTCTCCAACGTTGGATCAACTTCCATTTTATCAATGGTTGTATTTCATAGTGTCTTGATGGGGATCATCTCTATCTTTTCTGGATTATCAGAACTTTCTTATTAGACCAGATGATTCGACTGTAGATCTTCTGTGTATGAAATATGAGGTATGTTGTAACGTTTCAATCCATCCAATAACTCTTCTGCCCATTCTAGGTAAGCTGTGAGTTGTGGTTTCTCCGACTGGAATTCCTTTCGAGTCGTCCTTCGGGGGTTATCTGCAAAACTTCGGCGTTGGATTGCCGATCATTTCTTGCACCGTCTATATACAACTTCCAGGTGCTTGAGTTCATCTTTCATTTCGAATGGCAACTCCATACAAAATCCCGCGGTAGTGAACTTACTGCATACGTCTTATTTGCTTGACGGGAGCACACTTCAGGTTTATACTCAAGAAATGACTCATAAATTTGGGATAAAATCCCGCGAATATTAGCACTGGTCCAAACGAACACATCCAGGCTCGCCTATGGAAAGCATATAAGTTCTCTCGTTCGGAAGAGGTCTAAAGGAGATCCGATGTGAAGACCTTAGTCAGGTCGGCGTCACCAGTCAGAACACGCGCAGTTGCATTATTAGATGTCACCCTTCTTCATCCCGAATCACCATCCTCTCTGGAATCTATGTCTTCGGGCAGGTCGTTTGGCAATTCCTTTTGCGATGCTCCCATTATTCGCAACATTGACACCTCCTACACACTCCATTTCATCTGGAGGGGAAGCGTCTTTGGGTTTCACGCAATCTCTGTTGCGTAGCATATTCCATCCTTCCTAATCAGTCGGCTTCTCCAATAACTTGGTCACCATAGACCAGTCTCACTCCGTCTTTGGTAGGGATATTCAATGGTTAACACCAAGATGCTATGTAAGCTCTGAATTCCGCTAGACCAGGTTGGTTGAGACCACGATCAGATAAGCTTGAATGCAATAGCATGGCTTGCAAGGCTTCAAGTAATGTTCATACATTCTGTCATAACTGTTGTATGAAGTGGATAGCTAATGGTTGGTTCATATTTGTGTTGATCTCAAGTTCTCATCTCTCAACCGAGATCGTATGGTGGCTGGTGAGCAGTCAAATTGCTATCGCCCGGGCAAGGATCCATATGCCCGATCATGGCCCATGGTGGTTCAATTGGTACCTAACTCTGGGCACCAAAGTACATTGATCTACCCTTCATTCTATGGAAATCAGTCTTCCTTGATGCGGTTGACGACAAATAGGCATTGCAAATGTTAGCTAAGCTTTTCAAGGAGTGAACTGTGGGACATATATTTTTCACCAGGCCATTCAAGCGAAGGGTAACTTTGTAGTGCTAGGATCCTTTCTTGCTATTTGTTATCCCATCATTGAGAATCATGGCCATTGGGATCTTCTGAGTCATCCTCAGAATAGTATCCGGATTGTTCTATGTCAATGTCATCTGGGATTTCGCCTGTAGGACAGGTTTAAGTCACATAAACTAGGTGATCACTGTTCGTTTAGGAGCATCATCAGTTGCATTTGGGAAATATGCACACCATTGGAGCTTTGGAAGAGGAGGTTGCCAAGAGATAATCATTATCTCGTATACCGTCATAGCTAGCGTGCCGAATCTTTCCAATAGCTACTCACATTGAATAACATCAGTATTAAGAGGTCATGGTTTCTGGAGGAATTCCAGTTGTCGTCATTCCGTTGTCAAATTCTTTGACAATCCGTTTATTCTTCATTGACAAGCTTTGATGAATATATGTTGGTCAACATATATGTTGAGCTGAAGATGAGCCATGCTCCGAGCCGAAGGCGAGGCCGTGCTCCGAGCCGAAGGCGAGGTCGTCAGCGGGTCCGGGTGCAGCGCCAGCGGGGGTCCGGGGCCCCGCAGTCCCGGCGGCGATCGACCTAGCCGGTTAGGTCGAAAATGTGGGCACCGCACGATTTTTTCAATTTTGGAAGATAGAGCCTTTTCTGAAATGATCTGAAAATTACATTTTTTCCAAAAAATGTCACTTTTTTGGGTCGGATCGCCACCCTTGTTCGTCACCACTTTTCTGGGTCGCGGTTCTATACTGTCGTCTGGTTCGTGGCTCGGATCGTCAATTAATCAACGTCTTCGGATCGGATCGCGGATCCTACACCAGGTCAGGTCGTGAAAGTCACTCTGGGCCCGGGTCGTGGAGGTCGTTTCACGAACTACGAATCGGATCGTGATGGCTCTTTGGGCTCCGTTCGTGGAGGTCGTTCCGCGAACCGCGAATCGTATCGTGATACCCCCTGCGATCCGCGAACCGTGAACCAGTTCGTGATACCCCCTGCGATCCGCGAACCGAGAAATGGCCACCTCCTCTAACCTGCTCCTGTGCATTTTCTTTATTATCCTCATTTGGTCGTGAAGCTTGTGAACCCTTAGCTTTTTTTTTTCGAAGGCATGAAGCTCTGATTTTCTGAAATCAACGAAATATTCAAAAATGGTAGAAACGCGGACTGTTTTCTTCGAACTTTCAAATCCAAATAATGAATAGCAATCCGATAGGTCGAGAATTCGATTCTCAGTGAAATCACCAAAATGTTAGACCAAAAAATGGTCCTAACACCCAAATCGTCGTATTTTGAGCATAGGATATGAAGAAATAACTGGAAAAATAAGAGAAAAGCAAGACAACAAGATTTTTATAGTGGTTCGGCGTTAACGAGCCTACGTCCACTTCATATTTTCTCATTTCACTCATAGATTACAATTACAATGAATATTGTCTTTCAATCACTTGAATTCAATGAATAATTCTCTCCGAATCCATTGAATTTATTGAGGAAGATGGTGGTTATTCATGGAGAAGTCTTGGCCATGGCAGCCATGGAAGTTGAGATGCCAAAAATCCTCTGAAAATGCCCTCTGAAGGTGTATTTATAGCTGTAGGAAAGCTCCTGGGAGGACTGGTTCGTGATGGGGTACGTGGCAGGCGATCCAGAAAAATAGAAGAGCCAGTAGCCTTGAGAATAGGTCAAAACAAGCTGCGTTTGAACAGGTCCGAAGTTCGGATCGTGGTCATAGGTCGGATCGCGGTCATGGGTCGGATCGCGGTCATGGGTCGGATCGCGTAGGCAAGGTCGGATCGGATCGCGTAGGCAAGGGCGGATCGGATCGTGTATGCAAGGGTGGATCGGATCGCGTAGGGTGGATCGGATCGCGTAGGCAAGGGCGGATCGGATCGCGGTCATATGCCAGCTTACACTCGTTCACGGAAATGGGCGTAACTTTCAAACCGTAAGTCCGATTGAGCCAAACCAAAGCTCAAACTGAAGCTAATTCAAAGGGCTACGAGTATATAAGGTGAATAGATCCAAATGAGGTCATTTGATAGGGGTTTCGGGCCAGTTTATACTGATGTTGTGATTTTGACCTAACTGCCTTGTGTCTTCTGAGGATGCTTCCAATGCCAGAGAGTAATGTTATCCAGAGATTCCATATGTGACAGCATCTGCCGAAAAGTGTTTCAACATGATATTTGCTTTGGGTAGCCTGGTCACAAAGCAGGCTAACATGGTTCTAACCTGAACAAGTATCATGCAACCTACAATAGAGCCAAACTTTAACAGCGCGCGCTTAGACATCTCTTGATCCATATAGGCCAACACTGCCCTACCCCATAAATATGCAGCGCACTGCCCCAGATCAGCTAAATACGGTAGCGATCTCAAATCTATATGGGTCTTGGTGTGATCGCACATCAATCTACAAAAAACAATGTGTAGTATATCGCAATGAGCCTGCTGCCGAATCCGAATCTCGGTAGCATCTTCAGGAATATCATGCGTCAACTGATTACAGTACCATGTGATCTCAACAAACTCATCACACCTTACTTGAGCAGCCGGTGGATCTAGCCCAAGTAGGTTACGAGAAAGCTACAAATAATCAAATCCCCCACCACCGTATGCAATAACATTGCCTTCAATAGGTAATACTAGCAAAACAGCCACATCTCCGAAGGTGATAGTCATCTCACCGAATGGTAAGTAAGACGTGGATGTCTCTGGCCCTCCACCTATCTACTAGAGCAGCAATAAGACAATGATCGAGCTGGATGTATCCTAATCTAAAAATGTGCCTAAATCCAACCATATCGACCTTGGCCAGAACACGAGGATGTGAAGATGTTACTTTCTTCAATGATGTGAGTGGTCAATGAAAAAATATGCCTTGTTACTCTAAAATTTTAATAGATAAGAAAAAAGATTGGGGTTTGATGTCCAATGCGGAAAAGAATACAAAACATAATAAAATGCAACATTTATAAAAAGCCACCTGCATATGATTATGGTTTGAAGTCCTATGCAGAATTAACTATTAAAGACGTTTACATAAGTATTATTTTCTAGAACATGCTATACTTTTCTAAAACAAGTTTAAACATGTTATACTTTTATAGTCATTTACATAAACAAGGAAAATTATCTACGACAACATTTCCAAACCAATACAGTGATTTTTCCGATTTGCACACATCTACATAATACACATCTTCAACGATTCATCAATATCATGTTCCAACGATCTTAACTTCAAACATATAAGCTTATTATGCCACTCAAATGCATACAACTTCATTTGTATTCAACCGTGTTATTAAACCATACCAATTCCTAAAAATATAACCCAATAACCAACCATCATATATCGAAAATGTGAACAATGTACACATCTACATTTGTAATTGCAACATACAAACTACTTACTAGTAAGCTACAATCAGCTCCATAACTTATAATACTTAAAATTAGATTACCTAAGTTCAGAATTGAAATATAATGTTTAGATTTTTACCGATTTCGTGTTGTATGCCAGATGTGCTAGCCATTGTAAGCTTTTTGGAACGAATTGGAGGAGAAATGGATGAAAACGGAGTTGATTTCTGTTTTCTATTTTTATTTTCGTGCTGGGTAAAAATGGGGAAAGTGAAATGATTTGGGGAAGAATGGGTGTCTCGGGTTTATGTGCAGCAGGTATTATCTGAAGGCGAGTTTTGAGAATTCGCCTTTTTGCGAATTCTCAAAATTCGCCTTTGTGCGAATTCTAAAAATTCGCCTTCAGAAAGACCAAAATGGGTCTAAACCTGTAATTAAATCTGAAACATGCCTATGTGTGTATTTGTTTGTATAGATAGGCCTATATACGTTAATTATCCTATATTTAATCTACATCTCTTATGGGACTGTATATACATGAACCATTATATTTGATACATTTTTCAATTGATGCATGTCCACTCAATGTTAAGCTTAGGAAGCCATTTAAAAATTAAAAAATTATATGTGAGTGTGAAAAGCACATTGTTGTATTTCTTCTTTCTCATGGGTTGTATCTCAATATGTCACTCAACATTTGGATAAGTGTGCCATATCAAAATATATGAGACAAGAACCATCTACACCTCTCTAAAAGAAAGAGGATATCGACAAAGCTGGTAAAAAATAACACATGATATTTCTTTAATGGCAAGTGTTCGGTTGCACCCCAAATGCCACCTGATTTCCACCTCACATTTATATTAATTTAAGTGAGTGGGAGGTGAGAGAGTTAGTGGAAGGAGAGAAAAAGGGGAATGAGTGGTGGAAATAAGGCGGCAAATGGAGTGCTGCACTATTACAGGTGCCATTGAACTTGCCTCTTCTTTAATAGATTTCTGCTTTAAGCATATCATTTTTTTGTTAGTAATGTGTTCTAATATGTTTACAAATCTGAAAATTCACATCGTAAATGATAATACTTTCTCACTTCAATGTATTGGACAAGGGAAGTGTTAAACCAAAAAATGGCACTAACACCCAAATTCACATCATAAATCACATAATAGATTTATGTGATTTGTGATCTGCATTTGGGTGTTAGTGCCATTTTTTGGTCTAACATTTTGGCGCGCCAGGAAGGGGGGCACACGACAACTTTTCCTTCTAGCTTGAAAGAAAGCATATTATTTGCCTATTGGATCGATGGTCAAACAAAAGAAGGATGGAACTTTCTCCCGTACTGAAGGTGCTGAGGCCGAAGGCACGAGAAACGAGGCAAGCCAGGATGCTTCCTCTCACGAAAACCTATCAGCATACTTGACTAGAGACGAGATGGATGACGTTCTCGCTGAATTGAGAGATCGAACGGCAAGGCAAGATGATCTCCTCCGGAAACAACAAGAGATGATCGATGGATTCTTCGCTCAGATGGATGGAAGGCCGAGCAACATTCAAATCATTGGAAACAAAGCCACTGAAGCGGCTCATGCCTCACATGGACTCGGGTGCAACCCACTCACTCTTGAACATTCAAGATCGACCTACTACAGCTCTAGTTCAGATAAACACCGGATCGCAAGCCCCCGCTCAGCAGAAGGACACGGCTCGTGATGCAGAGCCAGAAGCGGCTCGTGATAGGGGATCACGACCGGATCGACTTGCCCCCTCGAACCGCAAGCCACGAACCCCTGGACCATGACCCGGCTCATGGTGCATCCCTTGGCTCAAGAATTAGTCCCATCAACTCGCTCCTAGCAGCTCACCGGCAGCTTCCTTCTCTCACGCTCAACGCTGGGGGCACTAGCCCTGATCTTGACAGTCTGCAACAACTTTTTGAAGGAGATCGGCTAGCAAATCTGATTGAACGCATCTCAAGAGGCCGCACCATCAGAATGATATAGATGACGTTAACCACCCTCCTATCACTTCAGAGATAAGGAATTCCCGCTGTAACACCCCGCATTTTTAATGCAATTATAAATATAAAAATATGCATATATGTATATATATTGTATGCATAGATGTAACGACCCGTATTCTACACATCATAGGATCGTAGAATATTTATTTCTTTCCCGTATGAAGTCGTATGGTCATGTAACTTTGGGAAACATCCATTAGAGTCATTTCCCATGTTCATGATTTTTGTCGATTTTTAAATGACCATTTTGCCCCTAGTTGGTACTGTTTTGGCCATAACTTTTGATTGGAAAGGAATTATGACCTGAAACCACTTCCATTGGATTCGTTTGATGGTTTACCTTTCTGTAGAGTGGTCATAATAGCCAAACGGACTTACCGTTTGGGAGATATGACTGAAATAAGGTTTGGAGGGTGAAAAACTGCTTAACCGGGCCAAATAGGGTGATTAGTGAGTAGGCCCATAACCCATTTCGGGATTAGGGTTATGGGAAGGCTGAAATGAGATAGAGGATCATTCCATTTCAGATTTCTAGCCTCCACTTATCACCAAGAAACCCTAAAAATGGCCTCTAACCTCAAAATCACTTCCAAATCACCTTTTTGTCAAGGATTTGGCTTAGCAACCTCTAATCAAGGAAGATCTACACCAAAGCAACATTGGAGCTGCAGTTTAGCATTGAGATTCACATCAAATCAGAGATTTATTTCAGATCTTAGTTTATTTGTGGCTAAGGTGAGTGATTTGCATAGTTTTACACTAATTATGGCTAGTTATGGGTAATTAGTGTTAATTAGCGAATTTATACACTAATAAATTCGGGAAAAATGTTCATAAATTCCTAAATGATGTTTTAGACCTCTGATATGAATTTGGGTTAATTTGGTTAAGTTTTGCTAATCCTATCATTAGTTTCATCTAAACATGCTTAAGGGAAAATATGGGATTTTGGGTATGTTTGATCCATTTCAACCTATCATATTGATGTTTTGATGTTTGTGGTTGATTATGCATGTTGCTATGACTGTATGAAATGCTTTGTGATTGGTTTCAATAGTTAGAATGGTTGAAAACGTCGTCGAGTGGCGTAAACACTTGCTGGAACAGTTTCAGAAAACAGTGCAGGTTTCGGATCGGTTATGGGGCTCGGATCGAATATGTTGAACTGGGCAAGGAATCCGATCGGATCGGAACCTGACACTTGAGAAAATTGGCAAAAAGGAAGGCCACGCTAACTGGACTGGGATCAGATCGGATTAAAGAGGAGGGATCGGAGCGGATAAAGGAGGATGGATCGGATCGTAACACGTGAATGATGAGGAGGCGGATCGGAGTGGAAGCATGAACTAGAGGGGAAACGGCACCCGACCCGACCCGAGGAGAAACACCTGACCCGTACCAGAAGAAGACCCGACCCGAACCGATGGAGGATACCTGACCCGAACTGATGGCTTGAAGAGAACCCGACCCAGTATTGACCAATAACCCGAGATGCAAAGGTAGTCCAATATGGGAAGTTAGAGCTCAGGATCCAGTTGGGAACCGATGAGTTCACTTTATGGTTGGACTTTGCTGCGAGACGTGTGCTAAGGAGTTGTCGACGTTCATAACTTCGATTCACCACTAAAAATGGATGATGGCTACTTATCAGTGCAGTAGGGTCATTATGACCTGAGGGACAAGGTGATGGTAGCAAGACTACGTTATCAGTGCAGTAGGGTCATTATGACCTGAGGGGCAAGGTGATGCGTAGTAAGACTATGAGCCAACGCAGATGGGGTGAACAACCCCATGGGGCAAGTGGACATAGTAAGGATTGGGAAGGCTATGAGCTAGTGCAGATGGGGTGAATAACTCCATGGGGCAAGTGGACATAGCGAAGAATTAGTGGCTACGTTATCAGTGCAGTGAAGCCATTTATGACTTCATGGGGCAGAGTGATCATAGCAAGGTATGTTGCGTGATCGAAGTGGTGAACATCGTATGCTTTACGCACTGAGTGAGAGATGTGAGGATGGATTCTATGTTTGATTTTTTGCCATCACTATGACATGCACACCTCCCCTACCTCCGTATCTTTACACCATTTGATATGGTACCTTAGAGTGTTGTACAGTAAGTAGTGCTAACTCTTTGGTTGCAGGTCCAGGTTCAGGTATGTTTTAGTCTACCTGTTATTGTTCACTTTAGATGCTTATCGCTCATACCAGGCTTTATATCTGATCTAGAGTTTTATGTCTCCTCTTATTACTCTGGGTGCTCACACGAGCAGACTAGAGACAGGTTAGCTGGTGATGCGCGAGTAGCTGATTCGGAGGCGGGCAGGAGGCTTCCACGTATGATATATATATGCACATTCTCCCTGTGTCGTTGGTGGTCGCTACTTGGGCATTAGTAGTGTACCTCCTTTATCTTACTTTTGCTTTGAGACAGTTTGAAAGTTGTAATAAGCTGTATTTTGGATTTCCGCTGCTGTGATGTTTAGTTCTGATTTTCAGCTTATGCACCGTCTCTCCTGTTTTATGTCAAGTATGTTATTATTATATTTTATTCTATGCGCTGTGAGACATTCTACAGGTTCTTTGTATGTTCATTTCCTTCTTCCCTTTCCGTCTAACGACCCGTTCTGTGCTAACTGGACATGTGTATAGCGCACCTTTGGAGTAAATGTCGGTTGGTGCGGGGCGGGCCGTCACACTTGGTATCAGAGCTCTAGGTTGCGTAGTTAACCTAGGGAAAGACACTAGGGAGAGTTAGTACGTATATGAGAGCGCGTATTTGTAATTACTTTGGTTTTCAAAAGCAATATATATATATACACACACTATTAGTAGTATGAGAATGAAGTCGCACTGCACTAGCACCACTATGGGGTCGTTAATCGTTTCCCTTTTTTAGATTGACGATGAGCCGAGACACGAGGGGTGCTGGTAGAGGGACCAACCAAGGGAATGCCGCTGACAGGAGGGCGATGTTTACTAACCTCATGAGAGACATGCTCAGAGAAGTGCAAGGGGCAGTTCCCAATCCCGGAGTTGGTGTTGGCCCAGTAGTGCAGGCGCCTAGGGTCGATTCCGCCAAGTTGTGCAAGGATTACACTAATCTTGGTGGAAAGCCGTTCCACGGAACGGAGTCGGCCATAGATGTTCAAGATTGGATGGATAGCTGTGACCGTATCTTCGATGACTTGGGTATTGAGGATGCGATAAAGTGAAGGCTAGCGTCTCGTCAGCTGCAAGGGCGAGCGATGAATTGGTGGAATGCCATTAGAACAGCTACTCCAGAGGATCAGGTTACCTGGGATCAGTTCAAGGCTCGCTTTAGCGAGAAGTTCATTCCAGCTGCCCAGAAGTCAGTATTGTTCAAGAGGTTCTTGGAACTCAAGCAGAACGGGAGGGCAGTTTCTGATTATATTGCTGAGTTTGTCGAAGTATGGACTGTCTCTCATTGATACTCCTGAAAAGAAAAATGAGAAGTTCATTACTGGTTTGGATGGATACTTGGGGGAAAGGCTTATCAACCACATCGATGAGACTTTTGAATCGATTGTGGGGAAAGCTTTGAGATCAGAGAGTCTTTACCCTAAGTCAAAGACTGAGGCTGCATCTGCAGAAGGGCCAAAGCCGCAAGCAGGCGGTGGAGGCAAGAATAACTCTCATAATAAGAGGAAGCAGGACCAATCTAAAGGTGGCCAGAAAAAGAGCAAGAAGGATGTTGAGTGCTTCAGCTGTGGTAAGAAGGGCCATTATGCTAAAGATTGTCGGGCCAAGCCAGCGGATAAGAAGTGCTTCAACTATGGTCAAGTGGGACATTTCAAGGATAAGTGTCCGCAACCTCTTAAGGAGAAGCAGATTGTGAAAGCATATGCTATTGATGATGTTCCTTCTTCGTCGAATGCCCCAACTGCGGCGGAGAAAGGAAAGAATGTTGTTATTCAAGGTATGCTTTCTATTTATGATGTACCAGTTCGAGTTTTGTTTGATACTGGGGCTTCCCGTTCCTTCATATCTAGTGACCTGGTAGATAGGTTGGGACTGGAACCCGAGATAGTCGATAGACCATTGTTTGTGACGAACCCGATTGGTGGTTCGACTAGCCGTAGTATGATTTGCAGGAATTTGGTCTTATCGAGTCATAGATGTATGTTTGTTTGTGATTGCTTTGTTTTGGGCTTTACTGGGTATGGCATTATATTGGGAGTCGATTGGCTCCAAAGATACGGGGTCGTGGTAGACTGTGATGGCTTTTTGGTGACAGTGAGGGCGGATGATGGACGGAGGGTAGTGTTTGGTAGTCTACCTAGTGATGGAGTTATGGCTAGTTTTGTAAATTCCCTCGACATCCCGCAGGATGAGTTGTCAGATCTGCCCGTGGTTGGCCAGTATCCGGACGTCTTCGAGGAGGTGACCGGGCTTCCACCACACCGAGAGATTGAGTTCCGTATTGATTTAGGGAAAGATGCCAGACCTATAGTGTTGCCACTTTGTCGTATGGCACCAAGAGAGCAGCGAGAGCTCGGGGTGCAAGTCAGCAATCTTTTGAAGAAGGGATTTATTAGAAGGAGTGTCTCCGAGTGGGGAGCACCAGTTGTGTTTGCCACTAAGGCAGATGCCTCCCTTCGTTTGTGTGTGGACTATCGCGAGTTGAATAAGGTGACGAGGAAGAATAAGTATCCTCTACCGCGAATAGATGATTTGTTTGATCAACTGGAAGGAGCTAGAGTGTTCTCCCAGTTGGACCTCGCGACAGGATTTCATCAGTTACAAGTAGCGGATGAGAGTATTCCGAAAACGGCATTTAGGACACCGTCTGGATTTTATGAATGGTTGGTCATGCTATTTGGGTTGACCAATGCACCAGCCTACTTTGTGGATCTTATGAATCGAGTATTCAGAGATCAGTTGAATAAGTATGTTCTTGTGTTCGTAGACGATATCCTTGTTTACTCAAGGACAGAGAAGGAACACAAGGGACACTTGAGGATAGTGATGGAGGTGTTGAGGAGACACCAATTGAAAGCGAAATTCTCTAAGTGTCATTTTTGGAGAAGGGAAGTGAGATTCTTGGGTCATGTTGTTTCAGAGAGTGGTATTGCCGTGGACCCTGCGAAGGTGGCTATGGTCCAGGATTGGCCTACGCCCAAGAATGCAACAGATGTAAGAAGTTTCTTGGGATTAGCTGGATATTATCGTAAGTTTATCAAGGACTTCTCCAAGATAGCGGCACCGTTGACTCAGTTGACTAAGAAGAATCACTCCTTCGTCTGGGACGGAGTGTGTGAGGATGCCTTCAAGAGTCTAAAAGAGAAGTTGACGCGTGCGCCAGTGTTAGTCATTCCTAAAGGGAGTGAAGAGATGACGGTATACACGGATGCTTGTGGTACCGGACTGGGTGCAGTATTGATGCAAGGAGGTAGGGTTGTAGCTTATGCTAGTCGACAGCTAAAGCCGCATGAGAAGAAGTATCCTACCCATGATTTGGAATTAGCAGCGATCGTGTTTGCGCTGAAGATGTGGAGACACTACCTCTTGGGAGAAAGATTTGAGTTGTTTACCGATCATAAATCGTTAAAGTATTTTTCTCCCAGAAGGATCTGAATCTCCGACAGCAGAGATGGTTAGAGTTCTTGGCTTCGTATGATTTTGATATCGCATATACACCTGGGAAAGGTGATGCGGTAGCCGATGCCTTGAGTAGGAAACATGCCAGCTTAGGGGCAATGTTTCTTGAGTGGAAGCAACTGGAGTACATCGCGGGGTTTGATTTCAGACCAAGGTGCGAATTGGATCCAGTCATGCTAGCTAGTTTGACGACCAGACCCACTTTGGTTGAGCAGATCGGCTCTAGTCAGAGGAACGATCCTAATCTATTGGAAATCATCTCCAAGTTAGAGATGAACATCGACGGTGAGGAGATGAATGTGTATGGGCTTGATCGAGATAGATGGCTTTGGAGGAATGGAAGATTAGTTGCGCCCAACGTGAATGGTTTGAGGGATGAAGTGCTTAGAGAATGTCATCACTCAAAACTGACTATATATCCCGGTGGTAATAAGATGTATCGAGACATGAGACAGACTTACTACTGGGAAGGGATGAAAAGAGACGTTGGGAAGTTTATATCCAAATGCATGAATTGCCAGCTAGTTAAAGCCAGCAAAAGAAGCATAGTGGGTTGTTGCAACCATTAGAAATTCCCGAATGGAAATGGGAGCAAGTCTCGATGGATTTCATCGATGGTTTACCAAGGACTAGATCGGGATATGATAGCATTTGGGTAATTGTGGATCGATTGACTAAGAGCCCAAGATTTATACCAGTCAAATCGACCAGAACAACAGCCAGGTTGGCAGATTTGTATATGAAGTGGGTAGTGAGATTTCATGGAGTACCCAAAAGCATTGTGAGTGACCGAGACCCGTTGTTCACTAGTGGGTTTTGGAAGAGCTTACAAGAGGCTCTAGGGTCAGGATTACATCTCAGTACCGCATATCATCCTCAGACCGATGGTCAGACGGAGAGGGTGAATCGTATATTGGAAGATCTCTTGAGAGCTTGTATATTGGATTTTGGTGGATCATGGGATGACCATTTGCATCTAGTAGAGTTTGCATATAATAATAGCTACCAATCCAGTATCAGCATGGCTCCATATGAAGCTTTGTACGGAAGACCGTGCAACTCACCATCCTGTTGGATAGAGACTGGCGAGAAGTTTGTGCTTGGACCAGATGTGGTGAGGGAAACTTCCGATAAGATTAAGATCATTCAGCAACGAATGAAAGCTGCCCAAGATAGGCAGAAGAGTTATGCTGATAAGAGGAGAAGAGATTTGAAATTCTCCGTTGGTGACTTGGTGTTTGTCAAGATCTCTCCGTTGAAGAGCGTGATACGATTTGGTAGGAGAGGCAAGTTGGCACCAAGATTTGTTGGCCCATTCCCTGTTCTT
This sequence comes from Allium sativum, assembly GCA_030737875.1. Taxonomy (NCBI): domain Eukaryota; kingdom Viridiplantae; phylum Streptophyta; class Magnoliopsida; order Asparagales; family Amaryllidaceae; genus Allium; species Allium sativum. The sequence continues at coordinate 881,264,810 of CM060919.1, read as the reverse complement.
GAACTAGTCGGGAATTTGGCATATAGAATTGGCTTACCAGAGAAAATGGCGGGAGTTCACAATGTGTTTCATGTTTCCCAATTAAGGAAGTTCGTTCACAACTCAAATATGGCTATTTCACCTGATCAGTTAGAGGACTTCGAAGTAGAACCCGAGGCGGTTGGGAACCGCAAGCCGATTCGTATCGTGGGCCACGATACGAAGCAACTTCGAAGGAAGGCGGTGAAGCTAGTCAAGGTTCAGTGGGACGAAGACGAGAATGATTGTACTTGGGAGACAGAGGAGAGCATTAGGAAGGCATATCCAGAACTCCTTGCCTGGTAAGATTTACTTTGCGATTTAGTTATTCCGCATGCTAGGATAGACTTATTTTACTTGTTTTGTATGTTTGATGGTTGTTTTATGGTTGATAGGCATGCGGGACCTTTGTGTGTGTTTTGATTAGGGAATTTCGGGGGCGAAATTTCTTAAGGGGGGGAGAGTGTAACGACCCGTATTCTACACATCATAGGTTCGTAGAATATTTATTTCTTTCCCGTATGAAGTCGTATGGTCATGTAACTTTGGGAAACATCCATTAGAGTCATTTCCCATGTTCATGATTTTTGTCGATTTTTAAATGACCATTTTGCCCCTAGTTGGTACTATTTTGGCCATAACTTTTGATTGGAAAGGAATTTTGACCTGAAACTACTTCCATTGGATTCGTTTGATGGTTTACCTTTCCGTAGAGTGGTCATAGTAGCCAAACGGACTTACCGTTTGGGAGACATGGCTGAAATAAGGTTTGGAGGGTGAAAAACTGCTTAACCGGGCCAAATAGGGTGATTAGTGAGTAGGCCCATAACCCATTTCGGGATTAGGGTTATGGGAAGGCTGAAATGAGATAGAGGATCATTCCATTTCAGTTTTCTAGCCTCCACTTATCACCAAGGAACCCTAAAAATGGCCTCTAACCTCTAAATCACCTCGAAATCACCTTTTTGTCAAGGATTTGGCTTAGCAACCTCTAATCAAGGAAGATCTACACCAAAGCAACATTGGAGCTGCTGTTTAGCATTGAGATTCACATCAAATCAGAGATTTGTTTCAGATCTTAGTTTATTTGTGGCTAAGGTGAGTGATTTGCATAGTTTTACACTACTTATGGCTAGTTATGGGTAATTAGTGTTAATTAGCGAATTTATACACTAATAAATTCGGGAAAAATGTTCATAAATTCCTAAATGATGTTTTAGACCTCTGATATGAATTTGGGTTAATTTGGTTAAGTTTTGCTAATCCTATCATTAGTTTCATCTAAACATGCTTAAGGGGAAATATGGGATTTTGGATATGTTTGATCCATTTCAACCTATCATATTGATGTTTTGATGTTTGTGGTTGATTATGCATGTCGCTATGACTGTATGAAATGCTTTGTGATTGGTTTCAATAGTTAGAATGGTCGAAAACGTCGTCGAATGGCGTAAGCACTTGCTGGAACAGTTTCAGAAAACAGTGCAGGTTTCGGATCGGATCGGTTATGGGGCTCGGATCGGATATGTTGAACTGGGCAAGGAATCCGATCGAATCGGAACCTGACACTTGAGAAAATTGGTAAAAAGGAAGGCCACACTAACTGGACTGGGATCGGATCGGATTAAAGAGGAGGGATCAGAGCGGATAAAGGAGGATGGATCGGATCGTAGCACGTGAAGGATGAGGAGGCGGATCGGAGTGGAAGCATGAACTGGAGGGGGAAACGGCACCCGACCCGACCCGAAGTGAAGCACCCGACCCGACCCGAGGAGAAACACCCGACCCGTACCAGAAGAAGACCCGACCCAAACCGATGGAGGATACCCGACCCGAACCGATGGCTTGAAGAGAACCCGACCTGACCCAGTATTGACCAATAACCCGAGATGCAAAGGTAGTCCAATATGGGAAGTTAGAGCTCAGGATCCAGTTGGGAACCGATGAGTTCACTTTATGGTTGGACTTTGCTGCGGGACGTGTGCTAAGGAGTTGTCGACGTTCATAACTTCGATTCACCACTAAAAATGAATGATGGCTACTTATCAGTGCAGTAGGGTCATTATGACCTGAGGGGCAAGGTGATGGTAGCAAGACTACGTTATCAGTGCAGTAGGGTCATTATGACCTGAGGGGCAAGGTGATGCGTAGTAAGACTATGAGCCAGCGCAAATGGGGTGAACAACCCCATGGGGCAAGTGGACATAGTAAGGATTGGGAAGGCTATGAGCCAGCGCAGATGGGGTGAATAACTCCATGGGGCAAGTGGACATAGCGAAGGATTAGTGGCTACGTTATCAGTGCAGTGAAGCCATTTATGACTTCATGGGGCAGAGTGATCGTAGCAAGGTATGTTGGGTGATCGAATTGGTGAACATCGTATGCTTTACGCACTGAGTGAGAGATGTGAGGATGGACTCTATGTTTGATTGTTTTCCATCACTATGACATGCACACCTCCTCCACCTCCGTATCTTTACACCGTTTGATATGGTACCTTAGAGTGTTGTACAGTAAGTAGTGCTAACTCTTTGGTTGTAGGTCCAGGTTCAGGTATGTTTTAGTCTACCTGTTATTGTTCACTTCAGATGCTTATCGCTCATACCAGGCTTTATGTCTGACCCAGAGTTTTATGTCTCCTCTTATTACTCTGGGTGCTCACACGAGCAAACTAGAGACAGGTTAGCTGGTGATGCACGAGTAGCTGATTCGGATGTGGGCAGGAGGCTTCCACGTATGATATATATATATATATATATATGCACATTCTCCCTTTGTCGTTGGTGGTCGCTACTTGGGCATTAGTAGTGTACGTCCTTTATCTTACTTTTGCTTTGAGACAGTTTGAAAGTTGTAATAAGCTGTATTTTGGATTTCCGCTGCTGTGATGTTTAGTTCTGATTTTCAGCTTATGCACTGTCTCTCCTGTTTTATGTCAAGTATGTTATTATTATATTTTATTCTATGCGCTGTGAGACATTCTACAGGTTCTTTGTATGTTCATTTCCTTCTTCCCTTTCCTTCTAACGACCCGTTCCGTGCTAACTGGACATGTGTACAGCGCACCTTTGGAGTAAATGTCGGTTGGTGCGGGGCGGGCCGTCACAATAGATATATTTAAAAGAAAAATTAAATAATAATATAATTGCATGTAATAAGTTCATGCAGTGAAATGAAGAAAAATATTAATAAAATAAATTACATCCAACATGAAATGAGAAGAAATGCAATGCAATTGAAATTGAATGCGAACATTTAAAAAGAAGAAGGAAAAATTTGAAGAGCTTTCATAATTTGGTCACAGGATTAGCGTCATTGCGTTCGTGACGATTTTCTGGTCAATTTAGACCTATGCGTTGTAGAAAACTGATTTAAAATGAAATGGATATCTTTAAATTAAATATTGTGACAAAACATGAAAAAGAGGATTGAGAAAAGAATAATGTATAGCACTGTTCTAAGCCTTGTTAACAAAAGACCAAGTAGTTGGTTAGAACATGTGACTTGCAAACATGAGGTTCAGAGTTCGATCCCTGCCAGTGCCATATTTTTGTTTTAAGGGAATGTCTAAAAAGTTGCTTAGTGTGAAAGCAGTTAAAAAGTGCCTTAGTGGGAAGGCGGTTTAATTAAATAGCGGTTCAGTATGAAAAGGGTTAATAAGAGGTTTAATTGGGATAATGTTTCAAAAGAGGAATATATATATATATATATATTAATTGGTTTGAGATAAATAATTGTTCGCACATAAAAGATTAGCATACGCATAAGAGTTGAATACAAATGAACATAATTCAAATTAAGGGTTGCGTGCGAACAAAGAAGCAAATAAAGAAGGAATGTTTGAAATTTTATTTTTATCAAGAAGATTACATGTATTATAAATAAATCAAATTTCAAATCTATATATATATATATATATATATATGGCAGGGGTATCGACACCACCATAGGGATGTCGACACATGTGTCAACACCCAAGCATGGGTGTCAACCCCTGCGCATCATTCAACACATGTGGCGTGTTTTGATTGGTGAACGTTTGTATTTGTTGCGATGTGGCCATTTCTTATTGGTCGTATGTCATGGTTAGCTCTGATGGAGTTCTATTTAAATCCAAGGATCCTGGTTGCTCCATACTCCTATAAATAAGACCTTAAACCTAACCCAAAACCATATAATTTGGCGGCTACGCTGGAGCTCCACCATGGCTCTCTCTCTCTCTTCTCATATCTATTCTAAAATTAAAATATTAGCCTAGAAAGTTATGAATCCACATATGGAGGAGAGGATCAACGTTAATAAAAGATTATTCAAAGCAAGGTTGTGAATCTAATCGAAGGGAAAAGGGGAAACCATGGATAATGGAACGAATCGGATCCAAAAATTGGGGAAAGCTTAAAGGTGAGTGGGTTTAAATTGTAGCCCTTAGATAATGTTATGACTATCGTTTAGCATTCCGCTTTTAATAAATTGTGAAATTTCCAGTTCAATTATAAATTGCTGTTATAACAAGTTTGGACGTTAATATGAATAAATCAAGAAATTCATATGTTGAATCTATTAAATTATTGGAATGATTACATGTTGAAAAAAAACAACTTGTTAGAAATGGTTAGAACATGGGCAATAACTGTTGTTATTATTATATGTTTCACTTGCGGCATATTATAGAATAAATGACATGTTTAGATTGATGGATTTGAATAATTAACCGATTGAATGTTTACATGTCAAAATAGGATTAAACATATGTTAAAAAGAACATGCGATGAAATATAGACAAAATTTGGATGACATGCAAAATTAGATTACTGTAAACTAGATTACAGTAAAAAGGATAATAGGCCTAAACTTTTTATGACATGGGAATGAATTGTAATGGAATTTTTGGAACATAGCATATATTATGTTTTGAGACTTTAATTTGGGAGTGCAATTTTGATATGAACATTAATGATTGAATAAAGATTAATATGCCTAGGATTTCAATTAGAAATTGTAACTGCACGTATGGCACGAGGTTAGGTTGCATTAGTGGCGGAAGTCTGCCCGGACTCGACCGGCATATCCAGCAGCCACTAATGTTGAACCTAATGTGAGAGGCCAAAGTGCAAAAACAAAAAAATGTAATGGTGCTAAGACACGAGGTTAAATCAACTTGTGGTAGAAGTCTACCTAGACCCGCCCGACAAATCCAACATCCTCAAATATAGGCTTAATGTGAGAGGTCTAGTGCTTATACATATATATATATATATATATATATATGTGTGTGTGTGTGTGTGTACAACAAGATATGAATAAATGACAATAATGGTAATTAAATGTCTAACTCAGAAAATAAGAAAGGAAGGGAAGTAATGACGTGGTTGCAAGTAGGTCACAGTAAATAAAGTAAGAAGAGTAAAGAAATAACTTGCTACCACGGATTTAGATGGGAATACGTTATGAAAATAAATCACTGATTCCTTCTATCAAACTGATAAGGTGCATGAAGAGTTTTCCTTAATTAAAATAAGAATATATATATATATATATATATATTACAGTGAATGAAGGATACTAGAATACAACAGTAAAAGAAAATTGTTTAAAAGGGAAATGATAATAACCTATTATAAATAAATAACATTAATGAAAATGTTGTATAATAGGTCACTTGTCCTAGGGAAAAGTGAATATTATAACTTAGGTTATAATAAACTAGTAAGAGGATGGGATAACTGGTGAATTGAGTTTAGGAATGCTTAATTGTAAATTAAGTAATCAGTAAAAGGGGAAACCTGAAACCAGTTAAGAAAAGGGGGAAAATATATTGTACTTAATTATAAATTATGTGATCTGTAAGCTTGGAAGTCTGAAACCCGTTGATAAGAATGTTTTAGGGACAAGAGGAAATTATAACATAGGTTATAATAAACGGGTAGAGAAACTTATTAATGGGCCTTAGTTAATAGAACTAAGTTAATAAGTAAACAACGATAAGTTGTATTGACAACGCAAAATGGAATTATGATTAAATGAGAAAGAATGAGGAAAACTTAGGAAATGAAATAAGTTAGATTTAATCATAAATGGTAAGTATCATGTTAATTAGAAAACATGTGAATTGGGATATACTTAGTTACATATTAAGTAAAACATGTTATTGTAACGATAAAACTAAACAAGAATATAAAGGGATTGTGGATCACAGACCTTAGACCACAATCTAGAGAATAACATGTTGTGGACTTATTAATAAACTTAAATGGGTTAAGTTATATGATTGAAATTAATAAGCAAGAGAAACTTGGTAATTTGAATAAGAATTCAATGTGAATAAGAATTCAATATGAATAAGAATAACCAAGTTAAATGGAAACCTGGTGAGGTAAGGCAAGCGTGTAAAAGAATGTTTAGACATAGGGTCTAACAACATATTAAAGTGAGGCGCTTGGGGCTAGTCCGCACGTTGAAGGGTGAATAACCCAACGGGGTAGATCATCGTGGTGTTATTAGGCACGAGGGGAGCGCACATTCATCTGATTGTTCTGACGGCTCTGAAGGACTGAAAGGGGAAGCACACGGCTTTCTGAGGGACATAATGCGCTCCTAGTAGTCCTCTGTGCGGTGGCAGATGTCTTTGGTTGTGCTCGCAGAGATTGGGTCTACGCGTAACTACTAGGTGGGTGGGCGTTAACTGCAGATGTAGCTATGTAGTCAGAATGCTATGACGAGGTGACACCAGGGTGATTTGGCGGTTGCCTCACGAGGAGGTAGAGAGGATCACGACCAACAAGGATAGTAGACCGTCGAATACCCGTCATTGGCAGCCAGTGGGATGCAGAAAGACTCGTGCTAAACCCAAGATACCATTTCACCCTTCACTATCGGGTACAGGGTAGAGGGGAGACGCCACATGGATGTTTAGATTATTTTCATAGGGGCGGTCGCTTAGCTCTGGTAGTCTTTACTAGTTGAGGGAGGGACCACGGTGGGGCCATAGCCACCACGAAAATGGACCCTAGCTATGTCTGTATATAGAGGCTCTTTAGAGACGGGCCCGTACTGATATGGAAAAGCTCCCAAACAAGTTCTGTGTTTCTTGTATCGCCCTGCCACGGAACTCCGTGCACATTAGGGGACGTGCGATTGAGGCATCGAGCTACAAATGAAGATACGTATGGTGGACAGTCTAGATACATGCATATCGGCTCTGGGTGGTGTATTGTAGACTTAAGGGCATTACTCTGTTATGGAGTCTGATTTGAACAAAGGTGGCAGTCTATACGTTTGCGTAGCATAGTAAGGATAGATATATGCAGAACGTAATATTGTTATTCGTATGTCACTACGGCGTAGGATGAGGGACTTCATATACTACGATAGTGTTACGGTGTAGACCGTGCGAGTGGTGTTCCATGGTGTTTACGTCGATATCGGGGGTAGCTACACATACACTGTATTAGGTTAGTTCATTGGGAAGTAAATGGGTACGACGTGTGTGTAAGCCTTGAGTGTTGTTAACTCAAGTAACCTAATAAATAAGATAATATGATTGAACGATATATGTAGGATTATCCAAATTGTATTGTTTAAATCCAGTCACCAGAACTTGTGTTCTGACTCCCTCCTCATAACATTCTCGCAAGTTAGATTTGTGGCAGGGACATGAGACATTATAGCTTTGGATACTGGTTAGGCAGTATTATTAATACAGTAAGGCTATACTTTGATTTATATTATATTTTATCCATTCCGTTGTGAGATGTTTTCCGAGTTATGACATATTTTATGTCTTTGTCTTTTCTGCAGGATCCAGAGAAAACCAATCCGCGTTTCGATAGATTGGAATTTTGAAAAAAAATCTGGTCTGTCGAAATTGTGGTTGTTACATCTGGTGTCAGAGCTTAGGTTTAGGATTCCTATATAAATAGTGAGTGAACATATTTTTATTTTAAAAATATAAATATATATTGTATACCTGAATCCATAGAGGGACCCACTAAATAGAAAGAGCGTAATATTATTAGAAATGGGATGTTGTTTTCTACACTAAAGGAATGAATATGGAAATTCAAGATCCTTAGGTAAATTGGGTGAGTGTACAATATACTTTGTATGGAAGGGAAGTGAATCCCATATGATTAGTATTTTGGGTTAGTGGGCTTGAAAACCTTATAAACTAGAAAAGGTTGAAAAGAGAAAAATGGATTAGGAATATATATAGTTGAGAGAATTGATATTGGGGAGTGTCTAGGAAAGCCTAGAAAATTGGAAACCTGCTTTGTGTCTAACCCCATTATTAACTTTTAAGAACTTGAAATAGTAAAAGTTTTGGGAAAAATGGTTTATGTTGTTTTCAAGTTTTAATCTTAAAAGTTATATAATAAAGAAAGATTTGAAATCTCTACTCTTATGACAACCCTTTTTGATAAATTATTTTAAGATAATTCTGTGGGTGGACAAAATAAGTTGTAGAAATAGAGTGGATGTTGGCACCTTGTAGTAAGAGACAGAACTGACCTTATAGGTAAGAACAAGTCATAAACCCGATTGAGAAAATAGTTGTCCGTATCTACTCTAGTTTTGTGATTTGAAAAAGAAACAGAAATTCAGTAAAGCAAAAAAAAAAGGAAAATTATGAGAAAAGATGAATAAGAATGGAAAATTTCCAAGATAAGATGAAGAGGAAATCAATAACAAAAGAAAATTTTCTTATGTGGGCTGTGCTTGGATAGGAAAATAGGGAATCTTTATAAATAGTTATATAAAAACAGAAGTACGGTTAGAAAAAGGTTGGAAAAGAAAAAAGGAGGATGCGGAGTTTTCCGCCTTTTTGTAACATAAGAAATCGAATTTAGAAGATTAGACTTTTCTAAAATTCGAAAAATAAAATTGGTTGGTAGGATTATGGATGCAAGAATTGGATGAACTACGCTCTTACTCAGTAAGAGTGCGGGAAAATTTGGATGAAAAAGGTGTTTTGGTTATATAGAACTGCCAGTATATTTAGGATGTGAGCATCATGTTTTAAAAACGATTTTTGAAAAATTTGCATACATATAGAAGGTACCGGTTAGGCATACATGTATTACTATGATGTATTTCACTTTGTATATGTGCGCTATGTTTGCAAAAATTGGATGCACACATGATGGGTGGATATTATGCGAGCGATATTTATTTTACCCTTATAAAATTTCGGGGACGAAATTTCCTAAGAGTGGGAGAATGTAACACCCCGCATTTTTAATGCAGTTAAAAATATAAATATGCATATATGTATATATATTATATGCATAGATATATTTAAAGGAAAAATTAAATAATAATATAATTGCGTGTAATAAGTTCATGCAGTGAAACGAAGAAAAAGATTAATAAAAAGAATTACATGCAATACATGAAATGAGAAGAAATGCAATGCAATGCAACTGAAATTGCATGCGAACATTTAAAAAGAAGAAGGAAAATTTGAAGAGTTTCTAGAATTTGGTCACAGGATTAGCGTCATTGCGTTCGTGGCGATTTCCTTGTCAATTTAGACCTATGGGTTGTAGAAAACTGATTTAAAATTAAAGAGATATCTTTAAATTAAATATTGTGACAAAACATGAAAAAGAGGATTGAGAAAAGAATAATGTATAGCATTGTTCTAAGCCTTGTAAACAAAAGACCAAGTAGCTCCGTTGGTTAGAACATGTGACTTGCATACATGAGGTTCAGAGTTCGATCCCCGCCAGTGCCATATTTTTGTTTTAAGGTAATGCCTAAAAAGTTGCTTAGTGTGAAAGCAATTAAAAAGCGCGTTAGTGGGAAGGCGGTTTAATTAAACAACGGTTCAGTATGAAAAGGGTTAATAAGAGGTTTAATTGGGAGAATGTTTCAAAAGAGGAATATATATATATATTATATTGGTTTGAGATAAATATTTGTTCGCATATAAAAGATTAGCATACGCATAATAGTTGAATACAAATGAACATAATTCAAATTAAGAGTTGCGAGCGAACAAAGAAGCAAATAAAGGAATGTTTGAAATTTTATTTATATCAAGAAGATTACATGTATTATAAATAAATCAAATTTCAAATCAAAAGAAAAAAAGATATATACATATATATATACACACACACACACACACATATATATACGGCAGGGGTGTCGACACCACCATAGGGGTGTCGACACATGTGTCGGCACCCAAGCAGGGGTGTCAACCCCTGCGCATCATTCAGCACATGTGGCGTGTTTTGATTGGTGAACGTTTGTTTTTGTTGTGATGTGGCCATTTCCTATTGGTCGTATGACGTGGTTAGCTCTGATAGTGTTTTATTTAAATCTAAGGGTCCTGGTTGCTCAATACTCCTATAAATAAGACCTTAGACCTAACCCTAAACCATATAATTTGGCGGCTACGCTGGAGCTTCGCCATGGCCCTCTCTCTCTCTCTCTTTCTCTCTTCTCATATCTATTCTGAAATTCAAATATTACCCTAGAAAGTTATGAATCCACATCTGGAGGAGAGGATCAACGTTAATAAAATATTATTCAAAGCAAGGTTGTGAATCTAATCGAAGGGAAAAGGGGAAACCATGGATGATGGAACGGATCAGATCGGATCCAAAAATTGGGGAAAGCTTAAAGGTGAGTGGGTTTAAATTGTAGCCTTTAGATAATGTTATGACTATTGTTTAGCATTCCGCTTTTAATAAATTGTGAAATTGCCAGTTTAATTATAAATTGTTGTTATAACAAGTTAGGACGTTAATATGATTAGTTCAGGAAATTCATATGTTGAATCTATTAAATTATTGGAATGATTACATGTTGAAAAAAAAAACTTGTTAGAAATGGTTAGAACATAGGCAATAACTGTTGTTGTTATAATTATCTATTTCACTTGCGGCATATTATAGAATAAATGACATGTTTAGATTGATGGATTTGAATAGTTAACCGATTGAAAGTTTACATGTCAAAATAGGATTAAACATATGTTAAAAAGGACATGCGATGATATATAGACAAAATTTGGACGACATGCATAATTAGATTACTGTAAACTAGATTACAATAAAAAGGATAATATGCCTAAAGTTTTCATGAAATGGGAATGAATTGTAATGGAATTTTTGAAACATAACATATATTATGTTTTGAGACTTTAATTTGGGAGTGCAATTTTGATATGAACATTAATGATTGAATAAAGAAGAATATGCCTAGGATTTCAATTAGAAATTGTAACTACATGTATGACACGAGGTTAGGTTGCACTAGTGGCGGAAGTCTGCCAGGACCCGACCGGCATATCTAGCAACCACTAATGTTGAACCTAATGTGTGAGGCCTAAGTGGTAAGACACGAGGTTAAATCAACTTGTGGTAGAAGTCTGCCCGGACCCGCCCGGCAAATCCAGCATCCACAAATGTAGGCTTAATGTGAGAGGTCTAGTGCTTATATATATATAATGTGTATAACAAGATATGAATAAATGACAATAATGGTAATTAAATGTCGAACTCAGAAAATAAGAAAGAAAGGGATGTAATGAACTGTGTTAGTGTGATACAAAGGAAAAGTGATGTATTTCCCTAAATGACCTATTTCTAAGAACGTGGTTACAAGTAGGCCATAGTAACTAAAGTAAGAAGAGTAAAGAAATTACTTGCTACCACGGATTTAGATGGGAATACGTTATGAAAATAAATCACTGATTCCTTCTATCAAACTGATAAGGTGCATGAAGTGTTTTCCTTAATTAAAATAAGGAATATATATTACAGTCAATGAAGGATACTAGAATACAACAGTAAAAGAAAATGGTTTAAAAGGGAAATGATAATAACCTATTATAAATAAATAACATTAATGAAAATGTTGTATAATAGGTCACTTGTCCTAGGGACAAGTGAATATTATAGTTTAGGTTATAATAAACTAGTAAGAGGATGGGATAACTGGTGAATTGAGTTAAGGAACTCTTAATTGTAAATTAAGTAATCAGTAAAAGGGGAAACCTAAAACCAATTAAGAAAAGGCAGAAAATATATTGTACTTAATTACAAATTTAGTGATCTGTAAGCTTGGAAGTCTGAAACCCGTTGATAAGAATGTTTTAGGGAAAAGAGGAAATTATAACATAGGTTATAATAAACGGGTAGAGAAACTTATTAATGGGCCTTAGTTAATAGAACTAAGTTAATAAGTAAACAATGATAGGTTGTATTGACAACGCAAAATGGAATTACGATTAAATGACAAAGAATGAGGAAAACTTATGAAATAAGTTATATTTAACCATAAATGGTAAGTATCATGTTAATTAGAAAACGTGTAAATTGGGATATACTTAATAATATTAAGTAAAACATGTTATTGTAACAATAAAACCAAACAAGAATATAAATGGATTGTGGATCACGGACCTTGGACCACAATCTAGAGAATAACATTTTGTGGGCTTATCAATAAACTTAAATGGGTTAAATTATATGATTGAAATTAATAAGCAAGAGAAACTTAGTAATTTGAATAATAATTCAATGTGAATACGAATAACCAAGTTAAATGGAAACCTGGTGAGGTAAGGCAAGCGCGTAAAAGAATGTTTAGACATAGGGTCTAACAACATATTAAAGTGAGGCGCTTGGGACCAGTCCGCACGTTTGAGGGTGAATAACCCAATGGGGTAGATCGTTGTGGTGTTATAAGGCACGAGGGGAGTGCACATTTATCTGATTGTTCTGACGGTTCCGAAGGACTGGAAGGGGAAGCACATGGCTTCCTGAGGGACGTAAGGTGCTCCTAGTAGTCCTCTGTGCGGTGGTAGATGTCTTAGGTTATGCTTGCAGAGGTTGGGTATGCGCGTAACTACTAGGTGGGTGGGCCTTGAATGCAGATGTAGCTATGTAGTCAGAATGCTGTGACGAGGTGACACCAAGGTGATTCGGTGGTTGCCTCACGAGGTGGTAGAGAGGGTCACGACCAACAAGGATAGTAGACCGTCTGATACCCGTCATCAGCGGCTAGTGGGATGCAGAAAGACTTAAGATAAACCCAGATACCATTTCACCCTTCACTATCGGGGTACGGGTTTGAGGGGAGACGCCACATGGTTGTTTAGATTGTTTACGTAGAGGCGGTCGCTTAGCTCTAGTAGTCTTTACTAGTTGAGGGAGAGGCCGAGGTGAGGCCATAGCCACCACGAACACAGACCCGAGGTATGTCTGTATATAGAGGCTCTTTAGAGACGGGCCTGTACAGATATGGAAAAGCTCCCGACCGAGTTCCGTGTTTCTTGTATCGCCCTGCCATTGAACTCAGTGCACAGTAGGAGAAGTGCGACTGAGGCATCGACCTACAAATGAAGATACGTATGGTGGACAGTCTAGATACATGCATATCGGCTCTGGGTGGTGTATCATAGACTTGAGGGCATTGCTCCGCTATGGAGTTTGATTCAAACAAAGGTGGCAGTCCGTACGTTTGCGTAGCATAGTAAGGATAGATATATGCGGAACGTAATATTGTTATCCATAGGTCACTACGGCGTAGGATGAGGGACTGCGTATACTGCGATAGTGTTACGGTAGGGATCGTGCGAGTGGTGTTCCATTGGGTGTACCTCGATATTGGGTGTAGCTACACATATACTGTATTAGGTTAGTTCACTGGGAAGTAAATGGGTACGACGTTGGTGTAAGCCTTGAGTGCTGTTAACCCAAGTAACCTAATAAATAAGATAATATGATTGAACGGTATATGTAGGATTATCCAAAGTGTATAGTTTAAATCCAGTCACCAGAATTTGTGTTCTGACCCCTTCCTCATAACATACTCGCAGGTTAGATTTGTGGCAGGGACATGAGACATTATAGTTTTCGATACTGGTTAGGTAGTATTATTAATACGGTAAGGCAATACATTGATTTATATTATATTTTATCCATTCCGCTGTGAGATGTTTTCTGAGTTCTGACATATTTTATGTCTCTGCCTTTTCTGCAGGATACCAGAGCAAACCAATCCGAGTTTTGATAGATTGGAATTTTGAAAAAAAAAATGGTCTGTCGAAATTGGGGTTTTCACACCCGCAATCCCCCGGATTTCTAACTTCCACAACTGGAACCATACAACGGGAGGAAAGATCCTACCATGCATCTGATGCGCTACAAACGGAACATGGAAGTTTAATCAGCATCGGAAAACGTCATGGCAAAGTGCTTTCCTCTCTTTTTGACTGATATAGCCGCTATGTGGATTCGGAAGCTAGCCCCGGAATCGATCAACAGTTGAAACATGTTGGTTACTCGTTTCATTGAACAGTTTCGGGTCCACATTGCTCGACCTAAGAATGTTATGTCACTAACTTCAATCAAGCAGAGATTTGGAGAAACTCTGCGCTCATTCCTGGAAAGATTCGACACTGCAGTAGAATCTGTGGACAGACCTAAACCATCTATGTTATTGATGGCGGCAATATCTGATGTTTTGGATACATCGGAGTTTAAAACCTCTTTATACCAGGACCCACAACGAGATCTCGGCGAATTCTACTTTGAAGCAGATAGATTTTTGCGTGAGGAAGACACAAAATCCAAGAAGGTTATTTTCAACGTCAACATGCTCGGAGATGGAGAACCGCCCAATCCTGGAAAAGGCAATGACAAGGGTAAAGGAAAGACCCCTGCTACAAATGGTCATAATGCTCCACCCCGGAGAGGGTCCAGATACGACAAATACACTGAACTGAATGACACTCTGAGCAACTTCTACATAGATACAGGGGGAGCTGCCTCCTATCCAAGGCCTCCCAAGAGGGATCCAATGCTAGCACAGTGCAACTGTGGAAGGCATTGCATATTTCATGACATAGACGGTCAACACACTGATGACTGTACACATTTGCGAGACCTTATTGAGGACCGGTTAGACGAGGAGAGCTACCCGAATATGTAACTCAACCAACAGTGCCCACATCTATGCTGCCACCACCTATCCTGGATCGAGCAGTCATGGGATTATCATCAACTGATCCCACTCAGCGGGTCTCTTTAGTTTGCCAAACTCCGTATCACAGTTCATGTTTTTAGGTTTTTAGGTGAATAGTCGTCCTTCTTTGTTTTCTCTGCATGTAATAAAAGTGGTCACACCAGCCCACATGCACGGAACCGGCTTATGGTCTCCAGTCGTGTCTGGCAAACGACCGCTGCGTACTTATGAATTTTTAATAAGCATTGAGCTCCGGCTCTCAACTGGATCCGTCCAGTATAAACAAACATGAGCTCCGGCTCCAAACTGGATCCGACCAGTATAAACAAACTTCTCATTAGCATTTCCTTGGTCGTCTTAATCCAGTAAGGCCGTCTTGGAACCTCATTAGCATTTCCTTAGTCGTCTTACTCCGGTAAGGCCGTCTTGGAACCTCATTAGCATTTCCTTGGTGGTCTTACTCCGGTAAGGCCGTCTTGGAACCTCATTAGCATTTCCTTGGTCGTCTTACCCCGATAAAGCCGTCTTGGAGCCTCATTAGCATTTCCTTGGTCGTCTTATCCCGGTAAGGCCGTCTCGGATTTATTCTTGCATTGTTTGTCATATCTTCTTATCGGTATAAACTTCTGGTTTTCTTGGATTTCTCTGGCCTGAACACGATCCAGCGTGATCGTCGCATTCTGGACTTCTATGGAGTACAAATTTCTCGGATTATCCAGAACACATCTTCCTTCAAATAGCATGATATGTTTTGGGGGGCAAACTTGTTGACACAATTTTTGGTCAAAGTTGTCACACATAGGATTCCTGAATGATAACACGCTCAAGCGGTGGAAACAACGTCAGAAGACATAAAGTGATTTGGTCGATATCGCAACATCAACATAAACAGGTCCGAAACTCCTATCAGACGACCTATTTTGGGCCCGAAAACAATAATTATGGTGCTTTTCAATTGTAGCCCTCTGAATTAGCTTCAGACAAAGCTTTCATTTGGCTCAATTGGACTTACGGTTTGAAAGTTACGCCCGTTTTCGTAAACGCACGCAGAACTTGGATTTTTGGGAATTGGTGACATTTATGTTCGGGTCGCCCCCTTTGGTTCGTGGGCTCCTTCTTGGCTCGCACTCCCCGTCTCGTGAAGCACCTTTCTTGGCTCGTGATGCAACCTGGCTCGACCCTCACCCGGGTCGTGGTGGTCATAGTAGTCATGACCCGCTCGTGGTACATATGGGGATCACGACCCTATGACCACGAACCGACCCCTGAACCTGCTGATACACGCATAGATCTTAACCTATTGTTAAGGCTACTTGCTTTCCTACTTTCCCAGATCGGGCACCACGTGCCTCATCACGAACCAGTCCTCCCAGAGGCTCTCCTACAGCTATAAATACACCACTACATGGAATTTTGTGGGGACTTTTGGCCATTCTTCTTCGCGGCTTCCACCATTACTGAAGTGCACGGACTTTGCACCTTTCTATATCTAAATTCTCCTCTTGTAATCTCAATTAACACATAGAATGTGTGTCTACATGTAATTGATTCTTGTAATATGTCAGTATAACAATAAGATTATAAAGTGGACGTAGCCTACATCTACAGTCGAACCACTATAAAAACCTCGTGTGTTCCCTCTTATTTACTATTTTCTATATTCTATGATTTGTGATCTGCATTTGGGTGTTAGTGCCATTTTTTGGTCTAACAGGAAGATATTCAAGTATGGCTTTACAGATATATTTTTATAACGTAATGCTCTCGAAAGCATAAACTGATAATCATGAAAAGAAAGTCTGATAGTACGTTCTACATAGTATAAAATTGTTATAGGTTACTAGGCGAGAAAAAAATTATGAATGAATGAGTAGTGCATAAGTAAGGCCAGTTCAGAAACTTAGTGAAATGCAACAAATCAGGCAAGAAGAAGATGAAGCGAGAGAAGTGTAGTGGTTGGGTGGCTGCTGACTAGAATTGTAGTGCTGCTACAAAATGTAGTGGTTTCGCATACATAGGAGGGAAGTAAATGGTGTGGTTTCAACATAAGGTTCGATAGATGGTATGTTATGGGGAAGAGGTATGTTACTGAAACAAAAAGCAAGCAGTGCTATGGTAGTCCAGTGGTGAGTTGCTGTGAAAGAGACACAAGTTAAAAAGAAAAAATACATGCTTGCAACCAACAAGAACTGAAACTTGAGCAAACGATGCTATTACAATTCAAGGGTCTGAAGCTTTAGACAGTGAATGCCATAGAAAGATGCAACTGCTATGTAGTTAAGAAGAAATCACAATGTACAGTAGACTGAGACAGAATGTTTAAGATATGGGTCGGCAAGCAAGGAGAAATCAAATAGGAAAAACATGAAATAATGTATTTTTGAGGTTGGCACAATAGGTTGGAGGCAACAAATGCGGATGTGCTGAAAGCAAACAAATGTCATTATATACTGCTTATTATAAGCCTGCTATTTGTTAATTACTTTATGCATTCTAGAGTAACTTTATTCCATGCATATTAAAGCAGCAGGATTAATTAGACCGATCACCATATGGCTGCACAATTTTCATTTTAATTGCATTAAGCTTGATAAAAGAAACATAACTAGCTGTCAGTACACTCAATTTCAAAACCGATTTGGTGCTGCAACAAAGTTACTAATTCATGTTAGGAAGACTGGAAGACATAAGCCAAATCTAATAAACTTAATCCAAAATTGAAATCATATTTCATCTTTATATTGGCATTTGTTATAAATAAAACAATAACATATATACTATACTTTACAATAATTAGTGAGTTAGAATTGGAGGCTGCACAAGCATTTCGCCAATTTTAAACTGAACGGGCGCGTTTTCCTTATTCCCTTTTTGTTATTCCTTATACCCATTTTTCTCTTTTTAGAAAAATGCAACTTAAACATTTTTCTTTATTAAATCATGGCAATTCCATGATTTTCAATCGCCACTAAATCGAAATCTGAGCGGAGCAAGTGGTTCTGCCTTACTGCTACACATGGAAGACAGATTAGCCATCGACATTCGGCACAGTGACCGCTATCAGCATCTAGTATAACGTTGATCTTCCTACATACAACTTTTTCATTTGATTTTTGGTTATTGCTTTCATGATACAATTAAAATTTCGATCGATTCTTCTTTCGAATCTTCTATAACTAGGTTTCTGACTGCTATCGACATTGCGTATAATGTTGATCTTCCTACATACAACTTTTGCCTTTGATTTTTGGTTATTGTTTTCATATTACAATTAAAATTTTGATTAATTATTATTTGGGTTCTTTTATATCTAGTTTTCGATTAGACTGGATATGGAAGGTGCATATGTCCAAGCAAACTGATTTCCTTCAACGGTAAGTGCCAAATCATCAACTACATTTTTTTCCATCGATGGTGTTCAGTTCTTTTAATTATTTACTTAAATAAATATTTATGTTTTTTTGGGAGCACAAAAGCAAATAATTTGAGAATGCTATAGGAATATGTAGTAAGTACACACATATGAAATGTAAAGAATTTGGTTTGGCCTTCTGTGATTTCAGGATTTCAATCTTATTTTGTAAATAGTGATACATTTATTTTAAAAAAAATGTATATCTTATCTTTAATTGCAAAATAGTAACAAATAATAGTATTAGTTACTTCATTTTCTACCTTTTTTGTTCCACTTCATATATTTTGTAATGTTATTTTTAGAGTTCAGTTTCTGATTTGAGTACTCAATTTTCTTTTCCTCTGAAGAATGAAGCTTTTTTAATATGATTTTCATGCTTTTTATCTACATCAGTTACATAAAATATTTTTTATTTATAGTTCTTTTCTGCAGTTCCCCATATTTACTGTTATGCCTTGCTCTCAATGTGAGAAAAACAGCTTTGTAGGGCCCAACCATTCACCCCGTTTGTATTTAACATGGTAAGCAATAGTATATCAATGTTTTATTTGTGAGATAATCTCATTTTCAATTTTTTCCATGGATGGGTATAAAATATGGTCTAAATTTTTTTAACATTACAGTTCCGTAGAGAAAATACGATGGCTAAACACCAGCTCGCTATGAAAGAGTTGTACAATCCAATTTGAGGTAAAATACCTTATTTTCTTTTGTACATTCATTTCGGTGGTATACTTCATTGTTTGAGCTTGTATGGGTTTTATTTAACTTTAACTGAAAATGTCGACGGCTAACTTACTGTCTTAGCCTTGAAGTTTGCAATGTAATATGAAAACGTCAAGGACTTACACACTGCCTTGGTATTGTATATGTTTAAAAGGAAGATATGTCCATATAAAGCTAGTTGATGATTTTGTATCATTTGTTAAATTTTAATTCTCTATTATTCACGAAGAGGGAGTTTGGTAAAAAGTCTAAAACAAAAATTTTATTGTACAGCTAGAATTCTAAACTCAGGTACCAAGTTTTTATAGATTAATGGTATTCATGGTTTCTTTCAAGCATATCGCAAAACTTCCTTTTGTTGTGTGTCTCATGTAAAAACTATATGATACACACGTACTATGTATTACAATAAAAATAGTGTGGGGCTAAGGGCACCCCAATATGTTATTCCTAATACTACGACTAGAAAATAACACAAGAATTTGTATTACACTCTTCTTAAGACCACACTTAAAAAAATAGGGGCTACCACATTGTTTTACCCTATTTCTATTTCGCTTGATATTCGTTCGTCCTCATTTGTAAAATCGATCAACGAGCTAAACCCTAGATCTATAACCGATCAACGAATTCAACGCTACAATATACAAAGGTCGTGAATAAGGTTTGAAATAAGCCAACTACAATAGGAAGTGAGAGATTAGGATTTCTGGATTATTAAACAATTGAGAGATTACCGTACGAATTTGAATTTCCCCGCAAGAGATGCGAAGAAGACAACGATTACGAGAAATTATGGTATTTAGATTAGCTTATGACGTTATTAGTTCGGCAAATAATGATTGAGTGAGAGATTAGAATGAAGAGGTAATGTGGTATTTGGAAGCATACAAAATTTAATGAGTTTTATTTTTTTAATTGCGATATTAGGAAGAACATATTGGGGTGCCCTTAGCATCACACTAAAAATATGTTATTAATGTAACATGGTAAAGATAATTCTTCCGTCTTATTCTTCTAGATGCCATTTGTTAAAAAATTTAGACATATAAACAAATGTTTATACTCTAATTTTTGTATACTCAGATGTACGAACACTGAATTTGTTGTGTTCATCGGCTATTAGTTGCTCAAGTAAGCCATGTTATCTTAGTAAAAGTGTATCGGGTATGATGTAAATTACTAAGCAATTTCATTTGATTTAGTTGTACATATGCTATTTCAAAGGATAGTCATATTTGAATGTTTTAGCAGTACATTTTGCAAAACTAATTATCGATGAATTTATTTGCTAATTGTATTTTATGATATATTAGTCCATATATGCTACTGTAAACAATTCAATATGTTGATTAAACATACAGAAAATGTGTATTTAACTAATGACATACATTAAAAAAAAATCTGTTCGCAAAAAAATATTTGTTTGCTTGCACGGATAAAACTATGCTCTTCATTTGATAAGAATCAGGTATTTGAATATTTTAATAGCACATTTGGAAAAGGGGTTTTTAGGCACAAGGACAAAATTAACAAAAAATTTATTCATAAGGACAAAAAGCTAAAATTTTAACCAAAAGGACAAATTTTAGTGTAAAGGGAGAAATTCAGGGGCCCACTATTATTTCATACTTTACACTAAAATTTATTCTTATGGTTAAAATTTTAGCCTCTTGTCCTTATGGATAAAATTTTTGTTAATTTTGTCCTTCACAATATTTTCCTGTTTGTTTGGTTTGGAAAACATGATTTTTGTTGAATTTATTTTTCTATTCGTTTTTTTGTTGTTGTTGATATTTTAGTCCATATATACAACTGTAAACAATTTGATATGTTTATTATACTCGCGGAAAATTTGCATTCATTAAACTACATGCTTTGGCATATTTTGGGTTGGGCATGTATGACACTTCAAATTTGTTCCTCTGTTCAGAGTTGTAACCTCTTTGAATTTCAACAACTTTGAAAACTTATGCGTTGAGAATAAAATGTGTACGGTTCAAAATAATACCATAAAATTTATGAGTGAAGCATTATGTGAACTGCATAAGCTAACCAGTTGTGCTTCTTCGTTGGTAAATGAACTGAACTGAAATGCTTCTACTCTTAAGTTATAACTTTTAGGGACCTTATATTTAGGCACACATAGCAAAAAAAGCTATACTATGTATAAATATTTGTCTGGTATATACAAGCACATAAATATTCAATCAGTGATTTATCTAATGGTACCATTACGTGGTGGAAAATCGATGTGTGGTTCTTTTTATTGTTTAGTATTATGAATTCTATACCTAAGAAAATTTCAGTACTCGACTTCAAATAGATTGCTTTCCGATTTTGTTTATTTATTTATTACTGTTTTTTCCGAATTAAAAAATAAAGATAATATGGCTTTTGAATGCAGTTGAGAATCTTCATCCTTTTTGTTTTGTAACATCCTGCTTTTTCGTATGCTTTAAGTCGGTAATTAAACCAAATCAAATCATTTGAAAAATAGATTGTTTTAACTATGCAATTTAATAAATCAAATCACAGGCACGGAATAGCATAATATCTCACAACAGAATAAATAAATACAGTAGTAGTTTATGAAACTACTAAACAAAATTCAAACTTATACATAATATCAGAGTTACAAAACTAAATACAGTGTAAGTCTAAATACAAGAATTTCTATTACAAAGAAGAAATAACCAGAAAAAATAGATAGAGATGGTGTCTTCAACAGTCTCCAGCTTCAAAAGGTAAAGACTCAATACTAAGGATCCATCAAACTAGATATCAGTAACTTAAAGGGTGTTTGGAATTTTCATTCTCTAAGGATCCATCAAACTAGATATCATATAATACAATACGCTATTATATAGTATCTATGGTTAAATATAAGATTGAAAATAGCGTAAGCGGGATTACATTTTTACCCTTACACCATTTATAATGTCGTAGTTTATACAGTACCATAAACCCACCATAAACTAGTAGCATTAGAGGGCACTCCATAGGTACAACACAAGTCAAAATTGTAGGGGGCTCGATTAGGATAATATGACAAGACACACGAAGAATACCCACGGTAGGATTCTATCAATGCATGCCCGAACCGGTGGTAATGCATAGCCGCGACTACTACCCACCTCGAACAATGCTCCCATAATCAAGGGTGGAACCACCAATCAAGTCACAAATTAATATATATGGTTCGAAGAAGTGCGTCCGATAGAAGGTGCGACCTCACTTAATCACAGTATAGCGCCTGTTTTAGTTATTTTAATTATGACCTGAAGGTCAAGGACAACCATCATCGTTTACTTACTTCATTCCAGTAGCGTTCCCCAAACCAACCTACTTCATTCTGGATTCTCCACCACGTGCACTGTTGTTAAAGTAGTATCGGTATTGACAGAGAGTATGTTAATACCGACTCCGGTCTCTTTAACAACCAAACGCTTATTTCACACCATGGTCATTTATATTTGAAATCATATTTAATTATCATAAATCAATTAACTTTAAATATTGGTTTCAATTAATTAACTCTAGAAATTGGTTTTGTATTAAAACAATTAAGTTCAATATTCAAATGTCATAAGTTGCATTTCAATCGATTCATTATTTGATTCCACTCAAGACTTCAGATTCCATAATTACAAATAGCCCATTAAAAAGAGTTATATTTGATTTCAAATTTCTATCTCAGCTATCATTATTAAAAATTCTCCAAACTAAACATTTAGGATCTAATAGCTCGGATCGAAAATAAACTTTTATATAAGATAACAAATATAATATAACATAGTTTATTTTAATATATATATATATATGTTTATATAAAATAATTTGATTAAAATGATTTAAAGTATATATATAATAGTTAAATATTTAAACAAAATAATTACAAGATGTTTAATAGTTAAGTTAAATATAAGTAGTTATAAAATAATAATTATATAAAATAGTCTAAAGAAGTTTTGTATAAAATTATATCAGTTTAAAATCTAGTTTAAATAATAATCCAATCCGAACTATATATCTGTTGGCTCGTTTTTTGACCAAGCCACCCAGGATCATTCGTAAGAGGAAAGTAGGAAACCACAGCATCTAAGAACATGAAGGAATGAATCGCGCATCATCGTCTCGCCCAAGATCGATTCGCGTATCATCGTCTCGCCCAAGATCGATTCGCCCCTCCTCATTAGCGAACGATACAACTGGGCGATCCGATCCGAACTCACGTTGTTATCCCAAGCGAACCGATCCGATCTGCTGGTGCATGGCAAACCCTCTGACTTGTTCAAGCGAGAGC
This sequence comes from Allium sativum, assembly GCA_030737875.1. Lineage (NCBI taxonomy): Eukaryota > Viridiplantae > Streptophyta > Magnoliopsida > Asparagales > Amaryllidaceae > Allium > Allium sativum. Next base: position 881,241,363 of record CM060919.1, on the reverse strand, counting down.
TAGTCTTCAGCGATCCGAATCGCACGGATCTGGCGACACGTGTCCCCATCCGTTATCCGAGCCAATCCTCCCCATCAGCACGATCCGAGTTTCAAGCGATTCACGACACCTGTCCACAACGGCTAGTTTGACTGTTTCTTCAACGGAGGCGATGCGTTCCGATGATCTCGGGATTCGTGCCACGTGTCTGCGATCCGTTTGGCAAAATCAGCTATAAATAGCCCAGAGCTTGGCATTTTTCGGGAGCTTTTTGACAATAGTGAGTACTGAATCCGCCATTGTTGTCAAACCACTGAAATATTGAGAGAAATCATTGTTGTATTAGCTTATAAAGCATAATCAATAATATATAAAGTGGACGTAGGCTCGTTAACGCCGAACCACTATAAATTCTGAGTGTTATTTTCTTTTTCCTAGTTCTTCATTCGAAATTCTCTACTGTTCATAATAATTTGGGTGTTAGGTCCAAATTTCGATCTAACATTTTTGGTGCTTTCACTGAGAAACTCAGTCTTAAAGTTTCACTATTCGCTTCTTTGAGGATTCCAGCGATTCAGATATCATGGCTGGAAAAAGATCTAAAGCTTCGCAGACCAACGAAACGATTGAGGAGAGTGTACACGAACTGGGCAACCAAGAAGTTCTGGATCGCGGAGCGCAGGGGGCGATTCGATCCGACGAAGACACCTCGTTCCGAGTCGATGAGAACGAGATGGTCCGTGCCACTGAAGGGGTAGTCACTCGATCCCGTGGCAACACCTCGCAGCCTCCGCGTACCACGACCACGAGTCGATCTCAGGGGGGCGCAGCGAATCGCCCTCCACGAACCGCAGCTATCCGTACTGATGGTCAGACTACAACTCGACCTGGGAAGGAACCTATGACCCGCTCTTATCGTCCAGGAACCTCTGCTTGACCCGGTTCGAGCTCGTTGCGCATAAGAGAGACTGATGATGACCAATATAATCCCGCTGCTCCTGTCACTGAGGGGGATCTCTCTCGCTTCGCCGAAATGTGGGATAGGTTGTTTGATGAGTTGGCCGCACAAAGGCAGGAGAGTTCCGTCCGGCAAAATTTGACGGCTATGGATAGAAGACTCGATGAGCTAGCAAGGCAAAGAACATCACCGGTTCGTTCACTCACTCCAGTATATTCTTCTTCGTCTGAAGAATCGCCGAGACCTCCGCGGCGACCATATGAGAGAGCCGAAAACATAGAACAACTTCGGTTCGGAACCCTGCCCTCACAAGAAGAGGAACTAGGGGCGGGATCCCCAAACCGTGATGTGAATAGTCCTGTGCATAACAGGCCACCTCAGCCCCGTCGCCGCATGCATACTCATGATAACAAGGGGCAGCGGAGCCCTGTCCGAGCCCCAGATTTTGTGGCTGCTTCCCGAAGAGAGATCAGAGAACCTCGTCGGGCTAGAGGCACTGACCCTGAACCTCCTTTGACCAGCGCAAATGTTGCAGCCATGGTTCACCAGATTCTCGCCGACAGCCGCGGACAGCGGAACGAAGATTGGGGGATTGACCGCAGTCATACTCCCTTTACTGACGATATTTTGGATGCGACTTTTCCGAGGCGCTTCAACATGCCACAAATGAATCGATATGCGAGAAGGTCTGATCCTGTTCAACACCTGATGAGATACTCTTGGTCGATGATCGCTGCCGCAGCTTCTGACGCGGTTAAGTGTAAAGCGTTTCCCATATTCCTGGAAGACGTGGCTTTGCTATGGTTCACTTGCCTGCCGGCAAGATCGATTTCTAGCTTCAGGGAACTGAGCGAGAAGTTCGTAGAACAATTCCGTATCTATGCACAGAAGACAAAAAGCGTGATCGATTTATTCCTTGTTAAACAGCGACCAGGCGAGAGCCTAAAGACGTACCTGGATCGTTTCAATTTGGCCGCCACTGAGGTCAAAGATCCTCATGAACCGACCATCGTCGCAGCACTGATTGACGGAGTGGATAAGGACACTGAATTCGGGAGGTACTTGGCAGGCAAACCACCCCACACCAGAGAGTTATTCTATGAGAAAGCCAATGTACATCTGCGTCGGGAAGAGGTATACGCAAACCGAAAGGTTAAAACAACTGATAAGGAGGAAATTCAGAGCAACGTCGCCATCAAACAGACTGGAGACAGCTCAGGTAAAGTTGAAGTTAACGTTGGAAATCAGAATCAGGGTGGCCGTCAGCCGAGTAATAACAATAACAATGGTAACGGCAACAACCGGAAGAGGGGCCGAGGGAACGATTCCCAGAGAAGGACTCGTCCCAGGGCCTTTGAAAGTTATACACCCATCAATGATACTTTGGAGAATATTTTCATGGATGCGTACGAAGTCCTCCAAAATAAGAGGCCACCTCCTAGAGAATCGACAGAAAAAGAGCGTGAGACAGGAAAGTTTTGTCTCTTTCATCAAACTCACGGCCATTCGACGAATGAATGCCGTCACCTTAGGGACGTGGTCGAAAGGCTGCTTCGAGAAGGGAAGCTAGATGAATACAGAGTAGCGCCTAGAGACAGGGGGCAAGCAGTGCAGGCCCCGAATCAGAATCAAAATCAGCTTGCTGCTAGGCCGACTGCTCAGCAAAAAGGAAAGAATATTGTTATCAATACCGTGATCGGAGGACTCTATCTTGCTGGGCATAGTTCCAAAGCATTAGATCAATACGTCAATGCGGCCAAACAACACCTCGAGGTAGGGGAATGTAGCAACCCCGAGGACAGTATCCCGGTGAAGCAGCAAAAAATGATGACTGATGACGTTGTTTTCCGAGAACGAGAAAGCATCGGAGTCCACGCTCCAACTGAAGATCCACTTGTAATTACAATACCCATTGGGCCAGCCACAGTTCATAAGGTTCTGGTGGACAACGGGAGTTCCGTTAATATTCTCTTCAAAAAGGCCTTTGACCAGATGAATCTTGAAATAAAAGATTTGAAGCCCTACCAAGGATGGATCCGTGGATTCAACGGAGCATCCACCGCTCCGATGGGTTATGTAGAGTTGCCAGTTACACTTGGGGAAGGAGAACGCCAGAGAGTGAGAATCCTTCCCTTTGTGGTTTTGGATGTTGAATCACCATACAATGCCTTCTTGGGCCGACCGGCCCTCGCAAAGTTCAGAGCCTGTATAGCCCCTTGGTGCTTGCTATTGAAATTCCCCACAGAAGCTGGCATTGGTATCGTCAGAGGGGATCAAGTTGCTGCGCGAGCATGTTATGTTGCCGAACTAAAGTTACTTCGCAATGGAGGGGATATCGAAACTAAGAGAACTTCTCCCCCTTCGGGGGCGGAGACCTTATAGCAACCAAAGAGGACAATCGTTGGAGAGTTGCCCAGAGGGATGCCCGAGGACATAGATCCCAGAGAGGATCAAGAGCCCGGGGGCAGAATGGCGACTCCTAACGAGGCAACTGTGGATGTACCAATCGATGATCGTGACCCGGAGAAGGTCCTTAAGATTGGATCCCAGTTAAGTCCGAACCTTGCTGAAGAATTGACGAATTTCTTAAAGAACAACCTGGATGTATTTGCTTGGACCCACGCGGACATGTGCGGGATATCCCCATCAATCATGAGCCATTCTTTGAGCATTGACCCTAAACATCCTCCAGTAAAGCAAAAAAGGCGAATGTTGGGCCCAGAGAGGTCCGCTGCCTTGAAAGAAGAGGTTGGAAAGCTAAAGAGTAACGGGTTTATCAGAGATTCAACCTACCCAGACTGGATTTCGAACCTAGTCCTGGTAAAGAAGGCCAACGGGAAGTGGCGAACGTGTATCGACTTTTCGGATTTGAACAAAGCTTGTCCAAAAGATAGTTTCCCATTACCTCGAATTGACCAGTTGGTAGACTCGACGGCAGGTCACGAACTTCTCTCATTTATGGATGCTTATTCAGGATACAACCAAATTCCGATGCATGTTCCAGATCAAGAGCACACTAGTTTTATCACTGATCTGGGATTATATTGTTATGTGGTAATGCCCTTTGGTTTGAAGAATGCGGGCGCTACATATCAGCGTTTGGTCAACAGGATGTTCTATAACCAGATCGGGAAAACAATGGAAGTATACGTCGACGATATGTTGGTTAAGTCCAAACAATCTTCTCAACACACCACTGATTTGGCGGAGATGTTCGGCATTCTACGAAAGTATGGAATGAAACTCAATCCAACCAAATGTTCATTCGGGGTTGCTTCTGGAAAATTCTTGGGATTCATTGTCAGTTCCCGTGGCATTAAGATTAATCCTGACCAAATTGCGGCAATCAGGAATATTCAGGAACCTAGGCAGATTAGGGATGTGCAAAGCCTTGCTGGAAAAGTGGCCGCACTAAGCAGATTTATCTCCAGGGCTACGGACAAGTGCATCCCATTCTTCGAATTAATAAAGCGAGGAAAACGCCACTTTAAATGGACTCCTGACTGCGTAGAAGCGTTTCAGAATTTGCTCAGGCACTTGGTGAAACCTCCCATTCTATCTAAACCAATAGATCACGAGGATTTATTCGTATATTTGGCCGTGTCATCCCATGCGATCAGCTCAGCGTTGGTAAGGGAAGAGGATAAGGTCCAAAGACCTGTGTATTATGTGAGCAAGAAATTGACAGCAGCAGAGCGTAATTATCCACGGATAGAGAAGCTGGCTTATAGTTTGCTGATTGCCTCCCGAAAACTTCGGCACTACTTTCAGGCACATCCTATCACAATATACACTGATCATCCACTAAAGCACGTTTTGCAGAGACCGGAGGCATCCGGAAGGTTACTCAAATGGAATATTGAGTTAAGTCAATTTGACTTGAACTTTCAGCCCAGACGGTCAATTCGAGGGCAAGTGATAGCCGACTTCATAGCAGAGTTCACTGTTCCTGAAGAAGATATAGCAGACGAAGAAGTGGAACCTTCAAAGTTACTTTTCGATCCTAACGTCTGGAGATTGTATACTGACGGCGCTAGGAACGACGAAAGATCCGACGCTGAAATAGTGCTTGAAACTCCCGAGAAACGATTGATAACCTATGCCATCCGAATGGAGTTTCAGGCCACTAACAACGATTCCGAATATGAAGCTCTGATAGCCGGACTGAAGATTGCGAAGGAACTAGAAGTCACAAAGCTGAACATCTTCTGCGACTCCAAGTTAGTTGTGAATCAAGTCACTGGAAGATTCCAAGCTAAAAATGCAAGGTTGGTTCTATACCTAAAGAAAGTCAAGGAACTGCTGAATAAATTTGATCACTACAGCATATCTCATATTCCACGGTCAGAAAATCAGCAAGCAGACAGGTTGGCAAAGATGGCTAGTTCTAACGATCCTGAAGTGATTGGGCTAGCCCCCGTTGAAGTACTCCGGTCCCCTAGCATTGATCAGATGGAAATCGACCTAGTGCTAGAGACGGAACCAGAAAGGGAGTCCTGGATGACCCCCATAAAGAATTTCCTAATGGATGGAGCGCTTCCGGCCAAGAAAAGCGAGAGGCGTAAAGTGATTCGTAAAGCCGCCCGATACGTTCTGCAAGGCGGAGTTCTTTATAGACAAGGGTTTTCAATGCCACTCCTTCGGTGTATAGCCCACGATGACATCAAACGTGTGCTGCAAGAAGTACACGAAGGCGAATGTGGCGACCACACTGGAGGGCAAACTTTGGCGAAAAAGGTATTGCGGCATGGTTATTTCTGGCCTACCATAAACAAGGATGCAGTAAGATATGCACGGCGATGCGATGCGTGCCAGAGATTCTCAAAGATACCTAGAGCGCCTCCAAGTCAGTTAAAAACAATGATGAGTCCATGGCCTTTTGCTATGTGGGGAATTGATATCATAGGAAGCCTCCCCATAGCAAGGGGCGGAGCAAAGTTCGCTATTGTGGCTGTAGATTATTTCACTAAGTGGGTCGAGGCAGAACCACTAACTACAATCACAACTAAACGAGTGATCAACTTCATTGTAAGAAACATCATCTGTCGATTTGGGATTCCAAAGATTGTGATAACAGACAACGGGGCTCAGTTTGATAGTGCTGAATTCAGAAACTTCTGCCAAAAATACCACATCGAGAATCGGTACACCTCCGTGGCACACCCACAATCAAACGGGCAAGTCGAAGCCGCAAATAAAGTAATCAAGTCCATTCTGAAAAGAAGAATGAAGCGGGCTAGGGCCATGTGGGCTGATGAATTACCCTTGGCACTATGGGCCTACAGGACGACATATAAATCGACAACAGGACACACCCCGTTTTCTCTTGCTTTTGGAACGGAAGCAGTCATCCCGGTTGAGATAAAGGTACCCTCTCATCGGGTGACTTATTATGATCCAATGACCAATAATGAATTGCTCCTTGAGTCCCTGGATATGATCGAAGAAAAAAGGAATGAAGCAGACCTGCGTGCTTTGAGATGCAAACAGCAGGTCGCCCGATATTACAACCAAAAGGTTCGAGCCCGAACATGGGAACCCGGAGACTTGGTTCTAAAACGTGTCTTCCCACCCCCAACTCATATGGGAGCGAAGTGGGAAGGACCGTACTCCATTTTGAGCAAGCTTGATAATGGAACCTTCAAGCTAGCAACCGTAGATGGACAGGAAATCCCCAGAGTGTGGAATGCCCAACATTTACGGCCATATTTAACATGAGAGTTTCAAATCTATTCTTTTGCTTTGTTAAAAAACTATGTACAAGGCATGACTTGCCTAGAATAGTCTGATTTCTTAAAGCAAGAGATTATAAAGTGGACGTAGGTCATGATTCGACCGAACCACTATAAAAATACTGTGTGTTATTTACCTTTACTGCACCTTTATTTATTTGCCTGTTTATTTTTATGAAAAATCAATGTGAATAATCCAGGTACCCGAAGTCTGGTGCCAACAGTTCATCCCGTAGACTAATCGGAGGGACCCAAAGTTTTGGCAAAAGCTCTAACTGCTTGTCCGACTAGCTTTAATCCACAGAGTATGGGTTAAGGTATACCCCAGGGATGAATTTGATGAGAATGCATGATTGCAGACTGCTTAATCCGTGACTCTAACTCTCCAGAGAGAGAGAGAGTATAAAGGCGTCTCCGATTGAGCGCTGAGAAAGAGCTCCTTCCCCGCTGAAGGATCGGGGAGCGAATGAATCGCTGAGCTCGAACTCTAACTCTCCAGAGAGAGAGAGTATAAAGGCGTCTCCGATTGAGCACTGAGAAATAGCTCCTTCCCCGCTGAAGGATCGGGGAGCGAATGAATCGCTGAGCTCGAACTCTAACTCTCCAGAGAGAGAGAGGGTATAAAAGCGTCTCCGATTGAGCGCTGAGAAAGAACTTATTCCCTGCTAAAGGAACGAGGGTCGACTGAACTATTGATATCCCATGGGATCTCTTATACCCCCGTACCCAGAAATAGGGGACAATTTGCTATTAGTATTAATTGATTCCTAGTAAACCCCAGCCAGGTGCCACGGTAACAACTGATTGGGGGGCACCAGGCACACATATGCAAACACTAAACTTTGATATAACAATGTAACATAGCATGAGCATTCTTCTTCCTGTTGATTGACTGACTTATAATTATTAATAGTTGGTTAACGACTAAACGTGGAAAATTTCTATGAATACAGGTACGCAATGATGCGAGGAGAAACAAATCTTTGTTTATGTACTGCAAATCAACAAAGTGAAAACAATCTAGAAACAAAAGTGAGGACCAGTCTCACAATTACACTTCCTGGCCAGTGGAAAACCTAAAGACAAAATACCAATAAACTACAAGCATCCTATTTATGCTTTGATTTCTTCTCTTGCTTCTGCCTCTCCAGCCTCTCCTTGTCGGCTTCAGATGGATCTCCCTTCTTCCTTTTTTGCTTGTCTACAAGGGGAACGTCCGACTCCTCTGAGGCCTCCTCTCCCACCCCTTTTCTCTTGCTTCTACTGGAGAGGGCAGCCGGGAAGTCATCGGGGTTTGCGAAGTGAAGCTGTCGGCTGATGGACTTGGACGGGATTTTCACAATCATCCCAGTTTTGGGATTAAATTCTGCGAGAGGAACTACGTCCAAAGCCTCGTCTCCCACCTTCTTTGAAGCCAACTCTTTCTCTTGTCTGGCTTTTCGGCTGGCCAGGGGTTCCTCATCATCATCATCATCGGCCTTTTTGGTGCCGGTAATGTCCTCTTCGTCATCCACATGACGACCATCCATGTCTTTTAGAGCTTCAATAGTCTCAGCATCCTTGGGTACATCGGAACTAGCTGCCGGGATGCTTCCCTCTACTGTTGTGACCTCAATCCGCTCTGAAACATCAACACCAGCACCCGGCAGGACAGCCTCCTTCTCCACATCTCCCTCTTTTTCAGCGCCCTTGTCAATGGGCTCACCACCTGCATTACGAGAGATACACATTACTAACTCAATTTGTTGTTCTGCCAGACGATGGCAATTCGTAATTGCTTTAACAAATTGCGGGGAAAAGAGAGAGATACCTTCTGCGGATGCTCCTTCGTGAGTGGTTCCAGATGCTCCAACAACCACGGGAGTTAGATCCAAAGGGATTAGCGGATCATCAGGGTGGTACTCTTCAACTCCGGTGGTTTTAGACTTCGCGGCGGAGCTGGAACCTTCGTCAATTTTGCTTTTACCTTTAGCCATGGTTCTCTCCTTCTCCATTTCCGCCAGGATTAGGCGACGACCCTCTGCCAGGTCCTCGGGCTCGTTGTCTCTTAGGATGCTCTTCATCAATTCATCCTCGTTGATTTCTTCGACACCCAGTCTGTGTTTTTCGCCCTCTACGATGGCATCCCATAAGTTGGCCAAAGTAACATGATAATCCGGGATCCATGAGATATTGCGAGTTTTGAGAACCTGGCCAAGAAAATCAAAAATCATCTCCTCAAACCCCTCGATTTCTTTCTCTCTTTCAAGGAGTTTGTTGTTGGAGGCAGTGGCCATTTCAATGGCGCTATCAACGTTCTTTTCGGCAAGAGCTGCCCGTCTCTCCGCGTCTGCAACCTGGTCATTCAAGATCACTTTTTCCGCCTCTGCCAGAGCCAAACTTTCCTTTAGACTCGCTTTTTCCGCCTCCCAAGCAGCTTTCTCAGTTTCAAAACGGCCTTGTGCCGTTACCAACTCGATGTTGGCCATTCTGAGGTCTTCAACCTCTTTCTTTAAAGCCATCTTTTCTTGGCTATTGGAATCCAGTTCTGAATGAAAGCGCTGCTTGGCATTTTCCAATTCAGTCTTGTAGTTTGCAGCGTTTCTCTGTGCCAAAGCGAGCTGGGCTTGAGCGTCTTCCAGGTCCTTCACCAATTTTGTCCTAGCCCTCTCGTTGTTTTCAAGTTTTGCTTTAGACCTATGTGCTTCTACTTCGAGTTTTCGGACGACTTCCGATAGATTGAGTGCGTGTTTTTTCATCATCTCGTATTGTCTGGCTGCGTGCAGGATGCGCCCGATAACTTCATCATCCCAATTTTTAGGGACCGGTTCCAAGGCAGGAACAAAGACCATCCTATCAAAGAACATTCCTGGAAATTGTTCCCGTAGCTTTTCCAGCCTACCTCGGATCTCGGGACCGTGGACGTAATCCCGTGAACCGGGGGCAGCTAACTCTGGTTGGCTGGTGGAGACAATGTCACATCTCTCTTGCTCAGTTTCTTTGGATGAATCTCTGTCCCCATCTTTGGATTCGTGACGCCTTTTGGACGACCGGCTGTGGGAAGGCGCACTCTTTGGAGGAGTCAGCTCTTTTGGAAGTGTCTTTCCCCCGGTCGGAATTGTCGGATGACTCGAAGGCCTGGTAGAGGTTGATTTGGGAGGAGATCGAGGTTGCGAAGAGCTCGGCCTATGAGGAGGACCGCGAGGGCGCTCAGTACCCGAACGAAGGCTGGGGGTGCCTTCGCGAAGAGAACGGTACGAATAAGATTTCCTGCGCGACATCGTTCCTGCAAAAAGAGAAAAGAGCATATTATAACTTTGAATATACACGATATAATAGTGCAAGGTCAGGTAGTGTGTGTGAGGTGTGCATCCCATATAATTCCCCCAAACAGACCCGGGCCTGGAGACAGGCTCATCTGACCCGTTTCCTGTTCCATTGTTGAAGCAATCGCCTCTTCGGGAGCAGAAAAGAAAGGCTCCTCGCCGAAGTCTTTTTCTGTATATTCAATATCGGGTAGAGGGATTTTATTCAGCTCGTCAAATAACTGCTCTTCTGTCAAATCGTCGGCAGTAGCAGTTTCCATTGGAGCAGAGGTAGGGATTTCCTTCGACATATCACCGTGGGCCTCATCCCCTCTGTATATGTTCAACTCTTCATCGTCTTGGATGACTATTGGAGAAGGACTCTTGTGAAGTTTGGTTGTCTCCACCGCCTGTGAAGTTCCCTCTTCTTCCGTTGGGGGCACATATTTATAAGGTTTGCTGCCGGTCCCAAGTCCAAATCTTCTATCCAGGAGACGATGCTTATGGAGATTGTCATCAGTAATGCATTTCTTAATCCTTAAAAAGTCGGATCTGCTTTGCAAAAGAATGGACAACCGATTGTTGTATAGTGCACCCTCTGTTTTCGGGAAGACATGATCTGTTTAAGACAAAGAAGAAAGCGGAAAAATGTTAATACCTAGACTCCTTAAGCAAGATATTCGACTGGGTGATCGAAGTTTACTTGATTTGAGCCATCTCCGTGAACATCCAGCCTGTTTCCTTATGTAAAACCAGTCGGACTTAGGATCCCCGATGTTGCTGTATCCGTCGTACAGAACTTTCCTGTTCGCCACTGATTCAAAAAAGGAAAAGTTTGGAGTTGCAGAAGAACGGTGCTTGAAGAGAAAGAAGAACACCAGATCTCTGAATTTAATCTCGGCATGCAAGATCTCCGCATAAGCAACATATAAAGAGTATAGAGACGCGTAGGCATTCGGATGAAGCTGCATTGGAGCAATGCCTAGTCGTCTTAGAGTTTCAATGGCAATCGGAGGAAACGGAGGAATAGCTCCTACTAGACACATTGTTCGGTTGATCGACATGTACCCTTCCGGTGCTAGATGGGGTCTATCTTCACTTCCAGGCGTCAAGACATCGTCCTAAGGAATGCCGTGTCTTAAGCAGATTCTCTTGAGTTTTATCTCGTCAAGCTTGGACGCTAAAGAATCAGAGAATTTATCTATCCCGATTGCGCCTGGGATTTCGTCCGGAGCTCGCTCGTCAGACTCGGAGTTGTTGCTGGATGAGGTACTTTCTGTCGGGTCTGATTCTGTGGCTTCATATTCAGATCCAGAATCTTCACCTCCCGGATTGATTGGAGGAATTTCGGGATTGTACTGTTCAGGAGTCTCGGATTCTGCTTCTGCTACGGATTTTGGAGAAGAGTTATCGTTCGACATTGCTGCTGGGACGAGAAAATATGAACAATAAGATTAACACTACCCGTCCCCCGTGTGTGCAAGTGCCGGTGTGTGTGCTTGTGTGTGCGCAGTATTAACAAAAACAATAATAAAGCATGAAAGCAGTCAAGGTTATCAGAAGTCGTTAGTCATCATATGCAGTCAAATCATGAAGTCATTTAGTCCAGAAAGTCCAACGTCGCGGTTCTAGCCTAACTGTTCAAAGGTTTTATGGTGACAGGACGTTGATTAAAGTCTGAAATTTCTTTGTATCGTTAGCTGTAGGACGGATCGCGAAGCATAGGGATCGCCCCCTTTCGACTCGCGGAGCATAGGAATCGCCTCCCCATCGAATCGCCGGATGAAGGGATCGCCCCTTCCTGAACCGTGGCGACTCCCACGATCCGTCCCTTCGTTGCCACCTCGATCTGTCGTCTCGCCACTCACGTTCGTCTTCCATCTTCGACCACGAAACGAAGCGGCCTTCTGTATTCTTCTTCTTCCTCCTTCGTTTCCCTCCTCTCCTTTCCTTCTTCGAACTCCAAGCACTACGTCGCTTGGCCATGGCGTTTAGGTGATTTCGTCAGAAAAGCACGAATTCTCATCGTTTCCAGTCAAGGAAGTTCGTGGAAAAGTGGCGTTCACAGATAAGAATGCTTTTAATGGAGTTACCTTTTCAAAGATTGAAAGAATGCTTGGATTTACGAAGGGTCAAAAGATTTGGTTTCGTTCCTTGATGATGTAGGCGAAACGATTCGGTAAGAAAGAAAGAAGAAGGAGAATGAAAGGGGAGGGTTTGGCTTATATAGGCAAAGAGGGTGACCGTTTGTCTCCCCTTCTTTGTCTTATTCGGTCCACGAAGCACCATGCAGGCCACGATCCATAGATGGAATCGCCTAGAGGCCCACGGACCGCATTGAAACGATGGCCCACCAAACTCAAAGCCCGACACGGCCCGAATGAAAATACGCCCCGTTTCGCACAAAGGCCTAGGTACTCGGCACGAGACGAGCAGATGACCAAATCGGACCGTGTCGACCTGTGGCGATCCGATTCATACATGCGCCGATTTGAACCCATGCGACTGTTGATTTACGTCCCTATAGGAGAAGGTAAATGTGAATCTTCGAAGCATGTTCCATCATCGATAAAACATACTTCGAGGGGGCAAAATGTTGGCTCGTTTTTTGACCAAGCCACCCAGGATCATTCGTAAGAGGAAAGTAGGAAACCACAACATCTAAGAACATGAAGGAATGAATCGCGCATCATCGTCTCGCCCAAGATCGATTCGCGTATCATCGTCTCGCCCAAGATCGATTCGCCCCTCCTCATTAGCGAACGATACAACTGGGCGATCCGATCCGAACTCACGTTGTTATCCCAAGCGAACCGATCCGATCTGCTGGTGCATGGCGAACCCTCTGACTTGTTCAAGCGAGAGCTAGTCTTCAGCGATCCGAATCGCACGGATCTGGCGACACGTGTCCCCATCCGTTATCCGAGCCAATCCTCCCCATCAGCACGATCCGAGTTTCAAGCGATTCACGACACCTGTCCACAACGGCTAGTTTGACTGTTTCTTCAACGGAGGCGATGCGTTCCGATGATCTCGGGATTCGTGCCACGTGTCTGCGATCCGTTTGGCAAAATCAGCTATAAATAGCCCAGAGCTTGGAATTTTTCGGGAGCTTTTTGGCAATAGTGAGTACTGAATCCGCCATTGTTGTCAAACCACTGAAATATTGAGAGAAATCATTGTTGTATTAGCTTATAAAGCATAATCAATAATATATAAAGTGGACGTAGGCTCGTTAACGCCGAACCACTATAAATTCTGAGTGTTATTTTCTTTTTCCTAGTTCTTCATTCGAAATTCTCTACTGTTCATAATAATTTGGGTGTTAGGTCCAAATTTCGATCTAACAATATCCATATATTCAAGTATATGTTTTATTATCGATTTAGTTATCAAAACATCACTTCAAGTTCCTTCCAACTTAACAGTATATTCAAATTCCAATATATTACAGATATTATTCAAGTTGGGTTCAAAATCCTTTTACTTCAATCACATCCTTAAATTTCAAATTTACTTTATATCTCATTTCTTTCATTTCATGACTATTAAATCTCAGATTTCAAATTCTAAATATTAATTTCAATTGTACTCGGATTCAAACCATTCATTTCATAAATTATTCTCAAATCAATTTATTTAAGTTCCATTATCCTAACAAATTTCATATAAAACTCATTCCATTATTTTATAAACCACATTTTAAATCAATTAACATAATTTGGTAATTTGATTTCAATAAAGTCATTAAACAAATTAAGTTCCAGTTAAATTCCAAATCTCTCTTTTAAACCTTTCTTAATTTAAGTATTAAGAAAAATTTATATTTGTGTATTAATTTTAAAATTTAAATAATATAAAAGTATAATAATAGATTTATTAGATTACTTATAAAATGATTTAAATCTAAAAATAATATTATAATTACATATATTAAAATTTAGAAACTATTTCAAAATAGACCAACGATGTCCGTATACAATTTTCTACCTAGGCCAAGTAATACAGATATATATTATTTCAATCCGAGATTTAAAATTTTGAATCTCGGGTATGTATAATTTCAGCCTGCATCCCAAATCGATTTTGTAACATCCCGAAATTTTAGTGGTTTAATAATTAATCAATTTAATTATTTTAATATATTGGTTTAATAATTTAATGGTTTGAATTTAAATAATTTTGATTATTTAATTAGTATAAATAGAGGGATAATATAATTTAATTTATAGTCGGATTGACGATGTTATGTGAATTGGATGTTTAATCGAGTTTATATTCGAATTATAATAACGAATATATTAGTTGAACAACGATTGAACGTAATAATTTTAATATAATTATAATCGAGCTCGTAATGTCGCGGTGGTTCGTAATATTGAGTTTTGAACTTCAAACGACTATACAGGATTCGTTATTAGTCGGATTTCTTCGAAACAAGAAACGTTCAAATCTATTTAACTGTATTTTTCTAATGGAAGTGAAAAATTGAGATTTCTGCTTATAGATTGTAAGTTATATCCAAATCAAACTTTCAAATAGTTGATATGGAATCATTTATAAATTATAATGATTTATTTAATAATATAAAAGGGTTTTATATTAATTGAATACCAATTTAACTTGGATTTTGAAATATCGAGTTATAAATTCAAGTATGTTATTTTGGAGCTATGTGATATTCTATGTGAATATATACGATAATATTTATTTATTTTTATTTAATTAAATTATTTTTGAAAAATATTAATATTTTATTGGTTATATGTAAGCCTTAAAATATAGCAATTTTGCAAACGACCTCCGTTTTCGATGAAACAAATTTTATTAGATCTGTAATGATTAATTATTGTTAGATTTCAAATTTTGCATCAATCGGAGTTATTTTGTGACCATGCAGAATTTAAATGTGAATCGATTAATATTTTGATTTTAAAATAACACTGTGAGCAAACAGACTCGGAATTCGACGAAGCAAATTTTGTTGGGTCTGTAATGTCAAATTATAGTTGTATGTTCATTTTCATTGAAATTGGATATCGTATGTGATCATATGAATTTTTAATCAATGAATACAAATAGCGATACAATGTAAATTAATATAATAATATGGGAAGCTTACCGTAGAAGCTACCAATCCTATAAATACACTACCTAAACCTAATTTATTCATTATTCTAGTCAACAAGGAGTAGCCGCCATCTGAAACCAAAACATGAAAAAAAAACTGTGAGTTTGTAAATTCATATCAAATCCAAATAAAATCAATAAATCCAGGAATATATACGATTGAGTTCTTATCATGATTCTCTACAATATGTATTAGTCTTAGAGTGATCGAACCTGTTTTGGTTCACTGCGTATTAAGACAGTGTACATAAGGTTTGAGTTTGGGTGAGTTGGAAGCTTCGATCTATTCTTGTTTTTGTTATTTGTTTTGGATCGAGAAGGTGAAATATGGCATGTTTACAAGTTTTTGAGGGAAATGGTGACAAAAACAATTGATATCTGTTGTACGACATGGTTTCAACATGATGAAGTCGTATTTTGTTTAACTGAGGTGGAGGTAAAGTGATGGTAGCAGGATGAAGGGGGAGTTGACGAGGAGTTCAACGATGACTGGTTGGTGAATTTTAGTGGAAGGATGGAAGGGAAATGGAAGTTCTCAGGTGCGGCTATGGTTGTTTTGGGTTGAGCGGGTTTCAATCTGTGAGAGGGAGTAGAAGATGACGAAGCGAGTCTGATGTAGGAGGCGGGCCGAAGAATAAAGGTTAAATCCCAGTATTGAAAATAAATTTAAGTTTAATTTAAATTAAATAAACGTATAAATTGGTTAATATCATAACTTACTCATATGTTATCTAAATTCAACTAAATAGGGTCCGTTAGGATCGTATAGACGAAGGCTACATAATGGAGTTGGTTTGGAGCTCGTTTGAGTTTATGGCGGAATAAAATGCCTGATCAAATCTATTGAACGTTTATCGTTATTTAACGATAAATTTCCACAGTGAGTGAACTCACTAACTCTGTCCAGTTTTATAATTTTATAAACATATTTTAAAACTGAAAAAAAATGATTGAATGTTGTGTGATGGTTGTTTAGATGATTTACAAATAAATTGGTTGATAGTTATATATATGAAGTCGTTGGTTAAATACTGATTTTTTTATTTTAATATTTCACACTGATACAAAATTAGTGTTATTTATGTTGATTAACGTATGTGGATGCAGGGTAATAGGTTAGAGGGATCCAACTGGATTCCTCAATAATTTTATTGTTGATTTTCATATATTACATTATATGATGTGATAAATAATCTATGGTTGATTATTGTGTGATTGAAATGTTTGAATAACATTGACCTTGAATTAAATTGGTATTAAAAAATGTAAAATATATTGGAAAATGACAAGAGTTTGAAAGGGGAAAAATCTATTTTTAAATAGAAATTGAGTTTCGAAAGGACTAGAAAGGAATAACTGTTTTAATAATAAAACAAGTAGTTTGATTTATAAATAATGTTTATAAATGAGGTGAAGTAATTATTTTTAAATAATTTGGAAATATAAATTAAGGAATGAATTTAAAAAGGGAAATGGGAAAATCGTTTGAAAGGCAAACGCTAAAATTATTTTGATGTTCGAAACGTATGTAGAATGGAAAGAAATCCATGAAGATTTATAATTTAAATTCGACTATGTCGAATGTTAGTTAAATAATTTATTTTTATAAATTATATACTATATAATTCAGAATTTGACAAGATAATTAGTATTGGGTTTAAAACCAATAGCTTATAATCGAATATGTGATCGAGATTAGATATAAACTTAATATATAATTAACAAGAAATTGACTTGTCAAACAAGTTTATTAAGTGGAATATGAAGTATGAATATATATAAGAACTCGATAAATAGGATTTGAACCTGGAATGATATTTATATAAAATCAAGCTTTATTTGATATAACGAGTCCTGTTTTTCCGTAAAGAAATAATATTCAAGTTTTAAAGTGAATAATGGTTTAAAAGCAAAGGTTTGCGAATTGGAATGGTGATACGAGAAAACTGGTAAATGTTGGAAGTGGTAAATTCGACAGTGAATTTAGTTGATATGAAATGGTAATTTATTCTGATGTTCGGAATGTTAAATGAATAGAGATTAATCGAAAGTACATTATACATTGGAATTCAATTATATCGAATTTAGGGAAGTACTATTCACTTTCCATTTATAACCAAGTTTTAATTAATTAATTATTTGTTTATATATTCAAATAAAAAATATATATTGAAGTTAAATATTTCGGAAGCAGAGATTATAGCGCTATCATTATAATCAAGGGTTTTCGTTAATGAAATGGATTCGTAAACTGAATCCAAGAATTTCTTAAGCCATGATTCAATAAGAAATTAAGAAATGGGATTAAGGAAATTAGATCTGACTAGAGACTAGTTAAGTTGAATGGCTTTCTGAGTATTGATCTGATGTTGGTTTCGGCCTTTGGGGTTGATGCTTAGAGAGTTGTTCTCTTACTAGTTTATGGTTGGGGACTGATGGATAGTGAGGCGTGAATAAGATATGGAAATGTTTTCCAATATTAAGAACGTGTATTTTCTAAATATAGAAAAAAGAAATTGTGGACATATGGAAATGTTGTTCCAGAAATCGTAAGAGTATAAGCCGGGTTTAAGAGATACAGGAAATAAGAGGTTGGGAAATGAATAAAGTTTTGATAAATTAATTAAAGAGGCTTAGTGTTGATTGATGATTGATCGCTAAGATTTCCATTTGGAAATACGACCGTTGTTTGTATTGATGTTTTCCTTTGACAGTTAAATAACCGACTATCAAATTTTTTGATCATTGTTCCGTTGTCAATACAGAGAGATCGGGATCAGATTATTTATCTGAAAACCACTCTATATGGGCGTTAGTGTTGCGAATCAAATACGATGAAGATAATTGAAGACGGAGTTTATGCAAGGGCTGTTATGGCGATCCTAAGTAGAAATTGTCTAAGATAAATTTACAGAATAGTGCCTTCGGTTTGTCCAGTCCTAGGACATGTATGGATAGATGTCTGACAGAGTATATCTAATAGATCGCATAAGTTGATCTCTTCAAACGTATTCACGTTCGGTGGTGGAGAAATTTGTTTCTCTTAGCTTTATACCCATAATATTTTTGAGGAAATAAATTTGTGATTTGGCGGGTTTGACGATGTGACATCAAAGTGAATGATGGCCAGATGTTCCAGAAGATACGTTATGACCTCAAGCCTCATCAATCAGAAATGACAAAAATCAGGCAGGCAGCATGGCTAAATGAGTCACTGCCAATTAGGGTATATTGTCATCATCTAGAGAATATTCATATTTGTTAGTTCTTTTCATTTTTGTATCTCCCGGGAACGGTTATGTTGGTATACTAACCGTAATGTGATAATATATTCGGAACATTGCGAAATGAATGGTCGGCCATGTGTGGCTGAGTTACAAGATGTTCTTGTTGAACTCTAGTGTATACCCTCTAGAGTGCACTGATCGAAAGGTGGTTCCATACCTTGTCATAGTTCAAAATCCGTTCTCCAATAAGAGCCCGCGGTTTTGATTGTATATTTTGTATATAGAACGTGAGAAGCAAGCGTTCTGCTAGATTGTTATTTACTTATATTAAACACTATTATTATGTCAGAATAATATTGATTTTGGAAATGTTTTTAGCTTATCGTAAGGTAAAAACCATCCGTGTTTATGTGTGGATCGGTCTTAAGATAATCATTTTCTTTTAAAAGAATTTTTGGAAAGTTAAACCAAGTGGTTGGAGTTTATTCACACTAGTCCCATGACTGACCCAGAGTTTATTTTGTTTTGTTTTATCCTAAACTCTTGGGTGCCCAAATCTGTACGGCAGTTAAGTAGTCGGGATTTTAAAAATATACTTGGAGGAGCTTGGAGTAAAAGGCTTCAACATTAGATATATATAGAGTTTATTTCTGCTGTGATGTTATGAGTAGTACTCACTACAAGAAAAGGAGTTATCTACAATTGCAACTCACAGCATTTTGGTCTCTATGTTGTAGAAATCAAGTAGGAGTACGTTGGTTTTATCTTAAAACGTTGGGATAAATTTAAATGGGAATGAATTTTTACTTTCCTCCACTATTACTAAAATCGGTCGTGAATCCTTAATATTTCCCCAAAATTTTAAATTCTCAATTACAAATTTTCCATCCAATTTTCGTCATCCGCCTGGTCTCCATCTCACTTTCGAATCTCCAGTCACTTCGCACTGTTGCTCCTGGTCTCTCGGTTGTCATAACGGAAGGCAATCGGTTCCAGTGGGGGAATTTCCATTCCAGTGAAGGTTGGACCCATATATCCCGTTCAGTCTTCGTCGTCCTTAAGTCGCTGTAAGCATCGCCTTGATTATTTTATTTTTTTCATTGATTAGCCAATGTTCGGTTTTTTCTAACAACTGGTATGCCTGCTGAAAACGTTGACTGTGTTATTAGCAATTTATAAGTTGTTGTATCTCATTTAGTATCACTGTTTTATTTTAGTAGTTTTGTTAATTTGATTGTACTCAACAATAGACTATTACTTCAAATTTTAGAAATTTGCTTGCTTATGCAGTAGACGACGATTGATAAAAATTGGGTGAATCTACACAGATAACTACATAATTTTCAACATAAATGTAGTTTGAAAATCATATCCTATATTTCGACAAAAGCTAAAAGATAATTTTTTTTCCAAAGAACTATAGTGAGTATCAGCAAGAAGCTCGGAAGTTTGTGGATACCGCTATGAAAAATTCTGGAAATGTAGAAAAAATTCTATGTCCTTGCATAGATTGTCGAAATCTTAGTCATCAATATGAGAAGGTGGTAGTTGAGCATCTGATTATAAGAGGAATGGGTCGTGTATATAAGACAAGTAGGTGGTATTATCATGGTGAGCACATAAATATAAGCATAGATGTTAAGTTCGATGACATATATGATTTATTTGAAGCTATCGATTATGAAAATGAAGATTTCACCAATTATACTTTTTTCGATGATGATAAAGATGAAGATAGCGCACAAAAACGAGAGGATGATTTGTTAAGGAGCTTGGAAGAAGCAAAAGCCCCATTGTATCCTGATTGTATCAATCAAACAAAATTATCTGCCATCGTCGCCTTGTATAATCTTAAATGTGAGACTGGTTTGTCTATTACCGGCTTCGATAAACTTCTAAATGTGCAACAATTATTATTGCCAAAAAATAATGTAGTTCTGAAAATATTATATGAGGTAAATAATTTCTCAAAATATTCGATATGGGTTTTGAAAAAATTCATGCTAGTCAAAATGATTGTTGCCTTTTTAGAAGAGAGTATAAAGATTTGGAAAGTTGTGTCAAGTTAGAAGAAGAATGAACGTACCAATGAAATTATGCATGGCATTCCAATTAAAGTTTTGAGATATTCTCCAATCATTCCTAGATTTAGAAGAATGTTTAGATCTCAAAATATGGCAGAAGATTTAAGATGGCATTTTAGTAATAAAACAATGATGGGAAAATGCTCCATCCTATGGATTTAATAACATGGAATGTAGTAGATGAGAAATGGGAATCGTTTGTAGCTGATCCACGCAATATAAGACTTGGTCGTGCTACCAATGGTGTTAATTCTTTTATGACAATGAGTTGTTGGCCTGTGATGCTTATGACATACAACCTCTCGCCAATGTTATGCATGAAAAAAGAAAATATCATCTTAACATTGTTGATTCCTGGTCCAAAGCAACCAGGAAATGATATTGACGTATATTTGGAGCCATTAATTGAAGACTTGCAACATTTGTCGAGTAATGGAGTTCAAACTTATGATGCCGTTAGTAGATCGCTTTTTAACTTGAGAGCGATTTTACTATGGACGATGAATGACTTTCCAGCGTATGGAAATCTTTCTAGATGTTGTGTAAAAGGTAAAAATGGTTGTCCATCATGCGGTATCAATACTCACCATCGGTGGTCGAAACATAGTTGGAAGAGCGGTTATATGGCTCATAGAAGATTTTTACCCCCTTCAGATTCATTGAGAAATAAAAAAACTGGTTTGATAATACTATAGAAAATGGTCGTAGACCTAGAGTTTTGACTGGAAGAAACATCTCTGCTATTTTGAAAAACTTTCCGAATAATTTTGGGAAAGAAATCAAAAACGTAAATAATAATAATAGCAAGAATGGGAAGGGTAAGAAGAAAAAATTAAGTAGGAGAGCAGGAAGAGGAAAAATACTAATAAAAAAATAAATAGAGGTGAAGATGGTGATCTTGTGAATACAGAGCTATCAAGGTGGAAAAAACGATCAATCTTCTTTGATTTAACATATTGGGAGGTTAATTTTTTATTTTTCATTGATCAATAATACAGTTCTTTAGTAATGAAATTTAACATTATTGATTTTTGTAGGAACTACCAATGCGCCATAATTTAGACGTAATGCATGTAGAAAAAAATGTTAGTGAAAGCGTAATAAGCACGATGCTGTATGATAACAAATTGAAAGATGGAATTAATTGTAGAAAAGATTTTGAAGAGTGGGGAATTCGACGTGGCCTTTATGCACAATCTCGTGGAACAAAAACATATCTTCCACCTGCTCCATATATATTGTCCAAATCTAATTTTTTTTTATAAAAGACTGTATGATTTTAAGGGACCTGATGGTTATTGCTCGAATTTTAAGAGCTCTATATCGTTGGAGGATTATAAAATTAGTGGTTTAAAGTCACATGACTATGTCCTAATGCAACAGTTATTGTCGGTTGCAATAAGAGGATTGTTACCGCAGAAGCCAAGGAAATCAATAATTCGTTTACGTTTGTTCTTCCATAAATTATGCCAACGTGTTCTTGATAGAGAAAAACTACAACATCTTGATGATGAGATTATTCTAATTTTATGTGAACTTGAAAGATATTTTCCACCTTCATTCTTTGATATAATGATATACTTGATGGTTCATCTTGGAAAAGAAGACAGATTATGTGGACCGGTCCATTTTCGTTGGATGTACCCATTTGAAAGATACATGAAGACACTAAAACACAAACACTGCACGGCCTGAGGGGTGTATCAAAATCCTATCTTGTAGAGGAGTGCATGAAATATTTTAGTGAATTCTTAAAGAAATCAGGTAAAAATAGAAGAGAAGGAAGTCCGAAATGAAGATTATGAAAATGATGTCATACTTGAAGGACGACCAACTTCAGCTTGCAAAATAATTACACTGTCCGAGAATGAGAAACAAGCTGCTCATTTGGCTGTGCTAATGAATATGGCTATAGTGGAACCATTTGTAGAGTAAGTGATTAGTGCATTGTGTTCTATTGTTCAGTTATTTTTATAGTGCAACTTATCTGTTTTTTTTTTCTTTTACAATAGTTTGCATCTTCAAGAGTTGCAACACTCAAACAAGCGCATAGAATAAAATGCGACCTTACTTTGGAAAACCCACACAAATAACTTTGTCGATTGGATTAAGAAGATGGTGAGTTGAATTTTAAAAAATATTCTCATTAATTATGAATATATTATTATCGAGATCTAACATAAATAATATTTTCATTTATAGATATCTTATGATACGAACGATCATGACACAATGTTAAAATGGATCGCCTATGGTCCAAGGAGTAGTGCATTGTCTTGTACAGGTTATATCATCAATGGAGAACTTTTTCACACAAAAGATATTGAGAGAGAAACTCAAAATAGTTGAGTCACTTATGATGCAACCACCATTTGTAGGGCTAGCACAAAAGATATTTCTTAAGTGGTTGACATGATTACTTATAATGGGATGTTGACCGATATATTTTTGTTAGACTATCATGCCTTTTATGTTTCCATCTTTAAGTGTCATTGGACAAATCTAGGAAACGGTGCGAAGGTAGAAGATGGATTTACCCCTGTCAATTTACAACAAAATCAAGCTTCATTTTCAAAAGATCTGTATATACTTACATCTCAAGCAAAACAAATTTTCTATTCAAGGGAAGATGATGATTCTAATTGGTATGTTGTGATGAGGGCACCATCAAGAACTTTTCATGAAATAGATGCAGATGTCTCATTTGAGGAATTTAACATGGATACTGGAAATTTTGAAGAAACTGATATGGAGATTGATGATGCTGCCGAGGATCTTGGCTATATTAGGGAAGATTGCGAAGGAATGCTTGAGTAATATATCACTAGCTATGTTAGGGAAAGCCATTTTATGGGATTGCATTCAGGTATATTTTGTAATTTTTATCTTGGTATGTCTATTTAACTCATTGTTTTACACACAAAAAAAATCCAGACATATGGATACCTATTCTAGATAAAATATCAGATGTATGCATTCTTTTGCAGAGATAATTCTCTAGCTCGAGAAATCTATCAGACATCTGGCTAAACCAACCAGACGGATGAATATTTATTCAGGCATATTACTTTAAACCCAAAAAAGATCCAGACGTCTGGATAAAATATCAGACGTTTGAATTCTTCTACATATATATTTTTTTAGATAGAGAACACTTTCAGATGTCGAAATAAAATATCCAGACGTCTGAAAGCAACTTTAGGCATTTTAGTTTAGGCCGAAGAAAAATCCAGACGTCTGATTGATATTCAGATTGCTTTCTTTTTCTACTCTCAGACGTCCGAAAAAATATCTAGACGTCTGACACAACTGTTTCACCTGTGCATGTCTTCCTTGTTGTCGAGCTATAGCCATATATAATTAAAGTTCCATATCCACAATATTTTCCATCCACAATAACATACCGGAATTACATAACAATAGCATATCCGAAATACATAACAATAACATACCCAAATATCATAACGAACATAGCAACAACGTGTCCGAATTGCATATCGAACATAACATATCCAAGCTGAAGGTTTTAACTTAATTTCTGGTTAAGAATTTACTTGGTGATCCAGTAGGTGGATGCATTTTAGCTCACGGACCTATTCGGGATTTCATGTGTGACAGCTCGCCCCGCACCAACCGACATTTACTCCAAAAGTGCGCTGTACACATGTCCAGTTAGCACGGAACGGTCGTCAGAAGAAAAAAAAGAAGAGAATGAACTAAAAAATAACATGTAGAAAGTCTCACAGCGCATGGAACAAAATATAATTACAACATACTTGACATAAAACAGGTGAGACAGTGCATAAGCTAAAAATAAACTAACATAGCAGCGGAAAATCCAAATACAGCTTATGATCCAAAGCCAACATTATTACAACTTTTCAAACTATCTCAAAAAGCAAAAGCAAGATAAAGGAGGTACAATACTAATGCCCAAGTAGCGACCACCAACGACACAGGGAGAATATCTATATATCATACGTGGAAGCCTCATGCTCGCCTCCGAATCAGCTACTCACGCATCACCAGCTAACCTGTCTCTAGTCTGCTCGTGTGAGCACCCAGAGTAATAAGAAGAGACATAAAACTCTGGGTCAGACATAAAGCCTGGTATGAGCGTTAAGCATCTAAACAGAACAATAACAGGTAGACTAAAACATATTTGAACCTGGACCTGCAACCAAAGAGTTAGCACTACATACTGTACAACACTCTAAGGTGCCATTTCAAATAGTGTAAAGATAACTGGGGTGGGGGTGTGCATGTCATAGTGATGGCAAACAATCAAACATAGCAACCATCCTCACATCTCTCACTCAGTGCATAAAGCATACGATATCCACTACTTTGGTCACCTAATATTTTGGGCCATGACGGAATCCAATCCCGTGTAACTATCACTACAAGCCCACTATCCATCTCTCAGTGGTGAACCAAAGTTATGAATACCGACAACCCCTTTGCACACGTCGCGCAGCAAAGCCCAATCATGAAGTGAACTCATTGGTTCCCATCTGGATCCTGAGCTCTAACTTCTATTTGGACTACCTTTGCATCTCGGGTTTTAGTCATCATCTTCATCCGGGTCGGTCTTCACTTCACCTTGCTTCGGATCGTGGTCATCACCCTCACTCGGGTCGGATCATGGTCTTCACCTCAAGTCCAAGCATCTCGGATTGGGTCGGTCGTGCTCCCTCCATCGGATCGAGTCGCGCCATACGGATCGGGTCATGCTCCTTCTAGCTCGTGGCGCTCCAGCTCCATCGGATCGGGTCGCACCACCGGTTCGTGGCTTCTGAAGTGGATCGGGTCGGAGCATGCAAGAACCTTTCATTCTGGTCGGTTTTCATCACCTCTACCCTGGTCGGTCGGTATTGCCCCACGGTCGGTCGAACACTTCACCATTCCTGGTCGGTCGTACTTCACCATCCCTGGTCGGTCGTACTTCACCATCGTATGGGGTCGGTCGAACATCGCATAGTGGTCGATCTTGCCCATCCTGGTCGATCTCCCTAGTCGGTCGAACACTTCATACAGGGTCGGTCGTGAGCTCGGGTCGGTCGGTCAAAACCTTCCCCTGGTCGGTCTAACTCGACCCAAAGAAAACCTGCACCATTTTAGCAAGTTATTTTCGCCTCTCGACGACGTTTTCAACCGTTCCAACTATTCTATACAATCATAAAGCATACCACACAGTCATAGCAACATGTATAAACATGCACAAACAACAAAACAACAATATGGTATGTTAAAACGGATCAAACATAGCCAAAAACCCCATATTTTCCCTTAATTCCTCTTAATCACGTTTAAGCAAATCTATTGATAGGATTAACAAAACTTAACCAATTCAGCCGAATTTTCTAACAGAGGCCTGAAATAATATTTAGCAATTTATAAATATTTTTCCAAATTTTTAACATGCATAAATTCGCTAATTTCCACTAATCACCCCTTAATCCCCCAAATTCCGGGATTTGCAAAATTAGTCGAAATTAACCCAAATTCATATCAGAGGCATAAAATGATGTTTTAGAATTTTAGGATTTTTTCTAGATTTTTCTAAGCCATAATTTCGCTAATCTTCGCTAATTACCATAATTAGCCGTAATTAGTGAAAAACAATGCAGATCACTCACCTTTGCCACAAAGTAAACTATAGATCTGAAATGATTCTCTATTTGGGTCGAATTCCAATGCTTAGCAGCAGCACCTATCTTGATTTGATGCTAATCCGCCTTGATTTGGTGTAGATCTTGCTAATATGTGATTAGGAAAGCCAAAAAGATGTTTTGGGAGTGATTTAAAAGGTGGAGGCCATTGCTAGAGCTCAAAGGAGGTTTGTGGCGGCTGGAAAATGAATGAAAAATCGTTTTCTAAACCCTAGCAGCCCTTAAATACCTCTAAACCCGAAATCCCCCATTGGGCCTAGCTGTTAATCACCCGGTTTAGCCCAATTAAGTTGTTTTTCACCTTCTAAACCTTGTTTCAGCCATATCTCCCAAACGGTAAGTCCGTTTGGCTAATGTAACCACTCTACGGAAAGAGAAACCATCATTTGAATCCAATGGAATTGATTTCAGGTCAAAACTCCTTTCCAATCAAAAGTTATGGACGAAACAAGATCAGCTAGGGGCAAAACGGTCATTTAAAAATCGGAAAAAATCATGAACATGGGAAATGACCCCAATAGTCGTTTCCCAAAGCCACATGACCATACGACTTCGTATAAGAAAGAAATAAATATTCTACGGTCCTCCGATGCGTAGAATGCGGGTTGTTACATTCTCCCCCCTTAAGAAATTTCGCCCCCGAAATTCCCTAACCAAAACACACAAAGGGTCCCGCATGCCTATCAGCCCCAAAACAACAATCAACATGCAAAACAAGTCTATCCTAGCATGCAGTTTACCAAAAAGGGAAGAAACTATCACTACCAAAACCTTACCAGGTAAAGAGTTCTGGATACTTCTTCCTTACGTCCTCCTCTGTTTCCCAAGTACAGTCTTTTTCATTTTCACCCCACTGGACTTTGACTAGTTTCACCGCCTTCCTTCGAAGCTGCTTCGTATCATTCCCAACAATACACATAGGCTTGCGGTTCTCAACCGCCTCGGGTTCAACCTCGATATCGTCCAACTGATCTAGTGAAATAGCCACATTAGGGTCTTGCACAAACTTCCTTAACTGGGAAATATGAAATACGTTGTGAACTCCCGCCATCTTGTCAGGTAGCTCTACTTCATACGCCAAATTCCCAACTTGCTCGAGGACTGGGAATGGACCAACAAATCTTGGTGCTAACTTACCTCTCCAACCAATCTGAATCACATTCTCAATGGAGAGATCTTGACGAACACCAAGTCGTTAACGAAGAATTCCAAATCTCTTCGTTTCTTATCGAGATAAGTCTTCTGTCTATCTTGGGTAGCCTTCATTCTCTAATATACAATTCACTCAAATACCATCATGACCTGACCTAGTCCTTGGTAAACTATCAATGAAATCCATTGAGACTTGTTTCCAACGGTTGTGACAAACCACTAGGCTTCTTTTTGCTCATCTTTAACTAACTGGCAATTCATGCACTTGGACATAAACTTCCCAACGTCTTTCTTTATCCTTTCCCAGTAGTAGATCTAATCCATGTCTCAATACATTTTGTTACCACCGGGATTCATAGTCAATTTCGAGTGATGAAATGCTCTAAGCACTTCATCTCTCAGTCCATCTACGTTGGGTACAACTAGTCCTCCATTCTTTTGAAGCCATCCTTCTCGATCAAATCCTTGCTTGATCGTTCTCTTTCCATCGATACCCATCTCTACCCTAGAGATGATTTCCAATAGGTTAGGATCGTCCTTCTAACTGGAACCGATCCATTCAATCAAAATCGATCTAATCGTCGAACTTGCTAACATTTCTGGATCCAATCCATACTTAGGTCTGAAATCATATCTCGCGATATACTCTAGTTGCTTCTATCCTAGAAACATAACCCCTAAACTGGCATGTCTCCTACTCAATGCAACTATTACCGCACCCAAATCCTTTACTATGATCACTCTGCCCCATGGAGTCATGGCGACTCCACTGCACTGATCCATAGCCACTAGTCCTTTGCTATGTCCACTCTGCCCCATGAAGTCATAACAACTCCACTGCACTAGCTCATAGCCTTACTAATCTTTTACTATGTCCACTTTGCCCCTCGAGTCATGACGACTCTACTGCACTGGCTCATAGTCCTACTACAATCACTTTGTCCCCCATCGCTGGAACCCTACAGGTGATAGTCTACTCAAGGGAAGAAAAATAGAAACAACATAGCAACCATAACATCCATCAAACAAGTCCTACCTATCACCTGCTAAATTGATAAACACATCAACGCCTATATGACTGGTCTAACCAATCCCAATACGTCGATTCTAGTATGTCTGGTCCAACCAACATCAATAACTAATGGAAGCCCAGCCTCCATTCATACATTGATACCTACTTGACTGGTCCAACCAATCCCAGGCCAATGGAAGCCCCGCCTCCCTACGGACTACCGTACGTCCAACGTACGTTTATCCTCCAAGGATAACTAGATCACGTCCAACGGATCCAGGTAAACGGGCGTCCCCAGATACCCCTGCTTTTAGTCCGCCTAAAATACTTGAGTCCAACCCAAGTCTATCCATTATCTTGCTGCCCTCTCGAGTCCAACTCAAGCCGAATCCAATTCCTTGCAGCCTTCTCGAGTCCAACTCGAGTCAATCTATAACTCAGACCCAGTCTTGAGTATCCATTACCGACAAACTCTAGTCCAACGTGAGTCGTAGTCTCCTTATTCGTTGCATCTCTAAGATCAACGAACACCCATTTTCCTTTTACGAGTTCAAGTCCAACTTGAATCGCCCTAATCTTCGTTGTATCTTCCATGATCAACGACCACATCCTGTTCCTTCAAAATTCTACTATCCAATAGAGAACATCAACATAGGGTCCTAAACAATCCATTACTTTGCATCTTTCTCGAGTCCCAGTCGAGCAATCTCATAACCCTATCGAGTCTAACTCTGGGCAGTCTATACCATTGAATAGTCTTATCATGTTCCGTCTTCCCATCACTCCTCGAGTAAACCAAGATATCATCCAATGAAAAATCACAACAACTATTTACCCCTCACACAAACCATCCTAGTCGAAATCGACATTCCCCAAGCACAAGCCCCAAAGGCCTAAACCAATATCAGACAAGCACCCAAGGAACATCTCCTCCAAGTTCGGACAACCCACGTGAGGTGATACTAGCAAAACAATCTAGCACTGGAGTACTCATTTGCCTCCCAGAGACAACTAGAACTTATTACAACGATAACCTTTCAGCTTTCTTAACTCCAGTTACTATCGCCATCACTAGGTAGGTACCTAATACCACCCTATTCCTCTGGAGTAGATCGACTCCTCAAAATAATGCTAAACCAAGTAAAGCCCAAAACAAAACAATCACAAACAAACATACATCCATGACTCGATAAGACCACGTTACAACAAATCATGCCAAAACTAGTCGAACCACCAATCAGGTTTGTCACAACTAGAGGTCTATCGACTATCTCGGGTTTGTCAAACAATACCCAAACAGAAACATCTTAGATAGAAAGCATACCTTTTATAATGACACCCTTTCCCTTCTGCGCCGCACTTGGGGCATTCGACGAAGAAGGAACAACGTTGATAGCATACGCTTTCACAATCTGCTTCTCCCTAGGAGGTTGGGAGCAATCATCCTTGTGATGTCCCGCTTGGCCGCAGTTAAAGCACTTCCTTTCCCCAGGCTTTTCTCGACAATCTCTGGCATAGTGGCCCTTCTTGCCACAACTAAAGCATTCGCCATCTTTCTTATTTTTCTTACTCTGACCATCCTTGGTCGGGTTCTGCTTCCTCTTGTTCTGAGAGTCCTTGCCTTCACCGCCTGCTTGCGGCTTTGGCTCCTCTGTAGATGCAATAGCAACTTCGGTCTTCGACTTAGGAAAATGGCTCTCTGACCTTAATGCCTTTCCTACAATAGACTCGAATGTCTCATCGATATGGTTTATAAGCCTTTTCCCCAAGTATCCATCCAAACCAGTAATGAACTTCTCGTTCTTCTTTTCGACTGTATCGATAAGGGACCATCCATATTTCGATAAAGTATCGAATTCTGCGATGTACTCCGAGACTGCCCTACCATTCTGCTTATGCTCCAAGAACTTCCTGAACAATTCTGATTTATGAGCCGCTGGAATAAACTTATCACAAAAGCGAGTCTTAAACTGATTCCAAGTAACTTGATCCTCTGGAGTAGCTGTCTTAATGGCATTCCACCAATTCATCGCTCGCCCTTGCAACTGACGAGACGCTAGCCTTCTCTTCATCGCATCCTCGATACCCAAGTCGTCGAAGATACGATCACAGCTATCCAACCAATCCTGAACATCTGTGGCCGACTCCGTTTCGTGGAACGGCTTTCCACCAAGGTTAGTGTAATCCTTGCACAACTTGGCGAAATCGACCCTAGGCGCCTGCACTACTGGACCACCACCACTTCCAGGATTGGGAACTGCTCCCTGAACATCCCTAAGCATCTCCCTCATAAAGTTGGTGAACATTGCCCTCATGTTAGGAGCATTCCCATGGTTGGTCCCTCTACCAGCACCCCTGGTGTCTCTACTCATCGTTCAATCTGTAAAGAGAAACGATTAGCAACCCCATAGTGGTGCTAGTGCAGTACGACTTCATTCTTATACTACTAATAGTATATCTATATACAGTTTTTGAAAACCAAAGTAATCACAAATACGCGCTCTCATATACGTACTATCTCTCCCTAGTGTCTTTCCCTAGGTTAACTACGCAACCTAGAGCTCTGATACCAAATGTGACAGCCCGCCCCGCACCAACCGACATTTACTCCAAAAGTGCGCTGTACACATGTCCAGTTAGCACGGAACAGTCGTCAGAAGAAAAGAAAGAAGAGAATGAACTAACTAACAAATAACATGTAGAATGTCTCACAACGCATGGAACAAAATATAATTACAACATACTTGACATAAAACAGGTGAGACAGTGCATAAGCTGAAAATAAACTAACATAGAAGCGGAAAATCCAAATACAGCTTATGATCCAAAGCCAACATTATTACAACTTTTCAAACTGTCTCAAAAAGCAAAAGCAAGATAAAGGAGGTACACTACTAATGCCCAAGTAGCGACCACCAACGACATAGGGAGAATATCTATATATCATACGTGGAAGCCTCCTGCTCGCCTCCGAATCAGCTACTCGCGCATCACCAGCTAACCTATCTCTAGTCTGCTCGTGTGAGCACCCAGAGTAATAAGAAGAGACATAAAACTCTGGGTCAGACATAAATCCTGGTATGAGCGATAAGCATTTTAACAGAACAATAACAGGTAGACTAAAACATACCTGAACCTGGACCTGCAACCAAAGAGTTAGCACTACATACTGTACAACACTCTAAGGTGCCATTTCAAATAGTGTAAAGATAACTGGGGTGGGGGTGTGCATGTCATAGTGATGGCAAACAATCAAACATAGCAACCATCCTCACATCTCTCACTCAGTGCATAAAGCATACGATATCCACTACTTTGGTCACCTAATACTTTGGGCCATGACGGAATCAAATCCCGTGTAACTATCACTACAAGCCCACTATCCATTTCTCAGTGGTGAACCAAAGTTATGAATACCGACAACCACTTTGCACACGTCCCGCAGAAAAGCCCAATCATGAAGTGAACTCATTGGTTCCCTCTGGATCCTGAGCTCTAACTTCTACTTGGACTACCTTTGCATCTCAGGATTTAGTCATCATTTTCATCCGGGTCGGTCTTCACTTCACCTTGCTTCGGAACGTGTTCATCACCCTCGCTTGGGTCGGATCGTGGTCTTCACTTCAAGTCCAAGCATCTCGGA
This sequence comes from Allium sativum, assembly GCA_030737875.1. Classification (NCBI taxonomy): domain Eukaryota; kingdom Viridiplantae; phylum Streptophyta; class Magnoliopsida; order Asparagales; family Amaryllidaceae; genus Allium; species Allium sativum. The sequence continues at coordinate 881,209,490 of CM060919.1, read as the reverse complement.
TCGGCTCGGTCGTGCTCCCTCCATCGGATCGAGTCGCGCCATACGGATCGGGTCATGCTCCTTCTAGCTCGTGGCGGTCCAGCTCCATTGGATCAGGTCGCACCACCGGTTCGTGGCTTCTGAAGTGGATCGGGTCGGAGCGTGCAAGAACCTTTCATTTTGGTCGGTTTTCATCCCCTCTACCCTGGTCGGTCGGTATTGCCCCCCGGTCGGTCGAACACTTCACCATTCCTGGTCGGTCGTACTTCACCATCCCTGGTCGATCGTACTTCACCATCGTATGGGGTCGGTCGAATATCGCATAGTGGTCGGTCTTGCCCAGCTTGGTTGATCTCCCTAGTCAGTCGAGCACTTCATACAGGGTCGGTCGTGAGCTCGGGTCGGTCGGTCAAAACCTTCCCCTGGTCGGTCTAACTCGACCCAAAGAAAACCTGCACCATTTTAGCAAGCTATTTTCGCCTCTCGACGACGTTTTCAACCATTCCAACTATTCTAAACAATCATAAAGCATACCACACAGTCATAGCAACATGTATAAACATCCACAAACAGCAAAACAACAATATGGTATGTTAAAACGGATCAAACATAGCCAAAAACCCCATATTTTCCCTTAATTCCTCTTAATCATGTTTAAGAAAATCTAATGATAGGATTAACAAAACTTAACCAAATCAGCCTAATTTTCTAACAGAGGCCTAAAATAATATTTAGAAATTTATAAATATTTTTCCAGATTTTTAACATGCATAAATTTGCTAATTTCTACTAATCACCCCTTAATCCCACAAATTCCGGGATTTGCAAAATTAGTCGAAATTAACCCAAATTCATATCAGAGGAATAAAATGATGTTTTAGAATTTTAAGAATTTTTCTAGATTTTTCTGAGCCATAATTTCGCTAATCTTCGCTAATTACCATAATTAGCCGTAATTAGTGGAAAACAATGCAATTCACTCACCTTTGCCACAAAGTAAACTATAGATCTGAAATGATTCTCTGTTTGGGTCGAATTCCAATGCTTAGCATCAGCTCCTATCTTGATTTGATGCTAATCCGCCTTGATTTGGTGTAGATCTTGCTAATATGTGATTAGGAAAGCCAAAAAGATGTTTTGGGAGTGATTTAGAAGGTGGAGGCCATTGCTAGAGCTCAAAGGAGGTTTGTGGCGGCTGGAAAATGAATGAAAAATCGTTTTCTAAACCCTAGCAGCCCTTAAATACCTCTAAAGCCGAAATCCCCCATTGGGCCTAGCTGTTAATCACCCGGTTTAGCCCAATTAAGCTGTTTTTCACCTTCTAAACCTTGTTTCAGCCATATCTCCCAAACGGTAAGTCCGTTTGGCTAATGTAACCACTCTACGGAAAGAGAAACCATCATTCGAATCCAATGGAAGTAGTTTCAGGTCAAAACTCCTTTCGAATCAAAAGTTATGAACGAAACAAGATCAACTAGGGGCAAAACGGTCATTTAAAAATAGGCAAAAATCATGAACATGGAAAATGACCCCAATAGTCGTTTCCCAAAGCCACATGACCATACGACTTCATATAAGAAAGAAATAAATATTCTACGGTCCTCCGATGTATAGAATGCGGGTTGTTACAACATGCTTATTAACTTTATTCAAGTGACAAATGTTGCTTCACTTAACGTAATGAAAATCGCAACTCCTTGCAGTTCAGCAATTTATTTTGAAGCAACCTTTACTATATTTGAAGCAAACTGTGTAGTGCAAGTAATATATATTTGTGTTGCTGTACATGGGAAATGTTTTCATGGGGTTATCTGTTTTTCCATTGCAGCAAAAGAAAAAGAGATAACCTCAGGAAAACACTTTCCTACAGCAACACAAATGTATATTACCTACACTACACAGTTTGCTTCAAAGATGGTAAAAGTTGCTTCAAAATAAATTGCTGAACTGCAAGTAGTTGCAAATTTCATTACGTTAAGTAAGAAACATTTGTCTCTTGAATAAAGCTATTAATGCATGAAAACTCGAATAGGTCCGTGAGCTAAAATGCACCGCCTAGTGGATCACCGAGTAAATTCTTCAGCTTGGTCACGCTTCGTCTGCTTCATAGTCTGTAAATAGTTAAGATACATGCATTAGTACATCACTCAATCAAAAAATACACAACTAAATATGGATAACTTAAACTTTAATCATAAGTTTAATTTTAAATATACACATACAAACTTTATACAACAGAGTTAGGCAAACTTACTAGTAGGAGGCGGTTGACAATAAGAGGACGCCATTGAAGTTAATTTCAGAGGAAATTTTTGATTTTTGGACATTGAAGTTAATTTTAGGAGGCAACTGAAGTTTATACCCAAATGAGGCCTAAACTAGCAATTTATATCCGTTATAAGTTCTCAGAAGAGGGCTAAATGAAAATTTTCCTTTTTTTAATTACAGGCTAGATTTATGTTGAATGAGGAATGGCAAAAGGTCCACATATTTCGACAAATGGGGTGTATTTTTAGGTGTTCAAAATGCACGTTAATTAATAAATTGGTTATTTGCAATTAGTTATTTGCATTCTGTGAGTTTAGAATCGTAGTAAATCATTGAATAAACTCTTTGTTGAGTAATGACTATATATATAATTCATAATAAAATTTAAGTTGTTATATAAACCCAAAGATAAAATAAAGATTGAGTACATGCATCAGTTTCATACTTCACTTTTCACAAAACCAAAAGATGAATCCAGATATAGAATAAATTCAAGCTGGACACTGCTACATGTACTGGCTTGACACTGTTGCATGTGCACATGGTTTCTATGTTGTGGTATGCTCAAAAGGTGAATCAATGAATCATGGCTATATGCCAAAACATAAAAAGTTGGACCCTGTTCATAAAAAATGACTCAATATGTGTATATACACGTATCTCCTCATCTAGAACTTATTAACATGAGCTGTTCATAAAAGGTGAATTAATGAATAAATATCCAGACGTCTGAATGATTCTTCATGCATAATATTTTAGGCCGAGTTGTAATCCAGACGTCTGATTGCTGCTTCATTTATAGACGTTTGAAAAACAGACGTTTGATTTAGTTTCTTTTTCAAGCCGAGGAAGTTTTCAGACCTCTGGGAGTAGTTTTAGACGTCTGTGTTGGATGATTTTTAAGCCCGTGTATATTTTCAGACGTCTGCTAATTTTTTCAGACGTCTGATTTTAGTTTTCCTGTTTTTTATTTTAACCCTGTCAATTTTCAAACTTCTCGTTTATTGATTCAGACGTCTAGTTCTTATTTTTTTGTGAGACGTCCCCTTAATTTTCATAATTGTTTACATAATTGCATCACGATCACCACTAATTAATAATTACTTGCATAATTGTATACTTTATTCTTTAAGCACTCATTAGCTCTATGATTTAATTTATAAAAACATGCATATGACTTGATACTATTTTATTATTATAATCACTTCTGTTTTATAGAAAACATATTTAAACTGTTTCATATATTGCATGACAAACCACTAGTTTCAAGTCAAACATTAAATGCAAGTTGATTAGTGTTCATGGAAAGAAAGAAGTTGTTGCTGAAGGACGCGTGTCTTCGACTGACCCAAATGCAATGGTCCATTTTGTTCATTTGGGAGAAGGTGCCGTTAAAGTTTGGGTTGATATTGTTAAAGTTCCAAATGCACCTTTATGGAGACCTATATCTAAGTTTGAGTTTATTGAAGATACAATTGGTTCTACGATAGCTTGGCCTTCTGCAAATGTCGCCGCAGAATCGTTTTCATGTAAGAATGACTATACTTCTCTTTAGTTATCGTCAAAATGAATGATGGAAATACTCCTTATTATGATTGTTTTGGTAGAATTTTACTTCAAGTATGATTTCCCTTTTCACCTCCTAAAACTGAATTAATATTTAAATTTCGTTTAGGTAGATAAAGCTGGAAAAAATAGAAGATACGGTGACCTAGATGTGCTTAAACATTTTGATCTTATACAATTTTTCTTTCTTGCAATTTGGTCGTACTAAGTCGTACGCATAAATGATGACACAAGAAATGTTGCGCAGTTTCTCAATGTCATACATATACAACAGAAGTAGTTATGTATTTTCTTATTGCCAAATCAGGTGTTGATGTTTGATGCAGGATGGAAATTCAACTTTGGAGCAAACAAGCTTGGACTTTGAACGGTTTATATTTTTCTTTTTTGTCAGTAAACATCTTTTGTAAAAACAAGTTAGATGGGAACATCGATTACAAAATGTTATGCCCAACTATTGTATATTTGGCATATGGAATTATTATAACTTATGTGATATAGTTTTATAATTCTAATTCTTTTGTGTTGTTTGAATTCCGTGATGATTTTGAACTGCATTGTGTAAAAATGGTAAATGCTGATAGATGTACCTCAACAACTCTACAGAAACGCTATGATATATTTTGAAAATGCTGTGATATGTAGAGAGTAACATCTTTTCTAACTGGATTAAACGCTGTAATATATGTTGGAAAACGCTGTGCTATATGGATGGTCATAACATTTCTTGACTTTATAAAACGATGTTATATATGTTGAACACGCTATAATATGTTTCTAACCCATATAAAACGTTGTTATATATGTGTTAACCGGCTTTTTGGTCCGGTCCCCAAGAGTGCATCAGACACGCTCAACTCAACGTACCTCGTGAAGCTGAGGCCAAAAGGGGATGCCCAGGAGTGCAGAAAATAGGATCAAGAAGGGACTACATTTCTTGTAACCTCATAGCATCTAGAAGACATCCGCAAACCAAGGCCTCGAACCCTAAAGGAGCTACGAGCCTCAGTCACCTGGTTCTGGAAATCCTTGCGCCCCTTGGAAGGACATCGTGCCAGGCATGATGCAGAATTCACACCCAGCCGGGTGCGAAATTTCGCACCTGTTCCTTGGTTTGAAATTTCGAACCAGCGCCTAGGTTCGAAATTTCGAACCCAGTGGGTGCGAAATTTTGAACCCAACGGGTGCGAAGTCTCACACCCATGACTGGGTTCGAAATTCCAAACCCAGTGGGTGCGAAATTTCGCACCCATGCGTGAGTTCGAAATTTCGAACCCAGCAGGTTCGAAATTTCGAGGCGCGCAGGTGGTGGGTTCGAAATTCTGTAGGTGGCCCCCTTTTTCTACATAATCCTACCTACTCCCACTCCTATAAATAGCCCATGGCCTCACACTTCAAAGGGGTTGGATTTTCTTCACTTGAGACCTTCCTAGAGCTTCCTAGACCTCATTAATGGCATCTCCTATTTGAGGAAGAAGGAGAATTAAGTATTCTTTTTCCCAAATACCTAGCATATGGCAAATATAAAAGTGAATGTAATGAGCATGGCTCTACCTTGTAATTCTTGAGTGATTAATAAAAATTCAACATCCTTCCAAAGTGGACGTAGGCCTAATCTGCGGCCGAACCACTATAAAATCTCGTGTCATTTATCACTTTCTCTTACTCAGTATTGCGACCAAATTAACTATTCCTAGTAATAGGAATCTTTGTTGTTTACGACATTTTTTGCCGTCAACATTTTTTGCCGTCAACATTTGGTGCTTTCACCAAGAAATCTGAATTCAAGATTTGCGTCTTTCTTCCACATTATCATCTCGACTTCGACAAGCTTAAGGTTCCTTGCCCAACCTGCTGTGGAGTCCTCTTACTGTGGTAAAGAAGTCAAAGAACGCAATGGTCAGCTCTTCAGCCGCAGCCGAGGCCGGTACCTCCCAACAAGCTCAACCGGTAGATTTCCCGGCCCTAAATGAAACCGTCCCTCCTGTGGTGGACCCCGAAGCGCCCGGTACCCAAGCTCAAATTCGCGCGCTTAATGAAAGATATGAAAACACCGTGGTCGAGCTCAACCAAGCATTAAGGGATAACATCGGCCTTATGCGACAACTTCAAGAAAGTCAACGCGTCGTCGCCCGACTTCAATTAACTCGGAACAATGTTCGACCCCGACCAGTTGCATCGGAAACTTCCTCTTCCGAGTCAAGGGGCCCACACCAAAGGAGGAGGTTCACCCTCATCAGCAATGTCGCTGCTCGCACCAATGCCCTCGATAACGGTAACGGTCGTGCAAATGGGAATGAGAATGACAATGAAGACCGAACTACATTCACACACAGCGAGGGGGCGCAGTACCGAGACCGCTCTCGCTTGATTATCAATGACGGACCTAATCCTACAAACCAACCTATTCCTCGACACAACCCAACGGTCGCTAATCAGGGTAAAGGGACTGCTATCCCAATGGCCCGTGCTCCTGTGGAGCAGGATCTGCATCACCCTGCTCCACCTCACCATCCACGCCAAGACCCAATCGTAGATGTCGAGGACATAGAGGAAGACGACCCATACATCCATCATAGAAGTTGGCCTCGCAACAGGACTCCGGAGCTGTGTCAAAATCCGTGGATCCCAATGGTGGATCCCCATCCAACTTACCTTCCCGACATGATATGAAGGGTCATAAAGGAAATGCGAGGGGTCGCACACGGCGCATGGGAAGCCCACATTAGGTGTAACCCCTTCACAAGAAGAGTAAATGAGGCCGAATGGCCGAGGTGCTTTAGCATGCCTCAAATGCCACTCTACGATGGTACCACTGATCCTTGTGTCTTCTTGAATTGCTATGAATGGCAAATGGACTCGAGCCAGGGAGACGATCCGGCCAAATGTAAATGCTTCCCGGTCTTCCTGTCTGGTACTGCTTTACTTTGGTTCTCGCGACTCCCTCTTGATTCCATTAACAACTTCGGACAACTAGCAACAGAGTTGGTCAAGCAATTCAGGGTGCACATCCCAACTCTGAAGAATGCACTCACTTTATCCAACCCATACCAAGGGCCCGCCGAGTTGCTTAGAAGCTACCTTTCCCGATTTAACACAGCTCTTCCTGAGGTCGAGGATCCATATCCTCGCACTATACTCTTTCAACTAGCGAAAGGTTTCTTCCCTACTTCAGAGTTCGGGGCCTAGATCGATCGAAAACAACCCAAGAGTCTTGACGCCTTCTATGAGAAGGCAGATCAATACTTGTGCCAAGAAGAGGCAAGACGGAATTGGCTCTCTGCCACAAGTCGTCCCAATGATCCCCAAGCAGATACCGCCAATAACCACTTCAGTGGTAGGCGAGGCGAGGAGCACTTCGACCAAAACAGGGGCGCAGGTCCCCAAGGGCAAAAACCGAACAACGGCAGGCTGGATGGACGGAACAACGGGCAAGCCCCAACGGAATTGAGAAAGTCCGGCCCTCGCCAAGCTTTCGGACCTACACCCCCATTAAATGAAGACATAGAGACAATCTACTTGGAAACGTGCAACACCCTGCCATACAAGAAGCCGCGCGTCAGAGAATCAACTGACCGCGAGAAGAACACCGGGAGGTACTGTCGGTACCATGACGTGTATGGGCACGACACCAACGAATTCCACCAACTTAGTGATGCAATCAAGAAACTTATTCGTGAGAAATGGCTCGAGCAATATGTCCGAGAGCCCTTTCCCCCTGAAGCAAACTCGCAGCCTCCAACGCCAGCTCCACAAGCAGCCGCCAAGGGAGCTCCAGTACCGTCTAACCCAAGACGAGGAATCGTGATCAACACCATATGTGGCAGACCTTACCCCACACATAACAGCTTTCGAAAGATGGAGGAATATGTGAGTTCCATAAAGTATGCTACTTACGAAGCCTGCTCTGCTCTCCCTAAGTCCATCCCATCCATGCTACAAAAAACCATGCGGGACGACATCGTCTTCCGAGAAAGGGAATCGACAGGGGTGGAAATCCCGACCACCGATCCATTAGCCATCACTGCCCAGATAGGTGCCGCTTCCGTTCGGAAGGTTTTAAACGACTCAGGGAGCTCGTTCAACATCATCTTTAAGGCCGCCTATGACCAGATGAAATTAGAAACAAATGCCTTGAAGCTATGTCACGCCGTAATTCACGGCTTCAATGGGGCCTCTAGTTCCCCTGTAGGGATGATCGACCTACCTTTAGAACAGGGCGAGGGGCACCAAAGCCGAGTCTGAATTCTCACTTTCATGGTCACAGAAATCGACTCCCCCAACAACGCTTTCCTAGGGTGCCCCTTTCTCACTGAATTCCGAGTTTACATGGCACCATGGTCTCTCCTAATGAAATTCCCGACGGAAAATGGGATCGGAACCGTTAAGGGCGACCAGGTAAGTGCCAGGGAATGTTACGCAATAGAGTGGAAGAACGCGTGCAATAAGGACAAGGGCAAAGCCGTGCCCATGCCTTCTTGCTCCAAGAACGTCTCAGCATAGCAATCAGAGGCGTCTGGGCCCTGGCTCAGGTGCCACTCCTGTCTTTCCGATGACCTCGACCCACGGAAGGACGAAGAGCCCGAATACGAGAGGGCTACCCCAGTCGAATCCATAGTGGACGTTCCTGTCAACCTCGACGACCCAACAAGGGTGGTTAAGGTAGGGTCACAACTCCATCCAGCAATTAATGAAGATCTCATATGCTTCCTAAAAGCCAATTTAGAAGTGTTTGAATGGACTCACTCCAACATGAAGGGCATCGACCCTGCAATTGCCTGCATTCCCTTTGCTTAGATCCCAGAATGTCTCCAGTTAAATAGAAGCGTCGCTTTTTAGGGCTCGAGTGGTCCAAGGCACTCGAAGAAGAGGTAGACCATCTGCTCAACGATAACTTCATTCGCGGAGCTGACTATCCCGAATGGGTTTCCAATCCAGTTCTAGTTAAGAAAGCCAACGGTAAATGGCGAACATGCATCAATTTCTCCGATCTGAACAAGGCATGCCCAAGGACAGCTTCCCGCTCCCAAAGATCGACCGATTAGTCGACTCGACCGCCGGATACCAGCTACTATCTTTCATGGACGCCTACTCAGGCTACAACCAGATCCTGATGAGCCTCCGCGACCAAGATAATACCTCTTTCAAAACCGACCTCGGGATCTACTGCTACCATGTTATGCCCTTCGGCCTCAAAAATGCTGGAGCCACTTACCAACGAATGGTTAATCGACTCTTTAAAAATCAAATTGGAAAGTCCATGGAGGTGTACGTGGACGACATGCTAGTAAAATCTAAAATATCAAGCGATCACGTCCACGACCTCTTCGAAATGTTCGATGTCCTTCGCCAGTACGACATGAAACTCAACCCCCTGAAATGCTCCTTCAGAATTGCCTTGCGAAAATTCTTGGGGTTTATTGTCAATTCTCATGGCATTGAAGCCAATCCAGAAAAAAATCCAAGCTATTCGGGACACCCGAGTCCTCGAGAACATCACGGATGTCCAAAGTCTGAACGGGAAGATCGCCGCTTTAAGTCGATTCATCTCTAAGACCACCGACAAATGCATCCCCTTCTTCGATTTACTCCGAAAGGGGAAACTCAAATTCGAGTGGACCCCCGAATGTGTCTCCGCTTTCAAGGAACTTCTGGATCACTTAGAGCGACCACCTATCCTCTCTAAGCCTATTAACCATGAGGACTTATATGTTTACATGGCTGTTTCTGCGCAGACAATCAACTCGACACTAATATGCCTCGAAGATCGCACTCAACGACCCGTCTACTATATCAGCAAGCGGCTGACAGAGGCAGAGAAGAATTACCCGAAGCTAGAAAAGCTGGCATTCTGGTTATTGATTTCCTCTAGAAAGCTCCGACCGTACTTCCAGTCGCATCCCATAAAAGTTTTCACTGACCAACCACTGCGTCCGGTCCTACAGCGGCCCAAGGCGTCAGGACAATCATTGAAGTGGAGCATCGATCTAAGCCAGTTCGAGATAACCTTCATCCCCCGACGAGCCATCCTCGGCCAAGCTCTCGCAGATTTCATCGTGGAGTTCACAGCCCCCAAGGAGGATCCCACAGAGAACGTGGGGACCCCCGAAGCCCAGTGGAAATTGTTCATAGATGTCTCCTCTAACAGAAAGTGCTCCGAGGCCGGAGTCGTGCTCATCACCCCTGAAGAACGCCCGATGTATTACGCGTTGAGGCTAAATTTCCCTGCTACTAACAATGACGCGGAGTACGAAGCCTTAATCGCCGGGCTTAGAATTGCGATCGAACTCAAGCTAGAAACCGTCCACATCTTCTTCGATTCACAACTTATCGTCCGAAAAGTGCTGGGAGAGTATCAAACGAAAGAGGGATGGCTTACCCAGTACCTGACCCGGGTTCAAGGGCTACTCGTCTACCTCGAGCATTTTACCATCACCCATATCCCATGCGAGCAAAATGAAAAAGCGGATTCTATCGCCAGAATGGGAAGCTCTGAAGATCTGCAACTCAATGGGTTCTCCCCGGTCGAAGTCCTCAACTCTCCAAGCATCAAGCAAGGGCAAGACGAGACAATCATGAGCACCAAACCCAAGCCCGAGTCCTGGATGACACCGATCAGAAATTACCTACAGCACGGGATTTTACCAAAGCACTACAAGGAAAGGCGCACTCTCACTCGCCAGTCATCCCATTACTATCTTATGGACAGGGTACTCTACCACAGAGGTTTTTCCGTTCCCCTGCTCCGGTGCATAGCTCACGACGATGCCCACTAAGTGATAAGCAGTGTGCATGAAGGCAAATGTGGCGATCACACTGGGGGGCAGACCCTAGCCAGAAAGATTCTCAGACATGGTTATTACTGGCCCACGCTTGATCAAGACGTAGTGAACTACGCTCGCAAGTGCGATAAGTGCCAGCGCTTCTCCAAGATTCCAAGAGCCCCGCCTACCGAACTATCTCAAACGGTCAGCCCATGGCCGCTCGCCATGTGGGAAATCGACATCATCAGAACTCTTCCAATGGGCAGGGGCGGAGAACGATACGCCGTCGTCGCAGTGGACTATTTCACTAAGTGGCAGAAGCTGAAGCTCTCGCCACCATTAACACGAAGAAGATGATCAACTTTGTTGTCCGCAACATCATTACCCACTGTGAAGTGCTTCAAGATATCATCTCCGATAATGGCACTCAATGCGAGAGCACTGAGTTTAAAGCCTTCTGTCAGTGCCACGACATCTGTAAAAGATTCTCAGCGGTGGCTCATCCTCAAGCCAATGGGCAAGCCGAGGCAGTTAACAAGGTCATCAAGTCCATCATCAAGAAGCGTCTAGAAAAGGCCGGGGCATGCGGGCAGACGAACTTCCTCTAGCTCTATAGACATACCAAACCACCCACAAGATAGCAGCTGGTCATACTCCTTTCGCCCTCGCATACGGATCTGAAGCCTTCATTCCCATTGAACTCAAGCTTCAATCCCATCGATTCACGTACTTCGATCCAAAGACAAACCAAGATTTACTTCTGTGATCACTCGACTTCCTAGAAGATAAAAGGAACGAGGCCGATGTCAGAGCCACCGTCCAACGACAGCGAGTAGCCCGATGCTTCAATTGCAGTGTCTGCCACAAGGACCTCAACATCGGCAGCCTCGTTTTAAAGCGGGTCTTTCCCCTGCCAACAGGCCTCGCACCTCGCTGGGAAGGCCCGTACTCCATACATCGAAAGCTCGGCGATGGAACTTTTAGGCTCACCACCGTCGACGGAGCTGAACTCCCAAGGGCACGGAACAACAAACATCTCCGCCGCTACTTTACATAACTCAGTTTATGGTTGTTTATGCTTTTCAAACAATGTTCTGTTTTTTTAGAAATCCAAGGCATTGTAGAGGCTATTGCCAAAGTTATTAGTAGAAATGATGTTCAATTTCCTATCTCCTTGTTGTTTACTTCTCACGTAATGCATCTCGTTAGTTCCAACAACCAGCTCGATTCACACCTGCGACTGCCACATCGGCACCTCGAGCATGGGAGCTGGCACGACCATTTCAATTTCTAGGCAACATCGAGTCTAAAACACTTAGCTATGCCCGACACCCCGAGCACGGGAGCCGGCAAAGCTACTCGAATCGCCGACCCGCGGCACGACCGAGTCTAAACAACCACTAACTCGAACCTCGGCCCAGTGCCGAGGCCGAGGATATATCATTCTGCGTGCTAGTCCAGGCGGCTTGGCGCCACTCAGCGACCGACTAAGATCGATGAAAATATCTCTTCGCCGGTTGCGGGTGTCGGTCGAATCTTGGCGCAGCACCAAAACCATCCTTAAATCGTTTCTTCCCCTTAGCTCTCAATGCTAGGACGCAACCCGTGGCCACGATCAGACCTTATGAACTGATGATCGGGACTGAAAACTACGCCGGCGACGTCTGGCAGCTCGCGTCAACCTGATGAACGATGGGAGAGCCACCCACTTGGCGGACCGCACAACGCGACGCCCTACGCCTTCGCTATACTTGGGTTTAACCCTGGGCCACCCAAAACAGCAGGCGTGCAACCTGGTTTCGTAAACTATGGGTTCCTTGAGCTGAGGGGAACTTACTAAAACCAGCACTCTACCTCACCTCTCTAGAATAATTTACGCAGAGACGGCTCCTAATCGCTTTTGTGACCAGTGTAATGATAAGTAAGTTTATGCAAGTACAAGACGCTGGAAAACATAAAAAGAACATCCGAACACTTGACATAAACAACAATCTTTACTAATTAATATTTCCTTTTCACACACACACGCTAAAAAAACTACGTGTATAACCCTTTTAATTTCTAATGACAGGGTGTTCATGAGAACCGCACCGTGTCTTGAAAAACCAAAAGCGAGGGTCGTACTCGCTTAAACTATCGGCCTACACTTCCAAAATAACAGTAACTCCTACTAAGATTGCTAACACTAACCATGTTTCCTTTTCTTGTGCTTGTGCTTTCTCTTTTTTCCAGTTCCACGCTTGACGGTTCATCCTTGGGTTTGGGCTTCTTCTTACCAAACTCGCTCTTTCCATCTTGGCCCCTCCAAGAAGTGGTCGATTCATGAGAAGCCGAGAGGCGTCTCTCGCCCATCCCATCGCCACTAGAAACCTCAGTAATATCAATAAGGGTGGCCTGCGGCATAGGCTTGGGGGCACCCCCAGCAGCGAGACCGACCACAGCGTCACTCGTCTTCGGGACCGCCTTACCTTCCCACTCAGCTTTCTCCTTGGCCTCTCTGGAGGCCTTTCGGGCAGCAAGCTTTTGGGATCTACGAGGCATGACGTTGCTAGCTTTGGCTTTCTCAAAGGACTCAGTAGCCCTCTGCTGTGCTTCCTCACCCTCCCTCTTCTTCCGGGCCCCATCGTCAGCCCTCTTCTTCTCAGCTTCCTCATCGGCTCTCCTCTTAGCGACAGTGTCAGCAGCTCTCGCCTTGGCATCCTGTCGAGTCTTCGTTAGGATCTCCTTTCTGGCAGCCTCGTCGTGCTCTCGCTTCTCCTCTACCTCTTCACACTTGGCCACCATCTTGGCCTGTTGACTCGCTACCAGGGCCGCCATCGAAGCCACATCGGCTTCTACCGGGCCTTTGGCAGGGACACTCTGTCCGTCGACTACCTCTCCTTTTTCATTAAGAATGTTGACCATGCTAGAAGTTATTCTTATGCAAGAAAAGGTATCGAGTTGGTCGTCGCCCTCTCCGGCTTGTGTCCCTATGAGGCCCGGCCCAGTTTCAGTCATTTGAGGGATCATGGGAGTGGTGTCCGCTGCCGTTGTAGACTTAGGAGGAACTGCATAAGAAAATACACAACCTTTTTTATTCCATAAATTTGGTAATCACTTCGTTCTCAGGGATGCAGGGTAAAAGGAATTTACCTATAGTCAAGGATGGCGTAGGAATGATAGGAAGGGTGCTTGCGACGGTGGGTAAGGTGAATCTGGTATCCCCCTGTGCCGGGAAGTCAGAATTATACTCAGTAGCAGTTTGGGCCAAATCCCCAGGACCACTCACCATGACAGATCCGGGGCCTAGGGGAAGATGAGAACTTCCCTCTGCAAATGTTTCTACCACAACCGCACTCCCGGTCACCGCAAACTTTCCTTTCTCTTCGGCAATCCCATTCAACCTTTCGTTCTCAGCATCCTCCTTCAGCAGCCTCCTTCCCTCCTCCAGCCTCTCACGTTCGTCGTTGTTCAGAAGGATATTCGCGAGTTGGCGCTCGTCCAGGGTGCTTGCGTCCACTTGAAATAAGAAGGCCTCGTAAGGGATTAACCTCTCCCTGGTTCTAGCTAGCTCGCGGGGGTAGTTTTCGACCCATGAAATCCCTCGATGTAACACCCCACCTCCACTAGGGTCACTCTCAAAGGGAATGCACTAGTTTTGGAGGGGTATTATCAAGTAAACAGGCACAGAGATGACACAAGACAGAACATAAATTAAACAGAGTATATAAAGCAGTGGATATAAACTTTAAAACCAAATCTCATTACTGAAAATTAGAGTCAAAACCTCTTACATTAAAATACCAAGTCATTGTTTCATTACATCAAGTTCTAAAGAAGCAAAGTACTTTAAACAACATAAGTCAAATATTATTCCCCAAAAAGAGCATGAGTGCAGCCATAGCATAGCTCAAGACCAAACCGTACATGAGCTGTCAGAAAAGCAAGCAAAGTCCAAGCTAAGAGCTAGAGTTTACTCCCTGAGAGTCAAGGGGGGATGAAAGAAAAAGAGGTGGAAGAAAACGAGTCAGTCAAAAAGACTGGTAAGCCCTAGTGACTATCAGCATAAAAACTAATAAAGTTAACTGGACATGAGAAACTGAGATTAAACATAAAGATAATAACTGGACTGGCATGATAATAAAAGGGTAACAAGATAAGAGTGGCATCACATATACAAGGTTTACTGCACTAATTGTACTAGTGTCCAAATCCATGTCAAGTATAAATCTAGAAATGATCCCTAAACCCAATAACATGAAATGACCCAATACGGGGTCCAACAGTCCATCCTAATCGATCGGCTTTACTCGTCGTGTGTCGGTATTATACGGCCCAATCGCGGAATGTAGTCACATGTGCTAGGTCCACCCTAGGGTGTATCAGGTCCTAGGGTGTCAACCACTGACACAAATCAAGCACGCACAATGTAGTACTATGGGTGTCCATGCCTACTTTTTCAACTTCGGACTAAGTGCACGACCCTAGTCCGCCTGAACCTACACTGGCACACCTTACTCAGCCGTTATTCTTGGTCGCTTACAATCAGCTCAGTAATCGTGCCCCACCCTGCCTAGTCCCTAGGGTATCGTGATACTTCTAAGTGGGTTACTGCTGAAAGGGACCACGTGGCTAGGATTTCTGATGGGTTAAGTATTGTCATTAAAAAGGTCATGACTTAACCCTATCCAAACATGTATCAAATTGGTTAAGTGTATTCAAGTGGTCCATGACTTAACCTTACCATGTGGCATTAATTTACTTAATGCACCCCAACCTCTCACATTAGACTTGATTATGGTTACTGGATGTGCCGGGCGGGTCCGGCCAGTTTTACACCATAACCTAGTCTAACCTCGGGTTTAAAGTGCTATATGACCAACTACCCACATTGGGTCCTATTATTTGCAACTACTGGATTTGCCGGGCGGTTCCGGGCAGATTTACGTTGCAAATTCAACCCAACCTCGAGTTGGCCACTTTCAAGTTATCTAATTGTCATGTCCCAAATTCATGTTTTCAAGCTTATTCTCATGTCAAGTTTTCATGTCATATTTTCATGTCATATCATATCAATTCCATAGCCAATTTCAAGTTTGCCTAATCTACCCTAAAACGTATCCCCAACGTACGTGAATTCGCATTAATACAACATGTCACAATAGGGATATAACACAAAAAGGATAGTCCTGGGATGGCAAAGGTGTTCACAAGTTAAGCATGATGATTATAACATTACAGGCATATGAAAAAGGGTCTCAACATCAACTTGGCAAAATATGGTGATAGACATGGTAAAGGATTGACATAAGATAGTAACCCCAATAATATTTCAACATCACAGGCATGTCAAGATAAAGGTCATGAGGGGTTTTAGATTAAACATGAATATGTCCAAATCAAGTTCATACTAATATTCCACAAGTCAAAATTTAAGTTGAATAGATCTAGGGTGTACAAAACTAGATCCAAAATAACAAGTCTAAAAGGGATAGTCAAAGATCAAAGATATACCATGGTAGATCCAACCTAGTTATCATGTTTAGGCACAATTTCAGTTTACATCGTGTTCATGTTAAATTTACAATTTAGATCTAAGAGTGACAAAGGGCTTACAGATCGTGGTCTAGAGAATGAGAAAGCAAAAGAGTAGAAGAAGAATCTCTAGCAAATCCCCAAATCAACGTAGCTCTAACAATTGAGACTTGTATCCATAGCATTCAAAAGCATCTCCTTGTGCTTGACCCATGTTATTGAAATTTTAATTGTTGGGCCTTGTGCATAATAGGGTAGGATCACCTGACTTCCTCCTTAAAAAACTATTTCGACACTTGCATTGTATTTACCATGTGTGATGAGTACTGACCTGCCATTGTACCCTTGCGCATTCATGACTTAGCTTGTATGTACCTTGACACATGTGAATTCCATTGGCAGTTATTTGCATGTAGTGTTGTACTTCATTACTGTGACCATTTTGAGTTGATCACCTAAGCTTGTATCACTGTCCATTCAAGTGCCATATTGTTTGTGTATCATTATATGATTGTTTGAGATTTGATTTGCAACCCAGTTTTGCCCTATTTTGCTGTGTGCACTCGCAATCCACTGTTTCTCCAGATTTGTACATGTATTTGCCATCCTGACTTACTGCACTTGAAACTTGGTCTGTCTTGACCATGTCTTGGTTTGGGCTTGACCACATTGGCTATATTGCTGCCTAGTTGAGCATATGTACATGCTATATTGACTTGCACCTATTGCTCGATCACTCATGCCTTGTATCTTGACTTTTGATTTGGACCATGATTTGCTGTGTTGACTTGGTTGCTCGACCCTTGAGCCTGCGGTTGACTTTATATTGAGTTGTTTTCATGTGTGCACCAAGTCGAGATGGTCCATGTAGCTACTCCTTAGTTGCTCGCTGATTGGCGAGGCAGTGCACACGTGTATATTTATACATGTGTGTATATGCAGCCATTCAGTATTATTTTCACTGTCCATGTACTGTATATACATACTGTCTGGACACAGATTGATGGATATATAAATCTGATTAAGTCATGAAAAATGATGAGAAACACAACAAAATTCTGAGGCAAATAAAATTTTAAAAATAAAATTTATACTCGCATGTCTTCAGTTTTATTTCTATTGCAGTGTACTCTATGTGTGTGTCATGTTACAGGTAAGCAGGCGATGACTGGACTGACAGTGAGTTGTGAAGACAGAAGATAGAAGATTGACAGAGACATGTATATAAGAATATATGTATATGAGATAATATATGTATATGAGAGAGAGTGTATGTTTGTACAAATGAAACTGTAAACAGGGTGTATGTAACAATGTTGGTGAGGAGTACTGTAACACCCCACATCCAATAAGGTCACTCACAAAGGGAATGCCTTAACTTCAATGGAGCATTATGGGTACTAGAAAAGAAATATTACAAGACAGACATATATAAAACAGCGGAAAGTAAAGTAGAAGTACTTCAAATCATTTATTAAATATAATTGTTTACAATAAAAGCCCATCAACTTCCAATACCCAATTACATAGCTAAAATATTTGTCTTACTCAAAAACAAAGAAGCATAAAAATAAATTGTGATATTCCCCAATAAAGCAAAGCAAGCCAAAGCCAAGAGAAATCCAAGCCGTACATGAAAGAGCCTTGGAGCTTGGTAAGATCTGAACTAAGCTGTATTCCCACCCTACGAAACGGGGGGGGGGGGGGGACGGAAGAAAAAGAGGCAAAACAAAATGGGTCAGTCATAAAGACTGAGTAAGTCCTAGTGACTTTCAGCATAAAAACAGGTAAAGATAACATGGCATGAATAAACTGAAAATAAACATAAGCATGATGACAAGATAAGCTACAGGCACGATGAATCACGTATAACATCCCATAATTCCTATCAAGAGTATCATCACAAGGTTCCTACCAGGTATCACATCGCAAGGTTTCTATCAAGTATAACATCGCAAGAATTCTAAGTTTCATCATTATAATATTTCAGTGATATCCATTTGCTCTGCACCACCTGACTAGCATCTAACAAGTGTCATACATGGAATGTTTCGTATTCCTATTAGGGTTCCAACTAGTGTCCTATGTAACAAGGATCTTTACCCCCAACTAGTATCCTAACTAGTAGCCCGTGTTATATGATGAGGTGATCCCAACCCGTGTCATCTGTTGACTATAAAATGATCCCTTGCCCAATGTCATGAAATGACCCATTACATGGTCCCACGAAACGATCTATTAATCGATCGTCTCCCTACAAGTCCTAGCTCGTTCATGTGTCTATGTCATACGGCCCTATCACGAATGTACTTACCTGTGTTGAGTCCACCATAGGGTGTATCAAGCCCTAGGATGCCAACCCCCGACACGAATCAAGCACGAACAGTTTAAACCTACTGATGCCCAATGCCTGCTTTTTCAACTCCGGACTACGTGCACGACCGTAGTCCGCCTAAACCTACACCGGCGCACCAACTCAGCCGTCGTTCTGATCACTTACAATCAGCCCAGTAATCGTGCCCCACCCTGCCTAGTTCCAGGGTATCTTGATACATCTATGTGGATTACTGCTGAAATGGACCCCGTAACTAGGGTTTTCCGTCCAATAGGTTAAGTGTTGTCATTTAAATTCGTGACTTAACCCTTATCAGTCCAACATGTCAAGTTGGTTAAGTGTTGTTATTCAAGTTCGTGACTTAACCTGCCTACGTGTCATGTCAAATTGGATAAATGTTGTCGTTCATGTTCATGACTTAGCCCTACGAATCATGTGTCAAGTTGGTTAAGTATATTCAAGCGGTTCATGACTTAACCCTACCAAATCATCGTGTCAAATTGGTTAAGTATATTCATGCGGTTCATGACTTAACCTGCCCATGTATCATGTCAAATTGGTTAAGAATTATCTATATGTTCAAGTCGACTTAACACTGCCACGCGTCATGTTATATTGGTTAAGTGTCCTCCCCTGTGTTAACTTAACCCACCAGTGTATCATGTCATATCAGTTTAGTGTCATCAATCAATTCAAGTTAACTTAACCCACCCACTTGTCTAATTAATGTGTTATATTGGTTAAGTGTCATCAGTCCTGTCGCGTTAACTTACCTTACCCTACTTAACAGGTTTCATTAGCATTTACTATTTACTATTGCATCAACCTCTCACATTGGACTTATTTGCGGTCACTGGATATGCCGGGCGGTTCCGGGCTGAATTACACCGCAAACCCATTCCAACCTCGGGTTCAAGCATTCAATGCACTAACCTCTCACATTAGACATATTGTTGCGGTCACTGGATATGCCGGGCGGTTCCGGGCAGAATTACACCACAACTCAGTCTAACCTCGTGTTAGGCATCACCACAATCTAGTCTTTGCCTGCGACCTCTCACATTAAACTATTATTGTTGTGGTCACTGGATATGACGGGTGGTTCCGGGAAGAATTACACCACAACTCAAGTCTAACCTCGTGTTAAAGGCATCCGTTAGATTGTTAATTACATATGTGCCATATAAGTCAAAATTCCCAACTTTACATATTAATAAACATATGCCCAAGTTCCAAATTACATGCCCATTAATATATGTACCCAATTCTAGTCAGTTTACATTTGTCCAATTCTTGCCTATTTACATGTATGCCGAGTTTATGCCATTTTACCCATATCAAGCTCTAGCCAAAATTACATGTATCAAGTTTCATACCCAATGAACCCAAATCATGATTCATGATGTAGTTATCCCAAACTATAATCTTTTTATTACAATACATGCCAGTTGCCCAAGTTCATAATACATGTTCATGCCAATTATCAAGTTTACAATCGCTTTCATGTTCAAATTCCCAATTCTACATATGCCTAATCAACATAAGCCCAATCTTTTGGTTTAATTTACATAGTCCCAAACTTGTGATTTAGTTTACATGCCAATTCATGTATGCCCACTTCTTGCCAAATTACTTATGCCAATGCCCAAACTCGCAATTTCAATTATATTGAAAATACCCAAATTTCCCATTTCATGTTATGCCATCAATTCCACCAAACACATATATCTAAATAGGTAATATCCCAATATTTCCCCGTATTCAATCGTACGCAAATCGTGGTTTAGGCCTACATCCGAAATTGACCAAGGTTCATCAAAAGAAAATAAATAGGGAAAGATAGAATTTTGCATAAAAATAAGATCAGAGAGAAAAACATCATCAAAGGCATGAAGATTACAACTTGATAATAATATCAACATGAATCAAGAAAACTGATTACAACAGGCTGAATAGATCATGAACTTGGTGTGAGAAAAGATAGACAAGTCTCAAAACTCAAGATTCAAGAAGCAATAGAAATAGGCCTGAATCGATAAACATACTTAAATCCAATTCCACTTTATTCCATGGCCATATTATAAATAAATATTTAAATCTAAAAGCAACTAGAACTTACAGTGCGTGGATCGAGAATTTAGAAAGCATAATTGAAGCTCTAGTCGAACAACCCCAATATGCAATTCCAAGCCGTAATCTTCAAGAAAAAGTCTTCGTGTTTTATTTTAATTTTTTTATTTCAATTATTTTAGAGGCAGCATAAGGAGAGAATAAAATGGTGTAAAGAGAATGGGGTTAGGGGGCTGTTTATATAGGATTAGGCGAACGAATCTAGATTGAAAACGAGTCCAAAAACATCAGAATGAACCCAGGCTCAAAACTGGGTTTCGGCACCAGGTCGACCCCAGGTCGACCATAGGGTCGACCTGGCCCCTGGGAGGTCGACCATAGTATCGAACCCCAGGTCGACCTGGTCCTGGGAGGGAAAATTCCCGCCCAGTCTGCGCTGGGGTTCGAATTCGAATTTCGAATTCGAGCTCTTTTTCGGTTATGAAAATCCTTGAAACTTCGGAGGGTCATATCTCCCTCATATGGAATCCGTTTTTCGAAAACTCAAACTCGTTTCCAAGCAGAATTTCGAGACGAACGCAATGGGGCAACCTATTTTCCCTGGTTCTTATTTTAAAATTAAATTCTGCCTTGATTTATGGTTTTAACATGTTATTAAAATACGGGTTGTTACATTCTCCCCTCCTTAAAGGATTTTTGTTGAGTCAAAGATTTCAATGATTATTTTGATTAATGACAAGAAGAAGCTTCATGATCAACAAAAAGAAGAATCGATGACAAAAAGAAGAGTTGATGTTTTTTTTAGGTTAGAAGTTGGTTATTTAGAGTTATAAATGTTAAAATCTATCCTAAAATAATCATACTTCTCATTGCTTATAAAAATATTCATGGAAACTCTTTTCTGTAGCAAGTTGACAAAAACATGTCAACAGGTTATTTTTAACTTATCAACAGGATTTCAAATGAAACCTGTCTACCTGTAAAAATTAACCTGTCAACAGCTTTTTAAAGGTAACGGTCAAAAAACTGTCTACCTGTACATTTTACCTATCAACAGCTTTTTGAATAACAAAGCATATCTTTGAAGAGTCATCTTCTTTCATGAAAGGTTGCATCCATTTCTCTTCATCAGGAATTATCTCTTTTGATTGCAACTTTTCACTAATGATTATAACTTCTCAATCATTATAAATACATCATATTTCATTCATCCAAACCACCGAATTTCACTCTCTATTCTCTGATCTATCTTGCATTATTATTTGGCATTCAAAAAGCACTCAAAATCATTATATTATCATTTGAATCTCCAATCATATTTAATACACTTGTGATTCAACGATAATCCACTTTTGAATCTTTGCAAACATCAAATTACATTTGAGGATAATATTATAGGAAGGGTGTACTCAATTATTGACTAATCAGTGTTGAAACAAGAACACGTTCAGAAGTCAAACTCTTGTAATTGTTGAAGTCCTGTGTGGGTAAGCTTGTAGCCCGTGAAATCAAGTGGGTAAGCTCGTGGCCCGTAAATCAAGTAGTGTTGTATACCTGTTCCTCCGGGTGAAGTGAGGTTGTTAGTGAAAATCCAGAGAGAGGTCTGGGACTGGACGTAGGACGGTGCTCTGAACCAGTATAAAAATCCCTGGTGTGAGTTTTCCTTTTTACTGCATTTATTATATTTGCTTATCTGCGATTAACTATTACTTTATACTTGAATATTGTTTGTCATATTACACGATCCTTGTGTGTATTATATTCAGCAAGTACACGCATACACTTTCAGTTGGTATCAGAGCACGGTCATCTTATAACCGTAACACAGTTATTTGATATATTCTTGTAATATGGAAAATAATCCAAGTTCTAGCACTCAAAACACCACTTACACGGAAGGTCAATCAACACAAAGACATCCATTCTTCAATGGTCTTAATTATAGCTATTGGGCAACACGTATGTCATTTTACATGCAGTCAAATAGTTATGATGCCTCGAATGCTACACAAAAAGAAATAGTGATTCCAACAACTGAATATTCAGAATGGACACAAGCTGAGAAAACGGCAGCAGCCGTAAATGCAAAAGCAATAAACATGTTGTTTTGTGCATTAGACCAAAATGAATATAACCGTGTTAGTATCTGTACCACTGCATATCAAATTTGGCAAACGCTGAAAACCACTCATGAAGGTACTAACAAGGTAAAACAAGCCAACATAGCTATGTTGAAAAGTCAATTTCAAATTTTCAAAATGAAGCCAAGTGAGACAATCAATTAGATGTATTCACGGTTTCAAACCATTCATCATGCACTTATTGGATTAGGGCAAAAATATTCTGATTTTGATGTAGTTTCAACAGTCCTACATTCTCTGACTAATGAATGGGAAGGAAAAGTATTAGCAATAGAAGAAGCTAATGATCTTTCCACCATGAAGCCAGATGATCTGATAGGAAATCTTATGTCCAATGAAGCTAACCTGCAGGCTAGAAAAGAACAAAAAGAAGAAAATAAAAATGTAGCATTTCATGCTGAAAAGGATGAAGACATCTCAGATTCTGAAGATGAAGATCTAGCATTCATTGCAAAAGGATTCAAGAAATTCTTAAAGCAACGAAAGGCTAGTCGTTACAACAGAAAGAAGTTCAGATCAAATAAACCATCTTCATCAAATGTAGAATGCTTCAACTATCACAAAAAGGGACATACGCAAAAGGATTGTCCGGAGCAAAAGATGAAGACAGAAAATGAAAAATTCAAACACAAGAAGGACAAGTCAAAGAAACGAGCATTTTCAGTAACATGGGATGATTCAGACTCATCTTCATCTGATAGTGAAAGCGACCCAGACGATGAACAAGCAAATGTATGTTTTATGGCGAAAGAAGATGAGGTACAAATTCCTTCTTTTGAAGAAGTTCTTGATATAAATGCTGAATTGATATATAAATTCAAAGATATGAAACGACAATGCAAACAAGCTCAAGCAGACTTACGTAGAGCAGAGTTGGAGCGTGATATGCTAAAAGACGAGAAGAAAATATTAGAGGAGGAACTTGAAAATTTTCAAGAATCATTATCTAATATTAATTCTCAATTAACTCTTTTGAGTCAAGAAATAGAAACTCAAAAAGAGAAAAATGATGCTCTTACTGCTGAAAATAATGAGCTTAAGGCAAAAATCAAAATTCTAGACCTAGAAAAAGCTAGCTTACAAACTAAGTTAGATGACATTACTCAAAATGTTTCTAACTTCAACAAAGGTCGAGAAAATTTGACAAAGATTATTGAAAGTTCACAGTCTGCTACAAATAAACATGGTTTGGGGTATAATAAACAAGATACCAAGAAACATCTTGGTAATAAAAGAAAGAAAAAGGTGCAAGAAACTAAAGCTAAGAAAAATCTTAGTTTGTTATATTCCAAACCAAAATCAGTTGTGAAATTTCAAAAGAAAAATATCAAGAATATTAAAATATGGGTTCCTAAAACAAATAACAATTTAATTAGGAACAAGTACGTTCAAATTTTTTTGAATTCTGTGCATCATAATTCCAATTATTTATATAAAGGGGATACCGGACCCTTATGGGTTTGGACTCCTAAGACCTGACTCTTAGGACCCTATAAAAAGTGGGTACCATGATCTTAATTCTATTTTTTGTAGGTCCCACTTAAGAAAAGAGGAAAGTGGATACTGGACAGTGGTTGCTCGAAGCATATGACTGGAGACAAGAGCTTATTAACAAAAATATCACTTATTCAGATGGTGGCTCTGTCACTTTTGGAGATAATTCAAAAGGCTATATCATCGGCAAAGGTGATGTGAGCAATTATGGTACATCTAACTTACCTCTTATTACTAATATCATGCTAGTTAAAAACTTAAAACATAATTTACTAAGTATTAGTCAACTGTGCGACAAAGGTTTTATCATTTCTTTTTCGGATAATAAATGTAGTATTTTAGATAAAGATCGAAATATAGTTTTTGAAGGATATAGAGACAAAAATATCTATATTCTGAATATGAACATCAATCATAATTCAGATATGTGTCTTGTAGCAAATGATAATGATCCATGGCTATGGCACAAACATTTCTGTCACATAAACTTCAGAACTATTGACAAGCTAGCCAAAAATGATCTAGTGAAAGGTCTACCCAAAATGAGCTTTACGGTTAATAATATTTGTGATGCATGTCAACTAGGAAAATTGACTAAATCATCTTTCAAATAAAAAAAAGTCAAATCAACATTACAACCACTTGAGTTATTACATATGGATTTATTCGGACCAACACAGGATAAATCATAGTCGGTATGTGTTTGTAATTGTTGATGATTATTCTCGTTATACATGGGTAATTTTCTTAAGAAATAAAAGTGACACATTTAATCATTTCAAATCCTTCGTCAAAAAAATTCAAAAGTCAAAAGGACTTAAGGTTAAGAATATAAGAAGTGATCATGGCGGAGAGTTCGAAAATAATGAATTTGAACATTTTTGTACAAATAAAGGTATCAATCATAATTTTTCGTTTCCTCGAACTCCACAACAAAATGGAGTTGAAGAACGGAAAAATCGGACTTTACAAGAATGTGCAAGAACATTATTAAATGGATCCGCTTTACCAAAACATTTTTGGGCAGAAGCTGTTGCAACTGCGTGTTATGTTTTGAATCGTGTATCTATTCGACCTCTCACGAAAAATACATCTTATGAGCTATTTAATCAGAAAAAGCCAAATATCTCATATTTCAAAGTCTTCGGTTCTAAATGTTTTATTTTAAATACGAAAGACCATCTGGGAAACTTTGATCCAAAAACCGATAAAGGTATATTTGTCGGATATTTGGAACGAAGCAAGGCCTATCGTATATTCAATAAGAGAACTAAATCTATTGAAGAATCACTTCATGTATCTTTTGACGAATTCTATAAGCCATCTCATAAAATATCAGATGACGAAGAAAATATAGTCACTAATAATCCTACCATCACAAATAATGACTTTGACTCAGAAATTATTGAAGAAATTCCTCAACCTGCTGTGGCACCTTCTCCACCTAGATTTAGATCTCCTCCAAGAATTCTAAGAGATCATCTGGTTCAAAATGCTATTGGAGAAGTAACCTCACAGATTAGGACAAGGAGTCAACTTAATCAAATGGGTCATGTTGCGTTTATTTGGAATATCGAACCGAAAAATCCTAAGGAAGCATTTACCGACGACTACTGGATCATTGCCATGCAAGAAGAGCTAAATCAGTTCGAGCGCAATGATGTATGGGAACTTGTTCCAAGGCCAACTGACCAATCGGTTATAGGAACTAAATGGGTTTATAAAAATAAGGCTGATGAACAAGGGAATATCACTAGAAATAAAGCACGGTTAGTAGCACAAGGTTATAATAAAGAAAAAGGTACCGATTATGAAGAAACATTCGCACCTGTCGCAAGACTAGAGGCTATTAGAATCTTATTATCTTTTGCTTGCTATCACAATTTAAAATTATATCAGATGGATGTCAAGAGTGCATTCTTAAACGGGTTTATAAAAGAAAGAGTATATGTTGAACAACCTCCTTTATTTAAACATGAAAAATATCCGGATCATGTATTTAAACGTAAAAAGGCATTGTACGGCTTAAAACAAGCACCCAGTGCTTGGTATGAACGTTTACGAAGTTATCTTATTGATTCGGGTTTTCATATAGGGAAGGTTGATCAAACATTATTTATTAAACATTCGCAAAAAGACATATCGGTCATTCAAATATATGTGGACGATATAATCTTCGGATCAACAAATGAAAAACTTTATAAAGAATTTGCAGATGTTATGACCAAAGAATTTGAAATGTCACATATGGGAGAATTATCATACTTTCTTGGTCTTCAAATTAAACAACTTCCGAATGGTATTTTCATAAATCAAGAAAAATATTGTGGAAATCTTGTTAAAAGATTTGGACTTGAAAATACTTCCGGAAAAACTACTCCTATGAGTACATCTACTCATCTTGAAAACGATGAGAATGGAAAAAGTGTAGACCAAAAGACATATCGTAATATGATAGGTTCTCTTTTATATTTAACGGCTAGTCGTCCTGACATTATGATGAGTGTTTGTTTATGTGCACGATTTCAAACCAATCCTAAAGAATCACACTTACGAGCAGTGAAACGTATAATTCGTTATCTTAATAATTCCAAAGATTTTGGTCTTTTCTATCCAAAAGATTGTTCATTTGAGTTAGTATCATATAGTGATGCTGATTTCGGAGGATCTCGAACGGATAGAAAAAGCACAAGTGGTACGTGCCATTTTATTGGAAAATCACTTGTCTCTTGGTTTAGTAAGAAACAAAATTGTGTTTCACTTTCGACGTGTGAAGCAGAGTATATATCAGCGGCTCTTGCATGTACACAAGTTTTATATATGCAACAAACCCTTAAGGACTTTGGAATAAATTTGTCAAATTCAATCATATATTGTGATAACACAAATGCGATAAACTTATCCAAAAACCCGGTTAACCACTCTCGGACTAAACATATCGACATTCGACATCATTTTCTGAGAGATAATATTGAAAAGGAAATATAAATCTCGAATATGTAAGCATGGAGAATCAACTAGCTGATATATTTACCAAGCCTCTACTCGAATCAAGTTTCATAAAATTACGTAGAGAGCTAGGCTTATTATCTAGAAAGGAACTTGAAAATTAAACTGTATATTTTAAACGTTGCAGAGTTCTTTTCTATCTAATACAAATAGTTATCACTTAACTATTTTCTCTCCTAAAATAAGGTGTTATTTTGTGGTGAGATTAATATGGACCTCTTTTAAAAATAGAAGTTGTCTTATATATACCTCTTCGTTGAGTGCTTTCTGAATTCATCCTCTCAATCTTCATTCATATTGTAATGGCTCATATTTGCGATGAATGCGCTCAAAGATCACACATCACCATAACAAGCTCCGAGTCAGACGAGCACTACTCCCCGAAGACACCAGAACATCCTCCTGGTTTCCATCAAAACTCACATACACCTGGCACCATACCTAACTCAAAACGTTGCAAGAAAGCGTTATTTTGTTCTCCACGTACATGAGAGAAAATATATGAGATACACCATTATCAAAAGCATCAAGTTGATCTCCAGAGGGAGATGTATTACGAGCAGAAGTTAACAGCTTCTCGGCTCACGTATCTCGAACAAATAGCTTCATTCTTCTGTAGCTCTAATAAGCACAACGTTCATGAGCCCCTCACATATGCCAACGTCATTGAAAACACCAAATACATGGGATAGGAATTTCAGTAAAAATGAAGGTGCAAAAGATAAATACTCTCCTTGGGAACCAAGAAAATAATTTCTATATATCGTATTTAAGGAGATCATTTATATTGTTTTATTTGTTGTATTTATGTCTTATTCCTCATAATTTATTATATTTTATAATAAAGTTTTAATAGAGTTCGAATATATAAACAATAGAAGTGAGAAAAACAAAAATATACAGTACCTGTCGACCGGTTAAAATCACCTGTCGACCGCTGGTCATAAAATTAAAACCAGAGAAAAATTAGGTCGACCGGTATAGAATGTCCTGTCGACCGGTTTATGTTTAAACTATTTTTTCAAACCAGAAACATTTCCTGTCGACCTCCCTATTCCCTCCTGTCGACCGATTTCTGTTTTCAATTTCAAACCAGAAACATTTCCTGTCGACCGCCCTATTCCATCCTGTCGACCGATTTCTGTTTTCAATTTCAAACCAGAAACTTTACCTGTCGACCTCTGAATTATTCCCTGTCGACCGGTCACGAAATAAATCTGTTTTTATATATAGAAACGTCGGTTCACACTCAAATCCAACACACCATTTCGTTTTCAACTCCCTTTAAACTCAAAATACCCATTCCTATTAGCCTTAATCTCTTCAATTTCATTTCAACTCATACTCCAATGGCTCCAAAACATAAGAAAACAAAAACATCTTCTTCTTCTTCACACCTCCAACCTATCTATTCACACATTATACACTGGTTAATGGATCCTATTGCTGTGAAAAGATGGAATAAGATGAAGGATTACACCATTCATCAAGGATCTTTCATAAAGTTCTTTGATTTCTTTCTCTATGATGTTAAAAATATAGCGAATAGAGCAGGTATTGATTCTCTCCTTAATTTTGATGACAACAACGTAGAAATTAATTATATAATGATTAAGCTGTTCTACGCTAATCTAAACCTAGAGAAATTCAAACCGGATAACGCGTCCGATTGTTTATGGTCGGTGGTTTGTGGACAACATGTTTTTATCTCCAAAGATAGAATGGGACAAGTTCTTCATTATCCAAATAATGGTATTAAATTCTCTAGTGATTTCTGTCCTATTCATATTAGAGATAAAATTAGTCACTTGTTCATTGAAGATCATAAGTCAAGTACAAAAGGAATCAATTTAAGACCCCCGGCTAGAATTCTTCATCTTTGTATCACGCATTCTCTATTACCAAGGACCGGAAATTTTGACGCCGTTTATAGAGAATTTTAAGGCATTATACACTATTTATGGAGATATCAGCGTTAATTGGGTTGAAATGATTTTTGATGAGATTTCAATGGTAAACAAACTTTCTCGACCACATCTGTTTTACAACGAATATATTATGCGCCTCCTAATGGATTACGGAATTCCATCTCCCGAGTCCAAAATTTCAAAGCCTAAGTGTATTAATAGAGCATCAAAGAAGAGAATGAATGTAACACGCCACCTCCACCAGGGTCACTCTTGCAAGTACACTGGCTTTGGAGGGGCGTTAAATGAGGTAAACATGCATGCAGATATCACAAGACATAACATATAAGTAAAAGCAGAGTAAATAAAGCAGCGGGTAAAAACTAACATTTCAAAACCATAGTCAAGTTACATCAAAGTACTTGGTCATTATTTTCCCACACACAGTCTAGAAACATAAACTGAAAACTGGAAAAAAACATAAAGTAACTATCCCCAAAGTAGATGTGGTAAGCCATAGCGAGCTCAAGTTCAAACCGTACATGAGCTATCCAGTAAGCAAGCTAAAGATCCAGCTAGGTGCTAGTGTTCCCACCCTGAGAACCTGGGGGGGAGGGGAAACGGAAGAAAAGAGGCGAAAGAAAACGGGTCAGTCAAAAAGACTGGTAAGTCCTACCTACTATTAGTATAAAAAATAATAAAGTTAACTGGACATGTAAAACAGAGATGAAACATAGGATGATAACTGGCATGGTGAAAGGTTAACAAGATAGATCAAGTGTGGCATCGCATATACAAGGTTAAGTTGCACCAAGTGTGTACTAGTATTCCAATCCATGTCAAGTATAAACAAGAAATGATCCCTTGGCCCAAAGTTGGCCCAACATCATGAAGTGACCTAAATCAAGGTCCAACTACTCGGTCTAGTCGATCGGCTCCCTATAAGCCTCACTCGTCGTGTATCAGTGTCATACGGCTTAATCATGGAATGTAGTTGACTGTGCAAGGTCCACCCTAGGGTGTATCCAGCCCTAAGGTGCAAACCACATACACAAATCAAGCACGCACAGTCTAAACCTATTGGTGCCCATTTTCAACTCCGGACTTAATGTGCACGACCATGGTCCGCCGGAACAACCGGTGCACCATTCAGCCGTCTCTTTTGGTCTCTTACAATCAGTCCACTAATCGTGCCCCACCCTAGCCTAGTCCAGGGTATCCAGATACTCCCAAGTGGGTTACTGCTGAAAAGGACCACGTAACTAGGATTTCAAGCGGGTTAATTGTGGTTAACTCTATCCTAACCATGTATTGAGTTGGTCAAGTGTATCCAAGCAGTTCATGACTTAACCCTATTAATACATCGTGTTTAATTGGTTAAGTATTCAAGTAGTCCATGACTTAAGCCTACCAACCCATCGTGTTTAATTGGTTAAGTATTCAAGTGGTCCATGACTTAACCCTATCATGTGGCATTAATTAATTTAATGCACCCAACCTCTCACATTAGACCTTGTTGTGGTTACTAGTTAAGCCAGGCGGGTCCAGGTAGCTTTACACCACAACTTAGTCTAACCTCGGGTTTCAAGTGCGACATGACCAACTACTCACATTGGGTCCTATTGCTTGTAGCCACTAGTTAAGCCGGTCGGTTCCGGGTAGATTTATGCTACAAACTCAACCCAACCTCGAGTTGGCCATTCTCATGTTTTCTAGAAGTCATGTCCAAGTTCATGTTCATGTTCCAAGCATAATCACATGTCATATTTCGTGTCATTTTTCAAGTCATGATTTTATGTCATTTTAGTTTACCCATAACGTAACCCCATCGCATGTAAGTTCGCATAAACGCAAATAGATCTCAAAGAGGGAACTTTAGAAGCATGACATAATTAATAAGGTTTGGCCACAAGTTAAACATGGTGGCATATGAGGCAAATATGTTCATAAACTTGCATATTACATTATAGGCCTCAAAACATGCATGATATCAACTTTAGCAAAATAGGTGAAACATGGTCATAAATGACATAGGATGATAGCTAGTGATTCACATATAACATCATATGCAAGATAACATAAGGGTTATGAGAGTTTCTATGTTGCTTTATGCAACCTTTCAAATCAAAGCTCATAGCTTTCTATGCACAAAGTCAAGGTGATAGCTTTACAAACATGCATAGAATAAATCTATGCATAACACGATAGAATCAAAGCACAAATCATACTTAGGCCCAAACTCAAACTTGCAACATGTCATATTTAACTTCATAGTTAGAATCTAAGAGTAGAATAGGGCTTACAATGCTATGAAGACTTATAAAATAAAATAAGATTGAGACGAAGCCACTAGCAACTCTAAAAACCCCCCAAATGAACACAAGCTCCAAGTTGTCTTGAGAAACAAGAAGCTCCTTTGATTTGTATGAAGAAAGATCCTTGTTTTAATGAAGAAAGATTGAACTTTGGCCTTGAATCAAACTTAGAAACTCTCAAACAAGCTTAGAAACTCTCATATGAATGAAGATGGAGACTACGACAAGAGGGTGGAGGCCATGATTAAACATTTTGGCATAATCTAGTTGTAGGATTGATTTATGATGGTTTAGGCTAGGTATTAGGGTCCTTTTATAGAAGTTTAGGTTAATTTAGGCCATAGGATTAACCCTAATTCAGATCTGAGCCTTTAAAATCCGTCACAAGCCTCCAAACATGTCTTGAGGAACAAGTCAGGTGCACCCAGGCCAAACTGGCCGACCACCCAAGTCGATAGGAGTGTCGACTGGGCAGTCGACACCACCTGGGGTGTGTCGGCTCCCAAGTCGACTCCCCACTCGACTTGGGGGTGGCGGGAATTTTTCCCGCTGCTTGGCTGAATTTGAATTCTGAATTCAAATTTGAACTGTTTTTGAACTTGAAATTTTCTGAAAACTTTGACGTGCCATAACTTGGTCATACGGACTCCGATTTTCGAAAAATCGGACTCTATTTCGCGTATTTTTCCGAGACGAACGCAATGGTACAGCCCGTTTCCCTTGATTCAGATTTTATCATTTAATTCTGCCTTGGTTTATGTTATAACATGTTATTTAAAAATACGAGTTGTTACATTCTCCCCTCCTTAAAGGATTTCGTCCCCGAAATCTTCCAGTTAGGAAGAACATATCCTACCATCCATCATCCATCTACTCAAAACATCATCCACGTGCAGTCATTGTCCTTAAAAGATTCTAAATGCTGTATGTTCATATGCGAAAGGTGTGTGTATATGTACTTATCTAATGCGAAAATCAAGCGGTTACTGATTCAGTAAACCTCCTTAATGAAAAGTATGTTAGTGAAATGAGTCCATATGTATGCAAATTCCTAACATAATTCATAATCTCTATATGAGTGCACATAACATTCATCCATATGCAACATCCACGTGATAGCATAACAAGTTTCAGCCATGAATAAGTATAAGCACTCATGCATATGCAATATGAAAGTGTGTGAGCCGATCTTAGTGCCTAATGTGTATCATGCATCCACGAGTATCCACTTGCAAACACTCGCAACCACTTGCAAACATCAAGCATAACATGTTTCAAATACATGTTTCATCCAAAGGGTTTCTACCTAAGGTTCTCATGACAAGGTTAACGAGATAACAAGATAAACATGGATAGCAAAAGAAAGATATGCTAACTAGGAAAAGAGATTGAGAATGTACCCTAAAAAAGAAATGGATAAAGCCCACGCATCTTCTCCTTGGTTTCCCAAGTTGCATCCTCTTCGGCCTCACTCCACTGAACCTTCACCAATTTGACTTCTCGATTTCTTAGCTTCTTGATCTCCGTTCCCAAGATACGAATCGGTGCCCTCCTCAAGGTTGCCTCTTTCTCTATCTCCACGTCTTCAAGAATGCTAGGTTCAACCACCTCAGCGGACTCATGCAGGCACTTTCGGAGATGCGAGACATGAAAGACATTATGCACTCCGGCCAGCTTCTCGGGCAATCCCACCTTATAAGCCATCTTCCCAATTCTCTCTATGATAGGGAAGGGTCCTACGAACCTTAGTGCTAGATTCCCTACTGCTCCAAAACGAACCACAATTTGCAAAGGAGAAACATTCCCAAAGACCATATCTCCTACTTCAAACTCTAAGTCCGTTCTTCGCTTGTCTGCATAGGATTTCTGTCCGTCTTGGGCCGTCTTCATCCGTCTTCTCACCAATTCAACTTTCTCGGATGTGTCCCGTATCATATCGGGCCCAAGTATAAGCTTATCCGTCGTCTCCCACCAACATTTTGGTGACTTGCATGGCCTCCCATATAAAGCTTCGGATGGTGCCATCCCTATGCTTGCTTGGTAGCTGTTATTATAAGCAAACTCCACTAGAGGAAGATGATCTCCCCAAGTACCACCAAAGTCAAGGATGCATAGCCTCAACAGATCTTCTAGTACCTTATTTACCCTTTCGATCTGGCCATCCGTCTGTGGATGATAGGCCGTACTTAGATTCAATCGCGTACCCGTTGCTTCTTGCAAACTATTCCAGAACTGGCTAGTGAAGATTGGGTCACGATCGCTAATTATGCTAGAAGGAACTCCATGCAATCGCACTATCTCTCGAAGATAAACAGATGCTAGACCTGATGCGGTCCTCTTGTTCTTTACTGTAATGAAATGGGCACTTTCCGTAAGTCTATCAACTATGACCCATATCCCATAAAGCCCAAAAAGTTTGGTCAACCAAGTGGACACCTTCATCCTAACTATATGTCCAAGAAACCGAACTTCCTTTCTCCAAAAATGGCATTTAGAGAACTTGGCTTTCAACTGATGAGCTCTAAGCGTATCCATAACCTCCTTGAGGTGTGCAGCACGTTCTTCCTCGTCCTTAGAGAAGACCAGAATATCATCCACGAAAACAACCACAAACTTGTTAAGGAACTCCCTGAACACCCTACTCATCTAATAAACAAAGTATGCG
The DNA here is from genome assembly GCA_030737875.1 of Allium sativum. Classification (NCBI taxonomy): domain Eukaryota; kingdom Viridiplantae; phylum Streptophyta; class Magnoliopsida; order Asparagales; family Amaryllidaceae; genus Allium; species Allium sativum. The sequence goes on along the minus strand of CM060919.1, from coordinate 881,175,463 downwards.
GGTGCATTAGTCAAACCGAACGACATGACTAGCCATTCAAAGAATCCATCTGGAGTCCTAAACGCAGTCTTATCAATACTATCCTCAGCCACTCTAAGCTGATGGAATCCGATGGCTAGATCGAGCTGAGAGAAAACAGAAGCGCCAACCAGTTGGTCAAAGAGATCATCAATCCTCGGTAACGGGTCTCTATTCTTCTTTGTCAGCTTGTTCAACTCACGATAATCAACACATAGAAGAAGCGAACCATCCGCTTTAGTAGCGAATACCACCGGAGCACCCCATTCCGAAATGCTTCGCCTAATGAAATTTTTCTCAAGCAACTCCTTGATTTGCTTGCTAAGCTCTCTTCTTTCTTGCGGGGCCATGTGTCTAACAGGCAATGAAACTGGCTTAGCATTATCAACCAGATAAATACGGAAGTCTATCTCGCTTCTAGGGGGTAACCCCTTCACCTCATCAAAAACGTCAGGATATTCTCGGACCACCCTCACAGATTGAAGGTTGTCAATAGACGAGTCGAGGGATTCAAGATAACATAACATGACGGGATCCAGAGATTTACAAGAAATTTCTAGGGTATTACCGAGACGAGCCATGAGCCTCTCCACCCTATGCTCACAATCAGGAATGGCTCCATAACTGGACAACCAATCCATGCCCAAAATCAACCTGTATCCCGAAAACTCGAGAACGTAAGCATTACACATGAATTCTACGCTCACGATAGAAATCTTCAAATCCACACAAATCACAGATAGATGGGCGGAACCCTCAATTGGATTTGAAACTCTAACGGGATCCTCAACAAGACTAGTACTTAGGTGCAAACTTTCAACAATGTCAGAAGAAATAAAAGTATGCGATGCGCCAGAATCAAATAAAGTGCGAACAGGAAAATCAGAAATGTAAACAAGACTTTCTACCGAAATACTACCTCGGTCAAGAACTGGAGCGATGTTGAGAGTATGCACTTGCCCTCCAGAAGGTCCTGCTAGCTGAGTCTGCCCTTGCCCTTGTCCTTGCTTCTTGGGGCAATCTTTGCTAAAGTGTCCAGTCTCTCCACAATGAAAGCATTCCCCCAACTTCCTCTTCTTCTTCCTACAATCTTTGGCTATGTGCCCAACAATCCCACAGAAGTTGCACTTTCTTGGGTCCTTTGCCTTGTTGTTGTTGGCCTTGTTACCCTTGTTGTTCTTGTTGTTCTTGTTGCTCTGGTTGCTCTGATTGCCTCCCCACTTGGAGTCCGCCTTCTTGGTTTGAGTCTCATTCGGCTTGACTTCTTTCTTGCCATTCTTATCATCTCCCTGAAGCAATGCCATGTCTAACAGGCTTTCAAAAGTGGCCCCCATGGGTATATGAGACATGGCTAAACCTTGTAATGGCTCATTCAACCCTCGTGCAAAGCGTAAAGCCTTCTTCTGGGGAGTATTAACCATGTCCAAACCGAATCGAGCAAGCTGGTTAAACTTATTCACATACACTGTCATGTCCCCTTGCTTCAAAGATATAAACTTCTCCATTTGTAGATTCTCCTCAGCAGATGATAGAAACTTAAGCCCAAACCTCATCCTAAAGTCGGCCCAAGTCTCTATAGGCCTAGTAGCGTTGGTGACCTCCCACCAACAAGCAGCTTCCTCCTTCAATAACCATACTGCCAACAGAACTTTTCTACGGTCTTCCACATCAAAGATGGAAAAGAGGTCTTCAGTTTCTTTTAACCAATTTCTTGCCTCAACAAAAGTCTCCGTCCCAATAAAATTCTTGCCACCCATCGCCTTAAAGTCTTTGCAAATCTTTGCGAAATCCGCTTGTGGACGCTAAGGAGGAGGAGGAGGAACCTCAGGTACGGTGGGAGTGTTTGCTGGGCCCGCATCGTTGGCCCTAGCTTCCAAGTACCTTCGGAACCATCCGAGTATGGTTACTCTCTCAGGAAGGTTAAGATCGGCCATGCTGAAAAAGGAAAAGATAGATTTAGAACGAGGAAGCAAAGGATAGTGCTAATGGTTTTTGGGGAATAGCCTTTTAAAACAAACTAGACTTTTCTTGGAAAATACTTAATTGGTTTTGAAAATAGTTTTTCAAAAGGTAAGTTTAAAAAACCTTTTGTTCAATCTCGTAAACCGTATGCTCTAATACAAAATGTAACACCCCACCTCCGCCAGGGTCACTCTTGCAAGTACACTGGCTTTGGAGGGGCGTTAAACGAGGTAAACATGCATGCAGATATCACAAGACAGAACATATAAGTAAAAGCAGAGTAAATAAAGCAGCGGGTAAAAACTAACATTTCAAAACCATAGTCAAGTTACATCAAAGTACTTGGTCATTATTTTCCCACACACAAAGTCTAGAAACATAAACTAAAAACTGGAAAAAAACATAAAGTAACTATCCCCAAAGTAGATGTGGTAAGCCATAGCGAGCTCAAGTCCAAACCGTACATGAGCTATCCAGTAAGCAAGCTAAAGATCCAGCTAGGTGCTAGTGTTCCCACCCTGAGAACCTTGGGGGGAAACAGAAGAAAAGAGGCGAAAGAAAACGGGTCAGTCAAAAAGACTGGTAAGTCCTACCTACTATTAGTATAAAAACTAATAAAGTTAACTGGACATGTAAAACAGAGATGAAACATAGGATGATAACTGGCATGGTGAAAGGTTAACAAGATAGATCAAGTGTGGCATCGCATATACAAGGTTAAGTTGCACCAAGTGTGTACTAGTATTCCAATCCATGTCAATTATAAACAAGAAATGATCCCTTGGCCCAAAGTTGGCCCAACATCATGAAGTGACCTAAATCAAGGTCCAACTACTCGGTCTAGTCGATCGGCTCCCTATAAGCCTAACTCGTCGTGTATCGGTGTCATACGGCTTAATCATGGAATGTAGTTGACTGTGCAAGGTCCACCCTAGGGTGTATCCAGCCCTAAGGTGTAAACCACAGACACAAATCAAGCACGCACAGTCTAAACCTACTGGTGCCCATGTTCAACTCCGGACTTAATGTGCACGACCATGGTCCGCCTGAACAACCGGTGCACCATTCAGCCGTCTCTTTTGGTCTCTTACAATCAGTCCAGTAATCGTGCCCCACCCTAGCCTAGTCCAGGGTATCCAGATACTCCCAAGTGGGTTACTGCTGAAAAGGACCACGTAACTAGGATTTCAAGCGGGTTAAGTGTGGTTAACCCTATCCTAACCATGTATTGAGTTAGTCAAGTGTATCCAAGCAGTTCATGACTTAATCCTATCAATACATCGTGTTTAATTGGTTAAGTATTCAAGTAGTCCATGACTTAACCCTACTAACCCATCGTGTTTAACTGGTTAAGTATTCAAGCGGTCCATGACTTAACCCTATCATGTGGCATTAATTAATTTAATGCACCCAACCTCTCACATTAGACCTTGTTGTGGTTACTAGTTAAGCCGGGCAGGTCTGGGTAGCTTTACACCACAACTTAGTCTAACCTCGGGTTTCAAGTGCGACATGACCAACTACTCACATTGGGTCCTATTGCTTGTAGCCACTAGTTAAGCCGGTCGGTTCCGGGTAGATTTATGCTACAAACTCAACCCAACCTCGAGTTGGCCATTCTCATATTTTCTAGAAGTCATGTCCAAGTTCATGTTCATGTTCCAAGCATAATCACATGTCATATTTCGTGTCATTTTTCAAGTCATGATTTTATGTCATTTTAGTTTACCCATAACGTAACCCCATCGCATGTAAGTTCGCATAAACGCAAATAGATCTCAAAGATGGAACTTTAGAAGCATGACATAATTAATAAGGTTTGGCCACAAGTTAAACATGGTGGCATATGAGGCAAATGTGTTCATAAACTTGCATATTACATTATAGGCCTCAAAACATGCATGATATCAAGTTTAGAAAAATAGGTGAAACATGGTCATAAATGACATAGGATGATAGCTAGTGATTCACATATAACATCATATGCATGATAACATAAGGGTTATGAGAGTTTCTATGTTGCTTTATGCAACCTTTCAAATCAAAGCTCATAGCTTTCTATGCACAAAGTCCAGGTGATAGCTTTACAAACATGCATAGAATAAATCTATGCATAACATGATAGAATCAAAGCACAAATCATACTTAGGCCCAAACTCAAACTTGCATCATGTCATATTTAACTTCATAGTTAGAATCTAAGAGTAGAATAGGGCTTACAATGCTACGAAGACTTATAAAATAAAATAAGATTGAGAAGAAGCCACTAGCAACTCTAAAAACCCCCCAAATGAATGCAAGCTCCAAGTTGTCTTGAGAAACAAGAAGCTCCTTTGATTTGTATGAAGAAAGATCCTTGTTTTAATGAAGGAAGATTGAACTTTGGCCTTGAATCAAACTTAGAAACTCTCAAACAAGCTTAGAAACTCTCATATGAATGAAGATGGAGACTATGACAGGAGGGTGGAGGCCATGATTAAACATTTTGGCATAATCTAGTTGTAGGATTGATTTATGATGGTTTAGGCTAGGTATTAGGGTCCTTTTATAGAAGTTTAGGTTAATTTAGGCCATAGGATTAACCCTAATTCAGATCTGAGCCTTTAAAATCCGTCACAAGCCTCCAAACATGTCTTGAGGAACAAGTCAGGTGCACCCAGTCCAAACTGGCCGACCACCCAAGTCGACAGGGGTGTCGACTGGGCAGTCGACACCACCTGGGGTGTGTCGACTCCCAAGTCGACTCCCCAGTCGACTTGGGGGTGGCGGGAATTTTTCCCGCTGCTTGGCTGAATTTGAATTCTGAATTCAAATTTGAACTGTTTTTGAACTTGAAATTTTCTGAAAACTTTGACATGCCATAACTTAGTCATACAGACTCCGATTTTCGAAAACTCAGACTCTATTTCACGTATTTTTCCGAGACGAACGCAATGGTACAGCCCGTTTCCCTTGATTAAGATTTTATCATTTAACTCTGCCTTGGTTTATGTTATAACATGTTATTTAAAAATACGGGTTGTTACAATAAAACTTCCCGAGCCATACTTAAACATTATTCCTTTTGAGCAATATGTACGCTAAGGTCCTCCAGAGGCTTCTTCCTCACAAATTACTACGCAAAGACCAGAAGACGTTAGAATTCCTCCACCTACTTCGTCAACAAAAGAATTTCAAGAGAAAATTGCAAAGAATCAATTTTTACTAGAAGCAAGACTTAAAAGAACCGATAATAAGCTTGATCGTTTGGACACTAAACTCGATAAGCGGTTTAATAAACTCAAGTCTTTCTTCGGTATAATTTAGGAAGCAATTTCTTGTGCCTCATCCTCTACCACACTTGCTCAAGATCTGGGAAAACGTCCAATGCCTCCTACATTCACATGGTCAACTTCAGAGGAAGGCACTAGTTCTGGAGCAAGTACCCAACATGGTCATGGTCGTGGAACGTCACATATTGAAGAAGGTGGAAATGAGGAAGAGGAAGAACAAGACGGAGACGAGAAAGAAAGTGAACAAGAAGGAGACACAAAAGAAGAAGAAAACGATTCGGATTGACCATCCTAGTAGTTCCTTCTATCTATATTTTGTGATGTTATGCATATCAGCACTTGTACATAATTAGTGCTGTGTTTTAATTAAGTATGTATGCTACATAACTTAGTTTGGTATGTTTGGTCTGGTATGGTTTGTAATATATGTTACAATCTATGTGTGATGTTCTATGTTTTATCTACATAATGTTATTACATGCATTGTTGTGTACCCTTTTTATCGATGACAAAGGGGGAGAAAATGTTACTAACATTCCTTCTTGCGGAGATTTAGTTATATAATTCAGGGGGAGCATATAAACAGGGGGAGATAGCAATGGAGATTGAAATATCAAGAAATATTGTCATCAATCAAAAAGGGGGAGAATGTTGAGTCAAAGATTTCAATGATTATTTTGATTAATGACAAGAAGAAGCTTCATGACCGACAAAAAGAAGAATCGATGACAAAAAGAAGAATTGATGTATTTTTTAGGTTAGAAGTTGGTTATTTAGAGTTATAAATGTTAAAATCTATCCTCAAATAATCATACTTCTCATTGCTTTTAAAAATATTCATGAAAACTCTTTTCTGTAGAAAGTTGACAAAAACATGTCAACAGGTTATTTTTAACTTGTCAACAGGATTTCAAATGAAACCTATCTACCTGTAAAAATTAACCTGTCAACAGCTTTTTAAAGGTAACGGTCTAAAACCTGTCCATCTGTACATTTTACCTGTCAACAGCTTTATGAATAACAAAGCATATCTTTGAAGAGTCATCTTCTTTCATGAAAGGTTGCGTCCATTTCTCTTCATCAGGAATTATCTCTTTTGATTGCAAATTTTCACTAATGATTATAACTTCTCAATCATTATAAATACATCATATTTCATTCATCCAAACCACCGAATTTCACTCTCTATTCTCTGATCTATCTTGCATTTTTATTTGGCATTCAAAAAGCACTCAAAATCATTATATTATCGTTTGAATCTCCAATCATATTTAATACACTTGTGATTCAATGATAATCCACTTTTGAATCTTCTCAAACATCAAATTACATTTGAGGATAAGATTATAGGAAGGGTGTACTCAATTATTGACTAATCAGTGTTGAAACAAGAACACGTTCAGAAGTCAAACTCTTGTAATTGTTGAAGTCCTGTGTGGGTAAGCTTGTAGCCCGTGAAATCAAGTGGGTAAGCTTGTGGCCCGTGAAATCAAGTGGGTAAGCTTGTGGCCCGTAAATCAAGTAGTGTTGTATACCTGTTCCTCCGGGTGAAGTAAGGTTGTTAGTGAAAATCCAGAGAGAGGTCTGGGACTGGACGTAGGACGGTGCTCCGAACCAGTATAAAAATCCCTAGTGTGATTTTTCCTTTTTTACTGCATTTATTATATTTGCTTATCTGCGATTAGCTATTACTTTATACTTGAATATTGTTTGTCATATTACACGATCCTTGTGTGTATTATACTCGGCAAGTACACGCATACATCTTCAATTTTGTCCCCGAAATCTTCTAGTTAAGAAGAATGCATCCTATCATCCAATCATCCATCTACTCAAAACATCATCCACAAACAATCATTGTCCTTAAAAGATTTCTAATGCTATATGAACATATGCAGAAAGTGTGTGTATATGCTCCTTACCTAATGCAAATGATCATGCCTGATTGATCTTCTTAATGCAAAATATGTTTAGTGCCATGAGTTCAACATATATGCAAATAGTCCTAGTCACATTAACACTATATGAGTGCACAAACATCCATCCATATGCAACATTCACATGATAACACATTCAATTTCATCCATAAACAAGTATAAACACTCATGCATTTGCAATATGAAAGGTGACTGAGCCGATCTAGTGTCTAATGTGTGTGTATACGCATCCACGAGCAACCACTTGCAACCTCCAATCATAACATGTCTCAAACACATGTTTACACCCAATTGTTCCTACCTAAAGATATAGTCGAATGATAGAAGCAAGTAAAAACTTTGTGCCCATTAGGCAATGTCAAAACTGGAAATCTACGTCACATATATACTGATTAGGAGAAGAACTCCCTAAGCTCCAGCCCCGAAGACCGAAATCAACATCAGACTGGCACCCAAAGAATTACTCAACCCAACCAATATATATGTTTCTAGGAAACTAAGCATGATGGAATCCTTTTAGGTCACAAGAAATCCCTTCCTAAAACTAGCCAATATCCTATAAAACCCAAAAAGTTTAGTCAACCCAACGAACACCCTCAAGACCCAACATGTATTACTAACAGATGAGTCATACTCCCTATGGGGTTTGCAACAGAAATAGGATTGAGAATAGGACCGAGAGGATATACATAAAAGATAGCATGCAAGTAAGCTCTGCAGGAAAAGAGGGATCAAGGATATACTCTTAAAAAGAGATATGATGCGCATATCTAGTCTTCAATCTTCTAAGTCGCATTTCCTTGAGCTTAACTCCATTGTGCTTTGACCGTCTTTAACTTCATATTTTCGTAGCTTCTTAATTCTTGTTTCCAAAATATGAGTTGGAACTCATTTCACTGTTGCCTCTTGTTCCACTTTCACTTATTCTCCTTCTAGTATACTTGGCTCAAACATAACTGCGTACTCATGTTTTCATGCAAGCTCTCCAAAATTCACTAGTGAATCCTGGATCTCATTTACTCACTATAAGGTATTCCACGCAGAAGAACTATCTCTTGAAAATAAACAGATGTCAACCATGTTGCCAAATGTACTTACTAAGGTGATTTTCTATGACTCATGCATAAGCGAAATGAACCATCCGCCTTAGTGGCGACACTACTCGAGTGGATTAATAAATGTATCAAGAGATTCTAGGTAACTAAGCATGGCATAACCCTACGGGTTACACTAGACTTCGAGGGCATTACCGAGGCAAGTCAAGAGTCTAACTACCCTCTTTTCATACTCGAGAATGGTACCATTTCTGGATAACCACTCCATCCCAAGAATCAACCCATAGCCCAAAACATAAGCATTTCTTCTAAACTCAACACTTAGCATAGACATTCTCAAATCCAAACAAGTCATGAATAAATGAGCTGATTCCCCAACAGGATTTGAGACAAAAATGGGATCCTCTACCACGCTAGTACTAAGGTGCAGAGACTCAACTATCGAAGCAGAATTAAAAGGATGCGATGTACAAAAACAAAGTTCCCACGGTATGATAGAAAAGAAAAGCTAAACTTTTAACAGAAACGTTACCACCTCTCTTAGGTATGCTAGTAGTGAGAGCATACAATTTCCCTCTCGACGATCTTGTCTCTTTTTTCTTGTCCTTGTCCATGGATTAAGCCATATCAACAGGTTTCTCATCCTTGGGATTGTGCTCCTTAGCCCAAACTCCCTTATTCTTACTCTTACTATCCTTGTATAGTTTATTGGCCGGTTTCTCGAAAGCTACCTCCCTCGCACGGCAACCCTACAAAGCTTGAAATAAGATTAGTCGCAGATGGAACTACTGCGGCTATTGATGGAGGTTGGGCACTTCTATGCCCTCCAACATGTGCCGTATGCCTAAAAACTATGGTGAAAAAGAAAGAGAGAAGAGACCCAAGGAGAGAATCAAAAGATAGTGCATATGGCTTTAGGGAATATGCCTTTCGTAAATCAAAACTTTTCTTAGAAAAATGCTTCTTTGTAAACGTTTTGAAAATAATTTCAAAAGGTTTTTAAAAGCTTTTGCCCAGTCTAGTAACCTTCTGCTCTGATACCAAATGTAACACACTACATCTGTTAAGGTCACTCACAAAGGGAATGCCTTAACTTCAATGGAGCATTATGGGTACTGGAACAGAAATATTACAAGACATACATATATAAAACAGCGGAAAGTAAAGTAGAAGTACTTCAAATCATTTATTAAATATAATTGTTTAAATAAAAGCCATCAACTTCCAATACCCAATTACATAGCCAAAATATCTGTCTTGCTCAAAAACAAAGAAGCATAAAAATAAATTGTGATATTCCCCAAAAAAAGAAAAGCAAGCCATAGCCAAGAGAAATCCAAGCCGTACATGAAAGGGCCTTCGAGCTTGGTAAGATCCGAACTAAGTCGTATTCCCATCCTGCGAAGCTTGGGGGGGAGGAAGAAAAGGAGGCGAAACAAAACGGGTCAGTCATAAAGACTGAGTAAGTCCTAGTGACTTTCAGCATAAAAACAGGTAAAGATAACATGGCATGAATAAACTAAAAATAAACATAAGCATGATGACAAGATAAGCTACAGGCACGATGAATCAAGTATAACATCCCATAATTCCTATCAAGAGTAGCATCAGAAGGTTCCTACCAGGTATCACATCGCAAGGTTTCTATCAAGTATAACATCGCAAGATTTCTAAGTTTCATCATTAAAATATTTCAGTGATATCCATTTGCTCTGCACCACCTGACTAGCATCTCACAAGTGTCTTACATGGAACGTTTCGTATTCCCACTAGGTTCCAACTAGTGTCCTATGTAACAAGGATCCTTACCCCCTACTAGTGTCCCAACTAGTAGCCCATGTTATATGATAAGGTGATCCCAACCCGTGTCATGTGTTGACTATAAAATGATCCCTTGCCCAATGTCATGAAATGACCCATTACTTGGTCCCGCGAAATGATCTATTAATCGATCGGATCCCTACAAGTCCTAGCTCGTTCATGTGTCTATGTCATACGGCCCTATCACGAATGTAGTTACCTGTGCTGAGTCCACCATAGGGTGTATCAAGCCCTAGGGTGCCAACCCCGGACACGAATCAAGCACGCACAGTGTAAACCTACTGATGCCAAATTCCTGCTTTTTCAACTCTGGACTACGTGCACGACCATAGTCCGCCTGAACCTACACTGGCGCACCAACTCAGCCGTCGTTCTGGTCGCTTACAATCATCCCAATAATCGTGCCCCACCCTGCCTAGTTCCAGGGTATCTTGATACATCTATGTGGGATACTGCTGAAATGGGCCGCGTAACTAGGGTTTTCCGTCCAACAGGTTAAGTGTTGTCATTTTAATTCGTGACTTAACCCTTATCAGTCCAGATTGTCAAGCTGGTTAAGTGTTGTCATTCAAGTTCGTGACTTAACCCACCTACGTGTCATGTCAAATTGGCTAAGTGTTGTCGTTCAAGTTCATGACTTAGCCCTACGACTCATGTGTCAAGTTGGTTAAGTATATTCAAGCGGTTCATGACTTAACCCTACCAAATCATCGTGTCAAATTGGTTAATATATTCAAGCGGTTCATGACTTAACCCGACCACGTATCATGTCAAGTTAGTTAAGAATTATCTATATGTTCAAGTTGACTTAACCCTGCCACGCATCATGTTATATTGGGTAAGTGTCCTCCCTTGTATTAACTTAACCCACCAGTGTATCATGTCATATCGGTTAAGTGTCATCAATCAATTCAAGTTAAATTAACCCACCCACTTGTCTAATTAATGTGTTATATTGGTTAAGTGTCATTAGTCTAGTCGCGTTAACTTACCTTACTCTACTTAACAGGTTTCATTAGCATTTATTATTTACTAATGCATCAACCTCTCACATTGGACTTATTTGCGGTCACTGGATATGTCGGGCGGTTCTGGGCAGAATTACACCGCAAACCCATTCCAACCTCGGGTTCAAGCATTCAATGCACTAACCTCTCACATTAGACATATTGTTGCGGTCACTGGATATGC